>CP115864.1:7171046-8462634 GCA_027920645.1 Caenorhabditis nigoni
TTTATTTTCTTGGAGTCTTGTGATCCATTGATCTCAAATGTTTGTATATAACCTTCAAAAGAATCTCAATCTCTGAATCTGAATCTCTTTCTCATGCTTTCTAAAACCTCTCCATGTTATTTTCATCCTCATTTATTCTCACTTCGGAAACAAAATCCTATCATAAAGCAAAGCCAATAAATTTTTTGAGATCAACATCCAGAAAAAAGACATAAATATTAAAGTGATTTGAAATGATCAGTTAATCAGAAACTCTAGAAAAATCTAGAAAGAAACTAGCAAAATTATCAAAGAAAGTGAACCGAAGATGGTCATCCAGAGACGATTATCCATGTCTCCCAAGTATTCATATCTCACGAATCGCTTGTTTTCAATTTGTTTCCCGTGACGGGCGACCCAGTTGAGCCAGAATTTCTGGTATCCATCGTGAAATTCGCGATGTTGTGCAAGCATCTTGGCTAGCTTCTCGCTTCGCGACCAGTACCTAGAAATTCAGAAATTGAGAAAAAAATTCAAAGAATAAGAACACAAAGAAATTTTGTTTTTTTTTCAATTTGATATCAGCTTAATAAAAAAAATCAAAGGAACAGTGCAGTTCATGCAAAAAGCAGCCTAAACTTAAAAATTTTTTAAGCAATGAATTTTTATGGAAACAGTTCATAGCTTCAAGTATAGAAACATCCGCAAAATTTGAAAATATTGGTAATTCTTAACTAAGCCATCCCCATACCTTGGCAAATTCTGTCTCATCTTGTCCATCATCTCATCCAATTTCCCATCATTCAACTCAATAATTGTCATCAACTCGGCTGCTCCCAAATCCACAACTCTTGCCAAATTCGAAGCTTGATCTCCTTGAAGAGGTACACCAAGTACTGGAACTCCAAAAAGACCCAATTCATTGACAGTATTGATTCCTCCATGACAAATGAGGAATTCTATATTGTCATGAGCCAAAAGTTCTTTGATTGGGACCCAAGAGCTAACCATAACGTTGTCAGGAACAGTTAGATTATGGATTCGTTTGATGTCTTCTGTTGATAAATTGGATTGCCAGATGATAAGTCCAGGTTGTTTTGAGAAGGTTTCGAGAAGAGATTCCAGGAGTTCAAAGTGCATTTTATCCACTTGAGCCACACTTCCGAAAGTGACTAACACAAACTTCTCAGAATGCACTCGATCCCAATCAATCGTTTTATATTTTTCTCTCATTTCTAATTGTCTCTGATGAACTACAGTACGATCAGTAACCATATTGAACATCCAAGAACGTCTTCTAAGTTTTGGATATTGTGGTTTTGAGTGACATGAGGCACATTCCGCTGAGATATTGGAAATATTACTTCTTAGAATAACTGGATCGGTGAAGGAAACAGTGGACGGGTGAATGTTGAAATGTTCCGTTGAACTGATATAATATTCTGGAGCCATGGTAGATGCAGCTCCAAAGAACTTGATTCGGTTATTGATGGGACGAATAGGTTCGAAAATCATTTCAGCTCTACTGGCGAAAATCGGACGTTGAGCTTCGTTCAATTCAACTTGGATCTGAAAATTTGAAAGTTAGTTTTCAAATTTCCCTTTTTTTCCAACTACCCATGGATAATTTCTCTTGGCAAACATTGTATCAAGTGTGTTCATTTGAACAAAACGAGTAACCATAATGGCAATATGAAATAGTACGTTCTGGCATCGTTGAAGAAAACTCATCGTGTTACTTGAGAGACGAGTACCTGAAAAACAACTCAAGTAGTGAATTTCAAAATGGAAAATATAATACCAGTTTTAGGAACAGATGCTGGTGATGCTGGAAGATTCAAAGATGTTACGTAGCCGTCTGAAAGTGGCCAGTTGGAGAATTGGATGACGGAAGCGTTGAGGAGATGGGCAAGACCTCCCATGCATTCCTGGAAAGTATATAAAAATCATACAGGTCGCGAGTAGGGTCAACCTGGGCTAAATTTTGTGGGGCTCCGAAACTGGCACATAAATCGGGGGGGGGGGGGGGGTACAACAATTCTAGGTTACAGCGGGATACAACATCCACAATTCATGGGTTCAAAATTCAAAATTTTTCAAGCATTGTACTACAGGATTAAGGATTTTGTACCCCAGTGTATGAGTTCATCCTTTGATCTCAAACACTTTTTACTCGGAAAGTTGTTTACGTCTATGGGTTTCTATCTTTTTCCAATTTCTAAACTATAGTACATACTTCTTTCTGATCTCTGACCAAAACCAATTCGTTCTATTCCATTCCCAAAACACAAGATCACATTGTTTCGGGTCAGACATATACGTCTATAGTTCGTTTTATAGCTCCTACGTCATCACCGCACCCCCAACAAACCCATTTCCCAACAGATCAATCATCAAAATACCTGCAAGAAGTGATCCAATACCGCCACCGATACGTTCTCATTTCTCAGACGTTGATATCTGGGATCGTCCATCATAACGGTGCAATACTCCTGATGCCGTTGCAACATTCTGAAAATGGCCGTTATCAGTGGAGCGCACTTTCTTCAGCCTTACACCACAAAGTCCTTGACTCCTTGTATATTGAAAGGGCGATCGAAATCAAATGGTACATTTTGTCTCCAAATCAATCTTCCTGTGTTCTCTTGTAGGTAATTGGCTATAAGAATAGTTTTTGTGACCGATCAGACAATTATGGGTCATCAGTAAGTACGCTTCTCTTTTTTTACTATACCACACGTTGACATGAATGAACAATCTTTGAAATTCGCGTGCAGAATGATCGAATGACCGTGAAATCAGAATTGGTTGATAGTGGAAGGAAGCAATCTGTTTTTTTCTGTCTCTCAAAAGAATCCTCCGAAAATTTCCCTTTCCAAACTAAATACGTAATCATCTACACACACCGGAAACTTTTTGTCCCTGTCTAAACCAGAAATCAGAAAAATAAAAGAACCCAAATCACAACAGACACCCTTCTAACTAACCTCTCTCATCAATTCCGACTATTGACATTCGATTCCAATGGTCTGGAAGTGGCATTTCACCGAATCCAAAATCGTAGAGATACGTTTGAATCCATGTGATGTTGTTGCCATTTTCGTCGAGTTGAGAGCCGACCTGGAATGAGAAAACGGACTAGTTATTATGGTTGATACTGTAAAAACTATTCTTTCTAGAAGGGATGCCTAACTTTCAGTCAATTTTTCTCGGAAGCAATAGAAGCAATTTCAACCGATAAACTGTTTTCCATAATAGAAGAAGCGTTTTGTCAGTTAACTTGAACATAAGCCAAGGGAATTTTTTTAAGCAGTAGGATCTGGAGTTTATGATTAAAAAAGCTTCCGGCACATTTTTAAAAAATTTCCCGGAATAATTTTGTTAAATTCGATACAAAGTCACGAACGATTATTTCATTGCCAATTATGTAGAAGTGTAGTGAATTCCTGGGAGAAAAGTGTTTAGGTCCTACAACTTTTTCACATTCCCTAGTACATGGTATCTTGGAAATTCGACTCAATTTATCTCGTTTCCTATAGAAGGTACCGTAAAACCTGTAATAGAAGGGTCCCTTAACTTTATGCTTTGAGACAAATTATCGCGGTTTCTGTTGAAGATATGAAAAAGCTGTCAACTGATAAACTGTTTATCATAATATCTGTCGCGCACAGGACGCGACTATCTGATAATTTTATCTCAATTATTCATATTCTCATTCTCTCGATTTGAACTCTGATCACATTTGGATTCATATGCACTTTTCCGCAAGGAAAGTGCACTTTCTCTCTATGCAAATAATACCAAAAAACCGTTCTCCTTTTATGAATAGAATATGTGTTCCAATTCCCCTGTTTGTTTAGGAAAGAACACCTTCCCCTCCTCACGGTTCCATTCTATATGTACTTTTAATTGTTCATTAATTGTTACACAGAACCGGACCCCTCCAGTATATAAGGAGCCTATTCGATTATCCATCATCACTTGAACGTATTCTGAAGCCTTCCCCCAACTTTCCCTCAATCCATTTGTATTCCCCTTTTATTCGACTTATTCTCAATAAACCATCAAAACCACTGAACCACTGCTATTCAACACCATACAAAAGAGCTAGAGAAGATCTAGTCTTTATAATATCGCAAAGATTTTATCAGTTGACTTCTTTTTTGATATCTCTTATGGGAGCTGAGATAATGGCTCTTATATATGACAGTGTGGGGGCCCTTCTATTACAGGTTTTAGGGTATCAAAAAGTGGTAAACTAATAAGATGTTAATCATAGTCTTAAAAATATTTTGTCAGTTGACCCACTTTTACTATCTCTCACATGAAGCGAGAAAAATCGGCTCGAAATTGACAGTTAGGAGAGTTCTTCTAACGGAGTTAAGCGTCTTTTTAAAGCACAAAATTATGAGTCCATGTCAGGGTGTTTTATTTCCAACCAAATTAAATGATATACCAATTCAGAAACCATTTTGAATTAAACAACAAGAACCGAACGGTTCTGAGAACTTAATAGCTATGGAACCAGAGAAATGTGGAAAAAGTTTTGAATTTGAGTTTTTAGCAATATAAAATATTTGAGAGGAGGTTTCCAGAACTCCAACTTTTCTTTTCTTCCAGTACTAAATCAATATCTTCTCGGTTTATGTTACACTTCATAAACCAATCTTCCCAGGAGCATCCATCCCCTGTACAAGGTATAGTGGATGGCGGAAGTCGTGAGATGTCGGCTGCTCTCCCAGACACCCCTATATAAGTAAACCCCCCATTTAGTGTATTCGTTCTTCCGAGAACATATACTAAAATTGGAACAATACAGAGAAGATTAGCATGGCCCCTGCGCAAGGATGACACGCAAATTCGTGAAGCGTTCCAAATTTTTTGACTCTTTTTGGGTCAGCTACTGTAGATGCTCTGATACAACGCTCCAGATCTTTATGTTTCTTACAAAATGAGATAATTGAGCTTGAATTGCAGTTAATGAAGAATGTTGCCTTTTTACATTAAACTTCCAGGAAAAGATTTACTACGATTTTTCTTAAATTCAGTAGATGAACTACTTTTCGTATATTGACTTTAAAAAAATTGACACCGAATCTGGGTCAATGTTATCCTTATCATAGTATAGGCAAAAGTCACCAAAATTCGTTCCGAAGAGTCAATTAATCCTATTGTCTGTAGTGGAAAATAAAAGCTTCAATTTGATTACTAATTTTTCCAGTCACTCAACAATAAACTAATTAAATCGCGTTAACAGAACGCACTTCTCATTCAGTTCGGGTAGATTCTTGAAGATGTGAAAACAACGGAAAATTAGTGGAACGTCTTCTGAAATCCCCATTGGAAAAAAAAAACATTCAAACACCAAATCGGGCATTTCAAAAACCACCAATAAAACAGTTCAGCTAAATTGGTCAGCTGTTAAAACTGCTGTTTTTTTCAGTTAGAAAACCGAACAAATACATTCTAAACATCTGCCATCAAGGCTATTTCCTTCTGATGCCGAACTGTTTGATAAGATAAGAGAACTTTTCGAAATAAAAAGAAGCGAACCTGTTTCATCATTACATCGTGGCTGAAACATCCTGTCGATGGGAATAGAGCTATTTTTGCTCCAAGAGCACTCCAACACAGAATAGATAAAAATATAAAGATGATACAGGTCATCTTGGTTTCTCGATTCAAAAATGGCCTCACTCTTTCGCGCGTCTTCTACCTTTTTTCAACAACGCCCCCTCATCCTTCTCATTGTCTCTTCTTCTCCATCGTCACGTCTTCTTCTTCTTCTCCTTCTTCTCCTTCAACTTCTTCTCTGTCGTCATCAGATAGTAGGAATGTATTAACTGCCAATCTTTCTCTCACTTTGATTCGTTTAAATTGCCCTGACCCGCCGCTACTGCTTACTGTTAACACGAATCTTCTCTTTCTGTTAGAATACATCGACGTTGTGTGTCTTCGGAAAAATGAATGTAAGCAGTGACAAAAGGTTAACAATCAAGAACTTATTCGATGACGAGAATAGAGGGCATGATCGGATTGATACAAAGTTCATTTATGGTATCATTCGGGGGCTTTTTTGATATTTGATCTTTTTCGGTGGCAAAATATCAAGTGGCTGATAAAGTTGAGATTGTGAGCAGAACAGCACACCAGATGATTGATCTCGGAAAGCTTCACAACCTTCAATAAGAATCGGCCGGCTTCAGAAGCGGTATCATGGTCCGGGACACTCTCGGTTGCTGATTCAAATGATTGTTGATTCTTATTGGAGGTTGTATAACTCTTCGAACTCTATCATTTGGTATGTTATTCCGCTAACAATTTAAATTTTGAAGCAAGTTATTAGACGGCCCGTGCCGGTATGGAATCGGCCCGTCGACAAGTATGCTCCACAGCACAGATAAAAAATTTTCAGAAATCTCCACAAAAAACTTTATTAACAAGAAAATGGGCATTTAAAACACCGAAAAAAAAGAGAATGAAAATTTTGAGACGATTGAGACGATTGAACGAGAATCACTTCTCACTGAAATCGGCGGTTTTCGAAGAGGATCTGGAGAGAGAAGTCGTTTCACGACTATCCAATGGCATTGATGGAGAGCTGCTCTTTTTGGTTTTTCGAACTTTCAGGCTTCCTTTGGATGACTTCTCACTCATATCCGATCTTTCCATGGAACGAGCTGGAGATTTTTTGATGGAAGAGATTGATTTCGATTTGGAAGAAGCACCCTTTGATTTCTCCAACTCGCTCATTGAGGTGGATGGAACTGAAAGTTAAGATATCCGATTCTCTAAATCTTCAATCAACAAACCTTTCATATCCGGTTTCTCACTCTTCATATCCAAATCCTTTGCTTCGATCTTCTTATTCTTCTTGCATGGAACCTTGAGAACAGTCTGACGGAACCATATCGCAATCACAACTGCCACAATATTTACAAAAGTGAGACAAGCGAGTCCAAGCCAGGCACCAGCAGACTGTTTGTCGAAAATCATGTAGATCAGCCAGTAGATCTCACACGAAGCAGTCACCAATTGGAAACTGATGTACACTGCGATCCAGACTGCAAGAAGGGAAGTAGGATCGCTACAAGACTATGGCTTAAGAGCTCTCACTATTCTTCTGAAGAGCAATGTAGACAATTCCAGGAACGGCAACGACAACTTGAAGAAGGGCCAACAGATAATGAGAAGCCACTGGATATCCAAATGCGATTCCGATGGTTGTGAGGATAGTGATCGAGAAGCTCAGACCGAATTGAATGAAGATGATTGCTTGTAGAATGGTCACAAAACTCGGCGATTCTTTTTTCAGTGACATGTTTGCTCCCTGAAATTTGGAACTCTGAGCGAGGTTGACAAAAATGACGGGCGGTCTGGCCCGGCCACGGTTCTGTTTTTGACAGCCTTGATTCTGAGTTGACTTACTTCAGAAAGCTACGATGCAGATGATTGTTGTGCGGGATGTCGATGAATCACGGATTGATAGGTGGATCTTGGGCACCAGGCTCGGTGATTGGATACGTGGTTGCAAAAGCGAAATCTCCGAAGTAGGTCGGGTTCACGTAGACAGGATCCGGGGAGGAGGGAAACGAGAAGAGAAGAGCACACGTCTGCATGAAATCTAGGTGGCACAACCGGGTTACTGTAGAGAAAAATATTCGAAACAAAAAGGATTACGGTAGGGAAAAATATTGGAAATGAAAAGGATTACTGTAGGGAAAGATCCCTAAACCACGAGTAGTTCTGAGAACTTAATACCTATGGAACCAGTCAAATCTGAAAGAGTTCTGAATTCGAGTTTTAGTAATATAAAATATTTGAGAGGGGGTTTCCAGAACTATTTAGAACTTTTTTCTTCAAGTACTGAATCAATGTCTTCTCGATTTAGGATACACTACATAAATCAATCTTCCCAGGAGCACACATCCATCCCCTGTACAAGGTATAGTGGATGGCGGAAGTCGTGAGATGTCGGCTGCTCTCCCAGATACCCCTATATAAGTGAACCGCCCGTTTAGTGTATTTGTTCTTCCGAGAACATATACTAAAATTGGAACAATACAGAGAAGATTAGCATGGCCCCTGCGCAAGGATGACACGCAAATTCGTGAAGCGTTCCAATTTTTTGCGAGATTTTGGGTCAGCTATATCAAGAATAGGCTTTATTTGGTTTTTCAATCACAGTGTACAAAATAAATATGGGAAGAAGAGGAAAAGAGAGATACATCACATAAAAAAGGGGGAAGGAAAGATAGAAGCTAGTATTCTAGACAATAAGAAATTCAGGGATTTTTCAGAATCCGGAAAATCTGCAAAAATCCAACTGCACGAAAAAAGAGATAGTAAATTCTTTAATTTTTCTTCAACTCGATCCAAAACTTGTCCACCTTGTTGCTGCTTCTGTTGAGCCATTTTCCGTTCTTCTCGAGCTCCCACTGAAAAATGTCTCAATTTACAAGCCGATCCTATTGAGAGCTCACCTGCTTGTAGAGCATCTTCTTCAATGCTTGATAGTGTCCGGCTGCCTTCTTGGCTCTCGAGTACTTGAGAATCTTCTTGTTGGCAACATCCAATTGAAGATAGGCTTTGAAAATTTCCTGCTTACAGATCGAAGCAGCAGTTGTCTCGGATTCCAATTTCCCATTTTTGCCAATGAAATCCATTCGATTGAGATGAGCAACCCAGAAGAATGTGTGCTCTTGGGTGAGCGGTGGAGAAGCTCTCTGGAAAATTAAATAGTTTTAATGTATATCAATTTTTACAAATTTGATTAATTTTTTATCGTCCTACGAAAAAGTTCTACCGTATTTGCTCTAATGTAAGGCACCCTTTGTTCGTGTACTTTGAGCTCAACTATCTCGGTTCCTATAAGAGATATCAGAAATTTGTCAACAGATAAAATATTGGCGATATCATGATAAGCTGACAAGTTTCTGACAAGTTTTTAATAGCTCTCATAAAAATCGATTCAATTGAGCTCAATGTGCCCGTATCGGTGACCTTCTATTAGAGGGAATACGATAGTTGGCGCGTCTTAAATGACTCACCAAAATGGCTAACAACTGCGGCTCGTCTATACAGACTGCAAAATTTTTGCGGATGTGCTTTCTCATTTTGCGCATCGTCTTTTTATCTCCAGATACCAACAGACTTGGATGTGCGGATTTCTCTAGTTCCGAATATCCCGATGTCTTTATGATTGAATTTTCGGGGTTCTGCAAAAATGGGTGGCTTGGAGGAGAGAAAATGGAAAAAGACAGGACACAAAATCTTTGCAAATCTAGAGTGCCTAGATGTTAGCATGAACTACCAAAAACTCAAAATTCTTCAATCGCAAAGTTTCAGAATCTAATTGTAAGAGTTCCTCTTTACAGAGTGGCTCAAAATTACCCGCACAACTGAAAACAGGTATATTTTTAGACATAAGCATGTTGGAAGTACGAAAATTGGCAGAAATATAATTTTACGTTTGATTCAAAGCTACTCAATTTTTCAAAGCGATTGCTCAAGTCTAGGTTTTGTTATGCTTATTCAAAGATGAGTGGCGTAATGTTTCTTGCACGCCGCTGCAATTTTTTTCATGAAATGAAGCGATTTTGTCAAGCGAAGGCTCAGCTCAAAGTTGATCAATTCTATTGAAATTTGGCCAATTTGGTATTGATGAACTATGTGAATTGTTGTATACTAAATCTGAGCCCAGCACAACGTTTCATTCCTACGTTGTGGTAGTGCAAACATTTGTGCGGGTAATTATGAGCCACCCTTTACTCACTGGAATCATTTCCATCGGCGGACATTCTCGATCCTGGAATTCCAGTTTGGAAAACAAAACGGCCCAAATGTCATAAATCTGAAGTGGTGGTTGGGATCCAATCACGAACTTCGTAATGTAGATTGGATTCAGAATATTCGAAAGAAGTGCTCCCTGGACCCCCAGTGCCACCCAGCGACGGATTTTATTCATGAGGCAGTGGTTGGTGTCGTGCCTGCAGATTTAAGAATCAGAATCTTAGATCCCCTCCAATATCCCAAAAACTCACTCTTTCATAGCCTCAGTTCCCCAGTAGACGTACTCACAAACGTAGGAGAACGTTGAGTACATGTACAATTGACACGTGGCTTTCATCTGAATCTCTCCCTCATCGTTCCTCTCCATAACGTCTGATGATCCTGCCTCCAACTTTTTGATCTCACTGATGAAGTATCTCAGCAATCCACGACGAGCGAGAATCAGTGGATTCACATGCATCAGTTGATCTTTGTTCTTCGATTTTGTCAATTTCTTTCTGTCGGTGTTCTCGTTGGAACTGGAAGCAAATGAGACTACAGACAACTCTCCGTTGATGTTGAGAAGGAATCTGGAATTGAGACGCTTTGTTGAATTTCTGAAAAATCTCCTTACGCTGCAAAAGCTTTTGGATCCTCATGGTACTGCTCACACTTCTTTGCGTAGAGCTGAATGGCACACTGGTCGATTTCTTTGGCTGTACACTCTCTCGGTTTGAAGACGTCGTCTTCCAGATTCACAGGTTCCAGAGACTCCGCATTAGTCACCATTTTCTAGAAGTTCAGTTTTTCGGAGTGGAGTGGTTTCTCGGTGTGAGAGAAAGTGGGAAAGAAAAGTGTGAGCTTGAGAATAACTGACTATTAACTTTGAGCGAATATAACTCGGATCCTATTAGAGATATAAAAAAAACGGTCAACTGATAAAATGTTTATCATAGAATCACGAAAATTTCCTCAGTTCACTAATTTTTGATATCTGTCATGGCAACCGAGATAATTGAGCTCAAAATTGAAGATTTGGGTGGGGTTTTATTAGTTTTTTTCGTAAGTCATACAGTAAACAGGCTGTTCAGACCAAGCTACAGTATCCTCTTGGCTCCGAAGTCTTGGCACGTGATCTAGAAAATGTGATACGATCTTAGAAAAAATTTTCGAAACAAGTGTGTTGAGTGACATTTTTCTTGCCCTAATTTCATGGTTACTCAAGATTTTATACTCCAAAGGTCATGCTAATTATTGGGTTGCTCAGCCAAAAGTTTTGCATTGATATTTACATGTATTTTTGAATTCGTCAGTTAAATGTATGATCTCCAAATTCTCGAAAAGATTTTTTTGAGAAGGGGTATACGGTAGCTTTTCAGGAATATAAATACCGTGAATACCCTAATAGAACGATAGTCAACTTTAAGCTCAATTAGCTCGGTTCCTGTAAGAGATATCAAAAAGTGGCTAACTGACAAAATGTTTATCAATTTATCACCAATAGTTTATTAGTTGACAAATTTTTGACATCAATCATAGAAAGCGAGATAAATTGGCTGAAAGTTGACGGTTTCGCTGAACTTCTAAAAGAGCAAATACAGTATGAGAAGGGGAATTCTTGCTGTCATTTTTGCAACGGGCTTTCGGATCCTGAAAATTCTAGAACCTAGAACTTCAGAATTTCCAAATTTCAGATTCAAAGGTTTCAAGGCTTTCTATGATTGCTAGGATAGGTAGATTCTAACGTCACCATGTTCCTGTTGCACTGATTCTCCTAACCCTTGAAGTCGGATGTTTTTGATAATTTGAGACTTCTGGAAATTTTCAGTCAAAGTTCAGAAATCTTTGAACATTTTTTTCAGGATCTCCCCTTCTTAATTATTGTTCGTATTGGTACTATTTTCACCTGCATGGGAAGGAAAGAGGAAGAAAACAAGCTACAAAAGAGTCAAAATGAAAAGACAAAAAAGAGAGTGAGAATAGTAAAACTATTCTGACAAGAAGAAGAAAGAAAGAAGAGAAAGAAGAAGAGCCCTACTTCTTCTTCTTTTTTCTTTCTGAAATGGAGGCTCCGGTCTCCTTGGAAACAACTCGAGTAGTTGGGCGTGTGTGATGTCCTCAAGGGGGATGAAGAAGAAGAAGAAAAAGAAGAAGAGTGCTCCGAGAAAGGAAAAACGGAAAAGAGAAAGAAGAAAAGAAGAAGAAGAGGTGGTTCCGCTCCGTTGTTTTCTCATCGCGTAAGAAAAGAGAATGAAATAGAGTTAAGAAGACAAATTATGAGCTCATAGTGAAGAAGATGGAGTCAGAAGAATCTAGGTGAGAGGGAGAGATTTAGGAAATTTATGGTGAGGGTGAAAGATTGGAAATTTTGGAGGACGTTCGTGAGATGGAAAATAGGGAAGGAGGATTTTGGCAATCTTAAAGCCTCCAACTTTTTCTTCAGAATATTCGAAACCAAGAATTACATTAAAATTTGAAAGCTTTCAGAAAGCGACAATGAGCTATAAAAATTATTTCGGAAATCTGAAAATCATAAAAAATGAAAACTTTTAACTATAAGCTTCAAAGAATTTGGCTATTCAAAGTGTTTTCTTTCTGAACGTTTGTGGAGATCGGGCCCTTCTTTTATGAAGCATTCTGTGTTATTCATATTTTAGTTTTTTTTCTGATTCAAAACAGTACGATGCTTTGAAAAAAACTGGATTTATTATTTCACAGATGGAGAGAGAAAACAAATGACATGAATACATGAGAAATACAGTCAGAAAGATGGACATCGAAAGAGTGAGAGATAATTAGATTACATAGAAAAGTTAATCAGATGACGGAGCAGGAACAGTAGCAGTCAGGCATTGAGCACATCTGAAGCTGGTATTGTAGTTTTTGTATCCTCCATTACTGCATCTGAAGTGGACCCATCCAGCACATCCATAGCATTGGCAAGTTCCGGCTCCAGCGGTTTTGGAGCAAACTGGGCAGATCAACTTCTGGGTGGTCTTCTTTGATTTTGGTTGTCTTCGTTTGGTGGCGGGTGTGACAGAGATGAGAGCGGCAGGTTGATTGGCAGAGCCTGGAACGGAAGAGGAGTATGGAACAACGATGACTTCTGGTAGAGCATTAGTGACTGGATCCACTAATTCTGGCATCTTCTTCTCCGGAACAACATCAACTGAAGTCTTCTTTCTGTTGGAGATGTGACGTGCCTTCTTCGCGACGACGGCTAGCACGACCGATGGCTTCACTTCAGTAAGAACATTCGACAGAACCTGAAAAAAGGTTAATATGATTATGTTTTGAAAAATACTAACAAACCGTATTGGATTCATGACCGATCTTGGATTTTTTCGCTGGATTTTCATCTTGTTCATTAACAATTCTCGATCGTTTCATTGGACCGGCCTTCTTTGCTCCCTGCTTCATTTTCTTCTCCTCATTAATCTTCTCTTTTTGTAGTCTGGCCAATTGAGCAACCTCAGCCTTCTGTGTCTTGATCTGGAGAATAGCCTTTCTCTCAGCCTGACGTCTAGTTTCCGATTCTTCTGCTTCCATCTGCCTGTCCGTCTTTACTCTCTCCCGTTTTCCAGTAACTGGAAGAGCAGAACTGAGCACTCCGGCTGTCTTGCAGGCCTTGAGTCCTTTAAGTTCTCTGGCATTCTTCTTCACATGGAGACAGTTATCCCAATTTGCAATTGCTCGAGCTCTGGAGAGATAGAGAGCTCCTGCGGCAGCGGAATGGTTTCTGGCGATAATGTAGTCGATGTTCATCGAAGGATTTTGCCTGATGTCGTTGTAAAGCAAATCAAAGAAAGTTGGAGCAACAATATCGGAAAGTATTTCTGTTCCTTCTTCGACAACTTCCGTTTTGATTTCTTCCGTGTTGATTGATATTTGAGTTCGTTTATTCATCTTTTCGAATTCTGGCTCTTCCATTTCTTGTTTAATATCTTCCACTTTGACAGACATGGATCCATAAGATGCATCTTCTTCGATGATCTCCTTCTTTGGACTTTTTGCCAAAAAGTCAAAGTTGTAGAAGGATGTGACATTTGGAGGTGGAGCATCAGATTCTCCGATTCTCTTCCGCCACTGTTGCATCTCATATTCACCTCGAGCCTGCTCGGCAAGTTGATGAGCGGATGGCATGATGATGTTTGAATGCATTGTGAGTTGAGATCTGAAAATAGGATTTTATAGGAGATAAAAGAACTAGAGAGGAAATAAGAAAGAAAAAAGAAGTAGAAGAGAACGGAAGAGGAGTAATTATAAATGAGTGAACGACTGAATGAGTTGCGTTCTGGATATTGACAGTATCTTCACCTGAAAATGGTCTCTTTCATCGTTCTTGTAGAAAATAATGATTATATTACGAGGTGTATGCCGTCTTAAATTTTTATAGTTACCAGATAGCCATTGTACAGTAACCCTCTGGCAAGGAGGGCTGACTAGGAAAGGTTGTAATCGGGTGGTGGATCTTCGGTATGAGACCTATATCATTCGAAAGCTGAGAATGAGATGTCCTAGAACAAAATCTGAATACATATTTGAAAATGTCTCATTCTAAGCTTTTGAATGATGTATAATTCTATTAGCAGCTTCATAAAATTGGATGTAAAGGACGGAATATTGGGATGATCAAAGAGATAGAGAAAAAAGTGAATGAATCATATTTTCGAGCCATGAGTGTTTAAATATATCCAGGACATGAAAGAGGGAAGAAGAATGATTTAAAAAAAACTGGAAGAGAACGGAAGAGGAGAAGACATAATAATCTCCCAAGAATGAATGACTGAACTGTGGATATTGGCGGCGGGTGTCTTTACCTGACAATCATCTTCTCGTGGGAAAAATGATTGTATTACTAATTGCAGGCGGTCCTAAATTGTTATGTCTTCAGTTAGTCATGGTACTAAACAAGAGTACAGTAACCCGCTAGGAAGGAGTAACCCTTTGGGAAAGAGTTAACCAGATAATGGGAAGAATAGAAGGGGTACACCACCCAATCGGCTCCACCGACAGGAAGTTTCAGATTAGTTCAAACGCTTCGGGGCCAGAATTCAGGGCGCATATTTTGACTTCGTTCAATTTCTCTGAACTACAATAGCCATTTCCGAATATCATCCGAATATCAAAACTGCTGGATCCGGAACATGCCAATGTTATGAATGTGCTGGAGGGGTCCACTTCAGATGCAGCAACGGAGGATATAAGAGCTACACCACCAGTTGCTGATGTGCTCAGTGGCTTGGTGCTTCTGTTCTTGCTCCGTCATCTGGTTCTCACTCCTTCGATGTCCATATTTCCCATTTCATGTCATTTGTTTTCTCTCTCCATCTGTGAAATTATCAACTGTCAAATAATAAATCCAGTTTTTTTCAAAGCTTTGTACTGTTTTATTTAAAACAGAATAAGGAGAAGATGAATGTGCATGATAAAAATAAGACCCCCATACCGAAGAAACATAGTTGACTTTAATGTAGCTCATTTTGGGATTACTGTAGTTGTGGGATTACTGTAGCTCATTATGGGGTTAATGTAGATTTGGTATTACTGTAGTTTCGGGAGTACTGCAGCTCATTTTGGGATTACTGTAGCTCATTTCAGGACTACTGGAATTTTGGGATTACTGTTGTTTATTTCGGGATTACTGTAGTTTATATCGGGATTACTGTAGTTCGTTCCGAGATTCCTGTAGCTTATTTTGGGATTACCATAGCTAATTTCTGGATTACTGTAGATCATTTTGTGTTCACTCTAGCTCATATTTTAATTGTAAATTCAATCGAAAATCGCTATATTACCACCGGTTTAATTTTTGACTCTTCTATATTTACCTAATTTCTGAATTCGGAAATCAAAATTCTTATTATAGCCAGAAAAAATTTTATTATAACCAGAAAAAAAAATACCCGAAGCAATACACAAAGTTAACAAAATAAATTATTCAACATCAATGGAGAACAATCAAAAATCGAAAACTTTAAAACAGCCAAACACTCCACATTTCCGAACGATTGCGTAGACTTGTTGTAGGGCGGCGAAGCTCAGGAAGTCTGACCAGTCGTAACTTTTCAAAAAAGCGAGCTTCTCCGTTTTGCAAACATCACAAAAGTTGCAGTTCAGGTAGCAGTCGACGTGCGATTTGAACGCTTCTTCTTGTATTTGAAGACAGCTTGTAGAGAACTGAAAAAAAAACGGAGGTGTTTTTTGATTTTCAAAATTCTCGACAAATAATTTCTTGTAAATTGTTAAGGCTTACTTCAGAAATATTGAGAATCGCTTTGACGAGACATCGAGTTGAGCAACCGACGAACTCTCGACCTTTTGAAGTGAACTGATCCAAGATACCTGAAATAATATTCAGAATTCAAAAATAGTAAAAAATTCGAATACTTTGATTATTGAAAACTAGGCAATTTCGGAGGCCATAATGCAGAAGGTATCCATGTGGCCCACAATGAAACTTTTGCTCCACAATCTCATACTTATCACACAATTCTGGTTCAGCGCCAGCAGAAACTATAGGTGTCTACAAAAAAGAGGAAATCAGAAAACTTCCAGAACGATCAAGGAACAGACCAGAATGCAGAAAACGGAACAACAATTGGCGAGAAGAAGACGGAAGGAAGTTCTCATTTTGTGTTGTCAGTGATCACTGATAATGAAGAGAGATGTTGCGTCTGGGAAAGAGGTGGACATAGGAAAAAGGGGAAAAAAGAGAAATTAGAGAATCAGAGATACTAATTTTTTGATGGCTGGCTGGCTTTTTTAGAAACCGAGGGATGTATTAACACGTGGATTCTTGAAGCGGATGAGAAGAGATGATGAAATGGTGTAAGAGATAAGAAGCGAACTGGTAAACAAGGAAAAAAGGGCTGTCTAGACATTTTGGGTGGGAAATAAAGTTCTTCTAAAAACAGGAAATACAATAACAGGTGAACAAAGAATAGCCACAAAATAATTTTTTCGAGTTTTCGAGAACTCAGATGAAAGAGTTTTGGAAACTGCGCAGAATGGACCTAATACGGATTTCGGACATTTTCAGACTCATCGCCACGCGGAATTGTTCAGATTTTCTTCACATTTTTCAAAGGGACGTATTTACTGACATACTTTGTATACATGTACATTCATAAAATTAAACAGGAAACATACAACAACAAAAAATCAGTTGCCAATTTCCTGCTGCAACTTGCTTCGCACCTCCTCCATGCTCAATCGTTTTGTCTCTATCAGCACCACTTTGCTCCTCGACTTTGCACCCTGAAAAGATTCTGCTGGTCGTTCGTTGCAAGTTCCCTCAATCAGCCAGCTATTCTTCACGTGAATAGCTTGAACAGGGTGTTTCTGTATAAAAGGTTCTGCAGCCGACACTGGTTTCTCCTTGTTTACACTTGTTCACTTTCCACTAGATTGCATCTTCCTACCACTTCAATGAATAACAACTGTACTTCTTTTCTTACCTTATCAAATTGTAATTCGTTCTTCCGAAGGCCCAAAGCGCTCATCAAATACGAAATCAGCTCCTCATTAGCAGCTCCTTCGCGTGGCGCCGCACCAATTGCTACATCGATTTCGGACTCGTTGATTGCTGAGAAAATGTAGTAAACATTAATCTATCTTCTTTTAGTTTCTTGCAAGAATCCTCTTACCTACAACACCACTTTTCTTGGCGCCCGGTTTCGCATGAATCCGTAGTCCGATGCGACCTTCACTGTCCGCGAAAATCGCTGATTCCTGCGTTTTTTTATCAATCTCGCCATTCTTATCGCTGGCCGGAACGCATTTACTGACGAGTTTCTAGAATCATTCAGTTTATTTTCTTTCTTGGTCGTTGATGGCTTACCTCTTTTTTCGGTTTTACCATTTTCAAACACACCGATGTTATCCGGAAAAGGCCAGTTCGCATGTATTTCTGAAAAACAACCAATTGCGATCACGATCAATCAGAGTACTTTGCGGTGCTTTTCTCTGCGTCTAGAGGAAACATCGGGAAAAACAACAGTTTTGCGAAAAATATCGTCAAAAACATTTTTTTTTCTCATGAAGCGGAAACTTTTTGCGTTTCGGACCATGTTCCTTTAAATCAAACTACTGTAGTTTTTAAAGGCGCGATTAGTTTATCTGCAGGGTCTCGAAGCGATTTCTTCGATATAATGGCGCCATTTTCAAATGAAATCGTGTAAGTTGTTGACAACTTTCGGAGACGTTCTTGAACGAAGTTTCTCGATTTCTCCTTATCAATTCTCTCATTATCGGCGAAAAAGACATTTCACCGAATTTTTTCTACGATAGGAAGAAACTATTTAGGAGAAGACAAAGTTTGCCCGTTGTTTTCTGGACTTTTCCTCCGTTTTTCTAGGTTTTCAATGTATACGCGTAATTACACGATCCTCGAAAGCTACGACGTAGTTTCGTAGCGAGGATACCCTCAATAAACTATTGCGAAACTGAGTCACCCCATCATCTGTTCACAAGGGGCAAAGTACGCTCGGGGGGTACAAATAGTAGCTGAGCAGTCTTCAATTCCACTATTTCTCTCTATTCTTCATGTTTTCAAGAAGAACACCTCAAGTCATTTCTGCTTTCGCATCGACATCTCTAATATTCCAGAAAAGCACAATGGCTGAGGTCGAACAATCCGCCAAGGTCGAGGACCAACAAGCCCAAGTACAGAGCTATTACGACCAGTTGCTCGAAAATGCCTACGTTCAGACGGTAAGTCTTTCGCACTTTTATCACCAACACGTCTATTTTTATATTTTTCAGGCTATCAATGCATACACAAAGACCAAAGAGTTCCATCCACTGATCAACTCGACATTCACTGCCGCCGAGGAGAATGTGACGAAAGTCAGCAACTATGCGACACAAAAGGCATACGACGGATATAATTCGTACTACGTGAAACCAAAAAACACCGCTTATGAAGCTGTGTCCTATGGAACTGAGAGAGCCAAGACCGCTGTTGAAACCGGAAAGCAAGCCGCTATTGTTACCGGAACGTTTGGTATCGGAGCAGCAGTGGTTCTCACACAATTCTCATTGGCTTTGAGCGCGGGTGGTGCAGCCCTTGTTCTCGATCAAGTTGACAACGCCAAGAAGCTCGGAACCAGCGCCATCTCCAGTATTAAGGAAGCAGAGCTTGCCGTTGAGCATAGAATCTACTCTGCTCTTCATCAAGCACAACGAATTGCAATGGTTCCAGTTGAAAAGGTGCAAGAGAACACCAACTCACTTCTTGATATCCTTGATGGTGCCGTTCAAAAAGGACTCAACATTGAAGTACCACCATCTATCAACCTGACCATCACTCAAAGAGTCAAGAATCTGGCTTCGCTGATCGTTCAAGGCGTCAACAACAAGGTAACCCAGTAGCGCCGTTGAATTTCTAAAATCCGTCTAGTTTTTTAAGGCTCACGATCACGTCATTGATCCGATCAACGAGAGAGCTCGTGCCTATCTCGAGCAACTCAGCCAATCGTTTGTCCTGCTGGATGTCATCCGTGAGAAGAAGACGTGGGTCGTCGAGAGAACCAACGAGCTCTCCCAATCTGTCGTGGACTTCAAGAACAAGATGGAAGAAGAGGCCAATCAATATAAGGTGGCTCCAGAAGAGATGCTGATGAAACACATTCAACAGAGTTCCGAACAGTTGGCTACACAGTTGAAGGCGTTGCGTGAGAAGGGACAAAATGTGAGGAGACATTTTCAGATTTTAGAAATTATTTTTTTCATTCAGGTTTTCGGAGACGGAACCCGAATCGAATCCACCGTTGACTATTTGGAGAAGCTGAAGACAAACCTGTCGGAAGCCGAAGACGTCTACAAGGTTCGCGATGAGGTTCTGAACGAGGCTCGCCAACGAATCGCCGAGTTGACCACTTGGACGACTAGCCTCTTGGTCCGTCAGCAAAACGAACAGTAACTTTCCCTTCTAAAATACATCTCACATACATAAATCTATATCTCTATAAAATTCCTTTCATGTCAAATAGCTCTGGCACAATACACTTTCTCGATTATATTTGTTTTTGTGTCAGACCTTTGCCCTCCTTTCCTCTCCCACCCTCACAATTTTTTGATATAGAAAGCAAGTGATAGGCTGGCGATGATGGCATCTGTTGTCTTGCTATTCAATCTTCTTCTTTTTTTGTTTTTTTCTTCCCCTTCCATTACACCACCTCGACTTGACCTGTTCTCCAGTATCATCATCACCTGCGCCCCATTCTCCATAGACTGACTGAGAATGTCTGTGTGGATGTTGCCTATATTTTGTCAGATGTACGATTACCTCATCAAATTATGCACTGTAAGCTCCCCTCATCTATTTTTCTTCCCACGCATATGATATTGTGTTATTACGCGTATTCTTCTCACACCAGCCATCCGAACACGCCCCCTCCCCGTTTAGTAGTCCAAATACAATATCTCATATACCAAAGATTTTTTCTTATTGGCCATCTAGAAACAAGTTCAAATTTTCCAGATCATCTCCGCCGAATGGCAATTCGAGCCGGACGATCTGCTCATCGACGAGCTCTACTTTGAAGCGCCACGCATGCCACTTCGTGAGAGAATCTTGTTTAGGAATCGTGCCTGAAAAAAGAGCGCAGAGCCAATCCATGTGAATAACAACTTGTAAATAATTCAAATAATTTGAAAATTGACATTTCTGTACTACTCTCAGCTGATATAGTGTGTGATAAGTCGTCTTGATTACAAATAGGTTACGGCGAAAACGAAGTAAAGAAATCAAATAACATGTCACATGTACTGATATAATGATAAATTGCTTGTTTACTTTCAATTGATCTTTATACAATTTTTCTAGTTCTCTAAACTGCGGCTTGAGACATCGACATCAAATCGGAATTCATATTTTCCGACATCATCGCACTCTTCGACGGGTTGAAAACCTTCACCTCCTGCTCAATTTCGTAGTCGCAGTCGGCGATGGTCTCCAGAGTGATTCGTTGGTGTGACACGTAGTAGAAGACGACGACAAGGATCAGGACGACAGTCTGACACGTGGCGATTCCAAGAAACGCATAAGCGTACGCTCCAGCGCCAAGTCTGGTCGGCTTTCCATCGTTGTGCCACGTTCGGTAATCTTTCTCTTTCAAGTCGGGTGGAACGATTCGGTCGAATACAATGCTCAGTGGATTCGTCAAAATGACAAGTGGATCATTGCCACTGAAATTCGTTTTTTGTAGCGGTTGAGACCACCGAGTTGTCGGTCGAAAATTGGCGACCGCCGACCGTTCACTTGCTCGTCAACATGCCAGTAAGTGTTTGCGTACGTAATTCAAAAAATCGAAAAACTGCGTACGCAAACACTCTCTGGGATATTAACGCACAAAGGTGCGAATTCGGTCGGCGGTCGTCGATTTTCGATCGACCTTGAAAAAAAACTTACTTCCAGTTACCAAATGTATATGCTCCCTTTCCGTGCCTTACTGGAGTACTTGGCAGACAACAAAATGTAGCTTCAACACCATTTGTAAGCGTTGTATGCAGTATTTCACACTTCTCACAACACTTTCTGGGTTCACTAAAATTACCATGAGGGTCAGAAACAGCAAATGGCTGGTCGAAACCAAATTGAGCGCCGTATTTACACGGAGCGAATGTTGGTTGATATTTGTGAACTGGAAATTCAAATTTGATCTGGTTACAAGTTCGCTATTGTTCACTGACCCAAATACTTGATTTCTGTTGCATTTACTGCTTTGTAAACTGGTTCTTCCAAATGCGGGTTACGGTCACAGGAAACAAATGGCACAGCGAGGAGGAGGATGATTAGAATTTGAAAACGCGTCATACTGGTTTTCAGAAGTTTTGATGATTTTCAGAATAGTTCTTGGGGGTTTCTAGTGGAAAATCTGGAAAATCTGGAAATTTGAAAATTTCCAAAGTTCACGTTTTACGGGCGTCCTGACCTATATTTAAATTTTGCACATACACAATGAGAAGTGAAGAGTGTATGGGTTCGATCTACTATGGTATGCAGTTGCGCTCCAATTCGAATTCTGGACATTTTGGGTTTCCCGGGGAAAAGAAATTCAAAACCAAGCAACTGAAAGAATTAATTGGAATGGGATAACAAATTATCGCTCTATCTGATTTCACCGGTCCCTAGTGTAAATAACAGTCCCGAGTGAAAGTAACCCAAGACCCAGGACCCAGGACCCAGGACCCAGGACCCAGGACCCAGGACCCAGGACCCAGGACCCAGGACCCAGGACCCAGGACCCAGGACCCAGGACCCAGGACCCAGGACCCAGGACCCAGGACCCAGGACCCAGGACCCAGGACCCAGGACCCAGGACCCATGACCCAGGACCCAGGACCCAGGACCCAGGACCCAGGACCCAGGACCCAGGACCCAGGACCCAGGACCCAGGACCCAGGACCCAGGACCCAGGACCCAGGACCCAAGACCCAGGACCCAGGACCCAGGACCCAGGACCCAGGACCCAGGACCCAGGACCCAGGACCCAGGACCCAGGACCCAGGACCCAGGACCCAGGACCCAGGACCCAGGACCCAGGACCCAGGACCCAGGACCCAGGACCCAGGACCCAGGACCCAGGACCCAGGACCCAGGACCCAGGACCCAGGACCCAGGACCCAGGACCCAGGACCCAGGACCCAGGACCCAGGACCCAGGACCCAGGACCCAGGACTAGTCAATTTTCAATATTAAAAAAATGGTAGTAGAAGAGAAATCAGTTGTATAAGTAAATGTTCTTTTTTATTAACTCAATTTTTTAAACACATTTTCAAAAAAAAAGGGGCAAAGGGCGGAGTGAAGTAGGAGGTATAAAAGATCGTTGGATGAAGAATGACAGGGAAGCATGGTTCGGTTTTTCTATGAAGTACAGATTATAGAGATACGGTATCGTTTGTAAGGTGGGACCTCGGCGAAATTTTGAGTTATAAGTTTTTTGAGATAAGAATGCGATAAAAAGGGCAAGGGGCGGGGCAAAGTAGGAGAGATCAAAGATCGTTGGGTGAAGAATGAAAAGGAATAGACAGAATGAATAAAGTTAGCCAATTTTTTGAAAACCATTCTATCAGTAACTAATCCACCATTCTCAAAAACTGCTCCTCGGTTGCATCCCATACTCCAAAAGTGAGTGTATTCCATTGTATCAGAATAGTAGCTACACGATTATCGGTCTGTCTAACGATGTACGAGTGACTGGTGATTGGGTCCGTCTTGGGATTTCGATTATACCAGTTGTATCTGAAAATGATGATTTGAGAGATATTCAAAAAGAAGATCCGACACTGATGTCCAGTTTGCGCTCAATTATCTCGGTTCCTTTGAAAGATATCAAAACGTTTTCAACTGATAAAATTTTTATCATAATACCAGCAATAATTTATCTGTTGACAAATATTCGATATCTCTTACAAGAACCGAGATAATGGAGCTCCAACAGGGTGGTCTTCTAATAGACAGATTTTCGAAATATCGAATAAAAATAACTTACACTTTGGGCACGCTGTGCGTTGGTGGTTGCTTAGTCGTATCAAGATGTTTTGCTTCAACTGCATTCAAAATTTCATTTTGAAGGACTTCGCCACCGAATATTTCGATTTTCAAGTATTCCAAATTTTGAAATTCCTCTCCTGATTTCCATCGATTCATAAACTCAATCAAAGCTGATCTCTTGCATTCAGCGCATCTTATAAATGCTTGTCTTCCTTGGAATTTTCCCAAAATATCCGGAACAGTGTGCTGGTATTGATCGATTTCAACAGATTCGGCTTGATAAAATTTGGATTTCGGGTTGAATGGCTGCGATGTCGTTCGAGCATACATTTGAATCGATTTCAAAGTTGGAGATGAGGCAAAAAAGTTTTCAAGTCTTGCCATCTCCTCAAAGTTCCAGCCAAGCCACACATCAATACAGAATGAGACGCTTTGGAGTTGGGAAACGAATGGAATATAAAAATCGGTGTCCTTGAAGTCTTGTGCTTGCCAAAGATACTTCACAGAAGTTCCGAAGAAATCCAACAAATAGTTGTGAATGGATGTGATCACTGATTCCTTGTCACATGGTTTGTAAGTGATAACAGGGTACGGAGGAAAGAAACGTTCGGGTAATTCCAACCGTGAATTACGATCATCTTCTTGGAGTCTGAAATATATCATAGTTTTTTTTCAAATTATTCATTCATGAAACTCACCGAAAATTAATCGTCTTTCCAGAGATGCTCAACTGAAAATCGTCTTTTTTCGTCTCCTTGTCCTCGACTATTCTCATTATCTGGTCATTAGAATTCTCGTGGGCAATATATACATATGGTTGATCAGTTCTATCCGTGTCATACTTGATTGAGCTTATCATTTTGAATCTGTTCATCTGAGTCGATTTGATTAATTTCTTCGTTTTCTTGGAGACGAAGGAGAGCATAAATAGATCGGGATACTCCATGTTTTCAAGAATCTCTCGCTGGACCAGATACGGATATTTGAGAAAAAGCATTTTGAATTGTTCTGAAAAACACTTTTTTAGAGAAACAATAAAGGCGAAAACAGCGATAGGCGATCGAAATAAAGAGTGAATAAAAAGAGAAGGAACATCTAATGAGGGTCAAGGTACATCCAAAAAACGGACGGAAAACAGGCAATCCATGCATTTCCAATAATGCGCGGTTAAGAAAAGAAAGAAGGGTCATATTATGAGATCACAAAAAAATGAGGAGTGCAGGTCTGGACATTGACTGGTTTGCACATACTTTCCCACAGGAATAAATCCTATAATCATAGGTGGGGTTTTTGAATTAACATGCCTTCTGGGAATTCCCTTATTTACCAAAGATGACATACTTAGATCCCCTAAAACAAAGGTTTAGTATGAGTTCAAAAGTGGTTTTAACGATCCATAGGAGCCTAAAAACTTGTGATACAAAAACATACCGAAAAAATCCAGATTTAAAAAAACCGAGAGATATCAGAAATTATTTTGGGCCAAGTTTTGAATGGACAAAAAACTTCATTAGAATTTGTCTATGGAACAGCTCGTGAAATAAAAATTTTTTAAAAGATAATGTGTTAGCCTATCAATTTGAAATACCCAAAGCTTTGAACTAATCAAGAAACTTTCAAAATTATGGAGGAAACTGCTATCAACTGATTCTAAATTTAAAACGCTACTTCTATGTAAATTTCATTTTAGGAAAATCTCTCTAAAGGGAGAAGTCAAGCGGCAGGTGATATGAAGAAAATAAAGATGTGGATTGGGCTCAAGGTAGTTATTGATTTCTTTGAATGTGTTTACCATCTCGAGTATGGTCAGATTTGATTCACGCTAGAGATGAACGGGCAGCAAAATGTTTTGTTTGGACAGGGGACAACGGACGAAGAGGGAAAATAGTCCGCCTCGGACAACGGACAGCAAAATAATGACCGGGCAATAGACACGGACTAACTCTGGTTGCTGGAGGGATAGGATGGGCGGAGACTTCTCGCCTATCAATGGTCCATCTTGAGAAACGACGTGAGAACCAGAGGTATCCGTTGTCCGCCGGTTTTTGGCTGCACCTTGTCACCTGAAACAACAGAAGACACATTGACTCGTTGTTTTGGGTCAATTGCCACGTCATCAATAGTTTGTCGTTGCTCTGATCGGTGTCATTGAAATGAGAAAACTAGTCTCAGAATAGACGGGTTCACAGGCGCTCTTGATTTTTCCTCCATGGGAAAACTGATAGCGAAATATATTGTGTTCAATTTGAAAAGGAAAACATACAACTTGGTAATATAACCAATTTTCAATAACCCAGTCAACCAAGATCTGTGTTCAAGACTTTAAAGTTGTTCAATTGAAAATGTGAACCCTTTTTTCTAAAAATATTTTTTGGTTTTTCTAGTTGAACATCTCGGAAATGCATTTTCAGACTGAAATGACTCAAAATCTGGTTGAAATTACTTTTATTCAAAAAACGGAAGTTTCTGGCTATTTTGGGTGGTCTAAAACTTGATTTCCAGCTTATTTTTCGCAAAATGTTTAGACCTTTTTTTGGTTTTTCAGTTAGCTAATATTTTTTAAATTGTTTTCGGCTTTGTCCGGACTTGTTTTGTATTAGGGAAATACTTTTCAGGGGACTCGCGCTCCACCGCACCGCCAGATGGCCGAGGTGGAGGGTCGAGTTTCAGCTGACTGGCGGCCAGGGGCCGGCGGCGATATTTCAATTTTGAACTATTTTTGATCTATTTTCGATCTATTTCCACAGTTTTTCTCCGGAAATGAAGTTTTATTCATACTTGTAAAATTCCGGGCCGGGCCTGAGGAAATTTTCAAGGCCCGGGCCCGGCCCGGAGGGCCCGGTAGAAAAAAAAACCTGTATTTTTGAGCCAAATTTTGAGCCAAAATATAATTTTCTCCATTTTTTTTTTCGTTTTTTGGATTGTTTGTATGTCTGATCACAAAAGATAGAAAAAACTCGAAAAAATTTTTTGATCGAAAAAAATCACATAAGGGTCCCCCCTTATGTGTTTTTTTGAAAATTTCAAAACTAGTGAAATGACGGGCCCGCCGGGCCGGGCCGGGCTCGGGCCGGGCCCGGACCTTGAAATTCCGAAAAAGCCCGGCCCGGCCCGGCCCGGCCCGGCCCGGCCCGGCCCGGCCCGTTACAAGTATGGTTTTATTGAAGAAAATAGATCAAAAATTGTTCAAAATTTAAAATATCGCCGCCGGCCCCTGGCCGCCAGTCAGCCGAAACTCGACCCTCCACCTCGGCCATCTGGCGGTGCGGTGGAGCGCGAGTCCCCTGAAAAGTATTTCCCTAATATGCAATTCGACAGAGCCGTGTTTGTTAAGATTACTGTAGATTACTGTAGGAAACAAATTTCCTGCAATTTGAAAAATATCATTTCTGAAATTTTTTCTGCGTGAATGTCTTCTACAGTATACAAGAAAGTTAGTTTTCTACAGTAATCTACAGTAATTTTCCCGAAAACCGTCCGGTCGAATTGCAAACATAGAAAGCCGGAAAAATCATGAAATACTGTCTTTAAATAGCTGAAAAATCTGAAAATGTCAAAAAAGTTAGCGAAATATCGAAAAAATGTAAAATAAAAGACCGACAGTTTATTCAAACAGAAAAAGTTGGAAATCAATTTTCAGACCACAAAAATTAGCCTGAAACTTCCGTTTTCCAGTGGGAAAGTGGAATTTTAAAAATAAATTAAAATTGAATTCTTAAAAGATTTTTCCAATGATTTCATTAATTTTATTTTTTTTTTGTTCTTGAGTGTTTTTAATGGGAATTCGAAAATTTTACATTGGCAAAATATGTACAAGTTTTCCATGCTTCCTGACTTGCAAACCAAAAACTAGAAAAGCCAATTTTTATTTTAAAAATGGTAGTAGAAAAATAAAACCAGTTGCATAAATAATTATACATTATTATCATCTTCGTTTTTTACAAATCCTCAATTTCGATGTTGTAGCGAAGTTGTTTAGCTGAGAACCACGAGTAGTAGTTGTCGAATTCAAGGACATCTGGAAATGGGAAATTCGGATATTCCGTTTTGAAGATACCTAATTTGGATCTCAATTATCTCGGTTCCTGTGAGAGATATTGAAATTTCGTCAACTGTTTATCATAATAGCACCAACATTTTATCAGTTGACAAGTTTTCGTTGTCTTTGAAAGGAACATAGATAATTGAACTCAACGTGCAAATACGGTAGCTCAACAACTACAGTCATTCATTGAAAAGTTGCATCAAAACAAAGACAGTAATCCTAAAATACTTGCACTAATCCTTTCCGACAATTACAGTAATCCTTCGAAACTACAGTAATCCTTTAAAAACTCACAATTTCCAAGATCAGTGACATCCAAATGTCCTGTGATTGGAACATTGGTACACTCCAAACGAATGTACGGATAGACAGTTTCCATTTCAGTTAGCTTATCGCAAGCTCCAGTTTTGTCATAATGAATCTCGAATCCAATATCGTCCTCATCAGTCATATAAGTCCAGCTGAAAAATGAACTGTGCAAGGCTGCTCTATTGGACTTTTTGCCCCACCTTATCCGACTTGGTCGTTTGACTTTAATCTGAATGAGATGCTTGTCTCCAGCGTAGACAGTAGTCAGTTGATCGTAGTCTGCCATCGCCTTTTTCGGATCCACGAAATAGGATTCGTCGACAGCGCCACCGCCGTATTTGATACGAGATGGACACTTTGGATCTCCGTTTTCGACGAGATTTCCACCCCAGTACATTGGCCACGCTTCGAGATTCACAATTTGAGCCAGGGACCATTTCCAATCGGACTGAAATTGTAAAGTTTTGATTTTATTTGAATAACAGTTTAAGGTTTTTTTCTTTTTTAAAAGAGTCAGATATTGTAAAACCTGTACAAGAAAAGAAAAAAAATAACTTTTGAATTCAAGCTCAATTATCTTGGTTACTGTCAAGGATATCAAAAAGTTGTCAACCAATTAATTATTTCTCATAATACCATCAATATTTTATCAGTTAACCACTTTTTTATATCTCTGACAGGAACCGAGCTAAACTAGCTTAAAGTTAAAAGTTAGGGAGCCTTCTATTACAGGTTTCATGGTAGTCAAGTTTCAGCTGATTTATCTAATTTCCTGTAAAAGTTATCAAAATATGGTCAACTGATAAAATATTGATAATGTTATGATAAACCATTTTACAGTTGAAAATGTTTTCATATCTTTTACAGGAACCGAGATAATTGAGATCAAATTTGACAGCTAATTGTATTTTTTCAAGGAACTCAAACTCACTTCAGAAGGCATTTCGACGAGACGAGTGATGGGATCCTGTAGAATAGCAGTGATGGACGCATATGCAATTCGCGCCATTTCCGGGGCTCTAAAATTTGTCTTTAAATTTTGAAATCTCAGATTTTTCACAATTTTAGAGCCAGACAATCTCAGAGACCCTCCTATACCCACCTGATGATCAGAATTTTCCTCAAAACCATCGGATAGTGATCCTGGAACAGACTGACGAGTGTGGTGAATGACGAAGCGAACTGTTTGCATGAAAAGTGAGCGGAGGTGATATTTTCCAAATCGAATACCAATGTCATTTGTTCAAACGGGCGGCCAGACTGCAAAATTTCAAATTGCACAACCTCCTTAATTTCCATGATTCCTAGTTTGAAAAGATAGAAGACTTTACAGCGAAAACTGCTTCAAATCAAGCTTCCAGCTCTTTTTCGAACCGAGTTACAACCATTTGAAGTGTTACGGTGAGAGACGCAGAGAAACGAGACACGCTGCGTCCCTTTTCAGCGGTAAATTAAAATTACCTCCAAAGCTTTCTGCTCACAAAGTTTCATTCCTTTTTCAATTGCAGCCAATGAGAACTTGATATAATCCAACGATGCGACAGATCTCAACAGCCCTTCGACATCCACATTACCCAGCAAAGACATCAGAATCGGACGTCCTTCAGTATCACCCAGCAATCCATATCCACAGTATTTTTCCAGGCACTGAAATTTTGATTTTTGCCTACATAAAAATCCTAGTCCTTCTTGTTCATCTCTGAGAATCTCATTTTATGATCTTTGTGAACTGTGATCTATGATGAATCATCCATCTCGGAAAACAGGATTTATTAGATTTGTCATTGTTTTGAGAAGAAACTTTGAACCGCCGCTTTTTATTAAAGTCTAGAAAAATCTAAAAGCTAGTTTTCTAGATTTGATCTCTCGGGAACTTTTGTTTACAACCTACCGCATTTTCTTTGATAGACGTCCCACCTAACTCTGAGTCAACTTATCTCGATTCTTGTGAAAGATATCAAAAAGTTCTCAATTAATAAATGAATGCTGATATTATGGTGAATGTTTTATTCTTTGACACATTTTGATTTCTTTTATGGGAATCGAAATATTTGAGCTCAAAGTGCAGAGCTTCTTTCAGACCAAATACAGTATTCAATCGCTTTCACAAGCCAACCAAAAAATCCGAATTCCATTTCAATAGAGAACATTTGGCAAATACTCATCTGCTATGATATTATCAGCTATTTACTCGTCTGCTATTTTAGCTCATCTGCTATAGCTGGATCATCTGCTATATTGGCTCGTCTGCTATTGATCATCTGCTATAATTGTCTTGTCTGCTATAAGGAAAATCATCTAATGTACTATAGGCTTAGCCTAAAGTGTTATTTTTCCCGAAACTTTAGCCTAAGCCTATAATTGAAAGCACAAAGGCATATTCTGAAAAAAATTCAGCGAAAAAGGATAAGATGAGGAACCCCAAAGCAGATGATCTATAGCAGACGAGCCAATACTGCAGATGATCCAGCTATAGCAGATGAGCTAAAATAGCAGACGAGTAGATAGCAGATGAGTATTTGCCAGAACTTTTTTTCAACAACAAAACAACCTACTTCTGGAGGTGTCCACTGATGAATTTTGTCCAAATGCCATGCTGTCCGGAATGTGACATGTTTTCTTAGACTCTCTGCTGTTTCGTCAAATCGTCCACCTTTTGCACGAAGCCAACGAAGCACATATCCATCGTTGAGAGTTTCGATTTGTGGCAGGATCGATCTGGAAAAATGTGATTCTTAAAAACTTGAAAATTTCATTCTTGTTCCTGGATTCTAGAATTTGGAGATTTTGAGATTTTTTAGAATCTCGGAAGATTCTAATGATTCATGACAAATTCAATGATTCCTGACAGTCAACTTTAAGCCCATATAGCTCATTTCCTGTGAAATATATCAAAAATCGGTCAACTAATAATTTTTTATCATAAATTAACCAATATTTCATCAATGAACTACTTTTTGATATCGCTGACAGGAACCGAGATAAACTAGCTTAAAGTTACAAGTTAGGGTGCCTTCTATTACAGGTTTTACGGTAGTCAGGTTTCAGCTGATTTATTTCATTTTCTGAAGAAATTATCAAAATGTGGTCAACTGATTAATTATTGATAAGGTTATGATAAACATTTTATCGATTGACAAATTTTTGGTATCTTTCACAAAAATCGAGATAATTGAGCTGAAATTTGGGTTGATTTCTATTAGAGCAAATACATCATCAGACATTTTACAGACTTTTCCGACAGACATCAAGAACTTTGTGCTTTTTATCTATATTCTTATCCTTTTATCTAGACAACCATCCAACAATAAGAAAGTCACATGAGTCAATTTCTTTTTCTATTCCAGATTCCTCATTCCAAAATGACCTTGTTCCTTTACAACAGAAGGGATTTCCCTCATTTGATCGGAAAGAGATTTCGGAGGAAAAAAGATGATGTCATATTCTGGATAAGAAGAAGGTGTTGTACATATTTAGATGACAATATTGATAAAACGGGATTGGTTTCGAAAAGTTTCGAAATTACAGTAAAACCTGTAATAGAAGGCCCTTTTTGTAAAGTTTGACTCAATTTATCGCGATTCCTGTGAAATATATTTCATCAACTAATAAAATATTGTTGGTTATGATAAACATTTGGCTCTTTATGACAAGGGGGGGCCCATGGGAAAAGGGGGGGGGGGCCCATGAGAATAGGGGGGGGGGGCCCAAGACAAAAAGGGGGGCCCAAAAGTAAAAATGTGTCCTAAGTAAGATTAATCGATTTTTTCAAGTTTCATGAATGTTTCTACAAAAATTACGCACTTCGTGTTTGTTTCCATAAAAATTCATAACTTCGAAAAAAGTTCAGTTTAGGTCATTTTTTGCATAATTAACACTATTTCTGCTGCTTTAACTGTGTATTTTTAACTCATTAAGCTGATATTTGGTTATTTTAAGCTTAGAAACAAAACTAATGTACAAAAAATGTATTAAAAATGACATGAACTGAAAATTTCAAAAAATTATGAAAAGTGTCCAAATCACGAAATTTCGATGGAAACACCCGCAAAACTTGAAAAAATCGGCAAATCTTAACTTAGACATAATTTTTCCACTTGGGCCCCCCTTTTTGTCTTGGGCCCCCCCTATTCTCATGGGCCCCCCCCCCCTTTTGAATTGGGCCCCCCCTTTTCTCATGGGCCCCCCCTTTTCTCTTGGGCCCCCCCCTTGTCATAAAGAGCCAAACATTTTGTCAGTTGCCAAATTTATGATATCTCACATGCGAATTGAGATAATTCAGCTCAAATCGGTAAATGGAATTTTGATTATCAAGAAACGGAGAACAAACGTTTCTAGCTTGATTGGTTCTAATCAAATCAGAAAAGTGTGTATTGATCACTTATCCAAGTGATAAGGATTCTACAGGGTTCTGGTGATTTTTTCTTCAAAAATCCAGGTGCGCGATTCAAAAAATTGATGACTTGTTTTGAAATTGAAAGCGAAAAACGGAAAACGGATTTCGAAACGGATCAAAATGATATGGATCTCTTGAAGATTTTCAAGAAACGACGGTTCAAATAAGAGACAAATAAATTTGATGAGAAGACTGCAAAATCCATAATAAACGGAATGAATTGTTATACTAAAACACAAAACTTAGTGAATCTTTGAAGAAAATCTGAAATCTAGATTTGGAGGAAAATAAGTTTGTGTTTTGATTTGGATAATAGTTTCTCTAGAATTTGAGGCCTTTTCAAATATGAGTTGCAGAAAATTGCAATTCTGAAATTTTGAGATTTTGCGATTATGATAATATCACACTCCAAAGAAAGATTTTCTGAGATTTGGAAGTTCTTACTATTATATTTTGAGATGTACAGAACTGTTCATGTTTTAAAATTTCAGAATTTTAATCATTTCGCGAAGAAATGTTAAGAACCGGACAGCTATCTCCCTAAAACCAGAGTGCCCCAAACCGTCAACTTTGAGCTCATATATCTCTTTTCCTGTGACAGATATCAAAAAGTGGTCAACTAATAAAATGATTATTATAATATCAAAAATATTTTATTAATTAACCACTTTTTGATAGCTTTCACAGGAACCGAGATAAATTAGCTCAACGTTGAAATTTAGATTGAGTAATTTTATCCGAGTGTTTACGGTATTTCTTTTTGTCATTATAGAAGTAGAAATTTCCAGCAAACTCCAAAACTCTCATAGATTCTAAAAATAGAAAGATCCATGTGTCTATACCTGAGATCGCGAATAGTTTGCTGTTCAATGGAGGTTGCAGCGGCCGTCGGCGACACCAACATTACTTGATTCGAATGAAAAGAAAGAAGACGAAGGCGAAGGCAATGGGGGTCTTTTCCTTCTCTCGAGAAGAAGAGGCGGATGGTTTCTAAAAGAGAAGCGACGATAGCAAATCTCCTCGATTTTCGTTATATTTTCCAACAGTTACTGTAGTATTGCCTGTGTGTTGTGTAATATCTCCGCAAATCTTCCGTTTTCTCTCTTTCTTTTCTTCCCCCATCTGGCCTTCTTCTTCTTCCACACCCCTCCGATTCCTTTTCCTCTCCGATTGCAGATTTCGATCGTTTGAGAAAAAGTGGAGATGACCGGGAGAAATGGGGATGATGTGTCACATGTTTTTCGTGATTTTCGGTATAAGTCCCCGTTGAAAACAGTCATGTTTATTCTCATTTCGGGTCATTATTCTGGTACGAACAATCGGAGCTATATAAATATAAAAAATTGAAGTTGTGGAAGAGAAAAGCCAGTGACCGTGGCCAAAGGTTCCAAAACGAAAACTACCGTAACCGAAAAAACTTATATACGTTCCGGTAATTAAATATTATTATCCAGATTTTTGTGAGTTTCCACTCAGTTGTTTCAGAAAAATAAATACTGAATAAACTTGTTTTTAGGTTACATTGGTTTTGTTTTTAGGTTTTTTAGGTTTTTCTGCTATTTCATTTTTCTGTTTCAATTGCAGCAATTAATAACTCTCCGAAGTGTTCACATAATTCGTCACAGAGAAAAGCTCATCTGAGCTGTTGATTCTCAATTTTTCTTTTGCAAGAATGAAAAACAATTGTTTAACATGATTTTTTTTGTTGATGAAAGCAGTAAGAAATACAATGAAGAAAACAGAGGTATTCGATGATTGATTGAAACAGGAAAAAATATAGGGAAACGTTTTGAAGAGAACAACTGAAAACATCGGCTGAGAACCGTCGAAATTGAGCACTTTCGGACGGAAGGCATAAGGAATTTCAAAAAGAAAAACAGTGACGTACAACATATCAATGGGAAGAAACACATTTTTGGAGAATTATGAGTGCAGCCGATGGATCCAAATCACTGAGATCGCAAGGGAGAAGTCGTTGAACATCATCGAGTGTATCGATTTTTGAGAGGCATTCCTTCTGGAAAAATATGTCAAATTCTCATTAGTTTTCTCAAAAATCGATACCTTCAAACTTTGAAGACGATATTTAGTCGATATTTGTAATTTCTTCTTGAATTCCTTGTCAGAATCGTGCAGTAGAAACATCTCACATCTTCCGACCACAGTTGGAGCGTCGTACAAATCTGCCACCAACAGAATTCCTTCGACTGTTGAATCTGGAAAAATTAGATGAAACCCGATTTTCAACACTGCATTTTCAACCATCCACTGCATTTTCACTGTAAAGAACTTCCAGAAAACGCTGGAAGTCCTCTGGATCAATTCCAGATAGTGGGATTTCTGACTTGTTGGATTCCGAGAAATTGCCGAGAAAAAGAGTTTTGAAGAAGGACGATTGAGCGGCAAGATACTGAAAACATTTTGTTTTTTCAGAAGAATTAGAGGATTCGGACCATTTTTGAGATATAGAACTTAGTGCCGTTTACCACCAAAACCACATCGGATACGTCTTTTTGTGATTCGTCGAATCTTCGAATCTTCTTCTTTCCGAATCCACTCATTTTCAGGATCTCCACTTTAACCTCGGCTGTCAACTTTTTTTCATTAATAAGAAAATCGTATTCCATTTCTTCCCATTTCAGAAAATGCTCATATCCACATACGACTTCGTCTTTATCAAAACAAAATTTCACAGTTTTGATGGCTGTATTGTCGTCATTACCCAACATTTTGAACTCCAATTTCGCTTCAATCGTATATTTATTTCCGATGGGCGCGATAGGTTTACAATGTACATAAAATCCAAGATGATTGTCGATATGTCCGACTTCTATACTCCTAAAGAAATGGTCAGTCATTTTTTCTGTTCGTTTCCGGAAATTAAAAAATGAGACGAACAAATCTAATCTATTACCATTTCACATTGAAATGCTCTTTGTCTTCGCTGCAAACGTATTCGTCCTCTTTAAGGGAGTACACATTTTCAAACACATCCTTAAGCGAAAATATCTTCCGGGATTCTTGTTCTTTGTTGCTTTGATTCTGAAAAAAAACGAAAATGATGAATTAATTTTCCTTCAACAAAGCTCACATTCGACAAAAAAGACTTTCCGTCGTTGTCAGTTTTCGAAATTTTCGAGACCGATTCTTCGATCGATTGCAGCTTTTCGGCCATTTCATCGAATTTTCGTTTTTGCGAATGTTTAATCTCTTCAGTTTCAGCAGCTACCAACTTTAGTTTTTCAAGAGTTTCATCCTTGTTCAACGGTGGAATGATCTCTTGATTTTCTCCAGCTTCCGTTGGCTCTTTCTCGTTGTTAGCCATTTTTGCAAACGACTCTGAAAAAATCCAACAATTCATATGGGCTAATGCTGAATTTTCCAAAAATTACTTGAAAATTATTGTCGAAACCTTGAAAAAAATTGAGAAGAAAATGCAGCCCATCGCTAATAGTACTGTAGTTTCTTCGTGATGAAAGACATGAAAACGAGCTAGCGCATGTTCCTTTAAGGTACAGTGGATTTTAAAGATTTTCGATTTTTAACAGATTGCTATTGGGAAATATGATATTTTTTGCTTGAAGTTGAAGAACAATTTTAAACTTTGTATTTTTCTTAGCGATTTCCATGTACACATTAGGAAAACATCGCGAAAAAAAGTAAAAATGAACCAAAAAAAGGAGGAGTACTGTAGTTCAAAGGCGCATGGCAACAATATTTAAAATGCCTAGTGAAAATGCGCCTTCTGACTACGGTTAATTTTTTGTTCTCCCCAAAATTTCGTTTCCCCAAAATTTCGAAACAGAATCTTCGCCCTCGGAATGTCGGTCGGCAAAGGAAAACACTTTGTAATCAAGCATGTTTTCGAAAATGTGAAAAGTCTCACATCCGACGAATTTGCGAATGGAGCCGTCGAAAAGCATTTCGATGCATTTTGGTAAACATTTATCGATTTTTTGAGTTTAAAAATGGTTTTAAAAGGTTTCAGGAAAATTCGACTATACAAACATAAGGATGGCGACATAACTCCATCTTTATTTTGTGATAGCTTTGAAACTGGTCATTGGTCAATTAACACGACATGCAATGTACTTGTGAACGGAAAACCATTCAAAACTGGACTCAATTTCGAGTTTGGAGAGAATAGTACCAATTTGAATTACTGGTACATTTTCAACAAGGATTTCCACAAATACAGAATCAAGGACAGTGTCCGAATTGAATTCCAAGTGAAAATCGATAAAATGACTGGATCGTTTCGGAGTTTCGATGATGATGTGTCAAAAGAGTCATCTGATGTCGTTTTAGTCGTTGGAGATCATAAATTCTATGTTTGCAAAACGTATTTATCCTACCACTCCGCTTACTTCAAATCTCTTTTCTCTGAAAATCCCGAAGAATCTGAACAATCGATTATCGAATTGAAGGATGTCGAATTCGTTGACTTTCACATCTTTCTTGGCATTATTTATGGATTTCTAGCTGTCAAAGGTTTTTTATTAGCAATATTATATTTTGCAAAAATCGAATTTTTCAGGCTCAAATGTTCAAACTCTGCTGGCGCTTGCCGATTTCTTCGCTGCTAAAATTGTCATGGAGAGATGTGAAATGTTTTTGATGTCGACCTCTTCAAAAAATGACGTCGTCGAAAAATTTCAATTATCCCTCAAATACAAAATGAATAATTTGAAGAACAAGTGTCTGTCGGAAATGAACAAGAAAACCGATTTTGTTGGATTGGCACCTGAAAATTCAGATGATTATAGCACCGAAACTTGGAAGCAGCTCTATTTGACAGTTGTCAATTTTATCAAATAACTTAGTTTTGGCTAACTTTTTTCGTTTTTTTGTTTCAATAAAGTTTCAATTTACAATGTTAAAAGTTGTCTAACGAATCACTCACTGTTATTCTGGTACAGTAAAAATCGGAGATGTGAAAGAGGAACGCTGTTCGTGGCCGAGGGTTCCACAACGATAACTACAGTAACCTAAAAATGTTTTTATTTTTCGGATTAGTTTTCTCGTTTTTCGTTTCATCTAGTTTCCTGTTATTTTCACCGAAAAATGTCGGAAAATGAAAAAATTTTTAGGTTACAGTAGTTGTCGTTGTGGGACCATCGGTCACTACCAACGGCGTTTCTCTTCCACAGCTCCCATTTTTTTGTATCAGAACAGTCACATAATATGCATTTTTTTATCGCTCTCTTTTCAGATTTCGAGAAACTATAAGGAACTAACGTCGAGTTTTTCTTATCTCGTCTACACTTTTTAATGCATTTCTTCACCCATAAAATTTCATTTTTCGTCTCAAAATGTTTCAATTTTCGCTCTTGCTTTTTCCTCTATTTCTAGTTTCTTCTATCTCGGCCGATCCAAAGGTTTTATACCTTAATCTTCTGAATTCCTGGGTCACATCAGTAATCACTGGTGTTGAGGTGGGTGGTAAGGGTGCAGAGAAGAATAACATTTTTCGGGTTTTAGCCAGGAGCAGCGCTGTATGTGGCTTCCAGTGATGATAACGATTTCTTAAAAGACATTTTTATTAAAACGGCAAATGTTACTATATCGTGAGTAAGCTGTTATTCTGGTGTCATTTCAGTGAGCGGAGCTTAGGTACGGTAGCTTGAAGAATCATGTTTTTCGATTTTTCAATAATTTTCATTTTTGTAGAAAAAGTTTAAAGAAAAATTGGAAAAACAGGACATAAAATAATTACGAAAAATACATACTATAGTACACTTTAAGGATTCGGCTCTCGTACCTTAGCTCCCCTTTCAGCCGCATTGAAATTAGCCCAGAGTAATATCGGAACCTACAAACACAAAAGCCTTTTCAGGTTAGATCAAATAAACGGTCCTCTGAAATATCTTACAATCATTGATGGCCTATCTATCAGTACCAGAAATAACGACACTGTAGTCCACGGTTTGACAGGGTTTTTGTATGTAACAACGAAACAGCAAGCAGATGGTTAGCACATGAAAATTCTTGTTTAAATTTCTAAATGTCCAGAAAAATTCAGATCCCAATTTTTCGGTTCATGTTGTCAAGACCAGTGAGACTATCATTCAAAAGTATGGTAATTCTACTGCAGTCATTCTCAATACTTCATTGCAAAACTATAAGGTTTCGTATTTGACGGAAATCATTCAAAATCCGGAAACAAATCTATCATTCCATTTTGGTTTTCCAACAGATGGTGTCAAAATTCAGAATTCATTTTTTGAAAATCCAATTTATTTGCCTTACTATGAATACAATGGTGTTATTTTCAACACTACCAAACAGTGAGTTGATTGGATATTCGGAAAACAGAAACTTGGTTTTTCAGATTTTTCAAAACCGTAGAACCCATACAAATCAAACTTGACTATTGGTATCTAATTGCTACTGGTCCGGTTTCTATGAAAATTGGAGGGCAATTCGTTCCAAACTACAATTATACGACAACTGCTTTAGCTACAACTGGCCTTATCATGAACTATGATAATGATATTTTTCAAAATGTTTCGATACATTTTGGAATTATTAATGGCAGAAGCAGAATAGTTGGAACATTGGTAGGTTTCAAAAACTCGCTTTGGGTTTTTAGTGTAAAAATTTATAGATTTCAACATTTCTATCATCAGAAAAAGAAGTGAGATTAATCTTTTCTGGAGACAATGGAATCGGATATGAGCAGAGGTAGTGAACATGCAAAGTCGCTCTAATGAGAATTTTCAGATATTCTAAAACAACACCCACAATTCATTATCTGTGGTATGACTCCTTGCAAACATCTGAATTTAGCAACTCGGAAAAGTAAAAAATCCTTCAAACCCATATTTTGGTAGACATCCGAGTTGATCTTCACGTTTTCATCAATGAAGACCAGTTGAGCTCAACTTTCAGCTGTCAGACCTGCTCAAGCCATACCGGATTTCGGAAATTTTTTTCTGTACCCCAAAAATCGTTTAAGGGACCTCGAGTTACCTTTTAATAACATTCGTCGATTTTTCCGGCTCTTTGGAAGCGACACAGAGGTGAAGATTTTCTCCTAGATCCATACGACGTTGTAGGTGCGGCGCACCTAGATTTTGTTGAACAACTTCTTGATTTTTCGAACCGATTCATTTTGGAATGGTCTGGGAGGTATTGTATCCGATAGTGCTGATGATTCTTGAAATTTTAATCCATTATAACCATAATTTGGACGCTTCCACAACTGTTACCAAGCGATTCTCTCATATTTTCCTTTATTTCTTCGGATCTTTTTCTTAACGATCCCAAGAACTCTACAGTTGTTGCCAGAACGTGGTATTTTGTTTTTTTGGAGCTCATTGACATATTATTCAGTTTTAATCTGTTTGGAAATTTCCTGACCCAAAGACTGATCGAGATGGGGTCTCCAACAACATCATAGAACCAGTTCCACTCGTAGTTGAGCTCGAAAATCCTAGTATGGTGCGAAGAAGCTCGTACAGATAAAGTAAAAACAAAAAGTGAGGACGAAATCTTATTGAAACCTCTTATATACATCCCCAATTTTCGAAATATATCAAAAGTTTTCATAAATCGGACTTGGCACCGTGCCAGTAGCTCATGCAAAAAAGTCTCAATACTTATTAGCCACCCTGTAGATGTTGAACATATTGTTTTCGTTCCAATTTTTCTGAAATTCTTGCATTCGAGAAATATAAAACGAACTGTGTTTTCCGTGTCTCCATGCGCCTTTAAATGGCAACCAACACACAAGCTTCCCATGATTCACCTTAAAACACTTCTACCTCAAACAAAACGCTAGATGAACAATATTTATATCAAAAAGAGGAAAATCATAGGCAGAGATCGAACCAATAACCTTCGGATTCATAGCCAACAGTGTATACCACTAGACCACCCATGCTCTACTGAAAGGTAGAAGAGAATGTGATTATAACATGGGCACGCGAAAAAAATTAAAAATTGAAATTATTTTGGGAAATATAGCGAAAGAAAATTTCACGTTTTGGAAAAAAACATCTTTTTTAAAGTGAAAAAAATGGAGCAAAGAGATAAGAATCTCCCTGGAGATTTCGTATATAAGGGAAGCGAGAAACAGTGAGAATCAGTCAGTTCTCCAGCTTCGGCTGGAGAGCTGGGGCCCTTGGAGCTGGAGCTCAAGGATCCGGAGCTCTTGGAGCCAAAGCTCTGGTGGAGATGGAATCGGAGAATCGGAGCTGGTGGAGATGGAATCGGAGGATCGGAGCTGGTGGAGGTGGAATCGGAGGATCGGAGCTGGTGGAGATGGAATCGGAGAATCGGAGCTGGTGGAGGTGGAATCGGAGGATCGGAGCTGGTGGAAGTGGAATCGGAGAATCGGAGCTGGTGGAGATGGAATCGGAGAATCGGAGCTGGTGGAGATGGAATCGGAGAATCGGAGCTGGTGGAGATGGAATCGGAGAATCGGAGCTGGTGGAGGTGGAATCGGAGGATCGGAGCTGGTGGAGATGGAATCGGAGGATCGGAGCTGGTGGAAGTGGAATCGGAGAATCGGAGCTGGTGGAGATGGAATCGGAGAATCGGAGCTGGTGGAGATGGAATCGGAGAATCGGAGCTGGTGGAGATGGAATCGGAGAATCGGAGCTGGTGGAGATGGAATCGGAGAATCGGAGCTGGTGGAGATGGAATCGGAGGATCGGAGCTGGTGGAGGTGGAATCGGAGGATCGGAGCTGGTGGAGGTGGAATCGGAGGATCGGAGCTGGTGGAAGTGGAATCGGAGAATCGGAGCTGGTGGAGATGGAATCGGAGAATCGGAGCTGGTGGAGATGGAATCGGAGAATCGGAGCTGGTGGAGATGGAATCGGAGAATCGGAGCTGGTGGAGATGGAATCGGAGGATCGGAGCTGGTGGAGATGGAATCGGAGAATCGGAGCTGGTGGAGGTGGAATCGGAGGATCGGAGCTGGTGGAAGTGGAATCGGAGAATCGGAGCTGGTGGAGATGGAATCGGAGAATCGGAGCTGGTGGAGATGGAATCGGAGAATCGGAGCTGGTGGAGATGGAATCGGAGAATCGGAGCTGGTGGAGGTGGAATCGGAGGATCGGAGCTGGTGGAGATGGAATCGGAGAATCGGAGCTGGTGGAGGTGGAATCGGAGGATCGGAGCTGGTGGAAGTGGAATCGGAGGATCGGAGCTGGTGGAGATGGAATCGGAGAATCGGAGCTGGTGGAGGTGGAATCGGAGGATCGGAGCTGGTGGAAGTGGAATCGGAGGATCGGAGCTGGTGGAGGTGGAATCGGAGGATCGGAGCTGGTGGAGGTGGAATTGAAGGATCTGGCTGGTGGAGATGGAATCGGAGCTGGTGGAGGTGGAATCGGAGGATCGGAGCTGGTGGAGGTGGAATCGGAGGATCGGAGCTGGTGAAGGTGGAATCGGAAGATCGGAGCTGGTGGAGGTGGAATCGGAGGATCTGAGCTGGTGGAAGTGGAATCGGAGGATCGGAGCTGGTGAAGGTGGAATCGGAAGATCGGAGCTGGTGGAGGTGGAATCGGAGGATCTGAGCTGGTGGAAGTGGAATCGGAGGATCGGAGCTGGTGAAGGTGGAATCGGAAGATCGGAGCTGGTGGAGGTGGAATCGGAGGATCGGAGCTGGTGGAAGTGGAATCGGAGGATCGGAGCTGGTGGAGGTGGAATCGGACGATCGGGCTGGTGGAGGTAGAATCGGAGCTGGTGGAGGTGGAATCGGAGGATCGGAGCTGGTGGAGGTGGAATCGGAGGATCGGAGCTGGTGGAGATGGAATCGGAGAATCGGAGCTGGTGGAGGTGGAATCGGAGGATCGGAGCTGGTGGAAGTGGAATCGGAGGATCGGAGCTGGTGAAGGTGGAATCGGAAGATCGGAGCTGGCGGATGTGGAATCGGAGGATCGGAGCTGGTGGAAGTGGAATCGGAGGATCGGAGCTGGTGAAGGTGGAATCGGAAGATCGGAGCTGGTGGAAGTGGAATCGGAGGATCGGAGCTGGTGAAGGTGGAATCGGAAGATCGGAGCTGGTGGATGTGGAATCGGAGGATCGGAGCTGGTGGAGATGGAATCGGAGAATCGGAGCTGGTGGAGGTGGAATCGGAGGATCGGAGCTGGTGGAAGTGGAATCGGAGGATCGGAGCTGGTGGAGGTGGAATCGGAGGATCGGAGCTGGTGGAGGTGGAATCGGAGCTGGTGGAGGTGGAATCGGTGGATCGGGCTGGTGGAGGTGGAATCGATGGATCTGGCTGGTGGAGGCGGCATCGTAGCTGGTGGAGGTGGAATCGGAGGATCGACCTGGTGGAGATATAATCGGAGCTGGTGGAGGTGGAATCGGTGGATCGGGCTGGTGGAGGTGGAATCGATGGATCTGGCTGGCGGAGGCGGCATCGTAGCTGGTGGAGGTGGAATCGAAGGATCTGGCTGGTGGAGGCGGCATCGGAGCTGGTGGAGGTGGAATCGGAGGATCTACCTGGTGGAGATAGAATCGGAGCTGGTGGAGGTGGAATCGGTGAATCGGGCTGGTGGAGGCGGCATCGGAGCAGGTGGAGGTGGAATCGGAGGATCGGGCTGGTGGAGATAGAATCGGAGCTGGTGGAGGTGGAATCGAAGGATCGAGCTGGTGGAGGTGGAATCGATGGATCTGGCTGGTGGAGGTGGAATCGAAGGATCTGGCTGGTGGAGGCGGCATCGGAGCTAGTGGAGGTGGAATCGGAGGATCGGGCTGGTGGAGATAGAATCGGAGCTGGTGGAGGTGGAATCGAAGAATCGGGCTGGTGGAGGTGGAATCGATGGATCTGGCTGGTGGAGGTGGAATCGAAGGATCTGGCTGGTGGAGGCGGCATCGGAGCTGGTGGAGGTGGAATCGGAGGATCGACCTGGTGGAGATAGAATCGGAGCTGGTGGAGGTGGAATCGGAGAATCGGAGCTGGAGCGACAACTGGAATCGGAGCTGGTGGAGGTGGAATCGGGGCTGGTGGAAGCCTATCCGGAAATTTTTTATCAAAATCTGAGGTGAAGAGGTGTTGTGGTTCCCTTGTAAGTACAGTATCCCGACGTCTACAGTAATTCTGACTTCTGAAATTTTGTCAAAATCTGAGGCGACGACTACAGTAATCACATCCACACTGGAAAATTGGAATTTCTTGCATCCTTACAAGGGAACCTTTTAAGTTGTCCGGCTAATTCGCATAAACCAACCGTAGAGAATGAAAGAGCATGTTTGGAAACCTATAAATCCGTTTTCAAAATCTGCTTAAGAGACCTCTAAAGTGCTGAAATTTCAGTTTCAGTACCAAAAATCGCTTTTTCAGTGCAAAATTGGCGATTTTCAAATGCGATTATCTCCACTTCTAGGAGGTTTCAGAACATGAAAATTTTTGTATTATACTTAAAATTAGGTGTATTTTCATATTTCATCATTTTTCTCAAAAAAAAATTTTTTGAAAAAATTCGAAATTTTTCTAACCCTTTTGGTGGGATGATTTTCTCGAATTTTTCCCTTTTGGAAAAGTTTTTCTGAAAAAAGTGGTGATAATGTTCAAATAATATGGCGACACATCAAAAAGCTGATACACTTTCTGATTTTTTATATATTCTAATTTAACCATAGTCCTTGTAGACCCAAATACAAGACTTTAAACCTGCTACTTTACAGTGATCCGAACTTGAAGTCTTTTTCAAAATTTTGGAAAAATTATTTTGTCAAAATTTCGTCTCCGCTTTTAAAAAGTGATCAATATTCTGATAAAAGAGAAAAAAAGACTCCAGAATGTCGGAACCGTAGAGTTGTCGGAACCTTACAAAATTAAAAAAAAATCAACAGGATGGGAGTCGAACCAGCATACCTACGCTCCAATCCAAACCACTACCCGCTTGCGCCACAAATCCACATTTGAAGAGGAATAGAAACGCGGTGATAAAATGATTGCTTTTCCGCGTGTGAAAAAAGAGTGGATAAGAGAAAACAATGGTAAATTTAAGGCAAATTTTGGACTGAAATTTCAGCACTTTAGAGGTCTCTTAAGGAGATTTTGACAACGGATTTATAGGTTTTGAAACATGCTCTTTCATTCTCTACGGTTGGTTTATGCAAATCAGCCGGAAAACTTAAAAGGTTCCCTTGTTAGAAGAAAAGAATATTTAAGTATCTCAAAACCTGAAAAAATAAAATCGAAAATCAAATTTAAGAAACCATTTATTTTTTGTATAATTTAAGAGTAAGGCACATAAAAAAATGATTAGAATAATCCCAAATGTTTAGATAAAATTTTAAAAAATTCGAAAAAAAAATTCCCGTTGAGACAAAACAATATGGATGCCTAGAAGCTCGTGTGAATCATAATACGTGGATTAGAAGACGTTCCTAACTTCTCGGAAGACTCGTACTTCTTCGTTGTTGAATTGGTGATGACGTGGCAGGCGCTGATTTGAAAACACCTTCTTCCAGATATTGGGTGCAGAGAATTTCACGACGATTGAAAAGTGCCAAGTAGAGAACGTCTCCCTGGAAAATTCGAATTTTGATGAAAGATTATTTTTCTAAATGCTAGACTTTTGGAAAACTCTAACAAAACCTTTTGATTTTTCCAATAAAAACTCACTCTAGAGCAAATTCCAAGTGCTTCCTGTGGACGAACAATGTCTGGAAGTGTGACTTGTTTCAAACGACGAACTCCTTTAACTCCGGATAAAAGTATCCAAAGTTTTCCACTTGCATAGTCAAGGATTAGCAAGTTTCCGTGCTGAAAACAAGATTTTCGTTAAATTTCAAAGAATCCAATAAAACCGTAAAACCTGTATTAGAAGGGCTCCCTAACTTCCAACTTTGATCTAGTTTATCTCGGTTCCTGTTAACGATATAAAAAAGGTTGTCCACTGATAAATTATTTATCATATAATAAACAATTTTTATCAGTTGACACATTTTTGATATCTTGCATAAGAGCTGAGATAATTGAGCTCCAACTAGACAGACCCATCTATTTCAGGTTTTACGGTACTCCGAATTTCAAAAATTTGAAAACTTCAGGAGTTTCAAAAAATCTTATTATAGGGTTTTCTAGATCCAAAAAGTATTAAATTTAGGAAATTAAAAAATCCCTGAATTCAATATCTGAGAATCATAAAATCAGAAAATCCAAACCTTATCAACTATTGCAGATGCTGGTGAATGAATATGCTCATTAAGCCGGTAGGTTTTGCTCAAATCGTATTCATTTATCAAACTCATCGAATGATCGATCACAAAAAGTAACAGCCGATTGTTGGCTGCATCACAAGTCAAAAGAACCACAGCTCTGAAGAAAATAAAGTTATTTTTCAAAATTTTCAAAATTTTCCATTCCCCAACTCACTTATAATCTGCCTGATCCTCAGCCACTGTCAAATATTGATACCTAGACTTCCTCGATTCCTTCAGTAGTTTCCATGCCTTTTTACTCCTTATATATGTCCAAAGCGCACTTTTAATATTGTCTCCAGAAGTCATGAAGAGGTGTCCACGCGGACCTACAGTAATCCATCTCGTCCTGCTCATCTCGATTTTTGGATCTCGCGGACAGGCGATAACTTCCACTTTTCGACAGTTGGAGGCAACATCGAAGACGTGGATTGATCTGCCTTTGGATTGCATTACGCTAACGTACCTGGAAATGGGATTGTTTGGGATTTTCAGTTTTTCAGAATTTGAAATTTTAATCTAAAATTAAGTCTGGTGAACCAACTCTAAAGTTCATAGAAATTCGGGGCTCAGAACTTCAAAATTCCAAAAAGTCCAGCTTCGAATTTGAAATTTCAGATGATCTAGTTTTACGATGTTTTTAAGGCTATTCAATGGACTAGAAATGGAAATTTTGAAAAGTTAGGCCATCGATTTTCATAGCCTAGAAATCCGATAAGGACTTGTTCACAAAGTTTTCTAGGCCACCAAAACTTGATGGCCTAAAATTCTCTTTATCGGATTCCTGGGCTATGAAAACTGATGGCCTAACTTTTTCAAAACTCGATTTACAGTTCAAATTGATGGCCTACAAAACTCTGTAAACTAGGTCACCTAATACTTTGAATTTAAAGTGAACGAGTTTCCTAGGCCACCAAAATTTGAGGGCCTTACTTTCTCAAAAACCAGTTCTCTAGGTCATTAAGTTTGATGACCTAGTAAACCTTATGGTCTAAAAATCCGAAATTTTTGAAATTTTTAAGATTTTGTTAAGTTTCCATAAAAGTCCATTTTTTGTTCTTCTGTCTACGTACTAGCCAGAAACATTTTGATTTTCAATCAGTTTCTCAAGTAGACAAAAAAGAGAAAAGGTCTTCAGAATCCCTCTTCAAATCCCATCTTATTCTGCTCTTTGAAGTGCGAACATGGATAAAGATCTTTACTTTTTTCCAATTATTCTTGAAAAGATGTTTAGTTCCGCTTTTTCGCATTTTTTGAATCCCCGTTACTCACATCAACTCATTCTTCTCATCGACACAAACCGAACTGGCCGACGAGTTTTTTATCAGTATATTCTGTTCGATTTCCCCTCGAGAATTTGTAATGTAGACCCCTGAAAAGGTATTCAATTTCTTTGTTTATCACTTTCTTCTCCCAAATTAGGTACCTCCACAACTATCCGTCACTGCTAATTTATTTGGTTTCGATTGAGTGCTGAATGCCTCCACACAAATCGGACGTGTCAGGTAACTTTTTCCGAAACAAAACGACGATGTTTCGTCTTCCTCGCGTGGTGTGGGAGTGATTGATGAACTCTGCAACTGAGATTTTTGTAATATTCGTTCTGTGGATCAGGATGTCCGGATGTCCACAAGGGCAAAAAATCAGGTTAAAGTTGGCCAGTAACATTCAAAAGTTAAAAGGATGCAACTGACATATGGATGCAACTGTATTTATTTTTCTCAGTTCTGCCTACTGACTCACCAAAATACTATTTGCATGTGAATTGTAATCCGACAACGGTGGCAATGACGATACATTCGATGGTCTTGTATCCACAGTACAAATACTACTAGAAGACACAGATCCCAGTCGTGGAGCCTCTTCCAATGGTATCGATTTCTCTCGGAATGAGCTCACATACGGTCCTTCTCGGACGAAACGAGAAACTGACGAGTCGACACTGCAGCCACGTCTTCTGTCTTCGATTACTGACATGTTGTCACTACGGGCACTGCAAACCAATGTGCATTTTGGTGATTGGATTTCAGTGATCAGAATCAAGGCTGTGGAAACGAGGCTGTCGAAAAGGGATGCGACTTTTGGATCAGCCAAAGCCCTGTTGCCAACAGCCTTGATCAAAATGAACATTAATTCAAACCTACTATTGTGAAAAACTCTAAACTACAAAACTCACTCATTAACTTGAACCGGCACAATTCCTATACTTTCACAAATGAACAGACTCATAAGACGGGCGTCCCAATCTGTTGAACTTTTGATTTCCGGAACATCGGATTCGGCTATTGAGTGGCGGGGGAGACGCATGATGTCCGCTGTCATATCAAGCACTTTTTGCATTCTGAAAGTCAAAAACGATTTTCTGGAAATGTGAAATGTACCGTATTTTCTTTGATAGAACTCCACCCTTTGCATGCACTTTGAGCTCAATGATCTGGGTTCCTACAAAAGAAATCAAAAAGTTTTCAACTGATAAATTTATCAGTTGACAAATTCTCAATATCTCTCCTAGGAATTGAGATAAACTGGCTCAAAGTTGGAAGGTTAGGGACCCTTCCATTACAATTTTTACGGTATATCCCATAGGTCTCAAGATTGGATTTTAGATCTTGATGCTCTCCATAAGATCCTCCAGACTCACTTTGTCGGATCCGACACATCCAGATTCCACGTTTTCCACGCTGGCCTTGACGGCGACGGCACATGATAGATTGACGGTCGTTCATCCCTTGAATCAATGTTGATCAATTCGCGATTCAATCTAGAAATCAGTCGTCGATCCGGTTCATTTCTTCGTTCCACATATCCAGATAACTCATTCAACAGAATCACTTCTATTTTTGCGACGAGTTGTTTCACTGCCATTTTCTGTTGATGCGCATATTCGCTCCGTCGAGAACATCGACCTTCGAGTGCTTGAACACAGGATCTGGAAGAATTGATAGGGATATCGGGTCCATGGAAAATTGTTTTCAGAATTCTATGCAACGGACATTGGCATTAGCTTTTGAACTATTTTTATGGGCTACCTGTTTTTAAGTACCACCCATGCAATTTCTAAGTGCAACAGGTAAAAGGCCTAAAAAGAAAAAAAAACAACAAAAGAAGAAAATCGGAAATCCATTGTTTTTCTTCCTTCTATTCTTAAACCTTCCAAAAAAAATGGTCATAAGAGGGTGGGGGTCATTCGAGTTCAGTGAAGCAGCTCATAGAGCGAAAAAGAAAAAAGAAGTAGAAAAAAGAAGTAAAAAGAAGACTGAAGAATAGGTAAGAAATGGGGAGACTTACCTCAAAACTTCCTGCTCTTTCCATTCGTTGCTCCGGTGCTCACTGTGCCCTTTTAGTAGGTGACATTGTCTGGAATTTGATTTAATTGTGATTTTTTATCATTTTGATTTTTTGATAAACTGATAAAATTTGCATTTAGCTTTTTTGGACATCCGGATAAACAGACACACATGCTAGAAGTTTCTAACCGCGCGCTCTTATTGAATCTTTGAGCTCAATTATCTCATTTCCCATAAAAGATATTACAATTTTGTCAACTAATAGAATGTAGCTGATAATATGATACACATTTTATCAGTTCATCTTTTTTAATATCTGCCAGAAGAGCCGAAATAATTTAGCTTGAAGTTCTCTTATAGGGTGGGACTCTATTAGAGCATTTACGGTGGACCTTCAAACTTCGAATTTCGGAAATTTTTGGATTCCATAATCTTGAAGTCTAATTGTAAGAATTTGAAATTCAAATTTCTGTCACTAACCAAACAATGTGATTGGTTTTATAGGTATAAAAATGACATATCCCATCTCAATTTGATTCATTTGAGTTTTCAATTCGCTCCTCTTCGGACCATTAAATTTCAATCAATTCTGTCACTTTCCCCAATCCTCCCCCTAATAATTTTCCCGAAGCTCTCACCACAATTTCCATTTTTGTCTTTTAATTATGCAAACTTTTTCCCCCGGTTTTTCGATTCCTATTTTTTTTTCCGCCTTGAGGGCTAAAGGGATTACGGATTTGTCTTCTTCTTCTTCTTCTTCTTCTTAAGTCAACGTCTTCAGAAGCGCGCCGACGTCTTCTAAATCTCCAGAAGAAGATGGACAAGTGCTTGCGTTTTTGCCAGTAAATGAATTATGCATTGTAGTAGTAGTACATTTAGACGAAGACCTCTCACTTTCTCTTTTTGCAAAAACAGCGAGGACTTCTGATTTTTACTGTAACGCCTTCTTTCTAATTGGAGATTCAGAAAGTTCAGAAGACGTGCACCTCGGTGGATGATGCGGCATTTGGAGATGTGCAATCTTTCACTTTATTTAAAATGAGCTGCACTCTTTTATTATTTCCAGGTGTTCAGTTTTTAGTTGTTCGTCTTATTCTTTGATGAAAATTCAGATCTCAAGTCAAGTAGAAATTATTCAGAAAAATAGAACTCAAGATCGCTGAAGCTGAAAAAAAGTTCTGAATATTTCAAATGACTCATTATTCATTTTCAGTATTTTTTCAATATGGATTCAAACCAAAATTCTCAGAATTTCAGAATTTTAGAATTTATTTAAACCAGAAGATTCGAAGAAACCTCTATTTGCCTATGAAACTTTCTTTTAAGAACCTATTTTCGTTATTTTGAGAAACTTCGAGAACCAAACATTGCTCATGAATAGCTTTGGTTTATGAAAATTCACTGGACCTTGAAAATTTGTTTTTCAATTTTTTGAATTTATATTTTCTTCAAAAATCTCAAAAATGTCGCCTTCTCTCCAAATTCATAACGATTTCTAGAAACCATCTTATTCTAATTATATGTTTCTTCTTTTTCCTCTTCTTCTATTCTGATGACTAAAGAAGAGAAATTCAGAAAAATTAAAATTACTCTCTTCCTATTCTCTCTAACCAATATGATTTATATATTATTCAGTAAAACCCGAAAAAAAGAAGAAGAAGAAGAACCTGTCAAATGCATTTGGTGTCATCAGTAGATATAAGAGAAGAATAAATAACATACAGAGACAACTGACCACTACTCTTCTGGGGGAAAAGAAGAAGAAGAACAAAAAAGAAGAATTCGTGTTTTCCGGTTGCCATCCACATTTGTGCTCCCCGAGCAACTAGAAGAGGGTGGTGTTCCGATTTTCTACTTTTTGGTCTTTAGCTTTTTGACCTACTTTTGATATGAAAAATGTTTCCAAAGCTAGGAAAAATTGTTTAAGCTCAGAAACAAAATTTTCCATCAGCTATTTTCGAGTTATACTTAAGATATTTTCAACTATACTCGAGCTAATTTTAATCTAGTCACTAGAGTGCTTTTCGCGCCCTTCTGGGTCTTTTCCGATATCTTTTCACTCTACTAAAAATCAATTTCCATCAATCTGGAAATTCTATAAATGCTCTTTTTTTTCTCCTTGTCATTCTTTGTCCTTTTCTAGCTTCCCCTACATTTTCTCTTCATTTCATTATCTTCGATTTTTGATTCACCAACTTTATGCAACTAATTTAGCTCAATAAATTTAATTTCTAGTTCCTCTGCTGTCTGTTCATTTCTTTGTGTACTTGATAGTGAGGTTTAGAAGTTTTTGGGAATTTAATCATGTAATTGTGAAATTCCAAGGTACTGAATTCGTGAGTTTGAGATAATTTGGGGGCTCGGAGATCCCTAGATTATTTAGGAATTCTTGGATATCATGTTGCTCAGAAAATGGGTTAGCATCTAATAAACAAAAAATTCATTTAAGTTTATGGATCTTAAAGTTCAAACCAGATTTCAATAATAAACAAAACCGGAGGAAAAATTTTCTGATTTTCATTCTGAGACCTCTTAATTTTTGAAATATTACTTTCACTTACTTCGTAAAGTTGCAACCTACAGTACCGTACAGAAAATTATACCGTATTTCCTCTGATAGAAGCCCACCCAAACCTTCTTCTTCGAGCACAATTATCACAATCTTTGTAAAAAATATGAAACATTTTTTAATTGATAAAATGTTTATCAAAATATTGACAATATTTTGTTAGTTGACCACTTTTTGATATCCCCCCCCCCCGTAGGAACCGATATAATTGAGTTGAAAGTTAACGGTTTGTGTGAGCTCCTATTAGAAGAAATTTTCAGTCGAAAATTTGAAGTCAAAAACCCAGAATTGTTCGATTTGGCTGGAAATTTCAAAGACTACTAAACACAAGTAGAGCTTCAATTTTGCAATTGACAACTTTTTTGTGCATATCCAAAAAAATGAGTTAGTCGGATTGGATTTGGCAGAAAATGTTTCAATTACAAAAATGAAGCTCTAATACACTTTGAGCTCAGTTATCTCGGTTTCTATGAGAGATATCAAAGTTTTGTCAACTGATTAAGTATTTTAGATAGCATGATAGGTACTTTACCAGTTTAAATTTTTTATATCTTTTGAACGAACGGAGATAATTGAGCTCAATGTGCACGCATAGGGTGGGCACTGGAACAGTCCAAAAAAGCTACACATATTTTTTATCCGGTACTGTAAGTATTCTAGCTTCTGCTCAACTTTTCCAAAAAGTCTGGGAGATCAATGCTACTTTTTCTGACCTACTTTTTTCTTCCCAAGTGCTACTGCAAAAGTGTATCCCCTCCCCTATCCGTTACCAACGTCATTGGCGCCTCTTCTATCTGCTCTGTGTCAATTAACGAAAACATGTGTGTTCTCGTGTTCGAAATGAGTACCCCTTGTCTCGTTTTCTCATATCAATGAGCTTCCCTAAAAACACACAGTGCCTCATTTTCTATCTCAGATTTTGCTTCTCTCTCTCTCTCTCTCTCTCTCTCTCTCTCTCTCTCTCTCTCTCTCTCTCTCTCTCTCTCTCTCTCTCTCTCTCTCTCTCTCTCTCTCTCTCTCTCTCTCTGTCTCGGGAGAGAAAAGAATAGATACCTAGAGTGTTATGTAAATACAACCACAAATATATCTTTTACTTTTCCCTTCATCTCATCACCCAATTCTCAATTTCCTCTTGTCTCGCTTTCAATATCATTTTTTCGTTGTCTAATTTTTCTCAATTTCGGCTCATGTCAACTTGTCACACATATTTTCAAATTAAAGTAGTCCTTAGAATAATTGAAGGAGCATTTACTAGAGGTCTTCAAAAAACTCACGGAATCGACTTTTGGAACTACCGTATTTTCTCTCTTAGAAGCTCACCCTATAAGTGCACTTTGTGATCAATTATCTCGGTTTCTATAAGAGATATCAAAAATCTGTAAACTGATAAAAAATTGGTGATATGATGATAAACGATTCATCAGTTGACACATTTTTATATCTCTCATAAGAACTGAGATAATTTCAAAAATACGGTGCCTGAAATCCTAAGTTCAGAAGAATTCAGTTTCTGGTCAGGTCTAGGTGGTCTATTTACCAATTGACATCATCTAAAATTTTCACTTTTTTGGACATTGAAACGGATCAGTTTTCAAGTTTTCGAGCAAAAAACACTTTTCATTACTATATTCTCATGCTTTCGAATTTCAGTCATAAAAAAGTTCCGTAAACCCTGTAATAGAAGAGCCCCCACACAATCAGGTTTGAGCTAATTTTTTTTTGGTTCTTGTCAAAAATATGAAAATGTTGCCAACTGATAACATCTTTGTGATATTATAATGAACAGTTTATCAGTGGACAACTTTTTCAAATATTTTACAGGAACCGAGATAATTTGCCTCAATGTTAAAAAATAGGGGCCTTTTTATTACAGGTTTTACGGTAGGTTTGTTTCCAAGATTTTTAAATGTGAGCATCTCTCAATCAGAATTAGAAGAACTCGAAAATTCAGAATCTCAGATACTCGGAAATTTGAGATCTTCAAATTCTAGAAATTCCCTAATTTCAGATTAAAGAATGCATTCTCAATAACCGAATGCATTCTCAATAACCGAATTCGCGAAATTCTCAGAATTTTCAATTATCCAAAAAACCCATTCAAAATTTCGAAATTTTATTCGCCCACTCAAAAAATCTCCAAATTTTCTTGTCGTTCTCCAAAGATGAGAAACCATCGAGAAAGCAAAAAAAAAAGAGGAAATCCTAATTTAATAATTTTTCATCTTCTTCTCATTCTCCTTCTTCTTTTTCTACCAAAAATCTGATTCTGAATCCCAAAACTTCTTCTTCTTCTTCTCGATATTTTCCAACTCAGAAGTGAGAAAAAGAAAATATTTGGAAGAATAAGGGAAAGAAGAGAAATCGGATACGTCTTCTCGCATTTCGAAACGCCACAAGTTTTCTCTGGGACCATGTCCATCCTTGTCCTTCTTCCAATGAAAAAAGGTGTACATATCCAGAAAGGAAAAAAAGGTTGGTGTGTGTATATGTGTCAACTTGTCATTTTTCTTTTTTTCGGCTCATTGTGTATTTTCTCTCTAGGTTTTCATATTTGTCAGAATTTGGAATTTCCCCTACCCGCCTACCCCGGCTCTTGGGACAACAGATGATTGAATAATAAAAAAGGACATGTGAGGGTCACATTTTCAGAATTTTTGTTTAATTTTTATAGTCTGGAAAGATTCTAAAATCCAATCCAAAATATTTTTGAAGTGTGCCAAAGGTTTGACATTTTGAAAGCCAGATATCGAAAGTTTGAGATTTGGAATTCAGAAATTTTGAGGTTTTGGGATTTCGACATTCTGGAATTTTAAAATCCGGTGGTTTTGAAAATGCTAGATTCTGATATTTGGAAATTTTTCGTTTCGGGATCCCGAAATTTTGAAACTCCAAAATTATGAACTTTCGGGATCACGAAATTGGAAAATTTGTGAGTTCTGAAATTTTGTGATCACGATATTCTGAGATTTTGAAAATCTAGAGGACTATAAAATTGTTTTGAATTTTTTTTGATTTTCAAACTTTTTGAATATTTTAAGTTTTTGCATTTACCGAACTTTTCAAATTTCGAAGGTTTTTTTCCTATTTTTATGATAAGAACAAGAAAACTTGAATTTGTTCAAACCCAAACTTTTTTGCGAAATTTTCACCTTTGCCTATTTTTTGAAGTTCTTCAAAAATCAGAATCACATGATAAGAAGATCAATCTCAATTAATTTATTGTTCTTCAATTTCTCTTTTCAATCGTTTTTTTCCTCCCATAAAAGTTCATCTAACCCCCAATTCTTCGCTTTTTCTCTATTTCTCTCTACCTCTCATACTATTTTCTTATCACTAATTTCCTCTAATTACTCCTCTTTTTCTTCTCATACATTCCACTTCCCCGTCTTCTTCGTCTTCCGAATTCTGAATGGACGACAGATTTTCAGTGAAACCAAAACCACCATCAAAAAATGCAATTATGACTTTGTTCTCGTATCTAATAATCCATCATCAACTGCTCCTCTTTCTAATGGTTCCTGTTGGAATTCGAGGGGAGTACAGTATGCGATCGGAGCAGGAGATTCTGAATACGTTACTCAAAAACTATGATATGCGGGTGAGACCTCCTCCAGTGAACACATCGACCGAGGGAGCTGTCAATGTTCGAGTCAATATTATGATTCGGATGCTATCCAAAATTGATGTTGTTAATATGGTGAGTCTTTAAACTGGATATTAGCCTGAATATGAAATTCTCGAGTTCTGAGGATCTGGAGTTTTGAAAAGTTGAAAAAAACTGTATATTCTATTTTTAGCTGAAAAACGGCCAACATTGAATTCCTACAAAACATAGTATATTTTTTTTCTGTTTTGTTGGAAATTTTCGTAGTGTACTAAACAAAAATAGAGCTTCAATTTTGTAGTTGACAACTTTTGTGTGCAAACTCACCAAAATGAGATATACCGCTTCAATGAGTCATGACTCTGAAGTCAGAGCTGGTTCGAAATTTTTAGACTGACTCAAGTTCGAACGTTCGATAGATATAACTATAAAATTTGATCGCCTGAAATCTCACCTTGCAAAAGTTAGGCCACCATGGCCTAGAAAACACACTATGGAAATATCAGACCATTTCTAGCAGAAAAATAATTGGGATTCGTTCTAATTTTTTTCCCAACTTGCAGGAATACTCAATTCAATTAACATTCCGTGAAGAATGGACGGACCCTCGATTAGCTTATGAGCATTTGGGATTCTACAATCCACCAGCATTCCTTACCGTACCTCATGTCAAGAAGAGTCTATGGATTCCGGACACTTTCTTTCCGGTGAGTTTCTCAACTGAAATTGGGGTTTTCCGAACAAGGCTGTTCAAAATGAAAGCCGGCCACGGTTCAAAGAAGTTCCAAAGTAAGATTTGAAAAAAAGAAATTTTCAGACGGAAAAAGCGGCGCATCGTCATTTGATAGACATGGAGAACATGTTTCTAAGGATACACCCAGATGGAAAGGTTCGTCTCGGGAACTTAGTCTTATTAATCTAAAAAAATGCCTCTTCAGGTGCTCTACAGTTCTCGTATCAGTTTGACGTCTTCGTGCCCAATGCGTCTTCAATTATACCCTCTAGACTATCAATCTTGTAATTTTGACATGGTCAGCTATGCACACACTATGAATGACATTATGTACGAATGGGATCCGGTGAAGCCGGTGCAAGTGAAACCTGGCGTTGGATCGGATCTTCCGAATTTCGTTCTGGAGAATATCACAACGAATACAGACTGTACGAGTCATACAAATACAGGTAAGAAGGAGATTTTAAGATTTAAAAAGTGGCGAAAGTTACCCAAACTGATAAAAACAGGTATATCTTTAGACATAAGTATCTTGAAAGCACGAAAATTGGCTTAAATATACTTGTACGTTTGATTCAATGCTGTTGAAATTTTCACAGAAATTCCTCAAGTCTAGGCCTTGTTATGATTGTCTAAAGATGAAATGTTTCTTTTTTGAAAAAGATCACTCAGCTCAAAGTTGATCAAACAATTTGAAACTTGACAAGTTTACTGAGGAATTATTCGAATTGTTGAACTCCAAATTTTTTACCTGTACAAACCTGGTAATTATACACCACCCTGAACTCTAACTCTAACTTTTTTCTGCACTTCATCACGTAGAAAGGATTCTTGAACCTACATAAATTTCGAGATGCTCCAAAAATTCCAAGAAGGATTAATTTTTGGAAGTTTCAACCCAACTAGATAAACCCATGTGAGAAGTTTCTCATGAATGCAAATTCATCATCAGATTTTCGGTTTTCGATCATTCAAAAACATACTTTTCTGCAGGATCCTATGGTTGTCTCCGAATGAATCTTCTTCTCAAAAGACAATTCAGTTACTATCTAGTCCAGTTGTATGCTCCTACCACAATGATCGTCATCGTCTCGTGGGTTTCATTTTGGATTGACCTACATTCAACGGCGGGAAGAGTGGCTCTAGGTGTCACTACACTGCTAACCATGACTACTATGGTAAGCGGTTAGAGCGAATTCATCAAAATGTTCTAAATTTCCAGCAATCCGCAATAAACGCCAAACTACCTCCAGTCAGTTATGTAAAAGTGGTCGATGTTTGGTTGGGAGGTATTACAGTAGCCACTACAGTAACCCAATAATTCCTTTCAGCATGCCAAGCATTTGTATTCGGTGCCTTGTTGGAATACGCGTTCGTTAGTTATCAGGACAGTGCGAGGCAGAATGATAGGGCGAGGGAAAAGGCAGCTAGAAAAGCTCAAAAAAGAAGAGAAAAGCTGGAAATGGTGGATGCGGAAGTTTACCAACCACCATGTACATGTCATACTGTAAGTTGGAAATTTTGTTTGTGTATTTCAAAATATAAAATTTTAAAACTCTGCGTAGAAAATCTCATTTCCCAGTTAACGGAAAACCTTTAACCGTCACTTTTGAGCCTATATCTTGGTTTCTGTGAAAGATATAAAAAATTTTTCAACTGATAAAACTTTGGGTATATAATGATAAACAAGTTATCAGTTGACAATTTCTTGATAGCTTTGACAACAACTGAAATAAAATGGCTCCAAGTTTGGATTTGGGAACTTTGAGACAATTTATCTCTTCCTCTTTAGAAGATAACAAACACTTTCCCACTAATAAACTGTTACTGACATTATGGCAAACATTTTATCAGTTGAAAAAATTTCTGTATCTCTAGCAGAATTAGAAAAAATTGACCATAATCCTAGAATTGTCTTTCTATTAGAATGGTACGGTATTTCCGGGGAGCTAATCCACTTTCCTTCAGTTTGAGGCACGAGAAACATTCCGTGACAAACTGCGTCGTTACTTCACAAAACCCGACTATCTACCCGCGAAAATCGATTTCTATGCTCGATTCGTGGTCCCGCTTGCCTTTCTTGCATTCAATATCATCTACTGGGTATCCTGTCTCATCATGTCTGCCAATGCTTCCACTCCAGAGTCTCTCGTTTAGAACTTTTTAGCTTTTTGCCAATTTTCTATGTTTTACATATACCCGGAATATTTCTCTTTGTCTTCTTCTCAATCTTGTAAATATCATCTCATTTTACCGGTATAACTTTTTTGAAAACTAATTTTGATGTTCAATAAACAATTTTCTGATTACCGGATGTCCAATAGAGCGCTTTTTCAAAAAAAATCGAAACTCACTTGCAAACAGTTGAAATACAATCGCGACACCACCAAAGTTCGACGATGTGCTCATTTGAGTTGGAATTCGAAGACGATGGTTTTGAAATTGACGACTGATTGATATCCACTTGTTTTCCACACTCATCACAATCTACCAGCATTTTTGCATATCTGAAATTGGCGAATTTTAGTTTTTTGGTCAAACATATCCAGAAAGAAAAGAGGAAAGAAGAAACTGAAAAAATAAGAAAAAAAAACAATCAAAAGTTTTCAAATTTCAGCAGTTACCGTAAAACATGTAAAAGGGCCCCTGCCTGTCGAGATTGAGCTCAATTATCTTGACTCCTTTACCAGATATCAAAATTTTGTAAATTGATAAAACGTTGGTAAGATTTATGATAAACATTTTATTAATTGACGCATTGTTGATATCTCTCATCGAAATGGAAACAATTGAGCTTAAAGTGGAAGTTTAAGGTGGCCTTCTATTAGAGTGATTACGGTAGGAAAGAAAAGATGAAAAGAAACTGAAAAAGAAGAAAACCATACAATCTACAAAGGAAAACATCTAAATTATTGAAAAATTGGGTTTAAAAAAGTCATGAAACAGGGAATTGTTGCGAGAACATGAGTAAACAGAAATAGAAAAAAAAATTGAGAAGAATGTTATAGTTTGTTTGTATACTCTTTGTTGTATAGTAAAGGTTACATTCAATGAATTCAATCCCAGGGAGGTAGAAAAAATTTTGGGATTGGAAGTTTAAGACTGGATCTTTTTGAACCAAAATTCAGCTAAAGTGAACAAAATCTACCAGAAAAAGGACTATAAAATAGTTCTGGAATTTTATTAAAATTTCTGCTAAAACTAAAGTTTCTAGACTCCTACAACATTTGAAAACCCCAGACAAAAATTTGGATATCCCAAAAAGTTTGAAAATCGCAAATTCGAGAATCCCAAAATACCAAATTTGGGAATCCCGAAATTTTGAAGTACTAGAATTCAAAAAGCCTGTAATTCCTTAATTCAAACAATGCTGAATGATTTTGAATGGATATTACGTACAGGGATTTCATAATTGAAGCTAAATTTCTAGAAAAAATTCTCTGCGAGACAAAACAACCGATATTTCGTAACAGAAAAAGTCATGTATGTTTGTTAAGGTGATAAATGACAAAATAGAGAATTTGAGTTCCCAAAAATTATTGTGTTGTAGAGATTCTTACAATTAACAAATTTTTTGGAATCAGCAAACTCTCTTTTTTTCGGAATTTTGTTGATCTTCATTTCGAGGATGTAAAAAACCACAAAAAAGGAAAACATTAGAACCGATACCATGTTTCTGTTTCCTTTTTTTCGATGCTTCTTTCCAAAAATCACACCGATAAAAGAAAAAAAAACAAAGAGAGAAACAAGGAAAAACTTCAACACAGTCACCGATTGAAAACGGAACAAAAAGGAAAAACTGGTTGTACATACAAAAATAGAAAAAAATCGAAATTGAAAATGCATTATTCAAATGAGTGGAATCGTTAAAATGGACACATAAAATCGGTTGAAAAAAGACCATGTGATAGGAGAAAAAAGGAGATAAAAATAATGACATTTTGCTAATCCAATTAAAATTCCCTTCCGATTTTTAATGGGTTTTTGGGTTTTCTTGATGATAAGAGAGAAACTGTTTGCAGAGGGAGATTCAGAAGTAAGAATTTGAAAGTTCAAAAATCCAATAGCTGAACATTTTCCGATTTACAGAATTTTCCGAATTTCAAAATTAAAAAGTTTGGGATTTCGAGATTTCAGAATGTCAATATTTCAGAATTTCCGAATTTTCAAAAATTTCTGAGTTTTCAGAATTTAAAAAGGCGGAAATTCTTCAAATTTAGGGATTTTGAACATTCAGAAATTCCGAAATAGAAATTGAAAAATCGGAAAATGGCAAAAATTAAGATATTTCTAAAGATCGTAAAATCGGAAAATTGGAAATTTGGCAGTTCAGAAATTCACAAATTCGATATTTCAAATATTCAGAAGTTCGGAAACACCGAAAATCAAATATTGAGAAATGTCGAAAATTTGAAGGTTTCAAGTTCGAAAATTCAGAAAATCAGGCAAGTTCAGGATTTTCAAAAAAAAAACTGAAATATTGAAAAAGCATAAACTCGAAAATTCGGAATTTTGGAAATTCCGAAAATTCAGTTTTAAAAAATCAGAAAATCGGAAAAACGGAAAAATTAATATTAACAAAATTTTGAAATTTTGAATTTCAGAAATCAAAAATCAAAGAATGAAAAGATAGAGTTTCGGACAAACATTTTCAGAACTTTAAAATTTAAGCCTTGAATTTGAATCGTAGAATATGTATGGCAGAATTTAACAGTTTTTTTTAAAATCCAGATATAAGTTTGAAAGAAACTTATGTAGAATTCTTGAAATCTCGAATCTCGAAGGGATCTTGAAACCTCGAAATCAAAAAAATCCTAAAATTTAAGCTTCGGGTGTTTCTGGCAATTGAAAACATATTTTATATTGTTTCTTCCAATAAAAAAACTTTCTATAAAACAAGAAAAGTCCTATAGGAATTCTCGAAAAGTTCAGTTCAATTCAAAAAAGGAGACTAGAGCCTACATTTCAATAGAATCAACTCTCTCGTTTTTTTCCCAATTTTCCAATTTTCTACGGGCACTCTCAAAAAAAGTGTTGCTTCTCTACAAACTGAGAACATTTCAAACGAGGACGTAACCGCTTTTCTTTTTTTTTCGACAAAAAATTGAATAAGAAAGTACTGAAAAAAACGAAATGGAGGGAGAAGAAGAGGAGATGGGAAAATGAATAAAATATCGGAGGGGAAGACTGGAAATTTGAGAAAAAGACCTGGAAAAATGGAAGAGATGAATGGAACATGTACTATTTTGAGGTGCAAATTTTTAAAAAAAAATCCGAATACTTATACAAAATTATGCGATTCTACAGAAGATTTTTTTGAAATTCAGATTTTCACAATCTAGAATCAAGAAGTTTCCAAGTCTTTCATCAGTTCGGGTAATTGATTTCTAATTTCCAAGTCAATTATCCGCACTGATAAAAAAACGGGAATACCGTAAAACCTGTATTAGAAGTGCCCCTGAAACTGAAGTGCCCCTCTAATTGAAGTGCCCCCCTAGACACCCCGCGAAAAATAGAAGTGCCCCCTCTAATTGAAGTGCCCTTTTAATTGAGGTGCCCCCCTCTAATTGAAGTGCCCTTTGACAATCTCTTTTAATTTTCAGCCGTTTTTTTTCAGTTGTTTTGATTGTATCATTCTCTAATTAAAAAAAAAAAACTGGCCCCTGAGACATTTGCCATCGCTCTATTACAGATTTTTGTCTCGTTCGAGCGATTTTCACAATTAAGCTTGTAGTTTTCAGTTTGAGAAAATCCTAGAAATTCTAGCGATCAAAATGTTACCAAGAAATCTGCATTTTATTCAGAAAATCACACTAAATTCAAAGAAATTAATTATGTTTGGTACAATATTGGATTTGAGGGCGGGACCTATCTGTACGAACGGCGTACGCGAAATTCTCAGGTGTCAGTTTTTAAAAACTTCAATATGTAGTATTAGAAATTTTTTAAATGAAGCAATTGTAATGGATTCTGAGTAGAAAAACGAAATTTTCACTGAAAAATTATGTCCCTCCAATAGAAGTCCTGTTATCAGCGACCCCACGAAAAATACAAGTGCCCCCTGAAATTGAAGTGCCCCTCTTATTGAAGTGCCCCCCAAGAGACCTCACGAAAAATAGAAGTGCCGGCACTTCTAATACAGGTTTTACGGTATTTTCAGACATACAGTGGCGAACGTTAGTGAGTGTCACTCTATACTTTTGTTCATAACTTTGCTCAAACTTGTCCAATCATTCAAAACTTTTTTGTTAAATGTAGCTGGGTTTTCAACAAAACGTTGTATAAGTTTTTTGAAATTCAACCAATTTTTGTGTCTTCTGAATCTTCACAGACGTGACGATGACTCCTGATGAAAAAAATAATTTTCCGTCAGAATTTTTTTAGAGATAAGCTTTGTGATGAAAAATGTTTGATGTATATCAAATATACACAGAAATAAGTTTGAAGCGGTTTGGAACACTTGCTCTTGAGATACGCTCACTGGAGCAGAAAAGGTATGGTTCTGGAGTTTGGCTATAACTCGGCTCAAAATGATCCGAATTTGCTCAAATTTTGAGAAAATGTGTGTCTTGAACTGCTCTACAATCTACACACAAAACTTTTTGTTTTGGGAACAAAAAATTTTTTCCTAACACATAGCTCGTCTTCGGATCACAAAAATTAAAAAATTATGAAAATTTTTTGTTCCCAAAACAAAAAGTTTTGTGTGTATATTGTAGAGCAATTAAAGACACACATTCTCTCAAAATTTGAACCATTTTGGATCAGTTTGAGCCGAGTTATAGGCAAACTCCAGAACCATACCTTTTCTGCTCCAGTGAGCATATCTCAAGAGCAAGTGTTCCAAACCGCTTCAAACTTTTTTTCGTATATATTTGATCTACACCAAACATTTTTCATCACAAAGCCTATCTTTAAAAAAATTCTGACGGAAAATTTTTTTTTTCATCTGGAGTCATCGTCACGTCTGTGAAGATTCAGAAGACACACAAATTGGTTGAGTTTTAAAAAACTTATACAACGTTTTGCTGGAAACCCAGCTACATTTAACAAAAAAGTTTTGAATGATTGGACAAGTTTGAGCAAAGTTATGAACAAAAGTATGGAGTGACACTCACTAACGTTCGCCACTGTAAGTATCTTGGAATCATCACGAAAAGTGGTAGAAAAATAGTTTGAACAATACAAAGCTACTGAAATTTTCAAACGATTCCTCTAGTCTAGGTATTGTTGTGATCGTCCAAAGATGAAATATTTCATGATCACCTTGTGATTTCCGTGAGATGAAGCAACCGTGACAAGCGATAACTCAAAGTCGCCACCCCTAAAAAGCTCTTGATTTATATACAAAAAACTAAAACCAAATAGGTTCTGTACTTTCAGAAACTACGTTGATGAGGTAATAAGTGGTATACATATGATCCGTTCTAGAGATAACCGATTAGGAAATCGGTCGGAAAAAAGAAAAGAAAAAGAATATGTGAATGCATAATTACACCTGACTTGTTTCTGAATGAAAAGGACACATCTGATAAGTAAACCTTTAATGGGAAAGACGAGAACCAGAAAAAATAAACGTTTGTCAAGTTTGACAATTGAAATTTCTTCAAAATGTCATCCTACAATACTGAAGTACATTAAAAACAATATAACAGACGCCCACCTAAACCGTCAACTTTGAGCTCAATTATTACTATTCCTGTGAGTGATATTAAGAATTATTCAACTAATAAAATATAGGTGATATTATGATAAGCATTTCAAGAGTTTTCGATATCTTGCATGAGAATTGAGATAATTGAGCGCAAAATTTACGGTTTGGATGAGCTTCTATCAGAAAAGGAATGTTGATAGAAAATTTAGAACCTTTAAGTAATTTCGAGAATTGTCAATTTAAAAATGTTTTCCAGGCACTTCTCCTAATTCAGAGAACAGGTGAAAATTTTATCCAAATTATTTAGCTGATCAATTGATTTTTACACTGCTCATAATATTTCAAGTTGAAAGATAACTTTGAATATTATTTTGAAAACTGAAAAATTAGATTTTATAGAAAAAAACTACCATCGTTTTTTTCTCCAAACAAAAATCAAGAATGTTAGTATGAATATATTAATGTGTATGCACACAAACACTCGTCTTCTTCTCGACAATTTTTCTCCTCTGATAACTTTACACTCACTTTTCAAATTCTGATGGATTGAGATGGACAGAGAAATGAAAAGAAGAAGAAAAGGGGAATATCCGATTTCAGTAAATCAAATGTGATAATTTATGAGCTGGGGAAAAATCAGAGGGACATAGTTCGTAAGAAAAAAAAACAAAAACTTTGAAAGTTACAGCTCTGATAGAAGTCCACCCTATCCGTACACTTTGAGCTCAATTATCTCGGTTCATATAAGAGATATCAAAAATTTGTGAACTGATAAAATATTGGTGATTATTTGATAAACATTTTATCAGCTGACAACTTTTTATATCTTTGACAGGAATCTAGATAAATTGGCTTGAAGTTAAAAGCTAGGGCGGGCTTCGACTTGAGCAACTACGGTAGTTTCAGGTTATGGAAATATCAAACGGAACTATGAAATTTTTAGATTTTTTAAAAAGTTTCCAATAAATATAATTAAACGGTTCTTCACAGTAAGAAACACAGAGAAAATAAATATATATAGGCAATTATGAAAAAAAAAGTGTCAGTGTACAAAACGGCTAGAAAAGATATCTGGTTTTGCAAAGAGAGGAATTTGTTTTAAAAAATTGTCTAGAAGCTTCTGCAGAATCGAAAAAAATGTTGAAGATCAGATAGAAGAATATTTCAAAGAAAATACATTTTTGAAAAATTTCAATGGACCATTTGGCGGCAAACTTGAAAGGAAGGGAGGAGGGCGATTATGATAAAGCACTATTTGGAAAAAAAATTACAACTTTTCTGGAGAAAATCAATGGGTCCAGTTTTGAGAGTGTAAAAAGATTTTGAATTTCAATTTTTCACCAAAACTGGAATTTAAAAAAACGTATTTCAAAAAAAGAAAGCTTTGAAAAAAAAACGATTTAATAAAAACCCAGTCTAGACAAAAGTAGCCAAAAAAGAATTTCGAAAACTTGAAAAACAATAATTTGAAGCAAAAAAAATGTTTACATAGGCTGAAGAAAAAAAAAAGAAGATCATGAAAACACACATAACACATCTCCATTAAATTCGCATTAGTTGGAATCTGTGAAAAATGCTTACTTCCGATGCAAAAGAAGTTTTCTGATAATTTTTGAAAAAAATCTATAAATATTTTTAGATCATCGAAACTCAAAAAATCATCAAAAACCGCTAAAATGGTCTAAAAATCTTAAAAGTCTAAAAAGAAAAAAAAGTCGAACCATGAACATCTAGGTAGCCGAAAAAATAGGTTTCCGGGAACGAACCCCGAAAAAGGTATTTTAAAAACCTGGGAATAACTTAAAAACCTTATGATTCTGAAAATCAAAAAACAAATAAATTCAATAACACAACACTAGGAAAGTTCAAAAAAGTAAATTTTTGGTTTTTTTTAACCTCTAAACTCTGAAAATAACGTTTAAAACAGTTAACAAAAACCTAGTAAAGTGGGAATTGCAGATTTTTTGAAATTTCAGTAATTCAGATAAGAGCTTTGAGAGCTCAAATTTGCACAATAGGTCGGGAACGATTTTTTAATTGAAAATTTGGTAAAGTATATTTTCTAAAAGTTCAAAAGAATTCAAAATCACAAAAAATGATGGACAAGGAGCAAATGTATGATATAAAGTCTCGAATTCTTGGATGTTGAGAAGGGAATAAAAGATTAAAAGTGCTAGATGCGGGAATGTGTTGTAGTATGTAGTAGTATTCGTAGTGGTCATGTTCAGAAAAGGAGGAAGAGATAAGTTAGCCACTGGGTGACCCCTCGAGACGAGACATGGCTGAGGGAATGGAAAAAGAACGGATGAGGAGATGGAGAGACTCAGACGGATTTCACTTTGCGGTCAACACTCGAAATACATATGCCCTCTTCTTTTCTATCTTCTTTCTCTTCATGCCGACGTCTTTTTCGTTCGTTTCTCCGTTCATTTTCAAGAGTTTCTTGATTAATTCGATGAACACGAAGCAGCATGCTCCTTCAATTTAATTCACTGATGGATGTCTCGGCGAGCTGTCAATTGAATTTTAAAGTTTTAGATTTTGGATCAACGAAAATTGAAGTTTTGTTTTGAATCTAGAATATTCTATTTTACTTTATTAGCTTATCGCCGATGCCAAACTTTACCTAAAAATATCCTCTAATGGATGTCAATACAGTTGCACCCTGACCGTCAACTTTTTTAACGACAACAGAATGTTTGACAACTTTTTTGAAATCGCTCTTTTTAAATTTACTTTTTAAATTATAATTATAGCAAAATTTTTGAAACATTATAAACTGTAGACAAAATACAGTAGAAGCAATTTAGCTGAAATTCGATGGACAAATCTACAATTTTAATATACATTAGAGTTTTGGGTTATGGAGATATGGAGTTCTATTTTTCAGTTGACACACTTCTGATATGTTGCACAATAATTATAAAAAATTAGGTCAAATGTGACAGTGTGGACGCCCTTCTATTACAGGTTTTCTGGTATTCGAGAATCCAATTTTCAAAAAATTCAGAAAATTCAAATATCATTCTCTGAAACAATGTCTCAGGTATAGAGGTTTCAAAACGTTTCTAAAAAACGAGGAGAATTCTTATTTTCATAGTTTTCTTCTTGATTTTCAATCATCTCTATAAAGTGATTTTCTTGCTTCCAACTTTTATAAAATTTTATAAAAATGTAAAATCTCAAAATCGAAAAGAGCAACTGCTAATTGTACATATAAGAAGCTATTGTTATTCGTTTCTCACTTTCCTCTCCTTTTTCTTTTTATAAACAAAAGTACAGACAGACACACATATGCAACAAATTTCATCAAAAATTGGACCTTCTTCTCCAGATTTTCAAAAAAAAAAAGGGAATTTGTTTTCCATGTCATAAAAGGAGTAGGGGTAGCTCAATTGAATCGGATAGGAAGAAGAGTGAAAATGGGAGGATAGGAATGGAAAAAAAGAGGAAAACTAGAGAGAGTAAGAGAATTAGGAGCAAAAGAAAAGAGAGCTCATGAATCGAAATGTACTTGACAAATGGGGACTACAACTCATAAATAGAAGAGGTTCTGAATGAATTTATGAATATAGGAAGAAGAAGGGGAATTAGGCCATAAAAAGGTTATGATGGTTGTGCTTGTATGTACCTTCCTGGGATTTATGAGAGAAGGAAATGTGTCGTAAAAACTGTACTAGTGGATATTGCTCAATGCTTTTCCCATAATAAAAGTAAGATAATGATTCATATGGTAATGGTTCACGAGGCCCGTCAATAAGCCGTCAAAGGCGCATCATCAAGGCTAGACGGTGTTAACACAGGTTGTTGGAAAACAAAAATTCCGTGTTATTACCTAAATTTTTAACCTGCTATTTGAAAAACAAATAAAGTGATGGAACATTTTCAAAATTGGAATCTTGCGTATAGAAAAGGAGTTTCGGAAGTCATAGCTTTCTAGAAAACAATGTTTAAAAAAGTTGATTGCACGGTTCCTTTGATAATTTCCTAATTTTTTCTAGCAGATGAATGGGAATTTTCTTTCGTGCAATCTAGAACATTAAACGATTGAATAAAAAAGGAAAACAATTCTGAATCTGAAAAATTCTAATTTGAACTACCGTAAAACCTGTAATAGAAAGGCCCCTCACCCTGTCCAGTTTTAGCTAATTTTTATTGGTCCCTGTGAATGATATGAAAAGTGGTTAACTAACAAATTATTTCTGATATGATGATAAAAATTTTATCAGTTAACCACTTATTGGTATCTTTTACAAGAAGTGAGATACATGCGCTCAAAGTTAAAATTAGAGGATTTTTTTCACAGGTCTTACGGTATCTAGGTTTCACAAAATGCAAATTCCATATTGTTCGAGAAACTCCAAAAGTTCCTCGATCCTTCCCAAGAAGGAGGATGTTTTCCCTTTTCCGTTTCTAAATTGCGACTTGTCACTCAAGATTAAACTTGTCACCTGAATAGAAGAATGACTAAAAAGAGGAATGGTGTCACACTTTTAGGACTTTTCCGATTCTTCAGGGAAAAACAAAAGGGAAAGCAAAACTATGGAAAGCGGTTAGAAACTTTCCTATCTTTTTAAATTTATAATATCTTTAAAAAAAACTTGATGAAGCTTCAAGAAAAGTTCAAGCTCTTTACGATTTCAGGAAGACGCGCCCACGACAACCCAGCCGAGCGAAAAATAAACAGCTTGTGAAACAAATGATATTGATGACATAGAAGAAGAATTTAGAACACATGAGGTTTGAAGAAGGAAAAAAAAACTCGAGCCACCTGTTTGTGATCATTTTTCTTCTCCAACATTTTCATCCTCTTCTTTTTCTTCTTCTTTTTCTGCTCATGTCAATTAATCTGTTAAACAATCAATCAATCTCATTGTTTCTTTTAACTAAAAGAACGGGCGATTAGGACAAAGGGAAGGTAGGAGGATACTTGACAAGTTGCTCACTAACAAAAAAAAATGGAAAGAGCCGGATCGGCTCTCTAGGAGACATAAAACAATGGAAAAAGAAAACGAGAGAGTTATTTTCTCTTTTTTATTCGTTTACTCTTTCTCTTTTACAAGCTCATATTTCGCAGATAAGTACTGTAGGAGGAGAGAAATAAGAGATTTTTCAAAAGTGATCAAGGGATCGGGGAAAAAAGCTCGGGATTTTTTAAAGTTCACAGAAGACAGAGGAACTTTTCAGAACCTCCATTTTTCATGTTACAGTTTTTTTCACATTTTGAAAAAAGAATTTTGGCAAATCTTAAATTTACAGTAAATCGTAATCTTTGGTATTATATCTTTCTTTCCTGGGCCCAAAACGAAAACTTTTAGAAGGGCATTTAAATTCCATCAAAACTTTTTGAAAACAAAAGGCGGTATTTTTCCAACCGAAAGAAAAACATGAATATTCTTTCCAAGAATTAAAGTAGTGGAAATTCCGAACTTCAAGCGAGGAATTTAAAATTCAAATCAATATCGGAGTTCCAAAAAAGGTAAAGCATATCAGGTTTTTAGTACATTGCATTTTGAGCAAAATTAATTTTTTTAAATCAGACATCATAAAGCATTTTATGTTCTTTCGATTGGTGCAAAAATGAAGTTGCTAGCTTAAAAACCAAGAAAATTATGAAAAATTTTTGAAACTACTGTAAACACTCAGACGCCGCTGACTTTTTAATTTGAGCTAATTTATCTCGGCTACTGTATGAGATATCAAAAAGTTGTTAACTGATAAAATTTTTATCATAATGTCATCAACATTTTATCAATTTACCAATTGTTAATATCTCTTCTAGGTGCTGAGATAATTGGGCTCAAAGTGCGAAGGTGAAAACCTATGACAGAGAAAAACGAAACATTTAGTTCATCACAAGCAATAAGATAACTTAATTGAGCTAGTTACTGTAACAAGTATCAAAAGCTGGTTAAAGACATCCATCTAATCATCACGTCATGCTGTTGTCAGCCAACAAATAAAAGATTTCCCACCCAAATGTTTGTGTCTAGTCGCCCTACACTTGACAAATGAGTTGTGCTTGTTCCTCATCAAAACTGATTTGCATTGCAAACTGATCGCTTTTCCCATCGCTCTTTCTTCTTGTCTCTTTTCAAAGTAATCGGTGCGAGTCAAGTGTATTTGAGTGCGGATTTCTCAAAACGTAGTCGCGGTCTCCTTTTGTTGACACTTCCCTCCGGAACCATACATCTTTCCGAGTGAAACACCCCCAAAACACAGATTTTAGCAAGAATTATCCGATTATCGTTTTCAATTGGTCTGAATGATTGTGAAGTACAGTACCTATTTCAGTGAAAAACAGTCAACTTTGGGGTCCTACAAAAGTAGTTCAGAGTTATTCGATTCGTCTGAAAATCTCAGAGTAAATTGAACAAAAATACAGCTTTAATTTTGTAGTTGACCACTTTTTTGTATAAATCCGGGCATTTGTTTTGGTTGCATACGCATGTCTCATCAAGCCAATTACAAAAATGAAGCCTTATTTTGTTTTGTACTCTGAACTTTTCAGAGCAAATATTCGAAATTTTCAGATCATTCCAACAATTTTCAAAACATTTTTCAGAGCACCAGAAAATAAAAAAAGAGATCAGAAAAACTGAAACCTGTAATAAAAGGGTCCCTTAACTCTTAAATTGAGCTCAAATTGACTATGTGGGGCCCTTCTAATATACGGTTTACGGTTTTTGCGGACCTAAGAATCACATTTTGAAAAAAAAACTGACTATACAAAACGGAAATCAAAGAAAAAGATTTTGAAAATCAAATCCTTCTAACACAATAAGAATAAAGATCGAATTTCGGGGCGAGTATCAAGATGAAAATAAACATTATTGTATCAATTTCTTCTTCTCTCGAGTGTTCGATTTTTATGTACATATGTTTTCTTGCTCTTTTTTTTTCCATATTTACACAACCTTGTCTTGATTTTATAAATGAATGGTGGCCAACTTGGATTTTGAATGGTGATCTTGGAATTTGGAATAAAAAGGATTTTGGTAGAATCAAGGGAAATCTCATGCACACACTTGTGAGATTCGCTTATGAGAGAGCCCAGATTACAAAACTACTGATATCTGAAACTTCTGAACTCCGAAATGCGGAAAATGTTTTAGCTCCATTAACAAACAGTTTATAAAAAAAACATAATTTCTTTTATGACAAACGCTTTTCCCTTTAGCATAACCGTTATCCGGGTCTGAGCACAATTACAAGACGTGCCGAAAAAACATCGAAAATCGGGCATATTTGAAATTTCGAAAACAATCGAAACTTAATTGTTTTTGCAGTATAATCTGAAATTTTAGAATTTCCGTTAAAATTCGATTTTGCATAAGTGCAATTTCGAGATTGTGTTTTGCCTTGGGTTGTTTAAAATCTCTAGTTAGATTTTTTTTTGCCCCTAATGATATCTCTCTTGTTGTTTCGATTCTCTTTTCCAAACTTTAAAAAGGCAGCTTCATAAGACAAAGTGTGCAAAAATAACGATAAAATATAGAATACATAGAATCGAGTAGGAAAAAAAGTACATATAAATATAAGGCGAACTAGGAACATGTATAGAACCGGTATACATTTTAGAGAGAAAGAGGAAGAATTGAAAAACATGGAGAATATGAGAAATTAAGTAAAAATTATATAACGGATACCCGCAAGAAATAGTAAGCACTTTTTAAACATTTTGAATATGATACATGGGAAGGCAAGAAGTGAATATGAGGGGAGGAGAAGAAGGAATACTGAAAATAGGGGTGAGAATCATCGAGTAATTACATATGGTAAGCCACGTAGATCGCATTCAGTTTGTCCTCCAACAACAACGTACGAATCGTGCTTCGAAGCTTCTCTCCTCCTGGTCCATGACGAATCGTTCCTGGATCTACGATGACAACGACTCCAACGATGAGATGATGTTCTTCAAGAACTGCTGACGTGATGGCTGGGACAAGGTCAAGAGCATCGGATTCGCTGCCAGTGCATTCGGCAACAATGACGACGAGATGATTCCAAGTGAAGACAGCCCTGGAAAAATATATGATCTATGTACGATCCAAGAGAAAGCTTCACTTACGAATTTCCAACGAATCGATGCGCCTTGCTAACCGTATTCTCGACATCAAACGGATGATATCTCATTCCACGTAGCACCAGACTCTCATTGAGTGCTCCAACCACAAACACGGCGTCGTGTAACTCTCCATGCTCCGTAATCGATTGTGTCTGTCTCAGGAATCCAAGATATCCAGTTCTGGCCCATCTTGTCTTCGTGTCTCCAGTCGTCAGACGAGCGTTATACACATCCGCGTTACACGTGGCACCACCATCATCACCAAACCCTCCAGTGACCATTCTGTTGAGTGGAGATGCGTTATGGATAGATGACACCCAGATTTCTCCGAGATGCGAGTCCGCGCACTGTCCTCTGGTTTCCGGATTAGCGATGGCGATTTTGACTCCGGGCAAAAGTTTTCCACTTTCGATAAGAGCTACACTATGTGGTGCGCCTTTGCCAACCAAAGATATTCTATCGTTCCGAAGTGCTCTGGCATCCACGTAGACTGTTGACGGCTCAGGTCCAGAAGCACCTTGCATACAAATCGCAGCGTTTACTCGTGAAGAGAATGAAGTGGAAATGGCACGATTGTTGAGAGACAGTGGAGCAAACAATTTGCAGAATGAGTTCATCAGAGCAATTCTTGGTCGTTCTTCTGCGATAGCTACACAACTTCGGAGCATCGAAAGATTGCATCCACGTTCTCGAAGACTTTCCACTGAGCTGGCGAGTTGGGTGACACAAGAGTTGATTGTGGAGTAGGTGGTGAAGGCATCACGAACTTTCAGATTAGATAGAGTTGTAAGGAAGAGAGACGGTTGTTGCTCTACTTCTGCCGGTGGAATCAGAGTTGTATGATGCCCAGAGTAAACGGAAGACAGGCACCAGAGGACCAGGGAGATTCCAGAATACGGTGGAGCGCATACAACGACATGGCGAGATGGATAGAGCTCTGATGACACTTTAATGCTCTTGCAAACTGTGATCGCCGATGCTTCAGACATTGAGGATCCTTGAAGTTGTCCCGAAGAGTTTATCGAAAAGTCCAGGTAGCATATCTCATCTTTCGATGCAGCTCCACTACTTCCCGATGCCGTCGTATCACAGTTGTTATTCTGTTTCCGTCTCCAAGACGATGGAGCGTCTTCCATATCCAGAATCATGGGCCATGCATTCGAGTCAATGCTATGCGCGGCTTCTTTACTTTTGAGAAGTTTCGACACGTTCTGTGGTGCCAGAATAGCCACGGCTTTACTCATATCAACCATCATTCTGATTGGTCCGAGTGTTGTATTCAGATCAGATGCCACTGGTGGTCGAATGCACACAGGCACCAAACCAGCTGACAGACATCCGAAGAACGCGGCAACCAAATCAATTGATGGTGGGAATATGAGTGCCACGTGGTCTCCACGACTCAGGCGAGCTCTATCGGTGAGCAACCCAGCTATTCTTTCAGCTCGTTTCAGAAGAGTAGCACATGTGGCTGTGTCTTGTTCTGCGTTTTTCGCACTGACCAGAGTAAGAATGCGATGATCAGGGGAAGATTGAGCTCGGGATCGGAGGCATTCCAATAGTGGGATAGCTGGCTCATCATCGATATTCCTTCCTTTGGCGACAGCAATACGAACTCCTTGAACTATATTTCCAACAAACATCGCAGCTGGTCCAACATCCGCCTGACGTTCACGTGGCTTCGGTAGGTTCAAAACACAATTGTGTGGACACATCAGAAGAGTGCTCGGATGGAGGTCTCCATTCTCAAATCGTTGTTTTGTCTCTGACACGTGGACTCCACCCAAAGGAGTTTTCGGCAGATGATTGGCAGGGACAAGTGCACAGCAGTAGATTCCAACTTGATGTATCGTATCGATGGCACGGAGAACTCGAGTGATCCACTGAAGCTATTTAGGTTTAAACGGATAATCCGAAAATTCAAAACTTACATCAAACGCCTCTTCCTCCGAACAGTTTGGCTTCTGTTCAGCCACGATCACAATTCGTTCGTCCCTTAACACACTCGTCGAGAACACACATATTCTTCCTCGATACACAAACTTCATTGGTTCGACTGCCAGTACCGTAGCGATAATATCGTCAGCCGAGTGGTATCGTCCAGAAACAGCGAGGAGCGATTGACGACGTGCCACAACGAACACCATTCCGTCTGGACCCATGAATCCAATCAAACCACTTCGAACGTATCGAACTGCTCCGATTGGTTTTCCGTACTCTCCAAGCGGTTCGACTTTGAATGTGTGATGTGTCTGTCCTTCAAGAGCCCAGTAGAGTTGAGCAGTCGAGTTGGCCGATACGCAGATTTCTCCGATTTCGTCTGCTTGACAAAGTCGATTCGATCCGTCTATCGCAGTGACGACGACAACAGCTCCGGCGACTATTTGACCAGCGTCCTAAAACATATTCAATTACTATTAAAATCCAGGTCAAAGTATCTCACCTGTAGTGTTAAACTTGTCAACGAATTCTCTTGATCCACTCTCACTACACAATGACTCAACGCCGACATCGAGAGCACACCTCGTCCACTTTGACTACCCAGCTGTGCATTTCCTCTCCTCCGAATGGAAATCGTACCAGTCTCCGAACTTCCCGCACATGGGCACATTGCATCTGGTCGAAGACTATATGGTGCTGGAGTGAACGCAGCTGCGAAAGCATCGCAAGATGACAGCGACCATGGATTGGCTCCATCGGCGACTAGAAGAGTTCGAAGAGATGCCAACGAGATGTCCTTATGATCTCGTGTGGCCAGGAGAGCCCAGTGAAGGTCTCGAGACTTTACCAAAGCGGTGGTAGCCTGGTATTTGGAGACCATATGCATCCACGTGGCAGGATTCATTTTCATTAGAGAATAAGGGACGAAGATCACTTTCATTCCGTTGAAAACAGATGCAAGGATGGAATGCCATAAACCAACTTCTCGTTTGAAATCCACGACACATACCATGGTTTCATCTGGAATAAAAATTATAGTTTTTAAACAGAATTTGAATTTCAGCTATCCTACCTTCTTTGTACTCCATGGCTGTTGTGAGTGCTCGACAATGGGCGAACACCGCTTGCCTCGTTACACAGACTCCTTTAACAGTACCATCATTTCCAGTTGTGTACTCGATATACGCAATCGTCTCATCTGCCAACCTTGGTGGTGCTGTCCAATCGCGAGCTGGTTTCGACATGTGCTCTGTTACAGCCCACCATAATCTAGGCCAGCCTCGGAAGTCGACAATCTCATTGCTGGTTCCAGTCAGTGACGTGGATCCAGACGGAGCTGAGAACGCTGAAGAGGTGTTCACTTTCTTTGGGAGACCTTTGTAACAGGATTCTGAAGTGAGAGCAACTTTGACACCACAGTTTCCCAGAAGGAATCCGAGTTGTGCGATTCCAGCTTCCCGTTTCGAAGATGGCATTTCAACAGGTACTGGGATAACTCCAGCTTGCAAACATCCATAGAAAGCCGCTAAGAAATGAAGCGGTTGAGTGTTGGGATAGATCAAAGCAACACGATCTCCAGGCTTGCACATTACATTTTTAGATCCATCTTTGTTGACTTGCACGGTCTTTGTGAGGAGCATATAGGCAACTTTTCCAGCTCGACTGTGAAGTTTTCCATAAGTTAGTGACGTTGACGGTTTGGCGGATTGGTCTAGCACCATTGCGGCGATGTTCTTGGCAGCGGTGGTACCGAATCGGTGGAAGGCGCTGGAAAAAGAATGAAAATATTTTCCATGATTCCGAGTATGCCTAATTACCTATCCAGACTCCTCGGCATCGTATTATTCGTGTTGGAGTGTGCGGCCTCGCCTCTCACCGGATTCATAATCGTGCCTTCGGGTCGTGGCGCATCTGGATCCCGAATCTTCGCCATCGCTTCTAGTTCGGCATCATCGTCATTGTAGTAGTCTTGGAGAGGTTTGCTTCGGGGTTTCTGAAAAAAAAATGATTTCAAAACCATGATTTCCTAGAACGTCTCAAATTTCAGGTTTTCAGATTTTCAGCAAAGGAGTCTAGAAAGTTCGAAATTTTCCCCCTCCACTTTATGTCGTCATGCGAGATCGCAACACCTGTTGTTTCCGCATTCCAATCGAGTTTTTCATGTTTTTATTGACATTTTATCCCCCTTCTGAGATTCTAGGATTCCAAGCAGACACTAAAAAGTTGCGAGAGAGCAGCGATAAACAAGTTCTCGAGAAGTCCCTGGCAGTTGTCTGGTGGCTATAAAACTCTCTCTCCCTCCCTCTTCTTCCACCCTCAAGTCCAGATGAAACCATCTGGACTTGGCGCCGTTTTGCAGGAAACATATCTCTAGAGAGAGCATCCAAAATCGAGAGACACAGACATATTCCGAACACATCTGTGTTCGATTTTCGAGCCCATCACACACAGATATTCCACGTGTTTTCGTTTAGAAGGAGTTTTCAGTTGAAAAAAACCGAATCCGTTATGGTTCAAAGGTTGACAAAACCTGCTAGAGCAAAACATGGATTCTATTACATTTTGTTGATTGATTAGACTGGCGACAACAGGGATCCTGGACAGGGTGCCAATGAAGAGAAAAGAGACAAACGGACGGGAAAATATGACATATGACACATGTAAAAGTGATGGTGACGAAAAGGAGGGAAAATAATATTTTCAACAAAAATTCCAGATGTTTTTTCAGACTTATTTTTGAAAAGGTAGACAACACATTTGTCACAAAAGTAAAAGGTTTTTTGAAAGCGAAAAGGTGGGCCCATTTTCCCTTGGGTGTGGCTTGCCGTTCGGGAAAGTGTGAGGTGAACTGGTTTCAGCTAATTATATAGTGAATACGCCTCCGTTTGACAGGAAAAAGGGAACAAGGATCACTTTCAAAACAGTTTTTCTATCGAGAAACAATTACAGGATAATGGAGATTCACGAAATCTAGGATTTTGAAATTCAGGAGATCCGGAAGAAATATTTTTTGAAATTCCAGGCAACTCAAGATTCTATGGACCCTAGAAGCATAGAAATTTAAAGATCTAGAATATATGATTTGTAGGATTTAGAACCTCTAGGATTCCCAATTCATCTAATACCAAAGCTCCTGGTCAATCGATTTTTGAAATCGTGTTGTTTTCTTCTTTCTTAACACAAAGTTTATTTAAAAACTAGTCGCTTGAGAGACATCCTTCAAAAAGTTATTGACAAGTTTTTAAAAAATCCAAAAACTCAAAAACAACAAACCAATTCGTAAATCGTCTGATTCAATTTCCATTTTTTGAATTTCCCGCTCTGTCGAACCCATCCCACAGTCATCTCATCGAAATCTTCATCGTTTTTAAACTGATTCCTTCTTTCCTTTGGCACATCTCTGGACCGAATCTCTGGCTCACTACCACTTTTATGAAACGATGACCATCGGAAACTGTGACAACTGTCTTCTGTGCTCGATGTACTTGGACCAACAGAGCATTGAACGAAATTCAAATGCTTTCGAATCTGTTCTTCATTCCGTGTGGCTCCGAATCCGGGAACAAAATCAACAGAAGACGTGATAGTGGCACAATCATCGAGTTCATCCTCATCTCCATAAGATGGTTCACATACATGATGATACTTGGGTAACGGGGGTCGCGAAGGGATCAAAGACGCCGAGGAGGCCGGCGACGAGGAAGCATAACCCTCTTCAGCGGATCTTTGCTGTTTCACCTTCTTCTCTTTCAGTGAAACTGCTTTTCGAGAATGGAGCTGAGCCAGATACTCTTTATGGTTCTCACTGGAGAGTTTGCGTGAAGCATGAGTTTGACTGAATATCGATGGACCAGAAGAGCTAACCGTTTGACGGAGATATCTCGTCTTTCGGAGAGCCATACTTGGGAAGTAGACCCGTGACGGGTGTTCGGTCGTCATTTTTAGAAAGAGAATAAAGTCGAGTAGAATAATATATCCGGCGGAAATTTGGAAAAAAAATAGCAGGAATACGAGAAACTAGAGAAACTTGTTAAGAAGAAAAAGAGAAGAACAACTCCGAAAGCTCTGATCTAGGGAGGGAAGAGACGCAGGAAGGAAGGAATGGGCGGGAACCCGCAGAATCTCGATTGCACAGAAGGGATCATCATCTCGAAGTGCTTCTCTATTGGTCAGCTGTTGTTTCGGGAGAAGAGAGAGACACGAGATCCATCATCTAGAAGGGGTCTCTGGATTCGAGAGGGGGGACCAATGTAGAAACAGACGGAAGGTATCGGTCAGAAAATTTTTCTACGGACCCGTGTAGAGATTTTGCAGAAGTGTCGTGTTTCATGTGTACTTTTTTTCAAACTTTTTACATTTTTCAACTACATCTCAAAAGTGCAAAGAGCTCACCTGCAGTGCATTCACAACGTTCTGGATTTTCGATGACACTTTTGTTGGTTTGAGCGCTGAAAATGAAAATAGGTTGGTTTTTAATTTTTGGAATTCTTCAGGTACTTTTAAATCCATAACTTTAGATTTCAAGCATTCGGATCGGTCGGTCGGTGGTCAACGATTTTAGACCAACCAAAATGGAGGTCTTATTTGGATTTTTTTCAAAGTTCGAATTTTAGAAAATTCCAAAAAAGAAGATATTAAGGTGGTGTGCGGTGAAAAATTTTATTGTTTTATTTGGTGCAGAAATCCATGTAGATTCCCATAAAAACAAAGAAAAAATTCAAAAAAAATTCCTTCATTGAGAAAAACGGCATCGAAATTTCAAAGTTGTATCTGGTGGCCGGCGGCCGAGTTCGAGTTTTCTAGTCCATTTGCCGGTAAAAGCGCGCGAAATTCGAATGTTTATTTCTTTTTAGTGTTTTCTCTGATGTTTTTTAAAGATTTCAAAATGTTTTTGTCAGTTTCATTCCAAGTGTATGAAAAAACCTGACAAAAATCAGAGAAAACACTGAAAATCAATAAAAGTTCGAATTTCGCGCGCTTTTACCGGCAAATGGACTAGAAAACTCGAACTCAGCCGGCGGCCACCAGATACAACTTTGACATTTCGATGCCGTTTTTCTCAATGAAGGAATTTTTTTTGAATTTTTTCTTTGTTTTTATGGGAATCTACATGGATTTCTGCACCAAATAAAGCAATAAAATTTTTCACCGCACACCACCTTTAGAAGAAAAACCAACTTACGCAAAACTGCATTCTGATAGTCTTCATTTGGCGACGGAACCCTTCCAGATCCTCCACCAATCGTCGTGTTCACATAAACCGCTTCATCGTCACTCTGCTCCAGAATATGATGATGGCGATGATCGTTCAATGAAGTTGTTTCCTCAATTGTTGTTTCGATTTCCTGAAAAAACCAATAAATAATGACAAAAAGCTTTTTGGCGGTGTGGGGGGATGAAATGTTTCTATGGCTTTGTGTGTAATCGTAATCGTTTAATGAGGCTATTGATGGGTTGAAAGGGGAAAGAGAAGAGGGAGGGGGAAGAGGTGATAAAGAAGATAAATGGGGAAAAGAAGACGATTTATTTACGGGGAAGATGAGTGATGAAGAAGAAGGTGTGGTCAGTTCGGAATTTTGAAAATTCGAGGGAGAACTAAATCTTCGAAAAGCCAATTTTTCAAACATTTAATCCACCTATTTTTACCTCTAATAAAAGAAAACTCAAGCCGTCAGTTTTGAGCTCAATTATATCGGTTCATATAAGAGATATGGAAAATCGGTCAACTGATAAAATGATCGCCATAACACCCCTAATATTTTATCAGTTGACAACTTTTTGATATCTTTCATAGTAATCCAGATAGTTGAGCTTACAGTTTACGGTTTGTATGGACCTTTATCAGAGGAAATACGGTATTAAATGGAGTACTGCCGCTTTTTTGTTTATGAAAACTCACCTCTCGATGCGGTGAAATCCGTATCGCCTCTCCATCGGTCACAATAATTTTACTATTCCGATAGTCCTGCCTGGCCACCCGAATCACTTCTCCTCCTGGCGCTTTGGGTCGGATCCGTGCCTGCACGTACTCTCCATAGTCCTTCTTTTGTTGCTGAAACTTTGAATGGGATGAAAAAAGCTGAATAGGGGTAAACATTATAGCCTGAATTTTCAAAAAAACTGGCACTGTAAACACCAACAGCTTGACTCGATTTTCTCCGTTTTTGAATGAGATATCAACAATTTATCGAAAACTACAGTGAAACCTGAATTAGAAGATCCTTCTATCCTATTTCCAAGCCCATCTCGGAGGGCCCTTCTAATACAAGTTTTACAGTATTCCGATTTCAATTTCCGACGATTTCAAATAATTCCTCAAAAACTCACATCATTTCGATCTCGATTCTCTTGTACCAGCCTCAACATATCCTCAACAGCTCTCTCCTTTTTTGGGCCTCCACTTCGTCGTTCCGCCGTATTTTTCGCAATAGGCGGTGGGGGTACATCTGACGTCGTCGTCGTCGTCTCCTTCTTTTTATTGGATACTGAAATATATATCTATTTGAAAACGGGTTTTCGAAAAAAATAGAGATATGAAAAATATGCATATTTGATAAGCATATCTTCTTGTTGACACATTACAAGGTCTCTAAAATTCGGATATAGAAAAAAAAGACTCACAGAGAGAAGCTGTCCGTGGTGCCGTTTGTGGTGGGCGTGTCAGTGTCGAGTCCTTCTTTCCAAGTGTTCCACCGTTCACACTGTCTTCGTCTTCTGATGACGAGTCTGGAAAAAATAGGGATGATAAGGGAAATTTGAAATGTCTGTTTTTCTGGAACATTTTGAGGAAGCCGGACGTGTTTCTTGGCTGTGTACTCCAGACATACTGTATAACTCACAATAAGCACTCTGTCTTATAGCAGTAACCCTGACAACTCTTCCATTAACCCGTAATTTTGTAATCTGTGGAGATGACATCGAAGGCGACGCCGGCATCGCTTTCCGTGCCATTTTCGGCGTTCGACTCAATTTTGGAGATGGTGGAAGCTGAGAAGACGGTGTTCGAGAAGTGGGCGACGGAGGTGGAAACATCCGTCGATGAACGGATGGAGTAGATGGACTTCGTTGTGCCGGAAACCCAACGTTTGCTTCGAATTTCGGACTGAGAGGGGGTACCGGCGAGCCATTTTGTTTGGTGGGATTTCGTACAGAAGTTACAGCGATGATCATAGCTAGTTTTGGGGGTTCATACTGGAATTTTCGAGATCCGATAAGAGATAATAGAGAATGTTCAAAAAACGGAATAAAAATTCGTACAACGAAGAAGAAGAAGAAGCTTCAGAAGTCAAGTCGAGCGGAGAGAAAAACGACGACACACACGCAGAGACATCCGAGTAATTACTCACATTCGGTTACACCGTTTAATGGATCAAGAGGGTGTAACAGAGAGGAAAATGTACTTGGATTCTGTGAAGAGGCTTGAAAAAAAAGGTTTGGGTAATTAGGAAGCTTGAATATGGAAATTATGAAGTATGCAGGGTTCTAACTGCTGTGGGATGCTGATGTTCAGAAGATGACGTGGCAAAATTATAAGCCCAAGAAAACTTAATTTTGAGGTGGAAAGTCAACTGAAAGAAAGGAGAAATTTGAATTTTCCCATTAAAGCGCAACAGCATATCACAGCAGTTGGAACTCTGTGATTTCCCAAGGTCCAAGAAACCGCTGAAAACGAATAAAACAACGAAAATCTATCCCAGAACCCCTTTGCATAAATTAGAGTCTCAGAAGAAAAAAAAATTCCAAAAAGTCAATTTCCTTCAAATCCTTGTCTTCTTTTTCTTCCCAAAAGACAATGATTCATTAGGTTTCCGGTGTCTTCCGGCGAGAGGAAATGAAATAAAGTGACGGGAGTTGGGGTTGAGAGTTTCGAAATATCGAGATAAGAAAGAGGGCTCCTAAAAGACGGGGGAAACCGAACGAAAAGAAAAAAAACATGTAAGAAAATTGAGAAAAGTGCTCGTTTGTCAGCCCGAAGGAACAAAGTATTCCATTACTGCAAAAGACACTTTTGTCGGTGATTTTTTTTCATATTAAAAAGGTTTTTTTTCTTGAAAAGAGGACAAAAAGAAGGACAGAGAACGGTGGCAACGGAGAGAAAAACGGCAAAAGGAGGTCTGATCAAACAAATAAAACTAGTCCTATATACCTCTTTACGGTAGTTATTTCTCTTTTTCTCTCGGGAGTATATATATGGAAAGAGAAGGTAAAGAAAACTAATAAATATATATGGTGGCACCATGAGAGGTTATGTGTATTATAACTGAAGGGGTATAATTTGGAAACGAGAATTTTAAGAATTGAAAAAAAGACTTCAAAAATAACGTAAATACCCTAATAGAAGCCCGCCCAAATCGTCCAATTCGGGTTCAATCATCTCGGTTCCTATCAGGAATATTAAAAATCTGTCAACTGATGAATTAATTATCATAACATCCCCAGTAGCTTATCAGTTGGCGGAATTTCGATGTCTCTCACAGTAATTCGAGAAAATTGACGTCAAAGTTGACGGTTTGGATGGGCTTCTATCTGAGGAAATACGGTAACTAATTAACTTCTAGGACACTTCTAATTTTTCAGGAAATTTTCTAAAAACATCTGGTTCTCGTTAGGATTCACCTCAAGGGTTCCTACACCCAATTACAAAAACTTTGGGTCAAAGTGTTATGCATAACAAGCAAAAATAGAAAAAAAGAAAACTTGGTCATCAAAAATGAATCGAAGCGGATCCTCTCCAATCAGATCGGATTTGAAATCTCAATGAAAAAAGTGTGTGTAGCCGAGTAGCCGAGTAGCACACCATCACAATAGTTTTAACTGCACCCTACTCCTCTTTCTCTCATTTTCCTCCTCTTTCCGATCATCGCTTTTCGTGTAGAATGACTAGTCGGATCAGAGAGAGAGAATCGGAGAGAGAGAGAACAAAAAGAGATAGAGAGGTAAAGTAACTAGGGACGCAGCAGGAGGAGGAGAGGAAGAAGAACTAGGATATCCGATATATATATTCAAAATGTAGTAAAAGATCGAGGGACTTCCGATATACTACTACTACTAATGTGCTCCTCCTCGACGCCGGCCGAAATGATCATAAAATCAATCGAAAACTACGTGTATATATCTTTTCTGTGTGCTGAGTGATGCAGCAAAATCTCCTTCTTCCAATCATATGGCACTTGAGGAAAGGATAAACGAGAAGGAAGGAAGGAGGAGGACACCAACATTAATCGACATGATGAGATGTCTCTTCGAAGAAATCAAAAATCCTTTTTGCTTTAACTTTACAGTTTCAACTTTTTGCTTTTATGCTATAGCCTATTCATATGCAAAACAAGCAGCATTGAATGTTCGTAGGACTTTAGAATTTATGAAATTCCGATGATACATTTTCTGGATTCGTGTGCTATTATGATACAAAAAATCGGAGTTGTGGACAAAAGCCATCGGTAGCCGTAGCCAAAGTTTGCACAACGGAAACTATAGTAACCTGAAAATTTTTGTTTTCTGGATTTACTTTCTCGGTTTTCCCTTTTTTCAACGATTTTTTAGCTCCAAAAAATCGGGTAATAACTATTTTTACTAGTGAAAAAATCGACTGAAATAGCACGAAAATCGATAGAAAAACTCAAAAATGTAAATATTTTTAGGTTACGGTAGTTTTTGTTGTGGTACCTTCGGCCACGGCCACCGGCGTTTCTCTTTCACAGCTCCAATTTCTCATACAAGCTTACTAGACTGCTTTCAACGAGCCAATAAATGTTTTTCGGAGCCTCAAAATTTCTGGGTTCTTTTTGAATTTTCGGATTTTGGTGTTTTGGAAATTTCGAATTTTTTGAAATTTTTGGAACTGTAGCTCTGGAGATCTTGAAATCTGAACTTCTAAAAATCAAAAAAATAAAACTCCGAGAAATTCGGTAACTGCAAAAAGTTCCTAAAATCCTAAAATCGTCAAAAAATCCCAAAAATGAAGAAAAAAACACCCAAAGATCTCTTCCCTCTCCACAATTTCTCACGAAACAAGAATTCTTCTAAAGTGCTCCTTTTTCCTTCTCCTAAATCCTTCCGGTTTCCAAGATAACACAGGACAATTTTCCCAAGAAACATGTCCGATTACCCTCTAACAACCCAGAATTCATAGAAAAAAACATATTCCCACCTGACAACATCCTCCCACCGCCGTTCGCTGTTGCTCGTTTGTTTTTTTGTGTACTCGAACGGCTGACCGATGCTCCGTTCCGTCGATGGGGCTTCACTGGCTGTGGGCCGAGCTTTCGACCGTCGGAATACTCGGCCAGCGCTTGGTGGACAGCTTCGACGCGGATCTCTGAAAAATGTTTATTTTTTTTTGAATTATGAAGAAAACTCTCTCACCAGAATGATATCTATCCTCATCTCTCGTCACTCTTCGCTGATTTCTTCGATTAGATCGAGAATTCGGCGATGCCGTTGATGGTTCTGCATGCAGAGCTGCAGTGTTTTGTAAATTCCTAAAAGGCGCTAGAAGCGCATTCCGTTTCTTGTCGTATCCCTTTTTGGTGATGTCCCCTTCGCTCAATTCCAAGTCCAACTCGGCCAACTTTTCCCTTATCTCGTCGGGAAGTGTGTCCGGATCATTCATTATCTGCAGATTTCGAAATACTTTTCGGAGAAGGAGAAAAAAGAGAAAAAAGAAAAGCAATTGCAATAGAACGATGGTGGAGTCATGAATTGCTGAGAAGGCAATTGTTTCAAGGACCATGAATTGCAAGAGAGACAAGAATGGATATTTCGATTTGTCATCAAAACCTTCAAGATTTTTGAAGGGTGGACACCCAACAGATCACCAAAAAGTGTAACACTGTCGTCGGCACCTATGGCTGAGCAGCGAAAAAAAATTTACAACGATGAGTAGTCCTGTCATATCATATCCTTCTTCTTGTTCGCGAACACTCTCTGAGAAAACACGTGTGGTGGATTCAAAAAAATGATGTCGTATATAACAACAGTACGACAGATACATAGATAGACAAGTGGCGTCTTGGGAGATGGATTCCTAATCTAATAGGGAAGATCTTCTTGAGCCACCGCCAAGGGGAGGGAGGTCCCTCTCCGTTTTGAAATTTGTGTCGGATTGATGATATTACACTATTTATAACACAACACATTTTATTGGAGATGAGTCAGTTTTAGTTGATTGGGAAGATGATGATGAGGAATAGAACTCGAAGCAGGTTTGTTTTCAGACAAAAATAAAATTCGAAAAACCGCAGAAAAATCTGAAAACTGTTCAGTTTTTCACAATGGTGTTCGCACAGAAAACAGTGTATTTCACGACAATTGAAAGTTTTCAGCAATTCGGGCTATGTCCCTTTAAACTATGTTACTGTAGTTTTTAAGGTTGCAGTCAGTTTGTAATTTCTTTGAAAATGGCATTCTCGGTTTTTTTTTCCAGAAAATTTACCGGAATTAATAAAAATACGAAAACTTTTTGAAATTTGAAGCCAAAAATCATACTTTTTGCAAATCAAAGTCGTCAGAATGCAAACGAAAACTCGAAAAACTATTTATCAAACAGTTCGAAAAACTTTCCACCTGTCTTCTGGTTTTTGACCGATTTCCCACAAAAGTTTTTTCGGAGATCCCTATTCATACACAAAGCGGACAAAGAAGACACTGATTGATTCTCTCCGAAAAAGTATCGAGGTGCAAAGAGCCCTTCCCTTTCTTCTTCCGTACTTGGTAACAGTAGGAGTGTGCAAATACAAATAGGAAGAAGCGCTGTTGTGTTCAATTTGAAAGTGTACTTTTGGCAACATTTGAATCGATACATCCTAAGAAAATTTGGGTACTCTACACTTATCAAAAGGAATAAACATAAAGACAAAAAAGAAGTTGACTCAGGTTGGTGATGGGGCACCAGAGAGACAAACATATATACCAAACAGTCGGAAATGAAATGGCAGTTTGAGGAAAAGATAGCGAAGGGTATAGAAACCTTGAGATTGAACTGTCACTTTCAATTTTCACCAGGTGGCCATGAGAAGGAATGACCAGTCACAGGAGAGAATGAAGAACAGCTTGGCGTTCAGCTGGACTGAGCCATCATCACAAAACTACCCGGAGCACAGGGTTTCTCCGAAGGGACGAGGAGCGTACACACATTCAAAGGGAAAACGGGACGGGTCAGGCCAATATGTGTCTGTCCGCACTCCACACCAGTCAGCACTATCTCGCTATTGTAGCCGTGTGTGCAGTGGCGAGTAACTGGATGCGCATGTGATGAGGGAGTACGGCAACCGGAGAGAGTTGCCAGAGACGACGAAGGGAGGAAAATGGACACGGGCCGACGAGTGCTTGGCTACTTTAACTGGCCCCGTCGGAAGAAGAAGACGATGGCGACGAAGTCGTCGTTGTGTCCTTTCTTCAATTTGGTCCGGAAAGGGGAGGTGTCCTTTTGTCGGAATAGAAAAAGAAGCAACATTACGCTGATTTGAAACTTTCAAAGTTTCAAACTTGCTTTCTTTGGGAGGGACATTTTCGGAAATTTAGGAAAAAAAAGTTTTCCGAAAAACTAAACAATTTGTTTCTTCTTTCTCCCAGTCTTCTAATTTTTTAGAAATTAATTTCTCTTCTGTCAGCTTTTCCGGAAAACGCTTCTCTTTTAATTAAGTTGAGGCTCCATCAATCAAAAAGGCCCGAAAATAATCCTTCAAGAACCCGCACCCGCTCATTCCCAATTCGGTCGGAGTCCAAATAGTCCATCTGTCGTCGAGAAGTACTTGTGTTCCCTCTTTCTTTTTCAATGAATATTTCATTTCGTTTGGTTTTCTGGGATTTTTGAGAGAAGGAGTTCATATAACAAGAAATTTTCGCTAAGCAAAATCAAGGGAAAACAATCAAAATAAACAACTAAAGCCTAGATAGAATAGATAGAAACGACCTAGAAAAAAACAGATACAAAAATTAGTTTCTATACACATTTTCTGATATGAAGCCATGCGATAAGAAGAGGGGATGAGGCGATGGTAAGCAAGTATATCCTTCCAATGGTCCTGCTGAAAAATGGGGCGACAAGGGCAGCCGAGAAGAATAGGGTTGATGGAAGGGTCTGCGAGATTGGCACGCATGGAAGTGGTGTTCCTCCTTCCGGTGAATCCGAATAGAACTCATCAATAATTCTGAAATACGCCAGAAGATGAATGACCCCAAGACACGATACATACCTTTCTTTTTCGACGAATCTGTCTATGGTCCAGTTGCGCAGCGCTAGTTTCTCTTTTGGTACCTGCAGAATGCCGGGATCTTATAAAAATCTGTGAGAAAGTTTCACCTGTTCAATAGGAATCCTATTCAAGTGGATGTGTAGATGCTTGAAAGTTTGTGGTCCGCAACAGAAATCAAACATTCCCGGTGCCATTCCACGTCGTTCCGGCATTCTGAATAATGAGATTATAGCAGCAGCCTATTCATCTCTCTTCCGCAAACCTCATTTGTCCATACATTACAGTAACATCATAGATAGCGTCAAGTGTCGACAAATTGTCGAGTGCTAATTGTAATCCGCCACTGCGCGGACACAACACATTCTGCATCGGCTGACGGCCCTGAACGTCATTGAAATCATTAAAAGAAGGGGAAAATTACAATGGGAAACAACAACGCACATTCGACTCTAAAAACTGATTGCTACTCTTCACCAACTTCTTCTTCTTCGCTGTCAAACGAGTGCCTTCAGGGAAAATCAACAGCCAATATGGGGGCATCGACTGATTCAGCCAGTTTAACTGCCGTAGAACCGGTGCTCCTATGAACTCTCCGAATCGTCGCACATAGATATATCCATGCTGGAATATATACCATCCGAACATTGGCACCAGATGAATCGAGTTCTTGACCATCACACGAAACGCTTGCTCATTTCCTCCATCGCCATGCCTCGCCGCCAACATCACCGGAATGATCCAATCCACGTTGGACTGGTGATTCGAAACTAAAAGTGCATTTTCAGGAGCACCACTTTTGTTAAGGACCTCTTTGGAACCGTATACCGTGATTTCTACTCCGGATAGATTTTCGAATACAAAAAGGCACAGACGCATGTACGATTTATAGAGCATGTTGTCTAGTTTTTGAGCGATATGACTAGGCACAATCCAAGAAGCTCCGCCGATCACAATGGCACAAGAGGCGAATGGAACCATTGATAAGGAGAGCAGGGAGCATGGCACGATAGGTTTTAGGGCATCCACAGCCACGGTTAGAGAGATTAGCATCTGGAAATTCTGATATTTTGAAAAATTCTGAATCAGGAAAGGGAAAAAGGTACAAAGAGCAAATATACACTGGAGACGACAGAGCCACGTGACAACAGGGGAGAAGAAGCGATTGATACTTTTTATGTACATTTGGGGAGAGAATCAACAAGTTTTGTTTATCACAAGGAAGACCGGCAAAAGGAACAATTATTACAGACTAGAATTGAAAGAAATAAGAAATGACACATGAAATTTGAATGCTATAAAAAACAACTATTTGAAATTAGATGATATGTGTAGCTCTGGTATTTGGTCTTCTGAAATTGTACATAGTCTTCATGATGACGTATTGAATTCCTCCGATGACCATAGGTGTGAAGAATAGAATAAGAAGGATCGTGCTCTTGAGATCCTCAGTTGTCACTTTGTTTTTCAAGTACTCCTGAAACCCGATTTTCTTATCAGTTTCCGCTCCTATTAAATGAAGTATCTACCTGATAACCAGACTGATTAAGCAAGTAGACAATCAACACAGGAGCCACAGATTGGGCTGGTTTTACGAAAAGCGCGTTCAGACTGAAAATGATGGATGGGATTCCGGCGGGTCTGCTATTTTTCCGAGCATCGTCATCGACGAAATCAGAGATGATGATGTTGAAAAGTGGAGCTATGGTGTGAACGGTAATGCTGAAACGGAATGAGTATGGTGGGGAGTGTTTTGAAAATACTGAATACTTACCAATCTATAAACATGAAGAGCATAATGAGATATGGATTATAGGACACCACAATCATCAATCCAGAGAAAAATGAAACAATATAACTTGCAACGATAACATTCACAGCTCCAACTCTGGCAACAAGTTTCTCGTTTAGAATTAACACTATTTGAGGTCCGAGGGTGAGAGCCATGAAGAATAAACTTAGTTTCACAGATCCACTTGGCAAAATATCCTGTGGAATTACGACTTCAGTGATGATAGACGCGAAGTTCATGTGAGCGATACTACGGGCGGTATGGAAGAAATTGGTGAAAACGATCGCAAGGAACTGTTTTTGAGACAGAATTTGTTTCGTTAGATTTATAGAATTCCGAACATTTTCGTTGAATGTTAAGGAAGATTCCTCTGGCTTCTTCTCAATCAAAAACTCTTGAAGATCTTGCTCTTCGTCTCCTTTTTTCTTGGATACTTTTCCTCCGAGCTGCCCTCCAAACCACAGACAAATCAACGATAGAATAGCGGCACCGAAGCAAATTCCTTGAAACACTTTGAAGTTCTGAAATTAGATTTTCCAAAAAATTAGAAAATACCAAAAAGATTAATAGAAGTACCTTCAAGCTCATGCTGAGTTTTTCAGTGACCGCGATTGAAAACACAGACACCAGGATCGCAATTTGTGAGTATTTCAGAGCTTTCACTCGAACCAATGGTTGATTCTGGGTGGTATCTGCAAACAGTGCACCCCATGCTACACCAATTGCACTGAAGAAGGCGTCGTACAAGAAAAGCGAGAGAATGAGATGCATTCCTTCCCAGTCTGATCCTTCTATATCCCACGGAATCCACATGAAGACAAATGATCCGACTAGGAATGGAGAGAGCGTTTTGATGACTAAAAGTCGATTGTTTAGCCAGGAGCCTCGGACTTCCTGAATTTTTTTTATCTTCTGGTTGTTTTTGCTTTCATCTACACCTGCAAATACCCGAACAGCGGATCATTGATAGTATTCCAGAACATGAACAACGTTTGTGCGATGTTGAACCATTTTGTGTTGACATGAAATTGATTTATGTACACTTTCACATAATAGAACATGAATAATGTCTGGAATAAAAATTAATTGAAATAGTGCTCCGAGCTCTTTCACACCTGTAGCAAACTCAGTCCAAATTGTGAGAGCCCGATCGATAATAGTGGTTTCCTCATTTTCGATATTTATTACCCGTTTTGTGTGATTTTTTTTCAGTATTTCCGGCTTCACTGACGATTAAAAAAGTCGAAAAACAAAAATTTCCGACTTTTGCCAGGATGCATTCTCGCTTCGCTGCACTTTTTTGAAATTTGAATTCGAGTGTCTCGTCGCGACGATGCGCCTTTAACCCAATTTTTCTCTGCGTCTCTTCAGAGGTTTTTTCGGCGCACTTTTTTTTCGAATTTTTACCGCTTAAAGTTGACTGAAAAGGTAATATTTTGTCGGAAATGCTCAATTTCGCTGTTAAAATTGTTTGGATGATTCTCGCGAATTTTCCTGCTTTACTCTTTATCGATTTTGATCGGGTGTTTCGAAAATAATCGCATTTCTAGATTCTCCCTTAACTTTAACTGTTTACAAGTGCGCTTTCAGCGTTCCCTGTCTAGTTCTACAATTAGCTTTCGAAAAGAATACAAAATCGCAATTTTTCGTTTGTTTTCGCTGGCTTGCTTATTTCCTCACAGTAATATTTTCAGTAACTCGTTTACTCGGCTTCAGGAGATTCTTAGTCGAAGTTGGAACAACATGGCAGCTTCTACTGAACAAGCAGCACAGCAAATGCTGACGGTTCTAGAGAAAACCGTGTCGCAAAGTAAGATTTCTGCTTTTAAAATGGATTCTCATGGACTAAATTCCAGACCAGAATGATCAGAAGCAGGCGATGGACTATATCGCGGCAGCATGCCAGCAAGACTTCCCAGTCTTCGTCCAGTGCCTCAGTATGATCCTCCGAACACAACAGTGCGAGTCGTTCGTCCGTCAGGCCGCCGGTTTGCAACTGAAAAACGTTCTGTGCGCGAAAGAGACTGAAACGAGAACGGGATATCTGCAGAGGTAGTTTTTTCTTCAAATTTAATTTCCAGCTCATATGTTTTCTTTTCAGATGGTTGCAATTGACAACAGAAGTACGAGAACAGGTCAAGCAGAATGTCACTGGAACGCTTGGAACTGAACCATCGAGACCTTCCATTGCCGCGCAATGCGTTGCTGCCATCGCATGCGCTGAGCTCCCACAGAATGTAAGTTTACTTGGAAAAAAACTTTTAACAATAATGATTGCAGTTGTGGCCGAATGTAATTCAGCTTCTGAAGAGCAATGTCACAGAACCGGCAAGCGGCGAGATGTTGAAAGAGTCATCACTGGAAACTCTTGGATACATTTGTCAAGATATCGACCCAAGACACCTGGAGGCAAAGGCCAACGATGTTCTGACAGCAATTATTCATGGAATGCGTCCAGAAGAAGGCTCCGCTAACGTTCGGTTCGCCGCTACAAACGCTTTGCTCAACTCTCTCGAATTCACCAAGACAAACTTTGACAACGAGGTAATACAATTTGAATTGAAGGAAAATTTGTACAAAAATTACAAGTGACGATATTTTCAGGCAGAGAGAAACATCATCATGCAAGTTGTATGCGAATCGACGAACAACCCTGATCAGCGAGTAAAAGTTGCTTCTCTTCAATGTCTCGTGAGAATCATGCAACTCTACTACGAGCATATGCTACCTTATATGGGAAGTGCTCTGTTCCAAATCACGTTGGGTGCAATGAAATCTCAAGAGCCAGAAGTTGCGATGCAAGGAATGGAATTCTGGTCAACAGTTGCTGAAGAGGAGTTCGACTTGTACATGGCATACGAAGACGACGTTGAACGAGGCGTTGAGAACCCTCAGTGTTCTTCTAGACGGTTCATGGAGCAAGCCGCATCTCATGTGTGCCCAGTTCTGCTCGAAGCAATGGCACATCACGACGATGGTGACGATGAGGATGACTGGACGCCAGCTAAAGCGGCAGGAGTGTGTCTGATGTTGGCTGCACAGTGTGTACGAGATGATATTGTCAACTACGTGATTCCATTCTTCAAACATTTCCAAAATCCAGATTGGAAGTACAAGGAGGCCGCTATCATGGCTTTTGGATCGATTCTCGATGGACCTGACCCGAAAAAACTGCTACCAATGGCCCAGGAAGCTCTTCCAGCTATTGTGGCTGCTATGTGCGATAAGAATGTGAATGTGCGTGATACTGCTGCTTGGGCTCTGGGAAGAGTCATCGACACATGCTCCGAACTTGCCAACAATGCTGAGCTCCTCCAATCTGTTCTCCCAGCACTTTCAAACGGTCTTCACCAAGAACCAAGAGTAGCTAACAATGTTTGCTGGGTAAGTTTCAATTTGAATCTTTCGAAATTGGTCAATATGAACTGCTGAATAATGTTTTTTTTTACAGGCACTAGTATCTCTTGTCAAGGCTTGCTACGAATCTGCAGTTGCCAATGGAACCGATGGAACTGGCCAACCTGAAACGTTTGCTCTTTCATCAGTTTTTGATCCAATGGTCAATGAGCTCATCAAGATCACAGACAGAGCTGACGGAAACCAATCGAATCTCAGAATCACTGCTTACGAAGCACTCATGGAGTTGATCAAACATTCGCCAAAGGATTGCTACTCGGCCGTTCGTAACACAACCGTTGTCATTTTGAAGGTATTTGCATTTTTTAAAAACCTATGCTGAACATTGTCATTTGCAGAAACTCGAGAGTCTATTGCAAATGGAGTCACAAGCTACTAGCGAAGCAGATAAGGCTCAAGTACGAGATCTCCAGGCTATGCTTTGCGCTACTTTGCAATCAGTCACCAGAAAGATGCAACCAGTTGATATTCCTGCAGTCGGAGAGCACATTATGAACGGATTACTTCAAATTATGAACAGAGCTGCTGCTACGAGAAGTAACGCAGTCATGGAGGAGGCTTTGTTGGCAGTTGCTTGTTTGGCAGAGCGTAAGGAATATTCTGAATCTGTTCAATTATCACAAATCGTGTTTTTCAGATCTTGGCAAAGGATTCATCAACTACATGAATGTCTTGAAGCCATATTTGCTGCAGGGACTCGCGAATGTTGACGAAACGCAAGTTTGCGCTGCTGCCGTTGGACTTGTCACTGATCTCAGTCGCGCACTTGAGGCTGACATTATGCCATACATGGACGAGATGATTGAGAAGTTAATATTCTGCCTTCAGGTACTGTGTGAGAATATGTGGAGCAGAATCTATGAAAAATTGTTTTTAGGCACCAAAGTTGGACAGAAACGTAAAGGTGGTGATCATTGGAACATTTGCTGATATTGCTATGGCTATTGAGTCCAACTTCGAGCGTTATCTCAACACAGTTGTGCCGATTCTCAATGACGCTCAAAACGCAGCAGTGGTCACCGATCCAGTACGTAATTCAAGAAATTTGTCCCGTTTTATAAGTTTTTTTTACAGAATGACGATGATCAAGTAGACTATGTGGATCGATTGAGGGAAGCGTGCCTCAACTCTTACACTGGAATTTTGCAAGGATTCAAAGCTTCTCCTGATGTAAATTACTGATCGAGTTGTTGCTTATACTGGGATTTGTTTTTCAGATCGCCGCCACCCGGATGACCGTCAAAGCGTTTGTCGAGTCAATCATTTCGTTGATCGTCAGAGTTTCGTCAATGGAACCCGTGCCACCTTCCGAATCACTCATGGCCACCACCGCCGGAATCATTGGAGATTTGGTTGGAATTTACGAGGGAGAGATTGTTCGATTCTTCACCTCGGATAATGTAAGTTACTGATTCTTATGAAGTTTTCCATTTTTGGAAAAATCGGCAACCAGCGAGCCGGCCGAAAAAAAAATGCTTGAAAAAATGCTTTTTAGGTCAACAATATGCTGCAGGTGGGAAGAAAGTCGAAGGTTGGAAAGACAAAGTCGATGGCGAACTGGGCGACAAAAGAAATCAAGAAGGTAGGTTACAAAAGAGGAAGCTATTCCGGATTTTAGAAATTTGATTTTGGAATTTCTAAAGTCAAATCCGGAATTGTTCCTCGTCAACTTTGAATAGTTTTTACATTAAATAAGGCCATATTTTAGTACACCAGCAACGGAGCAGCAGGATTCAACTTCAATCGCTAGACGTTCTTCTTGTCTTCTAATCCCCCTCATTATCACTTCCTTCTCATCCATTTCTTACTCTCTCTCTCTCTCTCTCGTTCTCTGCCCTGCCCCAATTTTCCTCTTTCATTGGTCCCTCAGCTTTCTTACAGGTCTACTGCTCTCTTTGTTCCTTTTTCCACTCTCTCTCTCTCTTCTCCCAAAACGTCCCCGGTACTTTTGTCTCTGAAAACTTGTTAAAATTGCCCCTCTCCTTATTTCCCCACCCACAAAACTTAAAAATTAGAATCTAATTTCGCTGTCTCTCCAATCCCCGTTCTCGTCATCTCCAACAAAATCTCTTCCTCGTTTCCTTCTTTGTCTCCCGTTATCATTTTCCAAATTTTTCCATTTGTTCTTTTTTGGCTCCTAGCAACAATTTCGTCGTTTCTTCATCATCATCTATGTGGTTGTTTCTTCTTTTTTTGCTTTTTTGCTCGATTATTTTTGTCCAAATTTGATTTTGCCTAACACACGAACACATATAGTACCTCTTTCGGTCGTCAAAATACTCCCAAAACACTACCATCATCATCCTTTTTCATTTATTTATTTTCATTCATCCAATCTACGTTTTACCTGCTAACACCAACCATCATCATCAGAATTTTGTAAATGCATCTCTACAAGAAGCTCATCCATCGTCGTTTAGACTAGTGTTCCTGTCTTTCCGTCAAACATCGATTTAAGCAGTGATTCGGGAATTCAGAATTCCATAAAAATTGCTATCGAAACAAAAAACAGAAAAGACTAAAAAGATGCTTTCTCAGGTTGTGAAAAAATGCGGTGACAAGAAATACAAATAAATACATACAAGAATAATGATACAAGAAGGAGTATGTACAAACGAAGTGACAAGGGAAAAGCTCTGAAGAGTCAACTGAGTAATAAGAGAAAAAATGGGGTGAAGAATAAAAAAGAAACCGGTTGGGAGGTATTCTTAAAAAAGAAGTGAAAAATTCAAGAAGTGACGGCTAAGAAATCTCGAAAAATGACAAGTTTTGAACGATTATTACTTGGACGTTTGACTAGATCAGGGGAGGAGAAAAAGAGAATTTAAAAAGGGGGTGAGGACTATCGATTAAAAGTGGGCAATTTGTCAAAAGAGTAGCCAGGACGACCACACAATGTGCACGCTACGTAGTAGACGTGGTAGAATCCTGGGATGAAGCAGACGAGACCGGCGAAGAAGAATACCCAGTGTTGCATGCCAGAGTGTGCTGAAAATAAGGAATTCGAAACTGTTTGATTCGAAAAATCTCTTTTTGAATAATACAGAAATTGAAGTTTCTGAGTTTCCAGTTTTTAAAATTTTGTTAGTAGTGGCCTAGAAGGCAGAGATGTCCGGATTCCGTGCTTTTTTTTCATTCCGGATTCCGGATTCCGTGAAAAATATTTTTTCCGGATTCTGGAATCCCTAGAAAGTTTTTTATTAAAGATTTTAAACATATTTGTTAATTTGCAAGAATTCTCTGACTTTTTTGGACTATAAATGCAAAAAAAAACAGCAGGCAGTGTTGTAGAACTTTTCTACCCATTTGGAGAACTCAAAATTCCGGATTCTGTATTCCGGGAAATTTTTGTTTGTCCGGGTTTCGGATTCCCGATTCCGAGAAAATAATTTTATTCCGGATTCCGGTTTCCGTTTCTCAAAAAAGTCATTCCGGACATCTCTGCTAGCAACGTTAGTTTCAGAAGAGATTTTCATTCATTTTTCAATTTTAAAATTACCGTATAAAAAAATTTTAAAGAGATTTTCAGGTTGTAAGAAATTGAATTTTTAAAAATTATTTTTTTGAAAAATGCGTTTTCTGAAGTTTTGGGAAATTTTGAAAATTTCAAATCATAGAAAAAAGGAGAAATTCCAAATTTTTAGAATTTTCAGTTACGAAAATCTGGTGTTTTGAAAATTCGAAACATCAATTTTTCAAATTATGAAAAAGAAAATTTAGGATCCGTAAAATACTTATTTTTGAAAACTTTGAAAAATCCAAAATACGCAAAACCTGTATTAAAAGGGCCCTCTGAGAAAGGCTTGGAAAAATAAAAGTACTCTTGTAATATAAGGGTCCCCTTCGAAATGGCTTTTCTGCAATTGAATTTTTCTGTACGTTTTCAGTTAACAATTTCCCGGAAATTCTTCAGTTTCGCAGAAATTTTTTAAAAATTTAATTTAATAGAAGCTTTTTTCGAGAATTCGCTCACCTTCTTCTGGATTCATTGCTACCCAGCATCCCCAAGCAAGAAGAATTGCTCCAACGGCTGTCAGAACTATTGAGCCAATTATAACTTTAATGTTGGATCGGAGTTGTGGACTGCATAGACCTCTGAAAAATTTTATTTTCAGATTTGATACTGAAAAATGTATTTTTGATCTAAAAGTAACTCACGATGATTTGTTATCCTGGGGTCGACTGGGACTAAACGGTGGACTGCTTCCCGGATAAACTCCTCCGTTCCCATATGGTGCATCGTCGTTTTCCATTGAAATTGTAGTTCTTCCTTCTACTGGAGCAGCTCTTCCAGCTAGTTTTTCGACGTCTTCTTCGTCGGATTCGGCGCCACGGTCGACAATAAGCTGGAAAAAAGGACTGGAGTACTATAGATCCATCATATTTTTCAATGAATTCTTGATTTGAAAAATTGAAAAAAAGAAACCGAAAAAAAAACTGGAAGAAGAACAAAAAACCTAGGTGGATCAGGAGAAAAAAGAAGACGAATGTTGTTTTTTCTTCTTTCTTTTCGGGATCCATTTTTTTGGAGTTGAATACAAAAGAGTCATTCTCTCTATCTAATTTTTTTCTTTGTGTTTTTTCTCTTCTTCCAGCAGATTTCGGATTTTCAGACCAGAACACATATAACTTACATGTTGTCCCTGTGACACATTACGCTGATGTCCTGGCATGCTCGGCATACTGTCTGCAAGTGAAAAATAGGTTGAAAGTCAAAATATTTTCAAAAACCACGTGGCTACACAGAAACAAAAATTCAGGCAAAGATATGCAACGAATCGAGAATCGATGCAATTGCCAAGACAGACCCAGAAACATGTTTTGTGAATGTGGGAGACTGAAGAAAAGGGGAAAAACGGCGGTGATTTTGAATAGAGATAGCATTTTTTGGAGGAACGAGAAGAGAGACGATATCATGATGAGGCGACGGGCTAACCATAGAGATTTCGAACAATTTGGGTGCAGGATTAGATCTATTTAGAAAAGAATTAGGAATGGAAAAAATTAAAAAAATCAATCGCGTGTCGGGACCCACTTGAACGAAAACCAGTTAACCACTACAACTACGGTACAGAAAAAAAAGAAAAAAATCGTTAGTTGTTCTCCGTTTTTTCTCCAGTTTTTTCTGAAGCAAAAATCGAATAATTTTCTAGTTTAGAATAGTGTGGCACGCGAGAATATCGGGGTCGCGAAGTGACTAATCGCGCACCCATTTCCGTCTCCTCTTCAACTCTGTCTTTCTCTATGTTTTGGCAAACATTGGTGTTGTGGACGACGACGACGGCCCAGTGGCGGTCGTGGGGCGAGAATAAAAGAGAGGAGAGCCGCGACGCGTGACCGCGCCGCATCCGAACGTCTTCGGAATCCCCGAATTTCCGGGATGAAGCTTAGATCTAAGCTTAGAACGCAACTTTCGGGATTTTAGATTTTCGATATGTTTTTCTTGGTTTTCAGAATTTGTTATTTAGTCAATGTGTTCAGAAAAAATAACACCTGTTGTAGTTTGATATTGTGTTCTTGTGTCTCTAGTCTATGACTAATGATATTGTGTCCACTTTTTAGTATCTTATCACTTGGGAAAGAGATAAAAAATGACCACTCTTCCGTTGTCGGAGAAGAAAAAAGGTTTTATGGAAAGAATCATGTGATACACATAAAAAAAACAAGCGGTTTTAATGATTCATGGGGTTGTGGGGAGGGTGAATATTTCGAGGAAACAAAACTGCTGGTTTTTCTGAGAAATTTTAGTGGGTAGAAGAACATTCTTAAGGATTAGCAAAGGCAAAATTGGATCGATTGATGAGAAAACCATTATTTTGAATAAGCAAAGCCTAACGAAGATATTCAAGCGCATATTTTCTATTCATAAAATTTGATTTGGTGATTCTCAGAATATAGGAAAACATTGGTCAATTTTCCGTTAGAATCTGAGTTTCAAAAAACAACTGAAATTATTTTAAGTGTTACCGTATTTGCTCTACTAGAAGCCAACTCTTTGGATCTCAGTTATCTCGGTTCATTTGAGAGATATCAAAATTTTGTTGACTAATAAATTGTTTATCATAATATCCCCAATATTTTATCAGTGGACAGTTTTTTGATATTTTTCATGGGAACCGAGATAATTGTGCTCAAAGTTGACTACCGTAAAACGTGTAGTAGAAGCTATCTTTCTTTTAACTTTTAGTCTATTTATCTCGATTACTGTAAAAGATATTAAAACGTTTTTAACTGATAAATTGTTGATAATAATATCACCAAAATTTTATCAGCTTTTTGATATCTCGCATAGGAAGTGAGATAATTAAGATCAAATTTGACGGTTTGGGTAGGCTTGCATTAGAGGAAATACGGTAGTTGGGTTCCAGTGGACCATTAAAAGAATCACAGTTTTCTGCCAAAAGCTCTTCTACTAATCACTTCCTAGTCGGTCCCTACTGCTTCCAATATCTCTTTCAAAATCTTGCTTATTCTTGAAAAACCTTCTTGGTCTCTTAAACCTCAGTTTTCATCCCTAATCCTCATATCCTGAGAATCCTACATTTACAAATCTCTCTGTTTTTAAGTATCCTCAGGAAATGGAATCTCGTGATAAGATGATATGATCTATTTTAATCTATTTACTTGTCGAGCTATCCCAAACAGTCATCTTCTCACAGAGCTCTGGCATCATTTTGTTTTTTTTTGTGTTCGCACGCCTTCTGAAATCTCTGATTATGCGAACAAATTCCAGGAATTAATCACTAGAATAACCAGATAGTCAAGGTTAAAATAACTAGTAGAACTGTAACAATAAAGCATCTAGAAAAGTAGAAATACAAATTTTGGAACAAACGAACAGAAACATACACACAGTAGCAAAAGCGTTAGAAAAACCGACGTCGGTTTCGTCTCAAAAAATTTCTCTCGTGGGGGGTTTTGTGCGTGCAGTCAATATATTGAGACTACAGTACTAAACAAACGAAAAGCCGCTGGTGGCTGGCTGCCGACAATGCCAAGAGAGCACTCGTGTGTTGAATAGAATTAAACTGGGTCGGTGTGTGGCATACTTGTCTATTTTTCCAGTTGTGTGGTGTTCCAAAAGTTCCAATGACACGTCATCAGATTTCGTAATCGTTCCCTCTTATTATGATTCTGTATGAGCAACGTCGCCCCAGGGCTTCATGCTCGACTCGGTCCATTTGCCTTTCGCCTTTTTTTTGGAGACACTTGTTTTTTGTCTATGTAGCTTTTCGTGTTTTTCTCCTCTTTACTCTTTAGAGACACGAGACTCGCGGTGAGAGAAAAAAGAACAACAAGTCTCGACTTCGATTAGATACTATCTTTTTTTTTCAATCCATATCCCAATGGACTTTGAACCCCTCGATTTTGCCTTTTTTTTGAATCGGCGACCGTTTGACGGAAGGTTTTTTCTTGAATAGTTTATGATGACAATTTGTTCTTTGCTCCTAGAGTGTCTGGAGCATGTACCTTGTTCTCAGATTTATAGTTATTTTTCTGTGTGCTTTTTACGGTCCAAAGTTTGTTTGAATTCTTGGATTTTTCAGATAAAACTTTCCAAAAAAACAAAAGGTCCGCCCTTTTCTTCAGCCGAACAAAAACATTGGAGCGGTAGAAGAGAAACGTCGGTGGGCGTAGTCGAAGGTCTCAAAACGACAACTACCGTAACCTAAAAATATTTTTATTTTCCGGATTACGATTTTCGGACGTTTTCAGTAAATTTTCTCACTAACAAAAATCCAACGAAAATCCGTGAAAAAAGCAGAAAATATGAATAATTTTAGGTTACGTTAGTTATCGTTGTGAAACCTCTTCCACAGTTCCGATTTTCCGTACCAGAAATTATTTTCGTTGGAAAAGAAGTTTGGTATACGATAGCTAGATTTTTCTATTCAAATATGTTCGATTTCTTCTGTAATTCCAATGGGAAAAGTTTCAAATTCACAAAACTTTCGCAATTTTTCAAAATCTGGTGCATCCCACAATGACACCTGTGGCTAAAGCTCCAACACATTTGGAATCTTTTTTGAATTTGATGATCATAACACATATAGTTGGTTTCATTGGTTTATATCCATACAAAGCGCTGAGCCTACGTGACTGCTTATTCGATTTGAATAAGAGCACAAATCGTTAGCGCTAGTTCGATATGATACCCTTTGCGCTATCAGTTTTTGTTTGTTTGTCCTTTCTCTTGGCGCCCCTCACCGACCCCATCGATTCGATAATATTTTTTTCAAAAATTCATAAAACACTGCCGGCCGCAACTTCTCTTCTTCCCCTTTTCTCTGTTCCGTCCATCCAACACATGTGACCTTTTCTCTTCTTCTTCTTTTCCCTCTGCTTACCTTTGGCACCACACCAAATCACACCAATATTAAATATGTGTGGTTTTTGTCCCCAATCATCCCAAAGGCGCTGCTCCCACAGTGAGAGAGAGTCTGTGTTTGCTGAGCCGATGGTATTGTGCGCGTCCGCGTCCGGCTTTCTTATTCTTCTTCTTCTCCATTCCACAAACAATCATCCCCTTCCCTAAAAAATCCCACCAGAGACACAGATAGTTTTTTTTTTTCTATTTTTGTGCTTCTTCCCACGCGCTAATCAAAAAGTGCCCCCAGAGTACCTTGAGAAAAAAGTAATCAAAATGTAAATTTTGGGTTTTCTTCTTCTTTTTTTTCTTCCTCATTTGTCTTTTTTCAATAGGCGTGGGAAGAAGAAAGAAGACGACACTCTCAAATCGAAACGTAGCCCCTAGTTTGATAAATGACAGGGCTCGTTGGAGCACATCGTCTTCTTCTTCTTTCCGCCTTTTTGCATTTGTCCCCGCTCAGGTAAACGATTCTGAATTAGATCTGACTTCATTCGGAATTAGATCGAATAACTCGAAATTCTGAATTAGATCTGAGTTCGTTCGGAATTAGATCTGGACTAGATCTAATACCGAAGTTGCCACGAGAAATGCGCCATCAATGACTCAGCTGCCGCGGATGAATTGTTTTGTTTTTTTTTGTTGTCCTAAATTTTTTTTGTCAGGAAAATGAGTTTTTCTCTCGACTTTTGCCTTTTTTCGCTCGATTATTTTAAAGTATATTTTCTTGAACATATTTTAGTGTGTTGTGCACTTTTTTGCAAAATTTCAGGTGAATTTTTTTTAGGAAAAGCTGAAAATTCAAAGTTCAATTTATATATACGACTTCTATAGGACATAGGAATTCTATGAACCGACAAAAATACGACGATTTTGAAGATTTTAAATTCATAGAGAACTCTGCAGGTAAGATAATTTTTGCCTTTTTCAGCTTAAAGGATTACGTATAAACGATGCAAGGGATCACCGAAAAAACAAGAAAAAAGTGAGGATAAATTGCTCTGATAGTGAGCTCAATTTACACAAGTCCAGATAGTCTTACTTCCGGAAACTGTGTCTTGCCGTGAGCAGGTTAGTTTTCGAAAGTCTGGTGGACAAAGAAACATGCGTGAAATTGCAGGCTCTCAACCAAATGGACCATGACCCGATTAAAACGATTCAAAAGTTTGGGATTTGTCTTATAAAATGACTGCTCTAATGAATTTATTTGGATTTGTGAAGTTTTGAGTACGGAAATTATATTCAAATGGCTCATGTAAGTTTATTATCGACATCACAAAACCAAAAAACTTCTTTTTTTCAGTTAAATCGGCATTGATTTCATAAAGAATATCTATCTTATCTACAACCGGAAACTATTATAAACAAGAGAATTTTCAAATTCGAAAATATGGAGGAGCGGAAGAATTCGAATTGGGATTTTTTTCATAAATTTTGTCTCTTTCTCACACCCCTAATTTTCGTTTTTTTTCTATTTCAAAATTTCGATCAATGTTTCTCTCTTTTTCATACTTGTTCTATTTCCTTTTTTAATAAATTTCCTCATAATTAAAGCGAATGGTGTTGATAAGAAAACAAAATTTGAATAGCGCGCACTACGATGCTCCGAAATCCCGCTTGTCTGTTCGGAATTAGATCTAATTCGTTCGGAGTTCATTCGGTGTTCGTTCGGAATTAGATCAGCTAAATTCTGTATTAGATCTTGCCACTTCTATTTACGAATGAACTCAGATCTAATTCCGAATAAAGTCAGATCTAATTCAGAATCGTTTACCTGAGCGCCTACTTTTCTCTTGACGTCTTCTTTGCCGCCGCCGCCTCATTTCGACTCGAAAAGAAACCTAGCAACAAAAAAGAAGGGAGATTTTTTGACTAAAATTCATTTTAGTACTATTTCCGTTTCGGTAGTGACCGGCGGTGGCGGTGTGTGAGCGAGAGAAAAAGAACATGAAAAATTTCAATTTTGGTTCGCCGCCGCCTTTTTTGTATTCGGGTCGTTTCTCTCTTCTCCCGATTTTTACATTTTCCTCCTCCTCCGCGCCACTGCTTCTTTTTCGTTTTGCTATACACAGCACCTGTTCTTCTCCAGAGTAGGTTGGTTTTTTCGGAACGTCTTAAAATGCGCTCAAATGCGGATGAACGTAATAATACAGTAAAAATAGCTTTGGTTCTGACGCAAAAGCTTTAAATTGCATTGATGATGTCGCTACTTAGCAATGCAAATCAATTTTAAAGACGTTCCTGAAAAAAAACCGTAGGCGGTTACGGTAGTTTTTTGTTCAAAGCACCTGTTTTTCTAGAACACTCGTTTCCTTTTTCCAAATAACAAGCCAAAATTCTATCCTTCTAATCATATAGCTCTTTAGCTCTCAGAATCCCTACAAAGCTATAATTCTATAAAGCCGTGGGCGCGCGCCACGCCTTCTGATCAATGGTGACGAAGACTCAGCGTGATGTCTCTGAATCTACAATAACAAGCCAACACCTCATTATTTCTTATTCACCTTTGCTCCTTCTTCTTCTTCTTCTTCTTCTTCTTCTTCTTCTTCTTCTTCTTTTTGCTCACACTCAAAAATTCGCATCGAATTTCACATCCATCTGACTCATTTATAATTGTGGCGGCTCCAAAGCAATTAATAATCGGGGGTTAGGCAAAGGAGGGACCAACACATGCGAAACAAACAATGCTCTTCCTGGAGAGCACAACCTTATTTCTGGTCTTATTTGCTCGCCAACAGAAAGCCCTTTTCAAGTGTGACGTGAATGTCTCTCTCTCCTTCAGGAAAACGGAAAGCAGTGGGAATGGAATGGCGGAAGGAAAGGGAACGCAGTGAAGCATGAAACATCACATCACATCCCATAGAAACGGCCAAAAGTGTGTCACAGATGGCTCGTTGTATCTATATGATTATACATATGACACCTGTGGCGTCATATCCAATTCGAATCGATTTCGAAACACACGCTCTCTGTCTCTATACCTTTTCGGGGGGAATTCTCTCTCTGCTTTCCCTCCTCTCTCTTCACACCTCTCCTCCTCGTGCTAACACTCACTTATCACTTTTCCGACGAGAAGAGAATTTTGGGTTTTGATTTGATTTCGAACTTTCTCGACGCGCTGTGTGTCTCGATTCGCAACAACAGTGTCCACCACAGCCAACGACCTTCCAATTTCAGTCGTCGACGCTTATTTTTCGTTTTACACTTCTAAATTCTGCTTCTGATGCCACTTCTTATTGTACCAAGAAGAAGTTACAGCAGCAGGCAGTTACCCATAGAACTTTCGTCTCGTCGTTCTCATTCCATTCGCCATCATTTGTCAAATAAAACACAACAACTTATAGAATCGATCCATTTTTTTTGTATGTGATGCGGTTCTTTGTGTCTCACACAGGTGTATCTGACCCTTTTGCTAAATTTGATAATTTGTTTTTTATTCTTCTGGAGTTTCTCAATTATCATTCTGGTACGAAAATCGGAGCCGAAGGTCCCACAACGACAACTACCGTAACCTAGAACTATTTTTATTTTCTGAATTTATTTTCTCGATTTTTGTGCTTTTTCGGTCATTTTTTCACAATCAAAACATTTTATTTTCCGACTTTTTGTCGAAAAATAAAAGAAAACTAGAAAACAAATTCGGCCGAATTCGGAAACAAAATTTAGGTTACCGCAAGGACTTTCGGCCACGGCCACCGATGTTTCTCTTCCACAATTTTTAATTTTTCTAATTTTCTAATTTTATTTTTTCCTCTTTAACTTAAACTCTTCTTCTCTTCTCTCATCTTTTATCTAAATAAACTCTCTTTTTCCGTTTCAGATGCTAAAATCAGCTGTATTTTCGTCGGCGCGCTACGAGAGCCCGGAGGAAGCGCGCGGAAAGTTCCGTGTCGACGCCATCTGGGACTGCAACGCCCCGAAGTATCGCGTCGCGTGCGGACAACTTCATGTCACCAAGGTACGTCTTCTACTTCTGAAGTTGAGAGGTTTTGATTGACGTCAAAACGTGTGGGGGAAAAATTGGCTGGAGTTCTTATAAATATTCATGAAAATGGATTGGGTGTCAGCGAAGAAACGTTGTTTGCGCTTGTGTAACTTGAAACAAAAAGAACTGGGTTCAGTTATATATGAACTTGATAATAGGGGCAAATGGGGAATGTTGTTTGATCTAGAAAAAAAAACCGTTGAAAAAAGGATTCTTTCCAGGCGGTTTTTTGGAACGTCATTGATATGCACGGAAAAATTACTTTTTGAAAAACGTTCCGGAAAAAAAACACCGTAATTTTTTCAGGCCACCAAATACATCGGAATGACCCAACTATTCGTCATCGCTCTCTTCTCGATCTCCCTTCTTTTCGCCTACACATCCGCACTTCGAGTGGAAGACACGACAGAAGGAACCAAAGAATGGTCGATCAACTACTACATGGCCCGTTACGTATCCTCACTTCTCTCGGCTCTCACTCTCCAACTCGGCCTTGTACTCATGATGCTTCACGGAATCCGCACCAACCGTCGCTCACTTCTCGTCCCATACATCGCATTTGCGGCGATCGCCTTGTTCTTGGCCATCTTCCAAATCTCACTCGACATCATTAACTTTGTCGACACCAAGTCCTATCAGAATTTGAGCAGCGAGAACCCAGCCTCGGCGATTCTTGTTCACTTCACCGGAGTCTTGGTTCATGTCTGGTGCATGAAGGTTGTCTGCAAGTGCTACTCGTTCTACGGAGATAAGAATGTGAGTTTCTATATGGGTTACGGTAGGTAAGGCTGCGGTCTAATTCCTTGATTTTTAACTATGAATAAATTTAAAATTTCCAGGTCGCCGAAGCCATCGGACAACAACTTCAATCCACATCCGTCGCCTTCGCTGTCGATTTCACCCGTCCACCACCATACTCTCGTCTCCCAACTGATGTTCAGCCACTCACCCAGGCCTAAACTATCCATTTTTCTTTGATCCCCTTTGTCATATATCTCTTTTCGGATATAATCCATGACTAGAATTCCCCCACCAATCCCCCTCTCTCTCCATCCCAAAAAACCCAAATTTTGACGAGTTACTTTTTTTTTGAAATGTAGAAAATACCATAAACTAAACAAGAATTAGATGCCACCCAGTTTTTTGTCTACTGTATCCCATTCTGCTACCATGATGTTGCCCCGTTCTCTCTCTCTCCCAAATCGAAACTTGTCAAAAACCCCCAACCCATTGTATATTTTTTGTATTCTTTTCCAACTGAATAATTTAAGATAAGATTTCGTGCATCGGGTGATTTGTATCATTCGAACCCCACCACTCCTTCCAAATTGCTCTTCGTTGAGCAAATCCTATTATTTTTTATAAATCCCAATCCCAGTTAATAAATTTCGAGTGAAAAAGTTTTTAAAAATTGTAAAAAGCGGAATTAAAAAGAAAATGACCAAGTGCGGAGTTGAACCAAAAACTATGAGATTCAAAACCGTGAGTGTGCACCACTAAACCACAAAAGGGTATTGGAAATATTCTTAGAGGGCGTATAAGAAAAGACGTCTGTTGAGAGAGCGGCGGCATGAAAGTTATATTATTCGAAATTTTCAGATTATCAAAATCTCGAACCGACGATCTAATTTCAAAAATACCGTATTTCCTCTAATAGAAGCCCACCTCTATTTGAAGCCCACCTCTAATAGAAGCCCACCCTGCGAGGTGCTTCGAAAAATAGAAGCCCACCCTCTAATAGAAGCCCATGGGCTTTTTCTCAATTATTAAATTTCTCAATTTCTGATCTACAGCGTTCCTGAATTTTGAATTTTGAGATTCCAGAATCTCAAAATTCAGGAATTTGGATTTTCGAATTGCAGAAGGACAACTTCAAATTGGAAAAAACACCGAAATATAACTTCCAAATTGTCAAAATTCTGATTTTTGAACAAACTTTTTTTTCAAAATTAATCATTGAAAAATAGAGGCCCACCCTCTAATAGAAGCCCAACCTGAGAAAAAGGTTGAAAAATAGAAGCCCATGGGCTTCTATTAGAGGAAATACGGTATACATCCCTTTCGCCAATAATCGGCGGTCAATTTGTGGTTAAAAAAGCAAAAAAAAAAGAAGTTTTAACATAATATTTTATTTTCTCTCTTTTTTATTCAGCAGCGACAAGGGGAAGAAAAAGAACAGCGAAGATTTGATTTTTACAAAAGTCGAACTTCCAAAATGCGACTCGGCTCCAATTGGGAAACGAACATGACACCGTCAGCAGCAACAGCCAACGCGTGTGCCTCGCGAAGTCCCTTGGCGAACGTTTCGGTTTTTCCGGTGCTCATATCAATGGAGAACATTTGAGCCTCGACGTCATCACTAGTACCCGTCACACCAATCAGATAATGTTCACGCTCTCGGATGGCGAAGACACGTCCGATGTCGGTGGCTGCGGTGATTGGAATTCCTGTTGGAAGCGTACGATCACCCTCAGAAAGACCCGCCGAGAAACATTGCACACGTTGGTTTTCTCTGGAAGTTAGAATATTAGAATCTTAGAATCGTAGAATCTTCGGATCCTAGAATTTTAGAATCCTAGGAACCTAGAATCTTCGGATCTTCGGATCTTCAGATCTTCGGATCTTCGGATTTTCGGATCTTCGGATCTTCGGATCTTCGGATCTTTGGATCTTAGAATCTTAGAATCTTAAAAAGTCAAAGTCTTAAAACCTGGATTTTCAGAATGTGGATCTCATTTTAATCTTTAGGATTGGTTTTCATATAATCTGATATTCCTAGAAAAGAAACTTCCTGCCTCACTACCGTAATCCCTGACACTAACCTGTCAGCAACACAGACGATGTTCATATCCTCGATGAGAGATAGAGAGTGCGGAATGGCGAATTCCGATGGTTGGCCGTCTTCTGGAAAATTGGATTTTAGGCGTTTTCGATCACGATGCACTCTGATTAGATTATGTGGAATGAAGTGCCTCGACTTCTAGTGATGTTTGATTTTTTGGAATAGAGGAAATGCGCTCTAATCAAATAAGTAGATCACAAACAAACCTTGAGCAGCATTAATCTGAGCCATGAGATTTCCCTTCGAGTCGAACTTCAGAATTCGGCTGTTACAGTAACCATCGGCCACGAAAATGTGTCCATTCTTGGCCACTGCCACATCAGTTGGCTTGCAGAAATGCTTATCATCCTCTCCAGGAACCAACTTCTCTCCCAAACTCATCACAATCTTTTGTGTCTTTGCATCAATCTTATGAACCTGATGAGATCCAACATCAGTCACCCAATAATCTCCATTTGAATCGATTGTCAATCCATGTGGCATATAGAAGAGTCCCTCTCCAAACTCATCTACAGTCTTTTGGTCCCTATCAACAATTGCGATGGTTTTGTTGTTGATTGGTCCCAAATCCTTGTTGAACGTCTCGTCTGAGTTGAAGCTCTTCTCATCCCAAACACGTCCGGAACGATGGAATGCGACGATGTGTCCATTCGAGTTGATTGCTAATCCACTGACTTGTCCGATTGGTTTTGATGGGGCAAATAGGCCAATCTGGAAATAAATTTCGAATTTCTAAGAAGGTTTATGGGACTTCAGATTATTGATGCAAATAGCTGCTGGATCTTGGAACCAGAATAATAACTAATCTATGATTTATCGTTATTGTTCAAAGTCAAGAGGATTTCAGATGTTAAGATTTCTTGGAAAGTCTAAAATTTGTAGTGTCACACTTTATTACTCCGTTACCAAAATCCCGAAGCTGTGGAAGACAAAAGCCGGTGGCCGTGGCTTTTCGAGATTGTTTCTCGAGTTTTCTGTTATCAGTGTTATCAGTGGGATCTTCGGCCACGACCTCTTCCACAGCTCCGATTTTCATACAAGCATAATAGTTACAAATACTTCCTAACCGATGACGTTTTCCGAAAACTAGCACTACATCAACTAGCGGGAAGTGCACTTTTTGAATTTCCGCTTTTTTTTTTCGTTTTTTTTCAAACCAATTTCCTTCCGGAGACCGAAGCCAAACTTGTTTTTTTTCACTCGCTAAAAAGATAGACTCTGTGAATGTTCTTTTGACAAAAACACTTTTTTCCGCTACTTTTTTCCGAAAACGTCATCGAGAAGCCTTTTCTCTACTCGCACGTCTTCTGGTTACACTGATCCCTCAACAAAATGACACCTTCTGACTATGAGAGAACAAAGAAGAGCTCAACTGGATGATGATGATGTGGGGATGAGCAGAAAAAGAGAAAAATGAAACGGATATGACTTTGAAAAGAAGAAGAAGAAAACGAGCCATTATTATACTGATCCCACTCCCACACACCAGTTTTTTCCCATTATTTTTTGTTGGTTCAAAATTTCTCTTTAGCTTGGTCTCTGAAATGCACAAGATCTTATATGCAAAGTCTCAGAAGCTGTAACAGCTATCGATAGAGCAGCTGGTTTCGCTTTTGCCCACCGCTCACGAGATCCGGGGTTCGACCCCCTGTGTGCCCATCTCTTTTTATTTCTTTGTTTTTTAGGAAAAAAAAACCTCCCAAAAAAGGAAGGATGGACCTCGTACAAAGACAAATATTCTTGAGAGAGATGAATGAAGGGAAAGAGGAGAGATGACGTCATCTGCTGGAAGGGAAGTGCCTGGAGCGAATCGAAAAATTTCAGAGAATTTATTCAAAATATGAATGTATGTGCATATTCCCGAACGGTCTAGGATGTCTGAACCACTGAAAAACGTCCCCATTTAGAATTCAGGATTCTCGGAAAAAGTTTTTCGAAAAAGGTTGAGGGAGCACAAAGATGGTGAGAATACCAAACGAGAAGACTCCATTAATCATTCATTTTGACGTCTTCAGCATAGACTACAGTATGATTGCATAGACTACAAAACTGCGCGCTAATGATAACCTAGCATGTCCCAAGAGAACCAAGCGTCACAGATAAAGGCTATCATTACGAAGCTAATTACAGAGATCGCAGAACACCTTCGCTCTAATGTCATCGTATTACAGTAGAGCACACTTGCACCTGCCGATCACCGCCTCCACAAGTTCTCAGAGAACACTCGTGACTTTTTGCATGAAACTTTTTTGCGCAGTTTTTCCCCGGAAATGTAAATATCCGCAGCAATGAGAACTTTCTGAAATCTTCATGGTTCAGAATACATTGTAGTTTGTAGTTTGAGATGAAATTGTATAAACAATGGATAATGAAAAAAAAAGGAAGATTAAGAAGCATGAGCCGACCAAGTTTACGAGCGTTTTGCAAAAAAAAAGTTTGAAGGATCACTTAGAATTTTTCTCCCATTTTGGGCTCAATTATCTCGATTTCTGTAAAAGATATCAAGAATGTGTTAACTGATAAAATATTGGTGATATTATGACTAATGTTTTATCAGTTGACACATTTTTGGTATGCTGCATAGTAATCGAGATAATTGAGCTTAATGTTGAGTGGGCTTCTGTTGAGCGAGCAAAGGCGGTGTATTTTTTTCAGAATTTTAATTTCTCGGTTCCTGTGAAAGATATTAAAAAATGGTCAACTAACAAAATGTTTATTATAATATCAAAATTATTTTGTTAGTTAACTACTTTTTGATATCTCTTACAAGAACTGAGATAAATCGGCTCAAAGTTTCCCGACCCAATCTGCGTCTTCGACGCGTGACTCACCGATTCCTTCTGCTGCTGATCGAAATCCAAACGATTCTCCTCTACCTCGTCGATATTTGGCTCCTGCTGTTGTTGTTGTTGATCCTCTCCATAGAAATAATCAACCGGCAACGCGGAAATGAAGATGGGCGCCACGAGAAGCGCCACGAGGCAAGCGGCAGACGACGCAGCCCGCATCCTCCCTAGAATGAGTGGAGACGACGTCTTCTGAATTCACGTCGTCTTTTTCTTCTTCTCTAGAATCGATAGAGCAGAGACGTCGACGGTTAGACGAAAGAGCAAAAAAGAGAAGAAGAGGGTGGGCGGAGCCTATTTGAGAAGGCTCACGAGACTTGAGAGGAGGGCAATGGAGGGTGAAAGAAGAGAGAGAGTATCGAATAATTTTTTTTCAGCTTTTGCGTTTTTTTGGGAGGAAATATTATGGGGAAGAGAGAGAACACTCATATTTCCAGAGAAGGAAAAGTGATCAGAGGGATAATAATGAGAAGATAGGGAAAAAAAAAGAGAAAACAGAAGAAGGAGAAGGAGAAAAAGAAGGAAGTAGAAGAAGAGGAAGAAGAGGAACGGCTCTAGAATTCAAGATGAGATCATGTTCTGGGAAAAGTATGTGTCATACCGACAAGAGGTTTTTTGTGAGTGTGTCTGGGAAAATGTGTCTGGAACAGAAGTATTTAAAATGGATGATTCAGATGAGGGATTTGGGTAAAGAGTAGAGAAAAACAAAATATTAGAATCTCAGAATTTCAGAATTTCAGAATTTTGGAATTTCAGAATTTCAGAATTTCAGAATTTCAGAATTTCAGAATTTCAGAATTTCAGAATTTCAGAATTTCAGAATTTCAGAATTTCAGAATTTCAGAATTTCAGAATTTCAGAATTTCAGAATTTCAGAATTTCAGAATTTCAGAATTTCAGAATTTCAGAATTTCAGAATTTCAGAATTTCAGAATTTCAGAATTTCAGAATTTCAGAATTTCAGAATTTCAGAATTTCAGAATTTCAGAATTTCAGAATTTCAGAATTTCAGAATTTCAGAATTTCAGAATTTCAGAATTTCAGAATTTCAGAATTTCAGAATTTCAGAATTTCAGAATTTCAGAATTTCAGAATTTCAGAATATCAAGTTCTTGAAAGGTCGAAATCTCTGAAAAAAAAAATGTAAAATATTAAAATTCCAAAAACATCAAAATTTTCTAAAATTTCTATTATACACTGAATTTTTAAGTTTCAGAATCCGAGATATTTTGAGTAGAATTCAAAATTTTATAATTCGCTGAAATTTAGGATCGTGAAGTTTTACCTTTTCATAGCCTCATAAATTATTAATTTTCCGATCATGAGTCACAATCGGAAAATTTTGAAATCTCTTATTTCCTATTTTCAAACTTTCTGACTATTTAAACGTATGGTCTCTATGATTTTAAAATCTGAAGTTCTCAATTTTTCAAAATTCTCAAATATCGAAAATTACAGAATTTCCGAATTCGGCATTTTCAAACTTTTGTACTGTGATCTTATTCAGTTCCAGGATATCCAAAGTTTTGAAAATTCCTATTTCTACAATTTTCCTTTTTTCCAGACACTCAAAAAATCAAAACCCCACCGGAAACATATCATTCTATGAATCACAAATCCCATAATCTCTCCCTAATCTTTTTTCTCTAACTTTGGTTGCTTTATTCAGTTATTTTTCCTTCATAACATTATAATCTCATTTTGGCTCGAGGCAAGAATTCACTTTTTCTTTTCAATAGAAGATGAAATCACTGTTCAAAGGTTATCCAATTTTCCAAAGGGTTCGAGCTTTGTGGGAGAAAAAAACTAGAAAATGGAGAGAAAAAGGGGGAAAAGGGATCCCATTGTTCAGAACAAAAACGGAAACGTTAGTTTTCGGTTTTGAAGAACGAGAAAAAAAATGAGAAGAAGTACTGAAGAACATTCACTCAAGAAGATGAATGGAAGAGAAGGACAAAGGGACCTATGATATATAAGATCTGGGACACTACATAGGAATTTAAAAATTCAGAAATCTGGGAGAGCTTCCTGCAAAAATTGAAATAAGATTTGTTCAGAAAAATTTCATTCGGTCAGAAAAGGCTGAAATGCTGAAATTCTAAAATTTTTTTAATTCTAAAGTTTGGAAATTCTGAACTTTTGATGTCCTCGCGTTCTACAATTCCGATATTCTGGAATTCCAAAATTACCACAGGAATTCAAAAATAAGTTTTTTTTTTTAATTTCTGAAATACGATGGCTAAGCAAAACTGGAAAAATATCAATTTTAATAATTTCAGCCCGATACCTTTCTTCTGAAATTTTTCAAAAAAACCTGAAAACTTTAAAATTCTGAATATTGTGAAGTTCGGTTTCAAAAATTTCTATTTCAGGAACAGAGCAGGTGTGAATATTTTATGAAGTGGATTTGTTTTTAAAAACTAATTGAGAATATTCAATTTTGAAGTGGTGAATTTTCAGATTTTCCGAATTTCTAAATTTGGGAAATTCGGGTGTCAGTAGTTTTGTATACTGGGCTCCCTCGAAAAAGATGGAGCGATTCAGAAAGCTATCTTGAAATCTGAACAATCACAGAAATGATCTAATTATTTTTCTTATACAAAAAATCGAAGCCGTGGAAGAGAAACCAAGAGTGAGAGAACGTCTAGAACAAAATCTCAAAAACGCACTTATGTCGAAAAATTCAAAAATTTGTTGGAATGAATGTTTAGCGGAAAAAGGTGATTGAAATTTCAGATAACTGTGAAAATTCCGACATTTCATTTTTCGAAATTTCAGGTCTGTTCTATTGTTCCAATACTGTTTCGATAGTTGGATATATTTTTGGATTTTCTGTATTATTTTATTACAAACTTCTCCTCATCTGGACACACCTGGACTATAGGATTAGGACTATTATGATCGATCAGATGGACAACGGCCGCACTTTTTGGTCCCAATCAATAGAATCATTGTTTTGCACATAACCCTATTCAGTTACTTTGGTTTTTGAATTTTTTCTTTCTGTGTTCCGAAACTCAAAATGTTCACACCTTTTCCAATTGTCACTTTGCTCACTTCGAATCAGAAAATACATTGAAAGAGTTAAATTCACAATTCCAAAGTTACGGTATGAAGTCACGGAAGATAGGTTTCTGGTTGGGATTCTTCGCGACGTTTGTCATATTGAAACCATAGCTGTAATTGAAAAAGAAAGCATCACAGACCAGCAAATGGAAGGACTAGAAGAAGTTAGACTTGGAGATGATTTCTGTATGCGTACTAAGTCAGTCGACTATATTATTTGCTGATAAAACATTCTGAGATCTTGCAGGTTTCAGTTATGGATCGGAACGAATAAAATACCACACGTGATTATGATAGTCAAGGAAATCAATGGAAGAATGCAGAGTGAATTACAAAAGCATGTCACATCTCTATTTGGCTACTGTGGCTCAAATAAATTGAAATCAGATATAGAAGAACTTTCGAATAACTTACCGAATGTTGTGAATGTTAAAAACAGTGTTTTGGATGGATCGAAAGTTGAAATGAGTGTGATTGATGACTTTTTCAACCAGCACCCAAATCATCGAAGTGCTCTTATTGAAGACACCATTAATGGAAAACTTAATGAAAAATCGGCTCTTTTTGATATCCCACATATCGCCCTTGGCAATCAATCTTCTTATTATTTTCAACGATTTCGTGGACGTAACTTGTATTTTCACAGAGCGGAAATGGATACATCTGATATCATTGAATTCTTGAACAAATGGGTTCACAGTATTGCTTATCATGATTTAGAGACACTCACCGTGCGCTTAAAATGGGGATTTTCAATATCAAAAGGATCGATACTTGAAGCATTCGAAACAAAACAATATGATTAATTGAATCCATCCGATCGACCGGAAAGCTTTTTATGGGGCCCGAAGTCAGTTTTTTCTCGATTGATAAATATTTTGGTTTAGATTTGGCAACTTTCAAAATTATATTCTTTCGTAAAATACCGAAAACAGTCAAATAGAAGGACCACCCCCCCCGCTTTCAGCTTTGAGTCAATTTATCTCAGTTCCGGTGAAAAATATTAAAAAGTAATTACCATATTCCCTCTAATTGAAGCCCATGGGCTTCTTCAACCACCTTCTCAGGAAATTACCAAAAAACTTAAATAAGCAGAAATGTGTTGAAACAGAGAGAATATGTCTGCAATAAACGACTAGACGAACTACACTGCACAAACTGCACGAACTGAGCAGCTGGAACGTTTGTTAGAGGGTGGGCCTATATGTTTTCAAGAAAGTCGCACAGTGGGTTTCTATTAGAGGAAAAACGGTAATTAACAAAATGTGTTTGATATTTTCTCAAACGTTTTGTCGTTTGTCCACTTTTTTCATACCTTTTACATGTAATGAGGTGTATGGTCCATACAGTATGGACTCAAATTGAAAGGGAAGCTCGGGGGAGCCCTTCTATTTGAGTGTTTGCGGTAGCTTCATTTCGGCAACAAGAACAAGTAGAAGTTAAATGTTTTCTTCCAGAATCATCAGCTACTGTACCAGAACAATTTATCTTCGTGACGCAGCATTCTTCGAAATCAAACGGAAAATTGATGGAAGGAAGGGATACATAAATTTCGACAATGACGACTTCCGGTTGTTTGTTCCAAGTACTACAGAATGATTCTCGTATGTTACGTTTCTCCTACTGACCAGCGAATCTCAATCATATTCTTCTATCCTCACATTGCTCATCCCTAACACACTAAACTTAAATTGTTGTTTCTACACTGTTGTTCCTTGTATTATCTATTAAAACACTGCCATCCTCAATTTCCAGATGACACCCCTATTTATCACCAAGTTTGAGGCCTTTCTTAGGTTGAAAAGCATCATACAGTACCAGTTTTACAAATTCCTGGAACAGAAAAACAGAAAAGAATGTATTTACAAAAATCTTTTGTACGCATACAAAACTAATGAATACAACACAAGCGTATAAGTCTAACTGCAAATTTGATACGGAATTTCGGATCTACTGTATCGCTTTCTGTTTTCTTCTACGTTGTCTCTTTAAAAAAAAGTTTTGTTCCATTTCCGTCTTCCATTTTCCTAAAAGCAAAATCGTTATTATTTCCCCTCAACACTTGTGTAAAACGACGATGGGATTAGGACCATTATGATCGATTGGATGGACGACCGCACATTTTGTATATTACTTTTATCTATTTTTGTTGAATTGTCAACTTTGAATGTTTTAAAAAATAAGTAGGTTATGCTGGATCGAAATAAACATTTTAACTTATACTAAAAACAAAACAGAGCTTTATTTTTGTGGTTGACAACTTTTTGCACAAATTCAACCAGACGAGATGTACCCATTGAAATTGTCACGATTCTGTGCTAGAAGCTTTAGCACTTGGTTGGTGTAGAGCAATATATCTCTGATTTGAATGAATTTTTACAAAAAAGCTGTAAGCTCTTTTGTTGTTTAGTACACTCAACAAATTTTCAGTGTCGTACAAGAAATTGTAATATATTTTTAGGCATTCCAATTTGACTATTTTCAACTGAAAACAGCATCAAATGTCCTTTGTTTTCACTTTTTTTCATCCTGCTCATTCTTCGCAAAATTGATTACTGTATTTTTATTGCAATCTGTCCTTGACCATTTTTATTTCCAGAATGCCGATCAGCCTTCTAAAACTTCCTTCGGTGATTCGAGACGAAGTTTTCCGAAACTCTAAATGTTCACACCTTTTCCAATTGTCACTTTGCTCACTTCGACTCAGAAAATACATTGAAAGAGTTAAATTCACAATTCCAAAGTTACGGTATGAAGTCACGGAAGATAGGTTTCTGGTTGGGATTCTTCGCGACGTTTGTCATATTGAAACCATAGCAACAATTGAAGAAGTAATCTGCACAGACCAGCAGATAAAAGAACTGGCTCTTCTGAAAGACGTGAAAATTGGAGATGGTTATTATATGCCTACCAAGTTAGTTGACTATCTTTTTTACTATTAAGACATTCTGAGATCTTGCAGATTTCATTTACGGATTGGAACGAACGAAATACCGCACATATTTATGGCAGTTGCAGAAATCAATGGAAGAATGCAGAGTGAATTACAAAAGCATGTCACTTCTCTATTTGACTACTGTGGCTCAAATAAATTGAAAATTGATATAGAAGAACTTTCGAATAAATTACCGAATGTCGTTAATGTAAGAGACAGTGTTTTGGAAGGATGGAAAGTCGATATGAGTGTGATCGATGCATTTTTCAAAAGGTTCCCGAATCACCGAAGTGCTAATATTAAAGCTACTATAAATGGAGAACTTCCTGAAAATTCGGCACTTTTTGATATTCAACATATCAGCTTTGGCAATCAATCTTCCTATTATTTTCAACGATTTCGTGGCCGTAATTTAGTTTTTCACAAAGCGAAATTGGATACATCATATATCATTGATTTCTTGAGCAAATGGGTTCACAGTATTGCTTATCATGATTTAGAGACACTCACCGTGCTTTTCAATTTGGGGTTTTCCATATCCAAAGGATCAATACTTGAAGCATTCGAAACAAAACAATACGATTCATTAAATCCATTAGATTGGCCTGAAAGTTTTTTATGTGACCCAAAGTTAGTTTGTTTTTTTCGTGTTTCTGTGTAAAACAAACGATTTCCTTTTCTTTCAGAATCATAGGCTACCGTCAGAGACATATTCCTCTCCGTAACGAAATGTTCTTTGAAATCAAACGGAAAAATGATGGAAGGAAAGGATACATAAATTTCGAAGATGGCGACTTTGAATTGTTTGTTCCAAACATTACAGAATGATTTTCGGAATTTCTACTACTCCGAACACAAATGAAACACTAATGTAAGAAAAAATTGTAAATCTCATCAATATGCTTATCCTCTTAGATTATTCATCCTTACCACCCCAAAATTGGATTGGATTGTTTTCTAAACCGTTATTCCTTCTCTGTTCTATCCAAGAAAACAACACAAATACATAACTTCCTTTACACTATTTTCATTTACTTATAAAAAATCAAAGTTCACTTAAAACTGTTCCCATTGCTTCTGATTACATTAATCATAATCCCAATCTTTTTTTGAATTTGTCCCCAAATCTGAAAATTTCAAGTCTAAGAAACCGAATCAATAACCGAATCAACAACCTTCCGGCGTACCATGTTTGCATCGTCAGTTACTCGGATCTCTTTTTTTGTCATCTCCAACGTATTTATTATTTCGAGAAGAAGCTTATCAAAAGTTTCGTCCTGAGAAGGTAAAATTAAAACTTTATATACCGTAAACACTCTAATAGAATACCCCAGGACCGTTAACTTAGAGCCTGTGAATCGTGGTTCCTGTCAAAGATATCAAAAAGTGATTAACTGAAAAAATATGTTTAATTTTATGATAAACTTTTTTTAGTTGATCACTTTTTGATATCTATTATAGGAAAATTGATATACAGGCTCAAAGTTGACGGTCTGGTAGGCGTTCTATTAGAGTGTTTACGGTAGATCAAAACTCACGTCATTCTTGTATTCGGATCGGACTTTCTTCAAATTTTCCACACATTTTTCTGTCATTTTAATTAAATGATGATTCGTTGTCGATGAAACCGAACTTTTTATGTTCTCTTCGACTACACTATTCACTTTCTTTTCAATCATCCTACAGAATGTTTCCAATATTTCCATCAAAACATGCGGTTCGACTTCGGTACTCAGTGGTAGATAATGCCTGGAGAATTTTTCTAGCGGATTGAAACATCACATCGAGGGTTGAAGTTTCCGAAAGGCCTGAGATTAAATTCAAATCGAAAGAGATCAAAATTTTCGGGAGCTTCTCCATGCTCGTTTTAATCTTCAAAATCAAACGTTCTGTCCAATCGACAGTTGTGGTTAATTTCAAAATAGTCTCTGACGTCAACACGACACTATATTCTAATAGCAAAAACACGATGATGAACGAGGCGTTGTAAACTTTCAAACTAGTCTGGAAGTATCAAAAACAATGTTGATGGTCGGATAATTTTCCACACGAGAATTTCGAACAGAAAGCTCTTCAGAATTACTTCTAGATTGGCTTATTTACAGATTCGAGTATGGGCTTCCATTTAATAATAGTGCCTACTTTCAAATCATTAACCGGCTGAAATTCAAGAAAAAATCTAACTGAAAATATGGGATTCTCGCGAGTCGTATTCATTTCCTTACTCCCCCTTTCTTCCCAGTGTTCTGCACAAGAGAAAAACATTCCTCGGTGACCTATTGGCTAGCAAGGAGGACCACCGAGAGAAACATGAAGGTTCGGTTCCTTATGCCTTTATTTTTATTTAGTTTTCATTTTTCAAGCTTAAAAGTAATTCTCCATGGTTTCTCTAGATGCAAAACGTTATTATTTCTGAAGAGCTTTCTGTTAGACATTCCCTTGTTAGAGATTTTACGGTATAATTTTCTCACCGAAGAGTTATCGTTTACTTCTTCTTCTTCTGGTTTTTTATCTTTCTCCATGGCTGGATAGAATAAGATCGACTATTGTGATTCGATCAGTACAGTGACAAACTAATAAAATGGCAAAACTTGGCGCCAAATTTGAAGCTGAGACGTGGCGCGGAAAGGTTTCTATAATAATATATTTAACAGTTTTTCTTTTTTTTTTTTTCATCTCCTGATCTAATTCCGATGGATTGGTTCATACTTTTTTCTCATATCATTTCAATCAACTAATGTAAAAATTCCGTGATAATTGATGTTCAGAGAAATAACAGACGAGTCTGATTGTTGATTTCCTGTAACTTTTTTTGAACAAACATATCATCAAAAAAAGAGTTTGCAAAAACACAGCATATCAAGCACGGAGTTTAGTAGGTATGGATCCTCTATGAAAAGTATCCTTTGCAACATGAATTGTCATTATTTTTTTTTTGAAAACTGTATTTGCATTCATCTTTCTAATTTTTTGATGTTCTGATTTCCTGAAATAAAAAAGAACTGCATAAATAAACGATTTATTTCCAACAGTAGATCCTTCAGAACCAAAAAATTATCTCGGTTCCTGTAAATGATATCAAAAAGTAGCTAACGGATAATATACTTATCATAATATCTCCAATATTTTTCAGTTGACAACTTTTTGATATCTTTCCCATGAACCGAGATAACCTGTCTCAAAGTTGAGGCCGTTTTCGGTTATCCTATCTGAGTGTTTACGGTAATCGCACATTTCAAAATGCATCTTCTTGTTTCAAAAGATTCAGATTTCAGAATGCATTCTCTTGTAATTCTCTCAATTTCTGTACAAATGTTTTAATTTCAGATTTGGGAAGGATTATTTCCAGAAAACCATATTTTTGAATCCCATGAAGAACCAGTACTTAAAAGTTTCCTTTTTTAACGGAAGATTTCCACATTTCCTACTTTTAACATTTGCTCATTTCCTTCTCCCAACTCATATAAAATTATTCATAATAATTGTTTCTCTTCTCCTACAATTCTTCTTCTTTTTCTTTTCCCCAACTTCTCCTCAATTTCTAATCCACGTCTGTGTCTCTTCTGGCTCCCGCACTCTCTCGCTTTCCGTCGAAAATTTCGTTGGTCCCCAGCGGAACATTGAGAAGAAGAAGAAGAAGAAAGAGTACTCTTTTCTTTTCTCTTATCGATCCTTGTTTTACACACTTTTTCCCTTCTTCTTCTTTTTATTTCAAGGAGGATGCGTCGCCTCTTCTTATTCCTATTACCCTTTTCATGCTCAATTATTCAATTTGGAGATGGAAATGAGGACGCGAAACGGCTTTATGATGATCTTATGGTCAATTATAATAGGCATAGAAGGTAAGGAAAAAGAGAAAAAAGATATTGGCCGAGATGGGAATTGAACCCCCGTTGTGAGATTGGTAGTCATCTGTGTTATCCAAAAGGACAGGAGAGTTGCTATTTTGCCCCGGTTCGCCCTCTTGGCTCAGCTGGTAGTAGCGCGGCACCTCCAGCGGCAAGGCCCCGAGTTCAACTCCTCCTGTAGAATTTTCGAGAAAATCGTTTTTTTCATGTTCCCCAACCTTAAAATAACATTTCAGACCCTCAACGTCTCCAAACAAGCCACTGACGATCAAGCTGAAGCTCCGACTCAGTCAAATCATCGATGTGGTAAGATCTCTAGAATCTTTGAATCTTTAAAATGTATTTTCAGCACGAGATCGATCAAATCATGACTTGTTCAGTTTGGCTGAAACAGACATGGATCGATAGAAAACTCTCATGGGATCCAGTGAATTATGGAGGTGTTAATGTGCTCTATGTACCGTATGAAATGATTTGGGTTCCTGATATTGTGCTTTATAATAAGTGAGTTTTGATTTTTTGAATTTTCACATATCTTGAGATATTTTCAGCGCTGACAGCAACTATAACATCACAATTTCCACAAAAGCAACACTTCACTATACAGGGGAAGTCACTTGGGAACCACCTGCAATTTTCAAGAGTATGTGTCAAATTGATGTCAGATGGTTTCCATTTGATGAGCAGCAGTGTCATTTGAAAGTGAGTATATTTGATATGAAGCCGTGAAAAATGATAATTATCTTTGAGAATCTAAACAACTCTTCGAAAAAAAAAGTGTTTCAGAATTGTTCTGTACAGAGTCTAATAGAATGGCCCCTCTCACTTATAACTTTGAGCTATGTCGATTCCTGTACAAGATATAAAAAAATGTGTCAACTGATAGAACGTTCATCATAGTATCACCAATATTTTATCCGTTGCAAACTTTTTGATATCTTTTGAAAGAACCGATATTATTGAGCTCAAAGTGCAAGGTACGTATAGGGTAGAGAATTAAAAGTATTCAAGAAGTTATCGAAATTTCGGGCTAAAAATCCTGAATATTTCACTCAAATATCCCTGAAAACTCTGGAAAATTTGGGTCGAAAATCATACTAATTTGAGTTTAAAACCATTAAAAAAAAGATCGATTTTAACGGAAACTTAAAGAATACTTTCTTTGCAGTTCGGCTCATGGACATTTTCTGAAAATCTGCTTTCCGTGGAACTCAACGAACCAAGTTTGCGATTTGAGGAAGAAATCGATGATAAGGGAATTGTGGATAATGTAACAGTGGCAGATGATGGAATCGATTTGTCAGACTATTATCCATCTGTCGAATGGGATATTATGTCGAGAGTGGCGAAGAGAAGAGCTAAAAATTATCCGAGCTGTTGTCCACAAAGTGCTTATATTGATGTTACGGTAGGTGGTAAATTTTGTCAGAAGTTTAGAGAAGCAAATTGAATTATCGAAACTTTTAAATTTCCCATCTTCATTTTGCTACATTTATACTGAAAACTAAAAAAAAATGAATTCTCCGACTAAATTTAAGAGAATTCGAAAGCACCACAGTGGAAAATATTCAACTTTGACTACATACATTAGTATTCCATAACTTTCAATTTTTTCTGAAAGTTTCAGAGTGCACAAAACAAAAATAGAGCTTCAATTTTGTAGTTGTCAACTTTTATGTACAAATTTATCCAAATGAGATATACCCCTTGAAAGTGACTCTGTGCTTTTTATATGCAAGTTTCAGTACTTGGTTTGTATAGTGCAACATATCTCATTTAGATACATTTTAGCAAAAAGTTGTGAATTTGAAAATTGAAGCTTCATTTCTGTTTAGTACACTTTAAAAATTCCAGAAAAATTAAAAAATTCCGAGCTTTTCAGGAATTCAAAGTTACCGTAGTTCCTCAAATAGAAGCCCACCCAAACTGTCAATTTTGAGCGCAATTATCTCGGTTCCTGTAAAAGATATCAAAAATTTGCCAACTGATAAAACGTTTATCATCATTCTTATAATAAATAAATGAAGTTGCGTCTCTTTCTCTGTCAGTTTGTCCGCACACGTGGAAAAACTCGCAATAAAATATTAATTAACGTGACCCTTTGAATAAGACAGAGGAGCGAAGCGACGATCAAAAGAAAAAATAGGTCAAATCGCGCCGAAGGCGCACCAGCCAGCTGTTTGTAGCGCCGGAGGCGCGGCAAACAGGCTGGTAATATCAAAAATATTTTGTCGGTTGACGACTTTTTGACCACTTTTACAGAAAATGAGATAAATTGACTCAAAGTTCGCGGTTTGGGTGGGCTTCTATTTATTACACTGTTCGCGGCAGATGGTTTTGTACAGAAAAAATTCCTAATTTTTTGCTCAAAAATTGCTTAAATGTGATTTATCAAAAATGTCGAAAAATCCCTAAATTTCAGTACTACCTCCAACTCCGCCGCAAACCCTTATTCTACACCGTCAACCTCGTCTTCCCATGCGTCGGAATCTCGTTCCTCACCATTTTAGTCTTCTATCTTCCATCGGATTCTGGAGAAAAAGTCACTTTATGTATCTCGATTCTTGTCGCCTTGACTATCTTCTTCTTGCTTCTAACGGAAATCATCCCAGCCACTTCGATCACACTTCCACTCATTGGAAAGTATCTTCTGTTCACTATGGTCATGGTAACGCTCTCTGTAGTTGTTACTGTAGTTTGTGAGTTAGAAGTTTGGTTTTTAAACATGATGTTAAATTATTTTTGCAGCATTAAACCTCCATTTCCGTACTCCAACTACTCATTTAATGCCAAATTGGGTCAAGAAAGTGTTCCTAAAATGGCTGCCTAAATTGCTCTTTATGAGAAGACCTATCGATGATTATGAGGAGAAAATAGATGATAAAAAGAAACCAAAAGATGGAAAAATCGCTTTAAATGTTCATGCTCATCGAGTTTCGAAAGATGTTGGACACAAATTGAAAAATGCGACTATCGACGATACAATCCAGAAGATGTACTACTCTCCACCAGTTGTCAAAGCATTCGAGAATATTTGTTTTATCGCTGAGCTTCTGAAAAAGAAGGATCGAGACGACAAAATAGATGAGGACTGGAAATACGTTGCAATGGTTTTGGACCGGCTGTTTTTACTGATTTTCTCGATCGCTTGTTTTGTGGGAACTGTAATTATTTTATTGAGGGTGAGTATTTTTTTTGGATTAGGATTTTTTGGAATTATAACTTTTTTGACTACAGTATGTCAAAGGCAAAAAGTTCCCTTGTGGATCTAGAGCGGAATCTGGAGCTTTAAAATCGGAATATTCCGAAATTGTGAAAATTCAAAATCGGAATATTCCGAGAATCAGAAAAAATTTAAACCAGAATAATCCAAAATTCCGGAAAGTCAAAATTAGGATATTCTGGGATTCCGAAATTTTCAAAATCGGAAAATTGCGAAATTTTGAAACTCGAGGTTCCAAAAATGTTCAAAGCAGGTAGATCAGGAATTATAAAAAACGGAAAAATCCGAAACTCAGAAAATCGAAATACTTCAAAACCTGAAATTTTAAGAATCGGAATTTTGAAATTCTGAAAAGTGGAATATTCCGAAATCTACCAAACCGAAACATTCCGGAAATTTTAAATTGGAAGATTCCGATAATTCGAAAAAGTTTGAACCAGAATAATCCAAAATTCCAAAAAGTCAAAATTAGAATACCATTTTTACGGTATTCCGAAATTCCTAAAATTTCAAAATCGGAATTTTCGCAATTGCTGAAAATTTCAAAGCAGAATAATCCAAATTTACAAAAATCGGCAAATTGAGATCCTCAGAAAACCTGAAATTTTAAGAATCGGAATTTCAAAATTCCAAAATTGGAATATTCCGAAATCTGCAAAACCGAAACATTCCGGAAATTTTAAAATTGGGAGATTCCTAATTTTCCAATATCGAAATCGGAACTTTTCCGAATTCAGAAGATTTCAAAATCGGAACATTCCCAAATTTGAGAAATTCGGAAAATCGAGAATTTCGACAGTCTGAAATTCTGCACATTTTTGAATATAAAACCTATCTTCAATTAAAAAAATTTCCAGGCCCCCACACTCTATGACACTCGAAGCCCAATCGATTTGCAGTACCGCCCGGCCAATTTGTCTGCAAATCCAATCAGTGTATAAAACTACAAACTTCTGCTTTTTTAACAAATCAAACGGGTACATTAGAGAACTTAATAAATAAAAACATGCAATAAATATACAAGAGATTGATAGTTATACATCTGAGAACAACAAGAATTAATCAACAGAAAATGTGAATCCGGGTCTTTTTCGTTTTGTGGGATTCGGAGACGACGTCGAGGCGTCAGATGAAGCAGTTCGCTTCATTGGAATTTTCGGGTAGATTTTTCGGACCGGCGGAAGATCAGAAGACGCCGACGGTTGGCTTCGTGACACTTTTTGGATTTTCGGAAGATTGGAATTCGGTTTCATCGACATTACATCCATGTAGGATTTCACTGCTAGACAGTCTTGGCTTTCAGCTGAAAATTCAATGTTTTTGAAGATTTTTCAACAGAAAACAACAACTTACAGCCCATTTTATATCCACAAATCTCAATTCCTGCCTCTTTGAATGATTTCAAAAACATTGCCAACGCATCTTTAGTAACATTGGAATTAGCACGAATCGGCAGAACTTCCGGAGTGCCCGTCAGAATACAGTACCATGGATACAACATGGACTGCCCATTATGGAATTGGATATCGTAATAGACTTCTGGCTCAGAATTTGGAAGGTTGTATCCGTACTAAATACATTTCTGATTGAAAAAACTAAAAGAAAAAAGTACAGTTTTCTTCCAATATGACATCATTTGAGTGTAATTTTCAAACGGAGCGTCTTCTGGAATTTTCCGATGAATCTTGACAATTTGTCCTTTTCCGAGCTTCGGCAAACACGAAATCCATCTTGGTCTTCGGATTTTTCGAGTGATTGGTCCTGAGTGCAAATCGGTGAATCTCTCATCACTATCCAGAATATAATGCTCAAATGGGTGAATTCTAACAAATTCTGAAGTGAGCTTAATGTACACATTTCCTCTTTCAGAACAATGAGTCATGATTTCTGGAAATTTTGAAAAATTAGACAACTTTTTTTTTGAAGAGATATTACGAATTCTGGGGAGATTCGTGTGGTTCCATGATAGGAAATCTCCTTGAACGAAGCACTCGCCAATCTAAAAACTCGAAATTTCGATTTTACGAATTCCAAAGAGTAAAAAACCCACTCGAAACCATCCAACTTTCTCCATGAAATAGAAAACAGCAAACGGTAAAGAAGATTCAATTGACAAGGTGTCACAGTCGGATTCAAGTTTTATCTGAAAATCAAAAGTCATCTAATTGTTGCTAAAAATAGCAATACCTTTATCATTTGTTTCTCCAAAAAACCAACGAGCACTTCATTTTTGAGGTTTTCCGGGTCAATAGTCAGCAAAATTGTGCATAAATCGCGTTGTGGGATCGCCAAGCAACCTCCGAATGCCTTGCAAGTCTCCAGAAGATCCCGAGAAAGCTTGCTTAGAATTGCGAGCGCTGCATTTTTCCGATTATCATATTCCATATCGACCTGATCAAAGAGAAGTGTATGATGATGATTATTTAAGGAGTATACCGATAAATAAACCGATTTTAACTTTTTCATGTTTAGAGTAACCACTGGAATCACTTGCGAGTTCATTTTTTGACACGAATCTGTGTTGAAAATTGAAAATTGGCTCGCGTCGTAAATCGACACACCGTAAACACCACCACTTCGGCGTACACAATTTCTCTACTACAGTAGTTTTTGCAAAAAACATTTTCGAAAAAAATCGTTTTTTTTTTTCTAAATATTGCTCAGATTAGCTCCGCCCACCCACCGCAGACGCTTTAAAAGCGATCAGTTAAACATCATCATCTCATTTGTGAGTCTTCAATCAAACGCAACAATGTCCGGTCGTGGAAAGGGAAAAGGTCTTGGAAAAGGCCTCGGACAAGGAGGAAAAAAGCGTCACAGGTTAGTCCTTCGTGACAACATCCAAGGAATCACCAAGCCAGCTATCCGACGTCTCGCCAGAAGAGGAGGAGTCAAGCGTATTTCCGAACCCATTTACAAGGAAACCCGCGGAGTTCTCAGAATCTTCCTTGAGAACGTGATCCGTGATGCCGTCACCTACTGTGAGCACGCCAAGAGAAAGACTGTCACTGCCATGGACGTCGTCTATGCCTTGAAGCGCCAAGGAAGAACCCTCTACGGATTCGGAGGATAAGTTCATTATCTTCTTGTTTCCCAAATACCGAACCCAACGGCCCTCTTCAGGGCCAAAAATATCAAAAATCCATATTTCAGAACTTTATTAAACCTACCGGCAGGAAACAAGAGAAATTAAAGCAGCTACGAGACATAATTAAACACAAATAAAATTTAATCAGAATTCAAAAAGTTGAGCATTCGGCTGAAGAGAAATGAAACGTCGAGTCCAACGATGAATCCCGGGGCTCCAGAGCTCAACAAACCAACTGCGCCGGAGAAGACAGCAGCACGATCACGGCGGAGAGCGTCTTCATCGAATCTGTATTATAAAAACTTATGAATTCTCTGATAGAGATAAAACAACCTCAGACTGTAGCACTTTCCGTACAAGACATAATCACACAATCCACGTAGCTTCAAATAAGTGAAATAGGGTCCCAAGGCGGCGCCAACCAGTGCTCCAGCCTGTCCGCCAGTCACGAATCCATTGCTGAAAATGTAGTATTATTCTGGTCTAATTTCAATATGTGTTGTGGTTGAAAAGTGTGGGCGGAGCTTAGGTCAGGTATCGAGTTTCTTAAAGGCGCATGTTTGTTTTCGTAAATTTACTGTCTTTTTTTAACGATTTTTCAGCAGTTTTCAAATGTTCTTATGTGATTTTTGCGACTTTTCGAAGTTTTCGAAAAAATTAAAAATCGGAGTTTGATCTAAGCTCCGCCCACTTTCGAATTTTAGACCGCAATGCTCATTTAAGTTAGACCAGACTGATATTCAGTGAACAATTGAATTTCCTAAACTAACATATAATTCTGACGAGTCTTCTCTTTTTGAGCGAGAAGCACAGCCATCGGACCGAGAAGCGATCCAATGAATGCTCCAGCTTGCATGCTTCTGACGGTGACGTGGATTGTATACTCATAAACTGGACGAGGAATTTCCGGGTCCACTTTCTCTTGCACGACGCCAACGGTGTCTTTGAAAATGTTGTTAGAGGTCATCTGAAACCAGAAGCTCCAATTAGGTTCCAAAATTTCGAATTCGAATAAAATGGCTTAAAACCATCTGAAGTGAATTAGTGACAACAAGATCAGTTTCATTTGAGAAAAGCTTATAACCAACAACTAGAACAGCTACTACGGGCACATGCAGAGAAAAAGAATTTATTCAGAAAAAAAAGAAGAAAAAAACTACAAAAACAGATATTATGTACAGAGACGAGCTACCAACGGCATCCGCTCATCAGTTTGCTGATCAGAAGAGACAAATCGAGTCCGACGACGAGTCCTGTGGATCCGGAGCTCAGAAGACCGACTGCGGCGGAGAAAACGGCGGTACGGTCTTGTCGGAGAGCGTCTTGGTTGAATCTCAGGCGATAGCACTTATCATACAACGAGATTGTGTTCATTTCACGAACGCTCAAATAGGTCAGCACTGGTCCCATGATTGCTCCGAGAACAGCTCCGTTCTGACCGCCCGAAACGAAGGAGTCGCTGGAAAATTAGAGTTTTTTGAAATTTTCAAACTACAGTATACTTACATATAATTCTGCTTATTGTTCGCCTTTTGAGAGACGAGAAGAGAGATTGGTCCTAAAATCGAGCCAATCAACGCTCCCGTCTGCATACTTCGGATGGTGACGTGGATTCCGAACTCTAATTTTGGATTCGGCACCTGGAGCATCTCGAACTCGCTCTGGCGGAAGCCGGCGAAATTTTTGAACCAGTTGGCGCTCATCTGAACTTTTCAATAGTTTTTTTTTGAAGCGGGGAATTATTGGAATTTCAGAATTTCGAAAATTATGGAATATCCCAACTTTTCACCACAAAAGCTCAAAAAAATGGTGAAAAATTGACAAACAGGTCTCGAAAACGCAAAAGAAATTAAATTGTATTCCGTTCGATAACCGCAAGGAAACTTTTCGCGTGAGCCTTTGATATACCGTACTCCGGTAGAAGATCGGATTTTGCAAAGTTCTGCAGAAATTCCAAGGTCTTATGAAACCATTTTTCTTACAGACAACTTATTTAAAAATTTAATAGAAATCTTTATTTTCTCGGCATATAATCACCGTAATAGTATTCTCTGAGAACCCCGTTTTTTATTCTGTAATTCCGGTAAAGCGAAAGCTTGAGCTGTTAAAAAAAAGAAATTTTAAAAAATACAAAGACAAAAGGATGCACGACTAGAATAATACATGAAATCATTTCTTTGTTCCTGATTGTGTTCTACCAATTCCTAGTAACTACTGCAAATAGAAGAGATAAGTCGAGGCCGACGACAAGACCGATTTGACCATTCGACATGTAGCCAACGGCAGCGGAGGCGATGGCGATGTGGTCTTGCCAGAGTTGCGTTTGATCGAATCTTTAAAAAGTAAAAGAATTTAGAGATGATTAATTTCCAGATTCACTCACTTGCTCTTCACCAAGTTTTGAAATTTCCTCACACGATTCATGTTCTTACACGTCGCCAGCGATATCACTGGACCCAGTGCAGCTCCGACCATCGCTCCGTGCAATCCTCCCATTCTGAAGGCGTCGCTGAAATCAGAATATTCTGAATTCCGTGTCTTCTGGAGCCTTCTTACACCAAGTCTTTTTTATCTGTCCGGTGCATGAGAAGTGCTGAAACTGGGCCTAGTACTGATCCGACCACCGCTGCAGTTTGGATACTCCGAATCGTCATATGGATACAAAACTGAGTCCCCGGTCTCGGAACCCAGTCGTAGTAGTCGTCGATGGGTCGGCGCGTCTTTTTACGAACAAAGTCTCGCATCTTCTCGAAATAACTCGACCTGGAATTTCTTTTTTGATTTTTGGAAAATCAAAAAAATCTCACCTCGCATCCTCGTTCCCGCCGCTACTGACTCCCATTTATGGTAGAAACCTCAAGCTGAAAAGTTTGATATTGGGAAGAAAAAATCGAAAAAAAATAGAAAAAGAAAAAAAGAAATCGAAGAAGGTTATCAACCTAGTTTCAATTATAAAAAATCAGCTCAAAATTGCAATTTATTCCATACGTTTTTGGGGGATTCAGAATATTAACAGCATATATTGGGAGTGATTTTGAAAAGTGTAAAGGTAAGATTAAATTTAAATGAGACCATTGAAAATGCTGGAACTGTGACTGAGAAGGGAAGAATCGGGAGAGATAATAATATTGGGAGGATCCATTGTTTTGGGAGTAATGAGAATGGATTAAAATTTTACAGATCAATAGTCGCATAGCTTAGTGACCAGCCACAGAAGCCGACGAAGAGCTTGGTGTGGATGGAGGTGGATTATCGGTCATCTCGTTGATTCCGATTTGCTTGAATCGAGTCAGATCGAATGTGAGGACTCCGGAAGTGGTGCAGGCGGCTGGGTATGGGAAGATTCCGATGAGAGAGTCGGCTTTGTTGTAGAATTCTTCTTTCAAGGAGATCACAATGATTTGCATATGATCACGAGCGTATTCGCAGATGTAGGAAGCCACCTGGAAATGGAGAATAAAAAATATGCAAATTTGAGCACTGAAGTGAGAGTTGTGTCCTTTCAAAACTTTGGATTGATTTTTACAAAAAAAGTTGGCCACTACAAAATAATAGATCTGTTTTTGTTTAGTACACTCTGACATTTTCAGACAAATATAAAAATTCTGGAGCTCTTTTTTACGGCTCCAAAACTGACTATTTCGTACTGCAAAAAACACCAAAAACTTCTACTCAAAATGTGAATTTTATCTATTCCAATTTTCCCTACCTTGCCAATATTGGTATTATCCAACGCAGCGTCAATCTCATCCAACACAAAGAACGGCGCCGGATTACGTCCGTGCACAGCAAAGAGCAGTGCCAGCGCGGCAATAGTTTTCTCTCCTCCCGATAAGTTATCCATGGGACGGAATCGCTTTCCAGGTGCAACACAATTGTATTGGATACCGTCTAGATAGGGCTCTTCCATGTTCTCAGCACCGAGGAATGCCTGAGCCGAGGTGTTACGAGACAGATGTTTGTAGATGTCATCAATGTTGTTGGAGACAGGTTCGAAGAAGTCTTGGAAGCGACGGTAACGCTCGGTTTTGACCTGAAAATAGGAATATATGCTGAGATATATTGAGAATCAATTGAAAGGTGATAGCCATCACTGATAGGTGAGGGAAGGGGAGGAGAGATAGGGAAAGAGGAAAGTGGATGATTCTAATTGTCACGTTGTTGTTGTAAATGTCTCTGTGTCTCTTTTTCTCTCTCTCTCCCTCGCTTGTTTTCAGATAATGAAACAGAAACTTGAAGTAAGGACAAATATTGATTTAGTTTTTGAAACTTAAAAATGTTAGACGGTGTAAATTTTAGTGGCTTCATTTTGGGCAGAAAACCATGCAAATTCACAAAAAAAAGTAAAGAAAAAATCCAAAAAAAATTTCCTTTAATGTTTTTTTCTTGAATTTCTCAGATTCTTTCAGGTTCTTTTTTGAGATATTCTGGGAGAAAAATCTTTAAAACGGTGAAAACCATGAAAAAAATTCAGGTACAAAATCCCACCGTACACCACCTACAGTAATAAGTACAATAATAGAAAAAAAAACTTACCCTCTCGAATTTCTGTCGAATCGCCTTGGCTTTCCTTCTGGCTGCTTCCAATTGATCCGACGACTCTGCTTCTCGCTCTCTGACCTCTGCCATCCGCTGATTGGCTCTCAAATTCGGAGCATTCATCTTTGAAACGTTCTTCTGCAACTCCTCAATTTCCACATTGAGTCGATTCGTCGCTTGTCGAACACCATCGTCATCATCGATCTGGAATGCAAATTGTGAATTCAAATTGTGGGAAAATGAAAAATATAGGGGGTGGAAAGAGAGCAATACACAATACCTCTTTGTAGTCATGTGGCAACGAGTCATAGTTTATTTTGATGTGCTGCTCTCGTTGAATCTGCTCGTCGGATACACTTGGTCTATCGGCAGCACCGTCGGTTTGAGAATCAGTATCAGACATGTCATCTGGAGCTTTTGGAACAAAGTTAGAAACTATGCTATTCAGAATCTCTACTTACCACCATCGTCCTCATACTCAACATCAGCCATACTTCCAGATTTCAAAGGCAAAGCCAGCTGTCCCAGTTTGACAGAATGGAGCAGCGAGTGTCTCTCATATTGCTTCTTCTTCATCAGACTTTCCACAGCTACCAACGTCTTCTCAGCCTTCGTATACTCTTTCAGCGATGACTGTGATGCCTTTTTAGCTTCATTCCATTCTGCTTCGAGCTTCGCGGCCAACTCTTTTTTCTCCTCTAAAACCGCCTTCACTTCCTCCGTCGTTTCTTTGTGCTGCTCCACGGCGGCATGCGCGGCTTTCTCCTTTGATTTCGTTTCCTTATATGTTGCGTCAATTTTAGCGACCTGTAATAGGGCAAACGATAAGAAAATGTCTCTATTCAAAAGCACTAAAAAACCACACCTTCTTCTTTTCATCGGCAACTTTTTTGTTGCCATCTTGTTCGGTCAGGAAGTCAATTTCATAGTTCAACTTCTCGAGCTCGTCGTCAAATGATCGAATCTTATCTCGAATCTCCTGCTGGATCCGCAATTCGCGGTTCTCGTAGTCTCGAATGGATTCGATACCGAGGCGTTGGCAAAAACCGGCAAATTTCTCGTCAGCCACTTTATTGCTCGCAGTTTCCAGATTTTGAACAACCGCTTGACTTTCCTGGACCTTTTCTTGCCAGCGCTCGATTTTCGGCTAGAATAATGGAGAATGAATAAAGATAAATTTTAATAATAAACGTACCGGAATCTGTTCCTCTTCAGCATTCAACCCTTCCAACTCATTCTGAAGTCTCATCAGATGATTCTGTTGAAGAGATTTCAACTCATTCTTCCACATAATCAATCTTTGCTCGATGCTCGCAATCTTGCCTCTTTCAGCTTCAACTTCAATTTCACGACGGCGATGCTTTTGGAGATCGGCGATCTTTTCGTTCAAATTGTCGCGTTTCTCGCGGAGCTGCTTGACCACTTTCTCATCCCACTTCTTGGCTTTTTGACGAAGATCCGCAGATCCTCCGGATAGAACACCAGACTGTTGGAAGAGGGTTCCGTCCATGGAAACTGCCTTGTAGCGATCCTTCAGCTCAGTTCCACCATACGCCAGTGCCTTGGCGTCATCCTGATTCTCACAAACCAAAGCGTTTCCACAAACGAATTGCAGTGCTTTTCGAGCGTTTTGATTTTGGACATTGATCACATCGAAGACGAGTTTCACACCGACTGGACGACGAATTTCGCGAAGCTTCTCGTTGATTGGGTTGACGACAAGAGCGTCATTGGGAAGGAACGTTTCTGTGGCGAAACGATTTGTCTGAAAACAAAAACGAGGATTGAAGTATAGCAGACATTTAAAAAACTCACCTTCAAGAACTCAATAGCTTTATGAGCAGTCTCCTCGGTATCACAGACAATACTGTTCATATGCTTTTGAAGAATCTTGGTAGTTGCAATATTAAATCTTTTATGCGATGGCTGACACAGATCGACGAGTCTTCCATACACAGCTTCTGGAAACGCCGACTTCAAACTCGTTATCGCTTCCACACGTCGTTGATTTCTCTCTCCTTCTGCAGAGTCACCGGAAGCATCCGAGAGTTGACGGTTAACAGCAATCAATTCCTTGCTGAGATCTCCCATAGCCGATTTGTCTATGACCACCGAGTCCTCCAACTTCTTCAGAGCCTTCACCAAAGCTTTATGCTCTTCTTCGGTTTCCGTGATTTTCGTGCTGAGTGCCGCGATTTGTCTCTCGAGTCTCTGAACGTCCGCTTCCTTCTGTCTAACTCTTTCCTGCATTTCCTTCTGCTTCCGAAGTTCGTGATTCAAGCAACTTTTGTGTCCTTCCAACACTTGTACAGCCGTCAGAAGATTCCTCTGAATCAACGCCGACTCTTGATCAGCAAGATTTCTAAGCTCTTGATATTCGTTACGCTGCTCTTCGGATAAATTCAAGTCTCCTCCGTCCATCATTCCCTGAACTTCAGCTTCATAGGCAACTTTTTGTCCTTCCATATCAGCCTTCCTCTTTTTGAGATCTGCCAACTGAGCTGCACTATTTTCAGCCAATGCCTCGGCAGCAGACAATGCTTTTTTCGCGGATTCCAACTTTTTGAATTCATGAGCCACTGCCACCTTCAAAGAGAGCATTTCCTGCTGCTTTTGTGCTAGAGCTGATTCTTGTGTATCCAGCCTTCGATTGAGTTTCTGAACTTCTCTCTGAACTTTCTTGTGTTCTGTATGAACTGATTGAATCTTCAACTCTTCGGCAGTCTTTGTAGTTTCCAATGCGGCAATGATCTTTTTCTGCTCGTTGATCTTCTCTTTTGACTCGTCGATCAATCGCTCACAATGGAATAGTTGATGGAGATAGAGCATAGTTGATTTGGCAGCCAATTCATTCTTCATCGTTTGATACTTTTCAGCCTCATCCTTCTCCATCTTGGCTTCTCTTTTCTCCTGAGCAATTCCTCTACGTTTGTTCATATTGTGTTGAGTATCATCTTCGGCCTTCGTCATTTCGTTCTTCAACTTTTCATACTCATTCTGGAACTCATAGGAGCGAGAGAGCTCCTCAAACAGTTGAGTTCTTTCTTTTGGATTCTTCATAGCGATGCTCTCAATGGCTCCTTGATAAACCAGGAAATTTCTTGCTTTGATGAAAATCTGGATACTCTCCATCTCAGCAGCATACGCTTCTTTGGTAACTAGCTGTCCGTCGAGGTAATTCTCCGAAGTTCCGTTATTAACACCTCTGGCAAAAGCTTTTATCGTTCCGTCCGCATATTTGTAATTCATTGTAACGCGGCATTTCTTTCCAACTGGTCTGTTAATTGGAGCTCCATGAATGAGATCCTGAACAAAAATATATATTAATCTCTCAAAAATCGATTTTCTTACAGTATATTTCTTGACACGCAAACTGGTTGGCCGTTCTCCGAGAACAAAGGAAATTGCATCCATCAAATTCGATTTTCCAGATCCATTCGGTCCAATAATAGCAGTAAATCTGCTGAATGGGCCGATAATATGCTTTCCTTTGTAAGATTTGAAATTCTCAATTTCCAAAGTGTGAAGATGGCCTTTTCCGGGTAAACTGTCTACGGTAGAGGTGAGACCATTACTGGTAGTACCGGTACCGCCGGAGCTACCTCCACGCATTCTAGGTGCTGAAAACTGGGCTGGAGCATGAAAAATAATGGTTGAACATTAAAAAATATAGATATCATGGTGATAAAACCACTGTTCTCAAGAAAATAATGAATACATGAGATGAAATGTACAAGAACTTTATGAAAAATCGACAGTTTTTGAGATCGGTATTGAGAAAGGGGGTGTCATAATGCATTTTCCCGATTGCTTGGTGATCCTTGTGTGGATCCATCGACGCCTCGAAGGAAATTAACGAGGTTGATTGGAGAAACGCCCATCGCAAGTAACTGGAACGATATTTTCTTACAGCTTATATCATATTTTGATAATTTTCAGTTTCTTTTGCTGTTTTTCCAAGATTTTTTGAAGTTTTGAATAAATTTGAATTAGTTTTTTGAATTATACTATAAGAGAAAAATCTCACCTTTTCCACTGCCACTATTTGATCAATTGTCAAAAAAACATTGAGAAACTTTGCCACTTCCATTGCTTCTGCAATTTTTCGGAGTAAACATTTGAATTCAGTTCAGAAACAAAGCGAAACCAACTTACGTTGTGTATCCTTCTTCAGCTCGCTCATCCTCGCCGAATTTTGAATTTTCGAAGCGATGAGTGTGTTTCTGAAACAATAAAAACGATTTCAATTGATTTTATGTAAGAAATTATGTGAAGATATCACTTTTAAGCTTGAAATCAACGATTATTGAGAAGCCGACACACAGAAATTTTCAAAATTAAAACTCGCTAAACAACGCGCGCGCGTAATAGCGGAGCGTCGTTGTTTTCTCCTTTTAGTGGGAATTCAAATAGCAGTTTTGTGGTATGAGTTTTAGGTTTTTATTTTCGAAGAATAGAAAAACAGAAAGCTTCAACTATTAAAGGACTTATCTATTCATTTGAGAAAGCTCAATGAATAGCTCAAGAACGTAAAAAAAAAACAAACACAGTTATTGCCATTTCTTGCTACAGTAATCTTGTGCATTTTCGCGTATCGGTGTACATACGAGTTGATGCAATTTTTCCCAAAATTTCAAATTTTTAGGCTTTTCACCGAGATTGTCCTCAATTTTTGTGTATTAAGTTCTAATTTTCAGCTCTAATAATGCTTTCGGGACCTTCTACATGTCTTTCGAAAGAATCTACTGAAAACGAGCAGCTTGTGGCCGAGTGCGAAGCGTACATCGCCGAATTTTTCTCCGGAAGAGGCTTGATTAGTCAACGAGCTCCGGATGAAGAGCAAAAAAAGATGCATGATGAAAAGTACAATAAAGAGGTCTTCTACGACGATAAAGACACTGCAGAAGGAAAACCAGTCTACAAAAAGTATCGAGAAGAGCACATCAATCAACGATCGAGTAATAATTTCATAAATTTTCGATTTTCAAATGCATATAATAATCAGACTGTGATGCTCAATACATCAACAATCTCCACGTCTATTACGGAGACGGTAGTAAGCTGAAACCGCTTCCCAAGTTGGGTCATTATGCTGTTGATTTCATTGTATGGTTGATTTGAATTATAAATGTTCACTAAAGATTTGATATTCAGAATCCACACAATGCGGAGACGGAGACGACGACGCAGTTGAAAAGTCTGGAAGTGTTTCGTAGCAAAAAGGCGGTGGCGATGTGGGTGAAAGAGCATCGAAAACTGGGATTTATGAAAGCGGACCGGCAGAGATCGCTATCTTGTACTGAGCTGGATATTGACTTTGTCCCGGTCAATCTGAATGCGAGGAATAAGGTGGATAAGGTATGAAACACTGGTTTTTTGGATTTAAAATTGTATTCAAATTTGCAGTTCGGAACGATTCGAAATTTGGATGAAGACTACAAAACACCACCGAACACAGGCGGTTTGCCAGACTACGAACTATATTTCAATGTCTCGGTCACTGCGAGCTTTATGATTTCGCGAATCAACGCTTTCGATCATAAAGTTGGATTTCTGGAGATTGGAAAGGTTTTATTCAGCACTGAACGAATGTGTGCATACATGATTCCGAAGAAATATGACACGAAAATCATGTTGAAGGAGTTTTCGAAGTTTTTCAAAAAGTGGTTCGATGAACTTCCCCAAGAGAGAAAAGCGACATTTGGTACTGATGAAGATGCTATGACAAAGACGAAATTTCAAAAACGCCAAAAAAGTCCGCCTGCTTATTTTTGGAGAGTGAACGTCATCTTGTGTCTCCCCGAGTTCGAATCTGAAGGCACAATGTTTAGGAGAGCTCGCCACGTGTGTTATATCCCGAACTCTCACCCCAGACGAGATATTTACTTTGAAATCGACACGGGAATGTTGCGGACGGTGGAGACGTGCAAAGATCGCGTCAGACGGATGCCACAGGAGTTTGCGCGCGTGCCGACGCCGATACTCGAAGTGCGATTTGAAGGAGCAGAGGTGATTAAGATCCGATCTCGGGCAGAAAAAGTAATTTCAAAGTTTTCAGACTGACGAAGATGTGCGGGATCGGATTGCTGAAGTCCGAAAGACTGGAAGCATTTACATCGGTCGTTTCGAGTGTGAGAATCGTGCGAAAGAGCAAAATAAGTATATGGGCAAGCAATTTGGAATCAAATGGTCTGATTTAGAGACTGCTGTGGTACGGGAATTTTTTTGAGCCGTTGTAGGCTTCAATTTGCTATTACCATGATCTTATTTCATTTTTGCCTTCGCATCCGTAAATCTGAGAGTGGGCGGAGCTTAGGAGCAATTATTTTCTGATTTTCCTATGAATTTCATCGAATACGGTTTTTTCAAAAGGTTCGCTACCAAGCTCCGCTCACTCGTAATTTCGAACGCAATGCACATTGGAATTATGCCAGAATATCACTTTAAAACTCTTTTAAAGCCTAAAATTACTTTCAGGCTCTTCCAGTCAAGAAGTATCCTCCACCACCGCTAACTACCCTTTTCTGTGGAGAGAGGGATTGTATGGGCTTGTGCTGCACCGACAAATATCTCGAAAAGACTGAAATCCTACAAGTGCCGACCCACGTTTCAATGACATGGGTGGCTGATAAACACGAAGCGAAAAAGGGTTTCCACTACGAGAAGGTTTCCACTGCGTCTCCCAAAAAGAAGTATTATCCTTCAAACCCGAGCCCGAGTTATCTGAAACCCGCCAATGTTAGCTCCTTCTTCCAGTAGTCCCTGATTAATGTTTTTATTCTTTGTTCCTGTTTTCTTCTTGTTACAAATGTTTTTAATGTTCCAATAGTTATATGTCCAATTTTCTTTATTACCTTTCTGAAATTTCTTATAGAAGCACATACAAGGGACAGTCGTAGAGACAAGAATAAGTTGAGAGTTAGACAAAAAAAAACAGAAATAAGAAGAGGTTAAAATATGGGCTTCAAAAAGAGGAACATCTAGAGAGAGAGGTACAGACTGAATAGCCGTAAAAGATCACAGAAAAACAGTTTTGGATTTAGATGGCTTGACAGGCTTTCTGTAGCCATTCGTAGATTTCTGTTTTGCCAACGCGCCGGAGGAATGGGCCGACTTCTCGGAGGACCCGGGCGTGGTACTCATTGAGCCAGGTGATCTCAGAAGGAGTAAGGAGGGATTTGTCCACTATAGAAGTTTGGATTGGCACAAGAGTGAGGGACTGAATTAGCGATTTCTTTCTAAATTTCAAAAAAAGATATAGAGATACCTGGAATCCTATAAAGTTGGGAGCTCCCGATGGAACATTCACTGCGACTGTCTCATAACAATTCTCAATACGGATTCCATAGTGCTCCTTTCTATAGAATCCTGGCTCAATAGTTAGCACTTGACTGGCGTGTAGTTCTCCACCACTTGGAACACTGCGATGTCCAATTCCGACTGAAATTTTAAAATTCCTATTAACAAAAAAAAACTACAATTCTTACTGGGTCCCTCGTGCACATTCAAATAGTGTCCTACTCCATGTCCCGTTCCATGCTCGAAATCCAATCCCATTTTCCAAAGATTATCTCGAGTGAGCGTATCCAAACGAGCTCCCACAATGCCATCTGGGAAAACGGCACGAGCCAAATTGATGTGTCCTTTGAGGACCAACGTATTGTGAAGTATAAAATCTGGAGGTGCGTTGGAGTACCACACTGTACGAGTCACATCGGTTGTTCCATCAGTATAATGTGCTCCCGAATCGACGAGATACACTTGGTCGTTGGAGGCAAGTCGCTTTCCATCCTCCTCGTTCGGTTTGTAATGTGGAAGCGCGGCGTGGTCTCCGACAGCCGAGATTGTGTCGAAGCTTTAATTTTTTGATTAAGGCTTCATTTCGGCCGGTCGAAAATTGGCGACCGCCGAACGAATTCTTGTATTTGAGCGTCAGAATGCGAGCAGTCAGCGCCGTAAAATAAAATGCTGGGTACGCAAACACCATCTGACATGTAGACGCGCAAATACAAACATTTTGGTCGGCGGTCGGTCGGCCAGCTACATTCACAAACCTCAATGTGACATATCTATCCTGTTGACTTCTCAATTTGTCTATTCTCTCGGCTAACTGAATCTCAGAGAACGTCTTTCCTTCACCCATCTCCTTCTCCAGCCAGTAAAGAAACTCGACGAGAGCAGCGCTGTCGCGAATCTGAAATCAAATTTTCAGTCGATAAAAATCCTTTTAGACCTTCTCACATGACTAGTTCTCATTCCTTCCATCTCTCTATGGTTCTTGGTGGCTTTTGCAGTTTGCACAAATGAGGTGTCGATCATCGCGTTGTCTTCTCCAAAGATGATTCCAATGGCATAATTCGTCTCCGGTGTCAGATAAACCATCCGTGGCTCGTCTGCTTCGACTTTAGATTGAAGCCATCCGGCAAGCCACGTGTAGACCTCTTCATAATGATGAATGGAGACGTTGGCTTCGTGAAGATGAGCCCGAGCGACTTCATCCAATTTCTTCTCATCAATGAATAAATGGATCTCTTTCATCGCGACGAAAAGGTAGGAATAGGCAAGCGGATTGTATGGAATATCACTTCCACGAATATTCAGAATCCACATGACGTCGTCAAGAAGAGTGAGCACTGCAGCTGACGCCTTCTTGGTCTTTAGTTTCGCCCGAAGCTCATCCACCTTCTGTGATGTTGTCTTTCCACTTTGTGCTTGTTCCATAACAGCCACTGGCTTCTGTCCGAGACTTGGCCGATCCTCCCAAAACTCGTCGACGAGATTTCCAGGAATTGAAACAGGAACTAGTCCGGCTGCTTTCATTCTCTTGAAGGTTTTCATTCCCATCTCATAAGTTACCAGTGTTGGATCATATCCAATCACTGATCCTCGTTCCATCTCCCGAATCAACCAATCTGTGACGGATATAGACTCGGGCAACCCCTGTTTCATTAGTGTCCAACATGATGGGTCCAGTTGTTTGCCGGCTTGAGTGAAATACCGACCGTCGGTCCATAGGAGAGCTTCTTTGTTAGTCACAACGACGTAGGCATTTGAACCACCGAATCCAGAGAGGAATTTGACACGGAAATCGTACTCGGCAAGGTATTCACTCTGGAAGAAACGAAAAATAACATACTAGTCTTTCAAAGGTAGGTTTTTATTGTCTTATGCCGCGTTGATTTCCAGGAGTAATTTCCTGGAAAACGCTGTCTAAAGCTATATTTGTTTTCCAGATTTACAGGGAAGCTTTCGCTTCGAGACCCGCCGTAAATCGACATGAACAACACAGTCAAAACGAGCGATACAGTATTTAGTGTGTCTGGAAATCTGAGAAACAACGGCAGCTTTCGACAGCGTTTTTCCAGGAAATTTCTCCTGGAAATCAACTTTGAACGCGGCATTGTTTTATGCAGAAATGCGTTTTTCTCAACGAAGGATGTTTTTTGGAATTTTCTCTATATTTTTATGTGAATTCGCATGATTTTATGCGCGAAATGAAGCAGTAGAAATATACTAACACCATGAGCATCCGTGCTTGGTAGCAAATACGCAGTTATCGGTTTGTTTTCGGTTAGGGCGAGAACCCGTTCCGCTGAGAACAGTTTTCTCAACTTCGAGACTTTTTCCACCGTCGACATGGCCCTGCCCAGCCTGCAAAACAAAAGAAATTGATTGAGTATTCGGAGAGAAAAATGTGTGAAAAACTGGCAAAGAGGCGACACTGACTGACTGATAAAGGTAATTATTAAACGTACGAAAAACGTTGTATCGCCGAAATATTCAATCAATCGGTTTACGAGCTGTTCAAAAATCAGAAACCACTTCATTATACTTTTTGAAGAAATCACTATTTCGGAGAACCTTTTGAACAGAAACCCCTTGAACACAACCCGCCTCATACTGTCTGCGTCTCTCAAAAAATTTTTCTTCGGTTTTGGAGAAATAGAGAGTGTCCTCACAGGAGTTTTTGGCTAATGAAGACTCACATTTGGTTATTTACAATTAAAAAATGCCAGAAAAAATATATATAAATTATTGATGAAAAGCAAAAGTGCTCCGGCGGGCGAAAACTTATTAGCGGGAGGTTTAAATAAAATAGACATCTATCCTATAGCGAAATCCCAAAAGTGAGGAAAAAATTCTGGAGAAAAAACTAAACTTTTTGGTCCTTACCTAATTGGAACACAGCACCACATTTGCAGATCAAAGACAATATTTTTACAGCAAAAACAATTTTAGAAAATTAAACAAAATTTTTTGACAGGAAAATTGCGGGAATTCCTGCTTCAAATCTTTTTGAAATCAACAAAAAATATAAAAATTTGGTTCCTCGCCTACCGTAGCAAGAATTTTAAGGCGCAAGAGCAACATTTTCGGTTAGTCTCAGCGCGATTTCACACAGTTACTGTATTTTTCAGTTTTTTTTTTGAAAAAATCGCGAGAAAAAACTCACAAAATTTGTAACATCAGGAGAATAAAAACATTAAAACTGATCCTCATCTTCAAATTCTGAGATGTTAGCTGCTGAAACCGGAGACGGTTATTCATGACATTGTTTTTTATACGAAAAACGTTTTACAAAACAAAAAAACGCATTATTATGCCTACATGAATCATTCTTATAAGAAACAAAATACTTTTTGGTTTCAGCTTTTGAATTTCAATTTAAAAACAAGGAAACTTATTTTTATGTCATGAATAACCATATGGGGAGCTCATATGCGCCGTCCGTCTAGCTCGAAATTTGGGTCACGCCAATTACTTAAAGCAGGCAAACTAGTTTGCTGGCCATTCGAGCTAATGCTGCTCAGCGAGTTAACCTGATTAATAAAAAAAAGTTGGTGATGGTCAGAAAAAACACGAAACGACAAACAATTCAAGAGACAACAAAATTTTTTTTTTTGGAAATTGTGCTTTTTTGGTTTTTCAAACAAAAATTTGAGTTCCTGAAATTTAGAGAAATAAAAAACGAAAGAATCATAATTTTTATTACAGTATTCATTTGTACAATCAGTAATCTAACAGAGAAAAAAAAAACAAAAAAAACTATCTCAAGAACCCGCATTACAATTTCAGTTCGTCCCCAAAATAAAAACGACCTCGTTTTAGTTTTCAAAAAAAGTTCTTTCTTTCAAAGTTGTCTAAATCGTGGAGATCTGCTGTCGACGGTTCCATTCGAGCTCGGTTCAGAAGTGGGTTGGAAATTCTTGGTTTCCTCAATCACTTGATCGAAAATCACTTCAATTCCCAGCCAAGTCTCTTTTCCAATCGGGATCAACCAATGGGGCTTGACTTGGAATGCGAACCAGGCTGAAAACTCAGATATTAGGAAAATGCGCCCTACTGAACAACCCACTTTTCATATCTGGCGGCAATTCCAAAACGTAAACATATTTGGTTGGTGTGTTCTTTTTAATCCAATCCGTTGCTCCTCCGGTAGCTGTGCCCAACATATCGGCTGCTGTTCCGACTCGGTATTTGGTCTCGCGATATGCGAATACTCGATCGGCGGCTCGATTAGCAAGTGTTTCCTGGAAAATTTTGTTCGCAAAGTTTAAAAATTAAAAATTAAAAAGATCATCTTTTAAAATTGGCTTGACTGTTTTTTCGCCTCTGAATTCCCTACCATGGTCAGCTACCGAATTTTTGCTAATAGAAGCAGACCCTATTTGTGCAATGGGAGCTCAATTATCTAGGATCCTTAAATATCTATCAAAAATCTGTCAACTGATAAAACATTGGTCATATTATGATAAACATTTTACTAGTTGGACACTTTTCTATATCGTTGATAAGAACTGAAATAATTAAACTCAAAATTGACGGTTTGGGTGGGGTTCGATTAGAGAAGTGGTATTGTTAACACTTGGTTGGTTTCAAGCGGTATATCTCATTTGGATGAAACTTTACAGAAAAGTTGTCAACTACAAAATTGAAGCTCTTTTATTTTTTAGTAAACTTTGAAATTTTTAGACAACCAGCCTGTTTGCAGCGCCTCTGGCGCTTCAAACAGCTGGCTGGTGCGCCTTCGGCGCGAGTTGACCTATTTTTATTTTGTTCGTCGCTGCGCTCCTCACTCTTTTTTAAAAGTCACGTCAAATTATATTTAAATTTCAAGTTTTTCAAAATTTGCGGACAGATTGACAGATAGACAGAGAAAGAGACGCAACTTCATTTATTTATTATAAGAATGATTTGAAAAAGTCTGAAATAGTTTTTCAGGACTTCAAAGTTGACTACCGTAATCAATCTATTAGAACTATCTGTTAGAACGACCTCTCTAACTTTCAACTTTGAGCCGATTTATCTCGGTTTCTGTGTGAGATATGAATACTAGATCAGCTGATAAAATATTGGCTATATTATGATAAATAATTTGTCAGTTGACACATTTTTGACATCTTTCACAGGAATCCGGATAATTGATCTCAAAACACACAAAGCTGCAGGTGACGTGGTCTGCGAAACAATGATGCTTGCACGCTGAGTTCAATTATCTCGGTTCCCATGAGAGATATCAAAAAGTGATCAACTAATAAAATGTTTAGCATGATATCAGAAGTGTTTTGTTAGTTGACCACTTTCTGATACTTCTTATAAGAACCGAGATAATTTAGCTCAAACCTAACAGTGTGAGGTCCCTTCTATTACAAGTTTTAAGGCAAACCTAACAATGCATGGAAACTACCAAGTTCTTACCAAATCCTTGAAGTCCTGTGGATAGGTTCTCTTATGATAGTTGTACGGTAGAATCCATAGCTGTCCATGGGTATGCATTGACACTAATGCGTACAGACGACCGTAGATTTCAGAAGACATTACAAAGTCACGAACGGCCCTGAAAAGAAGGTCAGTGATCAAAAAGAGTGTAATTTTAATGTTCAACTGATGCTGAACTACACATCAGGTTGATTACCGTAAAACCAGATGGGCTCCCTTACTTCCAGCCAACTTTCCTTGGTTCCTGTCAGAGATATAAAAAATTGTCAACTGATAACTTGTTTATCACAATATCACCAATCTTTCACCAGTTAGCAACTTTTTAACATCTTTCATAGGAACCGAGATAACTGAACTACAAAGTGGGTGGGCTTCTGACCCACTCACCTGGATTCCGGCTCTGAGAACGGTCTTGGTCCCTGGAACTCATCGGAGCATGGATTGTTAAATGGATAGTTGTTATGAGAAAATCCAATATCGTAGTTTCTATTCAAATCGACACCTTCACAGCAGAGATCGGAAGAAAATGGTCCAGTACCTGTGCAGTTTTCTGGCGCTCTGTTTTTACGCCATTGACGGATCTGAAAAATTCGGACGTTATCATGGACCCTGTCTCCACACCTACCGTAGCCCTTGTAGAAGTTCTAGAGTAGACGAAGCCATCCGGATTGAGAACTGGAAACACATAGATATCCAAAGTGTTCACATATTTTGTGATTTTATCGTCGACGAGATATCCATTGACCAGCTGAAATCATCAACCACATGTGTAAACAAGACAGGATATTGTGTAATCTTTTCTTTTCTTTGTTAATTGTTGCTTTTTTACACCTTTCGCTAGTGAGAGAAAGAAGAGGATAATGATAGATTATCTATTTGTGACTATGGTCAGTTTGTTACTTTCATGAGCGTAAAGAAACTATATGGTGGTGAGGAAGCTACCGTTTTCCTCTAATAGAAGCCCACTCAAATCGTCAACTTTGAGCTCAATTGACTCAATTCCTGTAAAAGATATCAAAAGTTTGGTAACTGATAAAATGTTTATGATGATATCAAAAACATTTTGTCGGTTGATCACTTTGCGATGTCGTTCACAGGATCCTAAATAAATTGGCTCAAAGATAAAGTGATTACGGTATTTGCAGAATAAACATTTCAGTTGAAATCACTCAGTTTTGGGTGTCTGCACAAGCACTCACTATACATTTCAAAGATTATAAATCTGAAATGCAACTTTCTTTTTGCAGTTTGCTTTTTTTTTTTCAATATCACTTGCCAAAAGTGGTATTTCACATAATGTATATCTGTAGCAAGTGATTGTAAAAAGTATTAACTAAAAGGAAATTTACAAGTTGAAAGTACCGAAATTGCGACAATAGAACTGCAAGCATTTTATCAGTTGACAGATTTTCGATATCTTTTATAGCATCCGAGATAGATTAGCTCATAGTTAGAGGCTAGTATAAACCAATTCTGGTGCTTTAATCTTTATACAACTTCTTCAAACCAAGTTTCAAACTAAAATTCAAAAAAAAAATCTTCATAATAATTTCCCAAACTTCTATACATACCTTCTCAATAAAATACACAGCAACATGGAATGCTGGCCACTCTCTGGCATGATTTCCTCCATCCAACCAGACTGCGATTTTCCTTCTTCCAGCTGGAGCAGGTTTTCCGATTCGAACTCCCAACAATGGACGTCCTTCTCTGGATCTTCCAATCGTTTTCAATTGTACAAATGATGGATTATCATGAGCAACTCCTTTGACATAATCCTCGAATTGTGGCCAGTCGTTGTATTGAGTGAGATCGAAAAACGGAGTTCGGGCACCGGCTTTTGTTTGTGGGGTCCTGGAAAAAATAACTTTTTGTAAATTGAAATTTTTGAACCATTAAACATCCGGAGATTATGGAGATTCTAGAATTTTAAGTTCTAAAACTATACTTCTCAGATTCTATCAATACGAAGTATTCTAATGTTGCATGGTTCACAAGTTCCAGGAAGTATCAGATAATGAACGTTTTCAGAATAAAAAAATTAAAAAATTCGAGATCGTGAGATTCACAGAGCCTAAAAGAGATTTCATAGGCTTAGCCGATTGTATAAGCTAATGGGAATCCGAAATTAATTTTGACCAGCCTAATGGAACATTTTCCGATTTTTAGCAGGCTTTTGACTTCCAATTGGGAGCGACTTTCCAGATAATATTTTCAGGAACGATTCGAAAAAGATCCAATTCGAAAATCTGGTTCATTTTGAGTTGAAGGTCTTTTGCCCCTAACTTCGAGCTCAATTATCTTTTATTCTTCAAAAGCTATCAAAACATTTTTAATTGATAAATTCTCTATCATAAAATCACCAACACTTTATCTCTTTACCACTTTTGAACTCGTTTACAGGAACATAGATAAATTAGATAAAAGCTGAAAGTTAGGAGTACATTCCTATTACAAGTTTTACGATAGTCCACTTTCATTCAAATACCCAATCCTATCTAATAGAATATCTCCCATTTTCGTCATAGTTATCTCAGCACTTTGATCATGTCCAGTACCTTTCTGTTGCCGAAATAAATGCTCCAATCGAACGCAGCCCTCTATTTGTACGTTGCGCTCAATCGTCCCAACTATTGTAAAAGATATCAAAAAGTTACAAACTATAAAATGTTGGTTACGAACATTGTTTTGAACATAGTTTCATCAGTTGACTGTTTTTTGATAACTCATATAGAAACCGTGACGATTGAGATCACAGAGCAAGTAACCTAACTCTATAAAGCCAAAACCTCAGAAAAAAATCGGTAAATCATTTTCTCAGTTCCCAAGAGGAAAAGATTGGCTATTGGCTACCTATCCTAAACAGGTTCCTTCCATTTCTCTAATAAAAAACCAAATATATGAATCCACTTCCTTTTTGATAACGAAGCAATAATTTATTTCCGTTTCTCCCTACCTACCCGTTGAATTTCCCTTCTGCCTTCTAATCGAAAAGATACATTAACCATCACTGATTATGATGATAGTAATGATTATTATTAATGCCAACCACACCATAATCTGTCACTTATTCTCCATTCCTCCATTCGATAACCACTTTTTTGTTTGTGTTTGGAAGAGAGAAGAGAGGGAAAAGAAGCAGAGAATAGAATATGAAACTGAATGGGAGGTTTTAGATGACCTTGTTTAAGCAAAAGAAAAATGGAACAAAAGGGGGCGAAAACTGGATATTCTAGGGGTTTCTTGAGTTGTAAATCAAACATCTACTTGAACATGGAAAGAAGTTGAAAATCGGAAAAGTTTGAGTAAGTGTTCAGAAATCAAATTAACAGATTTGATACAGTATAGAAGCCCACCCCAACAGTAAACTTTGAGCTCATTTATCTTGATTCTTATGAGAGATATCAAAAATTAGTCAACTGATAAAGTTATTCTCATAATAAACCAAACTTTTGTCAGTTGACACTTTTTTTATATGTTTTGCAGGAATCGAGATAATTAAGCTCAAAGTTACGGTTTGGGTGGGGTTCTATGAGAGATACGGTGGTTAATTTCGAAGACTCAAAAAAGTAATCCAAAATATTTCAATTCGTATGAAAATTTCCATGTCTACTAAACACAAAAATAGAGCTACCATTTAGTGATTAACCACTTTTTGGTACAATTCATCCAAATGAGATATCCTCATGAAACCAACCAAATGACAAAACTTTCAAATACTATTTGAAGTACGGTAAGGCTCCAACTCCCAAAATTTTCAGTGAATCTCTTCTGATTTGATTTCTACTGAACAAAACTTGCAAGTCCTAAACTTCTCATACCTCAAAATTTTCGATGTTTTAGGAATTCAAAATCTTAGAATCGCAGAATCTCAAAATCCTAGAATCCTAAAATCCTAGAATCCTTGAATCCTAGAATCTCAGATCCTCAGAATCTCAAAATCTTCAAATCTAACAATCTAGGAATATCAGAATCTCAAAATATTTGAATCTCAGATTCACAGGACTTCAGAATCTCAGATCCTCCGAATCTCGGAATCTTATTGTTAGGATCTAAAATACCTATGAACCTCTGAATCTCAAAAACTCTATGCCCGGAAAACTGAAAGACTCACCAAACTGCTACCAACAGGTAGACTAGGAGACACACCGTAGACCTCATCACGAACATCTTCTTCAGAAGAGGAGGGCTAACGTCTTCAGAAGAAGCTGTTGGATGATGGTGTCTCTCTGCCCTACAACTGAGACATTGGCAAACGAAAAAAGTGGGCGGACGGCCCAAGACGACGACGATATCAGTGGCAAAAAGAGAGATGGAAGAGAGAAGAGAGAATTAGAGAAAGAGACTTGAGAAAACAAGACTAAATAATACCGAATATATATCTGTAGATGTACATTTATTATAATAACATTGAGGTGAGAGAATGTGTAAAAAGTGTGAAAGTGTATCGAAATGCTGAGAGAAGAAGAGATATCAAAGAAGAGGAAGAAAAAGAGAAGAAGTGGAACTATTCAAGACTGGAAATGGTTTTATTCTTCACGAGAGGGACAGTAGTTTTGGTTGAAGGGTTTATGGCTCGTTACACTGCACCGTCCATCTGACAGGGCGGCGCACAACTACTCGGATTGATAAAACAGGGTATATCTTCAGACATAAGCATCTTGATAGCACAAAAATTGGTAGAAACATAAATTTACAATTGATTCAAAACTACTAAAATTTTCAAAGCAGTTCCTCAAGTCTAGGTATTGTTATAATTGTGCAAGTATGAGTCTTTTGTCGTTGTGATTTCCATGAAATGAAGCATCTTTGCCAAGCGATAACTCATCTCAAAATAGATAAAATAATTTGAAACTTATCCAGTTTACTGACGAATTATTTGATTTGTTGTACTCCAAACTTGAACCCAATACACCGATTTACTCAAAATTTATGCTAGTACAAACTTCAGTCCGGGTAATTATGCGCCACTCTGTATTGCTTATTGAAATGGAAAACATGAAAAATAGAAGTAACAGAAATTCGAAGCACTACCCTTCTATATTTCAATTCTCGACTGAAAGATTGATTCCATTTTTATAGTTTTCGAAAAGCGGTTTAGAATTTCGGAATTTTCGAAATTATATTTATCAAAAAAAGTTTAAGGTCTTTGCATTTCTGAGAAGAACCTAAATTTTAAATTTGATTTTTAAGGTTATTCGAAATTCCAGAATTACCCAAGTCGTGGGAAATCAATGCGACAAACTCCAAAGATTTAAAATTTCTGAATTTCAGTAAATGCTGTCGGAAATTCAGAAATTCTAAAGCTCAAAAATTCAAAACAATGGAAGTTCAAAACAATAGAAATTTAAACAAGGAGAGAGAGAAAGAAGATGAGCATCAGGTAAAATTTTTTTAACTCGGAACTTGGAAATCGGAAGTCGATCCCTCCAAAACCATCGAATCTGAAACACCTGAATCTCATAGCGAAATTGTTAGAATAACGGTGACACTTGTATTTTAGAGCCAAAAAAGAGATAGCGAGAGAAAGAAAGTGAGTTTTCAATTCGGAAGTCGGAAGTTGGATCCTCTGCTGTCAGAAAGCCAAGCGCGCGCTATTCATTGTCATTTCATTTCTTTTAAAATCTGATTTCGGTCAATTGTGAACGGGGGACGTTCAGTGGAAATGATCCACCTAGCCATGAACCCCAAACATGGCGAGTATAGTGTCTTAACTTTGTCCACTATGACACCAATCAGAAGGCAAAGGAAATGAAACAATAAACAGCGCACACGAAGCATCTTGGCAGTGAAGAAGTCCTGTGATCCTCGTGGAGTTCTGCCTTCAAGAAGTCCGTTGTCTTCGTAGAAGGATCGGTGCCTTCCCATCCTTGATCCATCCCAGCTGCCCTGGAAGTTCGTTAGAACTATGACTTCTCGTCGATTTCTCCAGCTTATATAGCCCCCGTAGATGAGATCTAAAGATAAGATAAGAAAAGAGTTCAGGAAGGTACACGGCGAATTTCGTATAATTTTTTTTTAAATAAATATGAATTATTGTAGTTTCCATTGTCTTCAGAAATCAGTAGTAAACACACGGAAACTGTGATTATTTTTTTAAAAAATATTAAAACGAACATTTTGAGATTACTGTACTTTTCGATTGTAATCAAGGTCAGTGTTTTGAGAACATGTAAACCTAGGCCTCTAGCTATATCAGGTTCTTAAACTGTTACAATTCAAGAAGCCTCTCTCTCTCTCTCTCTCTCTCTCTCTCTCTCTCTCTCTCTCTCTCTCTCTCTCTCTCTCTCTCTCTCTCTCTATTTTCTTTAAAAAAAGAACAAGGGGCACCAATCAAACTACTTTATCACACAAATCAGTTGTAACTTCTTTCTCCTTGCTTCTTCATGCTTCTTCTTTTTTTGCCCATTATTTCTTTTCTTGATGATGGCAAACCAACATTTTTCTAAAAGAATAATACTAATCGAATTAGTACCAACTAACGTATGTACTGCCTGAATAAAGAATGCTAACAAAGGAACAGGGAAATAAAAATAAGAAAAATGCATTTATTCCAAAAAAATCTATCTTTTCACTTTCAAACTGAAGCTCACATCTGAAGAAACTGGCATCGAGAGATCTTTCAATTTTAGAAGAACCGATTTCATTGTCGAACGATCCGCTGGAAGTTTGGTCCAACAAGATTTCAGCGCGATTTCAGAAATGATTGGAGGAGTGATCTGAAATTAAAATGAAAATATTTTTGTATTTAGAAATCGTTAGGAACCTCTGGAAACGGCATACGGTAGTCGTCGCAGAAAATCTTGGCTCTCGTTTGCAAGTTCGACATTCCTGGGTACGGATCAGCACCGTCGGCGTAGATCTCCCACATCAGGACGCCTGGAATTTCAGAATATCAAAATTTTTGAATCTCAGAATTTTCGAATCTTTGAATTTCATTGGTTTTTTTTTGAATTTCAGAATTTTCGTTTCTAAAATAATGTTTTTCAATGTTTTGAAAATCCCAAAAATCTCAGAATTTGAGAATTTCAGAATCTCAGAATCTCAGAATCTCAAAATCTCAGAATCTAAGAATCTCGGAATCTCGGAATCTCAGAACCTCAGAATCTCAAAAGTATACCAAAATCTCACCAAATGCCCAAACATCACTTTTCAACGAGTACAATTTATCCTGCATGACTTCTGGAGCCAACCATTTGACAGGCACTTTTCCCAACGTGTCGTCATGCATTTCAGTACGTTTATCATCCGAAAGTCCAAAGTCAGAAATTTTGATTTGCTGAAAATTTTGGAATTCAGAATTTCAAAAGTTCAGGAATTCAGAAATTAAGAAGTTCAGACATTCGGAAATTCGATTATTCGGAAATTGAGAATTTCAAAATTTCAAAACTTCAGAAACTCAGAAATTCAGAAATCAGAAATCTAAAAATTCAGAAATTTAAAAATTTTAGGATTTTTAAAATTCTAAAATCTGGATTTCCACAGAAAATTCTCACATCAGTCAATGAAAGCAAGCAATTTCTTGCTGCAATATCTCGATGAAGACATTGTTTTTTCTCCAAATAAGCCAGTCCATCAGCAGATTCAATACAAAAACGAAGGCGTTCCGAGAGCGTTGTTTTAGTTTTATTCTTGCGAAGATATGACAGCAACGAGCCATCTGAATATTAATATTTCAAGATTCTCGAATACGGCGCGTCAGAAGCTTCAAATTGAGTAAAGGCGTGCCTTGGCTCCGCCCATTTTGATTTTGAGGCCTCAAAGGTGCATATTGGTCCCGTAAATCAAAATTTGAGAAATTAGGGCATTGGTATAAATGTGATTTTTTAACTCTAACGCATTTAGAGCTTCGAAATAAGTACGCCTGACCTACTTTCTCGAATTACCACTTTCGGGGCCTGCATTCGCTTTTGAAGTCTGAAAATCAAAACAAGCAAAGCTTAGGCATGTTTATACTCAAGTTAAAGCTCCTGATACGCTCAATTTGAAAATTTTGAATGTTTTCACAAAATTCCCTAAATGAAGTATAACATCGAATGTTTAATTTTTCAAAATATTTTGAGCAATCAGAAAACTGTTGATATCTCAAAACCCAGAAGAGCTAGAGAAAAGTTGTCAACTACAAAAACTATTTATCAGCGCAAAATTTTTACATCGAAGAATGTTAAAGTTAAAATATTTTTCGATTTATCCCGAAAACTCACGAGGACACATTTCCATCACAATCATCAGTGGGTGAGCATGAACGGCGAGCCCTGAAAACCCCCCACCATTGCTCATTTCAAACAGGACGTCGGGGGAATTCCGAAAAATCTCGTGATCCAAATATCGTTTATATAATTTTAACGATTCCAGGAACTCAAAGCTCAGATTTGATATAAACACACAAATTATTATAAAACAAACAAATTGCGGGGGATCACATGGAATTGAAATTTGATCTCTCTTCTAAAAGCCACGTCATCACAATTCATGAACTATGGACTTTGAGAATATAGACCAGCTATTTGCAAATCATAGGTCACAGTCCCCCTACCAGAAATCCAGAATCTCCAAAACTCAGAATTTCAGAATCTCGGAGTTTCAGAAGTACAGAATTTCAGAGCTTCAGAAAAGTTAAAAATCTCGGAATCTCAAAATGCCTGAATTTCGAAAATGCCTGATCTCTTTCTTTGGGCCCCCAATTTGCAAATCCTAGGCCACTACCGTACCAATAATTCTAACGATATGTGGATGGGAATATTTTCTCATCAATCGAGCCTCTTTCATAAACGCCGCCCGTGTTTCTCTCGTCATTTGACATCTCATCGTTTTCACGGCGACCTCCACTTTTTGACCGCCAATTTCACACTCGGCCAGTGAAACCTGAAAATTTTTGTTGCAATATGATGACCTAGAAAAAGCTAGGCCACCTCTCCAAACGCTCCTTCTCCGAGTTTTTTGATAAAAATCACACTTTCATGATCGATGATCCAATCGGGTTTCGAGATTGGTGCTCCCAGCTTGACGCCAGAAATTTTGGTTATTGGAATTCCATTTGTTCTGAAAATGAAGGGAAAAGAGCTCAAAAGAAGGATTAAACTATTCATTTTGTCTGGTTTTTGGTTGGATTATGTTCTTCTGCAAAAGAAGCCTCAAAACAATTTGACCTAATTATTGCGCCAAGATCAACTTTTGGTTTTCGATGACCTAGAAAAAAACCAAGGCTACGTACATATGCCACTGAAGTAACTGCTCGACAGTCTTCTCCCGGTGGGTTCCTTCAAACCAGAAGTTTCCGATGGCATCCGAGTTGACACCGAAATTGTGAAGTTTTCCATCGTAGCGAACCGATAGAATCATTGACATTTTGCCTGGAAAGAAGGGGTTTTTTTTTTCTGTGGAGCGAATTTTCTCTTTTTTTTTAAATTTTTTTCGACATCTTTTCAAAAATTTTTCACCAAAACTGAAATTTTGTAGAATTTCAGTTTTTAAAAGTTTCCGACGATGAAAACCTTTTAATGTTAAAAAATTTTTAATCCGAATTTATCACTTCTTCAAAATTTCAAATTCCCGCCAAGTCGTTGATTTTCAATACAGCGCACATTCTCTTTTTCAAAATTTCTATCAAAACTGAAACTTTTTTAGCACTTCAGTTCTTAAATTTTCTGATGATAGTTTTTGTAGATTTTCGTTTTTCAGTTTTTATTTAAAATTTTCAATTTCCCGCCAAATCATCAACTCTCAATAGAGCGCACATGCTCACCGTGAACTTCAGAAGCACGAAGCAAAAAGTTTCCGTGTTTCGGAAGCAATTCTTCAGCGTCTTGCCGCTGCAGAACTCCATGAAACCAAGAATCGCCGCTATTATTCTGTCTTTCCTCAATCGTCGAGGATTCTGTCGACGTCGTACTTCCGTTCAATGACATCGTTCAACCTTCTACACGTCTTCTATTTCTTTTCTTAAGAGATGACGTCAAAAAAAAGTCTCCGTTTCGAGACTTCTTTTCGATAGAATACAAAATGTTAAATGATTCATTGATCTCCCAATTTTGATTCCCACGTATCCCACCAGACAACAGATTCCAAGAATTAGAAAAAAACAAAATCTATATCAGTACACACTTTATTTCCGGGATTTCATTTTGAGAAAGAAAGAAAAGAGGGACGGATGAAAATGAAAGAAGAAGACACAAAAAATACTAGTAACTCATTGTTGCATAAACGTCGTTTCGTTCCTTCCTGTTGTATGTACATTTTAAGATTAAAGAGAGAAGAAAAAGCGCCAAATTTGAAAAATTCCTAGTTTTTTTTGCATGGGGGTTCGGGAGCGAAGAATGATGAGGTTTCGGGTGTGGGGATGATTGGTTGATTTTTGTGAATTGAATAGCATGATCTAATAAAATGAGAATAGGGGAGAAAGAGGAATATAAAAGAAAAAAAACGACGCCCGTCTTTCACCGAACAATCGTCACCAAAACGTTTTTATGTATGTTTTGTTGTGTTACAAAAACGAGCATTTTTACTTTGTTGTTGTGTATTTGGAAGGGGAAGAAAGAGGATTCCAGAAAAAATTGAGAAAAAAGCGAGGATGGGGAAACACAGAAAATATACACTAGAATCAATATGCGAGGAGCTCGTTTCCAGTTTTACTGAAAACAAACTCAAATACATACAGACTCCGAGAGATGGATAACAGAAAAAATAAGTCAAATAAGCAAATTTTTGCAAGATTTGCTCACAAATACACTACGAGTTGGATGAAATTCAATTCGAAAGAGAGAAAAAAACGCGGTGTGTACAGTACAAATGAAAACACATGGTGTCGGACCGACTCGAAAACCAGGCAAATTGGGGGTAGAGTGTCGTGTCAGCCGATACCAGATACAGTTTGAAATTGACAAAAAAAGAAAAAAAGGTGCATGTAATTTGGGGAGGAAGGAAGAGAAAAAGGGTGGATATTCTATGAAATGTGACAAAAAATGTAGTCCAAAAAAGATGAAAAAAGAGTGTAACTTGAATATTCAATGCTTTTGCAGAGAAGCAATGCGCTTCGGACTAGTTGGGACGGTGGGGGATGTTCAAGGGGAGAAAGATGACAGATCAATGCTTGCGCAGCACAAAATACCGAGATGATGGAAACAAAGAGTGGTTTAGATTCTTTGAACTTTATCCGACACAACAACAGGATTATTTTTTCTGATAGTTTCACGTTCCATTGTCTTGTAGTCGAATTGGCAGTTGTGCGCCTGATCGTAGCGGTGATCTCCGCAGTACAATCCTCCACATCTACACGAGAAACCTGAAATTAATTTTTAATTTAAAAACTCATTTCGGGATCCAGATTCATTAGAATATTATTATTAGATATAAGAAAAATACTCACCGGTAAGTCCAACCCGTTTTTTACACATATGGCATCTATTAGCTTTTTTCACCGGGGCAGGGGCGTCTACGACGATTGTCGTGGGTGCAGTGCTCTCAACAACCCTGAAACCAATCGATTGAATTCTTTGTATCTTTTATCGATTTTTCGCTACTTACGTCGTCGTCACAGTTTCATCGGTCACACTGAGAATTTCTTCACAATCAAGCTTCACCGTTGCATCGGATGCACTGACGGCTGCTTTCATACAAAGTTCCACACTTGTCGGGTCAGATTTAAGGGCAGAGGAGGAGGTGGCCATTGAAGACGGAGAAACAACTGCAAAAATTACAAATCAGAATCTCAATCAATTCAGGGTGAATTCGCGTGCTTTCTATCTTTTCTCTCCAATATCACACTTATGTGTCATGAGACAGGGCCCAGCTGATAACACGAAGTTTGGTCGGCGATCAAGAAAAAAAGAGGAAGAAGATGATTAAATAGCAAGTTCAGCTGAATCAAAATCTGATCTAAACTCCTATAAGCTAGATTTTATGAAAAAAGATTTAAAAACTCATTTCCTAGAAGCTCAAACCGCATTAATAATGCAAAAACTTTTCATCATGGATTAGTCATCTATCTCATCAATATATGCAAAAATTAAGGCGTGAAGCAACGATGGATACATGCATCTAATATGCTCTCTCTCTCTCGCAGCTTTCTATCCATTTTCAAGACACACCCATACTCACGACAAGGAACTAATGACGGTCGTTTTCAAGAGCGCCATATGGTTGAAAAATAAAATAATCCTGTTTTCTATTACTTTTTCTCAGCATAAACCAATCAGTCAGAAACCTAACAACGCGATTTTATTCCAATTATTGGCGAGCATAAATATGTTAATCGACAAAAGCCCTAGATTCGACCAGCCATTTGGTAACAAAGACGAATTGAGAACCACTTATTGCACATATTCTTTTTCCTCTTTTCTCTGTTCAGGGCCATATTTTACACACCGCGATTACGAAATGACCACTGGCGCCGGTGTCAGCCGATTTGTCAACTCGTTTTATGTGACAAAGAACACCGATCGCCAGTGATCGATTTTCATTTCGCAATATTCAATTTTTCTGCTTTTTTGATGTTTTTGAAGCAGAAAAACTCACCAGGTGATGTAAGCCTGACAGCATCTTGCTGGCGCTTCAGCGTGTTCTTGAAGCATTGCGAACAGTAGCCTTCTGTAGCGGAGGCTCCAAAAAATCCGCAACCAGCACGGCAGGATGGTGGGGCCTGAGCTTGTTGTTGTTCGTTCTCCATTGGTTGACCTGAGCGACGCCCTGTAAGAAGAAAAATAATGTTATTGAGTAATTCAACTGAGAAAATTTGAACACGACGGGAGAGAGGGAAAATGATTGAACATCATTTTTTGACGAAGAGATAACAAGAAAGACACGTAGGCAAAAGTACATCGGTCGTCACCGGTCCCCCAGGAGGCGCCCCCGAGAAAACAGTCGATGTAACAAAGAGAAAAAGAACAAAATATATTAAACGACGACACTCGACGGAGGCATAAAAGACGTCATCATGTGATCCTTTTCTACAGAAAGCAAAGAGAGAAGATTACGAACACGTTGAGGCGCGCTGATGTTTTTTTCCTCAATCGATTCCTAAACTGCGAACTTTTTTCGCTGCCGCTGCTGGCGTAGCAGCTCAAAAAGTCGTATGCATTTGACATCAATAAAAAATGTGGTCACCAAAGAGAGGAAGGGAGCGTTTTCTCGAAAAAAAAAACGTGCACTTCACGAGATAGACCCCATCCATTCCTAACCATGAGTTTTTTCTTCTTCTAAAGGGATCTCAAATGAACAACTCAAATTCCAGCAGTGTGTGTTTTTCGAACCGTTCGAAATAGGTATTCGAAAAATATTCGTAAAATTTTTTCGAATATTATTCGACGAATATTCGAAAAATTTGTTCGAATAGTATTCGAATAATATTCGAATAATTATTCGAATAATTATTCGAACGAATATTCGAATACTATTCGAATAATTATTCGAATATTCGTCGAATAGTTGTTCGAACGAATTATTCGAATATTCGTCGAATACTTACGAATAGTTCGAATTTTACTTGTCTGCGCCTCTCTCTGTGTGCATTCAGAAGTGGGCGCGCGCGCTCTTGGCTCCATAACTCGCTTCAGAGCAGAGATGGAACATTCTGATCAGCAGAATACGTACTGCTCCAAGATTCTGAAGCCGTCGTAGGCTCGTTAACTTCAATCCATCATAAATCGGTTCATATCAGAGCTACAAACGTAATTTTGACATCCTTGTAACCCTCTCCGCAAGCTTGACACATACACAAACTAAATTCACTGAAGTTGGTGAAGAGAAGTTTGTGTTTTTCGAAAGACGTTTTCCGAAAACGGCTGGTTTCGAAAATTTTTCTAACGAAATTTCGAAAAAACAATTGAAAATTAAAAATTAGACGCTTTCGGAAAACATCTTTCGAAAAACACATACTTCTCTTCACCAACTTCAGGGAATTTAGCTTGTGTATGTGTCAAGCTTGCGGAGTGGGTTACAACGATACCAAAATGACGTTTCTAGCTCTGATATGAACCGAGTTATGATGGATTGAAGTTAATGAGCTTACGACGGCGTCAGAATCTTGGAGCAGTACGTATTCTGCTGATCAGAATGCTCCATCTCTGCTCTGAAGGGAGTTATGGAGCCAAGAGCGCGCGCGCCCACTTCTGGATGCACACAGAGAGAGGCGCAGACAAAGAGAGGGGAGGGGAACTATTCGAATACTATTCGAATATTATTCGAATACTATTCGAAAACTATTCGAACGAATTATTCGAATATTATTCGAATAATTATTCGAATAGTATTCGAATAGTTTTTCGAATAGTTGTTCGAACGAATTTCGAATTTTTATTCGAATTTTATTCGAATATTTATTCGTTTTGCAGCGTTTTCGAATAGTTATATTCGAAAAACACACACTGAATTCCAGTACGCACTCATTCTAATTAACGCCTCGGGGCAGGTGGAATTGAGAATGTTAGAATAAGAATTAAGAAATTTCTGTGTCAGAACCAGAAGAAAACTCACGTCTATACATTTGAGAAAGTGGTGAAGAGAGGAAGAGTTGATGTTAGTGTGATGTCTAATTCGAGAATAAATTTTTTTCAAGCGCTAGGGGTTAATTAATCGATTGGGGCATCAAAATGTGAAGTATGACAAAACTATGATGTGTCACGAGAAAAAATCGAAACTATTTTAACGCGATAAATGCACTATGGTAGTGACAGCGCAGTCCCCCGCCGCCAGCCGTGTTGTAGAAGCAACTCTCATATGACCGAACACGATAGAGGTGGATGGGGCAGGTCACAAGGTGAAATGCAGTAAAGAACCACCAGTGAAAAAAAAGGAAAAGAAAAAGTAGGAGAGAAAAAAAAGAAAGAGGGGGACATTTGACAAAAGTGACTGAACCCGACTTAGAGAAGAGAAAGACGCACGTCACGCGAAATAGACTTTCTCTAGTCTCGCTCTAGGCTTCAGCACTACTCAGACATACACAAACTACCAGGGAAATAGAAAGAGAAAGAAGAAGAAGAAGGAAAGGAAAAGACCTCTTTTCCTCACTCTTTCCTCCCTTTTTCTTCTTCCTAGTATTACGCTCAACGCTCCCTTGCCATCCCCTTTCACAGAAAGCACTTTTCTTCCGCCAAAAAATGATTCATCTTTTCAACGGCGTCGTCACTCCCACTTTCACACTATTCAGAATATTCTATATTATCGAATCAACACTATTCAGACAATATCCTCCATTCGCACTATATTAATTAGATGCATACGAGAGTGGAAATGCCCTCTTCAGCTCATAATACAGGACATATTAGGATCAAAATGTAAACTTCTACCGAGAGAATTCTAGAAGACTATTGCGTAATAGTGATGTAATTGTCAGACAAATCCAAATCCATAATTTCTGGCATTTAAAAAAACACTCTGAACTGATGTTAGGTGGACTGACACACTCGCAACGAGATAGGGGAACAAAGAAAACTTTCGTTTTCCCAATGGGAATCGATTTCAATTGTCGAAGAGAGAAAAAGGAGAAGAGGAGAGTGGTGCTGGCAGTCGGGGAGGGGAAATTGCGGCGAAAGGGACTGAATCATGTGAAAACAGAAAATTGAGAAGTGGTGGTGGGGGGGAGCCAACATAAAGTAAAACAGGGGATCCAAGAGTACTGAAAATGTTCTCAGGTGATTATCGGAGGTTCAACAAAAAACAGATTGAAGGTGACAGTTTCAACTTCATGCGATGCCTCACGTGACAACGACGCAACGCTGCGTGTGCCTCAAAGGCACGCAATTCCCTTGTAACCAGACAGCTGCCTAGTGTCGCCGTACACTGCCGCAGCAGTGTCTCCTAGCGCATGATCGAGCGGCGGAGGGCGCCGTCTCTCGTTTTCATTCGTTGCGTCTGTCGCCACACGAGAAACAAATTTACATTCATTCACCCTCTCTCTACCACCCAGTACTACAACAACTACTAATACTGAAAATCGAACAATTTTTTAAAAAGAGAATTCGTCAGAAGAACGATGATGATCGGCGCAATTTAAAACTTGACTCGATGATTGTACTACTACATCGATCTCAATAAAAATACTGACGGTGAGAATAGAAAATAGAAACGAAGAGAAGAAGACGCCCACTCGTTGTGGTGGTACTACAGTTCGGCTGACTGATAAGCGTGATAAGATACCAAAGTGGGACGGCCAGCAACCAGCGCTTTATTAGTCGCTACGACGACTAGGATAAGGAAATAATTATGACGAAAGGGAATGGTTAAGACAAAACGAGACGGGTTTCGCTCATAATTCACTGGGTGCCTTTGGGAAGTTCGTAACAAAGGTGCTCATTATGCAGAAGTGCCACGAGCAGACAACAGCCTCACAGGCTCTGAAGAGGGAAAGAATATGAAGCTTTGTGAATGGCTGAAAAGCGGGCGGAAAATAATGACAAGAGAGCCGGCTGAAAAATAGTAGGCGTGGTTTGGGTGAGGCCTAGTGACTAATGACAGAAAAAGTACACCATCCATTGCCGCCCGAAGTGTCGATGCACTTTGACACTCGTTCCAGCCGCCCGAAAAGTTCACCCAGATCGGCTTGCACAAGGTCTCGTCGTACCGGTCTCCGACCTTTTAGTACATCACAGGGAAACGAGATCTGGTGAGAGCGAGGAAGTCACTGAAGGGAGGACATGGAAAATAGAAACCAAAAAGACGTAGATTAGAACTGAAGAGGGTTTTTGGTGGTGGTGAAAGGCAAAAAAAACAACTCTCAAGGGTCTAATGAACCATTTCGACGGTTGAATATTGGTCGAAAATCAAAGGATATGAGGAACAGAACGGCACAGGCGGCACACAAAGTATGAAACCAAACAAAAAGAAACGTCAGAATTTTTGAGCGCGCAGGGAATCGAAAATCGATAGGGGAAGGTTCTCGAATGTTCTCTGCGTATTTCGAAACACATCGAATACCAGGTGGATATGCAAATTCTGGGAAATATGGAATACCAGGAAGAAGAACGATGTTAGTGCGTTCACAGAAATCGAAAATCAGGGACATCACAAAGGGCACGAAATGGGAAATTCAATAAAGGAACAACGAATAGTTGACTATTGCATCACTCTCTGAAAAAACGAGATAAGAAAACGTCTCGAGAACATTCCATCATGTGAACGACAATTCTTATTGATTTTCGATTGATTCGAAAAGGCTTTCGTAATTCCCGGAACTTTCCAGAACCATGGGAAAATAATTCTTTAAATTTCAATCAGACAAAATTTGAGAGAATAACATGAATCAGAATGTGATATTTCTCGTACACAGCTTATTCGATCATTCTGCTTAGCGATTTGCGTCAAAAGAGTGAAAAAAAATCAAAAGGAAATGAAAAAAGCAGCTGACACAAAACGAATTCCACTTCCTACGTGGACATGGCAACGACCATAGACAGACTACAAAACAAGAGGGACCAAGGGAACACTGGTAATTACAAAAGGAAGCTGGCTGGTTCCATTCACTATAGACAGCCGGGGGGAACACGTGGAAGGGACGAGAACACTGCCCAAGTGGTACGAGGGGTCACCGAACCAGGACTGCCTGACTAACAGACTCCAGCAAGGCACTCTCCACCATCACCACCACTGCAGACGGACTGACTGCTGCTGCTATCGACCAGCATCACACGATGACAATTTGTGTACGCGACGCGGCCGCAGCGCAGCGCTCAACCCTGAACAAACGGGCCTTCGTCCTCGGGGGGCAGGACTGCAGAAGACCGACTGTTCTTCTCTTTTTTCATAGACCTCAGTTTTTCGAAAGAAACGAAAAGAAAAACGGTGCGTGATTCTGGTTCGGCTCCACGGGGTGCTTGCCGGTCATCTCTCTTTCTTTTCAGTTGTCAGCTGACTTTTTTATTACCGCACTTTGGATTTTCGATTTTTTGTTTCGCAATTTCGTGATGGTACTTTTCGTTTTAGTTTATCGGAAAGGTTCGATGCATCGATCTTCCGATCAAAATACGATCATACGCTAAATAATCAACTAACTTTTGTTTCTGTTGTCAATTTCGAGAACCACTCTTAACCTATTGATTAGGTCGTGAAACGAAAACTTCAAGTCACTCGGGTGCTCACTAGGAGCACACATCGTTCAATTCCTGTTTTTCATTCGTCACTGCCAAGGAAGTGACTCAAAAAACAATTTCTGCGAGAGTGAGCCCCCACCACTCTCCGTTTCTCTCGTCGTTTCTAGAGCATGTACTCGTCATTTCGCTGAAAACTGACTCATATATTCCTACTCTTTCTCTATTTCAGCTGTCTCGCGGTTTCAGCTTCTTCGCGCTCCTTTTTCTGAGAACACAGAAAACGAACAAGAAAAAGAGACGACGACGATGACGGGCTGCTGGAACAAGAGCAGCTCTAAATTTTCAGATAATGAGCCGGCTGTTCTGGTGGGAGAGAAGAGGAAGAAGATGAAGAAGGAAAAAAACATAACCGAATTTTTGTGTGTGAGGTAAAGTAGACGTAACTGGAGAATATTACTATCAGAACCGACGTGTTTTCGACTTAAAAAGAACGGAAGAACAAAAAATACGAGTGGGGAGAAAAACACCGAAAAAAGAGGCTGGCCCAGTCGGCCGAGTTGATGAAAAATCATAGAAAAGTGGAGAACGTATGAAGTTAAGCGAGACCTAGAAATTTAGGAAATTTTAAGCGCCTTTGAAGATCAAATGTTCACCGCGACGCAAAGTTTCACAACTTTTTACAGTAATCTTTCAAAAACCGAATTTCCGATAAAAATCAATAAAATTAGTTCTTAGCCTCGAGAAAATTAACAGAGAATTCGTCCTTATGGCAGAGATGTATGAAAAGGTTATCGGCGCACCCAGAATTTGTGTGCGTTGACAGAAAACGTATTTGCCAATCAACACCATAAATCATAGGATTCGATTAGGATATAAAAATATTCAGCACAGACATGACGACCTTTTTGAAGAGGTTCAACATAACACGATAGGCTTCCTGCGATGAATCGGAAGGGCCTCAGCTTGTTATCCCGAACACGAGAGGCGAGCAAATATTCAAACGCCCCGAGGGAAGGAAGCCTAAATGAGAGTAGGCGAGAAAACGAGATCCAGACAAAATACGACGGGAATCGATGGAAAGAGATGGAAAGGAAAAAAGAGATGATGCTAGGGATGCTGCTGCTGAGGCGGAAGAAGGACAAGTCGGATTGGACGCTGAGTGAGAATCGGAGACGAGGAGAGAAACGGGGTTATTTTATCGGCGATGTTGATCACAACGGGGTCCCGACCTTCTATTAGCTTTGAGATTTACGCAACCCAGAGAGCTGCGAAGGTCGTCTGATCTCCCATTGGTGAAGGCCGATAGAAGAAGGAGATGAGCAATTTGTTTGAGATTTTTTATTTATTCCCGTCTCTCCTTCTCTCACTTTTCTCTTTCTTTTCCAACCATTTTACTGGTTTGCCAGTGTACACACTCGCACAGGGTATTTCTGTATTTTTGGCACTGCATCGTAGCGCTGAAACGACCCGCCATGTCAATAGTTGAAGAATCGTTCGTTTCGGTTTTTCCGCAATGATTTTGAAACAAACTCGAAAATCAAACATCTCGGGGTAAAAAGGCGAGAGAAATCGAAAGGAAAAAGAGCATCTGATATTATTTATTAGTCACAATTCTAGGGATTCAGGTGATTTTTTCAATGCAGATGATGTTAAAGGGTGACAATTAGATCAATATACAAGGTTCATGATGAATAACTTCGAAAATTCAGAAAATAAAAAACGTTTTTCGGAAAAATCCTGACGAAAATCAGAAAAATGATGACAAAAGTTTAAAGGAGCACAGGGAAACGACACATGTGGGTCTCGCCACGAAAACACTTTCGTAGTATTTTTGTTCAATTTTGAGGTTCTCAAAAGCTTTTTCGAGGTGAAAACTCTTCAAAATTCGTTGCTAGCGAATTTCGAATAAAAAATAAAGTCGGAAGTTTTGTTATGAATTTTACCTACTACTACTATTTCACCACCTCCATCCGTGTCATCCTCCGCAAAAAAACAGGACACCCAAAGTCAGTAAACAAGAAGACGACGTGTGTACTATTTTTGTTTTTCAACCATCTTTTCATCAGAAAACTGGAGAGGGGACACAGATAGTGCTTTACTAAATATTTTGAAGTTTTTTTGCTGCGGCTAGAGACAAAAAACAAGAGATGAAGTAAAGTTGAAGCTTGATTGTGCTTGGAAAAAAGTTGGGAGGAATCGGGAAGAAAAGAAAAAGTAGAGAACAGCTCTCTAGAGGGACTCAGAGCGGCGGGGACGTCATCTGAAAAGGGTACTCAGGGTCCTGAGAGGCAAAGAAGAGAATGTTTCCTGTTTTCACAACGTGATTACATCATAAAATTGGATTGTTTGGAAAGTGAATCGATTTGGTTGCCCCTGGTATACACATGGGAGAAAAGGGAAAGAATCGATGTAATCGCGCGACGTTAACAAAAACTCGCTTCTGGCGACAGATGACGTTGAATTGTTCGCTGATGGGAAGAGAGGTGTGCGAAAGGGGGGATTCTGTAGGCGGCGAAAAGAATAACTAACTATTTGGTTATTTGGTTAGTAAGGAGTTTTTGAGATTCAATTAGGATACAAAAAAGATCGTCTATTTTAAGAATTCGATGGCCAAAAGCCAAGGAAGTTCTATTTTAAAAAAACACATTCCTATGCACGTGATGATTGGTGGTTCGTTTTGATGATATCACCGAAGAAGAGATAAGAGAGGAGAAATCGGGGTAAATACAATACGGCAGAAGAAATGGGTTGAAGCCATTTGGAGGAAATTCGGGGGCGCCTTCCGGTGGCAGGTTGCCCCCTTCTCTTTCGGTTCAAAAGAGCATACATACGGGCGCGGGGAGCTGTGTATGCTCAGACGAGTCAACGATGCTGAGCAAACAGCCTGGGGACAAGACTGGGAGCCCCCACCAACTCGTTCTATTTCAGTAGTTGGGTGCTGCTGGTGTCAAATGAATCGTACATAGTTATTTATGTATGAGCTACTACTGCTGGTGGCGGAGAAAAAGCCACTGGGTTTTTGTTTTTTGTGAGGGGGCCTTTTTACCTATTTAGCTAATTTGATTTTTTTTTCTTCAATAGTTTTATGCTGAAATATATTACCAACGAGGGGAAACAAAACGAAAAAACAAAAACCGACGAATATAATAGTTATAAAGCCAATCGGTCTGGTGACAGAAAAACGCGGAAATGTTGAATGGGGAACAATAGAATAATGCAATAAAGGAAATCGAGTTTATGGAGCACATCTGCCAACAAATCTTGGGTACAGACAGACGTCACGAATGTGGTTGGTGCCGGTGAGCCAGCAGATGAATCGCTCGAGTCCCAATCCGTATCCTCCGTGTGGAACGCTCCCGTATTTCCGCTGGTCCATGTACCAGAAATAGTTGGTTGGGCTGAGTCCAGCACGTTCGAACGCGGCAAGCATCTCATCCTCCTTCCAGATACGCATCGATCCTCCGACGATCTCACCGACTCCTGGCATTAAGAGATCCACAGATTCAGTGAGATCTTTGTCGTCTTCACAACGTGGCATATAGAAGGCCTTGATTCCAGCTGGGAACCGGTTGAGAAGGATTGGCTGAAAATAATTTAGATATTTAAATACATTTTTAATCGGTATTATTCTGGTACCGTAGGACCCACAACGACAGCTACAGTAACCTGCGAATATTTTTATTTTTGAGATTTTTCTCTCGGTGTTTACAGCTTTTCGTTGATTTTTCTGTTATTTTTCTCCAGAAATGTCGCTTTAAATTGACTGAAAACGCATAAAAATCGAGATAATAAATCTGGAAAATAAAAATGCTTTTAGGTTACGGTAGTTTTCGTTGTTGGACCTTCGGCCTCGGCCATCGTCCACAGTTACGATTTTTTCGTATCAAAATAATATACTAACCACTCCAATCGTATCAGTCATCTTTCTCTCAGCAGCCTCAGCAATATCCTCTCCATATACGAACTTCTCGCCGTTCTCGTTGCGCACATCGTTCTCCTGAAGCCAAGCGATAGCCTCCTTATATTGCATTCTTCTGAATGGACGGACTGGGGCAGTGTATCCCTAAAAATAAGCTCCATAGAATTTCTTTTAATATGCAATAGGGTCTTACAGGGTTGACGAATTGGATCAATCCAGCGGTCACTGGATCAGCGAGAAGACGATCGACAGTATCGCAAACAAGACTTTCGATACGATCCATGAGTTGATCGAAAGTGATGAAAGCGCATTCAGCTTCCACGTGTTGGTATTCGGAGAGATGACGACGAGTACGAGATTTCTCAGCTCTGTATGATTGAGCAATACAGTAGACGTCTCCAAGAGCAGCGTTGCAAGTCTCCAGATAAAGCTGAGAAGATTGCGTCAGATAGGCGGGCTCTCCATAGTAATCAAGTCCGAATAACGTGGATCCTCCTTCAACTTGAGTTTGGACCAAAGTCGGTGGTGCCACTTCAGTGTAGCCGGCAGCGAAAAAGTGATCTCTCATGGCACGAGTGGCAGCAGCTCGGATTCTGAGAATTCTCGAAGCGTTCTCTCCACGAATCACGAGATGGCGGTTGTCGAGCATCACATCTACTCCAGCGTCCTTGTTGAGAACGTTGTCGATTCCACCGGCTGGTGATCCGCCAATAAGCTCCCAGTAGTCCACAGTGAGTTCGTGACCATCTGGAGCATCTTTCCCATTTGGGACAGCTCTGATAACTCCGTAGACTTGCACAGAAGACTCTGTGGAGAGAGTCACTGCGTCATAACTTTGGCAGAGTTTGTCGTTGAGAACGCATTGAAGGAATCCGTATCCATCTCGAAGGATAAGGAACATCAGAGACTTTCCTTGCCGGCGAAGACGATGCACCCAAGCCTTAATGGTTACACGCTGATCACGATGAGCAGTAGCTTGTCCAATCTTGATAGTTTTGGCTTCTGGAAGAGATTCATCACGAGTGAAGGTGATTGCTCTAGCGGCTTCGATAGCAGCATCGTGAGCTTCTTGGGCGTGTTCTGCTTCTTTTTCTCTCACTGCCGCTTTTTCTAGCTTCTTCAATTCAGCCTCATACTTCTTGGCGGATTTCTTGAGAGCTGCTTTTGAGACTGGCTCCCAACTCTCATCGCCACCTTCTGCCTTTGTCTTCATATGATACGATCCAGTGTTTTTCGAGATAAGCATTGCCTGGAAGATATATGATTATAGTTAGTCCTCAAATGTTTTTTGAAAAACTTACCTGAACTAAAGTGGCCAATGGTTGTTCCTCAGTTCCTGGGTTCTCATCGGATCCAGCTTCAACGTCGATGTAGAACTGTTGTGCCGCCATTTTTTACCTTGAAATTGAAATAAATAGGGCTTCAATATATACAAAAGCCTAATAAACAAGTACAATATACGCAGGCAGAACAAGTAGTTACTCTAGACGAAAGAATTGGTAAATTCTGAATTTCCCACAGCTGTTCTACTAATTTATGGTTCGGAAAATGAGTGAAAGTGGAAGAAATCTGATGAAAATTCCAACGAGAGTCAGATTGTGCAATCGCAAGAAAGTGTCGTAAGATTCGATGTTTGCGGAGTGAACTTTTTTTTTTCTTCCTGAGCAAGAACATGAAATAAATGAGGATTTTTGAAAAGTTGTAGCACTTAACTTTTAAAGGAACAATTGGCTTTCAATTAAACTTTGTAATTACTAATGTATCCAAGACGGCTTTAGCAAAAAGACATTTGAAAAGTTTTATATAGCTTCTGATACGGTGTTCAACAACAAATTGCGCATTGGACGCAGGCATTTGGACCGACGACACTTTGCGTCCAGTGTCGGACATCAATTATTTTTTTGACTTTGTGTCAGCTGATAAATCATAATTCCCCGTATTTTGAATAATTTTCGGAAAAATTAGAATTATCAGAATGTTGAGATTCTTTATTTGACAATAATGCCCACCAGCCGTCCTTACTTTTTCGATTTCCGAGCCTCTGAAAACATTTTTCTTCTTAGCCGTTTTTGGATTTCTTAGCCTCTCAAAGTTCCTATTTTCAGTGATGAACCGACTTCTCCAACAGACCGCTTCGCGCGGCTCGTTGGCCGTTCGCGCTTCATCGACAGTAACCACAAAACCGCCAGCACCAAATCAGATCACCAAGCAAAATGCGCAATTCGATAAGGTCACCCATACTGGACAAGTGAGTTTTTAAAATCAATGTCGAATTTGAAAATTGTCTATTTTCAAGGCTTGGGATCAATCAGACTACCGACTCCAACGTTTCGACATCTCCAAGAAGAGCGTTAACCCAAACGTGGCGATGCATTTGATCGATCAGCGCCCACCGGAGGATTGTGGTGATAAGAGAATTGTCTGGTGTGATGGAGGACATCCAGCTCTTGGACACCCAAAGGTTTATATCAATTTGGTGAGTTTATTTAATTTTGAAAAAGTAAAATTAGCTGAAAACTTTTCAGGATAAGCCAGGAGTCCATGCATGCGGATATTGCGGCAACCGATTCTACAACTCTCACGCCACGAAAGGAGAGGACATGAAGATTCAGCACCTCAATTGCTAAACAATTTTTAGATTCTCTTTTCATGTTTAGTATGTATGCAAAACAAAAATACATTAGAAGTACCTTTTTTATCTCTAAAAATTTTTGGTTTTTAAAAAATGAACATGAAAATGGGTGTGCGACCAAAAAAGAGGGGATACAATGGAGATCCGGAATAGATAATATTGGACGAGACGATATTCAAATTATTTGATAGGAATAGTGAAGAATGGATGCTTGAGTGCTTCATTACAAGTGATTCTTTTGCTAGGATCCAGAACGAGCATACCGTCGAGAAGACTTCTGAAGGCTTGTACCTGAAAATTTAAAAAATTGTGGTCATAACCCAATCAGCCATATCGTGAAAATTAACCGAAGATGAGCACCGCTCATGACCTGATATTCAATTTTCGCTCTAATAAAATCCCCACTCCTGTAAATTAACGAAGTGGCGAGGAACATAGAGCGGGGAGGGGATTGAACCCGGGACCTTTTGAACCGTACTGTGCGTCACAACCACTACACTACAACGAGCCCCACTACACCCACCTGTTCCATCTGTTCTCTTCCCAGTCGTTGACCCGCAATCAATTCCGACTCAAGACAACGCGTTGGTTTGAGATTTGCGAGTACCGTAATTTTGTTTCTCTCGGTGACCTTATCAACTTCGTGGTACAACAAGTTGCAATTAACATCGAAGTGGGTATCCTTGAATTGTGATTTCCGGACGAGCTTATTCGGATACTTTCCCTTGACATCAGTGAATAATTTCAACATGTGGTTGTTAGATCTTCCTGGGAACATGATTTTTCCAGTGTATACCTCGTAAAGGGTCACAGCGACGGACCACAGATCAATAGCATAGTCGTGACGAACACCGAGCACTGAAAATGAACAAATGGAATTCTGAAGCTCTTAAAATTCAAACTCACTAATTTCCGGTGCACGATAAAATCTGGAAACCAAGTAAGGTGCCAACTCTTGCTCATTGACCCTTCCTGCCGATCCAAAATCACACAATTTGAGAGTCAGTTTCGACTCATTCACCAGAATATTATCCGGCTTAATATCCGCATGTACGAATTCCAATTTCTTCAGAAGACGAAGCGCGAGAAGAAGCTGTTGCGCGTAGCTCCGAACCGCCTTTAAGTGAAGACCATCTTTCTGTCCGTATTTCTTCAAAAGCTCTCTCAAATTCATACTCAAGTTCTCAAACACCAAACACAGATGGTTATGATGTTTGAAGGTTCTGAACAGACGAAGACAATGGTACTTATCCTCCTTATCAGCTTCGTTGAGCTTCCGAAGCACTTCTAGCTCTCGAAGTCCAGTTTTATACATAACCTCGTTGTTTCTGATAATCTTCACAGCTACAGTATTCCCTTTTGTTTGATCATTGCATCTGCATACATTACCGAAGACTCCAGCTCCAGTGAATCCAACGACTCGGTAGCGAGTATCCAAAAGTTCTCCGATTCTCACCCGATAGTAGCCCTCAACATCATCCCAGTTATCTTTGAGAGTATCGTGAACCGCTCCAGAATGCCCATCAATCGTAGTACTATCCTGTGGAAGCTCCTCGTTATCAGCGAACATATCGAAACCATCATCGTCGGCTTCTTCTTGCTTCTTCTTCTCCGCTGCTTCTTTCCTCTTTTTCTCTTCCTCAGCTTCTCTTTTCTCCTGTTCTTTCAGTTTGGTCTGCCAATCCTCACGTATCTCTTCTTCCTTCTCTCTGTTCAGTGTCTCATCCACATTATGCTCATCAGCACCAGCCATATGGACCATTTTATCGCGGAGTCCGGCGAAAAAGTCAGTTGGAGTGTCGTTATCAGATTGGAAGCTAGCAGGAGTGGAGGTGCCACTGTTTTCGCTGTCGAATCGGGTCTGGAAGATTGAAATGCTTAGAAAAGCTCTAATTTTGGCCTAATTCAATTGGCCTTATATAATTGACTCAATTTAGGAACCAGAAAAAAGCTTACTGATTTAATGAGAGCTCTTGCCTCAGCCAACTGCTTGTCCTGCTCATCATCACTTTCAGAATCTGAACTGCTGTCTTCAGAATCATCAGTTTTCTTGCTGGTGACTGCGTCACTTCTCGGCGTGCTGCTGCCTTCGCGTGGAGTCTGAAAGTATGAAAATAGCAGGACCTCGATTGAAAGTTTAACAAATGCGGGAAAAAAAAAGGTTACGGTATGTGTAGTTTTGGGACTTTTCTGTACCAGCATCATATCAACTTACATTTTCTCCAGTCTCTCCTCCTTCCATTTTTTTCATCATTTGTAATCGTCTCTTTCTAGCTTCCTCAATCTTCTTCTGCTCATCATCAGAATCCGAATCCATCGTCCACTCAATCTTCTCTTCTTCTTTCTTCTCACCATCTCGATCGCTACGTCTTCTATCTCGATCGCCACGTCTTCTATCAGGGCTCCTTCTGCCACTGCGATGATCATCGCCTCTTTTCCGATCGTCTCGAACGTTTCTCGCGTTCTCCACGCTCCTATCACGTCTTCTAGTCTCTCCGTGTCGTCTATGATCATCCCTCTGTCGCTGAGTCTCTCTGTCTCGCCGCTCAGCTTCTCTTCTTTGACGAAGCTCTCGATCACGACGTTCCGCACTTTTGGAGCGTTCTCTTCGTGGCGGACTTCTACGATCACGACTTCTGGATCTCTCTCGTCTTTCAGAATCCTTTCTATCCCTTCTCTCCGATCCATTCTTCCCATTCTTCTCGTCCTCTACATTCCGTCGTTTTGCTGGAGGTTCGTCCGCTACTTCTCGATCCTTATCTCTTCTATGCTTTTTCTCCTTTTTGTGTTTCTTTTCCTTCTTGTGCTTCTTCTCCTTCTTATGATGTTTCTTCTTCTTTTCTCCCTTTCCAGCAGACCTCTCCGAATCCGTTCTAACTCTTTTCTCGGATTCCGATTCGGATGCCGTTGACGACGCACCGTCCGTCTTCACCTCTCCATCCTCATCGACAATTGGTTTCTCCATGGTAACCTGAAACGATTAATATTCAATTTTTCTTGCTCCGAGCTCATCCGAAATTGCTAAATACCGCAACGAGTGGTACCGGGTAACGAGAAGAAGCCGCATTGTCTTCAGCGTATTGATTGAAGGTGCGCAGAAAACAAAAGGAGATCTATCTTAAATTTATATTGAAGAGAAAGAGAGGAGGAGGGAAAAAAGGCGACAAAAACAACTGGATTAGTAGCTTTAACAGGTGCCATGGGAACAAAAATGACATGTGAAAAGTATGTTTTTCTTTCGAAAAAAAAATTTTTTGAGCTGAGTTTTTCCAAACACATCGACTTGATTTCTTTTCGTCATGACACCTGCTTCTAAATCTTCGAAAATCGATAAAAATGACAGAAGCCATTCGATTAAAAAAGGCACACAAGCCACAAAAAGGGTTTTCATTCAATTTAAAAAAAAATAGGAAGAATAACAAGAAATCTGCTTTATTTTCGAAACTCCTTTTTGTTGTGAACACATAAAACATCGAGAAGCGGGTCAAAGGAGAGGAGAAAGGCGTCAAAGTTAGCGTCTTGCGCCGAAAAGAGAGAAAACTGGTATTTAGAAAAGGTCTTTTAAAACCGGTGAAGCGAGGGATAGAGGGAGAAAAATTGAAATTTTTGAAGTAGAAAAAATATAGCACTTTATGGGAGAATTTAGAAACCACCGTAGTTTTGTGAAATCGTTGCGAAGCCTTTAAAGCTTTTTGTTTTTGCGCCTTTAATTTGGTGACTTTTGAATCTTTTTAGAATACCTTTTTTCTGATTTTGAAAAGGAACAAAATGCACAAAACGCTCACAAAAAGGTTTTATGCCAATTAACGGCAATGGATTTAGAAAAACCAGTAAACTAATATTCTGCTTTCCTCTGAATAACCGAATTATAAAAATTGAGAAACCACCGTAGTTTTTTGATCGTTGCGAAGTCTGTAGGGGTTTTCGCCTATGCACCTTTGATTTGGTATTTTTTGAACTATTTTTTCTGACTTTATCGCAATTACAAGCACAAATCACATAGTTTCACAATTTCGTTTTACAATGAGCAATACTTTTTCCTTCCACACAGAAAATCATAATTATTTTCAGCCTAAAAACAAATGATATCGGTTGGAATTCGTCTAACCGATCAGGTATTTCCCGGTCCCGAAGAACCGATTGCCGTGTTTCCTGGCGGTAACGAGAATCCGAAACAAATTTTGGATGGAATCGACAAGGAAGGAGTTGCACATGTTAGTTCTAAAACTGTCGAAGACCTATATTTCAAAAAAAATCTATTCCAGATCAAACGAATTATTCTGAATCGTACTGCTAACGTGGAATTCCTCCGTGCCGAGTCTCCATCTCGCATTTGGGTCCGTCTCCAAAATCACATCACCGACACAACGCTGACGTTTCGGGAGCCGTAAATGACCAACATTTTCCACTGCTTTAAAACTAAAAAATTTTCAGATTCCCCTTAAAACCAAAGCTAGACATTCGAAAAGATGACTATGCACTGGCTCCCATCGACGAGCGCGTCTACCGGCGATGTCGAATAATTGAGACGGAAAACGAGAATGGTCTGATTCAAATTTTCTTCATCGACGACGCCACAACGGCATGGGTGAAGGCGGATTGTCTTGCAATTATGGATGAGCATTACATGTTCTATCCATGGCAGGCTATTCAGATTTCCATGTTCGGTGTTTATCCGTCAGTTGTGGATTATTCTGGAAAGGTTTGTTTTTTTGCTAACGTTTCGTAAAATAGACAAACAGAGAGTTGGCTTTATGACTGAGAAAGAACGGTCAAGGGTTTCGTATCATACTTGAAGCAAAGTTCTATTCCACATCACAGTCAGTTAGCTTTGCTAATAGTAAATTCAAAATAGTAAGAGACAGCAGTAGTGGTAAGAGAAAATGCGATGTGGAAAAAGAGAATATAAACAAATGATTCCGGCTAATTTTCCAAAGAATCGCAGCCAATTTTACTGCTCATCCATCTCTTTTCTGACGAACTTCACAACTATCGAAAAGTTGTTTTTCCAGCTCGAACAACTCTGGTCCATTCAAACGTGCAACAAGCTCAGCCAAATTCTCCGTGCATTCCCCATCCTCAGAGTCGAAGTTGCTCTCTCTACAGTGGTTTTCAACGACTACGCCAAACCGATTCCAGTGAAGCTGTTCGGAATCCCACCTGGCATCGAGGAGCGCGAGTATCACTATCGTGCAATGTCGATTTCTCAAATTCTGGAGGGAGGTCTTCCGATGCCAGCAGAGCCAGAAGAAGAAGAAGAAGAAGAAGCCAAGGTTGACGTCGATTCTGACGAAGAGGAAGTGCTAGAAACCGGACCATCCGTGAAAAAAGAAGAGGTTGACAACAAGCCACCAGAGATAGTGTGCATGGATCTGTATGATGCGGCGTTTCACGAGGTTTTCGATGTCGCTGAGAGAAATCAAATCCCAACGGAGCCTCTAGATATTCATTGCGAGTTCCCAAAAGACTGGAAGGAGTCAGATGATGCGGAGGAAGAGGAGAAGAAGGAGAAAGAGGAAGAGTTGTTCAGCAAAGATTCGTTGACAATGAAGTTGGAGCATGCCGATTGGGATCCACGACAGAATAAAATCGAGATGATGACGGTCAAGGAATTGGGAGAGAAGTATTTACTTTTCGCTGAGTGTGTTGAATTCCATAAGTCCGATTTTTAGATTCCGTTTCCCAGAGGCGGATAAGGAGCCGCGCATCATGTTAGCTGTGGAAGGAAGATGCACAAAGAGCCCGTATGAGTGGTATGCAAGGCCAATTGTCAAGTGAGTTTTAGATTTTATTTTGGTACAAAAATCGGAGTTGTGGACGAGAAACGGGCAAATACTCATCTGCTTTAATAATTTTTTTCCCGAAAATTTAGCCTTAGCCTATAAATTCAAACTGGAGGAAAGTTACAGAAAAAAACTGACAAAAAGCTGTGAAAACCAGAAATTACAGTAGTTGCCGTTGTGAGACCTTCGGCCACGCGGTGTTTCTCTTCCACAGATCCGATTTTTTGTACCAGATTAATAATACTGGCTTCCAAGAAAAATGTATTAATTACAGAACCGGCAAAAACAAACGCGAAGAGAATGTTGCATGGGGTTCAGATGAGGATCTTCGAGAGGTTGACGAGACTGATTGGATGTTGTATGGAAACGATCAGCTGACAAGTCTCGCTGAACAACTCGACACCTTCTATTCGAACACGAAGAATCGGAAGCCATTGAGAACTGCGGAAATGTAAGTGAACTCCAGAGCTCAATAAAACGAAATTTCCTAAATTTTCAGTCAAGCCATGATGCAGGAGAAGCGAGATGTGTTTGCTGTGTGTGCTGTGAACGAGGAGAGGGCAAACTACACGGGCGAATGGCAAAGAGTACTGATTATTAATTGTGATCAATTCGCAGAAGTTCGATTCTTGGATTCTGGCGGTCGTGATATGGTACTCACTAGTTCGCTCTATCGAATTCATGAACAGTGAGTGAGACTAACTAAGGCTTCCGATCGAAATAGAAGGTTTAAGGGACACAGTTAAGCAAAAAAAAGTTTATTAGAAGAAAGTTAAGTTAAACTTTTCGAATCAATCTCTTTTTGGCTTCTGGAGTTTGCTCTCTTGACACGGTACTTGGCTTACTGCCAGAAGGCGTTGCTGTCGTCGACGTACTCTTTTTTCTTCTCCGTCTTCTTCTCACAACAACACGCCTCTCCCTGACTAGATTCGTCGGAACTCGCTGCTGCTCCTCCCACTTCTTGCGTTCCTCAGTTAGATCTCGATGGTTGTTATGCCAGATTCGGATGAATGCCAGAATGAAAGTGGCCGACCAGATCATTACGGGGATTCCTGGGGAAATACAAATTTTGGGGATATAGAGAAAGTAGCTGTACCTAATAGATAATAGAAAAGGAAATCTTTCTCATTCATTTTGAAGAGACTTACATTGAAATGTAATTAAAATTGGAAACTGAAAAAGACTGAAAGAGAAACCCACGTTAGCCAACTATTGACACACTTCACATTTTCAGACACTGCCGCTTCCCACCGATGTGTCTTCGATTCGCGATTCACGGAGTCTCTACAAGACTGAATTCTGGAAGTTAGTGAAATCAAAAATTTTTTTCAAAACTAGATTATTCCAGGAGAGGATGGCAAATGGCACTCGAATGAGATCGCTCGCTTCAGAATGTGCCTTCGTGAGGATACACCAATTTTCATCAATATCACTGATAGTGAGTTTATTTTGAACATTGTTCTAGGAACTCACTGAACTTTCCAGTCGCCCCACTGCCTGCACCAATGGATAAAGAGCGTCGTGTACACATGGCTAGACATGTTTTGATGGCTAAGGATGTATCGGTGAGAACCCCTATCTCTAACTTCCTTCTAAAATCTGTATTTTTAGTATATGGATGAGACACGCTCGCTGTTGGATCGATTCTTGAACGATGAGGATTCGGTGAATGCAAAGAGAAATCCAGATCTACCATCTCAATGGCCACCATTTTAATTACTTTGTTGTCCTGACCTACTTTGTACAGCACCTTTTTTGTTTCCGCGTGACCCCTGCTTACCTAATTTCATTCGGCTGCATGTTGGCTCCACGTGTACCTGATCAAACACCTTGTATCTGAATCTCCCACCCCGAAATAAGAACCTTTTCCGATTCTTCTTCTTTATTGCTAAACACATTTTATCGAGACAACACAGAAACAATATGAGCGGTAATACATTCGAGGGAAGCATGAATCCCGGCACTGCCGAAGATCAGAAAAAGGTATGGAAGATCTGAAGGTGGTGTCTCTGAAGACGTCTTCTCCATTCAGTTACACCTATGGCTCGAGTCGATCATCTTTCGTTTTTTCCACGTCTGGTCGCCGGTGAATTGTCAGGATATGCTCAAAAGATATGAGATTTTTGAACTGTGTCTTCGGGCGAGAGAGCTGTTCTGGTCGAAACCACTCTATAGAGAAGTTTGTACTTTTTTTGGGGATATTATCAGTGGAGCGCGCTTGAACAACGATTTTTTGAGGCAACTCAAATTTCGAGGAGAACATGTTGCGGGGAAATGTGGGCGGGAAGAAAGTTTCAAATTCTGATTTTTCTAAAACTCTAAAACTTGGAAAATCGACAATTCGAAGATTTGAAAAATCGAAATATTGAAATGTTGGATTTTGAAAAATTCAAAAACTCCGAAACTCAAAATTTCCAGTATGAAAAAAATCAAAGTTTCAGAAATCCATTTCTTCAATTCTCCGAGGAACTTGAGAATTTGAGGCATTTGAAATTTGAAAAATTCAGAAATGCAAAAAGTCTCGAAATCGGAGTTTTGAAATAAAAAAATTGGAAATTCAGAATTATAGAAATTCAGAAATTCGGAACTTCAGAAGTTTAGAATTTTGTAAAGCAAAAAAATTTAACTAATCCAAGTTTAGGGATTCATGAATTCTTGTCGAAAACGTTGAAATTCAGAAATTGAAAAATTGTCATACTTCTAAAATCCGATTTCGGAAACTGCATATTTACTGTATTTCTGAATTAACAAATTTTCGAATTTCTGTATTTCTAAAAGTTTCAGGATTTCTAGAAATTTCGAAATCCGAAATTCAGGAATTTGAAATAAATTTGGGAAATTTGGAAAATCGAAAAATCAACAACTCATATTCTTGATTTTCTTTGCTTTTATCTTCTTGTATTCAGGTAGAGGTTCCCGTCACCATCGTCGGCGATATTCACGGTCAATTTGAAGATCTAAAAATGATGATGGATATGAATGGATGGCCATTCAGTGAGGATGAAGCGAAAGAAATGTATCGAAATATGGTAACAAAGAATCGAAAAGATATGAAAGTCCAACTACCGGCCACTCTGGGATCGGGAACCGATCGTCAGAAGGGACCCAAAAATTATTTGTTTCTGGGTGATTATGTGGATCGAGGCCCGCATTCGATTGAAGTCGTTTTGATGCTGTTTGCGATGCATTTGAGATGGCCAGATCGAGTGACACTGCTACGTGGAAATCATGAATCACGACCCGTGAATCGACAGTATGGATTCTTCGGAGAGTGTTCGAGAAGATATAGTGAAAGGTGAGAAAATGATTTCTGTAGAGGGACGAGAATCAAAGGTTTCAGAGTCTACGAAGTTTTCCAGTTGGCATTCAATGTTATGCCTCTCACTGCAATCGTCAACAAGAGGATCATGTGCATGCATGGAGGCATTTCCGAAGAACTTTATGATATGAAACAGGTAATTGGGACCGTTGTCTCTTTTTCTGATACGGCTGATTTCTTTATCATGGTTGCCTAACTTTTGCAAGTTTTAATTTTCTAGGCCATTATGGTAAACGTCTTAGTAATGCCTTACTATGATTTACCATTAATTACTAAGGATTTACTATGGTTGTCTAGAAAACTCCACCTTTGAAATTTAGGCCACCCTGTTAAATGGCCTAAAAACAATGGCAAAAGTTAGGACACGCCAGGTTTTGAGAAATCAGGACAAACATACATAGATTTTTGCAGCTAGATGCTCTGAAACGTCCTTTGGATACCCCTGACATTGGAATAATCGCTGACTTGACCTGGGCAGATCCTGAGACTGAAATTGAAATGTACAAGGAATCGCCACGTGGTGCTGGCAAGATTTTCGGAGCAAAAGCAGTTGACGAATTCTGCAAACACTTCTCGCTTGATCTGATCGTTAGAGCTCATCAAGTGGTTCAAGATGGATACGAGTTTTTTGCCGATAAGAAGTTGGTGACTATCTTTTCGGCTCCGTTTTATTGTGGACAAACGAACAATATTGCGTCAATGTTGAATATTGACAGTGACATGGTATAGGGAGGATACTGTACATTTGGACTACTGATTATCTTGTAGGTCGCCTCGTTCATGCTCGTCAAGCCAGTTACTGAAATCAAAGAGAATCTGAATGTGGGAGAGAAAGCGGAGGAGGAGAATCAGCAGTAGAGAGGAGAACTTTTAATTTCTGTGTAATAATAAAGACGATTCTGTTTGATTTTTGTGTATATTGTGGATTACTGTAGCTGCAACTGTCAATTGTATACCATACTCCAGATATTTGAGGTTCAATCTGAACAATGAAACATAACACAAGTTTGAGCCAAGAATTGGTTTATTATTATGTGCGAAAAGTAGATGGTTAAAAAAAAGAAAAGTTTCAAGAAGTTGATTGGAGATCTTCGGTTGATGGCGAATTGAAATGATTGGAGTAGATGGATATTGTAATATGATGAGTCTAAAAATATTGGAGATGAATTTGTGTTAATGGGTTTTTGAACTCACATTTTCTTTAAAGAGATGCTGTTGGCTGCGTTTGATAGACAAGACCCTGTTGCAAGAGTTAAAAAAATTTGTGTTCAAAAATGGATTTAGAATTTTCAGTGAAAAAGTAATAATTTTTTTTAATCAAATTTTTTCAAAAGCAGGTTTGAATTTTTCACCAAAAAGCAATAGATATAATTTTTAACCGAAGTAAATTTTCAACGGTTTTATTAGATTTTTTTTTCACCAAAAATGCGATAAATGTAAATTTTTTAAATTTATCTCAAAAATGAATTTGGCTTTTTGCCCAAAATGCTGTATAATTTTTTGAATTTTGTTTCGAAAATGAAGGAAGATTGCGATGTTATATTTCAAATCATCCGAACAGTGGTCTTGGCGTTGACCTTGTTCTGTCGAATGATTTTCTTCTTTCCAATTGGTATGGAGCCGAAGGTCGTGTCGCCACTGGAGAAGTATTTGGACTCGAAAAGTCGATGACTGCAGGTGGCCGTCGCACAGGTGTCGACGGAGAACCTGAAATTATTGGAGAGATTTTTGGAGACACTTTTTCAGTTTTAGATTTAGGAGAAACAGTTCTAGGTTTCTTGGTGATGGGACTCTTTGGAGGTTCCGGTGAAACTGAACCATTACGGATTTCAGAACACTCGGAAGCTGGTTCCTCAGATTCCCCTCTCTTTAAACTTGTCTTTTCTCTCTCGGAAAGATTCTCGAAGATCCGTGGTTCATGCAACAACTCAACACAGGTTGGACGTTTGGAAGCATCAAGGTTCATCATGCTCTGAATGAGACTACGGAGTCCGTCACTTCTTCCATCAAAGAAACGATCTGGAATCTGAAAAGTTTTATACTTCACCTTATAATCTGCATCAGTGTCCAAATGGAGATTAGTGGCAGTTTCGAGCATCGCTACTCCGAGTGCATAAACATCAGATTCCTTTGACGACGTCCCGTTTGTCAGAACTTCAGGAGCAAGATAGCAAGAATCTCCCTCTATTCCCTTTGAACAATCGGCTTTTCTCATCAGACCAAAGTCGGCTAATTTGAAAACTAAATTGAACGAAACGAGGATATTCTCTGGTTTGATGTCATTGTGCAAGTAATTATTTCTATGAAGAGCCCGAAGTCCAGACAATATATGAGCAAAAATTCGATAAATGGTAGGCTCGTCCAGTCGACTTTTACAGTATTCCAGCAAGTTCATACAGCACAACTCCGTTTGGATATGGATAAAGTTGTTTTCAATCCAGGCCTTGTAGAATCGAAGAAGATTCGGATGATGTGGCAGTATTTGGAGCATTTCAACTTCCTTGAACTTGTTAAGTTCACCCGGCTTGACTTCTTTCTTCGACTTTTTTATTGCATAAACTGTTCCATCGTTTTCACCACTCCAAACATCTCCAAAATCTCCACTTCCGATTATCTTCCGATCAGAAAACATCTGTTCTATGATGGATTTATCAGAAACGTATCCTTCGAAATCGAACGGGGTTAGGACACCTGAAATCAGTTTTGTTTTTGAATGAGAAGGAAAATGAGTATTTTAAATGTAGGCATAACAGAGACTGAAAAACGAAAAAAAAACTCACCTTCTTTACCGATCAACTGTGGTCCCAACTTCACCTCCGCCGTCCCCCTCAATGACTTCCGTTGTTTTACATTTGACTTTATAGATGGACATTTTGCTCTATGGGGAACTCTCTCCCGCCATTCATCTTTAGTTTGCAATTCCATGAGAATCTGAAAATATGAAAAGTATAAGTTTGATGAATTCTGGGAATATTTAGAAGAAAGTAACAAACGGGAAGGAAACACAGAAATTATTCAGGAACTAGGATTAAATAGAAGAGGGAGCTATGCGATGTGGGTAAGAGTGGGCTGAAATACAGTATATTTTAGCATGTAGGAAAATAGTGAGAATTCCAATAAGACGTCGAATTTAGAATCATTTGGTGTGATTTGGCTATTTAAGGAATGGAAAGCGTTAAAAAAAGAAGAAAGAGTTTTGGATAAAGTAGATTAGTCTGTTTGAGGCTGCCGTCGAGGTTCGTAATGAGCTCCAAAGAAAGTAGCAAGAAACAGTTTCTGAGGAAACAAAATCCTGGGTAATGGAGGAAGAAGGATTTACAAAAAAAAAGAAGAAAAATCGTTTTCGAAATTTCGCTAGTTCAGAAACTGAGGACTCGTAGAGCCGGTATAAGACGCCCATTCGGGAGACCGAAAAGTGGAGTGAATGAATGAAGAAAATGAACCTCAACGTCTAATATGAAGGGGCGGAGCCAACGACGCTCCACCCATGTACCAAGAATGCCTGAGGAACTGTCAATTTTTCTAAACTTTGTGCTCTTCCGGGAAACAAGATATGACCCCTTCCAGGGTATCATAACAGGAAACGAAAGTATTTTGAAAATGTTCTCGAAGCTTGGATATTCAACGGACTTGGGAAAAAATTATGTGAGCGGCCATTCAGAAGACAGGAACAAAATCAACAAGGGAATTGGAGAAGACTGTGTCTTAAAATCTTTAAAAATCGTAAAGGAAAAAGATGTGGACTGTGTGGTTAGGATGTGTCAGAAAAGTGAGACTTTAAAAAAGAAAATGATAGGAGTTGTTGCGATGCTAATAATGAGTTCTACAGAAAGTAGAGAGACAGAGAAGATTCAGAAAAAAAGAAGAAAAATCGATATGAAAAGTAAGAAAACTCCCGAAGTACAAAAATCAAAAGACTCGGAGCGCGGGGATGGGACGACCATTAGGGAGACCGAACAGAGGAATGAATGAATGAATAAACGAAGAAAGTGAGAAAGGATGTCTCACTCGAGGGGCGGAGCCAAAAACACTCCTCCAAGTTGGGACTTCTTGCCTCCTGGGAACGAAGCCCTCTCATGTGATGTACCAATAATGCTGGAGGGACTGTCAACGTTCTAAACTATGTGTTCTTCCGGGAAAAAGAGTATGAAACCGCAAATTATGTCAGGTCAATGAAAATATTGACAGTATTGTTGGATGGGTTTCCAGATTCTAAGAAAGGGTTATGGGATCAGGAGAGAACATGTGTGTAGGTGGAATACCTAGTTTCGAATCTGTGAATGAAAATTGAGTGGTAACTCGTAGAATGATGATTCGTATAAATAAGAACTGGTGCGAAAGTAAATTCTACAAATGAGAATTGTTACAATGATAACTGTTACAAGTAAGAACTCAGCAAAAATAGCTGAGAGCATCTCAAAAAATTAAAAAAAAAATTGAAAGATTGAGAAGAATGAGATCATTCCGGAACAACGTTTAAGAAAAGTTGGAATTTGAACTAAATATTACAGAGTTAAACGAGTTCTCGTTTCTGATACCACCAAAAGTAGTTCTTACGAAAAAGAAGTTCTTATGTATTTCCTCTTTTTTTTTCCTTTCTTTCCTATTTCATCCTACATATTATTTCCTGTATTTCCTCTAATAGAAGCCCATGGGCTCTATCAGAGAAAATACGGCAATTCGAAATCCGACAATTTTTGGAACTGTGATTTTAGAACTCGACAATTTCTCAATTTCTGAACTTTCTGATTTCTAAATTTCGGAATTTCAAATTTTTAGAATTTTAGAACTTTTTTCGAAATTTCAGGATTCCTGAATTTTGAATTTTAAGATCCAGGAATCTAGAATTGCAGAATGAAATGTTCTAATTTTCGGAAACAATGAATTTCAGAATTCTCAACTTCCGAATTATCACATTTCTGAATTTTTGAATAAAATCTGAAAATAAATCATTGAAAAATAGAAGCCCATGGGTTTCTATTAGAGAAAATGCGATATTCTGAAAGGGCCTATTTATTCGATGACGGACCGTCGCCAAACCTGGCAGAAATAAGTCGGTGGCATTCAAAAAAATTATATACTGGCGGCTATTTAAAAAGTTCAAAGACCGGATCCTTTATTTTCTTTTAGCCAACCACAAACCCCGCAGGATACTGGGTCAGTGCCATCCAAAACGAATAGTATTATACAGGCGGCTAAGGAATAAGTTCAAAGACAGGATCCTTTCCTTTCGTCTTTCGGTGCATTGGTACACTCACAGTATTCTTTTTGGAAACACCGACACTGGATTTCTTGTCCCCTGGGAAACATGTTGTGTAACCTTTTTTTTTCAGAAGAGCTGAAAATCTGTCGGTACGGTTATTGGCAGGCATCGTCTCAAGCAATGACTGGAATAATCAAAAAGCCCTCAAGATTGGACTTTTCCAAAAAACTTCTTTCATTATTTTAGAGCACACTTAGAACACTTAACTGAAAAAGGCAGCCAAAATTAGTCAGATTTCGTTCTTTTGTCGATTCAGTGTTTTATTTCAATTTCTGAAAATCCCGGTTCCTTGTTTTTTGCTATCATCTTTATAGATGTTTCCTTTGCTTCATTGGTTAACCGTTCGTTTTAGCCATGTTTTCAGTTGGTCCTAATCACCTCTTTTGCATTGGCCCCTTCACTTGCATTTCCAGAGAATCAAAAAAATTGACACTATTATTTTTATTGATCTGTGGTGACTCATTAGGGAACACATTGACAGTTCCTCCCGGCATTTTTGGGACATACACGAGTCCTCCTCATGTTCGTTACTACTATGAGTTCTCTTATAAATCATATCAGATTAATAAAAATAATGGTGTCAATGATGCGAAAGTTGTTTTGATTGTCTGGCAATTTTATGAAGTTGGAGTTCATGGCACAACATGTGAAGAGAGGGAATGGATAGTAGAAAATAGGAAGATTAAAAATAATTGGGTGAAATCATTCCTAAAGAATCAAAGAACTCTTTCAGAAATTCACGGGCGCCAGATAAATCATTATTTTGTTCATATCGCGGTCTTCGGAGTGCGTATACTAGCTGATAGATGAAAACGGTGGGTCTTGTAGTATACTGAACTGGAAGCCTTTCATCGTCCGATTCTCTCGATTATTGTGTAATTGATGGTAAACCTTTTTTTCTGGGAAATTCGAGGCTTTCATAGAATCTCAGAATTCCGAAAGAATAAGTTTCAGCTCATGAAAAGTCGAAGCCAGTTTTCGGGATTTTGACGAAAATCGGGATTTCATCGTAAAACTTAATTTGGGACCATAATAATATAGGATTGAAATAATTGGGAGAAAGGGGAAATTAATTTTAATACTTAACTGGCCCCAGCTAAAATCATCTAGTATTTTAGAGGAGCAGACAAATGGAAGTGGGTTGATGAGTGGGAACCTTCATCTTCAGGTTGTATGAGCACGCAGTAAAATTCTGAAGAATGGGAACCCATGTGGAGACGCGTTACTTGATTACAACCAACATCTCATAAAGCAATAGTTTTACCATACAAACAGACAGAATAAGGTCATTTTGAATCTGTCACGATACCTGCCAGAAACCGTATCTACAGATTTTCATCTTCTCTGAAAACGAGGCCACAGAACATACTTCCTAGAGGACAAGAAACCCAGTATCGGTATTTTCAAAAGGGATACTGTAGGTGTACCAATGCACCGACAGGCGAAAGAATTCTAGAAAGAATCCAGTCTTTGAACTTAGCCGCCTGTATTCTAGTATTCTTTTCGGATGGTCCCGACACAATATCCTGCCGGGTTCATGGTTGGCTGACAAATATTAGTTCATTCTTTCCTCGAGAAAAGTTTTGTGTCTTTTTTGAACAGAACGAATGAATCTTTGCGTTCATTCTGAAGGTTTGGATTCAATTTACCAACAATTTTTATTTTCTTTCGCAGGTTCAAAACCAGGTATTCCACCTACACGCATATTCTCTCCTTATCTCATCACCTTTTTTAGAATCTGGAATCCCTCTGTCAATATTTTCATTGACCTGTTATAATTTGAGGGATCATACCCTCTCTTTCCCGGAAGAACACATTGTTTATAAAATTGACAGTCACTCCTGCATTCTTGGTACAACACATGAGAGAGCCTCGTTCCCAGGAGGCAAAAAGTCCCAACTGGGAGGAGTGTTTTTGGCTCCGCCCCTCGAGTGAGACATCCTTTCTCACTTTTATCGTTTATTCATTCATTCATTCCTCTGTTCGGTCTCCCGAATGGTCGTCCCATCCCCGCTCTCCGAGTTTTTTGATTTTTCGTACTTCGGGAGTCTTCTTACTTTTCATATCGATTTTTCTTCTTTTTTCTCAATTCTTTTCTGTCTTCTCGCTATTTTCTTCAGAACTCATTATTAGCATCACAACAGCCCCTATCAGAATAATTAATGTTTCTCAATACTCTTTTTATTTTTCAACGTTTTCCCTTTCTGAAATGGCCTAACCACACAGTCCTCATGTTTTTTATTTTAAATCTTCAAAGACTTCCAAGACAGGAATTCGTCAATTTCCTCGTTAATTTTCCTTCATGTCTACATAAATTTTCTATAAGTCCGTTAAATATCCAAACTTGGAGAACTTTTTCAAGATACGTTCGGTTCGTTTTGAAATAATCTAGGAGGATTCATACCCTGTTTCCCGGGAGAACACATAGTTTAGAAAATTGACAGTTCCTTAGGCATACTTGGTACATGGTACATGGGAAGAGCGTCGTTGGCTCCGCCCCTTCGTATTAGTCGTTGGGTTTCACTATCTTCGTTCATTCACTCCACTTTGCGGTCTCCCGAATACCGGCTCTACGAGTCCTCAGTTTCGGAACTAGCGAAATTTCGAAATCGATTTATCTTCTTCTTTTACAATCCTCTTCTTCCATTACCCAGGATTTTCATTTCTTGAACACTATTTCTTTCTACTCTATTTAGAGATCATTACGAACCCCGACGGCAGCCTCTATCAGAGTAATCTACTTTTTTCAAAACTCTTTCTTCTTTTTTTTACGCTTTCCATTCCTGAAATGGCCAAATCACATTGAGTTATTCAAATTTCGACGTCTTATTGGAATTCTAAACTTTTTAATAAATCCTAAAATATACTGTATTTCAGCCCACTTTTACCCATCCCGCATAGCTTCCTCTCCTCTTCCTCTTCCATTTCATCTTAATTTCTGAATACATTTTGTCTTCCTTACCGTTTGTTACTTTGCTCTGAACATTCTCATAATTCGCCAAACTCATGTTTTCTTATTTTCAGATTCTCATGGAATTGCAAACTAAAGATGAATGGCGGGAGAGAGTTCCCCATAGAGCAAAATGTCCATCTATAAAGTCAAATGTAAAACAACGAAAGTCATTGAGGGGGACGGCGGAGGTGAAGTTGGGACCACAGCTGATCGGTAAAGATGGTGAGTTTGTGTTTTTTTTTCGTTTTTTAGGTTCTGTTATCCCAAAATGCTCATTTTTCCTTCTCATTCAAAAACAAAACTGATTTCAGGTGTCCTAACCTCGTTCGATTTCGAAGGATACGTTGCTGATAAATCCATCATAGAACAGATGTTTTCTGATCGGAAGATAATCGGAAGTGGAGATTTTGGTGATGTTTGGAGTGGTGAAAACAATGGAACAGTTTATGCTATAAAAAAGTCGAAGAAAGAAGTCAAGCCGGGTGAACTTAACAAGTTCAAGGAAGTTGAAATGCTCCAAATACTGCCACATCATCCAAATGTTCTTCGATTCTACAAGGCCTGGATTGAAAACAACTTTATCCATATCCAAACGGAGTTGTGCTGTATGAACTTGCTGGAATACTGTAAAAGTCGACTGGACGAGCCTACCATTTATCGAATTTTTGCTCATATATTGTCTGGACTTCGGGCACTTCATAGGAATAATTACTTGCACAATGACATCAAACCAGAGAATATCCTCGTTTCGTTCAATTTGGTTTTCAAATTAGCCGACTTTGGTCTAATGAGAAGAGTCGATTGTTCCAAGGGAATAGAGGGAGATTCTTGCTATCTTGCTCCTGAAGTTCTGACAAACGGGACGTCGTCAAAGGAATCTGATGTTTATGCACTCGGAGTAGCGATGCTCGAAACTGCCACTAATCTCCATTTGGACACTGATGCAGATTATAAGGTGAAGTATAAAACTTTTCAGATTCCAGATCGTTTCTTTGATGGAAGAAGTGACGGTCTCCGTAGTCTCATTCAAAGCATGATGAATCTTGATGCCTCCAAACGTCCAACCTGTGTTGAGCTGTTGAATGAACCACGGATCTTCGAGAATCTTTCCGAGAGAGAAAAAACAAGTTTAAAGAGAGGGGAATCTGAGGAACCAGCTTCCGAGTGTACTGAAATCCGTAATGGTTCAGTTTCACCGGAACCTCCAAAGAGTCCCATCACCAAGAAACCTAGAACTGTTTCTCCTAAATCTAAAACTGAAAAAGTGTCTCCAAAAATCTCTCCAAAAATTTCAGGTTCTCCTTCGACACCTGTGCGACGGCCACCTGCAGTCCTCGACTTCTCGAGTCCAAATACTTCTCCAGTGGTGGCACGACCTTCGGCTCCTACCGTATTGGAAAGAAGAAAATCATTCGACAGAACAAGGTCAACACCAAGACCACTGTTCGGATGACTAAAAATATTATATTGCAAACTTCCTTCATTTTCGAAACAAATTAGAAAAAAAATATATATACAGCATTTTGGGCATAAAGCCGAACTCATTTTTGAGAGAAATTTAAAAAATTTACATTTATCGCATTTTTGGTGAAAAAAAAATCTAATAAAACCGTTGAAAATTTACTTCGGTTAAAAATTATCTATTGCTTTTTGGTGAAAAATTTAAACCTACTTTTGAAAAAAATTGATTTAAAAAAATTTTTACTTTCGGACTGAAAACTCTAAATTCGTTTCTGAACAAACATTTTTACAACTTTTGAAACTGGGTCTTGTTTATCAAACGCAGCCAACAGCATCTCTTCAAACGAAATGTAAGTTTAAAAAAACCATAAAAACAAATTCATCTTCAATAATTTCAGACTCATCATATTCCAATATCCACCTACTTCAACCGTTTCAATTTGCCATCAACCGAAGATGTCCAATAAACTTCTTGAAAAAATTTTTTTTGACCATCTTTCACACACAAAAATAAACTTATTTTGGTTAAACTTGTGTTATGTTTTATCATCCAGTGAATCTCAAATATAAATGGAGAATTTTATAAAAGTGACAATTTCAAGAGGTCCTTGCTGGAGATACAGTAATCCAGAAAGTTAGTCCTTTGCATTCCTAAAATCTAAACATCGTTCTCCTAGTTGGTGTTTATTTTATTGATCTTTTGTGACAGTTTCGTCAGAGAACACATAGTTAACATTGATGGTGACTATTGGTATTCTTGGAACATACAGAAGACGTGGGTCTTTTTTTGCTTCACCTCATCATGTTCTTTCTATATAATTCTTTCCAGAGGCACTGTCTACTAGACGGATGTTTCATTTATTACTACAGAGTTACAATATTTCTTCGCGGGGGACCAATAGCACAAGTAATTCGCGAACAATCCGTTACGGACGCTCAGCGTTCGCGCACGGTTGAAATAGGAACCGCATACGTACCGCACGCGACCCGTTTTCAGAAAACCACAGCACCTCATTCCGTGTTCCTCCGTATTCTATCCGTTCGCGAACTCCGTATCTGATCCGATTGCGAATGATGAACAAACGGATCCGTTCGCGAATTCAGATTCGCGAAACGATTCGCAACGGACCCGTTACGGATAGAAAACCTATTGAACACCGAAACGGATCTGTTCGCATTTTACCTGTGTGGTCAGATCAGAACGGAATAAGGACACTTCCAAGTAAAACCTCTAATAGAGTTGTACCCTGACCGATCACTTTGATCACACTCATCTCGTTTGCTGTCTAAGAAATTAAAAAAGTGTCAACTAACAAAAAGGTTGTCATAATATCGTAAACATTTTATCAATTAAAAGGTTTCTGATAACTTTTACAGGGGCCGAGGTAAACTGGACCAAATTTGACAGTTAGGGGAGCCTTTTAATGCGAAAATTAGTTTTTCGGATTAACAAAAATGTATTCCACTTGAAGATTTTATCCCTTAACAATCAACTTTATCACTGTCTTTTTCTGCTTCTTGTTTCCAGTCATATAATCTCCGAAATCGGTTGCCAGCATGTTTCGGACGATCAGGGTTTTCTTGTTCTTGTTGTAGGTCGTTTTTCCGGAAGGCATCTTCTTCTTGGTCTGAAATACTTTTTTTTTCAATTGTGGAAACCTAATTTTGCCAAAAATCGCTAAAGAAGATGCAATCTTTAAAATATTTGGAATTCTAAAATTCGTTTGAGGCCTGAAAATCATTTTTGTTAAAACAATTATTTAGGATATTTTTCTTTGAATTTCTTTGAGACCCAAGTTTCTCAAAACTTTTAAAAATTTAAAACCCAGGGGGCCTAACTTTTTCAAAAATAGGCCACATTCACCTTCACATTCTCCCAATATCCGCATTTCGCCTTGTTTTTCCCATTACAAACTCTATAAAGATGCTCTTCATCCTTATAATCGATATCTTTCACGATTCTCCGATAATTGGCACTTACTGGAAGTGGAATAGTCGCGTTTTCACCGAGCTAAATTTTTAGGTTTTTATAGGGTTGGATTACTGTAGTTACATACCTTAACTAAAATTAAATCATCGGCGAGAGTAACCGAGTGTAAATAGACAAAAAGAAATATTAAAGAGAATATGCGAATCATGATTGTGATTCGTAAAATGAACGAAGTAAAAAGTTGGGGGGGGGGGACCGCAAAGTTGAATACAAAAAATTAATCTGGTGGGAGGGATACAGTTTGTTCTGAATCGGATTATCTGTACTTTTGTGTTCTTCGTATTACATTTTTTCATTGTTTAATTGATTTGACATGATGTATAACGTTCGGAGAGATCAATAGATTGGAGTCCATAAATTTTGGAATTTCAAATTTCAAACTACAAAATACAAAAAAGTGGTTTCTCTGGGCTCACTATCAGAAAAAAATCGACTTAAATAAATTTTAAAAACAAATGAAACAAAAAACTGAGCCTAAAAACGGTCTATAGTAATCTTCTGGTCGGAATGTTTGGAATTCGGAATTTTGTCCCATTGGTCTCTCCTAGCCATCAACTTTGACGAAACTTATCTCGATTCCTATAAGAGTTACCAAACAGTGGTCAACTGACAAAATATTTTTGTTATTCTGGTTAACAATTTGTAAATTGACAGCTTTTTGATACCTACCTCAGAAAACGAGAAAAAATGGGCGCAACTGTAATAGATGATTTGTAGTCTTCTGGTTTCAAGTTCATTATAAACATGGAGGCATTTTTCATGAGTTTTGATGCATATTTCCAACGCAAGAAGGATATTTCCAACTAAGACACAAATTTCAAGGGGCCCTCTAATTGAAGGGCCCTCCGGAGGTACGTTGCAACAATAGAAGGACAGGTAATACAGGTTTTACGGTATCCCAATTTCCTAGTGTAGTCAGAAAACTATTAGTGAGTTTGCAAAGCCATTAGGAACATCAATAACAGTTACGATTAAAAAGAGAATATAGACTGAAACAAAAATAACAAATTTATACCTATTCAGAGGTTGAAAACGATACTTATATCTGGGGATTATCACAGATACACTTGGAAATATTCCTTTTTTTGAGAAGTAATTGGTTTCCGATATTTTCACAAAGAAGAATTGATTTCCGATACTTTCAAAAAAGAGTGAGACGGGGAAGTAAAAATTTAGGAAGATCTAGGAACTTTCTTTTCGAGATTTCCGAGATTTTTAAACTTTTGAATCTGAAAATATTTGAATAGTACACCATCATGTTAGAATTCCCAAAAAATGTTACATTTACAAATTCTCTAAACATATCTAAATCTATCCTTCTAATCATTACACATGTTGATAAGAATTGATAAAGAAAGTTGTAATCCTCAAAAAAAATCTCCGATTCCCAGGTACGACATGGCTGTTATCCAGTTTAGTGTATCAATTGGTTTCCTATATAAACTGTGATCCAATTCCTTCAAATTTGTATCTGTCTAATTTAAAAAATGACAGGAACAACGACTACAATTCTATACGGATGTACCATTTTCTCATCCATCGCCATTCTGTGTTCTCTTCTTTTCACCACGTTCATGTACAATGATTTGTACGATTTTCACAGTGAAGTTGAACAGGAATTGTATGGTTTCAAGGTAAGAAATGAATTTGAAAAAAAGAACATCGAATTTCTATTTCAATTTCATTTCAAAACTTTAATGGGGTTATTCAGTGCGAAGCAATTCAGCAAATTGCTGGTTTTTTCCTTATGCAGAAAGCAGAAAAACCAGCAATTTTGCTGCGGCCGCGGAAGCTAGATTGCTGGAGTTTTCTAGGCCATGGGAGTTCGTCCTCCTCCTCGTGGAGTCCAGGACAAAAGTCGGAGCGAGACTCAACCGGGAAATTCGTTGCGCCTTTAATCTTGTGGCGATGTGTACTCCACGAGGAGGAGGACGAACTCCCATGGCCTAGAAAACTCCAGCAATCTAGCTTCCGCGGCCGCAGCAAAATTGCTGGTTTTTCTGCTTTCTGCATAAGGAAAAAACCAGCAATTTGCTGAATTGCTTCGCACTGAATAACCCCATAAGGAGATTTTCAGAACTTCGGAATCATAGATACTAAAATTTGCGGAGTAGGAAATTTTGGTTCTATGATTTTGAAGTTTTGGGATTCTGGAAAATTGTATTTTTATTCGAAGTTTAAATTGTTGGAATTCATTTATGTAATTTCTTTCCAGGACATTTACAACGATGCGTGGTTTTTGATGACCGCCTCCTCATCTACCAAATTCTCATCCTCTTCCTCTTCTTCTTCTCCGGATCTGAATCGAATCTTCAAAAGAAACGCTGACCAATGTAACTGCGGAGAAAAGGCTTCGAATTGCCCACGTGGACCACCAGGACCACCAGGAGAGCCCGGAGATGATGGATCCGATGGACAAGCAGGGCAAGATGGACGCGATGGAAATACCCCAACTGAGGAGTACGGTAGCAGCCAAGACAGCGCTGTATCGTGTCCAGCAGGACCGCCAGGAGAACAAGGACCAGATGGAGTGCCAGGAGAACCAGGAAGAGATGGAAACCCAGGAGTCGATGGTCAACCAGGAAACGAAGGACCAACCGGACCACGTGGACCACTTGGAAATAAAGGAAGAGATGGGACACCTGGAAGAGATGGAAATCCAGGAAGACCTGGTAGAGATGGAACACGTGGAGTTGGACAGCCTGGATCACCTGGACAACCAGGAGCAAGAGGACCAGAAGGACCAAGAGGGTCACCAGGAAATAACGGAAGACCAGGGGAATATGGAGATCAGGGACAAGCTGGACCACCTGGATTGGATGGAGAACAAGGACCAGATGGGGTTATTGGAGTGTGAGTATTTTATGGTCATATAAATTTAATATGACGGTCTAACTTTTTCAAGTTAAGATTTCTAGGCCACTATGATGAATAGCCTGGAAAACACATCAGGTGAATCACATCATTTCTAGGTCATTTTAACAAAGTGGACTAACCTTTGCAAGTTGAGTTTTCTGCGCCACCAACTGTCATGACCTAGAAAGTACTTCGATTAAACTCAGAGAGCAAAAAAAAAATTTTTTTCATTTGGAAAATAACCGGAAACCAGTGTAATACTACCTTGAAAGAATCTTGAAACTTGATACATCCTGTTTCGATGAAAAAATTGCCAACTTTGAGCCTATATAGCTCATTTCCTGTAAAAGACACCATAGGAAAAAAAAAGAAAAATTCATGCTTAAGTTTTGAAGAGAAACAGACAGTTAGAGTGTATCGTTGTCTGCGCCTCTCGAAAGAAAGAAGATATCTAGAAAGAAGAGTTCTCGGCTCCCAAATAAGCTAAGGGGCTCGTTCTTTCGGTATCTTAAATTAGAATTACTATTAAAGTTAATAATTAAAGTTAGTGAAGCTCTCAACTTCTCGAAATCTCTCTGAATCGGAACTTCTTGAAGTTTGAACGATCTCAAACTTTTGAATTTGTGGATCTCAGAAACGCTCTATTCCTAATATTTTCAGTCCCGGAGAGCCAGGACTCCCAGGATCAGACGCCGCCTACTGTCAATGTCCAGACCGTACTCCGATCACCGAGAAAACGTCTTCTGGAGGATACAAAGTGCGTCGACGTCTTGTCAAACATGCCAACTGACCAAGTGCTTCTTTTCTTTTTTCTCTCGCTTTCCATTTCAAAATAAATGTTCTTTGTCTCTTTTTCCTCTTCTGCATGTGTGTCTGTGTTGATTGGGACCACATGTGTCCGGAATAATGGGATCGGGAGAAATTTTTGAGAAAAAGAGTCTAATTAGATTATAGTTGAAGAATAAATGTTTGCTTGGTGGTCCGCTTTTTTTCAATTTTTTGAAATTTTTAAATCTTTAATTTCTTTTTTGGGCTGGTGCGCTTTTGGCGCAATTTAACCTATTTTGTATACTGTTCGACTTCTCTTCGCCGAAAGATCGCTTCAAGTTATGTTCAATTTTCAAGTTTTCCGTTTCCTGTTAAATTTTATTCAAGATACCACAAACTGTTTAAAATTATCGAACAACAAAGGACACCACCCAAACGACCGACACAAAAACTGGAAGAACAAAGACTACGACTACGAACCAGGAATGCACGGACGCAGACATTTCGGACAACAGAAATCGGAAACCAGGACAACCGACAGCAGATACCGGACAGAAACATTTTTTTTCGACGGATAACGGACAGTCAAAAATGACCGGACGACGGACAACGGATAACGGACTACCAACAACCCGACGACATTACGGAGAATCATAACCGAAGGATGAAAAGCGCGCAAAAGAAAGAAACTCAGAAGAAAGAAATAAAATAAAAAAATAAAGTTCACAGAGTTCTGACATCACGACGGCGACTCGACATCTCCTCTCCAGTGACATTTGCATCCTGAAATCAAACATATTTATGACAATTTTTTAAAAACGTTTTCGCTACCATCACTCTGTGTCAAACCAACGGGTCCAAAATCGCGCCCCAGATAACTTTTAGGCCAGGCGAAATTTAATAATTTAAAAGTTGACGTGGATTTGACCTATATATTTTTAATCAACGCATTGCGACTTTTTTCGCCAAACGTTTGAAAGTTTGATCCTCGGTCAACGAAAATTTGCGCAGTGATTTTTCACGTTCACTGGGGCGCGTTTTCCGACCAGGCTGTTTGAAATAGTGTATACCATAGTAATTATTCGTAATATTAATAATTTTTGGGAATTTACAGGAAATTTTTTTCGAAACTAGCGGTTGTTTCATTTTTGAAAACTACCATTTCACCATTTTTTAATTTGATTTTTTATTTTATCATGAAAAGACGACACGTGAAAGTGAAAAATAAATATTCTAAATCGAGAAAAAAACTAGCGATTTTTTTCACTTTTGAAAATTCTCATTTCCCCCATTAGCTGTAATTTTTGTAAACTCCCATTTACTCACTTTTCATTATGTTCCGCTCCTTCTGTCACTTTGATGTGAATCCTACCAATCCTGATAATGTCCTCAAAGTCCTGGATGCATTCCGGAAACAAACCAGTTTCAGCACATCTGAAGTTTAATAACGATTTTTCTATTATTTTTCCGAATTCTAGACTTCCTCGAATATAAGATTTTCAAATCGGAAAAACGTAAAAACTCAAAAAATTTGCATTTCCTCACCTTTCCTTTTGTTCCTCTGCTTATTTGTTCCTGATTCGAATCGTGCCAATCTGTCAACTGGATACTGTCCCCGTAGTTGTTGAAGATTGTCCCGAAATCCAAGCATCACCTAAAACTTGAAACTTTTGAAAATTTATCAATTTCTTTTTCCTCACCTTTCATATCGTTTTCGGTTGTCTTCAATCCAACCATGCCAATCCTGAAGTCTGCCTTCGAAGCCGTCCTCGAAGTCATGGGAGTTGTTGAAGGGGGGAGGGGTGAAGCCAAGAAGATCCTGCAAGATCCTGCAACTTGATCGTTGGAAACTAATACTGATTTTTCCTTCAATCATCGATTTCGTTAGTGTTCACGTGGGTCACACCGATTTGGATGTTGACAAAAAGGAGTTCACGAGAAAAATGACACTCGGTGCAATGTGACAAGATTAATCGGGTTATATAGAAGTTCTGAAGTTCTGAAATTCTGAACTTCTAAAAATCCGATTCCTTGGAAATTTTGAGGGCAAATTGTTCATCTTCTTGTCTCTGGTTTCTCGATTTCCTTATCAAGTCCCAGGGAGGAAATAAGGACAGAAAAAAGAGGAAACGAGATTTTGTTGTAGCTTTTTCTTGTGTTTTGTGGCCTAGCTTTCATTTCCTAGATTTCAATTTTCAGTTTTCCAGGAATTCCAAGTATTCTGGAAAATATATTTTTCAGAAAATTTCGAAAAGTTACTTTCTTCATGTCACCAACCGATTACTTTTCTAATCTATCTTCAAAATCAAAACTTTACACTATCCTCTTCGAGAATTTTTTGGAGGAAATTTCGTCCCTTTTCTTCAGAAAAATTGTTGTTCTCATTTTTGAATTCAAAAGAACTACAATGGAAAAATCAAGATAACGAATACTGTACTGTTTCATTTTCTACTTTCTCTTTTCACTTTCCCATATCTCTTTTCCGATTCGAAAAAAGAAACAGAAGAAGGCGTCAAATTGTCCTTCTTCTTCTTTTCCATATTCCACCTTTTCTGTATCATAATACACATTTGTTGTTGGACAATTAATTTTATAGATTATGGATTCTGAATTGATTCATCCATTCTGAATCTTCTCCTATTATACCCGGATTTTCCATGTTTCTTCTTATCTTCGAATTTCAGAATTCCAGAATTTCATTTTTTTCGAATATTCGAACTTTAGAAGTTCTGAACTTCCGAAGTTCTAAACTTCTGAATTTCTTTTTTAGAGTTTCACAATTTTAGAAAATTTTCATATTGATCGATTTCTGAAAATTATTGTAATTTTGGTATTTTGAAACTTGAAATTTCGGAATTTTTATTTTTTCTCTTTCTCTCAGTATTCCTTGTATTCTCGCACATTCTTTATTCCATATTAGTTTTCCTCATAATTGAATTCACCAATTTTTTTTCGGAATTCAGAATTGAGAATGCGTAGTTTTATTTTCCGAATCGTGTGTTTGTGTGTTTCAGAAATTGAATTCGATTCTAATCGAATTTTCATAGATACAAAAAAAGGCATTAGGAACATTGGTTTTCTGGAATATTTTTCTTTTTTTTAAAGCTCAAAATGCTAAATTTCAGTTTTTTTATAAACTGCTTCCGTTTCACTTTGAAATCTGTTTTTAAACATGTGTTTTGTTAATAAAATTTGAATTCTGAAAGCTCTTCTTTTTTCTATTTTTCGTGAGATCCAACATTTTTACACCTACCACCGGATCCCATAAAACTCAACGTTTGGTTCCATTGAATGAGCCAACAAATGGACACTATTAATGTATTTTTCTTTTTCTTTTCTTTTTGTGTGTGTTTCGAATGATTTTGCAAAATCCTCGGGTTTTAAAACGCTCTGAATCTTTTAATTGCAAATTGTTCAATTTCTATAGTTTCAATCAAAAATACGATATTTCCTCTAATAGAAACTCACACAACCTGTTAACTTTGAGCTCAATTTTCTAGATTCCTGTGGGAGATATCAAAAATCTGTCAACCGATAAAATATTTTGGATGTTATGTTGAACAATTTATAAGCTGATAGACTTCTGATGTCTTTCAAAAGAAGCGAGAGAATTGAGCTCAAAGTTACTGTTTGAGTGAGCTTCTGTTAGAGGGAATACGGTAGTTGTTTTTTTACTCTGCTCTTTCAAAAAATGATTCCTAAAAATGTTTTCAGAAAGGCGGCAACATAACCTTTTGTGTTGATAAATTTTATATTTTCGTTATATTTTTGCCGTTTCAAATGGTAAAGTTTGTACCTTATTTTTTGTGTCCTGTTTTTCACAATCTGTTGTTTTTTTTTTCGTTGTTAACCAAAACTGCTCCTACCGCGAGAAAAGTTATTCCGGTTCCCTCAATCCAAAACAACAACAAAAACGAGACAAAAATCGCTGAAAAACAACAAAATTGGTACCGATTTCTTTTTTTTTCAGTCAATGTTAGTAGTAATAATTGACTGAAATTTACTGAGAATTTCAAATTTCAGCTAATAAATGAAACTATTTTTTTTTTGTTTGAATTTTTCGTTCTTTTGTCTTTCTTTTTCCTTTAAATTTGTGTTGGAGTCTCAATTTTCGAAATACTCTAACTTCCAGATCTGAACAATCGTAAAACCTTTTTAGAATTCTCTGTAATTCTAGGCTCCGCATTGCAGTCATTTTTCCGCTACAAGCTTGTCAAATAACATGACAAATTATCAGGAAACCAGAAAAAATTGAAAATCTCATCAATCATTCAATTTCTCACCCACCTTTCCTTTCTCTTTTGACCGCCCTGATAGAAAGAAATTCGAAGAAGCAAAAAGAAGAAATTCAATACTTTGACGGCTGACTCAAAACATTATGATTTCAATATATCAGGTTATCCCGAAGAAGAGCTTATCACAAAATTAGTACTTTGGAAATCAAGAAAATTGGAAATTCTTAATTTTTGAAAACAATTTTTCCGATACTTTTTTTTCATTTTCTTCTTTACAAATTGTTTTTTTTTCAATCTCCAATATTTCAAGTGATACCTGTGATAGGACCCCTAAAATTTATCTTCGAGTTTAATTAGTTCAATTCCTGTGAAAGATATCACAAATCTGTCAACTGATAATTTCATGACAAAATATTGGTAATATTTTGCTTCTTTTCGAATTTTTATGGTATGAACTTCTATGAAAAACCATAGGAACTATAATTTGTGCCGAAAAAGTAGAAGAAACAACTATTATTTTGTCATGTATTCCCAAAAAAACGAACAGTATGGTGTTACCAATTCAACCGTAACTTTTTATTGGATCAGAGAATCGAATGGACAATTGACTTTTTAGAGAAAAGAAGAACTTGTTTCTCTTATTTTTAATGTCTATGTAGTTCTGTGGTACATATAGTAACAAGGCATGCTTTGGATCTGGAAATTCGGAGTATGCGAATCCCGCAGAAATCCAATTTTCTCTTTTCCTATTTTTTTTTTAATTTAAAAACTCAAAAAATAACTATTAGGTTGACAACTAACTCCTTGTGCACTTTTGTTTTTCATCTTTTCTCTTGACAGAGCTAGAACAATAACATGCGTGTAACAGGAGGTAATCTATAAGATGATAAGGTTGCTCACCCTGCTCCCATTCCGCTTACGGACGCGGTGCCCCTTTTTATACCCGATGCACACCTCATTCGTAATTCTATATTAGTTCTAATTGTTTCTATAATACTTCTGATATTTGGATGAACAATTTGTCAGTTGCCAAGGGGAGGCTTCTATTACAGGCTTTACAGTATTAGAAACTCATAAGTTTCTAACAAAAGTTAGGAGATTCCAGTTTTACACTGCTCTGGATTCTGAGAGTTTCGGATTTGGAGAATAAAAACATCTGGCGGGTTTTTTTTAAAGACTTCTAGATATCTAGGGCTCAAGGATTCTAGGATTTCATGTCGGTTTTTTCTTAAATTATAGACTAGATTTTTTATAAGTTTGCTGGAAATTGAATTCTGAACTCCTAAAATTTGGGATTTCTCGTAAGTGCCTTTCCATCAACAGTTTGTATTTTTTCCTAGTTTTCTCCACTTCTCTCTTTTATAAACATTTTTGGGTGGGACACCCCCAATTTGTTTATATATTCCCACCACCAGAAGTCTACTCGACCTCTTCATTTTCTCGGTCATGTATTCTTTTTCAATAGTTTTCTGAATGTAAAAAAACACTGTGAAGACGTAGCAGTTGGGCCAACGGACTTATTATCCTTTTTTGAGTCCTGATCTCCAATTTTTTTTCTTCGTTTCTTCTTCTCACTATCAAGTCTTACATTTTTCTTGATATTTTCTCTCAAAACAATGTGCAAAGATGTTTTTTTTTAATTCCAGATGGTTCGATTGAAAGGAAACCTTGCGAGTTTGTTAACCTACTGCACTTTACTCATTTTTCTGTATTTATTCGTCATAAAACCATTGATTCCGAAAATACATATCACAACGAGAGATTCGACATCTTCAAATGAGCCTGTACCGGTAACACCTTCAGAAGTCGAAGGAAAACCGGATATGTTGGATGAAATGATAATTGACTGTGAGGTGAGCTTTCCCCTAATTTGGGAAATTTTATGGTACCTCATTTTTTGAATTCGGCTCCATTTTCTAGTTTCCCCAATGAAACCAACCGTTCAAGTCTAAGCTTATAGCTTGAACAAAAACACAATAATCAAAAAAAAATTCCAGTCAAAAAATAAATAAGATTTTTTTGAATTAAAGTTATAGGCTTAGGCTGAAACGACTTGTATTCCTTCCTCTGAAAAATTGAGAGTACGATAACTTTTCTCATTTTTATCGAATCTTGGAAGTAAATATATTTTTGAATATGACTTGTTTAGAGCTGCAAAATGAGTATAAACAAGAGTCAAATTTTCTGAATTTTTTTTCCCATTTTTTGGTCCCACCGCGAAGTTTTTCTTCGAATTGAAACATTCGTGACTTTATTATTTTCGAATCTTGAAAAATTTTGCTCCATTGATTTCGGTTTGAAACGTGCTTCAAAATGAGTATACACACGACTAGGCTCCGCCCATTTTCATTTTGGTCCCAAAAAGGGCGGGCCTAGTTTCCACCAAATATACCCAAGTTTATACTCATTTTGAAGCTCTTGTCGCAAGAAATTGAAAATTTTGATTCCTTTTTCTCGTTTCCTGTGAGAGACGTCGAAAAGTTGTGAACTGACAAACGTTCATTTTGATTCCGAAAATATTTTTTAGTTGCACATTTTTCGAAATCTTTCACAGGAATTAAGATGAATACGGTCGAAGATTGACTAAAAATTAAAAAAAATGTTGATTGACTAAAAATTTTAATAAAATCAAAGACCCTAGAATTTCACTTTTTTTGAGTACATGTTTTCAGTCTGTAAAGAAAGGGAATCAGCCAAAAACAGCATCAGTACCAATAAATATCAGAAATGTGGAGGATCGATTACTGTATGCCAAGGATAGGTAATTCATCACATTTTCGGATTCTGAAAAATCAATATTCCGAATATTCCAATATTCTGAAATTTCAGATGTGAATCTCTAAAAGAGCTATACCGATTCAACAATGAGTCATTGTCCCTAGAAGAGACAAATTATACCTTGGCATATGGAATGCTAGTCTATAAGGATTTACCACAGGTGAGCAACATGGCCGAGAAAAATCAATGATGACCTAGAAAATCTCCAGGTTCTCTTCATGCTCTCCTCAGTTTATCATCCCCAAAACGAGTACTGTATCGCAGTTGGTGAAAATTCGGAACCACTTTTTCAAAATCTATTGAAAGAACTATCCACATGCTTTCCAAATGTGCATTTCATGGTGAGCGCAGACTCTGGACATCCGGACAAACACAATGAAAATATGATTCTAGAAACGTCCACCAATCAGTTGGGGAAGCCACGAGATCATCAATTCTGCATACGAATGTCTTCAGTTTTTGAGCCATTTGAAAAGCGATTGGAAGTATTTTCAATATCTATCCGGATTCGATGCTCCTTTGAAAACGAATCTTGAGATGGTTCGGATTCTGAAACAATTGAATGGAACCGCAAATGTGGAGATTGCGAAATATCAGTGGCAGAGGTTGAGAGGCAAAAATGTGAGTTTTGCATTTTTGGAATCTTAGCTAGGCCAGCGCAGTTAAAATATGCACCTGTTATGTTTTCTAAGCTATTTTAACATGGTGGACTAGCTTTCGCACGTTGAGTTTCCTAGGCCACCAAGTTAAATGACCTAGAAATGACATGATATTCAACTGATGTGTTTTCTGGAATATTTGAAGATGGTGGCTTAATTTTCTCAATTTCAGTTTTCTAGGCCACCTTGAAAAATTACCCAGAAATGGCGCGATATTCCGCTGGTGGATTTTCTAGGCCACATACTACGGTGGCCTAACTTTCCGAAGTTAGGTGTTGTCAGCAACTTTTATATTTTGAACGAAATTTCGAAAACTATTTTCAGGAAACCCAATCCCCACTTCCTCTTTTCAAATCCTCCCTATCTGCACTGATTCCAAGGGATGCAGCTAATGAATTGGTTAGTTTCTCGGTCCCACCCACTTTATAAAAAGTACCGTATTCCAGACGTCTTCTCTGATTCCTCGTGAGCAGCTAGAATTCCTGGAAAATACTGGAATCGCGGACGAAGGATTCTGGGGAACCATGTTGGGAAATAAGGACAAATTCAATGTTCCTGGATCGATTAATGCTCAAGAATGGATCGATTATCGAGGAAATCACACGGAATTGAAACGAACGGACACTGGATGGAGATATTATATATCAAGGGATCAAATTTGGGGTCGTAGTGAATGTCGGAATTATATGAAGTCAGGATCTTGTGTTTTTGGAATTGGAGATGTACCTAGATTATTGACATCCAAAGCACTTGTGGCTCATAAATTCTACCTTAACTCACAGCCAGATGCATACTTTTGTTTATTAAAAGTGAGTTGCATTCTGAAATTCAGTAATTTTGAAATTCAGAATTTCAAAAATTCTAAAATACTTAATCTGAAATCCCAAATCTTGAGGTTTTGAAATTTCGCAATTTAAAATTTCTGAAATTCACAGTTTCTGAAATGCAGAGATTCTGAAATTCTGAAATTCTCTAATTCTGTAATTCTGAGACTCTGAAATGCCGAAATTCCGAAAAAGAGATTCTGAAAATCAAACATTCTAAATTCTAAAAATGTAGAATTCTGAAATTCTAAAGTTTTGAACTGCTGAAATTTTGGAACTCTGAAATTCTGAAATCCCAATTTCTGAAATTCTGAGCTTTTGAAATGCCGAAATTCCGAAAAGGAGATTCTGAAATTCTGAAATTTTTGCAATTCTAAAAATCAAAAATTCTAAAATTCTAAAAATGTTGAATTCTGAAATTCTAAAGTTTTGCAATTCTGAAATTCTGAAGTTTCGAATCTTCGAATTCTCAAAATTTCCAAATTCCGTATTTCTGATATTCTGCAACTCTGAAACTCTGAATTCTGTAATTCTAAAAAATTCTGAAACTTCCTTTATTCCAGGAAATCCGCCACCGTACCACCCATCCAGATCCCAATTTCAACGCATCTGAGTATTCAAAACTTCCCCAAGTGGAGCTTTCTCGTGGTCTCAATTTCTCTCAATTGACATATCCCGATTGGATTGTATGATACATTTATTTGTCTTCTTCTTTTTTAGGATTCATCGGGTTCATACGGTCTTTTTGATCTTCTAGTTTTATGTTTTGTATTTTTTCTCTTTTTTTTCTCAGGGCTATTTTCTTATATCAAATGTGTCTCCACACCCTTGTGAGATATATCTTCGAATGGAAATGAAAACGTGTGACTTTTTTGGGTGTTCTTCAGACACATCGGAAATAAAAATGCATATAAAAATCAAGGAGATCGTTCAAAGACTAATATCGTCCTTTTATAAGATAGATGAGATATTTCGGGGAGAAATCGAGAGAAAGTTCAAAGATAAAGGCATTTCTGTTTTACGAATAGACACAGTTTTGCAGAATTTGACATAAACGATTTCTAGTGAGAGACGCAGAAAACGATACTCTCTAACTACCTGCGTCTCTCCAAAACTCCAAAACACGCTGAGCTCATATCTCTCATTTCCTGTAGAAGATATCAAAAAGTGGTAACTAACAAAATGTTTTCATAAAAGCAGCAATATTTTATCAGTTTATCATAACTTTTTGATATCTTTCACAGGAATCGAGATTAATTGGCTCAATGTTGACAATTATGAGGGTTGTTCTATTGTGAGAGGTAGTAAGCTTTGACGTCCTACAATAGTATTCCTGAACTTTTCAATTTGACTGAAAATTTTAGACTATACAGGGTGACAATTAATTATGGGAACACACTTAAGGCGACATAAAAACTTTCAAACCAAAGATATCTTTACAATTTTGTTACTGAACAACAACTATATGACTGGGTATATAGTTTTATGAAAAGTTCTTGAATTGACCTACTTTCCGGGGACGGGCGGCCTTCAGACCATTTGGAAAATCAGTGATCTTGGCCGCGTGGTTTTTTGAGTTCTCATGGCCCAAGCTCGGACCAATATTTTCTTCAAGTCTTCAACATATCTCAAATTTCTTCTATGAATATGTGGCTCTAGCACAGACTAAAAAGAATGCCCGAGCTATTCAGAACAGGGGAGTTACAGGGCCTCAAATCCTTGGTGAAAATTCCTAGAATTTTGCTTGGCATAGCGCATTTGTTGATTTCGGCTCATGGACCGAGGCCTAATCTTGTTGGTATGTTCCGTAACTACCAGCAAGAAGTGAAAGATCTATCGAAATCAGTTTTCTGTTGATATTGTCTTCCCGATAATAATTTTCATTGATTGAGACTCATTTTTCAATAAAAATCAAGTTAGACTTTCCAGCTGATGTGACGGCGGCCCATACCATTATAGAAACAGGGAAATGACATTTTTTGTTAGCAATAGTAATAGGGAATCTAATCATAATAATAGAAAACCGTTGACAATCATTTTGAGAGTTTGGCGTTCCTTCCATCACCCCAACTTTCGAAATTTCGTAAGCCTCGGCTCATTGACTGCGGTGAAGTGCTTTTTCATACCGGCTTGGTTAAGATTTCTCATTAAGGGAATAAGTATTTTTGATATTGTAAGAGCATAAAAGAAGACGGGTTTTTACCATGTTCCGAAATGTTTCACGATTTGTTCCCAGCTCTCTCGCGAGTTTTATCATAAATTTCTGATTTTTGCGACTGATCATCTTTCTGATCTTCTAGCAAAGTTGATTTTTGCTAACCGACTTTTTCCTTTGGCGACCAGAATTATCAGATATTTCACCTTTATCTAACACTTTAGTTACCAAAATTAGGTGAAATTTGAGCAATTTAGAGACATCGGCATGAGGCATACCAGATGCGGATAAATTAAGGATTATGGCACGCTGCGGACTCGCCTTTATAACTTTCTTCAAAAATGAAAGTATGACAAGATTTTTTGCAGAATAATAAAAAACAGTCATATGAATAAAAATAAAACAAAATATATCTAATCGAAGTCACAGTAACCCATTCGCAGCAGAGCAAACTTTGTTCCCATAATTTCTTGTCACCCTGTATTGAACAAAAGTAGAGCTTCATTTTTGTAGTTGACAACTTTTTAGCTAGCTTCCGTTCTAGTAAGATAAGCTGCTTGTAACCAAAAATCTGTTGAAAAGTCTAAATTAGCCCTTCAAACTCGATTATCTTATTTGGATGGATTTTATCAGAAAAAATTATCTAATGAAAAAATGAAGATCTAATTTTGTTCAGATATATTCTGAAATTTCCAGGAAAATCGAAAAATTCTAGACTACTTTTTTCAGGGGACAATTTTTCAAGGTACTAATAGTAAGCTGACTCAAACCGTTAGCTTTGAGCCCATATATCTCATTTCTTGTAAAAGATATCAAAATGTGGTCAATTAACAAAATGTTTCTCATAATATCAAAAATATTTCACCAGTTGATCACTTTTTGATATCTCTCACAAAAACCGAGATGAATTGGCTAAACGTCGAAAGTTAGGAGAATCATTCTAATATTTGAGTGTTTACGGTATCTAGATCCCAGATTCTCATACATCCCCTTTGAACATCTTGTTAACACGTATCAGCAAACCTCAGAAACAACATCTTCAAACACCAGACATCTCCACGACCTTGTCTAATCTTTTAATTTTTAAAACACCAAGTTTTCTTCTCTTTTTTCCTGAACAAGGCAGACCATTTATGAACTTTTCAAGAGAAACCAATCAACACTTATCGAACTGTTTTTTTTTAATCGATTTTTCTTCGTCTTGACGATCATCATTAAATCCAAATGATCAGTTTTGAAAGACACCATCGACGCAAAAGAAAACTTTTTCCGTTGCGGGGAATCGAACCCCGGCCTTATGGGTGAGAGCCATAAATCCTAACCACTAGACCACAACGGATCTAATTTTGAATGTGACCGGATGGCGTACACATTATGAGAAGGTTAGGAAGAGAAGAGGGAGGAAAAAAGAGATTGCGAAAGTTGATAGCACATTAATGGAAGCCGCCTGGAGTCTCCAGGCTGAAGGATCATAAAGTTTACAACCAAGAAGCGTCAGAAGTTTGAAGAATGGTATTATAAAAGTATTTTTATTTACAACACCACACTCCACCACACATTCGTTGAATAAAAAAAGCAAATGCATGTGGAAACATCGTGTTCTTACTCCGAGAAGAAACAGTAGGCGAGACATATGACTTTACCAAAAATATAGTTTCAAAATGCAAAGAAGTGAGAAGGATTATATTTATTCACCAAACTGTAGTATAGAAATTTCAATTTCCTGGACAAGTTGACTTTTTACTATGTCCTCGCAGTAGTCGAATTGAAATTCAATGAACCTGTTGTTGAATTTGTAATACAAAATTTGTAATACAGATGTTTCCAAAGAACAGATTCCGAAATATTGAACATTTTGTAGAGACTTTTGAGACTTCAAGCTTCGCCACGAGAAGCAGAAAGCCCGCACTATTGTGTATAGCAACATAACTTACTATTTCAGTGACTCGCCTAAATCAGCGGCTAACAGTTTTGCCTTGCAATCTCATAGTTCGGGTTCAGTTCCGCCATGTCTAATTTTCTTTTGTTTTTTCTTTTTTCTTCTTTGCGGAGGTCAACAAATGATTTCTTTGCATAACTATAGTAACATTATGTTACTATCATATGTTTTTGCATAGACAGTGTCTTAAAAATAACGAGACAATAATAAAATACCCCTCGACCATATCTTTCTCGTACTTACTCACATGTGTTTTGTCTCTTTCAAAAGATTGCATCTCTCTCTCTCGGTCTCTCTTCCCTCTCTCAACCATCTGATAGAAATTCACCTCCGAAGACAACGCAGAAGACGTCGAGGCAGAATCGAGGCATGTCGGCGACAGATCCAACCTGTTCTCTGCGTCTCTCGCGGGGGAGTGCTCTCTCGGCGCCCTCCCACTTTTCGCAGTATAAATTGAGGGAGCGCTGTGAATTCTGTATTCTGGTAGAGACCACAATTCTCCACTGAAATCAAATTTCAACAAACTGTAATCTTCTGTCTAGAAGTATTCTGAAACCCCAATCAGAAGATGTTGCTCTCCGGCTCAATGGTCCGCGCTCTCATCGCCACCGCCTATATTCTGACCATCTCAACGTCTTCGGCTCTTACTTTCTTCTTCTATTCCGAACCGGTGCTCTTTGCTTTCGTGATCACCGCTGTCTCCCTGTTGGTCCTATCGTATCCCATACTGTGCATCATCACAGTATCCCATTCTTACGACCTACAAGTTAAAGGATGCTGTCAATTCGAATGGATCCCAATGGCAACGGATCTCATCGAAACGCCTGTAAAATCAATGGAAGAGAAACCATCGAAACTCGATGAAGCGTTTGTATACGCCTATATGTAACAGTAATCCTTTGAATCCTCAATTTTTTATGTTTGTACATTTCGATCCCTCATTGTTGTCATAGCTTTAAACTTCAAGTTCATTGTTTTCCTTGCTTTAAAAAAGTATCTGTATTTAGAAAAAAAAGAATAAAAAGTTTGACTTCTTGACTTTTAGTAATTGATAAAAAGAGAAGATAAAGAACAGGTTTCAACGAACACGAAAAAGAAGAAAGTAGATCAAAAAGGTATGACTGATAAGAAAGTAACGAAACAGACTTCCTCGTCGTCGCAATGCGAACATATGTCTCTTTTACACTTTTTCACATCTTCTTCTGCGTCGAAAGGTTCAGAATGCGCAGCACGTGGTTTGACTAAGGCTTTCAGAGTTATCAATGGCTAATCATAATGGATCTGAAATTAAGAGAGGGGCCGAAGATCCCATGACGACAATTACCGTAACCTGAAAGTATACTTATTTTCAGAGTTTTTCTCAATTTCAGTCATTTTTGCAATCAAAAGTGCTTATTTTTTTAATTCCTCATTTCGCGGTAATCCACACCGATTGACAGTTTGCACTTGGAGTCAAGCTAGCGGGTCAGAAAGCGCGCCCTAGTAAATTTAGGAAAAATTCTAAACCCGTTGATTTTAATGAAATAGATCATGATCTAGATCATGACCACGTCCACTTTAAAATTATTAAATTTCTTCTGGCCTACGAGTTTGCTGGGGTCCCTTTTCTGGCCGGCTTGCTTGAACACAAGTGAGTTTGGCATCTAGCCACGTTTGAATGCGTTGCGTGTCTGCGTGCGCGGTCGCTAACAGACAATACATAATCGGATTCACTTTGAAAATCCGTTTTTTTTTTAATTTCAGAACTGGCATGCCCAAAAAAGATACTGTACTTCTCCTAATTGTTGGCCACTTCACTGCTAGAACGTTGAGCCTAATTTTCTCAGTTTCTGAAAGCGATATCATTAAACTATCAATTATAGAAGTGGTAATATTAGGTTGATAAGAAAGTTTCTTCCTTTTTCGGCAAAATTTTTGATCAAGTTTTCCTTAAAACAGAGAGGGCAAGATCAATGAAAGTAAGGTACATAAACATCAATAGTTGTTTGGCAACGCTCCGGTAATTTCTTGCTTCCATCGGCCTAGGACGACGAGGGCTGCGGTTGGAAAAGTGAGTCAACTCCTTTTTTGTGTCATCTTTTCGATTGAAGTTTTTTCTATCAAGATGACGTTAAAGAGCCCTAAACGACCATTTATCCGAAAGGGCAAAGTCCGGAAAATACGATGAGAATAAAAAAATAGTTCAGCCAAAGGACACGAATTTTTGGCTGATCCCTCTAGTCACGGGCGATCTCACACTATCGTGCCGGAAGTAAACCTTGGTCTTTTCTCCTTGTTTCGATTTGACAGTCAGATTCAATTTATCTGATAAAGAACAATACAAGATTGCGGTTATAGTGGTACCCTCATCTAAAAGTTCCCAGGCTCCATCCCTTTCAAAAACCATCAAACTCATAGCATCCCCATTTTTACGAGAAATTTGGGTTCCGGGACTTCCAGAGCTAGCTATTCTTGATCAATCAACTGACCCTTCCGTACATTGTTAGAGTAACCTGCCCACTTCTCATCCACAGTAATTAGGTCATTCACCCAACTGAACGTGTGAAGAAATGATAGGAGAAACATGCTCATGTCCACATGAAACTCTATATCGTAATCCTTCAAAACATGAGGTATGAATCGACCCACTTCTTGAAGTTGCCAAAAACTTCATTCTGTTTACAATACTTAGTTGACTAGCGGACAATGCCTTTGACATTTTACAAGTCGTTTGAAATGGATCCGCCTTCACGACGTATAGCAATTGATTGAGATCCAACTCACTGGGCAGTTGGCATCTTTCAACCGGATCTCCCCTGAGCGGAATTTTTCGAACCAAACGCCAATTGTAGGCGATGGAGGAGCATGTCCTTTATGTACATCCACAAATTTCTTGCAGATACCCAATGTTTGGATAACAAATAAAAATGAAAATATAATCATGCCTCGTATTTACAGTAGGGTACGGACCAAAAGAATCGTTATTGCTCCAAAATGGAGTGAGATAAAAACCTGAAAATCTACGATCTAATAGACACTGATAACAGCTCTCCAACAAAAAAAAATCTAGCCTGGTACACCACTTGGAGAACCAGATATCGAAGCTCAAAAACGACCCTTCCAAAAAGGAAGAAACTTTCTTATCAACCTAATAATATTACGAAAAACAGTCATCAGTTAACAATTTTCCAATATCTCTTATGGAAATTGAGATAATTGAGCTCAAAGTACAAGTGCCGTATTAGTTCCTACCCTATACGTGCATTTTGAGCTCAATTATCTCAATTTTTAAAAGAGATATCAAAAATCTGTAAACTATGAAAATTATGGCAATATTATGGAAAACATTTCGTCAGTTGACAGATTTTTGATAGACCCTATAGAGATCGAGATAATCAAGCTCGAAGAGAATTTACTCTTCATCTGCTCCTTCATGCCCTTGAACACCATAAATGCTTCCAACTTCAGTTCCAATCATCACCAAAAGTTGTATTCGACGAGAAAGATGAACAAGGAACAAGGAACCATTTTGCTTCCTTTTAAAAGTCACCAAACACGAGATGGTCTTCTGAACGTTCTTTGGAAAATCACTTCCTAGTTTTCTCTCACTGATAAGGGATCAACTTCCAGAGGGATCAACTAGATTTTCTTATCAAGATCTGAAAAAACTTGGAAGACGACGTCGTTTCTAGTACTAGAAAAGAGTTACTACGCAGAGGGTCATTGAATTTCAAATAAGGGCAGAATTTTGCTTTGACAAACAGAGCATAATCCGTGGAATGTTTTTACATACATTGTTTCTTTTGTCACATGACAGTCTCGAGGATTATGTATTCGATGGAGGACAAAACACAGTTTACGTTTCGAATGAAGTACGATGCTGGAAAATGATAGATCCTCCTAATATCCATAAGTTCCAGTGGGCTACAAATGGCCACTACCTTATCAGAATAAAATTCTTCGAAAATGTTGTCAGTACCAAAAATTAACCTCTTTTTATGTTTAGTAGAATCCGGACTTTCAGAAAAATTCAAGTCACTTAAACTAATAAAGTAAGTAAATATGATGTTAATCAGTAAATTTTAAATACTCTTCGCTTACAAAAACTGAAAATATTAATTGAAACTTATTAATTTATCAACAAAAATATTTCCAAATGACGGCATTCATAACGTCATCTCATCTTTAGCACGGATGGCAAATGCAATCATTCTGAAATCGTAGTTCATTGCTCAGCATAAACTGGTCACTTTCTCACGCTTTTCACAATGATCGAGCACGAACAGCACATTTATAACTGGATTGGTTCTGCTTTTCGAAGTGTTTCAGCGTCAGAAGTCAAATCTTCGACTTCATTTTGACGGGGAGAGAGCAGAAATGATTCATTAATTTTTTTTTTAGGGATTCGCCACAAAAAATCACTTACAGTTCCCGAAACTACTGGTGGATTCTTAGTGAATCTGAATTCGGATGGCACGAAGAGCAAGGCAAGAACAAAAATGAAATTTACGAAAATTATCATTTTTAGTCGCGATTGGGATCCGGAATGGAATGATTTTTCCATGTCTTGCTAGCTTTTATGTGTATCAACCCTTCCTGTTTTTGTTTTTAATACGAAATTGAAACGTACTCATCAGATAAGACAGGATGTTTATTGGTTTCTTAATTTCATAACACACTGATAAAAAATTCTTATAAAAGGCGAGCGAGCTAAAAACTTGTATGTCCCCTTTCAATCTGACAATGAAGCATTTTTCCTTGATTTTTCTTCTTCTGGCCGTTTCGGCTCTCGGAGCACCGAGCACCAAAAACCCCATTAAATTGGTGAGAACTTATATCAATCGGTCTATTATAATTAGTGTTTTTTCAGTCTACCAAAATTCATGATCTCGAGAAAATCAATCCAATCAATTATCGTGTTTGCTGCACCGAGAAACAAAATGTAACAATTTTTGGGTATTCTTTTTGGTCCCATTTTGAGCTCATTTATCTTGGCTCCCTTGAAGATGTAAAAAAAATATGTTGGTAAAATAATTTAACTTAAATTTTTCTCATAATAACGCCAATTCATCAGTTGACAATTTTTTATATTTCTCTCAGAAATTGAGAGAAAAATAGCTCAAAATGCAGTAATAGAGCAGCACACTGTTTTAAGCTTGATTATATTGGTTCCTATAAAAAAATTTCAAAAACAATAAAATATAAAATGTTAGTGGTATTACGGAAAATTTTTTACCGTAAAACCTGTAATATAGCGCCATGGCGTTCTATTTTTCAAAGGGGTGTTTTGGGATGATGCGAGGTAACAAAACATGATTTTTACTTGTTTAGCAGGGCACCAAAAGGAAAAAAATGGTACGAAATTTTTAGATTTAACTATTACTGTCTTGATCAAGCATGAAAACGTTGATTTTCTACCTCCAATCACCTCATAAGAGTGGCGTTGTATTAGAGTGTGTCTTCTAATACAGGTGGCGTTATATTACAGTTTTTACGGTATCTGTTGAGCTCATTCTGATATCTTTATGATAACCCAGATAATTTAGCATCAATAACATCGATGACCTGAAAATGGAGTTTTAGAGAACCATCGAATGCCAAGGCTGTGATTTCTTCCAACCCCAAGACTTGCGAATTTGTTGTACGTTGTACCCAGATGTAAGAAAAACAAATTTTCAAAATTCATTCAATTTTTTCAGGGAAAAATGACTTGTGTCGGCTGCTAAACTTCTTGGCCTTGTTAAAGGTTTTTTGAACATGATAACTAATAAAAATGTATTAATTAATCTCCATCGCAATTATAATCAACATGAACGAAGCATCGCTCCACGAAATCCAATTTTTGAATATTCTTCTCCAGATCGTGAGATATGTCATGAGTTATCTAAAACAGCTCAATTTTTAGATACCTAAAAGTTTGACCTACTTTCAACGGTAATTTTTCATCAAGAACGATATGAAGCTCAACTTGAGCATTCAGTCCTGTATAGTAGATCATTGAATGGTCAATATATCTGAAAAAAAGTATTTTGACTTTGAGCTCAATTATCTCGATTGCTGTAAGCGATATCAAAAATCTGTCAACTGATAAAGTGTTTTTGGTATTACGAAAAACATTTCATCAGTTGACATATTTTTGATATCTCATAATATGTTATAGGAAATATTATAGGAAACGAGATAATTGAGTTCAAAGAGAAAGTACAGTAATGGCGCCGACCACGCCACCATTCGTGGCTCATCCTTTGACCTCAATTATTTCCGTTCCTATGAGAGGTGCCAAAGTTTTGTCAACTAATAAAATGTTGGTAATATTACGACTAACATTTTATCAGTTGACTACTTTTTTATATCTCTCATAGGAATTGAGATAATTGAGCTCGACAATGAAAGTACTTACTTTATCCTCTCATCATGCTTCAGTGTGATATTCAGAATTCTTGCCATTTGATCCCTCTCTGCAGAAATTCCAACCAACTGTGGAATATTATCCACAGCATGTCGGCACCACGAATAAGCAATCCATGTGCATACACAAATAGCCCCAATCGGGTCTGCGAACTTCCACACATAGTCTCCCAAGTATCCACATACTAATGCTAAACTTCTTGTCATTAAATCATTGCGAAGATCCATTGCAATCACTAGACTTGATGTTGATCCTCTTTTATAACACATCCACATAATTATCGCCTTCAGAATAGATTGAACTGCGATAATTGCTACCGTAGCGTTTGTCATTTTAGGATCTACCGTATCATTTACAATAGAGTTTATAGACTGCATTATCATTGAGACATTTGCAAAAGCCATGATCACAGAACACAAAATCACTCCGATCAGTTCTAGACGATCTCTACCACGTGGATATTTCAAGGCGTCCGTTTTACTGATTGCTGATAGACAGATATTCATCACAAAACTGCACGCAATGTCCATGGAAGAATCAACGAATGTACTGAAAAAGGTGTACTGTAGTTTGATGCGAATTGATTTCGACAATGAATGGCTGGCCCAATTTTTAAAAATTTTTTCTAGGCCACACATTGTTCAGAAATTTAAAAAAAAATTCACAGTGGCTCCCAAAACGGAATCACTCTCGTTTTCAACATTCTCCACATCACACACTTGCTTTTCAACAATCTGAAAAATAATCACTTCTCACTTTCTGTTTTCGAAAATACCTAAACTTTCTCTTCTGGTATTTTAGTGGAAAATAGACGATTCTGGAGCTCCACTCTCAGCTCGAGCTTTTGGTTCAACGGAGCGGGGTTTTGAGAAAAACTGTAAGGGAAAAACCGTGCGCTGCTTGGCATTTAGGCTGCGCCCACTTTTCCCAAGAAAATTAGCAACGCTCTTTGCTGAACAAAAAGATTGATATTCGAATTAACTTTGATAAGCCTTGAAAAAGGCCCCTTGACATGAAAAAAATTTGGTTTTTTTTGAGGTCAGAAAGTACAGCGAAGTTGAAACCTTCCAAAGTTCAACAAACCACACTGCACTTTTGAGCAATTTTCGTGCAAAACCTGACCCAAACCTTCATTCTTAACCTTTTCAAGTACGTCAAGCTCTTTCCATTATCAGTTTGCGACGTTCTTTTCAAAAAGAGCACATGACCTTATTGATATTTTGTTCACAGACAAAACACTGACCTCATGATTGAAAGTGATCCAGAAATAATCGAAGCGGCAAGATTTCCAATAAGACTTCCGATGTTTAATGCAAAAGTCGCTTGGGCCAAAACTCGGTCCTCGTATCGCTCGTCTTCTTCCTGTAAAAGTTTTATAAAAGTTTATAATAAAACCATTAGCTTAGAAATCCATGACATAGAATCTCCAACATACCTCCGTTTTCTTAATTGGCTTCTGAATCGTCTCCTGATCCTGTTCAAACTTCTGGAGCAGCTCGTTCTGTTGCTCGTAAAACTCATCCACTTTTTTCTGAGCTTCTGGAGACAATATCTCTTTTTTCACATCTTCTTTTTTATCCTTTTCCTCGATTTTTCGTTTTCTCGCAGTCATTTTCTGGAGGGGAAATTCTGAAAGATTCAATAATTTTTGAAAGAATCAAAACTGAAACAACACAAATAAAATCTCCAAATAAGACCGATTGTAAAACAAATAAACAGGCTCCTTCTTTTGGCTGCCGAAATAAAAAAAATTGTTTAAACTGATAAGGAAATTTTAGAAAAGACAGGGGAGTGATATGATGGTGTGCACTATTAGCTGACACAGTACGTAAGAAGATTATTGGAGAAACAGAAACTCGAAAGATAAGGAATTGGAATGGGACTTGATCTATGAAAGTTTATTGCAGAATCTGGGACAAAAAATTAAACACAAAATTTCAAATTTGTAAATTGTGAATAAGAATTTAACCTGAATTTCTGAATTTCGAAAATTCAGAAAGTAAAAAACTCAAGCATTGTTAATGCGGAATCTCAGAAGTTCGGAAATTCAAAATTCAAAATTCTTAAATTTTGAATTTCGAAAATTTAGAAAATCAAAAATACAGAAATCCAGGAATTTCAAAATTTGAATTTCGGAAAGATAGTCATTTGAAATTTTAGATATTAGTAAACTCGGACACTCGAATATCTAGAATGGAAGTTTCAGAAGCTTTAAAATTTAAGAATATAAAATTTCAGTATTTAGGAACTTTCAAACTTCTGAGTTGTTTTATTTCCGAAATCCCACGCTTCCTAAATTCTGAGTGTCTGAAATTCTTTCAAAAATTTCCAAATTTCAAAATTTTTTAATTTTGAAGAGGAATTCGGAAATTGAAAAATTCAAGTCCATTTTTTTCGAAATTTCAGTAATTCTAGAACTAAATTTCCAGAAGTTTAGTTCTTATCTAGTTCCCAAATTTTAATATTTATGAAAATCCAAAACTTTTGAGTTTCCGGATCTCCAAATCTAGATTTTATTCTCCGATATTTCGAGTTTTTGTATTTCTGAAAAAAGGAACCAAGTTATTTGGTATTGCGTTTCCCTTCAACAAATTTAAGTAGGGTTATTTATGGTTTCTTCAGATTCTTAAAATTTGTTTGGTCTGTCTGAAACAGTCAAAGTTACGAATATTTTAAGTTCTGTAACTTTTAAGCTCATCATTTTGTCTATCAACTGTTTCAGTATTTCCCCCTATCCCTCATTTTTCCTGAAAATCACCGTTTTTTTCCTCCCATCCAATACCACCGGTATTCCTTCATTCTCTCACGTGAACCCATAAAAAATTGGGTGATAACCTGCCACCAACCCCGGTAGATCTCAACTGAATTTGACGTGTGCCTTCCTCCATGAGAGAAATAGCATAGGAGACGAAGAGAGCGAAGACACAGATTGCCCGGTGATTCCATTATTTGCCGATTCGATATCCCTCCCGAGAAGAAAGCTGTCAATTCGAAGAAATCTTGCGCCTACCGCGGAGAGAGTTCTCTCAAAGATATCGGACTGAGTCTCCGTTGATTATAGGAAAGAGATAAGACTACTATTCGTACTTTTACTTTCGATTTCAGTGTCGAGCTGGATTCCAGATGAATCGTATCCGAGCGGCGTTGCCGTGGAGGAAGAAGTGAGTTGGAAGATCCTATACTTTCTAGAGTCTAACTTCAAAGATTTCAAAACTCTATATCACTCAAGTTTACTGATGCGGAGGTTCTAGATTTTTGAAGTTCTAATTTTCCAAATTCCAAAAATTTTCGATCTTCTTAACAACTTATTATTTTTAAAATCAAATCCTATAGATTCGAGACCCAACAAATCTTTCATTTCAGAACCTACTACGGTGACTCCGACTCGACGGGTTACTGTAGTTCGTCTGATGTCTCCAAAGCTCTCTCCGATTCTCAATTTATTCTTCGTCCAAACACCGCTTTACTGAGTTCCTCTTACTCAAATGGCACAAACTATTATGCGGTAAGTGATACTAATTGACACTAATTACCGCAAAAAACTAATAGAATGACCCCTCAACTTTGAGCCAATTAATCTATTTTTTGTGGTACATATCAAAAGAGGTCGACTGACAAAATGTTGGTGATGTATAACATGTGGTCAGTTAACCACTTTTTGATACTTCTACAGGAATGGAATTAAATTGGCTCGAAGTTTGACGCTATGGGAGTCATTCTACCAGATTTCTAGCTTATCTAGAACATGAGATACAGCGACCAAATATAGGAGACTAGAGACGCAGACAACGAGAACCTCTAATTGTCAGTGTCTCTCCGAAACTTCAAAACGCTATATCTCGGGTTTTAATTAGCTAGAAAGCTGGTTTTTTTTCACAAAATTAGATAATTTGAATTGAATTTTCAGATTAAATTCAAAAAGTTTAATTGTAAGATTTTTTTCAAAATTGAATGTTTTGGTTAGGATATTTCAAAAATACGAAATGGACAACTTTGAAGTCCTACAAAAGTAGTCCATAATTTTTCAATTTGTCTGAAATTTTCAGAATGCACTAAACTAAAATAGAGAATCAGTTTTGTATTTGACAACTTTTTTGTACAAATCCAAAAAAAACGAGATAAAAGGAATTTTCGGCACTTTTTTGATTGAAAACTGCATATCTCATGAGAATAGAATCTGGTTAAAATTTTGTCAATTACAAAAATAAAGCTCTATTTCTGTTTAGTAATCTCTGCAAATTTCAGCAACATCAGAAAATTCTGGACTACTTGTGTAGGGCTTCAAAGTTGGCTATTCTTTGCTGAAAGAAGAGAAAATATTGTACCTTTTTTTGGTACTCAGAACTCAACTTTTACAAAAAATAAAACTCAATTATTTTAGCTCACCTTCACTGAAAACTCTCGCCGACCAAAAGATAAAGGGAGTACTATCACTTCAAGAAGTTCCACAATTAGTTCGACCACTTTCAAATCTCATTCTATGGTAGGTCTGGCCTAACTTTTCAACAAAACTAGGCCACGAGCTTTTCAGAATACATCTGCTGATGGTGACGATGAGGACGACGAAGACGAGGCGAGCACGATTCGTGCCAATTCTGTCAAACAAGTTCCCATGATGCCTAAACTTACATCTTTGAAACATTTGATGACGGAAAGCTCCAGTGAAGAACTTCCACCACAACATGAAGAAATGGAAGATGACGTGGCAACTCTAGAAGAGGTTTCAATGGAATACGATGATGATGAGGACGATGATATAACATTGGATATACCTCCAAGACGAGAATATAGGAATTCGAGTTTTCGATCGTTTCCATTCTCATATCAATTGATGGAGAGTGAAATGGATAGACTTTTTGATATGATGCAAGTCGATGAGCAGATTCCAAGCACTTCTCATTCATCGAATTCAAATGACTCTAGAAAGAAACGTCTTCTCATTCGAGAACCAACTTCTACCATCTACTATCACGACGTGTCATCATCTGAAGCTCCGCCCCCTAGACCATCTCTTCAGAGAACTGAAAGTGTTCCTAGATCAATTTTGAAGAATTCTTCATCATTCGCAATTTATGAAGAGATCTATGGAGATCATTTGACACCACCGCCAACTGATATCCGACCACAACTACCGGAACGTCCGATCATGGCATTCCAGCAGTTTCCACCGTGTACTACGTTCCAGCCAAGATTGCCACAGAGGTTTGGTTCTTGTTTTTTTTGTGGTGGGAAATTTCGAAATTATCGATAGCGCACATTTGTATTCTTAGAAATTCATAATCTCACTAATAGAACTTCAAAACGTTAGAGTCTGGGAAGCTGGGAACTGGGCATTCTTAGAATCCTTTTTAAGAAACCTAAGAGTCCTAAAAAGTCTGAAAATTCACAAAAATCTAAACCCACTACAAGCGTCTATCTCAAAATCGAGCGCACTTTTATCTCCTTTTTTCCAGAATGCCCTCTGTCCGTCGCCGCAAGAAAATGCCTAGTCTTCATCACTCGACGTCGTTCGCCTCGTACTTCAGAAGGCGGAAGTGATTAATTGCATTGTACTCTACGACAATTTGAGTAGTGATAATAATAATTAGTGATAATACGGATCGGAAATATGTATTGACTTGTAGTTCTGATGGCTTTTATTGTTTTGAATGTATGAAATAAGAATGAAAAAGTTTGTATGCACATGAAAACGGAAACAAAGGGGAGAAAAAAGTGGAAAAAAGATTATCGGAATTGGTGTTATCAGCTGAAAGTTCAATGACGATAGAGGAGGGATTATTTTATCAATTCTACCTTTTTGGCTTCAAAACTGCCAATGCTACATCAATTTGAATAACATGTGCAAAAAAGTCGACGACATTCACCGACAATGCGAATTGTGCATTCTGATCCGACGAATCGTGCAAACGACTTGCCAACACTTCCTTGACACATTCATCCATTGAAGAATAACTTAGACGAAAGATGACTACAGTAACCGTGTAGCCTTCTCGTAGTCTCGACATTTTCTCATCTACAGTTGCTTCAGAAATGCCACGTGGTCCTTCTAGAACTTCTCGAAGTTGGCGAGCAGCGATAAGATGCCATTGAGGGATGGCGTGTTTTCTGGATTCGTCAAAACGGAGTTTGATTTCTCGTTCAAGAGAAACTCGGAGCTCAACTATCCAGTCTTCTGGGACTTTTGAATAACGGATTGAAGCTGGTTGGACACTTTCCAAAGGCTCATCGTTGGCAGCAAATAGTGGCTTCCAGTGAGGGGTCTTCTGAAAAAGAAAAAAAAGAAAACCTCAAAATATAGAATTTTAGGAATAGAAATCTCACATTGCATGGTTTGTTAAAAGCAAAATATCTTTCATGACCGCAAAAAAACAGTTTTTGAGCCTTTCAGAATGTTTTTTTAGTTTGGCAAACATTTTAGAATCTCCTAATACTCAAAACTCAAACTTCCCCCCACTCACCGTCAAATTCATTGAAATCTGTGATGATTGCTCATACGGCTGAACATTTGCATAATAATTTTTCTCATCAAACGCTCCATAAATTTTGTCCAATGCACAATTTGAATCCATCGCTTGATAGATGTGACCATCCTCCGGATCGATCAAAACTTGTTTTCCCTCGATTTCTGACAACACAAATCCAGTTTTCTCACCGCGAGCTTCTCCTGAAACATATGTTTATTTGTACATCCAGATGTCCACACTCTTACCTAGAACAATAGCAACAGGAAGTCTGAAATGTAGAAGCCAGCATCCCAACAGAGTAGCTCTCTCCTCTAATCCTCCTGCAGCAATACTAATCAACTGGAACACATTTCCCCAGATGTCCGAATGGGAAGTCGCATCGACACGTGGTATTCCTGACACAATTTTTGCAGCCAGTCGACAAACTTCCGGAATATTCGCAGCATTTTCTTGCATTACAATTTGGGGTGGAATTATTGGACGAAGATATCTTGTACAAATCGTAGAATTAGCATTTAGATCAGTGACCAACGGACGGAATACTCGTTTTGGGAATTGTTCGTGTAGTTGCCTTTCGAGTTGTGCACATTTGTCCAGCGTTTTTTGATTTTCGAAACTTGATGTGCTTTTGGTGTATTCGACTTGAGTTTTTGGATCGATTTGGGTGGAGAAGAGGATTTTCAAGAAGCATGGGTCAGGGGAAATGCTGGAAAGTTTTAATTTAGTTTCTTGGAAACTTAATGAGCATCGAAAATTCAAATATGAAACCCATTTTGTAGTTGACAATTCTGAAGAGATACAAGAAATATAAATTTGCTCATTTTGCAAAACCAGAAAGTTTTTGGGAAACTTCAAAATTTGTGTCCTAGAAAATTTGGAAAGCGATTGTTCTGGAACTTTACAAACAAATAAGATAGTCAAGTATTATTTATCTTGGTTCCTATGAGATATTACAAAAATTTGTCAACTGATTAAAAAAATAGTGATACCCGTCAAAAAACTAAATTTGACTTTTTCAGCATAAATTTTTAATTCCTACAAAAGTAGTCCAGAAAACTTCGAATTATTTAAAAACTTCAGATTATACTCAAGATAAATAGAGCTTCATTTTTGTAATTGAATACTTTTTGACGAACTTCAATTCTGACGAGATATTGGCCGTTTTTGTAACCAAATAATTGCCAAACATAAACACTGAAATGAGAGTTGTGCCACTATAAAACCACTTTTCTCGCTTTGTAGATCTTTTAGCAATAAATTTGGTAATTACAAAAATAAAGCTCTATTTTTGTTTAGTACACTTCAAAGTTGATTATTCACCACTTTTTGTCCGGTAAATGTTCAAGGTACACATATCTGTGCATCCAGATGTCTACCACCTCACCTATAATTCGTTATATAAAGTGGAACATTCAGCATGACGGGCGCATTGATTTTCGAAACCACCGCCAATGTCTCGAAACGAATTTTTTGTGTAGCCAAGAGCCGAGCCGATAATTGCTCATACACCACGTTCTGAATACGATCGTCTTTATCGATTCCTTCGACGAGCTGGAAGACAAATTCAATTTTCGAAGAAATGGAAAGTCAAGATTCGATTATATGTATACCTGGTCATAAATTCTAATCTCAATGAACTCCGCCTCTCGATCCTCCTTTGAAATCACCAGCTTTCCCGTAAACTGCCAATTTGGATGCCGTCCCACGGCCACATCGGTATTGAGTCGTTTTCCAGAATAACTGACGACTACAAATGGTTGAAGCATTCCGGAATGTCGAACAGGAAGATTGATAGCTGATTGGATGTTAATCACAATAGTATTATCCCAACCATCTTCTCTGGCACGCTCTGAATAAAGCTAGCTTTTAAAAGTGCGCTCTATTCAATTTGACCTACCCTCTTTTCTCATCGGTTTCAACCTCCTGGAAATATCGGCTGGTCCAAAAAGTTGTGAAAACGCTACCGAAAGAGTTGGAATCGACTCCTCTCTCACAATTTCCTCATATTTTCTCTCTTTTCTCTGTCTCCTATCCATCACTCGTTTCCTGGCCAAATTGGCAAACTGAAGTGCCGAAATCCTTCTAGAATCGATTGCACTTCTATACGCATGCCGTTTCTGCGCTCGGTCTTCTTCTCGGAGCTCTTCCAACCGTTTTTTATCATCTTCCTCATTCAAAGATCCTAGAACTAATTCCGATGGGATAAGCTCAAACTTCTTCTTTTTCTCTTGCATGGATTCTGCTAACAGCTTGTCGTCAGCAATTTTAAGCTCGCCGTCCTCCAGAATTGTTCTGCATAAGATTCTTCCAGTTTCCTTACGATTCGGATTAGAGCCAATGCTTCCAGCAACACTATAAAGACTTCCGGATACTTGTGAGCTCCTAGGGCCATAGAAAAAACTTACGACTCCATGAAATCATTATTCTCAAACCAGACTTCATGCAACGCAATCTCCAAATCATCATCAGATGGCAATGGGACATTTCCAACTCCTAATGTTCGAACCTTTCCATTACAATGTTCCTTAACCTCCAGAGTCAACGACTTCATCGCAGAACACAACTCCAATTCGAATCGTTTCGCATATGACATCACATCAGAACTCAATGGAATCCATGCAGTACTACTGACAACGTTATCATTGAATGATAGGATCAGTTGGATGCTCGTTTTCCTCATCATGGCGATTCGTTGGCGGGATGCTTTTGGGATCTTTCCGATTGATGTTAGTTTGGTAGATTTGGTAACAGAGCCGTAATTGCTCCAGTCTTCGATTTCCCTGGAAAATCTTTTTTTTTTCGAAAATGGGTTTCCTAGTGAATTCTGACCTAGATTCTACAAGATTCGATTGATAACTCTTTTACCTCTTTTTTAACATCTAATAAAGTTGCACCAACTTTGAGCCAACTTATCTCGTTTCTTGTGGGAAATATCAAAAAGGATTTTCGAATAGCCGAAATTCCAGCTTTACAAAAGTAGTTGAACTTTTTCAGATAGATTTGAAATTTCGAGGGAAATTTTATCATTCATAGAGCTTCCTTTTTGTGGTTGACAACTATTTTGAAACAATCCGACTAGATGAGATATGAAACGATCAACAACAAAAAATCTGAAAGTCATAGGATCTTGAAGGTTTTATCCTATGGGAACCATAAGAGAGCATTCTCGTTTCTCTGCGTCTCTTGAAACTCCTAATCTCAAACTTCGTATCTCGGATCAGTATCAACCGATTTTTATGATTTCATTTTCATGATTTCAGCTGCGAATCTGAGAAATTAGAAAGTAAAAACCTGAACAGGAAAAGTCCCTGAATTGAAGTGACGAAGCCTAGTTATAAGGTTACGGGTACTGTAAGCGGAGCACGGGATTTTCAGCCCCTAAGGAACAAAAACCGACTGGTACATCTAAATTTCAAAAAAAAACTTACCACGGAGTCTTAGCAGGTACAAAATTTGATGTTGTTGCCGTATATCCTTGAGCTCTTCTAGTCTCATTTAACACATCTCCAAGGCGTTCCAATTCCAACCGCCCCTTCCGAACCTGCTCTTTCATCCGCGGTTGGCGGTCCAAGTCTCTGAAATAATCTTTTTTTCTAGGTTACCACATTTTTATGCTCACAACTGATGTCTCTCCAGCTGAGCAATCTCATGGACCCTCAAAAGTTGAACCATGAACTCATTGCGTAGTTCAGCAGAAGTGACTTCTTCCTCAGACCAAAGATAGTGATGATCGAAATGAATCGAGTCTATGAAGACGTCCAGTTGGACGTATTTTCGACTTCTAGCCTGACTCATGACGTTGTCGACGGCTTCTGGAGCAGTGTACACGCTCACCGAGTCTTCAGCGTACTCGACCTAAAGTACTTGACCTGCAATAGATCGTATTTTTAAGAATAAACTCACCCTAGTTGGTGGTACTGTAGCCTTCTTCAGAATATCCTTTGGCACTATTTCTCCACAAATTATGTTACTGAAAATTTTTGATTTTTCGAACCTTCTATTTCATAGAATTACCTATCCTTTAACACATATTTAACCATTAGATCATGTTGATATTTGACCTCTTCCACTCTTCCATAAATCACTTTTCTTGGCTCTTCTTTTTTCACCTCATCCTTCTTTGGTTTCGCCTCGAAAAACTCATCGATATCTCTTTCAGCTGCGTTAGTAGTCTCATTTGCAACCAAATACTTCTCTCCCATCTGAAAATAGATTGCTAGACGTTTTCTAGTCTTCTCTCGTCTGCAATAAACCTTTATAGTCTTTTCAACTTGCTCATCAATAGCATGCAAGTCATTCTCATCAAGATGTTCCTCTTGGACTACTGTAGGTCTTCTAGCGAGTCTTCTATTCAATTGAACATTTCCACGAGTTCTTTCTACCGCCTTTTGAGCACTTTTTCTGATTCGATTCCTCATTTGCTCTTTGGATTCTTTCTTGGACACATCCTGTTGGATCGATGATTCTAGACTTGTCTGTTCATCTACCACTGCTACTGAAAGCTCCTCTTTTTGATCGGTTTCCGATCCTTGGGACTGGAAAGGAAATATGTCATTCTTGTTAAGTTCTAGTTCTATAAATTCACCAAAAAAGAAGAACTATTATTCTGCGCTCCTTCCTCGACCAATGGCTTCACACTAGGCTGTTTCTCCTCCAGAATCTTCCCAGCCTTTGCTTTAAACTTCATCAGATGCTCTTTGATTGATTCTCTTCGATTGTGTTTCTTATCCTTCTCATCTTTACCGAAAGGACCAGGTGATGGTGATTGCTCACCGTCTTCTGAAGGGGCTAAGCCAACAGACGCAGAACGAAGGTGTAGTTTTTCCGGTTTCTTTCGAGACGCTAAAATTTGTTCAGCGGCGGCCGGGGGACGGACTAAATGTTTTTTGTGTTGAAAGGTGAAATTTTTGGGTTTTCTATGTGTATTTTTTCAGGTTCTGAAAGTGATAGAAACTATTTTTTCCTCTAATGCCTCTTGAAGATATTGCTCTAATCGAAGCCCATCCAACACGTGCTCTTTGAGCTCAATTATCTCGGTTCCTAGAAGAGGTATAAAAAACCGTACAACTGACAAAATATTCTTGATATTATGATAAATAATTTATCAGTTGAACATTTTTTGATATCTTTTGAAAGAACCGAGATAATTGAGCTCCAAGGTCAAATATTGGGTGAGCCTCAAGAAGTTTAAAAATGCATGTAATAACCGAAAAACTTGTGATAGAAGGTCTCTCTAACTCAAACTTTGAGCCAATTGATCTCGACACCCGTAAAAGATGAAAATAGTTGTCCACTGATAAAATGTTTTTTAGATTATGATAAACATTTCATCAGTTTACAAATTATTCATATCACTGACAGGGAACGAGAATAATTGACTCAAAATTATGAGCTAGAGTACCCTTCTATTACAGGTTTTACGGCCAGTAAAGTCTTAACTTTATTCGTTTGGTTCAGACAGTGCATTTTTAACTGCATTTTCCGGCTTCATGGTACATCGATTTCGAACAAGAATATTTCAATTTCCCGCCTTGGTGTCTCCAGAAAACAAGCACTAATCGTCGTTCAATCTACTCTCCAAATCTACCTATTCAGATGTTATCTGTCTTCTTCTTTTAATTATCTTTTTCTCCTCTAGAGTCTAATTCCCCATAATTGCCCAAAATCCCCTGCAGCTGTTCTTCTCTTGCGTAAGCGTCGCGGTCGTGCGCTGCGGTTCTCCTTTGATGACGTGGCAGTGGCAAATCGGTGTGAGGAGGAAACATTCAAATCTAGGCGAAAATCGATATTTGCGCACCGGTAGTGCGTCTAGTGTGTGCTTGACGACTTCGATAAGAAACTTCTTTTTCGAAAATTTGTGGGGAAATTCAAGAGAATTACGAAATTATTCGAATTTGAATTTTGCGGTGCTTTGTGTGGAAGAATTCGTTTTAAATTTGGTGCGATTTTGAAATGGAGATTTTTTGTTTATTTTGCCGGTTGACATGTCTTCCTTGGATTCTTCAGGAAATTCGAATTAATTTTTATTGAAAATTTCAAAATTTCTAGAATTTTCCAAACCTTCTAGTCTAACTAATAATTCAAGTGTCTCCTTTATCCAATCCGACTGCCAACATCTTGCCAGCAAGTTATGGATCTAGCTGAGGCTCGATGTGGAAGCCGTATCGGAATTTTGGGACGTTTTTAGGCGAATAAAATAGCAGAAATTAGGGGGAAAGTGGGAGAGGGGAGAGGAAGGCGGGAGAATAGTGCAGCAAATGACTAGCGGAGGGGAGGACGATCGGCCTTTTATATGCATCGCAGTCGGGGGCAATGCACTGTTCAAATAGGTAATCGCGCGCGCACCTGTGTAGCAATGGAGCGCGATTAGCGAAAAAGTGGGAGGAGCCATTATTTATGGAAAAGTTGGGACTTTTTTACTTCTATCACATTCAGAACTCTTTTTATAAATTAAAGACATACCGATTCCATCCTCCACTGAAACAGAATTTCGCCGCATGCTCCGGAATAAGAAGCCCTAAATGCGCTCCTTCCCTAGAGAGCTTGCTCCTATGGCAACTGCTAGGGGGAGGAGGAGAAAAGAAAAAGAGGAGAAGGAAAAGGAACATATAAAACATTCACATATTTATATTCAAAAGATCAAGCAGTAAGGAGATTTTAAGTATTCAGTAGTAGTTCTAATAACCGGAAAAATAACATTTTACAAAAAAAAAAGTGAAATTATAGCTTCTCGAAGACTTCCTCGTATTCACAAGTCGAGCATGTGCGCTTCCACGTGTCTTCCTTCACATGAGTTTCTTTTCCGAATTCGTGTGTATGCGGCTTTCCGAAGTCAGTTCGCATTCCGGCGTTTCCACGGATCTGTTGTCGAAGATCCTTGAGTTTCTTCTCGAATTGCTTCTCGGCACGAACTTCTTTCGATTGCTCTCGAATCTCCTTCTTCATTTCGAGCTCTTCGAAGCTTCCATGGACTTCGATGACGCGTTGTTCGACCTGACACTTGAGATACAACTTCATATCTCCATATCTCGGATTATGCGGATTCTTTTTTGCCCAAAATCTCAATGGTGGTTTTCGAAGATCCAGGTCACAATCTTTGAGCATATATGTTGTCTTCACTTCAGTTCTGGCCAACAACTTGTGCTCTCCCTTATCATCTCTACAAGCATCACAAACTGCACAATTGTATCTCTCCCACAGCCAACTATCCATCAGAACCTTCTCGCATTTCTCGCAATTATCGGGTGCTTTTGTGGAACTGAACGCTGCGTCGGCGCCTGGAAGATGGGAAAATTAGGTGGTTTGAAGAATCTTCCGGAACTCACGCTTTTGTCTCATTTCAGAAATCTGCTCTCGACGCTCCTGAACCTCGTCGTCATCGTCGCAAAATCCACCGCCAATGTAGTCGGATTCCTGGTTTTCTCTGAAAAAATAATTGAAAAAAACATATCTAATCCATATTCACCAACCGGTACAACTTCTCCACAATCGGAACTTTGTCTTCCTCGTTCGCTGATGGGTTGTAGCTACGTTTTGGCATTTTTCAATCTGGAAAATGTTTTTATTTAAAAAACGTCGATTTCAGAATATGTAACGATATTTCGAAATTCGAAACGGAATTTAAAGCTATAGAAAAACAGTTATATCTCATTTTTGTAGAGAAAAAAATGGGTGGAACAACTGAAACTCCAACGAAAACGGCAAAATTTTGTGTTTTGAAATATTTGTTTTTCTTCTGTCTTCTCCTCTCGTAGTACACGGCCGAGTTTTCTCACTTCACCAACAAGACGCGGCCACAAACTTGACTGGTTGTTCTTTCAAAATACTGTAGTTTTTTCAAGACGCCGATTAGCAATTTGTCAAGTGTACCTTTAAACTACTGTAATTTTTTTTCATTGCGAGACGCGATCGAGAACTTTGATGGCTGAGCCTTCAAAGTACTGTAGCAAATTTTTGGTGGCTTTTTAAAATGTATCTATTTTTCCTTTTCTTTTTTGCTCCTTTTTCTCTAATTCTGAACGTCTGCTTGTTCCGATTGACCAGTAATGATTGAAAGTGACACTAAAAAATGTCAAAAAACGATGACATCTTCTAATTGTATTGAAAACCGTTCCGTTGGTGGACGAAACGACAACGACCGCAATGTAAAATAGGCCAGCTATTCCGGCTATCTGTTCCTCTGTTCTCCTTCCCCGTCGTCGCTCGTAATAACTCATTCAGGACCCCACATCTCTTCCTTCTTCTTCTTTCTCTTTCGTCCCATTTCTCTTCGTTCATCGTTTCAATTATCTCGTCCCCGTTCTGGGTGCAGTGTCCTGGGGTCCCATCGATTTTGACACTTTTTGCATTTTTCTGGCAACCGGAAGGAACATTTCATGACATGTCCACATCTCTGATTCTCTATTTTCTCTCTGTAATACTCACTGTATTATTGCCTATATTTGGAAGAAGAGTGTATGACCGGAGAGAGAAGAGAATGTCTTTCTGTGTGTATTTAGTGGCGCCAAACAAAACAAAAAAAAATCATCGGACGAGGACGTCTCGATGCGTTTTCTACACCTGGGGGCTACTACTCATCATGTTCTGCTCTCTGTCTCTCTTTCTTTTCCACTGTTTTGTTGTGTTCCGGAAAAATCGATTTGTTTACCTCTCGAAAGGTTGAAGATTACTACAAATTTCACTAAACTTTAAAAAAATCCTGCTAATTTCAAGCTCACATTTAGGTTCTTTAAACTTCTAAAGACTGAAAATTCTCTGGAGATCGGCACCATGTACTTATAGTTTAGGCTTAATTATCTTGCTTCCTATAAAAGATATCAAAAATCTGCCAACTAATAAAATGTAGCTGTTGCTATGAAATACATTTTATTAGTTCACCGATTTGTCATATCTCTTGAGAGAGCCGATATAATTGAGCTTAAAGTCAAAAGTTCTGCGTTGTGCGCCTTTAAAGTTATCGTAATGTTTTTTCTTCAGAATTTTTAAAACCGGGCTGGCCGCCTTTCTACAGTCAAATCAATTTTTTTTGAAAAATTTCCAAAATCTTCAAAAACAATTTTTCGAAAAATTGAAATTTTAATCTGCCTTCTCAATAACACAAACAAAACTGCAAGTGTTCATCATCAAAATGGAAATAGAGAAAGGGATGAAATGCGCAAAACCCCAACACACAAAAGTCACCACACCATATATAAGTATTTACTTTGTGAGACAGGGCGCCCGGTGTCCCTTCTCAGCTCTTTCTCTCTTTCTTGTTGTTCAGTACAGAGCCTTCTTCCTCTATCTACTTCTAGTTGATTCATTCAAATTAGTGCTTGAGTGGTAAGGGGGGGGGGGAAGACTCCAGACTCTTCCTTTTGAACACATGCACCAATTGGTGCATGTTCCTCCGTTCCCTTTTCGGATAAAAAGAGTGAGCCTTCAGAGGAGATTCTAGGGACCCTTCTCTGCGACGTCGTCTCTTCTACCTCGTTTTCTATTATCAAAGCCTTCTTTGTTGTTTTGGCACAACATTTCTTCTTCTTCTTCTGACGTCTTCTTCCTAAGCCTTCATTTGATGGGTTAAGACTCTTCTCGGAAGTTGAGAGAGAAAAGAACACGAAGATATAATTTCTATCGAAAAGAGTGAAACTATTGTTCTTTGTCTCTTTCTTCGAAACTATTTGGGACAGAAAATGAAAAACAATTAATTCACAATTAGCATATTCGAGTTCCCCAGAGAATGGACCAATGTTGCTCTTCTGAATATTAATTGAGAAGACACAGATGGGGATCGTGTCTGTCTGTGTGTTTGTCAGTGAAACTTCTGGAATTCGGAGGTCCCACAACGAAAACTACCGTAACCAAAAATTTTTTTTTGATTTTCCGGATTCATTTTCTGTGATTTTCCCCCGTCGGTTAATGACTCGAAAAACAGTGAAAATCGAGAAAATAAAAATATTTCTAGGTTACTGTAGTGTTTCACAGCTCCGAGTTTCCTACAGCCGAATAATAATGATTCATGTGTTTGTTAATTCCGATTTGGTTATTTTTGTTTCCAGAATTCCTGACTCATGATTTGGTATATATTAACCGGGTCACATTGTGTGATTTCAAATAAATATTTTTGAAATTCCTCGGAGCAACTGTTCACAATATTTTTTCTCGCTAAACAATAACAACTGATTATTATAAAATGTGTTGTCTCCCACTCATTTCTCATTATAAATTCCTTATAAATTCGAACCCAAACTAGGTCACCTCATGATTGTTCAAATATTACGAAAGTTAAGGGAGAGAGAATGTTCGCTTTCTTCTAAAATATGACTCATTTTTATATATTGTTAAATATATAAAGAGGTGTCGTCGAAGCAGCCCCAACAACACAATCAAAGCGTATCAAGAGAATTTTCACAAACTTTTCGAAATTTTTCGTATTTGTACAGCTTTTCGGGGTCAGTTGAGGTTGAGGGTTTTGCCATGTTTGTAAAAAAAAATTGAAGAAAGATGCATGAATTATTTGAATTTCCGCTAAAACGGTACTTTCTGTTTCAAACTGTAACAAAAGATATTAGCTTGTTTTAGACACGACTTAAAACTTTGATGACTGCGCCTTTAAATTACTGTAACAAATTTTTGGTGGTCTACTTCAATTTTCGGCGAATTTCGCAGTTTTAACTTTAATTTATTGTGAACCTAGTTGATTTTATTACTAGATTTTAGCATCGATTCCCCTTTTGAAATTTTCGGGAATTTTTTCAAAAATCGGCCTAAAACCTCAAAATTTTCAAGTTCTAATCCTGAATTCTTCAAATTGCCGGTCCACCAATTCATATGATTTTCACCACAATCTGCGTCTCTCTAGTTCTTTCTCTCTCTCCACCACCCTAAACCAATTCCACCATCTTGTAAATACCCATTGTTTCCGGTGTTCACCCACCCGATCACCCCCCAAAACCGCCACCCATTCCACATGTTTCAAATACACAGATTTTCTCAAAAAATCGGAAAAAAACGGCCTTGTTGAATCCCCGAGTGTCTATGTGCAACAATATGTCTTATCAGTGGAAAACGGTCAGCACCTCCATCTGTCAATTTGAGGACATAAAGGAAAAGAGAGAAATGGTGCTGGAGAGGGGGGTATTGAACCTATCTCTGCGTCTCTCCGCACTTTCTATACACTCTAATGCTCTCTCGCCTCTCCCTAATTTCCTCCACACTCATTTCTCACCCCCATTGTGTCCCATTTCCTCTTCCAAATGACTCATCGGTTTCTGATAAAATTCTTTTTAGTAAAAATAAAAAAAACATTTTCAGATCGGTAGATGAGTGATCCCCCTGCCTTGAAACTACAGTAAGATCAAAAAGATGTCAATGTCCAGGAGCACCATCCAGGAGCTGTGTGAATTTGTGCAGCGTGAGTAGTAGCTATTTTCTAAAGTTCCAAAAATCCCGAAACTTTCAGACAAACCCTCACAAATCCTGGGCAACAAATTCTTCGATTCCCGGATCGTGGTACAGGTGGACGTGGCTCACAAGGCCGACAAATATGAGCCTCGCATTTTTATTATATCAAAATTTAGGTAAAAATTTGAATTTTTTGAAGGTTTTTGTGCAGAAAACCATGTAGACTCACCCTTAAAAGTTCCAAAAAAATCGTTCACTCGAACTTGATTTTCAGTGTGTTTTCAGGTTTTTTGAGATGGTTTCAGTTCATATTCTGGGAGAAAAATTAACAAAAAAAAACACTGAAAATCAAGAGAAAAAACTAAGTACGATATTTTCTCAATTAGGGATTTTTTGAAAATTTTATTTTTTTCATGTGAATCCGCATGATTTTCTGCACAAAACAAAGCAATTAAAAGTTTCATCGTACACTATATTTAAGAAAAATTCCTACAGAAACTTTGAACCTTATATTGTTGGAATTATAAAACTGCGACCTGCGGTGTATGCAGAAATTAGGCCACGCCCCTTGCAACCGCCGCATGGTTTACCTCGAGAGCTTCTGAGATTCTCGTGTTTCAGAGTTTTTTCGAGTTTTCAATGAAAATTACGAGATAGTTGTATTTGAAAACGTTCTTAAATTACCTTTTTACTCGAAAAAATAACACAAAAACTCTGAAACACGAGAATCTCAGAAGCTCTCGAGGTAAACCATGCGGCGGTTGCAAGGGGCGTGGCCTAATTTCTGCATACACCGCAGGTCGCAGTTTTATAATTCCGACAATATTTCAGGATATTCCTTCTTATGGGTAAAACGACGTCTTCACTGAAAATCGAGAAATCATTCCACGTCCTAACAATCAAAGCGATCCACGTCATCAGCGACGACGAAGTTGTGATTCATTTAGACGATGGTGTGCACAAGAAGAAGATCAACATGAAGTGTTCCGTTCACTCAGCAAGCCATTTAGCACGACAACTTTTATCAGCGATTAAACATTATTTCCCTGATTTCGGTGTCCATTTGAATCAATCAATCGATGTGAACCCAGCGACACTCTACACTGAATTCACATCCCTTCCCACCGCTTCACCCCGTCCTTGCCATTCATTTCGAAGGACTTATGCAGCTCTTTGTGATTTTTACGATCAACCGTATCGGGAAGAAGTGTCATGGGATGTGGAGAAAATATACACTGCTAACAAGCTGAAGGATCTGAAAATCGACGATTTCTCACATCTTCTACCTAAGGATCTGCTTCCGATAGTGGGCGTTCTACAGTACTCCTCATATTTTACCGGTCTGATTTGTGATGCCGTTCGGGTTTCGTCAGAAGTGATCGATGTGATTTTAAGTGTGATTCGGAAATCGCATAATTTGAAAAAGCTTCAGTTGAGGAGTTGTGGATTGCCAAAGTGAGTTTTTTGAGTTTTGGAATCATCGAGCATGTACCGAACGAAGTTCAGAATTTCAATAATTAAGAAAAGAAGACGCACTTTTTATTTTCAGAGACTTCGTTACCCTCCTTGCCTCTGCTCTCCATAACAACCAAAACGCGTGTCTGGAGCATTTAGACGTCTCGAGAAACCCTCTAGACGACAAGAAGGGATTCACAATTCTGTCATCAGTGCTTCCCAGGTTGACCCAATTGAAGTACGTCAACGTTTCCGAGTGTCAACTCACCGATAAATCCATGAATCTGCTGTGTACGGGACTTTATAAGTGAGTGTTAATCCGGTAGTTCCAGACTATTTTTTTTCACATTTTTCAGTGGAATGACTTCGTGTAAAAGTGGTGGAATGCAGGTGACCGAACTGATTTTGTCGTCGAACCCAATTAAAGAAGATGTGAGTGTTTTTTTAATTCGAAATTTCAAAAGTTTTTGAATTTTTAGATATCCGCCATTATTAATCTCGTTTCCATCTGCACTTCTCTCCGAGTTTTGGACCTTTCTGACACTGGAATTCACTTGGACAAGCTCTGGAACTCTCTGAAATTCGGTGGCCTTCAAATCGAAAAGCTCCTTTTAAATGGATGTACTCTCGGTGGAAAGAAGTCAGAAGGCGTTCAAACAGCCAAGGAGTACTTCTCAATGGCAGTCAACCTCACGCACATCTCACTTAACAACACCTCGATGCCATCAGAATACTTGAAAGCCGTGCTTCTGGGTCTCGCGTCGAATCAACAACTTCAACCTTTCCGTTTAGATTTGGATGCCACGTGTGAGAAGGGATCGGCAAATGTTCTAGACGCGTGCATCGGTGGTGTTCGTTGCGAGACCCTCAGTCTTCGAGACAACAATTTGGATGGAGATCTACAGGGAGTACTGCAAAGTCTGATGATGGTTACCTGTCTCCGACGGCTAGATATCGGAGGATCCAATATGAATCAGTTGAAAAAGAATAACAAACAAGCCCATGTCATCAACAAGATTCTATTAGATGTCGTCAAGTTGTATAGTGAAGAAGGGTGTCTTGAAGAGCTGAACCTTTCGGAATGTCGCCTCGGCGCCTACCTGAGTGTCCTTCTCAACACCCTTGGTGCCACAACGACACTCAAGAGTTTGGATATCAGTGGAAATGAAATAGGCAACTTTGGAGCTCGAATTCTCTCGAAAGCCCTCCAAGTCAACGTATCCCTCCGATCTGTCTCCATCGACAACAATCACATTGGCGCTGATGGATTCGTCGATTTGGCGACTTCTATGAAAATGAATCACACACTGACTCACTTCCCATACCCCGTTCAGGATGCTTTTGACTGTATGCAACGAGTGGAACGAACGAGATCCGTGGCTGCACTCACACAGATTCAGAATTGTCTTTATAGGAATCGAACGGCGATTGGATCAGATGAAGCCAACTGTAAACGAATGTTCGCTGGTGGCGTCCTTCAACAGATGGAGAAGGCTTCAGATGACGTGGTTGGAGGAATCATCGACTCCATTATCACCTATGGACAAGAACCGTTCCCACCGAAGATGTCAGAAATGGTCGAGGAGTTTGTAAGCAAGTTTCAGGTGGAAGGGGGTCGAATGATCGCTGAGAACATCTCCAGAACTATCGGAGGAGATTTGAATGCCACATCACGACGGGCTGAACAGATTGCAGTCTCCAGACTCACAGAAGTCTGTACCGAACAGGTGAAGCATGTATTCAACGAGTGGAGGTGGAGAGAAATGTGCGAACACGTGGAATCGGAGTTGTCGCGGACATCGATCGGAGGATCAGGAGATGCTTGTAGTCTGGGAAGAACGTCTTCTGTTGGCACTGGCTCCCCGGCAATGTCTTCTCCATTCACACCGAAACGTGCTGGTCATCGACCGAGAAGTATTATTGGCGACTTGACATCATCTACGACGTCTTCTGAAACTATTGGTGGAGGAAGTGAGCAAGGAATCAACCTAGACCTTCCACCAAAACCATCCGGATTGTCACATATGCAAAAAGCGAGACCCAGAAAACGAGGAGGAGCTTCTTCGATTCTCAACAATTCAGATGACGTGATGTTGACGAGTAAATCAAGCGGAGGACCTGAAAACGGAGATATGGAGGATCTGATCGAAGAAGTTGAGGAGGTCGAACAGGAGCCAAAGAGAACGCCCATCACTCGGATCGCGATGATTCCGGATACTTCTCTTCTCTCTCAAGTTCATCTACGTCCGTCGGCAGATCGAACGATGTCAGCTGCTTCGTCAGAATTCTCCCTATCGCCACGTGAAACCACATCATCTCCAACCACCGCCCATAAAATTATGACGACGTCAAATGCTTCGGATTCTCCACCACCTCTTCCGCAAAGAAATCGGTAAGTTAGAAATGCAACTTGAATTTTAGTTTTAATAATTTCCTGTTTTCAGAATCGGCCCCGGTGGCGCACCACCACCACCACTGCTCCCACCGAAGCCGGAACCTCGTACACGTCTTGTCGGAATCGGTTCTCCAACGACTCCTCCAGCTACGACAGCCGAAGATGATGAGAATGCTAATAGTCGGCGATCGGTAGCTGATATGGCAAAAATCTTCCAAAAATAAATTCCTCTGTATTACCTCGCTCTTTGTTTTATCTCTAATCCCTGTGACTATTTTTATTCATGCAAGAAAAACGGATTCCATAAGTATACTTTGAAAGAAAAGCGGTCACACACAAAAATCATAGTTCCATTATTTATAGTCTTATCTCATTCTGTGTATTCTTTTTCCTTCCTGTATTTTTTTTTGTTCTTCACCCAGCTTTACACCATCTAGACCCCCTTATTTTTCTAGCATATTCTTCTGTATGTATTGTTGCGAGTATCCAGCATTTCCTGCAGGCACGAAAAATGTCTCTGCGAACACAATCCCCATGTCTTTTTTATCTGAAACTGTTCACTTTTCTTTGTTAAATGCACAAAACGCGGTTTTATATAATGTTCATTTTGAATGAATTCGTATGGATTAAATATAATATTTAATTTTTACCATACTTGCAAAATCAGGGCCCGGCCCGGCGGGCCCGGGTTCTCCAAATTTGAAATTTTTTTTTTAATTTCAGAAATTTTTTCAACTTTTTCTGTAAAATAACTTTTTTTGGACATTCTTATTTTGAAAATTTTTTTCTTGTCATCAGAAAAATCGTCCATTTCTTCCTGCTGACCCCAAAAAATTTTTTGAAAAGATAGAAAAAAAGTTTCCGAAGATCCGGCCCTGAAAATTCTGAAAAAAGCCCGGCCCGGCCCGGCCCGTTGCAAGCATGATTTTTACATTTGAATACGGTCATGAGAAAAACCGTGCCAGGGTTGAAATTTTAGCTCCGCCCCTGATTCCGTCCACTTTTTCCGGAAAATAGTCTCCAAGATGTGGCGGATAAAAAATGATGATAGTTTCAAGGAGCAAAAAGTGAAATTCATGCAAGTCTTTGAGACCATCATCAAGCTCCTCTACGGCCTTAACGTTCAGATGAATCTCGAGTTTGTTTTACTGACAACGGAGAATTCATTGAGAAACACGGACGCCCCATCGCGCTCGTCGTGTCTGCGTCTCTTCTGTTTGCTCACTGTCTCGTCGCAGTTTCCACAAAATGCATTTATGAAAAAGGAAAGAGACAAATACTTTTAAAATGCTGACTTCAAAAAATGCAAAAGTGTTTAAAATTGCGGTAAGAGAACTTGTGAAATGCAAAAATGATCGAAAATGTAAAAGTTTTCAGGCCAGATCTCATTTCACAGCGGATCCAGCTCGATCGCCGCAAACCGAGCTGATCCTTCTTCACGCCGGTCAGCCATGGAACGAATTTCATGCCAGAGAATTCCTCAAAAAACAATCAGCACGAAATTCGCGGTTTCGGTTGCCGAATTTCGTTCATAGGTTCGCGAAAATTTTACAATTTAAAGAGTTCTTTAATTTTTAAAGCACAATTGCCAACGGAAAAATGATGAGTGACAGTCTGAAAGGATGTATTTCGGTGTATAAAGATGTTCCGAGTCTCGAATCGCAAGTGGAAAAGTTGGCAGAACGAGTGGAAGAATCGATGGATACAGTTGTGCCTGAGCACGGACCGTTTCGGGTTTCAAGGCTTTTTCATTTCGACGAAGTTCCGTTTGAAGAGAAATTGAAAGAAATTAAGTCGTGAGGGATTTTGAAAATTGAAAAATCTGAAAAAAAAATTTCCAGACATCGTGCCCATCGATACATCTTCATGCCGCTCTACCCGCATTTTTCCAATTCTGAATCTGAAAATCTTTTAGTGGAATCTGCAAATATCATTGAGAAGACTTCGTGTGAGTTTTGATTAAAATTTGAGAAGGTCCCACAACGTCAACTACCGTAACCTGTTTTTCAAAGCAATTGACTGAAATCGCATAAAAATAGAGAAAAAAATAATAAATTTTTGTTACTGTAGTTGTCGTTGTGGGACCTCCGCTTTTACACTAATATAAAAAACAATTTTCCAGCTCCTCTGGTCCAAGGAAACCGAGAAATCGTGAGCAGCAGAATCGAGCAGAATTCGGATTATTCGTATGATGTGCATGCCGTTTGGCGATGGGACAATCATTCGATTCTAGCTGATGTAAATGCTACTTATCCTAATTCTTCCCATAAAAATCCACAATTTTCAGTACTGGTCCACGAAAATCAAAGAGGTTCTACCGAAATTGGATGGCGTGGTTTTCGCAGCTCCACGGCAGTTTTCATGTGCCCACGGACCTGTTTATGCATCGTGTCAGCGAACGATGAATCAGTTAGGAGACGTCATTCCATGGAGACTTGGCTTCTACTCCTCCTGGGATTCATTCGACCTTCCCGCGTGGCAAGGTGTTGGTTCCCAGGTGCAGAAGTTCAAGAAGACGTCGGAGAAGGCGAAGATCGCAGTGGTTCCGATTACAGATGTTATTGAGACATTTGATACACTTTATACGATTCCAAAGAAGGTGGAACATTTGGTAAGTAATCGTTAGTATCCTAGATCATGTGGGTCCTAAATCCTATGGATCCTGTAGATCCTATATCCCGTGGATCCTAGATCCCATGGATTCTAGACCCTATGGATCCTAGATCCTGTAGATTCTAGATCCCGTGGAACCTAGATTCTATGGATTCTAGATCGTATGGATCCGAGATCCTATGGATCCTAGATCTTTTGGATCCTAGGTCCTTCAGATCATATGGATCCTAGATCCCAATACCATAATCACAAAAAATCCTCATATTTCAGAGTAACGCTCTCGTCCTCCGACCGGATCATGAATCGGAAAAACTAGTGCATGGAATTTCGGAAATCGTCAAAAACCTCTTGCTCGGACGGAAAGATCGACAATTGGAAGTTGCTTGTACGCCGAGAAAATTACCGGCTCTCAATGTTTTCTTAAATTAATCCCGAACGAGTTTTTAGTACTGCCAAATAGGTTACTGTTGTTTTCTTTTATTTCGCTCAATATTATGAATCGGATTTTTCCTATTTTTTGATTCTTCGTTCTTTGTGACTCTAAATGACATCAACACACCACCATCATCATCTCGGTTGTCGCTGTTCAACAACAACGGCGTCAAAACCGATTGCCTATGCAAAACAGAAACAATCCAGATGGCTCCCCTCCCTTCTTCTCTCTCTCTCTTTCCATCTATAAAACTTCTCCCCATCTCTTACTGACGCTTTTCCCGATCTCCCACAACCCCCTCAGCTGTCTCTCCATCCCGTTACACTGTCTCGCCACGTGTCTACGTCACCACACTATCTCGCCGAACCGTCTAACCTGTCTGCCGCACTCCGCGATGAGCGGTGCTCTCTCGATCGAAGCGGCGGACGACGAAGGGCTGTTTCGGCGGCCCGATGGCGGCCATTCGCCCATTCTCTGCATACCACTAGACCCGGGCCAGTGGGAAAACTGACCAGCGAAGGGAGGCGGCCCTTTGATGGCTGCAAAAGAGGCGCCCGCGCCGTTCCCACAACCTTGTCATGTTTTATATCACCTAGTGATAGGTCATTTGTTAATGTTCCCACCCTGTTTAGAAGGGTATTTATTGCCTGATCTCGGTTGTGGAGAAGGTGTATTCTCATCTTTTTTTGTAGAAGGTTTTCTTGTAGCCCTTTTTTTTCGTCTATTTGAACGATAGAATTAGAACTCCTATGAGTAATTACTGTAAAATTGCTTCGCAAATTGTTTGCTTTGCAAAGAAAATGTCTGAAATTCCAAAATTTCTGAGGTTTCAGAAGTTTCAACAAAGGTGAAAACGAAAAATTCAGATTCAAAGAACCTTTTTATAAATGCGCTCAAACAGGAATGACCGTAAGACTACAGTAAAGCTAGCTCTGGTCTCGACGCGAAAGCTTTAAATTGAACGGTTCCTGAATTCAACCGGAATAAGCGCGGGAAAAATAATTGAAAGGGTTTCGGAAAAAAACGGTTTTTTTGTCGAAAATTCAAAATTTTTCTCGATTTTATTCCATTTCACTGCATAATTCGAAACGCGACCAAATTTCAAAAAATTCGTTTTTCGATCTCCCTCATCTTGTACCTACAAATAGCCCTAAAACCACTTGACAAGTTAAACTGTCAACTACCAGAGCTCTCTTTTCTCCTCCTGCTGATAAAAGTTTGCGCTCGGTTCAAGTTTGCACGTTCGCCCCACCTGCAGGAGACAGGAGAAAGTGCTCCCGAGTGTGTGTGCTGCAACACTTTGTGTTTTCCCGCGTCAATTATCAAATCTCTCGTTTTTTCTACTCCTGGGGAGAGAGAGAGAAGAGCCTTTGCTCTTTTCTCTATATATTCCGTTTGAGAGCAAATATCGTTTTCTCCCTATTTTTCAGTGCTCGACGCGGAGCATTACCGGAGACCCCGTTCGGCCAAAAAACAGCCGGCACCGAAAAGAGTGTTGCATTTATACATTTTTAATACTCGTCGCTAAACAGTCGGAAATTTATGGAAATACCGCTCAAATAGTTTTACTATATATGTTTCTAGAACTTTTTGAGGAAACCCTATTTGCCCCAGAAGAAGAAGAAGAAGAAGAAGCGGTGTTGTGTTCACTGGACTGGAACGTTCTGGTTCTTCCCTCTTGGTCTTTTTCAAAAAGACGAGAAAATGGTGTGGATTGGAATGGGTTTTCTTCCCTATTCTATGTCTCCGCGCTCCTTTTTAGTGCGCTCCAAACTCAATAAATTGTTGCGAAGAAGAGGAGAAGACCCCGCTCGCTCCTCCCTTCTATGTCTCTGTCTCGATGGGTGTCTCCTTCCGCTTTTTCTCTGTTTCTTGTGCTCTTTCTCTCATTTTCTTTTTTTTTGCAAAAGTTTTTTTTGTATTTAGAAAAAAAATTGGAAGCAGATTTTCGGAAAGTATCTTTTTCCGATTTTTGAACTTGGGTTAGAAAATACTAGAATTTAGGTCAAAAAGTGCATTTCAACAACAAAAAATAAACAAAATCCGATTTTTTCAAAAGCCAAAGCTGAATATATCTTCCGCGGCATTATGTGTGATCAAATCCCTTTCATGATTTTTTTTTTGTAATTTCTTTGGCGGCAAATTTCTCTAACAATCAGCTGGCAAATTTACACGTTTCGACCTAATTTTTTCTCTCACATCAGCTCAATTTTTGACTTTCGACTTGAAATTAAAATTGTTCTAACGATTATCATACAGTTTTAAGTGTTTTTTGCTGCTAAAAATGTGCAAATTTCCACAAATTCGCTGAAAAATTTCAAAATTATTGAAAGTCTATCAGAGCGCGTTTGCGAAATTCTGCAGTTTTTCACAAAATTTCCACACTTTTCGATCGAAAAAGTTCAGTTTCCATCCTCGTTTTTAGTGAAAATTTTCATGAAAGCTGTTCAATCAAATAATGGTTTTTTTTATTGCAACAAAACTTGTCTCCTCCTCTTTCCCTCTTCTCCCCATTTGCCCCGTATCATCATCATACATGCCGTGTCGGTTTTTATATACGACAGAAAGAGACGAGATAACACACGTGCATACATAAAATACAACTTTTTTTGAGGATAATCGCTTTACTGCCTAAAATCAAGTGTGCACGAAAAACCATTTTTTAAATAGAAACTGTCCTTCGAGTTCTTCTAGTTTTCTCACCCAGCTGATCATCGCCTATCAACTGACTGTCATTTTTGTGTCTGCTTCTCTAATTCTCTCTCACTCTCGTCACTCTCTTCCCGGGGGGTCGGGACACTGACTCATCTGCGTCTCCATTAAAGAGCCATACTATTTTCAACACGGGGATGAGGTCCCGTGAGAAGTGAAAAACCCTCCCGAGAAAGAGAGAGAAGGGTAAAAACGTATATTGTCATATGGTCTTTTGTTTGGAATTTTTGTCTCTCCCCTGTCGACTTTTCGCGCTCTTTTTGTTTTTTTTCGGTCTTTGAGAGTTCCAAAACTCATTTTGACCTTCTGATTTATTGCCTGAAAAGTCACACTCTCTCTTCTTTTTTTCATGGAAACAGTTGCCACTTTTTTGTTATGAAATTCGAATTTTCTAGTCCGCCGATTTCTTAATATTCGATTTTTCAACCTTTAGATTTTTCAGAATTATATCGGGGTCGATTGGAAAGAAACGAGAGAATCCAAGAAGGAAATTTGTCGCCGAAAACGCTAAGAGAGTGAATTCTCTCTTAAACCCCGGCGGACAAACTGGAGCCCCGTAGGTCACTGGATTCTTCTTGTCTGTGACGGTGAGTCAGTTTTTTTTTTGGAATTTCTCAAAAAAATTGGCACTTTGAAATGTTGACATGATCGAACACTGATCATATGGTCGGCGGGCTCATGTGATTCATGTTTGATTGAGGAAACAAAAAATATACACAGAGAGTGTCAGACACTGGAAGAGAAGAAGTACTGTAAATTGGCAGGTTCACAAATTGGGTGAACGAAGATCCTGAAACGACAACTACAGTAACCTGATTTTTTTTTTACTTTTCGGATTTATTTTCTCGGTTTTCACTGCGAAAAATATGTATCGGTTACGGTAGTTTTCGGTGTGGGACCTTCTCCGTTTTTTTCTGTACCAGAATAATAGAAAAACATCGAAACAGTTTTCAGAATTGTCCAATTGATCTTCCCGTCGCCTTGTCCTTTTCTTCTCGGAATTTGAGAAAAACGAATCCAGAGAAAAGATGGTCAGTTCAGGCGAAGATAGAGCGGCTGCTGGGAAATCTGCACCGCCTGGCGATGACGTGGCAAGTGATTCGGACGCGGATGGAGCTGAAGAAGTGAGCTTTTCGAAACTTGTAATGCTAGCAATTTGGAGTCTAGGCAAGCAGTATTTGTGTAATTTTCGCTCGAGAAATCGGCAAAAATTGAATTTCAAATTCCAAAATTTTTTCCCAGGAAAAAAAAACCTAAAAAATCATTTTTCAGATCCTAGAAGAGTCGCCAGACAAACGATGGTCGAAACGGAGAGAGCAGGTGAAACAGAGAGATGTTCCCGGTATAGATGTCGCTTATTTGGCAATGGATAATGAAACTGGTGAGTCGTTTTCGTATTTTGAAAAATTGATTCGTTTGAAACTCAAATTTAGCTCAAAAAAGCTAGATTTTTTACTTTTCTGAGCCTCAAAACTCTAAAAATTTCCAGGTAACGAAGTGGTCTGGAACGAGGTACAATTCTCGGAACGAAAGAATTTTCGTGCCCAAGAGGAGAAGATCAACGCTGTGTTTGACAATCTGACGCAGTTGGTACACACGAATCTAGTCAAATTTCATAAATATTGGACCGATTCGAAGTCGGAAAAACCCAGGGTGAGTGTTTGAAAAGTTGAAAAATGTATCTTAAAAACATCAAAAATTATTATAAATCATAAAAAAAAAGAAAAAAGTTTTTGCCCCGGACGGGATTCGAACCCGCGATCGGTTAGCCGAATGAGATCATAAGTCTCACGCCTTAGACCACTCGGCCACCGGGGCACCGGATCTGAAAAAGGGGGAACTGGATCAAAAGAGGTCGGTCTCGGGGAAAAAGATGAGAGAGAGAGAGGATGGCCCGTGGGAAAGAGGGCCGAGGGAAAATGGTCTGTGGGAAGATCAGGAAAAATCTGAATAATGTGCAACTGGATTATAAGAGTGCGTTTTGAGGGGAAAATTAGGGAAAATAGGTTTTCGAGTATGAAGATTACGATGAAACTGAAAAAATTTCGAGAATTTTGGAACCTTTGAAAATTCGAAAAAGTTTTTTTAAATCAGAAAAACTAGCCGCGATAATTAAAATCTATTAAAAGCTTCACATGAGAGTATTTTGGAAATTATAGCGTTCTTCTGAGCTCCATAATTGTTTAAAAAATTGTCGTTTCCTAGTATCGTTTTACTCTAAAAATATATTTTTTGAGCCGAATCGCACATAAGAAACTAATTTTTCGAAAAAAAATCGGTTTTTTATGTTAAGACGATTGCCTAATAACCTACAAATCAAAACAAAAAAAAACAAAAAAGGTTTTTGCCCCGGACGGGATTCGAACCCGCGATCGGTTTCCCGAATGAGATCATAAGTCTCACGCCTTAGACCACTCGGCCACCGGGGCACCGATTCTGAATTATGGGCAACTGGGTTATATGAGCGTGTTGTGAGGAAAATAAGGAAAAATAGGTTTTCGAGTATGAAGATTACGATGAGAATGATTATAAGGAGAAATTGGGAACAATAAAATTTTGTGAAGTTTTGAAAAATTTTGAAAAAAACGGTACATCGGTAACTTCAACATCAAAACAAAAAGTTTTGGCCCCGGACAGGATTCGAACTCGCGCACCATTACCAAATGAGATCATAAATCTCATGTCTTTGGCAACTCGACCACCCGGGTCACATTCTTCGAGTGGTGAAAAACTGGGTTAAATAACACCTAAACGGAATGTTGATAAGAGAACACAGACGAAGTGCCAAAGATATTGTGAAATCATGCCATTGAGAAGTAAGGACATAACGTTTCATGGAACTGGAGAACTGACATGTTATCAGTAATAGTTAAGAACAACAGTCACGAAATAGGTGTTATTTAACCCCCGTTGCTCATCACTCGAAACATGTGCACCGATGGCCGAGTGGGGAAAGGCATGGGATTCAGGATCTCATTCGGGTAACCGTTCACGGGTTCGAATCCCGTTCGGGGCATAGCATTTTTTGATTTTTCTTTTAATCATTATGTTAAAGTTTGGCTCTCCACCGTTTCCTTGCATTAAAAAAAGGTTATTGCCCCGAACGGGATTCGAACCCGTGCCCGGTTACCCGGATGAGATCATAAGTCTCACGCCTTAGACCACTCGGCCATCGGGACGTACTGCGAGCGGTGAGCAATGATGGTTATATAGTACCTATTTCGTGACTGTGTTTCTTAACTATTACTGATAACGTTTTCAATTTTCATGAAACATTACGTGCTTCTCATGTTATCAGTAATTGTTAAGAAAAACAGTCACGAAATAGGTACTATATAACCATCATTGCTCACCACTCGCAGTACGTCCCGATGGCCGAGTGGTCTAAGGCGTGAGACTTATGATCTCATCCGGGTAACCGGGCACGGGTTCGAATCCCGTTCGGGGCAAAAACCTTTTTGTTCTTTTTTGTTTCGATTTTTAGGTTATTAGGCAATCGTTTTAACATAAAAAACGATTTTCGAAAAAATTAGTTTCTTATGCGATTCGGCTCAAAAAAGATATTTTTAGAGTAAAACGATACTAGGAAACGACAATTTTTTTAAACAATTACGGAGCTAAGAAGAACGCTATAATTTCAGAAATACTCTCATGTGAAGCTTTTAATAGGCAATTGAAATCACGGGTGGTTTTTCTAGTATTAAAGAAAATAAATTCGAATTTTCAATAACCTTTTTTATGTAAGGAAAGGGTGGTCAGTTTTAGTTTATGTTCTTTCTAAGTTCGGGAAGAGAAATAAATAAAAAACAAAAAGGATTTTGCCCCGGACGGGATTCGAACCCGCGATCGGTTTCCCGAAAGAGATCTAGAGTCTCACGCCTTAGACCACTCGGCCACCGGGGCATTGATTCTGAATTATGTGCAACTGGGTTATATGACCGCGTTTCAAGGGGAAAACTAGGAGAAATAGATTTTCGAGTATGAGGAGAAAGGTTATGGGAAGAGAAGAAGAGTTGGGAATTTTTAAATAAAAAAAAAAGAATTTGAAATTTGAAATTAAGTTTTTGTTTCAGATAATATTCATCACCGAGTACATGTCATCTGGTTCAATGTCGGCATTTCTGCAACGAACACGAAAAGCTGGATCACCGTTAAGTATCAAGGTAAGAAACTTCTGAATTATTTCGTCTGAAAATCTGAAAATCAGAAATACCAAAATGTTCAAAAATGTATATTTATAATATTCTGAATTCTTCAAAACCACAGAAATCTTGCAGGCGTGGAAAAAGTGGACGACCCAAATCCTATCAGCTCTCAACTACCTCCACTCATCGGATCCACCGATAATTCATGGAAATCTGACGTGCAACACTGTATTCATTCAACAGAACGGACTCATCAAAATCGGGTGTGGTAAGTCTGCATTTTTCAATCGCTGGCCTAACTTTTAGGAAATTTCTAGGCCCTGTATGTTATTTTAAGTGCATGCTGATGATTTTCTCTGAGTTTTTTTTTTGAAAATTTGCCTTTTTCTTGAAATCACGAAATTCCCCTCGTTTCTTGTTTTAACAAGTCTCTTCTTTTTTAGAATCTTACTGAATTTTTTAGGTCTTTTTCAAATTCATTTCCCTCTATTTTTGTCATTTTTATCACCCCTCCTCTCTTCAGGTATCTCGATGTGTAAAGACGTCAGTGGACACAACCTTCTTGGTGGGTGGAGCCTATTTATATACATATTCTTTGGGCTTTTCTCTCTAACCCCTACCGTGGTGTTGTTGTTTTTTGTAGTACTACTGTAGCTGGTGTGATTACTGTCTTTTTCCTCTTCTATCCTTGCGTCTCTTTCCAAGTTCTTTGGTTTTGTGATCGTTTTTGTGCATGTGTACGTTGTGTCCAGATTTTTCAAAAGTTTTGGTTTTCTGAGTTTTATAACATTTTAAAAGTAAAATTATCATACTGAGCACAAGAAATTTGAAGCTGCCGGTGAGAAACGCCGGTTGCCGTGGACGAAGGTCTCACAACGAAAACTACCGTAACCTAAACAGATTAGCATTTTCCGGCTTTGTCATATCGGTTTTTACGCGTTTTCAGTCGATTTGTAAATTAGTTAAAACTAGATAATAAATACGAAAAAAAAAACAAAAATATTTTTAAGTTACTGTAGTTTTCATTGGGAGACCCTCTGCCACGGCCACCGACGTTTCTCCTCTACAGATCCGTTTTTTTGTACCAGAATAATAATATTTTTAGAGTAGAATGACTCTTGAAAATGGCTCTAGTTTAGTATAGCTTTATTTTTAAAACCAAGATAATATCTGGATATTTTTTGTGAAGTCTAGAATTAGGAAATCTCAAATTAGGTTTTAAAACTGAACCCATGAAACCTTTGCACTTTTGACACCCTCTCAAAAGTACACTAACATTTAGCCCCCTTTCAATGACCCAAATATCCCGGATCTTCCCGTTTCCTCCAATTCAACATTCGGGGATCCGAGTACTCAGAACACCCCTTTGAAGGTCCCCAAAACCCGGAACGTACTATTTTACAAAAGTAAAAGCGTCGTTGAGCAGCTTTTCGCCTATTTGTGTGTGCTCCGTTCTTTGCCACAAACCGATACCGCCCTGTGATAGTGGTACAATTTGTTTGCTGATTAGATTTCGAGCAAAAACTCTTTTCACCGATCTGCTCTGAGCCCATAGAGCCATTGAGCAGTAATGCGGAGAGTACGAGACCGACGCGTTTGTTTGTTGATTTCGAGAGAGAGTTTTGCCGTTCCAATGGGTACCTGGTGCGAGAGATGAGCAATGATGATGGCACAATCAGTGCAAAGAGATAGAAAAGAAATATGAACTTGTAGGAAAAGTGCAAAAGAATGAGAGAGATGAGAGACGAAGAGATCTAGAAGACGTTGATGTTGTGTTTTGTGAATATTTCCTATTAATTTCTTTTCAAAGGAGCGAATTTGCACTTTCCTCTTCCCTATCCCCAGTTTCCAGCACTTCACTACATTCTCTCACCCCTAAAATTTTCAAAATATAAAATTTTCAGTAGCACCCGACGCGATAAACCATCATGTGAAGACGTGCCGAGAGAATATGCGATACATGCACTACATTGCACCGGAATATGAAAGTAGGATAAGCCCCGCCCCCTTCTCTTTATCCCCCTGTAAAGTTTTAGACAACACTGAGCTCACTTCGGCCGCCGACATCTATTCGTTTGGAATCTGTTCGCTGGAGATCGCGGTGATTGGAGGACTGTCCGGATGTCAGAATGGAAGTTCCGAGGGACCGGTGACAGAAGACGTGATTGAGAAGGCGATTCGATCGTTGGAGGATCCGATGCAACAGGATTTTATAAGACAGTGTTTGAGAAAGGATCCAGCAGAGAGACCGTCGGCAAGAGAGCTTCTGTTTCATCAGATTCTTTTTGAGGTGGGGGATTCAATGGGAATCGATCATTGAGACCATTCAAATTTCAGGTACATTCATTAAAACTGCTATCGGCTCATTCGATTGTGGACTCGAAAAAGTACGAGGATGTTCCGGAGAGCGCATTTCGAATAAAGGACAATGAGCAGGTTGGTTGTAGACGAATTAGGACGGGAAATTGTTTCTCTTCGCCCTCTCTTTATAGTAAAGAGTCAATATTTGACACGTCGGCGGTCACTCTTGGGGGCGCTCTTGTTTGACTGAGCCGATGTTTAGACTAATTGGATCATAATTGAATTTCAGATTGCCGCCACATCGAAACTCCGAGAGATGGCTTACTGTCAAGTAGCCGCCTTTCAAGTTGACCTGGAAAAGTTTCTGGACGACGTTCGAAATGGGATCTACCCGCTGACGGCTTTTGCTCCACTTGCTCATCAACCATCAACGACGTTACGCGCCTATTCAAACGTACGAGATCCGGGGAGATAATAGAGCCCTCTATTTCAATTTCCAGACTTTTCAGACGAATCCACCGACGCTTCTGACAAGTGACACACTGTCGGCACCATCCTCAACGCATCCATCAGCCAATACGACGATTACTGCAGAGACGACAGCGGTGGCAAGTGCTGCACTACAGCTGAATGTTAGTGGGACCACTGTGAATGGTAATGGGTCGACGAACCAATCGTCGATTTATAAGGCGACAGTTGCCGATCAGCCGGAGAAGAAGATCAGCGAACCGAATGGAAACGACGCTATAGGAGGAGGAGGAGCCGCAGCAGCGATGACGTCATCAACGACACTTCAGAACGCATCAGAACCAGCAGAAGCACAAGGAACAAGTGCAGGAAGTACAGGAGGAGCAGATGCAGGAGGATCATCGGAAGAAGACGGAGGAGTAGGAGAAGAGTTGACGAACGAAGAGAGAGATAACAATATGCGGTTAGAGAATCGACATATACTGGAAATTAATGTGCATATTGAGAATGAGTGAGTTTCGAGGGGGAATGAAGGATGAGCAATGTCGTTGTTCAGAGAAATGTCCATCGTATTGTTACTGGAGGATCAGATGCATCGGCAATTGACGACGTCAGTCAACAAAACCGACAACCCGGCGTCGTTAACCGAGAATCTGATCACACACGGATTCATGTGTCAGGTGAGACGATTCTGGAGAACCCAATAGACGTCTAGTGTCCTCCAGTCTAGCAACATCATATGAGCATCCCTTTTATGAGGAACAATCGGATAAGCTGATCTTCTTCAAATACGGCGCGGGGGACAAATAGAGAAGAGACAAAACACAAATCATTGACCTTTCTCTTTTTTGGGGCTTATAATTGATGCTCTTATCCGTCAGCGCCGCGCACGCTTATGATGATTATGGTCATCACATAGCTAACAAACACGCGGGCGGTCAACCGGGGAAAAAAATGACACAATGATTGTTTTTTGTTACAGTTGGATTCCGCGGGAGTCGAACGAGCGATCTCGGAGGCGTTCGAGATACGAGCGGCACGACAAGCCGAAGTACAGCAACAGGAGGATGAGAATGACACGTCGTTGAGGTGAGAGCTGAGTTTTTAATTCGCAGGTTTCTAGGATCATTGAATCTATAGATCTTTCCGATCCACCGATCACTCAGGATCCTTGGGATCTTCAGATCGGATCCTCATCTCTTGAGAATCGATATAGAATCTAGATCTTTGAGATCCTTAAATCTACAGACCCTAGATCTTCGATGCCTCGCCAATCTCACATTTTCAGGGAGCCCAACCCCGATGATCCATTGCCACCGCAATCTTCATCTACAGCCCCACCAGTGGAAAATGGGACGCTGACGACGTCTCTAACCTCAACGCCTACATCAACATCAAAAACGAATCCTAGTCCTCTCATCCTACCACCACCTCAAGCCACATCGACGCCTACACCCGCACCGCTGCCTTCAAAACCAACGACGACGACGATGACGCCTTCTGATGCTTCTGCCGTTACGTCTGCTTCCAAAACCTCCTAGTCGCCTTACTTCTTTTCCATAGTTTATTCTCCTTTCGTTTCGTTTTTTCTCTTTTTGAATTCCGTTTTTTTTTGTTTTCATGATTCTTCTTGCTTCATTTCATTTCATTCTCATCCATTTCTTTTTTTTTGTTTCATTATCCATATTTTTCCATTCTCCCAAAGGTGCGGCTCTTTTCTCCCTCTCTCTGTGTAGCGGGTTTCTCTAAACGGTATTTGTTTACCTGAGCAAAAGAGTGGAGGAATTAACCATCTCCTCCATCTCCGCCCAGGAAGTAATAGGCTCGGCTCAGGGCGGAGCACGGCGAGGCAGTATATGGAGGAGCTCGATATACTTTTGACAAGGTGACTGACTTTCTTAGTGTGTGTGCTCTCTTCTGTGTTGACTCGGAGATATTTGGTATTCGGGTATTTGCGGTCGTGCGAAGAAGAGGACGGACACGCCACGCGGTCAAAGAGTCTTAGAGACCCATTACTCTTTACCTCCCCCAACGCACACTTATACACTTTCATCAATAGTCCCTCTCCATTTTGCTATAATTCCATCAAATGCTTAAACTCGCGGCTCTATTGCTGCTCGCCGGCTCTGCCGCAGCCCAACACGGTACCGTCGGACGGCCGTGTGAGGTGTCGACGGACTGTGGAACCGGAAACTATTGTGCTGGAAATAAGCGTTGCGCTTGTCTAACCACATATGTTGAAATTGATTCGTACTGTTGGAGAAGTAAGTTTTTGAACTGTTGAAATTTTGAAATTCGTAAAAAAATAGAGGCAAAGAGAGAAAAGAGTCGTTTCCTGATTAAAAAAGAGACATTGTTATTCATATTTCGTATTGTATTCATGTTGAATACTTCTTTTTCTTCTTCTTCACCCTCTAGGCACTTTCTTCTCTTCTTTCCCATCGAAACTTTCTTTTGACATCAACGAAATATCCCGTAGGTTTTTTGGGATTTTTGGAGGAGCAAACGGGCTCTTCTGAAAATCCCATCCTTCATTTTTTGGCACCGTTTTATCCACACACTGTTACCAACCTTGTTTCGTTAATTTTTTTTGCCACACACCCACTTTTTTGTCTAGAAAAGCCCCACTAGGTCCTTCTTCCCAAAAATGCTCTTGTCAGATAATTTTCATTCACACACAAACACAAAAATTATAACATGCTGCTGTTCTTATCCCCTCCCTAATGCCCAATCCCCGGTTCTATTTTTTCTTTTCTAAAATTTCTAATTTTCTTTCTAATTCTTTTTTTGCTGGGTTGTTGTTCTCCACTCTCCTGGCGGGTCCATCCTCTTTCTTCTTCTCCTTTCTACCCTGAAAAAGTCATCTTCCTAAAAATTGTGTCTAGAAGATTCTTTAGATTTTCTAGATTTTCTGGAATTCCTTTTTGCTTTTTCTCTTCTCAAATCAAAAAATCTTTGTCGAGTCACAAAAATTCCTCTTGCTTCTCTCTTCTCTCCTTCCCTCCCACGCTCTCTCTTCTCCTCCTTCATCCTTTCCACACTTTTTCATGCATAAATAAATTATGAATTGATTGTTTCCCTTTTCTAGTCCCGCCCCCTTTTTTTAAATTCCAATATTGCTGCTTCTGTGAATGTTGGCTTTGTTGAAACAGAAAAAAAAGAGAAATCACCCTTGTGCAATTTTTTTCTTCAAGTTTCTGGAATTTTCAAAGAATCTGAAGTTTGAAAAAAAAAGAAACAGACAATAGTTGAAAAAAGTCGAATTTGGAATTTTTGAAAATTTCTAAACGGTAAAAGTAAATTTTTTAGCAATTCGCAAGTTTCGGCTGTCGAGCCAAGTTAGAATTTTAATCGAAACTTCGAATCTTGTAGTTAAAGATCGCAGTGTCCGTAAACACCATCACGACACAATGCAGAGATAAACATTTGAAAAGTACTGTAACCACTCGATTGCAAGTGTTCCTGAAATATTGCAAAAAACAATATTACCTTGCTTATATAAATTTTCCGTAATCTGTAAGGGTTACTGTAGAGTTTTCAAGACAGGTTTCAGAAAGGCTCGTCTAAAAAACTGAGATAATCTGGGTGGAAATTTTAGAAAAAAGCGAAATAAATGAAATAAAAAATATCCCATCCGATTCCAGAAATCAATCCCGGAGAGTCTGGATGCACCCAAAACCGTCAATGCGAAGCCGTGTGGCCAGGAGCATACTGTAGATCTGGAGAGTGTCGTTGTGCGAACAACCAGCCTCCGTTCCGTACCCGTGACGGTCTCGTTTGCCTGAATTACGGATTCTGTCCGTTGAACGGAAACAATCCAAAGTTCCGCATTGAGAATCAGGTTCAACAGTGTTATGGTGGAGCTGATGCCACGTGTGAAGCCATCGGAGCGTTGGCTTACGATTGTATCTGTGATTCGGATGATTGTACAGTCAACAATCCAATCAGTTTCTGTTGTCCATCGCGTGCCTTCGCTTGTATTCAACCACCAAATGAGGGATACACTCCACCAGGTGGTGGTACCACTTTGAACCATTGGTACCATGACCCAATTACCGGAGAGTGCAGAGAATTGAAGTATCAAGGATATGGAGGAAATGCCAACAACTTCCAGACCAAGGACCATTGTGAATCCTATTGTAAACAGAGTGAGTCTCTTTTTTGAAACTTTGAACTTGATTATCTTCATTTCTGAAAGAGATATGGAAAAGTGGCCAACTAATGAAATGTGTGGCATAACATCAGCAACATTTTTTTAGTTGTTCACTTTCTCATATCTTTCACTGGAATTGAGATAATTGAGCTTAAATTGCAGCATGCCGCCAAATACGGATCACGAACTATTGTTTGATCATTATAGTTTATAGTTTCTGTAAGAGATATCATAAGGTTGTCAACTACAAGAATGTTCAACACTTTACGACCATAATTTTATTAGTTGACCACTTTTTGACATCGTTTACAGGAAACGATATAATCAAGCTCAAAACATATGCCGCTATAGGCGACGCTATTGGCGCTGGATGAGCCATTAGTGTACTTTGACTTTGAGCTAAACTATCTAGGTTCCTTTGGAAGATATCAAAAAAAATGTTCAACTGGTCAATTATTTACCGTAACGCCAAGAATGTTTTATCAGTGGGCAGATTTTGCTATCTCTCATATACACCGAGATAATTAAAATTGAATTCAATGTTACGATGGAATTGGTCGTCAATCTTTGAGTTAAATTATCTAGATTACTGTAAGAAACACAAAAAAAGTTGGCAACCAATGAAATGCTTGTGGTAAAATTTTGCACATTTTAGTAGTTGATAACTTTTTGGTATTTTGTATAGGGACCGAAATAATTGATTACGAAATGGTGGTTCGTATTTGGTTCCAGGTTCGAAGTGTCGCTTTTTTTGATTTCTTGAAAAATCTATCCAAAAATTGCACTCCCAATTTTGCAGCCTGCAACCGTGGTCTTCCACTCTACCGTGACCGTACCACCGGTGTGAAACAAGAGCCAGTCTATTGTCAAGGAAACGACAACGGATGTAACAACCCGAACTACCAGTGTACCACCATGGGAACACTTCAACAATGCTGCCCAACTTACTGTACGTTTTTGGGAGATTTTCTCATTTTTGAATTCCCCACTTTCCAGTGTTCATCTGCTCTCGCAACGGAGGTATCCCATCCGAAGTCTACAACACCGCTGGAGGTCTTCCAACCGAATACTTCGACGTCGGAATTCCAGATGGATCGGGCAACACGTCGCCAAGATTCTATTATGATTCGAGAGAGGGACGATGCATTCAATTCTCGTATCTCGGACAGGGAGGAAACTTTAACAACTTCTTGTCTCAAGATCATTGCGAGAAGTTCTGCTCGAGAAGTGAGTTCTTGATTTCTAGATCCTTCCAATGCACACTTTCTAATTTTCAGTCCTCTGCTCTGCTGGAGAACCACTCAAGGACTCATCCGGCGAACGCAACATGGAATGCTCGCCAACTGGCTCCGGAGCCAACTCATGTCCCTCCACTCACTCCTGTGAATCCACTTCCGGCTCGACAACGTTCGGAGGAGTATGCTGTCCACGTCCGCAGTACGTGTGCAAGTTGCCAAGAGAACAGGGTAACTGCGGAACTTACTCCAACCGTTGGTGGTTCAATGCCAAGACTGGAAACTGTGAAGAATTCATCTATTCTGGTTGCCAAGGAAACGCGAACAACTTTGAAACTTACAAAGAGTGCCAGGATTACTGTAGAGATGCCCGATCGGAACCACAATGTATTCAAGGAACCGCTCTTACTGATTCCAACGGAAACTTTATCATCTGCGGAGGATCATCAGCTGCTTCCACCACTTGCCCAGCCAACCACTACTGTTACTACGATGGTACCACCTATGGATGCTGCCCAACTCAAGCCTACACCTGCTCTCTTTCTTACAAATCTGGAGCATCTTGTGGTCCAGCTGTCACCCGTTGGTACTACGATTCCACCACCAGAACCTGTCAAACCTACTCGTTCAATGGATGCGATGGAAATTCGAATAACTTTGCCACCCAACAAGATTGTAAGGATTACTGTAGAGTTGAGTCCTGTCCAGATGGAGGAGAAGTGTGGAAAGAGCAAAATGGAGCCGCCCGTGCTTGTACCACCAACCGACAATGTCCCTCCACCCATTACTGTACTCCAGTTACCACCTGGACTGGAACTGTCTATCAGACAAAGAGTCTCTGCTGTCCATCCAAGAACTTTGTGTGCTCTCAACCACGTGACGTCGGAGTCAGATGCTCCAGCACCAGAATCTCCAGATGGTACTTCAACGCTGATTCGAAGACATGTCAGACATTTGAGTACAACGGATGCGAGGGAAACAGAAACAACTTTGCTTCCCAGAAATCTTGTCAAAACTATTGTCTCTCGGAGGCATGCCCACCAGGAACTGTCGTTGCCAAGGATGGAGATGGTTCTCGTTTGGTGCAATGCTCAAATCCAGGTGGAAATGGAAGAGTTTCCGGAGGATGTCCAGATGGATACACTTGCTATTCATCTCCACTTTTGGATCAGAATGTGTGCTGTGGAGCTTCTACTGAACTTCAATGTGAGTTTATTTAAAACATCAATTTCTCATCTCCCAATTTTCAGCTCTTTGCCCAGCTGCATCCACTCCATTTATCTCTGCTCTCTCCCTTCAACCAATGCAATGCACACCGAACGTCGACGGTGCTTGCCCTGGAAACTTCTTCTGCTGGTTCTCCACCACTACCACTTCCGTCAACGCCTTCTACTGCTGCAGATCTCCAGACAGTGTTGATACAGGATGTAAGCCTTATCTTTTTAGATATTTTATTCCTTTAGATATTTTATTCCATCGATCTCTTTCAGACTGCCCACCACAGCTCGTGCCAGTGCCAGGAGAGAATGGAGCTCAGTACAAGTACTGCTCCCCATCCGCTCCACTCAATGACGCCATCCAAGGATGCGGAGCCAACAGACATTGTCAGTTCTCGACCAACTTGGAAAGATACATCTGCTGTGGACTGGAGTCGGATGTCCGATTGCCGAATGTGTGTCCACCACAGCCAGCCAACTTGGTGCCTGTTGAGTTGGCAGGAAACTACAGGACGTGCAATCCGTAAGTTCTGTGTTTCGGTTTGTCCCAAATGTCTCAATATTTTCAGATACGCTCGTGCTGGAACTCCTCAATCGTGTCCTGACAACTCTGCGTGTCTTTACACCGGAAACGACAACGGATTCATCTGTTGCAGAGTTCAGCTTGGAAGTGGAAAGAGCTAAAAAGTCCCTTCCCCAAATTTTCTCATTTCTTCTTCTTCTTCATTTTGTCGCCATCTCATTCCCACGTACATGTGTATTCAAACCAAAACTCTGAAAACTTTGAAAAAAAAATTACAAATTGACCTTGTACGGTTTTCAAAAACTCTCTTTGCTTTCTCGAAAAAATTTCCAGAAGAAAACTTTGGAAATTTTTGATTTTTTGTTCCCCTCTCTTCAAAAGATGTCGAATTATTGATATTCAGATGTCGAAATCGTATTGCTATTTTTAGCTCTTTCTCTATGTGTGTTTTCTCGTTATTTTGTGTTTTCTTTTGAAATAAAACGAAATTTTAAAAATCTGTTTTTTTTTCTGCAAGAATTATCCAATTTCATGGTTGGCTGAAAATTGTCAAACTTTGGACCGGAAAACTCTTCTTAGAGCTTACATTCAACCCCGGCAGCAAATCTTCTACCGTAAACCTGTAAAAGAAGAGCCCCATAACTTTCAACGAGCCAATTTTCGGTTTCTATGAGAGATGTCAAAATTCTGTTAATAAATAAAATACTGGTGATATAATGATAAACAATTTATCAGTTGACAACTTTTTGCTATCTTTGACAGGAACCGAGAAAATTTAGGTCAAAAATAGGGGTTCCCCGACTTTCACCTGAAACTTCAAAAAAAAATCAGGACTTTTCCTGGAGCTCCACCAAAAAAGTAAAACTTTCATTTCATACAAAAATTCAATAATTTCATAATCACATCGTTCGATTAAACACAGTTTGTTGAATTTCCTCTATCACCGCCAGGTTTTCAGGAGAATAAATTCCCATTTCTTGCAAATGGTTTTGTTTCAGCATGAAGAAGCTCTGAAAATAGAACTTGTTAATAGTAGCTATTCATTTTCAAATATTACATGTCTGTCTATTTCTTCCGCTTTCAGTGCACGCATGAGATCAAGCTTTTGACGACGAGCGAACTGTTGCCAGATCATATCTGGAAAGAAAGGAAGACATCCGGATGTACTGATACACCGACAGACTCACCTTCTGTAACCTGCACATGCCTAGGTCTAGCTACAATCACAGTTGGCACACTATTCGAAGAAGCAGATGCTCTTGCTCTTCCCGCTTGTGCAGAAAAATATTCAGTAGTTCCCACATCTCTCGATTTCTTTATCATTCTTGGAGTCGTCCTGATCTGATTCTGAGACGCTGAATCCATCATTGTGATATTACGAGGTTTTCGATGTTCTGTTCTCTCGATACTACTCTTTCGAGGACGAATGTTGAATGGTTTCGGGTTGTAGTAATCTCTGAAGACCTCTCGTTTTGCGCCACTCGCCTTCATTGGATATCTGGATCGTTTCGCGTAGAACTGAGCAATGTCGTAATAGTCGGGAGTGACTGTTTTGGTGTCACGCTCACCGTAGAAATCGGTGAAGCACATAACAGCAAATGATTGACATTCCTGGAAAAATGTATTGAAGGAAAACCACTATTCAGGATAGTTTGTCGGAAATCACATTCCAATATCAAGTACCAAGAGAAACTGTGCCGGCTAGAAGTGTATTAATTTTAAATGTTTAATTGATAATAGTTGATTTCCTAATCTGAAAAATAAACAAAAAATCTGTAATAGAAAGGGTCTTTTAACTTGTATAGTGTGGGTGCCCTTCTATTACAAGGTTTACTTGGTCACTCCCAACTCACTTCCATATATTCTCTAGTCGCTTCTGTTTCATTTTCACATTCATTGGTCTCCGGACGTTTTGAAATTCTCGCGCCTTTCAGAATATCTTCCACCGATGCGAATTTCTGAAATCCAAGAATTCCCATTCATCTGAATTTATCTGAAAACTCACAAAAGTGTTCCTCAGTTTTCCTGGCTGATATTTCACTTTCGCCTCCAACCATTGTTTCGGTTCTATGCCGTCATTTTTGGTGGAACTCATCTTAATTTGAGACGGCACTTTGTTTAGCAGATTCAATGCTTTAAACAGATTTGACGACGAATTGCTCAGGTTTAACTTTATATCAGATGGACGGTGACAATGTAGTTGAGCACGAATTTGTCCAGGCTCCACGGAATCTTAAAGCTTTCAGATTGTTTTTTGAAGATGTTAGAATTAAAAAAAAATCACAACTAACCACAAGACATCAAAAACAGCTCATAAGCAGTGGATCCGAACTTGTTGACTACTGTAGCATCTGCGTTCCGTTGAAGTAGAATTGGAATAATATCATCGACTCGAAGAAGACTCGCGATTTGGAGGGCGGTTATGTGCAAGTTGTCCACCATGTTCACATCGAAATCTCGATCGACAATCAGGTGTTTTGCCTGGAAATGAACACATATTTTCTCTAATCTGCCTTTGAACTTGAGCTGAATTATCTCGATATCATGATAGATATCAAAACACTGTCCACTGATAAACTATTTATCATAATACCAACAACATTTTTTTGTTTAGAAAACTTTGATATCTTTTATAGAAACCGGGTAAAAAATTTTGTATCTGAGAGAGAGGTATTTTTTCTTACCGAGTTAACACTTCTGACCGTGATCGCGTACATCAGAAGTGTATATCCGTTCTGTGGCGGTGGTCCTGGTTCCCGGTCAATCTGCAGCACATCCTTCTTCACTTCCGTCCTCAAATCACTTTCGGCCGTCAAGCCTAAAATGAAAAATCGAATCTGGGAAGAACTTGAAGCAAAAAAGGAAAAATTGCTGAGTCATTGAGCCCGAAACATTGAAGACATTTATCAGGGTTACTGTAATTAAGAAACCCAAGAAAATTTTCGAACCACGATGCATTCTTAGAATCTTTCGGAGATTTTTGTATTTTGGAATTCAGTGAATAAGCTTTTTTCAAATATTTTCGTAGTGGGCTGAATTTTTATACGGTTTTCTAATGGGCCTTTTTCCCAGAATCTTATAGTTTGAAAATTCTTTCAAAATAAAAAACTCACGAGATCTGAACATCCTCTTCTCTCTATAATAATTCAATACATCCTTTTTATTGAATGTTTCCGCCAGCTCTTCAGGATACATTCGATACAACGATCGTTTCGTGACACTAGCCCCTTTGTCATGGAGGGTTCGTACCATATAAAGACCCGTAAAGATGATGGCCACTGATAGTGCGGACAATCCCTTCAAGCAGTCCATAGTTTCATTCAAATCCACTCGAGCGCTGTAAGTCTGCTCTATTGAGAATCTGGAAGACGAATCACTCACTCTGCCAAGTATCCACAAATCAACGGTGATTTGCTAAACGTTGCCACAATCAGTGAAGTAGGCGCCAGTGATCGTTTTACAGTTTCCGAACGTTTTTCCTCATTCATGATTCTTATCAGTCTTCTGACAACATCTGCATGTCCACCGGCACATGCCAAAGTAAGAGCTGTGACTCCTAGAAACGTCTTCAGATGTGTTGCAGCACCACGTTGCAGAAGAGTGTCGATAACGGGCAAATATCCTTCTCGAGCAGCATAGTGGAAAGCAGTCATACCGAGCTGATTGACTGCATTGATATTGGCGCCATTTTCGAGGAGGCGGACTACCTGAATTCAAAAATTTTTGAGATTTCTCCGTTTTACAATAGAAGCTTCAGATATTCGATTATCGTTGTTCTATTCGGTTGCAAATAATCAAATAATTCTAAACTTTGAAAAAAACCCACCAATTTATTATTTCCCATAGATGCAGCAATATGCAGTGCAGTAACATGATCATCATCTACCGAGTCAATGTGCACTTTTTTCTCTCGAATCAGAGAATCTATCTGAAAAAAAAACAACTTTGTTTGAATTTATATTGAGCACTTTTAATTTGCACTAAAAACCATAGTTGCAAAATCACGGGCCGGCCCGCGGGCCGGCCCGGCCCGGCCCGGCCCGCGGGCCGGCCCGTCGAGAATTTTGGCGGGCCGGGCCGGGCCGGGCCGATGAAGTGCCGGCCCGGCCCGGCCCGGCCGGCCCGGGGTACCTACAGACGTTGATTTTTTTTAAATTTTTTTCGAAATTTTCGAAATTTTCCCAAAAATTTAGACAAAAATGACCTATTTTTCGACTATATCATACCTTGTTAATTTTGTTGAAAAATGCAACCTTTTTTCCTTTTCAATTCAAAAAATTTCCCAAATTTTCATTGGAAAATTTTCAACAGTGGTAGGCGGGCCGGCCCGGGGTCGGGCCGGGCCGGGCCGGGCCGCGGGCCGGGCCGGGCCGAGAAAATTTCTCTTCCGGGCCGGCCCGGCCCGGCCCGGCCCGGCCCGTTGCAACTATGCTAAAAACTGTGTGTCAACTTCAAACCCAGTTACTGTAAACCTGTAATAGATGGGCGCCCAAATTGTTAAATTTGAGCTTAATTATCTTAATTCATATGCAAGATATAAAAATTATGTCAACTGAGAAACTATTTCTGATGATATGATAAAAATTATATCAGTTGAAAAATTTTCTATGTCTTCGACAGAAAATGAGATAAATGGACTTAAAGTTAACGGTTTGGGTGGTTCTCTATTAGAGTGTCTACAATATTTTTCCGGTACTGTAACTAGAAACCAAAATCTTACTTTTTCAATATCACCAATAAACGCCGCTTTCAAAAACTCCTGTTTCGGAATATCTCGATCATCAATACCATCTGCAGCAGCACCACTCATAATTTTGATTCAGAATATTCAGATGGTAAGAAATCAATAAGACAAGTCAAAAAATGTAATGATGAAAGTGAGAGAAGGAGATTAATAGGAATGAAAAAAAAAAAAGAAATGTATCGGTGAAAAAGAGAATCATGAAGACGCAGAGAAATGGAATCCAGTTTGTGATTATTGTGATACCGTCGGGAGAGAAGATAGAGACACGGAAATCATGTTAATTGGATAATAATCAGAGTAACAAAAAAAAGAGAAATGTGTTGCTGTTTAAAAGTTTGCAAAGTTTTGTACAGCCTTTAAGAGCTGAAAGTTCTGAAATCCAGAAGAAATGGTAATCCAACTTCGGCCAGATCCATGCCGAATTCGTGGTAAATATTAAATTGTTTCTGGTTTGCTGCGACACTGAATTTAAAACTCCGAGAATTTTTAAAATTGGATCATTGTCACAGGATCTACTTTCGACAGGAATGTTAATAGGAATGGAAGCGATTACAATAGTTGTTTTAATAGTTTCAAGAACTTGAACTCCAATTTTCGAACATTTGGAACATCCGGAAATTTCTATTTTTTCAAAAAAATTCGGAATGGGAAAAATTCCAAGTAATTTTAAGTGATTGCAGTAATTTACAATAGTGATAGTCTTTAAAAAACTTGGACATTTCAAAAATCGGTTTTTTTTTTCGAAATTTCGACAATTTAGAACCATCCGGGTTTACAATTTTTGAATTTTAGAATTTCGCAGTTTCGTAAAATTCCTAAAAAACCGTAAAACATGTGATAGAAAGGTTCCCTAACTGTCAACTTTGAGCCAAATTATCTCAACTCCTGTGAAAGATAGGAAGAAGTTGTCAACTGATAAATTGTTTATCACAATATCACAAAATAGGAGTTTTTGGAAGCCGCGTTTATTGGTGATATTGAAAAAGTAAGATTTTGATTTCTAGTTACAGTACCGAAAAAATATCGTAAACACTCTAATTGAGTGCCACCCAAACCGTCAACTTTCAGTCCATATATCTAATTATCTGTCAAAAATTTTTCAACTGATAAAGTTTTCATCATATTATCGGAAGTAGTTTAGCAGTAGACACATTTCTTATATTTTGCATAAGCATTGAGATAGTTGAGGCTCACTGTTGAGCTCAAACTTGACAGTGTGGGGTCCTTCTATTACATGTTTAACGGTAAGTCCCTTTCATACAAATCTGTCTTAAGAATCTGGAGATCTAAAGACTCTATCCTCCAAGTGTCAATTACTTTCACACCGTGGATCCTCGACATTTCGGATTTTCAAAGAGAAACGTACATTAACACTCTGGATATAATTAGAGACCCAAGTGGAACTGAAGACGAAGAGTTACTCAACAATTAACTCAACTGTGAAATGAGGAGAAGAGACGGGCGGTGCGTTCTTTTAAATTAGCTATGGTTTATTTATCACACAAGAAAAAGTTAAAAAAAAAGAAAATAGTGTGGGATAGGAAGAGAGGCGGTTAGACAATTTTGAACAAAATTATTTCTACAAAAAACAGAAATACTGTATGGGTGGGATGATTAGGAATTGTTAATTAGGATCAATTATAATTTATGTTGATTAAAATATGACAGTGGATTTTTTTAGAAAGAAGAAAAGAAGAAAAGAAAAGAAAGAAAGATCAGAAATTATGCCAGAATTGATTTGAAAATTGATGGGGAAATGAAGGAAAAGAAATCACAGGACCGTAGTGTTGAAATGGGGGAGAAAGGAGGGATACTGTAGATTGGGTCAGTACCGTGGATGTCCAAATGTCGACTCCTCAATCTTATCCGAATCCGGTTTTCGTTTCATTCCAACCATCGCTTTTGGGTTCATGTTTCGTTGACGGACCTGGAATTTTTAAAATTTGTATTTCTTTTGGACTACCGTACTCTCTCTTACCTGTTCTTCTAATTGAGTAATCACAGCGACGGCATTATGTAAAATTCCCAGTTTTGTCTGATTTCTTTCGGTATTCTGGTTATGTTGGGTGCACATGCGGCCGAGCTCTTTGAACGCCGAGTTGATATCTTTCACGCGGATTCTGAAAAAGATGAAAACTGAGTTTTAGTACAAGGATACTAATCTTATTGACCTAATAATTTCTTTCCCAGCAAGAAAAAGTAACAAAGTATTACGCAACTCCTCCCTCTAATTGTATTTACCTTTCTCTTGCATTGTTCTGCGATCGCCGATCCGTGTCCTTCTCGTCGTTGCTCACAGATTCGTTATCCGAAAGTCTCGATGATGACGAGTGACGTGTCATGGCTCCAGACGATGGTGGAGCTCCTTGCTGTCGTCGTCGAGATCCAGTTCGAGACGCCGACTTCTCGCCACGTCCACCACCAACTCCAGACGATGAGCTGGATCCGGTTGGCATTCCTTGCATCCCATACATATCAAAGTGTGGGCTCATGGCGGCTCCGGCGAATTGGTGACCATAATCGGCAAGGTTCGCATCGCTTCCAAGACCATTCTGAAAAAAAAACACTCGTTTTGCGACAGTCTTTTTTCCTGTAAAGCCCCTTTCTATTAGTCATCAATGGATCCCATTTAATGGTACCCCCTTCAATGCACTCCTTTTTCTACTCAAATGACCACTTAATCATGCGGACGGTTCGAGGGGCACAAAATGACCCTTGTGAGTAGCAATGTCCCAGTATCTCAACAAAAAAGGGTATGATTGTCAAAAGAATGGCAAACTTGGGCTTGTTGGACCACACAGATTATGCAACTAATCCATCATCCCCCATCTTCTGAGGCATGCCTATTTTTTATGTTTACATTAGTGACTTTTCCAAGGTCGGGGCCCCTTTCTACAAAATGCCGCACTCTCCTCTCGAACGGCCACCCCGCCAAGAAGCAATCATCTGAATACTAGAGGACCGGCGGTGGAGATGAAAGAAGAATCGGAGAAGAGGGGAGGAGCGGATTATGCATGCATTCAGAAGAAGACAAAAGCACTTGTGTCCTTCGTCTTCGAGATTAACTTGTGTGTTGGGGTAAAACAGTAAAACAGTAATAAAAACAGTAACATACCGGCTGTCCATTCTGAGGTGTCTGGTAGAAGGAGAGTTCCGCTGATGCTTGATGCTCGGCACCGGGGAACGGATAGGCGGCGGGTGGAATCGTGTGAAGGTATGGGTTCACGGATCCGGATGCCTTCGCGTCGTATCCAGTGTACGCCGATGGCCACTGACCGTACATCGAAGACATGGCATCCAGAGGTCCCTGGGGTGGTGGATTCGCCGCTGATACCGCAGGTTGCGCGGCGGCTACAGAAGCAGCGGCTGCTGCAGCAGCAACAGCGATTTCAGCCGAAGTATTCGCAGAGGAGGATTTCAACTCAACGATCGAAGTTTTCGTATCGCTAGCCGTAGAAGTTGGAGATGTGGTGGTTTGTGGCGAAGGGACGAGATGAGGTTTCACGTCAGGTGTCGGAGCTGGAACGGATGCTGGAGTCGTATCGGCTGGTTGAGGTGGCTGGGGTGGTTGAGTGGCGGTGAGGAAGGCAGCAGCCGAATAGTCGATTTCCGATGGTTGAAGTGAGGGATAAGCATTTAGATGGTATCCTAAAACTTTGTTTAGATTTGTATTGGTAGTCTTAATAAGAGGAGACGGAGAGGGAGGATTGCGGATAAATATACAAACTTTTTTTGTATACATAATACAACCAAGTAGCTAGGTTTTCGGATCTAAAGACTAAACCTTTCGTTCAGAAAATCTTGTTAAAAATGGAATTTTAACTTGACTACGGTGAATGCTCTAAACGAGGGTTATCTAGCCCGTCAACTTTGAGCCCATATATCTCGGCTCTTGTAACAGATATCTAAAATGTGTCAATTGATAAATTAATAATCATAATTTCACCAATATTTTATCAGTTGACAGTTTTTTGATATCTGTTACAAGAGCCGGATATAACTGAGCTTGACATAAGTGGGCTTCTAATAAAGCCTCAAATCAGGACTCTAGAAAAGAAGCGAGCCCTGATCTAGTCGTTAAAATATTTTTTCTAATCATCTGATTACCCTGGTGCGAATATTTGTGAAGGTCGAATGTTTTTTTAAAGTTTTCTAATGCAGTTTTTGACGAAATTTTGGTGTAGAAATTTGCTCAAAAACCCTATCATTATTCACAGCCCCATAATTATTCTTCAAAAAACTAACCACTCCAATAATCAGTCATATTCAATGCGCCAGGATCCAATCCATACGAATAGTCGTATCCCTGAAGCATGACTGGAGGCTGAGCAATCGCCGCCGCAGCAGCTACAGTCGACGCCGATGGAAGTTGGCCAACGTTCGGGTCCGTCATGGTGCTAAAAAGATAGGGTTTATGAAAAAGTTGAAAGAGAGAAAGAGAAAAGGGAGAGAGCAAAAGGCACAAATTAGAATAAGTAAGCGAAAACGCGAGAGAGTGAGAGAGTATGGGAGAAATTGGGAAATTTTCGCCTCTTCTTGACAACGGCGACGCGGGAAAGGCAAAACGCAGGTGAAAATTGGGTTAGTTAGTAAATATATATTCATATTTATGATTAGATTTACCCCAAAACCTAATGGAATTTTGGTTGTGGAGAGAGAGTTTTGAGGGGTTTGGTAGTGTGGGGTAGATCAATTAATTGGACAAGATCTACCCAACCGAGAGAGAGAGGGGTTTGCGTCACAATAAAAATGTCTCCAACTCTAGATGGTTATCATAATGAAGATGTAGATGGTTATCACAAAAAAGATGGATTCTGGGATAGGGAGAGAGCTATAAAAATAGGGCAATCAGGACCTTTTTATGGTGGGGGAAAAGATGATGGGGTACCGGGGACCATAAAAAGAGCCGAAATAGGGAATTTTGTGGCAAAACAGAATTGTAAACCCTGGCGTGCATGATCCTAGGGGGAGGATGAGGACGAAATTCAAAAAATAGGTTATTTATAGCTCCTGGGAAAAATGAGATTCTGTTTTTTTTTTCAAAGTTGTTGATGCTGGAAGGCGTAACTTCAGACTTTGAAAAATTAAGCGCAAAAAATAGGCTCCACCCCTTTTCGAAAAAAAAACTACAGTAAATAGCTAAAAACAATCGAATTCAGATTTGGCGGGATATGTGGGTGACTGGGTGGCTAGGAATGGTAGTGGGGGACGGACGGAATGGATGTGGGGACACATACACACATAGACATACACGAAATGAGGGGAAGGACCCCCGGTCTCTCTTTGTCTTTTACCTCCCAGGCATACAGAGAGAGTACGGTAAGTGGGAAGAGACGCAGAGTGCGGAGACACTGTAGATCGGTATGGTAGAAGGTGAGAGACGCAGACAAATTGGTGGGAGGAGAGAGAGGTCACCCCGCCCCCTCTCTCTCTTCATCCTCACCAATCTATCCACCATTTATAAAGAAGAGCCTTCTTCTTTTTTTGGGAGGGGGTGATGAATAGAGCGAATATATAGTAGAGGTCAGCTCTCTCGGGGAAGAATTAGACCGAGAGGGGTGGACCATATCCATACAAAAACCAGACGGGTGGAAAAAAGAAGGGAATGAGTTGGGGTGGCAGGTGGGGAAGTGCAAAAAAGGGGATGAAAAAGTTTTACCAGAACTTTTTGAGTGAACTTTTTTGGGGTTGAAGTGGAAAGAAAAAGTTTAGTACTGTAGTCTTTGGAGGCGGAGCCTGATCAGCAATGTCTTCTGAACTTCGGGTCAAGAAAGATGCATCCTTTGACTTTTCTTTCAAAAATTTACTAGACAAGGTTTTTACAAAAAGTCCAAAAATCAAAAATATGAGATTTCGGGGAAATTTTTGATTTTCACAAGATCGGGTAGACCAAAAAACTTCAAGTATGATTTTTGGTAGATCAAAAACAGCCAACTGTCTTAAACTCTGTTTCAGATTTTTCCTATTTTCACTAGTTTTCAGAAGAGTTTTCAATACAAATTAAAGTTTTTGACATGGTTATAGATTTGAGTTTGACATGGTTCAAATGTGAGTCTGACAGTAAGGAAACCGAACATCAATTAACGTCTCGTACCAAAAGAAAGGTGTTACGTAATCATGAAAGATTACCATGGGATACTGTGTTTTTCGGAGGTGCTAAACCCCGTTCCGACTGGTCCGCCTTTTATTACCAGTCATTATATAATATAGCTAGGTTTTCGGGAAGAAAAGGTCAGGATAGGTAATTGGTAATTGGAGCTGGGAAAAGGGGATATCAAAGTTTTGTGATCTACCCGACAGAATCCAGTTGTAGGTTTACTGCTCTAGCTTACAAGAATGAAAAGCTTCACTAAAATGTCAAAAATCGTATCACTATCTAGCCTAGACAAACAACTTTATAGTAGTCTAGAGCATAATATTTTCCAGAAAATCACAAAATCATTTTCACCTGCCTCCTATCGTCACTAATTGAAAACCCTACTCAAAAATCATACGAATCCAAAATGAGCACAATCATTCCACTTCATCGAATTCGCCCCCCGACAACATCATCACCCAATTTGAAATTCCAATCTGTACCCTCTCCAAATCCGACACTATTTCCCCAAAACTGATCCGAATTTCTTCAGAATGGAATGGGTCATCTCATCGATGATGACTTCGTTTGTATCTTTTCGTTCTCCCACTGTTCATACCCATTGGAATTAGCATAAGAGTCAGCATATATCCTCACCATGGGGGGTTGTGGGGATGATGGGGTGTGACAGTTTTTGCCTCACTTAACACCTCCAGGCATGTCCACAGGTACTTAGGGGGATTAGAGGGATTGACTCTTGACAAATTGGATTAAAAAATGGCATAGGTTAACAGGTTTGACCTACTATGGAAAGCTTACACAACAGAAACGTGTGATGGCTTCTCGAACAGAACAGAACACTGATTTTGAGCCAAATGTTATCGCTTTCTGTGAAAGATACCAAAGAGTAGTTGACTATCACTCTATCAGAAACGTATTATCAATTGAACATTGCTTGATATTTTTTACAGAAACCGAGAAAAATTTTCTGGCTCAAAGTTTGGTACTTCAAATTCCATACATATGCTTACTTGGAACTCAATTATTGGGGTTCCTATGAGAGATATCAAAAATCTGTCAACTGATAAAATGATGGTGATATTATGATACATAATTTGTCAGTTGACAAGTTTGTGATAACTTTCAGAAGAACCAAGATAAACTGGCTCAGATTCGACAGTCGGCCAGTGGCAATTCCACGTGGGACATCGGCTGTCAACTAGCTTCACTTTTGTCCGTTTTTTCGCAAAGTTTCAGACAAATTGAATACCGTTAAAATATTTTTTTTCAATTTTCTAAAAAACAAGTGGGATTTTTCCGGATCATTTTTGATCCTTCTCTGAATTTGAGCCAAATAGATTCCCTAGACATGGAATTAGACAAAAATGCTACTTATCAAAACCCATGCGATCGGACCATTGAGCAACCCTTCTCTGTTTGCCCAATCCTTTCTGCTCATTCTCCACAATTACCTAATACCCGTACTTGACTTGGGTACGCAGTCAAATATACAAAAATATATGTTAGCTTTAATGATTTAGGGTTTAGCGGATTAGTGGTACCAATTGATAGATAGGAACTGAAGTTCCAGGTTTTAAACTAAACCGAAATTTCAAAAGTTTTGCGATCTAATGCAATTAACTTCCCTTCTCCTAATTGCGGGATTAAATACTTCAAAGGAGTCGTTTAAACTTCTAATTTGAAACTTTTTACCCGCCAAGAGAAAAATCCACCAAGTAAAAAAGTATGCATCAATTTTCTGATTTAAACCTCCCGCCCCGATAGAAGAAGATCCCAAGGACATGGACCGGTCGGGACAGATGGGGGTGAATAGGGGAGAGAGGGATGATTTACGACGTGTTGCCAACCGTCCGAACCGAAAGAAAGCATATCTGTGTGCGAAAAGTTTATGAGCCCTACAATTCGGATATGATTTTCTTTTGAATATGCGCGGTAGATTTTGAAGTAGAAGAGATTTTATGATTAATCGGGAGAGCCAAGGGAACCACTGATGGATGGGTACTTCTGGAAGCAAGGTGTAACAATGTGTAATCAAAAATTTTTGAGGAACAATAATAACTAAAAGTAACTGTGCTGCTTCTGTTGGAACGCTAATCCTATGCTTGCACTTGGAGCTCAGTTATCTGGGCTCCTATAACATATATCAAAATTTTGTCAACTGATAAAATGTTACTGATATTGTGAAAAATATTTTATCAGTTGGCAACTTTTTAAAAGTTCTTGCAGATTTTTTGATAATTCAGCTCAAAGTGCAACTATAAATTTATCATAACGAGATCTTGAAAAAGTGATTACAAATTCAGCATAACATTAATCTTTCAACTCGAAAAAGTTGACACTTTAGAGACAATGACTAGATTAAGATATGCCTTAATATTTACAGAAGACGACATAATCGAGTGGGGGGTTGGATAGAGGGATGTGCATGATTGATGGAATGTCAATAAGTGTCACCGTATACAGTAGTGGGAAACTCTATTCCTGAGTAGAGGGGAAAATCTAGGCTTGAGTGTCTTGGGCGTGTTTTTTTTTGGAATTCTCGTTACCGCACCGAAAAATGAAATTTTCAGAACTGTAGCATGAACACGCTACTTGAACAACGCCACCCAATATTTCCTTTCGAGCTCAATTATCTCAATTTCTGTGAGAGATATCTCAAACTTGTTAGCTACAAAATATAGTTGAGATTACAAAGAACATTTTACAAGTTTGCAAAATTTTGACATCTGTTATAGGAATCGGGAAAATTGGGCTCAAAGATGACGGTCAGGATCCAGACTGCTAAAATTTCGGCCGCGGGACTCAGGTCGTGAAAAGGTTGCGGTGGACGAATCAGTCAGTTTGTTCAAAAATATGCTCAGCGACCCGGGAACCACTAGGACTATTAGATCGTCGTATCCTAATTATCTCAGAAAAAAGTCCAATTGCTGTGGCATATCCTTCGTCAGGATGCAATTCTATTAGGGATTACCGGAAAATCAAAACTCTAGATTTTCAAAAACCTTTAGTTACAGTACCCCTCAAGAAATTCTTATTCATCGCATTTTTCCTATGCTACCTCCCCGTTCCCTTCACAGCCTTTCCTTATGCTTCTCAGTATTTTCGTCTATCCAGACGACCTTTCTTTAGAACAAAAAAGTTGTTCCTATTCAGAATAGGCTATTCTACACACAATTCCGTTACGCAACTGTATTTTTTTTGCATGACAGTTTTCGTGCATATCCCTCCACACTATTCAATGCGTTTTTCGGAATTACGTAACAGTATACAGAAAAGAAGAGGTGAGAAGAAGAAGAACAATGGAAACGGAAGGGATATACAGGGTCCCAATAAGATCGGAAGTATTAATTTAGGATGGAATGAAGGGAATGAAGAATTGAATGTTTTCAAAATCAGCTTCCTAGAAGTGATATCAAAAAGTTGATTACTGATAAAAAGTTTTGAAATATTTTGTGATTTTATTGGAATCCTAGATAGTCTAACTCGCACTAACCAGATTTTCTCTAATAGAAGCTTACTCTATACGTGCTCTTTGAGCTCAATTATCTGGGTTCTTTCAAAAGTTATACAATATCTGTCAACTGTAAAATTATTTATCATAATAGCTTCAATTCTTTGTCAGTTACCAAATTTTGATATCTCTCATAGAAAGTGAGATGACTGAGCTCAAAGGCAAGGTATAAGGTGGACTTCTATCAGAGCATCTACTCGAGTCAAACCTGCACTGACGGATTTATTCGTCGGCTCATAACTTGGTCCAAATATGGAATTTTTGTTTAAATTGAAAAGTAAATCTACAAGATGACATTAGTCAGAGGTCGTGAAACATCCGGGCAAGAAAAATCGGAGCGGATAGCGCTTTCTCGGCCATGCTCAATATCGTTTTGTAGATCTTGTCTGATTCAAACAGAAACTCAAAGTTTGAACAATGTTGTTGCCGGATTATCAGAGGGAACACATACTACAGTGAACCGGAAGCTCGAAAAACCTGAGGATAGACGAGGGATCAAGAAGAGAGAAGAAGAGGTGATAGAGATGATGATGAGGATGCTTCTCTCATTCGGAAGGAGGGGTGCGCAGCTGGACAAACTGAGAGGATGGGGGGATGGGATGAGACGAGCTTCTATTGGTAGGGAAGAGAATGGATATTTTGTTAGTGGTGGGATGTAGAGAGAGGAAGAGGATTGGAAGAGTGAACAGAGAGAAATAGACAATGTTCGTGTTCCAATGATGAGCCCACAGTTATAAAAATAAAGTAGGAGGGGAAATGAAAAGAAGAACACAATGATATGGGGTGGTTGTATGTACTTGCAGTTTGAATGGAATGGGTTTTTTTTGGGAGTGAAGTTTTGGGAAAAGGGGAGGAGTCAGAGGAAAGGGATACGGTGATTTCGAGAGGAGCTAAATAACTTTCAAAAAACAAGGATTTGGTCTATCACCTCTAATAGAATGGAACTTTTAACGTTCAGTCAATTTATCTCGGTTACTGTCAATGATATTGAAAAATTGTCAACTGATAAATAGTTTTTCATAACATCACTAATATTTTCTCAGTTTACAGATTCTTGTTGTCTCTCACGGGAATCGAGATAATGGAGCTCAAAACGAGCATATAGGGGGAGATTTTATCAGAGGGTTTACGGTAATTGGGGGCAATAAGATTACACAGGAGTCTCGAAAAACGAAAAAAAATGACAAGGTTATCTAAACTAGAATACTTATTGACGGTGAGCGCTCCAGCATCTTCCAAGTAAGCCTCAACAATTTTGGACCCACTAAAATGCTGATCATTTTCTATTTCTTCCAATATTTGTCAATTTCACATTAGTGTAGTTTACAAACCATCAACACCCACACATTTTCGGGATAGACACAGTACAAAAAAAATTCAATTGACCAAAGGAAAACGATTTTTTTAGTTTTTAGTAAACTAGCTACAAAGCTACTTGCATCAATACTATAATTCAATAAAACTGAAATTATTGAATTATTAGAAATTTGGTACTAGTAAAGTACGCACGGCTTACTTACGTCAGAGATCGCATCAAGAACATAAACATACAAATTTCTGGTTAAATTATGTCTGGCATGAAAATCATTTTGAATGGTAGAGACGGTTTTAAAAATTTAAGATTCAGGGAACAAAAAACGACTTGCATCTGAAAGAAGCTAAGCGGGCACTTTGAGCTCACTTATCTCGGTTTCCTTAAAAGATGTGAAAAGTTTGACAACTGATAAAATGTTGGAGATAAGATGATAAAAATTTTATCAGTTGATTGATTTTAGATATCTTGTATTAGATGCGAGATATTTGCGCTCAAAGTGATTATAGTGGTGGTGCAGCCAAAAGCGCATACTCCGTCGTCAGTAGAGGCGCTTGCTTCTAGTCGAATTATTTCGATTTCTGTGAGAGATATCGAAAAATGTTAAATTGATAAATTGATGGTGATAATGTGTTAAACATTTTATCAGTTAACGGCTTTTCGATATCTTTCCTAGAAAATGAGATATACGGTCTTAAAGTTGTCGATATGGAAATTTTTGAGTTCTCTATGTTCATCTAGGTTTTTTTTCAAAAAATCATGTTATTTTGCTACCTCTCAAAATTTGAGCTATGCTATAGAAGTGTCCAACAAAAATTGCGGTGAAAATTTCTGGTCATCGTAAACTTATTGTTAGTTTTTTTAATTCTCGAGAATCTAACAATTCGTCAGAAATCTTCCCTCAAAAAGTGCAAAAACTTGTTCACACTTATCTAACCACCTGTCACCCAAAAATGCGGTAAACTCAGACGAATGATGATCAAAAAGAGAATGCCGCCTCAAAAAATATACAGAGATTTTGTTTGCATTCTAATCATCAAATAGAAGAAGAAGAAGCGCCTTATACAACTACCGTATACATCTCTATAAAGTTCTTCCTCCCGTTTCGAAAATTCAAGAGAAGAGAAGAAATTCCAATTAAAAGAAAAAGAAGAAGAAGACGAGAGAACTCTGCAAATGACACATTTTTCCAAAAAGAGAATTTAGTGGAACAAATCTCTCACTCGATTATATCGGAGACAAAACGAGAAGCTATAAGCTTTTTGGGTTTGAAGAGAAGAAGAAGAAAACGAAGGAGAGCAATTCAATTTGTAGAATTTTCTCCCCTGGTTTTATGAATGACAAAACGATATAAAAATCTCAATCTCGGGGAAATGGAGACGAGAATTAAGAGAGGAGGAAAAATATGCTGAAGGTCATAAGGGATATGTTTAGGTCTACCAGAAATCTGGGGGAAAACATCAGGGATCTCGATTTTTCTATGTTTTCAAAACAAAGCAGGGGGTCTAGAGGTCCAGAAAATAAAACATAGCTATTTGGAAAACCTGTAGTCTAGATGTGATGGGGGAACTAACAAAAAAGCCATACTTGACAAATCAGGGATTTTCGGTACTTTTGGAACTTTGGAGATTCGAAAAATTTCGAATTTTCTTTTCGAGTTTTCAAAATATCTGAATGTCGAAAATTCGGCATTTTGATTCTTTTTCGGTAGCTTTAGAATTCTCGTAATTGAAAACCAAAAAAAATACAGAAAAAATGTTCGAAGAGCTTTTTTAGATTTTTGGAATAAATTCCGAAACATTGAACTTTTTTCCGCATAGTTGAAGTTAGAGTCCAATCATATAAAGTCCCAAAAACTTAGAAATACCGTAATTTTATAATATTATGGCGGGCCCTCAGCTTCTGGTAAACAAGCCAAACATCTGTGTAGTCTGGCCTAATTCTTGCTGGCCTAGAAAAAATCTAGTACCTCACAACGAACATCTGCGACAAATATAGATCACTCGTGCTGGCCTAGGAAACAACTAGTCTCTCCGAATCTTGAAAACAGATCTACCGTAAAACCTGTATTAGAATTGCCCTAGAAGGGCCTGCCTTTCTAATACATGTTTTACGGTATGTTTTAACAGTTGCAGGATGAACATGGCTCAAGTTACAGACAAGGTTTTTGAAGCCTTCTCAAAGCAAAATAATCTCGAAAATGATGAGAAATTCAACTAGTAGCTTTCATGGTTTTACCACCGTTGGTCAATAAATGGATGGAATTGCATGATATTGAGACCTCATAGGGGTCTTGTTTGTTTGTAGAGAGTGCACTGCAAAATCGATTCATGATGGATCGGATCAAAAATGGTAAACATGTTAATATAGTGGTATCATATTTAGACTTTTCAAATGGAAAATAGCCAAGTTTGAAATCTTAAAAAGTGCTCCAGAGTTTAATAATTAAGTTCAAAGTTGACGGATTGGGTGATCTTCTTTTATGAGAAATACGGTAGCTGCTACTTCATGAATTCCGTCGCAATGATGAGCAATACTAAAAGTTCTAAAAAAAGTGTCACATCATTCAAGTTGAAAAAGAGCACAACAGCTGTACCAGCTGTTATGGTCATACGACTGTATCAATGGAGCATCATTTCTCACGTACTAGTTTTCAAAATTCATTCTTCACGAAAAGCGAATTCTGGGAAAACAAAAGATGGAGCATCAATCGATTCTGTTGCTTTTCCTTCATCTCCATTTCTCTTCTTCTTTCCATCCATCTACTACCCATCCATTCTTCTTCCAATTTTCAACCGTCCCTAGGTCTAGAGATCATATGATTTTTGGAGAGTGCAGAGAAAAAAAGAAGAGAGGCACTCTTTTCCTCGAAATTCTTTCCGACCGCACATCTGGCATTCGTCTGAATAAAAACCGTCGATGGGTTGAGAGAGGAGGAACGAAAAAGAAGCATTTCGCTTTTTTCTACAAATGTAAAAACTAATGAAAATGTTGAAATCGTTGTGTGGGTGGATCGCGGGGGAAACTTGGTTTTAAATTCAAAGCTTAATTTAGAAAAGTCTAGAATCAAATTTGGCAGAAATTATGAAATCACGGAGGCATGGGAGTCCGATAAAAGAGCCCGAAGATCAAGGTCAGCGAGCAGCATTTTCACATCTGGCGGACTTTTGCTTTTTCTTGCTACAGCTCCTCCAAGCACATCGATGTCATAAATTTAGGGATTTGGAAGGGTGCAAGGGACAGATATTCTGGGATTTCCGAGTAGATTCGACTGATTTGTGTGGTACGGGAAGATAGTAAAAATCAATAACCAGTATTTTTTCTATATATATTCTGAATAAGATGTCTGAAAAACCATATTGGAAAATGTTGAATTTTCGGTAGTCTGAGTTTTCTTTTGTGTCTTTTAGATGTTTCCAGGTATCTGGGATACGAGCTAACAAAGATTCTCAAAACTTGCGACCTTAAAAATAGTGAGAGTTTGTCGTTTTTGTGTTTTCTAATTTATCGGAACTTCTTAAGAAATTACAGGTCGGCACGGACGGTGGAAGTTTTGTGCAGACATTTTTACATACTTCCGAGATTTCGAGGACCCGGTTCCTGGTTTCTAAATATCTGGGTTTTCAAAACACGGAATTTTTCAAAACAATGATTTCATCAAAAAGAAAAAATATTCAAGCCCCGGAAAAATATTATCGCTTCCAAGTTTCGAACGGAACATCTAAATTCTAAAATTCTTGAGTTTACATTCTCACTTGCTGGAAAAGCTAGTTTCACAAAATTCCTCGGAAAATATTCCCATCGAAGTTATTCAAAAATCTACAGTAGTCCGTATTTTCTCGCGCCTCAACCACCTAATCTATCAAATTGGGTGCTAAAAAAGAGGTCGTCGTCAATGTTTGGGTAATATCTCCAAGAAAAAAAAGGAGGCGAAAAACGAAGAAAATGAACTGTCTCTCCGATACCATAAAGAGGAAAAAGAGGAAAATCTCCCGTTGTGTTTCTTCCCCTCCGAAGGTGTCTCATCACTGTCACTCATCCCCATCTTCTCTCTTCGAATTTCAAATTTGGCGCGTGCCACCCGTCAAATGGAAATAGTGCACGAAATGGCGGAGATTCTAGATAGATTAGACAGAAAATGGCTTTGTTTGGATTGAGACACGGTACTGGGTGCCAAAGACAGACACACACGCGATTTGATTTTAACAAAAAAGGAGGGGAAATGGAGAGAAGAAAAATGAAGATGGTTTCAAGATAGGGGGACACCGCGGCACGCTTATAAGATCGAATCAAAGCGATCGGGTACATCAGCTTTTTGTCTATTTGGAGGATACAGTACCGGACAATATCATACTTTTGCTTTTTCAGTGTATCTTGGAAAACGAATTTCAGCTTCTCTGGTCTATCTCTGCTTTTGAGCTTTTCCGGATGTTGACAAGGCCAACCTATACGTGCACTTTGAGTTCAACTTTCTCTGTTCCTTCAAACGACAACAAAAAAATTTTCAAGAAACAAAATGTTGGTAATTTTACGAAAAACAATTTGCCAGTTGAAACATTTTTGATAGAAAATTTATAGGAATTGAGATAATTGAACTCAAACTAATTGAACTCAAACTTGACACGGTATACCAGTGAAACATTTTTTGATTGCTTCTTTAAAAATCACAAAAAATACAAAGGAAATGTAAAAATTATTTATTATAAGGATGTTTACTGCAGAAATAAATGGTATGATCAATCAATCACTTCCGTTCTTTCTTATTTTCAGCCTGAACCATCAGGAACGCTCCGAATGAATTAATTGTCTGATCTCCGTTCCACGAATTGATCGATTTATCTTGAACATCACGCACTAGTTCCTCCTGGCTGCTATCAAGACCAGCTCCAGCTCCAACTCGTGCCAATCCAGGCTTCGGTTCCTGCCTCCAAAGTATGCTCAATCACTTAGTTCCTTCTTGTTTTCAGTCTGAACCATCAGGAAACACTCCAAGTGATCATGTTTTTCGTAGATCATCCCACTGCATGAATTGTCTGATTTCAGTTCCAGGAATTGAACAAATTATCTTGAACATCAGGATTGTTTCTAGATCATCCATCAGCATTTCATCTTGCCCTTTATCCAGTTCCTACTCCAGAAATTGGACTCTAGAAGCCGGGCTCTCGTACCCGAGCTCCAGGATCCAGGCTCCAAGTTCCGGATTCCACCCCGGCCTCCCTTCTCCGGAGCCCGGAGCAAGGGAGAACTGATTCTTCCCTTCACTTCCCTCTTCTTTTATAGTATTCTTCCTGAAGGAAAATGGGCCATCGAGGGTCGTGGGTTTTTACGTCGATATTTTGGTGGAAAGTTTAAATTTAAAAACTTTTTGGCACGCGGATTTTTAATAAAAATAATAAATTTTTCATCACGTTTAAAAAATTGAATTTTGGTATTGAAATTCTATGGAACTCCCTAAAAAAATGTCCCTTTGAACCTGATTATCTCGTTTCATGTTTAAGATATCGAAAAATTGTCAACTAATGAACTATTTCTGATATCATGGTAAACATTTTTGCTTTTCATAGTTTATTGATATCTTATACAGGAACCTCGAAAAAGTTGGTCCAAGTTGACTCTAATAGGATCCCCCTCCCCAAACCGCGAACGTTGAGTCGCATCAGACATTCTGAGATTTCGAAATTTTAAAATTCTGACAATGGATACCTTCTTGAGCAGCTTTTTAATGAGCAAAACAAGATTGATTTTTGGAACTTGCAAAAACTTTATTCATTCTCAAATAAAATTCATTGCTTATGAAGCCTAGCCTTCGATCGATAAGGGTACGGATTACGGTAGACATTTCCACGATTCGGACACTGACAATATCCAGCATCCGGACCAGGGCCACCTGGCAATCCTTGTTCTCCAGGTATTCCATCTCGTCCCTGCATTCCGGGATATCCTGGTTTTCCTTCAGGACCTGCTGGACCAGGTAGCCCAATTCTTCCTGATTTTCCATCTCTTCCAGGCTGTCCTTCCTTTCCTGGATACCCTGGACGACCCATTCTTCCTGGTAATCCTCTTCCTTTCTTTCCATCTCGACCTGGTAATCCTGGTTTCCCATCTTCTCCAGGTCTTCCTGGTAATCCACTATTTCCTTGTTCTCCTGGCCGTCCTGGTTTTCCATCTGCACCTCTGTACCCAGGATTCCCTGGTTTTCCATTGGGACCTGGTAGTCCGGGTGCTCCATCTCGTCCTGGATATCCTGGAAGCCCTGCTGGACATCTGATACAGTCTCTTTCTGGTTCAGGGCATCTGATGGGTTCGTAAATTTGATGATTGTCTTCTCCAGGAACTCCACGTGAGCCAGGGGTTCCAGGAGAGCCCGGGTTACCGGGTGCTCCTGAAAATAAAAACTTTAGAATCTGAAGTTCATCAAGGTAAATCTACATTTGACAAAAACGTCTCAAAATTGTTCATGGTCTTCAATTTCTCTATTCGCATAAATGTCTCTTGCTCCTCCAGAATTTCCTACTAACCTGGTGGTCCCGGTGGGCAAACCGGTTTTGTCGGCTCACATTGACACCAAGATGGAAGTCCTCCATAAGTGTGTCGCTTCTTTTTCAAATGACTTTCAAATGGATTTTTTGGTGCTCGAGAGGGCGGAGCTACAGAAGTTTGCACATCCATCATATCGTGCCACGCGGGATCCGTTTCAAATTGGAAGACACGAATCGATTCATTGACCTGAAGAAGAGAAGAAATTAGATGGATGGAATGCTCGGAATTCGATCAAAGAGAGGGAAAAAAGGTGTTAGTTTTTCCGAGTCATTTTGCAATTAGATTGTTGGTTTTTTTAGAAGGAACGTATTTGAAAGACACCAGGATTTTAGAAAAAGGATTTTGGAAGAAAGTAAAGAAGATTACAGACTTATTACAATATCTACTCAGGATTCTGAAGTTTGAGGACATATCACTTTCAAAGTATAATGACAGTGCTCGGGCCTTTCTTTAATAGGTTTTACGAAAATTCGAAATTCCTATTTCAAGAATTTCTAAACTTAAAAAATTCTAAACGTACCTGAATTTCCATCTCATCCATTTCTTGGAACAATCCATGAAGAACCACGAGACAACTCAAAATTGCTCCCAAAGAGCCAATCGTAGAGACAGCGGCCACTGCCTTTACCTCCCACAACATATTCGGAATCCTTCAGATGACGTCTTCTAGGAAAATTCAGAATGTGTTACGTTCCCAACAAAGTACCTCTATTTTATACTGCTACGGGTAACTGGTTATTTTCTTCACTCCTCCCATTCGGTTTTGTAGAAGAGTGAATTAAAATGCATTTGCAAATTACGGAAGCGAAGGAAAAGAACTTCTTTGTGTCATTTTTCTTCGTTCCACTCTCTCTCAGTTGGGTAGGGAAAAAACCATAAAATAAGAAATCCCATTTGATGGATATTCTTTTTGGCGGTTCTTCGCAGTGAAAAACAATGATGAGATTTATTTCCGTTTGATTGGCAAAAAAACAAATCGAATAAGCAATAGAGCAACATTAATGAGTTCTAGAGACAAAAGAAAAATCTTATGGTCCAGGAAAATAGGGTCCGAAATTCGTTGAACGTTTCAGCTATCTAAAAATCGGTGCAGTTGACTTCTAGCCATTTTTCCTTGGTCCATTTGAAAGATATCAAAAAATGGTCAATTGATAAAATACTTTTTTTTAATGATAAACAATTTATTAGTTGACAAAATTTTGATATCTTTCACAGCAGCCAAGAAAAATTGACTCAAAGTTGAACACTTATTCTTGAGTGAGTTTTGAATCATCAATCGTTGCAGCAGATGTCATGAAAAAAGAGCTTCCAAGAATCTCAAAATCTTTTTCAACTATTCAAAGACATTCAGTGAAACCAATTGCTAGAAATCCACACCACAAGGGTAATTATTAGCAAGAAAATGAGGAAGACCTTGGAAACCTGAAACCAGTAATTTGCGGTTTAATTGTACTTTATATAGAGTGTAGTTCAGTTTTTTAAAAGGGAAATTTGAACTTCTGTATTTCATCGTCTACAAGGAAAATGTCTGAATCAAGGTTTATGACCCTGAAGTTTCGGATGTTTGAACTTTGTAGAAAATCGAATATTGAAGAGAAATTCGTGTTGAATTCGGAATTTTGTTGATGTTATTATGTAGATTCTGCGTTTTCTATTCCTTCTGGGGCTTTTGAAAAACTGCAGATTTTCAAAATTTTATCATAGCATAATAAAATAATACGTTTTGCAGTTGAAAAGACCTTCGATGGAGAAGATTTTTAGGAGTTTTATATTTCCAAATTTTTCATTATTTGGAATTTCGGAAATCTAGGTTTACATGCTTCCAAGACGCTGATGTTGATTCAATTGATAACTACAGTAATCCAAAGAAAAACATATCCTAATGATAAAAAATTAATTATTCAGAATATCCGCGTGGTGCATATTTTCATGAACTCTTCTCTCTTATCTTATCTTTAGATCTCATCTACGGGGCTATATAAACTGGAGAAATCGACGATAAGTCGTAGTTCCAACGATCTTCCAGGGCAGCTGGGATGGACCAAGGATGGGATGGCACCGATCCTTCTACGAAGACAACGGACTTCTCGAATGCGAAACTCCACGAAGATCACCGACTCAATAAGGATTCCACTGTCAGGAAGCTCTTGCGTGCGCTGTTGACTACTGTTTCATTTCCTTTGTCTTCTGATTAGTGGACAAAGTTAAGACACTATACTCGCCACGTTTGGGGTTCATGGCTAGGTGGATCATTTCCACTGAACGTCCCCCGTTCACAACTGACCGAAATCAGATTTTAAAAGAAAATAAAATAACAATGAATAGTGTGCGCATGGCTTTCTGACAGCAGAGGATCTACTGCACTACCTCAAAGCTGACTTCCGAATTCCGAATTGAAAACTCACTTCTTTTCTCTCTCTCTTTTTCGGCTCTACGAGGGCCGACAATATTCTAATTTTGAAAATTTCGCGATGAGTTTCAGTTGTTTCAGATTCAATGGTTCTCATAGATTCGTCACATTACCTTCTCAGTATAGCTGATTTTATGTGTTTTTAGTAAACACCAGCCTGTTTGCCGCGCCTCCGGCGCTACGAATAGCTGGAATTAACCTTTTTCTTTTACTGTTCGTCGCTTCGCGACTCACTTTTTTAAAGGTCACGTGAATATATATTTTATTTTCAAGCTTTTTAAAATTCGCGGACAAACTGACAGAGAGATAGAGAAACAAAGAGACGCAACTTCATTTATTTATTACCAGCCTGTTTGCCGCGCCTCCGGCGCTTCAAACAGTTGGCTGGTGCGCCTTCGGCGCGATATAATCTATATCTTTTACTATTCGTCGCTTCGCTCCTCTGTCTTCCTCTAAGGGTCACGTAAATTTATATTTTATTTCAACTTTTTCAACGTGTGCGGACAAACCGAGAAAGAGACGCAACTTCATTTACTTATTACCAGCCTGTTTGCCGCGCCTCCGGCGCTACAAACAGCTGGAAATAACCTTTTTCTTTTACTGTTCGTCGCTTCGCGACTCACTCTTTTTTAAAGGTCACGTGAATTGTATTTTATTTTCCAGCTTTTCAAAAGTTGCGGACAAATCCACAGAAAGATAGAGAAACAAAGAGACGCAACTTCATTTATTTATTATAAGAATGATAAGAATGATGATGTCTTTTAGGAACTATTGTATTAAAATATCGTGAATGACACTGTAAATAACAAAATAGTTCAGTTCCAAATCTCAAAAAACATAGCTGAGAAATGCTCTCAGTATTTCAGAATTTAACGCTTTTCCGATTTTTTCAAACATTCTGTGCCATCGCTCCCAGTGTGATGACGTTCATTAGTCGACTTTTCCAAATTGTACCAATACAACTTTGTACCCTCCGCATTATGTTTTGTTTTCCGTTCAATAAATAATTAAGTTTTTATAAAATTTCAGTCAACTTTTAGGGAAAATGGGACCGATTACCAATTTTACAATGAACTTCAGACCATTATGAAATCTTTCTATTCATGCTTTTTTGCCCAACTCCATCCTAATGAAATATGCGGTTTGTAACCGTAACATTGCCTAAAATGAGCACTAAAACGAGCGTTGTGTCAGTTTACAAACTCTTATCTCGCTTTGTTGGATTCGTACAAAAAGTGTCAACTACAAAATTGGAACTCTAATTTTGTTTATTTTTTTTTTGAAAATTTCAGCCGGGTTTATAAATTTTGGACTTCTTTTCAAGTTCATTTTTGAACGGGTTCTTAAAATTTCGGAGCATTTTTTTTCGAAAGTCGAACTATCTAATTTCATGAAATAAATTAGTTCCTCAGTTAGACCGGAAAACGATTTGAGTGAAATAACCATTTCATATTGTGAATTGCAATTTCTTCTTCATATTCTTTTCCCTTGCCCTTCTCATGAATTTATAAACAAATAGAAATTCAAGGGAGGTGCACGAATTCTTCTCTTCTCTACTCTTTTTCTCCCCGGCTTCATTCCCCCGAATATCCGTTTCCATTTTTCCATTATTTCACCATTCGAAAACACATGTCCCTTCCTCACTGGTCAAAGCAAAAAAGACAGATGTTTTAGCGCCGATTTCGCGCATTTCGAATTGAAAGAAACGACTCAACCATCTGCATACTTTCCTGTCCCTGGTCCCAGTTTATTGCCGTTTCGGAACTCTTTATTTCTTTTGGTTTCTGGAGAGTGGCTTATTTCTTAGGATTTCCGTCAGTCATTACAAGCCTCTTGCTCCTTATTCGGGTTATGATCTCTTAAATGAGAGCTTACAATGGGCATTTCAGAGATATTAGGTTGGAAGGAAAGTAACTGTCCATTTTTCGATTCGCGAATAACTCAAAAACGAGATTAATCCAAGATTGACAGTATGTACCTTCGTGGTCCACAACATGTTGCCAACATTCAGGTAACTTGTGGATACCATCCCTCCAACGGCCAGCTAGCTGAGAATAAATATATTTTGCATAGCAGTTTTTTTATCTGATCTTCAGTGTAAATTATTTTCCCTCCCGACTGCGTTGCATATCTCCGAGTAACCAATAATAAAAGGCTCAAATCAGGAGTTCACGGAGGCGCAAAGAAAAACCGTCTAGCTGAAGCGGTCCAGGACTTACTTGACTTTCCGTGAGACATAGGATCTGGCCATATTGAAGGGAAGTCAATTCAGTCCTAAACAGCTTTGGATAGCTGGCTGTCCACATTTCTTAAACTTCAGACTTGACCCTTTCATTATCGGTTTGTCGAAGATATGCAACGTCATCTGGAGGGAAAATAATTTTCCACTGTCGATGAGATAAAAACGGCTTTTTGGGAACACTTTGACTAGCGGTCGGCTGGCTTTTGGAGGGACGGTATCCACAAGTTACCTGAATGTTGTCAGCATGTCGTGGACCACAACGGTACATACTGTCAATCTTGGATAATTCTTGTTTTTGTGTTATTCGCGAATCAAAAAATGGACAGTTACTTTCCTTCCAACCTAATAAGTTTAAACTAGTTTTAAGACCAAAAAGTTTTATATACGACAAAACAAAAAAACTCTATGTTTGATGTGATCTGTCGACTCGAAAAAGTTTTCAAATTTTCAGAGTTCAGGATTAGTATGAAAACGTTGCCAACTTTCTCTCATTTTTAAGCTCTGAAGAAAATTCCCATGTCTAGAAAAATATCCCAAGCTTTCCCAGATCTAGAAAAATATCGCAAGCTAGCAGTATAAACAAAAATGTATCCCAAACTTTCCTCCCCCATCGTTTTCCGCCAAATTAGATGCAATTACCCCGTGGTCGTCTCTCTCAAAATTCTTGTGCTCCTATTGGTGCCCTCCGTAGTGCTCCGGAGAGCTCTGACACCTCCCCATCTCTTCCTTCACTTGTAATTCTTTTAGTCTTTGAAGCCTCTCATGCATTCCCAATAAGAGGATTCTTCTTGAGCTGCTCATCCTTCCTCTCACCTCTTCAGAAGCCTTTCGTATATTTCTGTGCTGAAAAAGCCTTCCTTTTTCTATTTTTTCTGTTTCCCTACTATTCTCCACCTTTTTAATTATTCCAAAGTGTTGATCTGTACGGGCGGTCCCCGGGAGACACACCCCTTCTACTTCTTTTCATGCCCCGATTTATGGGTTGCCAAACATTTCCGAATACCGCAACAAACACTTGCTGCCAACGAGTTTACCCGCTCCCCTTTTGGCGGCGATTTTTTCGATTTCGATTTATTTTTGTTGAATGAGAGAGAATGAGCGTTGAGTCATTTGCAGCTGTTTCTGAAGAATCGGCAGATGGGATTTTGGTTTTTTTTTCAGAATTTCGGTGCTTGTAAATATCTTTTTTCCACCAAGGTTCGAAGATTCTTAATGTTTCATGATTTTGGGGTTTTATAGAACACTATGATTTTGAGATTCTGAAGTTTTATAAGCCTCAAAGTTCGACCAAGGAAAACTCGGATTACTTTATTCTAGAAATTTTTGAATTTTTGAAGGGAATTCAGAAAATCCAGTTTTCTAGACGCTTCTAAAAATGTAAGCCTCTTTTTTTCCAATCCCAAGTGTGATAATCTAAAAATGGAAGTAGAATCCTGGAGTTTCGGAATCAAAGGATCCAGAAACCTCAAAACCTTAGAAGGGGAAAAAATTCAAGTATTGGTTGGGGTTCTATTAGAACAAATACGGTAAGTTGGTTGGGTTTGGGAAACTTCCATTTTCTGAAAATCTTTTTTTGAATACCTCCAAAGAGTTAGTCATAAATCATTAAAAACTGTCATTCATACAACTAATGGCAATAATTGTACGTTCCTCAGACTTCTGTCAATACCAAAATGATCTGCAAACACGGTCATGCATGTCTCTCTCGCTCCCCCAACCAATTCGCTCCTTTTCATTGTCACCCCGTATACATTCATATAACTATTATTATCGTGTCTATACGCTGCTACCCTCTAGCAGAATTTTCGATGCAATTTGAGCCTTCTGAAAACCAGTCACCAACATCATCAACTGACCATCGTCCCTCATCTCTCTGCCTCTCTATCTCCCTCTACTTTTCCGCCCGTTTTAATCTATTTGAGCCGTTGTCCCTTCTTCTTCTTTTTGTCTTTTGTCCCTCTATTTCCAAAATTTCGGAAATATATTGGGAAAAAAGAAGGCATGTAATGTTTACGCAACTGCTTCCTCCCCATCGTTTTACACCGTTTTTTTTGAGTGATTGTGTTTTTAGTGATAGGAGTTTTCGGGTTTTTTGTATGTTTGATGGTTCTGGTATTTTTGAAAATTCAGATTTCGTGGATGTTTTTCAAATTTGAAAAGCTTTGAAGTTTATTGTGGTCCGGAGCTTTTACCTTTTTAAGAATATTTGAATTTCAGGTTTTAAAAAATTTTTTCATCGAACACAGACATTGAAGTTTTGAAAAAAATTGGATTGTGAGGAGTTTACTTTTTTAGATTGTGAGAAGTTCTGAAATTCTGAAATCCTGAAATGGTGAGTTTTTGGGATTTTGAGATTCCGAGATTCTGAGATTCTGAGATTCTGAGATTCTGAGATTCTGAGATTCTGAGATTCTGAGATTCTGAGATTCTGAGATTCTGAGTTTCTGAGATTCTGAAATTCTGAGATTTTGAGATTCTGAGATTCTGAGATTCTGACATTCTGCGATTCTTCGATTACGAGATTTTGAGATTCTGAAATCTTTGGATTCTGAGATTTTGAGATTCTGAGATTCTGAAATTCCGAAACTCTGAGAATCCAAAGCTTACGAATTTCAGAACTGGTTTATAAGTTTTGAGGAGTTCTGAAACTTCAACAACTGAAATTTTCTAAATTTCAAAACTATTGGATAGATTCAATAAAATCACTGTTGAGATTGAAATTCCACGCCTGGACTGAAATCCACAAAAAGCTTCAAACCAGATCTACAGTAATCTTCGACACTTCAACATAATTCAGATGTTCCGAGTTTCAGCCATCTAGAAGTTACTGAATTTGGAATAAATTCGATTTGGAATTGTTAGTTTTCGAAAATTATTAGGACAAAAAACAAATTTTCAAATGTTCAAATTTTTAAAAAATTCCGATTTCCTAAAATTTTGATTTTCCCGTTTTTAGAAAATTTATAGTACTTTAATAACGTTCACCTGAAATCCCAAATCATACTAGAATATAGATTCCGTCTCACGTCTTCTGCCAAACACCCAAAATAAACGGAAACAATTCTCATTTTCGCTCATTTCCGGTGAGAGGGGAAACAGAGACAAATTGCTTTTATCCATCCCATCTACCCGATTCCATTTCGATTGTTGCATTTTGGCACACAAAGATAGTAAACACCTCCTTCTATTTCCACTTTCTCAAGTATCTCGGGGGGGGCATTTTTCCCTATTTTCCCCCATTTTTCCCATCGCCGCCTGTCCACTTCATGACTCACAGAGCGCTCTCTTTTCATGCAATCGATACATTATTTTTGGAGAGAGCACAACACTAGAAATTGATAGATAGAGAGACGCAGACAGTTCAAGAGAGAAAGAATGAATGGAAATATTAGTTTCATTGTTTGTCATGTATTTGGCAAGAGTATGTTCTCATGAATCATAATAATTTCCTTTTTTCAATGATTCATTGAATGAGTTATACTATTAATTTCTATGTTCTTGTATTTTAATTGAAAAGTTGAGATTTTGTTTTTGAGAGCTTCTGTCTTATTCACAACTGTTTTCTCTATGTACAGTACCTGATAAGGATTTGTCCAAATTCTTTTTCCTAACCCTTATCTTAAAACCCAAAATTATGAGCAACATTTCGAAACTTTCCACTGTAAACCGTAAATTTCGCAAGTTTTGCCAATTTATTCCATTTTCATGCTTTTTTCTCTTCCTTTTTGATTTTCCTAACTTCTTTTTGATAATCCTTTTTTCCAGATGAGGAGCCCCAAAGACGAGGAGATGCCTCTTCGTGAACGCGGTGATAACGACGAGATCACTTTGGAGTTTTGCAATCGCAGATCCAGGATTCGAAGGAACAAAGCAGAGGATTCCACTACATTTATGTTTGATTATTTGAAGTAATAACTCTTTTAAGAGGATTCTTCCAGCTACAGTAACCTCTATTTGATTTCAGAGATCCAGAAGAAGGAGAAACTCTGAATTGGCGGGAGCTTCGAAAACTGAAAGCTGGAAAGAAATGGGGCGTCATTCGTCATCCGTATATTCTGAATTACATTAATCAGAAATTGATCGATTGTGCGCTTTTCTACAGTTTGCACATCTTAGCTTTCCTGTTTTTCTTCCTCCTCCTCGCCTGGCACGTCTTCTCGAGAAATATTTTCAAGGACTTCTTGATTAGTATCTTCACTGGAGTCTTCTTCATGTTCTTGGTAAGGCTTTGAATATACTTTCTTAAAATAACTCAAACTATTTTCAGGTCCTCAAGGGAACAATCAAGGCTAGAGTAACCAAAAGTGTGTCCACGTGGTTCGTCGTCGCTTTCTGCTTCAATATGTTCACCTACGGAGCCACTCTTGCTTACGTTTGGCTCCCCACTGTTTTCTCCTACGATGATTACCATCAGGAAGTTAAGGTAGGACTCCTGGACAAACAGACAGCCGGACAATTGTCATCGTTTTCAGAAAATCATCACATGGTTCCTCCCTATAATCGCTATCATCTCTGCCTGGGCAAACTTATTGTATATAATGAGAAAATCGCCATTTGGAATCTATATCTTCATGATGACTCGAATTCTCAGAAGTTTTGCACATGTGAGTATTTCAGAGAATTTAGCATAACTAAGGATTTCATTAGGGTCGGTCGAAAACCGACGACCGAGTTGACCGAATATTAGCACATCAAAATACGAAATTCTGTGTACACTGTGTTCCAAACGGCGAGAATGGTTCAAGGGGTGGTGGTTGTTGGCGCAATTCTCGATACTCGTTCTCTGTGTATCTCAAGTAAAATTGTTACTCTGGAAAATTTTATTTTAGAATTCTGTGAAATATGACTTTCATCAATATTTTTAATCACAGAAAATTTCATTCATCCTCAAAACTATCAAGCAACGAAAATTGCTGCATTAGCCGGACCGAAACTTCGAAAATTTCAAGCCCGTTCATCTCCTTCACCTCGTAGAGGTTCAGCAATGCGCAAGGAGAAGTGTCTTGATAGTTTTGAGATGTGAATGGGAAGATGTTAATGGAAATATACCTGAAAATATTTCGACAAGAAGACACATGCAGCACATATACATATATTTATCCATGCAAAGCGAAAAACGTGCAACACAAAAAATACAAACAAAGAAAAGAAGCAACATTGTTAGACACTGGACCACGAGCAACCAACACCGAAGACCTTTTGAAATGTGACAACTGCTCCAGAATAAGGAGAATTTGAAGTTCAACGTTCCGAATGGAGGCAAATCGAACTTCTAGTCTCTTGAATAAGCAACGGAAGCTCTCAATTCCTTGCTCGGTCACTCTTCCCCATGTTCCGCGCTCTCGTAAATATGGAATCAGATGAGCCGATAGAAGATGCATCTTAGTGGTGACACCATAATCGGGAAGGAGAGTGCGAACTTGTTGAACAAATCTCTCCACTACTATCTCGATTGCTTCAATTCCTTCGTCAGAATTCCGTGCGTTGTCCGCCTGGCTCATGAGAAATGCCAAATCCTTAATTGCCTCGCAGATCATCTCCACAATCTCTGTGTCCATGCTCCTTCCATCCATAACCTCCTTGAAGAAAAATACGATGGAACCGATATTTCCTGGGCGAAGAAGACTACTTGTTTGGTTGCTGGTTAACTTTTGGTACCATGCCCTATTATCGGAAATAAGAAGAGCTTCTAGTCGTTGTCATGTTGGTCCGCATGATTTGGTCATCAGCGCCTCCAGAAGCCATCGTCAATGATTTGCTTTATGGTACGAACCTTGCCAGACTTTTCAAATAGAAAACTGCCGAGAGCAGCCTTTTTGTGTCCACGGTTGATCCATTCCAAAAAACATTTGAAGCATAGGTGTCTCGATGACTGTCCTTCGTGATGGTAACAGGATGATATAAATTCACAGTCACCGATCAGATGAACTTTGACGTTTCACGTGACTTCTACTTCTCCTCCCATGTACTGGACGGTTGCAAGGTTGTTGATTTGATGGAAGAGATTTTCAAAGCGGTTCTTCATGTTGGAATAGTCATCTTGACCTGTGTAGAGTCCGACGAGAAGCAATCCATATGGATCGTTTGGCATTGAACATTATTCTCATTGTCAGCTTTAAGTTCGTGGCAACGGTTTTGAAGAATTGAAAATTTTCAAATGTTATTTTGACATTCGATAATTTTTCAGCTTCTTTCTTCTCTCGGTCTGCTTTCTATTCCAGTGGTGCTTCTTTTCGGGACATCTTTCTTGAAACGATTCAACACCATTTTTCCAAGTGTTCAGATTAGAAGACATTGTGTTTATAGATCGATCGACAAGCATATATATATACCTGAAATTTCTAATTCTACTTGTCATGATTATATTGCTACTTTGTATTTATTTTCTACAAGTTCCCTCCAACGCTTCATTTCTAATAGAAACCCCACTTTAACTGATTTTTGTGTACCTTACTGGCGTCATCCGAAAGCACTGTGCCGCCGCTATCGAGTGCCAAGTCGACGAATGAGACCTGAGCGCTACTGACTTCTCCTGTCTTTGCGAAACCAGGCGGCTTCCATCGAAGAAAGCGCCTTTCGGATCATCTTCAAAGTCCGCATTCTCGTCCTCGTCACTCATCGGTTTCAAATTAACTGAAATTTCGAGGGTAAGATTATTTCGAGCATTTTCGTAAATGAACGCGACAAGACAGCGAACTGATTCACATCAGAACACTCCTTCTTCGTTTCGTGTCGCGTTCGATTGGCTGTAGAGAGGAACTGATATTTCAAACTTTGTTTCATTAAAAACTCGAGAATTCGGCAACTATCTGATTCGCTTCACATCAAAAACCTTTAAATTTTTGAGAAACAGAAAAATAAACGACAGACTCCCTGCCGCAGCGCGACTGTGGCAGGGTTGGTTATTTAGACACCTCAACATCGGTTCTTCTTCGTAGATCCCTTCTTCTCCATTTTAGTTTTCGCGAAAGTATCAAGTTAGAGTGATTTACAAAACTCTTTACTTGTTTAATTAATCAAATCTACTAATGTTTCTCAGTTGAAAGATATCAAAATATGTGATAATGAAGACAACATTTTCGCACAAAGCAAAGCAGATTGTTCAACAAAATTTATTCAACAAAAAATTAACCAAAATCGAGATCATCATTCCTTAGTCTTCTTGAAATTTGGAACCGCCGTTGATGTTGAGCACTTGAGATGACGTTGAGCTGCTTCTTGAATTTCTTTCTTCAACTCTTTCATAGTGATTTCACCCTTGTGCAAAAGCTCTATTCCCTCTAGAATCGCCGTGGCGTAGATGTATTGATATTCGGTGAGCACTGGAAGATCTCCTTGTTTCTTCCATTTTGCGTTCACGTATTGGATGATTTTCGCGGCGGTGGCTGGGTTTCTGCATGTTTTTGGATTTGGGAACAAATCATTCACATCGGAAAACGGTGCACGGATGTTGGAAGAGGAAGAGGAAGACATGATGACCTGGAAAATGTGTTGAATATTCGGAGAAAAACAAAGCATAAATGAAAACAGAAGTCGGTTCGAGTGATTTCTCAGCGGCAGACTTGTCTGCTGTCTCTCATATTTGTACAGTCTCTCGCGTGTCACATAAAGAGATGTTCAATTTTCGGATAGTCCGAGTTAAATTAGAGATTTACTGCCATGAATTAAAAAAAAAACACAAAACCCATACTGCGCACCAAATAGTAACCAACTCCACCCATTTCAAAAGCCTTGAAGCACAGTTGCAAATTCGTCGCACGATTTGACAAACTGTTCAGAAAACTGTTATTTCCGACCAGAATGGACAACAACTGTATTATGCTTGTCTGAGAAAAAAAAGGTTTAGATGCAGACAAAAAAGTGTCTGCGTCTCCACTTTAGTGTGCTATTTAGGCTCTCCGCTTCGAGACCGCTACCGTATTTAGACTGCAAAGAATACTCTCTAACCTTTTTTTTCTCAGACAAGCATAATATGAAGAACACACTTTTAAAAGTTCACTCCCTTGGACACTAAAGAATTTTAGAAACAAAACCTAAAATAAAGAAGGTTAGAGAGAGCTGTATGGCAAATAGTTCAAGAATATATCTCGAATGGGAAAAACAAAATAAAACATACAAGATGGAGAAGCAGAGACATTTTCTCTGCGTTGCAGAATGTAAAAATAGCTATAGGCATTGAGACAAGACGAATTCATGTTACAGTATCGCCTTAAAATACCAAACTTGATGTTTAATAAAAAAAACCAAGATCATTCATTTCCAGATCGCCACAATCTGGATTCCAACTCTTATTGCCTTCTCCTTCGCCTTCCTTCTCATAATGCGAGATACCGGAGTCAAGCCATGGCCTCTTATCGACCAACAAGCCGCCAACATGACAATGGTTCAAACTATGCTTGTGATTCTTCAAGCCGTCACCAAAACATCCACAATGATGATCGGAGAAGTTGATGCCAATGACATTCTTGACACCAACCAATGGATCCCATCAATTCTCGTCTTGGTCTTCGAAATAATTACAGTAATCCTCCTGATGAATCTGATGGTTTCGTTGGCAGTTGGTGACGTCACTTATTTGAAGAATACTGCACAGGATAAAATTCTAAAGATCAAAGTGAACTTTGTGATTGAAGCACTTCAGCTGAGCGAGCAGTTCTCCAATAGTTTCTTCCGATTGCACACAAATCCCACATCGAATGTTCTAGTGATTATGGATGATGGTTCTTATATTGCAACGTTCGATGAGTTCCCGAAAGTTGCGCCAGTTGCAATTGCAGATGAAGTGAGTTTTCTGTATTTCACGGATATGGATTCTATAAATTCTTAATTTCCAGGCGTTCAAAATCAGTTTCTTGGAGGCTGGAATGCGTCTTCGTATTAAAACAACTTCTGGAAAAGTCAAAACCGCTACAGTCAGCAAATGCGATATTGAGTGTATTGAATCCACAGAATCTGGAATTCCAGTCATCATGAGTACACCAGATTCTAAAATCTATGAGGTACATTGGTTTCCAAGTGATTATGCATCTTTTCTCCTATTTTCAGAACGAAGACACCTACTGGACCACTTTCTCCAAATGGCTCATTGGTCTTGATTGGGCTGGATATTTGGATATCTAAACGAAAACTTCGTGTTCCCTACTGTACTGCCTTGCATCACTCTGGAAAATTTTCAAACTTTGACCTAATTATTAATTTGTGCGATCTCACGTTGCTCACTTTCTACATGCTTTGAGCTTACTGTATTTTTTCCCGATTCTTCAAAAAGCACTCCAATAAATATTTTTACCCGTGAACTTTTGGAATTTAGGTTTTTCTGAAAAGTGAGAGGCTGGTGACCTTGAGGCATGTGGCATCGAGAAGGTGCTTGAAATAGGAAGCTGAAAATCTAAAACAAGGTTTTCAAAGTGTCCATCCATGGCATCTGGTAGGTTTCGAACCATTTTTAAGTTCTAGGGATTTTGGGGAGTTTTAGGTCGGAGGGAATTCTGAGCTTCTATGATTCTAAACATCTGATATTCGAAAGTTCTAAGACTCTGAAATTCTGAAATTTTGAGATTCGGAAATTCAGAAATTCACTGATACTGAGATTCTGAGATTGCAGGATTGTAACTAGTAAGAATTTTGGGCATTTTTGTGATTTCATTTTTGTGATAAATTTCTAAGATTCTAAGGTTCTAAGATTCCAAGATTCTGAGTTTTTAAGATTCTAGGATGATAAGGTTGTAAGATTTTCCGATTCTAAGATTCCAAGATTCTGAAATTCTGAAATTCAGAAATTCAGAAATTCAGAAATTCTGAAATTTTGTAATTCTGAAATTCTGAAATTCTGAAATTCTGAAATTCTGAAATTCTGAAATTCTGAAATTCTGAAATTCTGAAATTCTGAAATTCTGAAATTCTGAAATTCTGAAATTCTGAAATTCTGAAATTCTGAAATTCTGAAATTCTGAAATTCTGAAATTCTGAAATTCTGAAATTCTGAAATTCTGAAATTCTGAAATTCTGAAATTCTGAAATTCTGAAATTCTGAAATTCTGAAATTCTGAAATTCTGAAATTCTGAAATTCTGAAATTCTGAAATTCTGAAATTCTGAAATTCTGAAATTCTGAAATTCTGAAATTCTGAAATTCTGAAATTCTGAAATTCTGAAATTCTGAAATTCTGAAATTCTGAAATTCTGAAATTCTGAAATTCTGAAATTCTGAAATTCTGAAATTCTGAAATTCTGAAATTCTGAAATTCTGAAATTCTGAAATTCTGAAATTCTGAAATTCTGAAATTCTGAAATTCTGAAATTCTGAAATTTTGAAATTCTGCAATTCTGAAATTCTAAGATTCTGAAATTCTGAAATTCTGAAATTCTGAAATTCTGAAATTCTAAGATTCTGAAATTCTGAAATTCTGAAATTCTGAAATTCTGAAATTCTGAAATTCTGAAATTCTGAAATTTTGTAATTCTGAAATTCTGAAATTCTGAAATTCTGAAATTCTGAAATTCTGAAATTCTGAAATTCTGAAATTCTGAAATTCTGAAATTCTGAAATTTTGAAATTCTGAAATTCTGAGATTCTGAAATTCTGAAATTCTGAAATTCTGAGATTCTGGGATTCTGAGATTCTGAGATTCTGAGATTCGGAGATTCTGAGATTCTGAGATTCTAAGATTCTAAGATACTAATTCCAGAATATTTCTCATCTCTTCAATACATCTGGCTGAATATCGTTTTCTTCGTTTTCTCACTCTTTCTATTCGCCGTTTGTTTGTACGCGTGTCTATTCGTCCGATGGGTATACAAACGTCGACTGCGTCAGAAGACCGATGAGATGATCGACGCCTACAAGGATGAGGAGCAGAAACGAAAAGAAATGGAACTGAATTTGAAGCGGCAGGAGCTGGAGTGTGAGTGTTAGATTTTATCATCAGAGCGCACTTTTCAAAAAGAAACCTAACTTTCAGTCCCCGAGAAGAAGAAAAAGAGCACATCGAAGCCTCGAAAAATCCACATCGTCACCAAACCATGCAACCACACGACCCAGAAAAACGAGTTGATTGTGAAGACAGTAAACGAAGGACCAAGTGATGAGGTCATCTGTTCACCAACTGGACAACAACCTCAGAAATATCAGAATCCGCAGATTCTGAATCCTCAGGCTCTTCAGCAACAGCAATTCCAACCCCAATACGTTCTGGTGCCAGTGGAGATGTTGAGGAATACGAAGAAAGGTTTCTCAGATTTAGAATCTATAGGTTTCTAGAAAAATAATTTTTCAGTCAAAAGATCTTCTGGAATTCCGGCCAACTTTGATCCGTCTCTCCTGAACCACCAAGACCACACAATTGTTGAAAGTGTGGGCACTCAAACATCAGATCGTCTTTTGCTGAGCAATGAGACGGATTTGGAGAAGAAGACTTCAGAAGACTGGTTATCTGGATTCGACGAAAGGGATGGTGAAAAGATTGATGTCGATGAGGAATGTCAAGAGCAGAACAGTGAAAGATGTATGAGACGTCGGAGAGATTGGGAGGATCGGAAGGCTCATCAACCTGTGGATTCAGATGAGACTCGAGTTTCGATGGAGAGTGATGCTCCACCATCACCGCCAAAGGACGATGACTCTTCTTCGGGGGTGACGTCTTCTGGAGTGACATCATCTGGGGTGACATCTTCTGGAACTCAGCCTACTCCAACTTCTTCTTCTGACCCGAAAACTTCCGCTTCTTCTGGTGTAGATGGCAAAGATCAAGGAAACAATGATTCTGATGATCAAAAGGGAGCCAATGATGACCGTGGATCTCGTCACAAGCGATCCAGTCCGAAGCGATCTCCTCCCGGATCCGGAACACCAGGATCAGGAGTCAATGGTTCTAACGGATCGAATGCTGCCCCAGGATCTGGCCAATCGGATACCACTGGACCACCACCACCGCCGCCACCACCAGAAGTTCCCAGTAGATCCCCACCCAAGCCTTACAATGGATCTGATGGTTATGGCGGAGCTTATGGACCATCTGGAACCAAAGGATCTTCTCCTCCGAAACCGAAGAATCCAGATGCTTCAAAAGATCATGAAAATGGTTCGAAGGATCAGAACGATTCGAAGGATCTAAAACATTCTAAGGATCCGAAAGATCCGAAAGATTCGAAGGATCACCAGAAACCACCGAGTGAGGATAAGAGCTATGTGGCTAGCCAGTACATTGGCCAACCTGGAGAGAATATTTCCAGTGAGTTCCTCTTTTCTAATTCAATTTCCATTGTAAATAATTAAAAAAAAAATTCCAGACGTTCCACCTCCACCACCACCACCCAAGTCATCGTCTCCAGCTGGCCGAGCCTCAATTTTCCCGTACTTTATTGATCCGAAAGCTCCATCGGCCAGTGTTTCTACTAGTAAAGCGTCGTCCAAATACACGGATCCCGAGTTGGTTCCAACGGATTCGTCGTGTGCGCTGTGAGTTTTTTTTTCCAAGTTATGGGAAAACTTAATGGCCCGTATTCCAACGCCTAGAGGTGCAAATTTTGTGGTAGATTTTCGTAGTATAAAATTCCCAAACAATCCTTAAAATAATTGTTCTAGGTACCGCCAAAAGAGAAAGAAAATGCCCGAAGATTCTGCCAAGATCTACACTGCAACTCCGAAAACTCCAAAATCGGATCCTAAAAATTAATTTCTCTGTTTTTTCTCCTTTTGTTCCTCTTCTCACCCCTGTTTTCTCTTTTTATCGTTCCTTTTTAGATAATCTCCCCCTTTTTCTTAAAATTTATTATGGTAGTTTTATTGTTCCCTTCAATAAATCGTTCATTTTTATCTAATCTCCCTCCTCCACTCATTTTTGCCCCCAGGTGACCTCATGTGATGAAGGAATGAAGAAGAAGAAGAAGAAGAAGAAGGAAAAACGAATCATTTGTTCGGTTTGATTTATTGCATGTCATCTGTCAGAGATCAAACCATCAAGAGAGACGCAGAGAAACAGAAAGGGAGATAGTGGAGGGGGTGTGCTCCGGAGAGCCCTCTTGGCATTCAGTCTGTTTTCTTTTTTCTCTTGACTGGTCAGTTCTTGTATCCTGGAAGTAGTTGATATTGGGATGCGTCAGATCTTTCTCTTATCTATCCTACTGATTGGATCATGTGATGCGAGATGGTTCGGAAAGTTCGGAAGGGATCAGCCAAAAGGACTTCCGGTGATTTTGGGTGAGCCATTTTTAAATTACATTTTTATGTTGTTAGAATCTGAAAGTATTTTCAGAACATTTTAAAAATTAGGAATCTACCGTACTTTCTGTAATAGACGCCCACCCAGACCGTCAACTTTAAGCAAAATTATCTCGGTTCCTATTAAAGATATCAATAATTTATTAACTGAAAAATAATTTATCATAATATCACCAATATTTCATCAGTTGACAGAATTGTGATATCTTTAAAAAGAACCGAGATAGTTGAGCTCAAAGGGTTTGATTACATATTTTACAAAAAAAATCACTATTTTTTTAGTTCCCGGTGATGGAGGTAGCCAGTTGGAATCGAATTTGACCGGAAAACCGTCAGTTGTCCATTATGTTTGCTCGAAACAAACTGCTGATTTTTTCGATCTCTGGCTCAATCTGGAACTTTTTACTCCACTGGTCATCGATTGTTGGGCGGATAATATGCAGTGAGTTTATTTGGGCTTCTAGACGTTTCTATTCGAAAATTCCAGACTCGTCTTTAACACGACCACTGGACTTTCGGAAAACATGCCAGGAGTCGACATCCGTGTCGTTGGATTCGGTGCGACGGAAGCTGTTGAGTGGCTGGATAAGAGCAAAGCGTCACAGGGAAGATACTTTTTTGATATTGTCGATTCGATGGTGTCATGGGGATACAGAAGAGGAAAAGATGTCGTTGGTGCGCCGTTCGATTGGAGAAGATCGCCAAGTGAGTTTAATTTTTGGAATCTTTGAGACTTCGGGGTTTTTCGCAAGGACATATACCGTAAAACATGTATTAGAAGAGTCAACTCCGTTTCAAGGTGCTTCCGGAGAGCCATTCTATTACAAGCGCTCTTAAATTGAAGTATTTTATATTTCGGTCATTTTTTGAAAACAATTTTTATTGAAAATATGAATTCTTATCGGGAACTCATAACAATCACTGAATGATGAACCTAAAAGGCCTCCAATTTTTATTTTCAGACGAGTTGAACGACTACCTGATTCAGCTGAAAACGTTAGTAGAAACAACTTACCGATGGAATGAAAACAAGAAAATCGTGCTTGTCGGACACAGTATGGGAAATCCGCTATCTCTGTACTTCTTGAATAACTATGTTGACCAGGTGAGACTATTTTTTAGTTTCCTAGCGGATCTTGAAACCGTTTTTGAATTTCAGGCATGGAAAGACAAGTACATCAACAGTTTCGTGAGTTTGGCTGCTCCGTGGGCTGGATCCATGCAAATCGTGAGGCTGTTTGCATCTGGATACAATATGAATTACTATCGAGTCATTCTTCCGCCAAGCGCCTTGAGAGGTATGCAAAGGTAAGTTCACAATCACTATCAGGGAAAACATACAGTACCACTAGACCAAAAAAACCTACAACAAAAAGGTCTCTTTGAGCTCAAAAAACACTTTTTTGCGAAAGTTTCTAATTTCTGTGTATAACGATTCACCTACAATTGATCCAAAGTTTTGTTTTCCTCAAAATATTCAATGAACTAAATGAGTGCATATGTACCTTATGATCTCATGATCTCAGTATCGCTAATTAAATATAAAACAAAAATTTTCTGCAAAATTTATTTATTGAACTGAAAAAAATCTCGTTGAAAATTGAGACTTTGGCCAGTATCTGTGACTCTAAACACTAATAGAATGATCCCCTAAGTTTGAGTCAATTTATTTCGCTTCTTGTAAAAGGTAGCGAAAAGTTGTCTACTGGTAAAATATTTTTGACATATGATACACATTTTGTTAGTTGATAACTTTTTGATATCTTTCAGAGGAAATTAGATATACATACTCAAATTTGAAAGTTAAAAGACCTTTCTAATACAGGTTCTCCGGTATGTGGTTTTTTTTTAGTTCTCAAAATTGAAAACCTTTAGCTGATTCTACATTTCTGCATTCCAGTTTCGAAAAAAATCCACCACAACTTCCAGATCCTTCACCTCGTCAGCCTTCCTGTTCCCTAGTCCAGTCGCGTGGAAACCTACAGACATCCTTGCCCAAACAGCGCTCAAAAACTACACAGTCTCAAACATCAAGGAATTCTTCCAAGATATCAACTACATGACAGGATGGGAACAATACCAACAGGCCGCCCGCCTTAATGGAAATCTCAGTGCTCCAGGAGTTCCAGTTCATTGTATCTACGGAACCGGCGTACCAACACCAGAGAGATTCCAATGGGCATCCGGGTACTTTCCCGATTATCCACCAACAGAGTTCATGGGTGACGGAGATGGTACGGTGAATAAGAAATCAGCTACAGTATGCTCGAACTGGATTGGGAATAATGGAGGAAAGAAAGTGACCGTTCATGAGGTGTTCCAAGCAGATCATATGGCAATTCTTAAACATCCGAATGCTATTGAACTCGTTAGAAAAGCTATTTTTGAGGAAATGTAATTTTTTTAAGTTTGTAAATCTTTTTTCTGTATAAAATAAATGGATCTGTGATTGTGAAGAGGTACTACAAAACACGAAAGTTCCGTATTCTTGTTCCAGTGTACACAGAAAATCATAGTTTATGTTTGTAGCAACTTTAAACATAGTTCGGGTTATTGTAAAATGAAAAAAGAAAGCATTTAATAATAGGGAAAAATCAAAATCGTTGAGATTCGCAATTTTCTAAATTTTGAAAATTTATTATTTAGCAAAGCTTTCAAACAAAAGAAAAACTTGGCACATTACACGACAAGTCATGAGAAAGAAACCATTGGATGGGTTTACAGAAACTACTTTTCATCAAATCGATTAGCAGTAAAATTCGATAGTTGGCTCAAAACGGACACATTGATGACCGTGAGCATGTTGGAGAGCAATTCGAGCATTACAGTATCTGCATCTGACAATTTGACAATTATGCGAACTCTGAACGGCTCTCATGTTCTCTCTTGCCACGTCGATGGTTCCATCAATGCTTGGAGGATTTATGGTTTTTGGTTGATGGATGTGGAAACGGATTGTCAGCGGTTTCGCGAGTTGCGACCAGTCTGGAAATTCGAAAATTTTCATGATTTTTACATATTTTCTACTCTCTATTCAACAAAACATGGACGCGCCGCAGGTTGCAAAGCGACACGCCCCTTTATGAAACGCGCTCATTTTTCTCTTCTCTCACACGTTTCATAAAGGGGCGTGTCGCTTTGCAACCAGCGGCGCGTCCATGTTTTGTTGAATAGACAGTAATTGTAAAAAAGTTTCCGGAATTCTGAACCGAGATACATTGGATCAAAAAATTCTATTGTGGCTCTTCTAAATTTTCGATTTTCTGAAATTGAAAACTTATTGCTTTAATGTTTGAATTTCCAATGTGACTTTCAGAACTCTGAAAAATTTCAACGTTTTAACTTTTTGAGTTACAGTCATAATACTTCGGCCTAATTTCAATGCTTTGCTATTGAAAATTTGAGGGTGGGCGGAGCTTAGGTGCGGTAGCGAAATCTTAAAAAAGCATATACTCCTTGTAACTAGTTTCTGGCCTTTTCATTTAACGACGTTTTTGAAAATTTGCATTAATTAATCCGTTTTTGGCGAGTTCTCGGATTCGTACAAAAAAAAACTAAAAACCGATGAAATTCGTTAAAAAAATAAAAAAACAAATTTAAAAAGTTAAAAGTGGAAATTGGTCAGAAAAAATTCTAAGAATCGAAACACCAAAAGATTAAAATTCAAACCAATTGGAAATCTAAAAATTGAAAATTTTCAGGGATTCGAAAATTTAGAAGAGCCACAATAGGATTTTTTGGATTCATAGTCAGTCTATCTTGTTTTCTGTAAAAGATATTTGAAGTTGATTAACTAGCAGAATGTTTGTGATCCTATTATGAACATCCTACTCAGGAAATGAGATATAGGGGCTCAAAGTTTACAGTCCAGAGGTCCTATCGAATTTCTACATTTTGAACAAAAAAAGCGTCCAAAGATCATAAACTTGAAAAACTCGAAATTCCAAACCATGGTATTATCTAATATTGAAATTTTTAACTCTGAAATTTGGAAATTGCTTCATTCTAGATTCAGAAACTCACAACTAACATTTCTGAGACCTCTAAATTCAAAAATCGGGATCTGACCCTTTCAAACTGTTACATCTTGGTCAAAATTTCTCAAAATTGCTCATCCACTTTATAATATTGCACAACATGTGTTTCTCTCAAGATGAGTAGTCCAAAATGCTCACTCTTCTTGACCCATCTCTTTTCATTCGTTTTTCAATTTCCTTCCCATCGAATTTCTTCTTCTCCCAAACTCACCAACATAACACTTCTCTTTGTGCTCTTCGATGACTTGGTCGTCGTATTGCTCACCGCAAACAAAACAAATTCGGAGTCCGTCTACTAAAAAAAATAAATTTCAAGGTTCAGGCAATTATTTTTCGGGAAGTTTCCGGAAAAAAGGAGAAAGGGAACTCCAATTATGAAGGTGACCTGCTCTGTTCTCTAGGAGGTCCGGAAAAAAGAAAATTGACTGGGACCTCCTAGATCAGAGAATATTTCAGAAGGACTAGTTTTCCGAACTTTGGTTTTCTAGGCCATCACTCACCATTTTCATGATTGTATCTAGACAAGGACCGTGTCCTTGGTCTTTCCGCTGTCATCTCTGAAGGCCGAATTTTCTTTCGTCTTCCGGATTTCGAGCGTCCCCGTTTTTGGTTTTGCTGAAAAATTGTATGTGACCTAGAAAAGTTTTCGAGAACATTTGGCAACATTTTTTGGGGTGTATGAATTTTTGACAACGAAGTCACATTGCCAAAAAAACCATTTTTATGGGGTCAGACGTCATAAAATAGGGTCCAAAGTTTGTCTGTTTATCCAGATGTCAGGATTTTTTTTTTTCATTAAAATTTGAAAATTCTAGACACCCTACTTTTTTTGTATTGGAAATTCAAGGAATACAAATTTTGGAATCGAAAACTTTTCAGGTAATTCTTTTTATCTTGAATTTCTAGCCCTCATTTTTTGAATAGATTATTCTGCACATTACAAAATTTTGACAGTTTCGAAAAACGATTTTTTGGATAAATTCGAAAAAGTTAAAATTTCGAATTTGGAACTTCAGAATGTTTTTGACCAGAAAAAAAAACAGCTCAAAACCCTAGAATTATTTTTGTAGCATGAAATCTACCGGTTCGTTTTATTATTATTACAGTGGATTCCCTATTTGAATTATCTCGAACCCTATTTTCCGATATCTAGAAAAACCCACCTGCATTAATTTCAGTTTTTCCTGTTCCAGAATTTTCTGCATCGAGTCCACACAGTTTTTCTCGTGAATAGCCAACGAGTGTCTAGAATACAGTCTCTGACAGTGTGGACATTCCAAAAATGTTGGCATTTTTGAAGAAAATGCCAAAAAATAGCTTCAAATATTTGACAAAAAAGTGTGGGAGACGAAAGGGAAGAGTCTAATTTTTCATGAATTTCTAAGTGAATTCTGGGAGAAATAGGAGTAGAAGAGAGCCGTCGAGAGGGGAAGAATAGAAGATGTTCGAATGCGATGAGAAGAGGGAGAGAGTGAGAGACGCAGAGAAAATTGGCTTCGTGGAGTGGAGAGAGCTGACTCTGTTTCGAGGTGTCGTTACTAGGGAAGAGTGAGAGAGTGTGTGATGTAGAGAGATGCAGAGAAAAAGCCAAAAGACGTGATAAAAAAAGAAGAGGACAGAAGGATTAGAGAATGGAGTCAATTCTTGTTATGACTTGTGAGCAAGGAAACGAATTGAAGTGAAAAATAGGAATTTAATCAGCGAGAATTAGAAAAAAGTTGGTTTGCTGGTTTCAGAAAATTCTCACTATCACAGAGAGAACGACGCTATTAGGGTGTTTGAAAAACTTTGAAATTGCGCTTTGAACCCAATCTAGGGTTTTCATCCGGGTGGGTGCCCCTCGGGCGGTTATCGGGCGGCTCATTTTACCACCCGTCCAAATCAAACACTATCGCAATTATCACAACTTCTGTAAGAGATATAAAAAGTCGGTAATCTGAAAAAATGTTTGTTATAATGTCGACAAAATTTTTCAACAGACAAATTTTTAATATCTCTTACAGAAATTGAGATAATCAAACTAACAGAATGTCCCACAAAGCGTCCACTTTGAGCCTACATATCTCATTTCTTGAGACAGATATCAAAAAGTGGCCAACTGACAAAATGTTTATCATAATGTCAGAATTATTTTACTAGTTGACTACTTTTTGATATCTTTTACAGAAACCGAGTTGAATTGGCTCAAAGTTGAAAGTTAAGGTTCTTTCTATTAATGATTACGGTAACAGAAACCGTCGAGGCTAAAGTTAATATTATCAACGAGATTTTTTTCACTATCAGTTCACTAACTTTCAAAAAAAAAGACAAGTTCTTTAGTTGTTTTTATGCTCGAAAATGCTCAAATCTCTAAAGGAAATTACGAAATTCTCAGAAAACAATTTTTGCAGAAAATTTTTGTTTTGTCTATAATTAGCGATCATGAGATCATGAGGTATATACTAATTTGGTTCATTGAACATTTAAAAAATGGAAGGATTAGATCAAATGAGTAGGCGGACAAAGGATGTTACAGTAACCCAATGATAATTTCAGAACAATTTACAGGAGTTTTAAACCTACAAAACCAATAAAAACTTTGTTCTGAATCTCGTTTGAGCTTTTTTGTATTCAGCAATTTTGGAGATTTGCTTCTCAAAAAAGTTGTTTTGAGCTCAAAGACTCGTTTCTCCAAATTAAGCTCTGACACGTACCACCAGGTGAAAAACGATTGATTCTCAATAGACAGATGAAATTGGTACTTTTTTTGAATGACACTTAATTTAATTAAAGATAGACCACCTTGGGAATAATTTATTTGATTCTTTGAACAAGAAAATTAGCAGGGAGATATTAAAATTGAAATTATAGAAAAATTGTTTAAAATCTGAAAACGAAGAAGAACTAAAATGCGCTCGAAATATCAGTGAGGTTGTGATGAGAAGCTCAGAAAATGAGAAACCCAAAATCAAGCATGATTAGTCAAGCAAAAACAAAGTCGTATTTTTCTAATGTTTGGTTGAATTCCCATACAACTAATTATTCCGGAAAAGCTTGTCTTGAAATGCTTTTCCCCATGATTTTTGAGTTTCTCTTTTACCAAATTCGAGGGAAATTTAAAGTAAATTGAATGAAAAGTGAGAGACCTTCCCAAATTTCAGTATTCATACTTTTCCAGTTCCAACATTTGTGAGTTTTTCTCTCGAATTCTTAGGTGAACCATTTTTTAGTAAGTAAGCTGTCTACTTAATTGCGACTTTTTGCTTTTTTTTGCTAAACCGTCTAGTTTTTCTTCGTATTTTCTATATTTTCTTCTACCCACTGTCTGTGTTCCATATTTCTCTAATTCTCCTTTCTCTCTCCGAAAAGACACATTGATAAGATAGAGTACATACTAAAAATGGCAATAAAAATATTGGCATATATTTTGATAACAGAATCGAGAAGTTTCATCAGCCAATTATTTCTCGATTTTTGCGAAAACGAATCTTGTAGCCACTTTGACATGAATCTTGTAGTCTATTTATTTTTCAGATTAGCAGACATAGAAAAAAGAAACTGCTTCTATTTTTTGAACAATTTTTTTAAAGTTTTAAAAAACTTCTCCTTTTCTATAATATCAGCTTCTTTCAGCTTCATTCCACTGAACTTTAAAAAAATAATAAACCAGCCAGAATGCCCTCCAAAATCTGCATTATTGGAGCTGGCGCCGCTGGATTGGTAACTGCAAAACATGCAATTAAAGATGGACACCGAGTAAATTGCTTTTTTAAAATCAATTACAGTAATCAAAAAAATGTTCAGGTGGAAATATTCGAGCAAACAGATAAAGTTGGAGGAACATGGGTTTATTCAGAAGAGACTGGATGTCATTCAAGTATGTATAAAATTATGAAGTAAGTTTGAAAAATATGTGTTTTTGATGTTCAGCTTTGACCCAATTTATCCTGGCTCCTGTTGGAGATATCAAAAAGTGGTATACTGACAAAATGTTTTTGACAGTACTATGAAAATTTTGTCAGTTGAATACTGTTTGATATCTTCTTCAGGAAATTAGTTACCGTAAAACCTGTAATAGAAGTGCCCCCTGACTTTTAACTTTGAGCCCATTTATCTCGGTTCCAGATGAAGATATCAAAAATGTGTCAACTGATAAATTGTTAATCATAATATGATAAACAATTTGTTAATTGTCACATTTTTGATATCCCTTATAGGAGCTGAGATAATTGAGCTCAATGTTGACAGTGTGGGGGCACTTCTATTACAGGTTTTACGGTATGTGGACTCAACGTTGACAGTTTGAGGGGCATTCTTTCAGAGTATTTGCGGTAAGAACTTTTCTATAACTGTCTACACTTTTATTAATTTTGAAACTCCAAAACTGTATTTTCGGTAACTCGATGTATTTGCCAAAATCCGTTTTTGTTTTCCAGAACTAATCTTCCAAAAGAAGCAATGCTATTTCAAAATGAACCATTCCGAGATGATCTTCCATCTTATATGAGTCATGAGGATGTTTTGGAATACCTGGAAGAGTACTCGAAAGATTTCCCAATCTTTTTTAATACTACGGTGATCGATGTGAGAAGGGATGGTGAGCAGTGGAAGGTACAATTTTACTCTTTACATTGGGTTCTCTATTGAGATCACAGAATGGGAAAAACAAGCGGTGACGGTGCGGCGGCCGCATCAGCCTATTCAATGGGACCAAACATTATGGTATCAGCAAAAACTCTATCAATTTCTTTCAGGTCACAATATCCACTAACTCCAACTTGTCCATTCATTTCTACGATGTCGTTTTTGTGTGCAACGGTCACTTTTTTGAACCTCTGAATCCATATAAGGATTCTGGATTCGTAGGAGAAATGTTGCATAGTCACGACTACAGAAGAGCTGAACATTTCGAAGGAAAGAAGGTTGTGATTGTGGGAGCAGGTCCTTCGGGAATCGATATTACTTTGCAAGTGGCAATGACTGCTAGACATGTGAGTACTATCTGGGTGGAGCTTGAAAATTTAGAGCTAATACAAGCTTCTAGATTGAAAATTTTGGATACTTCACAATCTAAATCGAAAGCCTGTAATCTGTTTTGAGATTTTTTCAAAAGAAAATACAAATACATTTTCAGGTCACTCTGATCAGTAAAAAAGCCACTTATCCGGTGCTTCCAAAAACCGTTCTTCAAATCGCAAGTCATGTAAAAAGTGTCTATGGCTTTGGTGTCACCACAGATGAGGGCGAAAATATCACAGCTGATGTTATCATTGTGTGCACTGGTTATGTTTTCAAGGTGAGCATTTTTTGGGAAATTGAATTGAAATCCTTGAAAATTACCTAGGAAGTGTTTTGAATAGTTGAATCACCAGATCAAAATGCGCATTTCATATACCTAAACACTCTAATGATTTCTCCCCCCAAACCGTCAACTTTGAGACCACATTTCTAATTTTCTGTAAAAGATATCAGAAAGTGGTCCACTAACAAATTGTTTATCATAATATCATAAGTATTTTGATAACTTTTTAATAACTTTCAAAGGAACCAAGATAAATTGACTCAAAGTTGAAAGTTTGAGTGTTTACCGTATATTTTTCAGTTCCCTTTCCTGGACTCGTCTCTAATCCAACTCAAACACAACGGCCTAATGGTATCTCCACTCTATCAGCACCTTTGCCACGTGGATTATCCAAAATCGTTATTTTTCATTGGTAAGACCATACTTATCCATTATCTTAACCACCGAATACTGTAGGTCTCCCGCTTGGAACCATCACATTCCCTCTATTCGAAGTCCAGGCCAAATATGCACTTTCTTTAGTTTCCGGGAAAGGAAAATTGCCGGATGACATTCAGAATTTCGAAGAACGCCGTCTGAAAACTCTGGAAAATCCAGCAGCGTTTCATATACTGGTTGAAGACCAATGGGATTATATGAAGGAATTGGCTGCGATGGGTGGTTTTGAGGAATGGAATTTCATGGAAACGATTCGAAAAATCTATTGCTATATAATGATTGAAAGGAAGAAAAATGTGATTGGGTACAAGATGGTGAATTTTGAGTTGAACGAGGATAAGTCCGATTTTAAAATTGTCAAAATTTGAACTTCAATTTTTTGTTGAATAAATTGTTTTGAACATTCTTCCCATTTCTATCACTTCATAACAATCGCTTGCCGTTCACTCCGGTCGAGAGAGTACAAACCGATAAGAGAGTTAGAGAAATAGAGAAATCAGAAAGGTCATTGATTTGTGTTCACTTCATTAGAGTGACGTGTTAAGAAGGACATTTCCGGTAAAGACCCATAAAACACTTAAATTTTCTTCACTTTTAGCCGCTGAAATTTAAAAACCACGGCCTAGAAAAACCTGCCTGACTTTGTTCGGACGAAATTTGTACGCCATTTAGATCAGTGAGCTAACTCTCGGGAATTTCTAGTCGTCTTTAGATGGCCTAGAAAATTCATTCGGGAAAAGTTAGGCCACCATGATAGAAAAGGGCCAAATAACTTTTTCTGGATACAGCTAGATTTTCAAAGTTGTCATAATTTCATCGCATGTTTTTACTGATAAAATTTCGCACATTTTTATATTTTTAATTCTTTTTGTAGCTCTAGCAGTTTTGGAAGTTTGCCCCTTTAAAGTTGGTCTACCTGTCGCTCGCTCTTTGTTTCACCGCTTCCGCGATAGATGAAGGGCGCAGGTGAGAGTAGACTCTCTTTAAAGGCACATTTCTTCAAAACTACTGTAGCTATCTACAAATGGTAAACTAACAAAGCATATAAAATCTGGTTTCTTACATTTCAATAATTTTCTAGCTACTGTAACTTTTCAGTTCATTTTCCCCTGAAATGCCCTCCAAAATCTGCATTATTGGAGCTGGGGCCGCTGGATTGGTGACTGCGAAACATGCAATAAAGGATGGACACCAAGTAATTTGAATTTTCTGAAATCAAGTACAGTAATCATAAAAAATGTTCAGGTGGAAATATTCGAGCAAACAGATAAAGTTGGAGGAACATGGGTTTATTCCGAAGAGACTGGATGCCATTCCAGTATGTATAAAATTATGAAGTGAGTTTAAAGAAATGGTTTGTTTGGATGCCCGAATTCTCAATGTTCGAATTTTCCAAAGTTTCGCGCTGAACCTTCTAAACCCTGAATATGTAATTATATGTCTTTCAGAACCAACCTTCCAAAACAATGTCTGGAATTTCAAAATGTTCTGTATCCAGATGGTCTTCCATCTTTTCTACCTCATGAGAATGTTTTGGAGTATTTGGAAGATTTCTCCAAAGAAATTTCGATATTCTTCAATACCAAAGTAACCAATGTTAAAAGAGAAGAAGATCAATGGAAGGTTGTGTCTCCTAGATGGCTTCTTGAAAATTTTAGAGCTTTCATTTTCCAGGTCACCACTTCCACAAACTCCGCTGAATCTGAATCCATTAATTATTACGACGTCGTTTTTGTATGCAATGGTCACTTTTTTGAACCGTTTAATCCGTTTGAAAATGCTGAATTTAAAGGACAAATGTTGCATAGTCACGACTACAGAAGAGCTGAACATTTCGAAGGAAAGAAGGTCGTGATTGTGGGAGCAGGTCCTTCGGGAATCGATATCACTTTGCAAGTGGCAATGACTGCTAGGCATGTGAGTATTTTTTGGATAGAGTGAAAATATTACAGTAATCATCAAGAACTGAGTCTTGAAACATCATAATACCGCTAGTAGAGTTGCACGCTGACTGTAAGACCATTTATAGCAAAAAAATTAAATCAAAGATGAACTGACAAAACAAAAAAAGCTGATATTCAGGATGTTACTCAATTAGAGCTTTTACGGTGTGCAACAGTATTCCCTTAGGGTCTGATGTTTGAAAGTTATAGACTTCCACTCAAATTTTTTCTGATATCTTTTATCAAAATAGAGTCCATAAAACTCTTTCACATGTTCGAAAAAGTTACCTGGCGGAATCACATTTACAGTATTTGCTCTTTTAAAAGTCCCTATACGTACACTTTTGAGCTCCATTATCTCGGTTCCTACAAGAGATATCAAAAATGTGTCAACTGATGAAATATAGTATCATCAGTATTCTATTAGTTGACAGATGTTCAATAACTCTCAAAGGAACCGAGAGAGCGAATACGGAACTATAATTTCCAGGTCACTCTAATCGGCACTCATGCGGTGTTCCCTGTCGTTCTTCCCGGAACAGTTCGTCAAATTCCGACTCATGTGAAAAATGTCTATTCTGAAGGTGTGATCACAGATGAGGGCGAGATTATCACAGCTGATGTGATTATAGTGTGCACTGGTTATAAGTACAAGGTTGGTCTAGAAACTGCAACTTCTAAGAACTTTCATTTTTTCAGTTTCCCTTCCTGGACCCTTCTCTGATTCAACTCAAACAGAATTCCCAAATTGTTTCTCCTCTGTACCAGCATATTTGCCACGTGAATCATCCGAAGACCTTATTTTTCATTGGTTTACTTCATCTAGCTGTCACTTTTCCGTTATTCGAAGTTCAAGCCAAATATGCACTTTCATTGGTGTCCGGGAAAGGAAAACTGCCTTCTGACATTCAGAATTTCGAAGAAAACCGACTGAAAACTGCGAAGAGTCCTCGAGAATTTCATGTTTTAGTTGAGGAGCAATGGGATTATATGAAGGAATTGGCTGAGATGGGCGGCTTTGAAAAGTTGGATCGAATGGAAGCGATCCGAAAATTGTTCGTTTACGTTGTGGAAGAACAAAAAAATAATCCAATTGGGTACAAAATGCAGAATTTCGAATGGAATGATGAAGATATGGAGTTTCGGAAAATTGATTCAAATTGTGCAGTGACACTTGATAAATAAAGAGATTCTCTTTCAAATTCAATTTTTTTTTAAACAGTAAACTTTGATCAAAATTTTCTCGGTCCTTGTGAGAAATAGCAAAAAGTGATCAACTGGTAAAATACTTATGTTAGTATGATTATCATTTTCTCATTGTCAGTTGATTACTTTTTGATATCTTTTACACAAAAAGGAGAACATCTTTCCTAAAATTTGAAACCAGAGGACCTTTCTATTATAATTTTTACGGCATACCATTTGTAGCCGACAAGTGCAAGAACTAATCTGGAAATGAGAACTGTGCGAATTTGGAACCGTTAATCTCCTTTCAATTGATTTCTACAAAAAAGTTGTCGATTACAAAATTAAATCTCTATTCTTGTTTAGTACACTTTGAAATTTTCAGCAAAATTGGAACGTTGTGGAGTTCGAAATTCGCTATTTTTCCCAGAAAAAAGTCAAAATATGATATCGTTTTGTCCAGTATTGTACATAATTTTTTGGGGAAAAATCCGTTTCTATTTTTTTTTAAATCGAGAACCACTTCTCAATTTGTCATTTCCCTGTTTTTGTAGATTTTGAACTATTTCAAAATTTCTAAAAACATTAAAACTACGCTCTGAAGATAAATGTTTCATTCGATATTCCAGGAAACTCGCTGCTATCAGAAAAGTCTGTGTGTCTGAAAGTCCGGATGTTCAGATAAATATGTAAAACAAATTTCCAAAATAACAATTGTAATTTGCAAAAAAACTTGCATTCTCTTTTTCTGACTATCCGAAATGATTCCCCCGTGATTCAAGCTATACGGAATTCCGGATATCTATAGAGCGTGGTTTCCTAATTCCCTTCGAGACGTTTTGAATCGTTGCAATAATCAGAATACCAATCCAAAGTTTCACCCCCCCCCCCCCCCTTTATCCATCATTTTGGCACCTCCCTGTCCTCAACCAAATCCCATCTCTTCTTCACGGATCAAATCTCTTTTCTCTCTCCCGATGGATCTAAAAAATCTGATCGATTTGGCAAACAAAACATCCCGAAAGAAGAAGTAGTAGAAGGAGCAGATCCGCTGAGATTTTGAAAGGAGATGGAAAGAAAAAGAAGAAGAGGAAGATCTTCTCAAGAGGAAGAGACGCAAATCGTTACAATATATCTGTTCTCGTGAAGGTCACTTTTCCGGAGGAGACGAGATTTTCGAGAATTTGACTATACAGAAGAAGAAGAATTCTGAAGAGATTGTTTATCCGAGCATGGCACCAAGGTCTTCTTCATGGATTATCTGAAGTTTCAAATAAGCTAGAAGCTCCGCCCACTTCTCTGGATCCGGCGAGGAGAACGTGACATCATCAAAGCTACATTTCACAACAAGCATGATCCATGAATCATGATCACGTGAATCCTTGGATGGATCGTTTCCCGAATATTCTTTCCGAAAAAGGAACATCGGAAAACAAAAGAGAGAAGATGCAGGTGTTTTGGCGCCGTGGTTTCTACCGTAGTCTTCTTCTCTTTTGAATTTCCAACGCGGACCATCTGCATATGTCAAATGGGAAAATGAATTGGCACTTTGGACATTACCTACCCACCGCCACTGTTATTTGAAAATTGTGGTTTTTAGGCATTCGGCGCGAGAGGTGAAGGTTGGAGTGTGGACATCGGGACAAATAGACGTACATGAAAGCATCTAAAATGGAATTGAGAATTTCAAACAAAATTAGGAACTTTTTATGAAAAAAAAGGAAATCTGAAATTCTGAAAAATCACACATCTAAAACAAGTCTAAAAATTGAAACTGTGTAGTTCCGAAATTCTAAAATACTGAAATCTGAAAGTTTATATTTTTGCGTTCAGAATGTAGAACTTTGAAATTTCCCCCAAAAAAACTTTTTGACAAATTTCTACCGTAATCCCTTGAAAGATTTCTGCTTCTCGATATAAGTACAGTACCCTGTCCTGCCAGCCACATTGCTAGATACAACTACAGTATCGCTACAGCTACATACTGTATCCACATCTCTTTCGCAAGATGAGTAAGGCATTGACCATTTAGCTAACAATAAGAGACACGAAAAAAGAAAGCATCTGGTTGATTAGTGATCGGTCGGGTTTTTTTCTCTTATCCTCTCTCTTTGGTTATTATTCTCGAAGAGTAACTCCTCTCGAAGGCTTCGAGATTCGTTCCCGAAGAATTTCGCTTTTTTTCCCGAGGATCTTCGGGGTTAGAAGTTAGAGAGTGAGAGAGATAGAATGGATGAATCCTCCTCGTGTGTTATTCTGAGGTGGGAGGTCGGGGGAGACGCAGGGATAGTTCGGGAAGGAGGGAATAGAGAGACTGCAGGGGTCTCTACTGACCACCCCGAAGCATCGGAAAGGGTCACTTGCGTTCGGACGACGACATGCGAGGTAGGTCATCTCTTCTGCTGAGGCGAGAGAGAAAAAACGAAATTGAAGAAGAAGAAGGGCATCCGTCCCGGGACCCGCTAACCCGGTCACCCCGTTTTCGGAGCGACCAGCATCCCACTCATTTTTGCGGATTGTCTTCTGTGTCAGTAGTTGAGATCTTGCTGGATCCTAGGATCCGTGAGATGCCAGAGTGTCCCTGTCCCATACTAATATTGTCCTGTTGTATCTGTGCATGTTGCTCCTGTGTTCTTATCTCTTTAATAATTTACTTCATGGTCACTTTTCCGTTCAAGAGATATCCCCCGTACCGTACCACACTCTTGAAATTGCCCTTTTTCGAGAAGTTCTCCTTCCCGAGACATATTGAATTTGAAGAAGAAGAAGAAAACGATCAAGAAGATGATGATGAAGAAAAAAGACAAGAAGAACAGAATAGACTGATGAAAAGCGACCTACACCGACGAATTTTTTTATGTCGAACTTTTTTTCTTTTTTATTTTTGTGATTTTTTTTTTCCATTACTGATGCATGATCGGTTTGTAAGAGGATTACTGTAACTTTTATTGCTTTGAGGCTACTGTAACCAGTTTATCAAAACTCGTAGCTAGATTCTACCGTAACCAATAGCTCGAGTCCACGATTCTTAGCTTTGAAAGTTTTCCAGTCGAGACCTTTTTTTTAACCGCCCCAGTCTGAAAAGTTTCTGAAGCGCTTTTGAATTCTGGACCTTTTTCATTTCTTTTTCAAATTTCAAAATACCGCATTTCCTCAATTAGAAGCTTACCCAGACCGCAAACTTGGATTTCAATTTTTTCGATTCCTGTGAACGATATCAAAAATTTGTCAACTGATAAAATATTATTGATATAATGATAAATATTCATCTGTTGACAAACTTTCGATATTTTTCTAACAAACCGAGTTAATTGAGCTCAAAGTTGGAGATTTGAGTGGGCTTGTATTAGAGGAAATACGATAGTTCCCTTATTCTCGAATACTCCGTTTTTCATTCTGCTGACTAGTCCTAAACTTGCTCCCGCTTTACCGATTTTCAGATGGCCTCATACTTCCCAAGAATTTCGGAAAAATTGAAATTTCAAAAGTCCTCATTTTTCTCGAATTCGGCGTTTCTATGCTTATTCACTTTGACAGGGTTTCCTTTTTTCAAGTTTCATTGATTTTTTTCCAAAGTTCTGGAATCCGAATTTTCAAAGTTTGAGTTCCCGACTCTTTCTTCCCGAACCTAGAATCTGAAATTTTCTTGATTTCCCTGATTCCCTCTTTGTACTACGACGCCTACTTCTTCCAAAAAAACAGAATCCCAAAAATACCGTAACCCCTTTTGGCACATCTCTTCATCTTTGTCCCCTCTCCTCCTTTCAAAAGAGTCTTTTGATCAAAAACCCCGCTGACTTGACGGTTTTCTCAGGATGCGTCGTAGATTTTCAATCCCTCTCTCTCTCTTTCTCTCTCTCTCTCTCCCTCTATATCTCAATTTATTTCCTAATCCATCACAAGATTGACTCCTAAAGCATCTCCAATATCTTTATGATCCGTATTTTTCCCGCAGTATATGGATAGGTATTAATATAGGTATTAATGGGTGAGAAGACGAATGGTATCTTCCTTTTCCGGAGGGGATCCGTCGTTATTATATTCTCAATTAAGATTTTCGTCATGTTGTCTACTGACCTTGGAACTGTTCATTCTCTCCCTGCCCACCCATAAATTTACTCTCCTTTTTTTCGGAAGAACTACAAGATTTTTCGGCTGCTTAACTTTTTTTACCGCAATTGAATGAACTTTTCCTGTTATCAATTGTGACTAATCTCGTCGGGGGGCAAAGGGACATCCCGTGCCACCACCGGCCACCCCACGAATACCACTATCTCGTCCAAAAACCGGTATCCCCTCTCTTTCTAATGGTGGTAATAGTAGTGGACACTCTCTCTGTGTGTCGGTACCAGGTGCATCCATGTCCCCCAGCACGTCTTCTCGCTTCGTTGGAGTTCAATGCAACATTCTGAATTGTGTGTGAAAAAGGTTATATGGTCATCATTGAAATACAACGATTTTCAGAAGTTTCGGGTGCGGAAAATTTTAGGCAAACACGAGCATTTTATTTAGGTGGGCGGGCATCAGAACCCAATTAAATAGTGCTGAATTTGAAAAAATCACTTTTGGACACGACTTCAAAATTTTATATCCTTTTTTTTCCTATGCATTTTTCTCGTACAAAAAAGAGTTGTGCACAAGAAACGCCGGTGGCCGTGGCTAAAGGTCCCACAACGACAACTACCGTAATCTAAAAATATGTTATTTTCCATATTTATTTTCTCGATTTTCGTCCGTTTACAGTCAGTTTTTTCACTGTGAAGAATGTTTCTTTTCCCACTTTTTAGGGGAAAAATAACACAAAGCTGCACAACTAGCAAACCCGGAAAATGAACATATTTTTCAGGTTACTGTAATTTCTGTTGTGAGACCTTAAATAGCTCCCATTATTTTTGTACTAGAATAATACACGAATTTGTGAACGATTTCAAAATGTTGAACATCTGCCACTTTCTGTGTACAAAAAGTTGTCAACAACTCGCACTTTCTTTTTGAAAAATTCGACAAACGGCAAAATCAGTTAAACTTCACAAAAAGCTAAAGCTAAAATTTCATAAAAAACTATCTGAAATTTTCAGCATCTTCGTCTTTTTTCTTTTCTTGATCCTGATTTTCCATTTCTTTCGAAAGAAAGATACATTTTTTGCAGGTAGCTTCAGAACATATAAAAATATAAATTTGTATTGACCTAATTATGTGATCTTTTTTTCTGAACATCTGTGAAGTTTTAAATTTAGAGATTCCAGATCCACAACTTCCACAACAGCATCCCAATTGATTTCTGAAATTTTTGAAATGCGACCTAGATTCCAATAACTCTGAAACTTTCATCGTTCCCCTTCCCACTTCCGAATTCTCAAGACCGCGCGCTCAGAAAAGCTTAGAGGCCATTGCCCTAGTGCGCCCAGGGTATTGGGAGCACCGACCCGGGCACCCAATAGCGTTGGAGGCCATCCTGTTGGCGCCGAGGAGCTCAGGGGTCAGCGGCCTCAGTTCGGCACTCCAGTTCTTGAAATGTCGCCAGCTTACCTTTAGTGAGTTTTCTACACCTTTTTCCGGGGCACCAGCCACGTGGTGCGCGCACATGACGTGGCACCGGCCACCATGCCTGCGCGCACACCGGGAGCACCACGTGGCAGGTCTTGAAGGGATCTGGGTGAATCTTTTGGGATCATGCAAGTGTGGATGACCGTTCTAAATACCATTTTTGGGCACCCAAGTTTCAATTAGCACTACGCGCAAACGTTTAGCCTAGGTAACCGTGCCAGAATCCTTGTAGCCCATAGGAGTCCTGGGTAACTGTGTAAATAGAAAACAATTTTGAAATATGTGAAATGTTGCCTCGGGCTCTAGTTTTGAAACGGGTTCGTAGTTTGTAGCGAGTGAATTCAAATTTAAAAAGTATTCCCACAATCAAACACCTCAATCAAAAAGGGAATCCCCGCCGCGCCCTTAAGAAAAATCTGATTTGCGATCGGAACACAAATTTTTTGGCCTGCCATCACCGTCTCCGATCCTCTCCACTTTTCTTTACCACCATCATCGTCCACACAGAGACGGTACCATCACGTACTTGCTGTTGATGCGTCTGCGCATCTATTTTCCGTCTATCGAAATTCGGCGTTTCGCATGATCAGCGGAAAGTACAATTTGCGAAATTGCAACCCCCTCTCCTTCTGATTCTCCCCGACGACGTCAACGTGTGTGCGGCGACGCCGGGCCCCCCAGTGTCATCTCCTGGCGGGAGGCATACCGTACCGTTCGCGCGTCGCCGACAGGCAATACAGCCGTGCACAGGTACCGAGGTCACTTCTTCCTTTCTTATTCTTTCTCGAGAAGAAGATGAAGATGAAGAAGAAGACGTACACATACGCGTCTCCTTACTTCTTCTATGTCTCTCCTTCAAAACACTGTAATTGTTATGAGAGGAGCGGCAAATGGTGGTCATCGTGGTGTTTTGGGAGATGGGATGAGAAGGGAAGGAGGAGGAGGAAGATGCAAAAAGGGGATAAAAGTTTGGAGAGTAAATGGGGAAAAAGGTGATGACAGGGGAAAGAGAAAAAAAGAAACAGTAGAAACTCGGTAGGGATCATTTATCTTCGGCGTGTTCGTGTTTGGGGGGAGGCGTCGCAAAGAAGTAAATAATAAGAGAGTCCGAGTGTGAATGACAAGATGCTTATCTGGAAAAATGATGAGTTTCGATTAGATGTTTCTCGTGCTGCCTCATGTAGATGGAGCACCGATAGATTCATTCTGCATGATAAACTCGATTTTTTTCACAAAAATTGTATATTTTAACCATTTTCGTTGAATTTTATATATTCGATTTCGTGCTGAAAACCGATTTTTGGGCCAACAGTTTTCGAAATTTTCACAATCATTCAAGACCTAAATCTTACTTACCACACCTGAAAGCTTTATTTTGTATCATTTTTAAATTTATACGCTTTTCTAAACTCAATGAAACCCCTGTTTGGCTCCGAGATAACATGCGCTGCCTCTAGGTACGGTGCGCAGCGGTGGTTGCGTACAGTCAAGGAACTATTTTGTCTACCGTAATCTCACGCATAAATTCAAAATAGATTTTTTTTATGTCGGCTCCTCGTAATTTTCCGATGAAAACTAGCTCGTTTTCTGATAAGACGTAAAATTGCCACGTTACAAGTGTTTGCCATCCCAGAAAAACTGGGAGACGGCTTATTTTGAGTTTGATTGCCAGCAAGAAATAGGTTAGTTGGGGTTAGAGGCTGAAAAATTGAGAAAATCGCTTGCTTCAAATACTCGTAAATCTTTTACTCGTACTTTTAAAAATTGTACTCTATCAACTTCTTGTCTCTTTTAGCTGGTTACGTACGCTTCAACAAGCTCACAGTTTCCAAATGCAAGCTGTCGAGCCAAAGTTGGTGGGTCCAACACTGCCACCGTCTCTCCAAACACCATCCTCATCGTCGCCACCGTCGCCAGTCCACTTTCAACAACTCCGCTCGATTCCCTCTTCACCGCAACCATCTCAACAACCATCGGCACCTTCTCAAGCACCAACTGCCGAGTCTCCAGATGGTGGGAAGAGCAAGGAAAATGAGCAAGGACCCGAAAATCAACACCAGCCGCCACGACCGATGCTCCATCCGCACATGATCAAATCCGAAGCGGCCGATTATCGCTATTCGCCGGAATTGAAGCCGAATACAATTTTCGGTGCTCAGGGAGACCACCCATCGCACGCATTCGCCAAAATGCTCACTTGTGTCATTGATCCGAATCAGGTTAACATGTCTGGAATGATGCCGCACGCGTCGGCTTTCGCCGCCATGCATCACCATCATCAGTACGAGTCTAAACCGTTGCAGGGTATGCTTTTGTGTTTCTATGTGTCTAATTGTTAACTAACTCAAACTCTGGCATCTTCAAAATTTTACATTGAAAAAAAAACGAAAATTCGCAAAAAAAAACTTCTGCGCTTTCAGCACCGGGACCTTCTAAGAACCCCATAAAATTTCTTTTTTTTTCAGTTTCAGCACAAATCGAAGTGATACCGTGCAAAGTGTGTGGTGACAAGTCGTCCGGAGTGCACTATGGAGTCATCACGTGTGAGGGCTGTAAAGGATTCTTCCGGCGTAGTCAATCGTCGATCGTCAACTATCAGTGTCCTCGTCAGAAGAATTGCATTGTCGACAGGTGGGAAATTTATAGAAAAAAATTACAGTTAGATTCTAAATCCTTCAAGTTTTTCAGAGTCAATCGCAATCGTTGTCAATATTGTCGTCTGAAGAAGTGCATCGAGTTGGGAATGTCTCGCGACGCGGTGAAATTCGGCCGAATGTCGAAAAAGCAGCGAGAAAAAGTCGAGGATGAGGTAGGTCTTTGTTGCATGCTTCTTTTTTTATTTGTTTTAACAAAGGCTTCCAGTTCGGTCGGTCTAAAAAACTAAATTTCCCGACAGAATGGAAGCCTTCACTGTTTTACTGCGCTTCTGATTACTTACTAACAACCTGTCTACCGCACTAACTGGGATATCTGTCTGTCTGTGTGTCTTGTAACATAGCCTAACTATCGCACATTTTTAGCCGAATGTTCTCACGGTGCCAAAGAGAGAATCCAGCAGATGGAAAAATACAGGTGAAAAGGTTCGCTTTGGTTTGATAAGTTTTTGCACTTTTTGGTGACGGGAATAGAATTAATTAGGAGCAGGAAGAAACTCACTAGATAAACAAAACTTCATCAGCAGAATTTCTGAATTTTTCAGGTTCGGATGCACAAGCAGCTTGCGGAAGCCAGCGGTCTTGGATATCACATTTACGGTGACTACTCGCCGCCACCATCCCATAATTACATGTGAGTTTTGAGCTATTTTGAATTTTTGGAAATCTTCGAAAAAGGTTCTTGATTTATCTACAATATCCGATTTTTCAGCTTCGATCAAAGCATGTACGGTCACTATCCATCGGGCACGTCAACCCCTGTCAACGGCTACCCAATCGCCATGCCTGCCACCCCGGTTACTCCAATGCCTCAAAACATGTACGGAGCAAATCCATCAGTTGCCACAGGCTCTCACTACGTTGCTCATCAAGCCACAGGGGGATCGTTCCCATCCCCACAAGTTCCTGAAGAAGACGTCGTGTCTCGAGTGATCTCATCATTCGATCAACAACATCTCGACTATCGAACCAACAATGCCGTGTGCGAAGTTGACCCGGAGACGTTCAGTCGTTTGGACAGGGCTGACGGTTGGGAGTTGTTCTCGCTTCAGTTGGATCCGCTTGTCAAGACGATCATTGAGTTCGCGAAGTGTGTCGATGGATTCATGAATCTCCCACAAGAGACACAGATTCAGTTGCTCAAAGGAAGCGTCTTCGAATTGTGTCTTATATTCGCCGCCATGTACTACAATATGGACACGCATGCGGTTTGTGGAGAGAGAGGAACGATTCCATTCGCTTGCGTTGTCACTGAAGACGTTGATGAGGTGAGTAGTAGACATTTCGGATCTAAGTACAGCAACCTCTCCCCTTTTCAGATGAACCTGATCAACGAGATCCATGGAACTCTTCACGACATCGTTGCTCTCCAACCAAACACATCGGAGTTGGCTCTCATGGCGGCTGGTCTTCTTCTCGAGCAAGCAACAACGTCTTCTTCTTCTTCCAACGGACAAGGAGATCCATCGACTTTGGCGACAGCTGAATTGTTGAAAACTGCACTTCATCAGAGTATGGTTGCGAGAACCGGATGCATGGATACGACGATCACTCGGATTCAAGACGTTGAGCAGAAGATTAGGCAGACGGCTCGTTTGCATCAGGAGGTAGGTATTTTTATTCAAATTCTGAGAAGAATTGCTAAATTCATCATTTCCATTTCTTTCAGGCTCTGACCAAGTTCCGCCTGTCGGATCCACGAGCATCGGAGAAACTTCCGGATCTGTACAAAGAGCTATTCACAGCGGATCGACTTTCACCAACGATATAAACGTCCCCAAAAATAGTTTTAACCAAATTGCCTTCTTCTTCTTCCCATTCCTCAAGCATCTCGATTCTTCCGGTTATTTGTATAATAAGAGTAGATACCAAAGCATGCCGTCCCGCCGCAATTTTCTCTCTTTTCTGTGATTTTCCCTCCCAACCATCCCACCTGCCAGCCAGACCCTTGAAGTTTTAACCAGTAAAAATTACAGTGAGACTCTCTCGCTATCCCCTTTTTTATTTTCTACCCCTGTGCCTTTCTCATGTATCATGCACCAAAAGTGCTGTGCAATTATACGGTGGGTGGTATTTTTTTTATAATGTAGTGAAAAAAAGAAGCTACAATACTCGTTATGATTGATGAAAATGTAATAAAAAGACGAGTTTGTGTTTTTCTTTTTTCACTAAATTACTTGAAAAATCCACCATCCAATCTGTATTGTCCCATCAACATCATCCCAGGTTATTTTCTTCATTTCATACCCTCTTTTTTTCCCAATTCTTGTGATCAAACCACCAAAAAACGGGTCGTCATCTCTCATTAACTGTTTGTTATAGGCGTTGATTAATTTATGGAAAACTAAAAAATATTAATTTATTAATTATTCCATATAACTCGCTCTGCTCCCTCCCCTGAATTTCCAGTGTCTGTGCTTTAAACACTTTTTACCCCCTATTCGTTTTGTTTCATTGCTTCGTTTCTAGTGCCTGACACGATTTTTGTTCTTTTTTTGGCTTTTCTCTTTCCTCTTTAATTTATTACATTCCCCTCGGTTTTTGCTTCTCGGCACCCACTTCTCTTTCGTCTCTGTTCCATATAATCTCTTTTTTCTGCCTCCCACACTCAGTAATAAAGAGTTTTATTTGAAATTTCTGTTTTTGAATTGTTTTGTATTGTTTAGATTGCTCTGACGTCTTCTGAATACTTGTCGAACGCGAAAAAGGATATGAAACGCAAGTGCGCTCCAGTGCGACGCCGAAAATTTGAACGCGGTCGGGCCCGCAGCTGGTCGAATTCGCTATTGATTTCACACTAATTGAACAGTTCCTCATCAATCGAAGTACACTTTGTTGCTATAAATTTGAAGAATATATTCCAGTTATTCGAAAATGTCGGATGATCTGCCAAGAAGATCGATGGTTGGAGCGCCACCGTCGGCGAGAAGAGCTCGTAAGTTTTTTCGATTTTTTGAGACAATTGAAGAGATGTTGAGCTATAAAAATGATACATTTTGAAGATAATTTATTTTCAAAAACTTACAATTAGTGAATTGATTTTTCCAGGTGGTGGTAACACGCCAGCTCAAGCAGCAGCCACACCTTCTCGATCATCCGCCCGCGCATCAAAACGGGTGAAAAAAGAGGAGCCAGAAGAAGAAGAGGAATACAAGAATTCCGATCAGGAAAAGAGCGAAGAAGAGGAGTCAGAAAATTCGGAAGACGAGGTGGCCGCTCCAACCAAAAAGACTCCAGCTGGGAAGAGCAAGAAAAAGAGAGTTCCGCTGACAGATTATCATCTGAAAAAGAAGAAGATACTGGCGAGAAAAGCGGCTAGAGAGGCTGAAAAGGAGCGAGAAGCGGCGGAGGAGCCGGAAGAAGAACCGGAGAAAGAGCCAACACCTCCACCGCCAAGGCAACCACCATCGTTCTCGACATACGAACCGATTCAGTTGATGCAAGATCATATTATACGGAAATTGGTTGAGAAGGATCCAGAGGACTACTTCTCCTATCCGGTGACAGAGGAAATGGCGCCAGATTATAGGGAAATCATTCAGACACCCATGGATTTGCAGACTATAAGGTTAGAACTAAAAGAAAAGTAATTATAGATAAAAACATGAAACGCAATCGGTCAGTGAACGAAATATCGATTTCTTGAAAAAACAAAAGAACTGAACAACAAATGCGGAAAACCGGTTCTTTTGTTGCAAAAAAAACGTTCGCTGTAGATTTTTCTTCTGTTTGTTCCGAGATTTTCCCCCATTGAGACCCCAACGCACCCCGAAAACTTCCAATTTTCAGAGAAAAAATCGAAGATGGTCTCTATCCGTCACTTCCTGCAATGAAAGGAGACTGCGATTTGATAGTTTCGAACGCTCTTCAATACAATCAACCAACCACTGTATTTTATCTAGCCGCCAAACGTCTGGCCAATCTCATCAACTACTATTTTGGAGAGCCGTATCTCCGTTACCTATTCCATTCGCTTCCATCTGCCAATCAGGTTCCATTCGAACTTGCCGGTATCCGTCCACTAGCTCCAGTTCCCATGGAGCGGCCAGTCAACCGAAGAAGAGCCGTTGTTCAGGACGCCATGACAAAAGATGATTGTCTTAAAAGCGCCGACGTCAAGGTTCGAGACAGGCTATCCGCGAATATTCCACCAAAGAAGATGGCTAAAATGGGATTCTTGTCCGAGAAGAATGGAACGGTGGTGCTCAACGTTCTCGCGGGAGACCAAGATCCAGAGGATAAGCAAGAGAACTCGGCACCAGCTCGAAGAGTCACAATTGGAGATATTGTTGGACCGCTGGAAGAAGGAACGACTGGAATGATTCAGATGACTGAGCACCGTTTGTACTCGCAAACGCCTATCAATTATCTCAACTATGGACCATTCTCGTCATTTGCTCCAATGTATGATACTACGTGGTCCACAATGACCAAAGATGATACCGATTTGTTCCTGAGGACGTATGGAGATAAAGCAAACGCGGTTGGAGCGATTTCAATGAGAAACTTTGTGGAGAACTGTCCTGATTTTGCGCAGGTAAGATTCCGAAACTTCAGATTGTCAAATACCGTTCCTACTTCCAGGCTGTCGAAAAGAAACTGAACATGGCCACTGATGGTGAACACTCAAAGACCTTGAAAGCTATCGAAGGTATCAAGGAGGAGGAGGAAATAATGATGAACGAGGATCTCAAGAACAAATCGGTTCTCGACTTGCTCGACGATGTTTCCAGCATCTCCAATTTCGGAATCGACACTAGATTCTTGAGTGATATCAGACGCAGAGTGTTGATTCCGCCTCCGGTATGTCTTGCAAGAAAATGTTGCTAAAATCCTTTCAAATTCTAAAAAACTCGAAAGTAAAGCTTTGATTTTGGCCGGTCGAGAGTCGGCTGTCGGCCGACTCGGTCTGACAGAAATGGAAGCCTTAGTTTTCATCCTTCGAATCGAAGAACATAAAAATAAAGCAGATTAAACAGCTAATAGTAAGAATCGTAACACTTCTAGTTGCCATAATTTGAGAGTTGAAATCCGAAATCCTCTTCAAAAGGTCCTGAAAATTCAGTTGTCTAGGAATGTTAATCGTAAAAAATGAAACCTTTTTTCCAGGAACCTGAGCCATCTGAAGCCACCGAGACCCCTGTAATCCCAGAATACATGCAACAAATGAACCACATGAACGTTCAACAACAACTCAACCACATTGGTCAAGAGATCAAGGATCTTGTTCATCTCCAAGAAGGTCGACTCTGTCAACCACCACCTCAGATGCTTGTCAATGTTCAAGAGCCAGGACCAATCGAGCAGAAACTGGCAGAGAGCGTTCAACAGCACTTGGCTCACCAGATGGAAACTCACACCGCTCCAGAAGCGTTCGTCAACGACGCCGCGATTCATGATGCTATCGGAGTCAACATGGACGACGGCGATGATCTCTTCAGCGAATTCTTCGTTACACAATAATCTCCTTGTTAATCAGATTGCATAATTAATTTATCAACCCTAACCTTTTATTTATCCCCCCAGTACTCTGTTGACTCATATTCTGTAACATAAACTATGGTTCCCTCTCGTCTCGTCCCGAAATTCGGTCTCTTGCTTTACATTTTCATATAATTTTTAATTGACTTTTCATCCTTCTATTTATTTATCATCCCAACTTTTTTGAACATTTTTGAAATCTGAAATATTCTTCTTCAACTGAAAAAATTAAAATTTTAAATATTTCAAAAGTTTTCTACACAACAAAACCAAATCACACTTTGTTTTCTTCCTCCCCATCTTTCTCTTCCTATCCTATCGTTTTCTCGAGATCGCTAATCGGAACTGGATTCTCTGCTTCTCTACGTCTCACTCTCTCTCTCGCCCTATCTCAACGTCTTCCGAAGATCAACAGAAGAGAAGACGTTTCATAGTGTGGTTCTTTTTCTCTGCGTCTCGCTAGTCTATCCTTCCAGATGAAGCCTCTAGATTTATTGATTTTTTTGGGGTAAAATTAAGAGATAGGATTTTAGCTAACTTTGAGAATTCAGAATTTTCCTGGTCTCGGGCTCAAATGGCTGCTCTCCGGATGTCAAATTTGAGAAGGATCATCATCGGAGGTATTTTTCTGAATTTTAGAAAAAATCCCAAAATTCCGAAAAAAAATTCCAGAAAAGAACTAGAAGAAAAGTTTATAAGCAACTTGGCGGATTTGAAAAATCATGAAGACGTTCTTCTGAAAGCCGTGGAAATGATGAAGATGGCAAATGAGAAGAAGGAAAAAGATGAAGATGAAATTGATTATAAAAAGAGAATTGCGGAAATCGAAAAGGAATTATTACAGACGAAAAGTGATCATTCAAGGCTGTTGTGAGTTTTTTGAATTCAAAAATTATGATTTTTAGTCAAAATCAAAGTCCAGATGCCCGAAAAGGTATGTATTATATCAATCTGGTACAAAAAATTGGAAGGTCCCGCAACGACAACTACAGTAACCTGAACTTTTTTGATGAAGATTTTTTTTGATTTTTCCGGTTCTTTGTCTAAAATTTGATGAAACGGTGTTTTGATTACTGTAGATTACTGTAGCTTACTGTAGAAACCAATTTCCTTTTGTATTTTTTTGCAAACACAATCACGTCAAATGCAGATAAAACGTTTGCAAAAGAAACCTACGAAATGCAAGATTTTCTACAGTAATCTACAGTAATCACGAACACCATCGCGTCGAATTTCAGACGAAAAAATCGGAAAAGAACTTTCGAAAACAGCTGAAAAATCTAAAAAGTCTAAAAATTTAGCATAAAATCGAAGAAAAAAAAACAATTATTTTCTCGATATATTTTCCCGATTTCGTGCAGTTTCCGTCTTTAATTTTCCGACTTTTCTTGGGAAAAATAAGTCAAAATTCAACGAACATCAGTGAGAATCGAGAAAAAAATCCGGAAAATGAAAATTTTTAGGTTACGCCAGTTGTCATTGTGGGACCATCCACAGATCGAAAAACGATGGTAATCCAAATTTACAAAAAAAATGACCATGATTTTGTTTTATTTTTTGGATTTTGTAGTTTCTGAGATTCTGAAAATTCGCTATTCCAAGGAACCAGAGTTCTAAAATTTTTTAAATTTCGGACTTCAAAACTTTGCGATTTTAAAGATCCAAGGTCAAGATTCCCTTCTAATTCTTCTGCTCTTCCAGAGAAAAACACGAAGACTACCTCCGCAAATTCGATCAACCAAGAACATGGTCCGACACAATAAGCAAATACACCGGTGACGCCTTCGGACGTCTTCTATTTAACGGTCTTTGGGGAGCCATCGTTCTTCTTCTTCCACTTCTGATTCGTCCGTTCCAACGAAGATGGTTAACAGCACTTCGTGGCGGAGATGGACCCACAATTGAAGAGGTCACTGGTACGTGCATGGCTTTTTGAACAAAGCTTTTGGCTGTGTGATGGCCGATGAATTTTCTCGGTCATAATGCTTATCTAACTTTGTTAGAAAAATAGAATCCTGAAGTTCTGGAACATATTTTACAAATCCAGGCTTGTATCCTAACTCCTGAAACCCAATTTCGGCCAATGCTGAATTTCATGGCCTAGAAGGTCCAGTCTTGTTTTGCTAGGCCATGTTTCATTGTTTTTGTTTACAAATTTTCGAGGTTTCGCATTTCGAATTCTCAAAAGATTGATCATCTAGATAAATAACCAAAAAAGGAAAGAATGATTTCATTTTGAAAGAAAAAAAACCAACAAGAAAAAACATTCCAGGAATCATATGACCTCTAAAAAAATAGTTTTGGTTTTTTATATTATGGTGGCCTAGCTATAGTGGCCTAGGAAACAGAGACGTCAGGAATCCCGACTTCCGACTTCGCAGATCACATTTTTACTTCTGACTTCCTACTTCCGACTCCCTGAGATAAAATCTTACTTCCGACTTCCGACTTCCGAGTTCAGAAATTCCTGGCATCTCTGCTAGGAAACCAAATCTCAGCAACACGCTTGGCATTAACCAGTTAGAAAAAAAACTAGGCTATTTAACCTATGCATCGCCTTTTTTGACAAGAAACCTGTAATAGACGGGCCCCTAACTGTCAACTTTGAGGTTATTGTATATCTCATTTCCTGTGAAAGATATCAAAAAGTAGTCAACTGACAAGACTTTTATCATAACATCATAAACATTTTCTCACAATCAGTTGATTATGTCTTGATATCTCTTACATGAAAAGAGATAAGAACTGTCAAAGTTGACAATTATAAGGTCCTGTTATTTGAGTTTTTCAGGATTCTAGGCCATCAAAAAACTCTCCCATCTAAAATATTTTTCCAGAGGATCATCTTGATGGCATGAGAATATCCAACGAAGAGGTTCGCCAAATTTTGGATTCCGATGGAGCTCTGAGGAAAAAGAAGGCGATGAAAGCCGAGTAAACAGGAACTGAAGATTCTAGGATCCCTTATTTTTTTGAATTTCATATTTTAAAAACTTATTTTTCCAAATAAATAATCGTGAACTTTGATCAACCTAAATATTTTTCTACAACACCAGCTAGCAAACGTTGGCATGCATGTCAGCTGATGGAAAGTTTCGTTTTCACATAGTCTACGACCTTGACTTAAAGATAAGATGAAATTCAAGCTATCAGTTATAGTGAGTGAATTAGCAATGGAGCGAATTCGAAAACATAATTCAGATTCTCATATTCATCGTTGTTCACTACTCCCAAATAAACGCAAAATCGTCTTGTAGAAATGGGACGATTGAGATGTACTCTTTGGATGGTTTCAGTAAGTGAGTTTCTAGAAGGATTACGGTAACTTTAGTAGTGCTCATCATTTTTCCAGAGACTCCATAGACCTCAACGAAACGCAACACTTTCAACTGTTCGGAGAAGAAGTGACACTTGTGAAACGAGCTTTTCTTTCCTCTGATGCTGTATGTCACATTGAAGAGTACCCTCTAAAAATGATGTCCGTGAATCGAACTGATAAAAGATATGATTGGAATCATGTCAGAGAATTTCGGATGGATCAAGAAATGAGGTCACAAGATGAACGAACCAATTTCTTCTTTTGTACAGAGCCCAGAGCAACGGAGTTCAGTCAAATGGTCAAGATTCCCGAGGGTCAAGGTGATGACTGAAAAAATTTGCTGGAAATTTTGTACTGCAAATACAGTATCCTGCAAAAAACCATATTAAGAATCTTCTATGACCACTCAATTTTAAAGTTTGAATATAAATATCTCGATTGTAAAAGATATCAATTAGAGTTCAACTAACAAAATACACATGATATTATAATGAACATTTTGTCAGTTGCAAATTTTTTGATATCTTTTATAGGAACTGAGATATATGGGCTCAAAGTTGAGGTATTTTATTTGAGTGTTTACGGTAGTCAACTTTGACATCCTACAAAAGTAATCCAGAATTTTCAAATTAGTCTGAAAATCTCCATTTTTAAAAAAGCTCTGCCATGTTATAACCCCCTCAAAGAGAGAATTTTGAGAATCAGATACCCAAGCTTCTTCAAATCTCATTCTATCTTTAATTCCAGATTTCCAAATGGTTTACTTAATGATGCCCCTCTTGGCTTTGTGCCTCATCATGTCTGCCACATTCTCAGGACTCAATTTGGCAATCATGTCGTTTAGCATTAACGATTTGAAAGTGAGTATCTTTTAACTTTCAGCCAACTTTCTCGATTTCTACGAAAGATATCAAAAATCTGGCAACTGATAAAATGTGTATCATAATTTCAGAAACATGTTATTAGTTGATAACAGTTGGATATCTTATATAGAAAATGAGCTATTTGAGCTCAAAGTTGATTACAGCATCTTGGCGTTTTTGGATTTCCAAGATGTCACTTATTTGAAAATTTTCATATTTCAGTTATCTGAAAAAGTAAACATACTGCCTAAAAATTGCCACCCTGTAGCTAGGGACACAGTAGAATAATGCAAAACATTGTTTTTCAAATAACGAAGAAATTTCCAGCTCATCCAAGGAAGTGACAGTAATCTCAGAAATCGACAACGCGCGGGAGATGTTCTACGTCTTCGAAGACACAGCAACTATGTCCTTGTGACTATAATCTTTGGAAATTGCTTCTGCAACACTTCCATCACATTGTTGCTCAATTATTTTGGAGACGTTTATGGATTCGGAGAGTTTGGATACGTCGAATTGACAGCTACAATACTTTTGCTCATTTTCACAGAGATTCTGCCATCGTTGATTTTTACGAAGTGAATTGTAGCATTCAGAATTTCAGACAACTTTTCTTTCCAGAAACGCCCTGCCCATAGCCAGCGGAATGCAATATTTTGTGATTTTCGCAATGATCGTTACCATGCCGATCAGCTATCCACTTTCGAAGCTTCTAGATCGAATTCTGGGAAAAGAAAATGCCGACGAGGCAGCACCAATGGAAGTTGATTCGGTTCAGTTGGTGGCGATGATCGATGAGAAGCTGGACGATGGAGAAGTTGGTGTAAGTGTGCTCTATGGCTAATTCTGGATAGAGCGAATTTGAATTTCCAGATGATGAATGTTGTTCAAAGAGCACTGGATCTGCGTAAAAAACGAGCTGAAGACGTGATGACTCCAATAACAGAAGTGGAAGTGATAAGTGAGGATATGGTCATAACCAAGGAATTCTTGACGGACTCGTTCGATCGTGGGTTCTCCAGATTGCCAGTGCACGATAAGGATAATGAGAATAAGGTTGGTCCTAAACTTCTTGACCGGAATATCGGTGTATTTTCAGATCTGTGGAGTTCTGAACCTCTTCGATGCGATGCTCCTAATGGATGATCAGGGCAGAGGTCTTACCACGGATCTAACCGCTGGAACCCTTCTAAGCGTCCTTGAGAAACGAAGAAAGGTATTTTCAGTGGCCTTACTTCAACCACAATGACCTAGTTTTCCAGCACTGCTTTGTCCTCAACTCTCTTCCTGTTCAACAGTTCATGATTGAGTTGCAAAGAGGATGTACCATGGCGATTGTGGTGCAGTACCTCGGAGATAAATCTGACGTAGATGCTGAAGAAAGGCTTGAAGAATTGGAGAAGAAGGAGCTGGAAAAGTTGAAAGCAAAAGAGGAAACAGACGTGGAAGTGGAAGAGGATGAGTCGGAAAAAGAAAAGGAGAAAATGGCAAAAGCGTTGAGAAGAGAGAGCTATCAAGTGATCGGGATCATCACCATGGAGGATTATATGGAGGAAGTGATTGGAGAGATAATGGATGAGAAGGATAAGAAAGAAGTGAAAACATAGTGAAACTTTTTTATTGTTCTTGAAATATAAATTCATTCAAAAACCTATTTTCAACAAATTCCTATCGCTTTATCCGCTCAAAAACACTCCTTTCCTCACACATTTCACCGAAAAAGCCTAAGCCCCGCCCCCTGTGTAAAGTATAGTGAAAGGCGAAAGTCGCGAGATGTCGGCGACACGAAATACACATAAAGAACACCTGTCGCCTCATTGCCACTGTATTCGCTGCGCGCCTCTCTATGCAGGCATTTGAGTCCCTCTCTTTGTCACCGCTTCCTTCCTTGCGCACACCTAATTCCAGTAGTAAAGGATGTGGCAAGACAGGCAGCGGTAGATAAGGGAGATTGAGACAATACTTTTTGGATTTTTGGGTGAGAAAGCCTTTGGAAAAGGCGTTTTAGGAACTTCTTGGAAACTGGTTCTTCTTCATAAATACGAGCAATAGACGGATGTTTTAGGTCAATGTGAAGTTTCTGTTATAAACTTCTTTCAAATTTTTGAATGAACGTCAATTGCAGCTTTTTTATTCGTTTTTTGAATGTTTCGGAAGCTAGATACCGGAAACTCTAATAGAATCCCTATTTATCATAATATCACCAATAGTTTATCAGTTAACAGTATTTTGATATCTTTTACAGTACATGCGACATATTAGTTCAAAGTAGAAAGAGAGGATCATTAGAGTGATACGGTATTTGAACTTTGAGCTCAATTATCTGGGTTCCCATGAGATATATCGAAAATCTTTAAACTAATAAAATATTGTTAAGATTATGACTCTTGCAGAAATTGAGATAATTCATTGTGAAGTGGGTTAGAAAGACGAATTTTGTCATATGGGATCAGCTTAAAGTGATTCGTTGTGTTTTCGTTTTTCGTTTTTCGATACCAAAAAATTCTAAAAAATATCCTGAAATTTTGAAAATTCTGTTCCCTGCTATGTCTCTCCCCAGTAAACTCCTCACTAAATGTCAGTAAACTTCCTTGATTAAGTTTATATATAACAAGTAGTGAATTTCAAAAGTTTTAATTTTCACATCAAAGTACTGAAATTTCAAAAATTTTTGTGAACCACGTGAATCTTTTGAATCTCCCAAAAGATGGACCGTTAAGTTTTTGGGAGCAACGTGTTTTTTCAACAAATAAAACAGAAATATTAACACTTTCTGAATATTTTTCCCAAAATTAAAACTTTTGAAAATAACTACTTGTTATATTATCACCTGCTCGTTATAGTTGCACATAAACTTTTAAACTTTAATTCATGCATAAAATATTTTAATTATAGAGTTGGTACGAAAGGATTACATAGATTTTGATGATAAATGAACAGGTACTGCTCACCGGAGCAAAGCGATAAGCTAAGATACTTTCTGTGGAAATTTTTGGATTCAGAAATCGTATCGTCAGAGTGCTCGACTCTCAAAGAGACCGAATAATGGGATTGTTCTGTAAACTGGTTCATTTTATAATTTCCAAATGAATGTTGAATGTTTTCAATTTCAGAGTTTCAGAATCTGAAATCGGAAATCATGTATATCTGAAATCAATGGAAATTTGGAGTGAGCTTTGAATTTGAATCTGCAAGCCGTAATTCTTGGGAAGAATCTATAATTCTTTCACTGGATTCTGTGATTCCAAAAATTTTAGAAAACTTCTGAAATCTAAAAATTCAGATTCCAGTCCCTCCATCTTCCTGAAAAACCCTCATTTCTCACTTCTCATTTCCTTCTGGGTTTCCAATGTTCTTTATGTCACGTCATCGATATCTTTTTCCCTCATGCACCTATAGGTATTGTCATAGAAATCTCACGATTTGAATTTGAAAACAAGAACAGTTTTTTGAAACGGATTCCTTTTGAAAAGAGAAAAAACATGCTCTTTTTTGAAACCGATTAGTCATGATCAGAATCTCAGAATTTCGAAAGGAAAAAGCAAGCAAAGACACTCAAAATATCAGAATTCCAGAAGTCCAAGATGTGACCACAGAAAAATAGAACTTACGGATTTTCTAGAATTTCTAGAATAGCTGCATTTTTGAAAATTTCATTCTTTAGAAGTTTCACATCTTTGCTGAATTTTTGCATTTCTAGTAATTCCGAAATTGCAGAATTTCTGAAATTCAGAGTTTCGTCATTTCGGAATTCCGGAGAGCGAAATATTGTTTCAATTATGATAAACATTTTTTCAGTTGACCGCTTTTTGGCATCTTTTACCAGAAACGAGATATATGGGCTCAAAGTTTGCTAGTGTGTTTACGGTATATTCTTAATTTTTTTTTCCAAATTCTGGTGTTTGCGATTTCTAAAGAATATGAGTTTTTCAGTTTCAAACTATTTCACTTCATAGTCAGCCATATCAAAACAAGTAAGGGGCGTGCCTCAGCAAGCCCCGCCCACTTTTGATAAGGTGGAGTGCCGGCGTGGCATTCGATGTCTGCGCCTCCCTCGCTCTCGCCCATCTCGCACATTTATTCCTTTTTTCTCCTTTGCTTTCCATTCATTTTCACTCCTTTTTCTCAACTTTTTCTTCTCTGGCACAGAGAAACAGAGGAAGAGAAGGCGAGCGCCCATTCTCGTATTCCTTCGTCTTCTCAATTTTCTTCGCTCCTTCAACCTTCGCCGTCGTCTTCTTCTAATATACATATTCCTTCGGCTCTCTTATTCCTGAAACTACTATATTCTTTGCCACGTGTCTCCAATGCTCTTCACCTCTATTTCCACTTCCACCCAAACAATTTGAAGTGGCAGTGTAAGTAGCTGGTGAAGAAATTGTTTTGAGACGAAAAGAGTTGGAAAACAACTTTGGTTTGTTTTTCTGCTATAGGTGTTTTATTGATTTTCAGATTTTTTGTTGAAAATTTTTTGAATTTTTAGGCACTTTCAGGCAAAAGGTGGTGGACATTTACCAAAATCCGTATTTGTTCTGAAAATGGTAAAAACTGGTGTCTTTCAGAAATCGGCAAATAGCTGAAAAACTAGGACTTTTCAAAAAATTCTGTCATTGCAAAGTTTTCAATCTAGGTCTGTTTTACACCCTCCGGAATTCTGAACTTGATCGGACACTTGACAGAGGAGCTCCAGACTCTTGAAAATGGACAAAAAAGCCTAAAATTAACTGAAAATATGTTTTTTTCAATATTCTTCAGACCAATATTGTATATGAAAGGGGTACGATAGCAGCATGCTGTGTGAAGACCGATCACTGTACACAGTCACGTCCGAATGCACACTCTAACTCCAAACCAAACCCCCCTTTCCCTCTATTTCAGGGTCAATTTTTAGGATTTTTTCAAAAAGGAACCGGTCAAATGTGTCACGGGGTCCAATTTGAGGGTTGGAACCGAAATTCCAGGAAAACACACACACACACACACACTTGGAAGACACCCGTGACTCGGACCGTCCAGACTTTATGGGAAATCGCGCGCGAGTAAATACCCCCTTGTTTTGAAGCAGCCGACATTTCCCGGGTTCCGCCGCCCACTATGTTTTGAATAGGAGCGAGAGGCGCGAAAAAAATAGAGAAACGAACAGAGGTGTTTTTTTTTCAGTTTTTTTGAAGAAAAAACTGCGAAAATATGGTTGAAAGGTCCTATGGCGAGAACTACCGTAACCTAAAGATATGAATTTTTGCGAATTTTTTCGGGCAATTTTTCGCTATAAAACTTTTATATTTTCCCGGTCGTTTTGGTTGAAAAGCTGTAAAAAACGAGAAAAAATACGGTAAATAAAGAATTATTTTCAGGTAACGGTAGTTTATGGAACCTAACAGAATTTTTAGATATCTTCTGAACTTGAAAACGAATAGTTGTTATTGGTTTTAATAAGAGAAACATGTGATTTTGTCTTCTCTCAAAATGTCAAGTCAAATCAAAAGTGCATATCACATAAAAATCGTCAATTCAAAACGAGCCTAATAGGCCGAGACATTTATAGGAGCACAAAATTTGTCTCTCTCTTTGGACTCAACTGACGTCATCTCCATAGTAACCGAGAAAAAAACAAGTCGCGTCATTTCAAATTCATGTTTTAACAGAAGAAGAAAAAGAAGGAAAAGAGAAGAGGATCTGAATTAGAAAATGTTTTTATTTTTGTGTCTGAGGTCCGGATGCCCGCTAACTTTGTTTAATCAGTGGCTGAAAACCAATTCTTGCAGGAAGATCGTAAAACTGGAAAAGTACTCTGGACTTCAGAATCTGAAGTTCCCTGGGGAGATTCTACAAACTTCTATATCCATTAGAATGATTGGTTAGAGTGGGAGAATGTCTAAAGCTTCAGGAAAACTTAAAGAAGTTTCGAAAGAAAGGGGACAGGAAAAATTTCAGGATTTTTATGGGACGACAGTGTGCATTCTGACGTGACGGTGTACAGTGAGCGGTGTTCACTCATCGCGTGGCCATCGTTTAAATATGACATAGGCTACAGTAGCTCAGCTGTTAGCAACGGTACACCTCCAATAGTGGGCCTAAAAGTTCAACTCCTCAAAGGACTTTTTGGACAAACCTATTTTTGTGATGCGAAAATAATCGACAGGAATGGTGTTCTGCCGGAAGATTACTGTAGATTACAATTTCCTTTTGTAGTTTAAAAACTTTGTAAATATAATACAGAAATATAATTTTTATTGTTGATTCAACACTTTTTTTCGGACAATGAATGTTTTTTGAAGAAAAAAAATTCACAGAATATTCAAAAATGTTTTGAGCAGAGAGAAAGAAGAATGGATTTTCAATGAGGAAGTATATTTAGAACTGAAATATATAAGTTAGAATAATGTATAAAAATAGAAAAATATCACAGAAAAAGAGGAAATTCAAGAGAGAGAATAAAGTATGGAAACACCGACAGATCATCAGTTAGAAATTTTTAGTGAACAGAAATGAATTAAAATTTGAAGATTACGCTAAAAGTCAGAAAAAGAAACAATTTTTAGAGAAAGTTGAGTGTTCATGGGGGGAGGATCATGGATTTTTTGGGGGGATTTTAGTGATAGAAATGGCAGGAAGACAACGGGGGGAAAATGCAGTCAGTCTGCTAGAAGGCAGTATTTAGGGAATTCAGTAGCGGTGACGTCTTCTGAATAGAAGAAATATCTGATCTACTCATCCTCGAAATCGTACAGCTGCTTGTACAGCGGACAACACCAACAACACCAGCACGACATGGCGATGAGCACTGGAATTTAAGAAATTTTGAAACTTTGGTTTTTTTCGAATTCTTTTATTCTAGAAGTATATAAGGATCTGGGATTCTAAAGATCGAAGAATCTAAAAGCCGAAGAATCCAGGAATTCCTAAATCTGTGATTCGTTGAATTCATGAATTCATGAATTCAGGAATCCAGGAATCCAGAAATCCGGGAATCCAGGAAATCAGGAACCTGGAAATCAAAAAATCTAGAGATCAAGGAATATTGAAGTCTAGGAATTCACGGTCAAAAAATCAAGAAACCTAGGTATCTCAGAATTCACGAATCCAAGAGTCTGGGATTCTGAGATATTAAGAATCCTCTGGTTCATGGATTTGTGAATTCCCAGAATTTTCGATCCCAACTTTTTTCTCGAAATCTCACCTAGCAATAGGACGATAGCCGCCAAAATAATTGCAACAACTGCTCCAGTTGGAATGGCAAATTGACAGCAAGACGGTTTCCATGATCCCATATAGGGGAATGTACAGCACCAGTTGTAGTTGTCCCAATCGGTTGGTTGTGGGCAGAATGCCAAATATCCTGAAAAATAATTATTTAGGTCATCGGATTCAGGATTCTGCCCCTTAATAGAATGCCCCAAACCGTCAAATTGAAGGTTATTTAACTCATATCAGACATATTCCGTCAGTTAATGATTTTTTGATATCATTCACAGGAACCGAGATGAACTAGCTCAAAGTTGTATTTGCTAAAAAGTGCATTTCTTGAGGGATGTGCCGAATGGAACTTTTTTAGAATTGTGAGGAAATCCGAATTTCCTTTTGTTCAATTTTAGGAATTCAGAGCTTTGGATTATTCCGAGAGTTCCCATAATCGGAAAACCAAAATTTTATGGAAATTATATTCTAAAAATGCTCGGAATTCAATAGAGTCGAGGAATCCAGAAATCCAGAAGTCTGGAAATTCAGAAATCCAGCAGTCCAGGAATCCAAGAATCAAGGAGTTTGAGATTCTAGAATTCTAGGATTCTCGGATTCCAAGATTCTAAGATCATATAATTTCAAAAATTGAAGAATCCAGGAATCTAGGAATTCCCAGAATCCCGCTCTTTACAATGAATGCTTCCAGAAAATCCATCATTTTCATGAAAATCATAAATGATAGATTCGTAAAAATCCAAAAACTGTACACGTACCGTATCCAGATGGACACCAGAAGATTCTTCGATTTCCAAGTCTTCCTTCGATGTATTGTGTGATCGGATCGTTCAAACCTTGAGCATCGGCATAGTAGACTGAAAAATATTTCGAATAAATTTTGGGTTATCAGATTTGAAAGTTTGGTTTTTTAAAATTCAAATTTTAATATTTCGTCTGATCTGTCCGACTTTTTACTTTTTTTGAAATTTTTATTTTTTGAAGATTCTTTTTGATCAATTTTCGTTGCAATAAGAATAACAAATTGCACTGTTTCTGGGTTCAAAAAACTTATAATTTTTTCAAAAACCTTACCAACTGTGCAAAGAATCGCGGCAAACGCCAAGTGCCTCAGTCGAATTTCCATATTAGACTCTCTGAAAAAAATTAAAGAAAATTGAGAAAAACGGAAATCTGAAAAAAAGAAGAAATGGAGACAAAAATAGAACAAAACGAGCTGATAACAGGAGTCGATAAAAATTGAAGGAAAGAGGAAAATGATCGAAATGATTTGAGGAGAAAAGGAAAAGAAATTTCTGGAGTAGGAACTCTGGAGTTTTGAAATTCTGAGATTCTAAGATTCTTGGATTCGAGGATTCAAGGAAACAAGAATTCAAGGAGTCGAGACTTCTGAGAACCTGAGATCCCAAGACTCCAAAGTTCCAGGATTCTATGATTCTGAGATTTCTGTGATTCACGGGTTCATAAATTATAGGATTCTAGAATTTTGAAATTTAGAGTTTCTGAAATTGAGGAATTCTAGGATTCTATGATTCTGAGACAAGCAAAAATCTGAGACAAGCAAAGAGCCAGATCAATAAGGAGTAAGGAGAAATGGAAGACTAATTTTTCTTATCAATACCAAAAAAATCGTCTCCTCTCTCTTTTTCTTCCAAAAATGACTCACTGGAAGAGTCAACAAACACTGAGAAAAGAAAAAAAGATTTCGAAAAAGTTGTTTGTACGATTATTGATTGGAAAACATTAAGTCCGTATGGCAAAAGCAGAGCCCCCACCGGTGGAACATGTATGTGCTCTTCGGGGAGGTGAGACGACCTTAGGAGGACGACATGTATTTGTTTTGAGATGGAGAGAGAGAGAGAGAGAGAGAGAGAGAGAGAGAGAGAGAGAGAGAGAGAGAGAGAGAGAGAGAGAGAGAGAGAGAGGGAATGAAGGAGCAAACAAAAGGTACATATGAGAGAGAAGGGATGACCTGTCTGTAGAAGATCAGAGGAACGAGGAAGGTTCAGGCGGCCGCCGATGGGAACAAGAGCGTGACCCTTTCGGAAGAATGTTTCGGAATTGATGTGTGTGCTTGAGCTTGCCGATTTTTGCCAAGGCTAGGCTTTTTGGGTAACTTTTTGCATCTACAGTAGTCCTATGTAGTTTTCCAATTGGCTCTCTTAACCTAGCTGTCTGGTTAACTTGAATTAGTCACGATGAAGCTCGGATGCAAGATCCACAGTAATCCAACCGGTTCTAGAGTTTAAGATTCTAGTAGTTCCACACCAGGAAAATATTGCAAAACTGTAGAAACACGGAAATATCCAAATTTTAGAATTATCGAATATCGGAATATTAGAATCTCAAAATCTCCAAATCACAGAAACACAGAAATGCAGAAATTGAAAACCAGGATTTTAGAAATTCCGTATTTCAGAAGTTTCTAATTTTTCAGAAGTTTAGAATTCCTGAATTTCTGAAGTATGCGATACCGGATATTCAGAGCTTAAATGATCAGAATTTCTGAATTCCAGAACACCTGAAACCCTGACTCCCCGAATTTCAGAATCTTAGAATATTAGAATTTTGGAATCTCGAAATCTCATAACTAAAACTTTTCGAAGTTGCAGATTTCAGAAGCTCCGAATATGGGATTTTCATGTTTTTGGATTTTCAGGTTTTCGGGTTCAATTCTTAGTCAAGATATTAACAATTCGTCAACTGATAAACTTTGTCATTTTATGACCAACAAGTCGTCAGTTGAAAACGTTTTCATATCATTGATAGGAACCGGGATAATTGAGCTGCAAACTTTCTCGAATCTTTGACAAGAGTCGAGAAAAATTGGCTCAAAGTAAAAAATTAAGGACTCTTCTAATACAGGGTTTTAGGTATAAAATAAGTTGAAGAGCAAAGTTATCAACAAAAAAAAAGAAATTTTCTCCATATTACTCATATCGTTCTCCTGATACCTTCCCACCATTCCATTCCCTTCATCAGTCATGAATAACAAATGAGGAGGCAAACATTCAGATATGGAACTTTTCCGGTGAGTCACGCATCACTGCGGAGGCTGTTATCACATATGGAGAGAGAGAGTGAGAGAGAGAGAGAGAGAGAGAGAGAGAGAGAGAGAGAGAGAGAGGGAAGTGATTGCTGCCACGTCACATCAATACCATAATGAGCAGCTACAAGACGGGGCGGCTCAGAGCTCACCGAGAGAAGGAACAATAACAAACAAACAAAAGAGTTACAAGAAGTGAACAAACACCAAGGCAACATTTTATTATCAGTAGAGCGCAAGTTCACTTTTCGACAGCTTCAGCAGAAAGTGCTTGCATTGCTTTGAGCTTGCTCAGGGCATGGGCAGGTTCTAGGAGGATCCATCTGGAATTTTTTTGAAATTGTTGGGAGAGGTCAACTATTAGATTTTTGGGCAATTTCGAGATCTGAATAACATAATTTCTTCACTATTTCTGGCTAGGCAAGGGTTCCCAGAATTTCGAAAATTGAATGAATGAAAGGTAATACTCTCCTTCCCAAGTATGACTCACTCGCACTCATGTTTGCGTTCTAAAAGTCGCAATCGACGCTCGATTTTGTTCGTTTTGATTCTCTTCCTAAAAAGGGTGTTTTATAGAGAGGATGGAGAAAATTCGCTCTACTGATAAACACTTAGGAAATGTTTTCCAGTCGTCAGCGTTGTGCTCTATTATCTCGACTCCTGTGAAAGTTATCAGAAGTCTGTCAACTGATAAAACATTGGTGATGTTATAATAAATATTTTATCACTTGACACATTTTAGATATCTCTTACAGGAACTGAGATATACAGGCTCAAAGTTGGGTGGGCATTTTTCAAAAAAAAAAGCTGTGATTATCAATAGAGCGAACGTTCTCCTACTCACTTCAAGAAATAGAAAACGACGAGAAAGACGAGAGCTTGAACAAGGAATTTATAGGTCGCGTACAGGGTACTACTTCTCTGAAAGCACAAAAACGGGATATTCGTAATTAGTGATTTGGCTCACCACATCAACGAACATGGGAAACTTTGTAGGTTAACAGATAGGATAAAGGGATGCAGTTGATGGCTGGGAGCAAATTTGGATGGCTCAATATTGGAATTATGTTTCGTGGATTTCACGGAAAATATTAGCCATTCAAAAATCGAATTTTCTAGACAACTGGCTCCTTTTATGAACTTTTATATCTTAAAACACAATGATGGTATTTTAAATTTGTCAATTGATAAAATAAAGATAATGAAATCCTGCACATTTTTAACATTTTTTGTATAGGTACCAGAGATGTCAGGAATTCCGACTTCCGACTTCCGCCTTCCGACTTCCGGGCATTTTTCCCTTCCGACTTCCGACTTCCGACTTCCGAGTTCGAAAATTTACTTCCGACTTCCTACTTCCGACTTCCGAGAAACAAGTTTTACTTCCTACTTCCGACTTCCGACTTCCGAAAAACGCACATAACTTCCGACATCGGAGTCTAGAACTTCACCAACCACTTTTTGCAGAAAAATTGCGAGATTTGTCCGGTTTCGACTAGAAAAATCAAAAAAATTGCCGAAATTAGCGCGAATAACATGAATTATGATCCGAAATAACCAGAGGTTACCAAAATAGCTAAATTTTTGAACGTTTAATTCCGACTTCCTAATTCCGACTTCCTACTTCCCAGCGTTTTTCACTTCCGACTTCCGACTTCCGACTTCCGAGTTGGAAATTTTACTTCCGACTTCCTACTTCCGACTTCCGAGTTCAAAAATTTGCTTCCGACTTCCGACTTCCGACTTCCGGAAATACAATTTTACTTCCTACTTCCGCCTTCCGACTTCCGAGTTCTAGAATTCCACTTCCTGACACCTCTGATAGGTACCCTGGTTTTTGAGATATGCAACTTTATTTTTCCAAGAGTCTTTGAAAAGTACCATATTTGCTCTAATAGAAGCCCATCCTATACGAGCAAATTGAGCTCAATTATCTCGGTTCTTGTTAAAGATATCAAAAACTTGTAAACTGGTGAAATGTTTATAATATCATAAGAAAAGTTTTACTATATCTCAAAAACTAACAGTACTGACAAAGAAAGTTTGACTGATAAAACAAAGATAACCAATTTTTACACATTTTACTAATATAATGTTCATGATAATGTGATAAATAATTTAGTAGTATGTCACTTTTTGATATCTCTTCCAGAAACCGAAAAAAATTAGCTCAAAGTTAGCTATAAGGGGGGGGGGTTGTTTGCAAATAAGCGATCTATCTGCCTGACTAGTTGGTTCAAAATACATGGCCCTAGTAACTGTAGAAATGACCTGGTAAAACTGGCCACGTGGCTCACAACAGACCCATAGAAAAATCACGGGCGAGGAAGGAGAAGCATAAGAAGAGAAAAGGAAGAGAAAAAGAAAAAGTGTACAGTTATATTGAAAGAGTCTTGTTCTTCTTCTTCTCCGCAGGTATGTGTCGTCTAAAATTATATTGTTGTGCTTGACGGGGACGGTCCAAAAGAGAGAAGGAAAGAGGAAAGAGTGTTTGTATGCAAATTGCGATTTTTGTTTGCTTTTCGTCCCCTCCTCCCCGTACCATTCCTCTCATTTTTATGTCTGCACACTCTCCACACTTTACGTACTATTTCCAAATCTATTGATTTTTGGAATTGATAACATTTGGAGAGTAGAAATGTATGAGGGAAGAGCACACACATATTTGTGATTACGGGGAAGACATGTACTTGGAAAACAAAATGTGGAGGCTGGCGTGTCGTTGGCGCGTTTGCTACTGTATAATTAAATGTCTGAAATGTTGAAACTCAGATTCAGAGGCATAATTTCAATTCGGTCAAAAAGTTTTATTTAAAGAAATCAAATGTAAAAGTGGGTATAACGTTGACATGCCGAATGACTTGTGACTGTGCTGGAGACGGTTTGCGAGTGGTGATCAACTCGAAAATCACCAGGATCGCGGTCAAAACCAATCCGACGACCAGAAGAATGAAAATGCCACCAATGGATTCTCCATCGTCTTGATCTTTCCGTTTCGGTTGTTCGCAAACCACTGATTTGTCCTGAAAGTTGATGGCTACATTTGAGCTCAATTGTTTCCTATAAGATATGTCGTGAAATTGAAAACTGATTAGATGTTTGCTATAATGTCATCAAAATTTTATCAGTTAATCAATTTTGGATATTTCTTATGGGAGCCGAGATAATTGAGCTTAAAGTGCAAGTACAGTTAAGACGCGCCGACAGCAGCAGTGCGCGTTCTTGATTAACTCGATTCCTATGAGCGATACCGGAAAGTACCTAACTGACAAAATAATTTTGACATTATAATAAACATTTTGTTAGTTGATAACTTTTTGATATCTTTTAAAGGCACCAAGATAATGGATTTGAAAGTAAACACACTCAAATAGCCCAAAACATTCTAATTGGATTCAACAAACGTTGAGCCTATCTCTCTCATTTTCAGTTACAGATACCAAAAAGTGATCAACTAACAAGATGTTCATCATTATATCAAAAAGAGTTTGTCAGTTGACCACTTTTTGGTATCTCTCACAAAATTCGAGATAAACGTGGTCAGAGTAAAAGTTAGCGGAGTCATTCTATTAGAGCTCACCTTCCACCACTTCTCCTTCAACTCGGTCAATTCTGTTTTCTCTTGCAATCTCAAAATGGCTGTGGATATCAATTCTCGGTATGGCGACCCTTTTGGAAGTCCAATACCGTATCCTTTTTGATCAATCAGTCCACCGATTTGCATCAATTCGCAATCACGCTCCACCGCGTATTCTAACATTGAGGATTCCATCAAATATGCATAGTCGGAGCTCTGAAAAGATTACAACAATATGGAAAAAAATCGATTAAGCAGATCATCTTCCCAGGAGTCCTGTGCGAGGTATTGTAAAAAATATGGATAAGGATTTGAAGAGGTGACATTCGATCTTCCCAGGAGCACACCCACATCCATCCCCTGTACATGGTATAGTGGATGGTGGAACCCGTGAGATGTCGGCAGCTCTCCCAGACACCCCTATATAAGTGAACCACCCGTTTAGTGTATTTGTTCTTCCGAGAACATATACTAAAATTGGAACAATACAGAGAAGATTAGCATGGCCCCTGCGCAAGGATGACACGCAAATTCGTGAAGCGTTCCAAATTTTTTTGAGTGATTTTTAGGTCAGCTATATCAAGACTTTGTATTTAGAGAACTTCGACTTATTTATTCCATGTAATTTTGAAAACAATGAAGGATTAATTTATCGAAAAAATGAAAAGGATCACTGTAGGGAAAAATCGAAATAAAAATGAATGTCTGAAAAAGTTTTACCCACCTTGACCCTCGCGATTCCCTCCTTTGAAGACTGCACAAAGAGCCCTGGAGAACTAGACATCAGTTGCCACATTCGTTCATACGTCTCGATTTTAGATTCCTGAAATTACCCGTCCAATTAGGCTTCTCAGTAACCGCATTACATTAAAAAATGACATGGTCGATCCTCTTCCCAGCGTTCCATATTTGATTTTCGTCTGTCCCGCCAAATCGTCAGCATTCTCGATCGGTGTCTCCATTCGTCTTGTCGTCAGTACTGCAGCCAAATTAGCGGTGTAGGAAGAAATCAGAATTAGAGCGAAAAACCACCAGATTGCTGTGAGAAGACGAGTTGATGCTGCACGAGGACACAGTTCGCTTCCCTGGAAATGAAAAGATCTCGGCTTTTTGGTATGGGTATTTCTGGGAAGTGAAGGATTCGACGGCTTGAGCCTATTTCCGAAAGAATGGACGGTTTGGTCCACGATCCTGTTTCCGACAGCCTTATCAGCGGAGCTCACTTGCTAACTGTATCTCACCTGTTGCATCAAGGAGCATACTGTAAACCAGAAAGAGTTTCGGAGCGAGAATTGATTGTCAACTGGTTTGTATTGCCCGTTGTCCTCGTCTCGCTCGAATTGCTCATACGGACTTATTCTGGAAGATTTTTTTGGAATTTAATAGTACCTTGGGACATATTTAAAGGTGGAGGATCTCTGAGTTACGCGGTTGCAAGCCACTCACTTGGCTATAATCCAAATCGCCACTGATACGACGAAATAACTTGCAAACGTCATAATCCAAACTTGAGTGCTCAACGGATCCATGAATTTGAACCAGTCGGAATCGGTGATTCGAGGTTTCTGAAATCCCCAATTTTTAAAGTCAAAAGTTCTGCTAACCTTGAACAAAATCGAAATTCCCAAGTGCATATATGGAACGGTGAAGTCAATCACCTCCGATCTACCATAGCTGATGGTTAAGGAAGCTACCGCGAGATCAGCATCCTAAAAAAAACTACTGTAACCTTTTTTTCGATTTCCCGATTACCCCTCTCTGTAACTCTCCAACCATTCCACTCCACTTCCCATTTGACTCTTTTGAGCCATACGCGTTATCTCGCACTTTTTGAATTGTGAATGTGAATTTTAGGATATTTGCGATTTTCTAAATAAAATTTATTTCAGGATTACTGTAGCTGTTGTCCTACATGCAATAAATCGATACAGTATCCCTCGTATGATCCATTCGATGTCATCATCACGAATGGAGCTTCTAGGTAGACAGAAATCTTCAAATGCTTCCCTTCTAACGTTAACTTTTCAGTGGAATTCGCAATTACGACGGCTTCAGAAGATGCGATTCGTCTGGTACGACTACTCCACTCGGCGAATTTTTGATATGCTGAAATTTTGACCTGAAATGTTTTTCTGTAATCAAACTTACTTAACTTTCTCCTGTAGACGTGCAAAGTGTAATTGGATCTCTCTCCAGATGGTGCCCAATGCAAGTCTCCAGAAATTCCAGATAACGGAGTCTCAAAGAATTTCTTCTTGATGTCACTGCCAGCTTTCCAAGTCTCTCCACACCGTGGCTCCTCCCAAATGTGAATGGATTTCATAGATCGGATGAGTAGGCGGAGGGTATCGATCCAAATGGATGTCGTGTACTGCAAGTTTCAAAATGTTGTATTTCCTTATTTTCTGAATCTCATAGAATTTGCCTAGAAAAGTCCCACTCATTCGGAATCTGTTTTCTTACCGGAACTCCTTTCTTCGGAAGTCGAATCGAGGATTTATGAACAATTTCTTGTCTAACATCTTCGATAAACTCAGAGTTGACATCGTGTACACCAAATGAAGTGATATTGCAATCTTCAATCCCTCTGATACTATCCAAATCCACCGTTACCAGATCCTGAACGTAATGTTTATTTGTCTGTTGGATATCACCCGTTATGGCTTGTCGGATATGGCTCAGATCGGGTACGGTTTTGTTTCTTTTTGATTAGTATACTCTGAAATTTTCAGACAAATTTAACAATTCGGGACATTTTTTTAGATTCCGAAGTTGACTATTTCCCATTGTCCAGTGCTTTGCATGACCTACCATATCCATAACCACATAATGATACAAAACCCCACACATTGACATATTGGCAGCCTGTTCCAAAAAGTGAAGAGCTCGCGGTAGTGGGATATTGATGACGATACGGTACCGGTCTAAACTTTGAAATCATCAAAACTTGAGTTTTTGGGAACAATGTACTAACCCAATTTATTCTTAATATGCTTCAACTCATTTCCATAATCATCGCCGTGCTTGAGACGGACCAATTGAGACGAAAACGAATCGGGGTCAAAATGTCCGGCTGTTATCATATCAGTAACTTCGAGAAGTTCATCAGCTTCATCGAACACCACCACCACATCTTTCCATTTTTCGCGTTTTATGAATGCAGCAACAGCCAGGGATTTGGCGTTAAGATGAGGGTGAAGATGGGTTGAAGGACGAGTTGGAGGTGATAAATGGAGACTAACACAAGGAACATTTGTGTTATCAGCGATGCTCTGGAAAAGCAGAATTTGAAATGTGTTGTTTTGATACCAAAATCATTAAATTTAGAAAGTTCGTTGAGGAATTATTAACTTTTCTGGCTTTTGAAGGATTGCTTTTGCACAGATTTTTATTCCACAGATTACTGTAACCTTTAAAATGAACTAAAAATCAAATCAAATAGACCACTGTGAGCCGAACTTCAAATTCTCAAAATCTAGATATTCTTTGCTCTCTCAAGTTTTCAAGATTTCAAAATTGACTGTTTTCGGTCGCAATAATCGAAATATGATATATACGGTACCTTACATCTCAAAACTTTAACTGCGATCAAAAACTTCAACTACAAAATTTAGACCATTCTCTAGCTCGTTCCGCTTTTGATAAATTTGGATTTACCTGAACTATTGCCGCTGCTGCCATATGCCCTTCATATTGTTCCGGAAGAATTACAGCCGATGCACCGAGTGCCAAACAGTTGCATACTGAAAAATATAATAGTGCGAATTTGCTTTTTTTTAAAAGAAGTACTCCCACTTTCTTGTTTTATCCGCCACAGCGGTTTTGTTTCGTAAGGAATCACTTGAACTCGAAAGTCCACAAATTCTAGCACCGGGTTGATTTCATCGATGAGATTGGCAGGGACAGCTGGAAAGTAGGACATTTTTGAATTTTTGAAGACTTTGCATTAGAGCACACTTGCGTACCGATTTTATAAGCGTTGGAAATAAAAATAGGGAGCCAAAGGATACTTAAGAATTGGAGGATTTGCATATAGGATAACACAAAATGTAAAAATAGGAAAAATGGAAAAGAAGCATGTTCCAGAATGTCAATTCCAATTAGCAAGACTAATGGACACTGATTAGGTCCACTTAGCCACTATGCCGACATCTGGAAACATGGACGCACAAACTGAAAACTTGCTCTTTCCCCCGGCCACCTGTCAAAAAATTGGGTTGCAAAAGACATGTTCTTCTTCTTCCCTTCGCTCAGCCATCACATTTTCCTGTCATTTGGGAGCGCATCCAGTACACAAACAAGTACTCCTTCTCCACGTGTCACTTTGGATTCTCGTTACATTCCGTTTTGATGAGTTTGTTGTTCGGATGAGATTCAGGTGGAATCAGATGAGAGAGATGTTGTTGTTTATGGATTGAGCGCGTCTGTCTGTGTGTCTGTCTTTTGGTTTTAAAACTGTTTGTTGGAAAATATTTTTTGATTTTTTTGAATATTTGGGGTGTTGGCCATAGTTTTCTAATTTTTTTTATTGTAAACCCTGTATTAGTAGGCTTTTCCAATAGAAATCCTTTTGAAATCGTGTTGTTTTAAATTAATAATTTCCGTACTTTTCAATGAGACATGTCCCGGAAAATTCACAATTTTAAAGAGAGTGTTTGAAGCAATTTTGTCTCGAAAAAAATTAGAAGCCCCCTCTATTTGAATGGCCCTGTAACAGAAGAGCACTCCGGAGGTACCATAGAATGGCTGGACCTTCTAAAAATGATATTTTAATAGAATTTCTAATAATTATATTTCAAAGTTACTTTAATTTCTGGAAATTCATTTTTTGGACATTAAAAAATTTTCGCCTTCAGTAAGCACTGCAAATATTTTGAAAACCCATAAAACCTGTGAAAAGAGCCCCTAACTTCGAGCCGATTTATCTCATTATCTGTTAAAGATACCGAAAAGTTGCCAACAAAAAAATTGTTTATCATAATATCACCAATATTTTATCAGTTGACAGGTTTCTGATATCTTTCAAAAGAACCGAGATAATTGAGCTCAAAGCTGACGCTTTGGATGGGCTTTCATTAGACGAAATAGAGTATTCATTCAAAGCAAAAAATGTGTGGCAATTTATTTCCTCTGAAATTCGTCAAGATCGCCTGGGCACCTGGCCAATAAATCTCTATAATATGAGCGACAAGAATATATTATCTCTTTATTCTTTCTTTTGTTTTCTTATCCCATGAGATCTATGAATAATGAATCTTCTTCTCTTTCTCGTGGTCATCCATCCCAATAGATAAATCCAGAAACATTATCCATCTCTCTCTTGTGCCGACGAAAGGTGTACGCGTAACTGATTATTACACTGATTTCTCTCGCTGATCCGAAAACTCTTATCGAACAGAGATCAGTGAGAGAGTGTGGGAAAGTGGGAGACGCAGAGATGGGAAGGATGAGACATGTGGTTAGTTAGGGAAGAGAGTCCAGTAATTTGAACTTTTCGTTTCGAAAGTTAGAAGTCACATTTGTATTCAATGCTTTGTAAATTTTGCTCAGCGAGAGCAGTGTGATGGCCTAGGATTTTTGAAGTTTTGGGTTTCTAGGCCATCTTATTCCAAAAAATTTTCTAAAAGTAATGCGATTTCTAGGCCAAGTGAACTTTTAGGTCATCAAAGTGGATTTCTAGACCACCAATCCCGAAATTCTCTGATGTGAATATTCTATTCATTTTTTCAGCTTCCTGACGTCATCCATCATCTTTTTTCTTCTCCCCATTTTCTCCCTCCTCTTCTTGTTCTTTTTTTTCACTCCGGAACAACCTTCCGAATCCTTTTCCTGCTTCTTCTTCCTCTCGTATTCCAGCCATTTTATGCATTTTTATGCATCCGTGGTTTTTCGGTTTTCAAGTTTTTTGAGGTTTTTTTTGAGTGGGCTTGAAGGTTCTAGTGGCTTCGGCACAAGTTTTTCAGATTTAAAAAATCCAAAAAGATTGAAAGATATTTGGATTTTTTGAAAACTTCTTCAGGCAGCTTCTGAATATTTCCGAATTGTTGAAAAACCATTAAAGTTTCTGGAAAAGTTTTATAGCCCCTGCATGAGAAAAACGGCTTGAAAAATGTTGAAAACCGATTCTGGGTTGATTCGAAACTTTTTTCGAAAAGTTTTTTAAACTGTACCCCTTCTGGAAGGATCTGGAAAGTTCTGGAAGAATTGAGGATCTGGAAGTTTTTAGCTCCGCATTTTCAATTTCTGAATTTTCGCTCCTAATTTTCAAAAACCCGTTTGAACATATGACCTAGATTTTTTTACTGCTACACTTTATTTCTGTAGATCACATGATTTTTGAGGATTTCTCATGTTATTGCTCATCACCACTTATCGTAAAACTATAGCATTTTTAGTCATTCTAACCATACGCTCTTCATTTTTATGTGGAAATTTACAATCCGTAAACTTTTTCCCATTTTTTTCGGACCCGAAAATTTAATTGTCCCACAAGAAATACCTTGAAAATAAAACATTATTAAGTGGACTCTTTTCAGAGGCGGAGCCAGGAATTACAGGTTTTCGGATTGTTGAATTTCTAATGTCTCGGCTTCCCGAATTCTTGAAATCCTATTTTTCTAGAAGCTTGAATTTTTGGATTTTTTAGATTTTCAGATATTTGGATTTTCAAATGCTCAAATTTTCGAAAATGAATCTCCAGATTTTTTGTAAGCTTCTAGAAAATTTCCAAATTTTATAGAAATTCTGGAACGGCTGAATTTTCTATGTCCCCTAAATTAAAAGGTCAAATTTGGTTGGAATTCAAGGAATAGTCGAAATCGAACTGAAAAAGTATGAATTTCCAGCTAACCAGTCTTTCTAGAAAATTCTCAAAAATCCCATTTGCCTCCTTTCTCCCTCTTTCACCCAATTTTGCTATCAATCCTCTCCTATTAAGTGCTCTTCTTCATCTTCTTTTCCATCACGCCTTCTTCTTCTTCTTAATTGAAAATCTCCCTTTCTTCTTCTCTTGAAGATGCTGTCGTTCTTCTTCCCCACGTCTTCTATTTGTTCTTCTTCTTTGTCCATTCAATACTTTCTGCTTCTTCTTTTTCTTCTTCTTCTTATTCCTTCCAATTCACGTAATCCGATTCTTCGGAAAAGCGTTCAGCTAGAACCACATGTCATTTTCCGTAACGTCTTCTGAAGTTAATCAAAATGTTCCATAACGTCTTCCATGAATTCTGAGCACTTAATTATCCCAAGTTTTCCGATTCCCACCTTCTCATCAATCATAATTTCCCTCCCGAACAATTATGATGGATTTAGACGTCAGCAAGCACATTTTCTCGCCTCCACTCCCCAACTGATCACACATATCTTCCTTTTCACTGCGTCTCTCATTTTTCCGTACTCTCTCGTTAATTTGTGATGAGCACACTTTTTTCTGTAGTGTGGAACGACCATATTTTTTCTCGGCTCTTTGTGGGGGATACTTTTCTTAAGTGGCCAAAAAGTTAGATGTTTGGAAAAAGAAGAAAAAGAAGATTCTAGAAAAAGTGATACATATTTTTCCCTTGGGAATATTTGGTTTGGATGGAATGAGCAACAATTTGACGAAACGAGCAGAATTTGCGTATGTCTCTTGAAATTTTTGACAGTTTAGGATTGTTGAATTGTTGAATTTTTAATTTTTTTAACTTTATACTATCCGACTTTCTGAACATCCGAATTTTTCCGTTTTTGAAACATAGATTTTTGACGTTTAGGTCATTTTTTTGCTCATTATCAATTATCGTAAAACAATAGCATTTTGTAGCCATGTTAACTATACATTCTCCGTTTTTATGTCGAAATTTACGATTCGTACGCTTTAAAACATTTTTAGTGAACCGAAAATTTTATGTGCCACAAGAAAACACTTGAAAATAAAACATAATTGACAGGGCCCGCGGAGCCTGAAATTTTGGATTTTTGAATCGTTGATTCTCTGAATTTTAGGGTTCTAGGTGCTTAAATTTTTAGATTTTCTACACTTTTCGAAAATTTTGATTTTTGGATTTTAAATTTTTTATGATTTTTGGATTTTTGGATTTTTGAGCTCCCGAACTGATTATTTCATAATTTCAGATTTCAAGATTTTCGGATTACAAATTTTCGAATTTCTGGATTTCCAAAAGTTCGCATTTTTGGAATTTTACACTTTCGGGTTTTAGAATTTTGAATTGCCGATTTTTTTGAGTATTGCATTTTCGAATATTCTGAAATTCTGAATTTCCGGAATTCCGATACTTTGAACTTCAGAATTTTCTAACTTTTGGGATTTTTGAAAGTATTTCGATTTTGACATTCTAAATTATTAACTTTCTGAATTTTGAATTTTTGGATGCATGGAAATTCAGACTTTCGGATTGCCGAATTTACTCTCGAATTCTCCAATTCTGAATTTCTGAATTTCTGAACTCCAGAAATTCTGAATCTTTTTGGGTTCCTCGATATTTGAATATCCCAATTTTTGAATACGAAATTTTAAATTTTCGAGTTATGGAATTTTCGGATTTTCTCGAAAACTGAACGTTTCGCATTCCAGGACCCTCGGAACTCTAGAACTTTTTTAAAATATCAAGATTTCATACTTTTTTGTGTTGAAAAACAACCAAAACTTCTTCTCATATTACTAGTCTTTTTTCTTAAGAAAATCTTACGATTTTCTTTTTGTTTTTTTTTAATATTCACAGTAATACGATGCTCTTCTTCGCAATTTTCCTTCAAAATGTGAGCCAATATTCTCTCATCATGCATGCACAAGTACATCTATTTCTCCCCTCTTTTCTCCGGATTCTTTTCGCACACAACTCGAGAGAGGTCCCAAGAATTAATACTTTCAGCTAGAGACGCAGACAATTGCGAAACGACAACAAGAGAGTGGGCCCAAAAGAGACACAGACACAAGACAGCTGACGACACTCTGGTTCTCTACTAGGCGAGAGACGCAGGATTCCATTGATCGACGGCGCTTCCGCTCCCTTCTCTCGCCCAGTTTACTCCTTTGTACACACCCGACCCCCCACACGTCTTCTGAATCACACCCACGTCTTCTGAATTCTCCACGATGGTGGAACTGTGCGAATTGCACATGATGCCCGATGAGGATCAATGGCCTGATGACATTGATGCTCGAATCGCGGCGCTCAACTTTTGTGGTGAAGATTCGATGCTTTTTGAGTCTGTGGATCCATCAGTGTCCACGGATTCATTGGATTCGACACAGTTTCGAGAGAGATGTCAGATGAAAAAAGAGGATTTTCAATTGGCATTTGCGGACTCTGGGCATTGGCAATCAGGTATAAATGAGAATTTGACGACCTGGGGACGGATTCGATCTTCTGAACCATTGGATGAACGGACTGCGTCGGCTCCGGATGTCTGGAAGAGGTCGATTCATCGTCCGAACTCTCTGATTGCTAATTTTGTGTCTGGAGATGCGGCGACTCGATTCGTTGATGTTAATGATAATGAAATCCGTGAAGCAAATGAGGATATCATTAGGAAGGATCGATGGAGGCGTGATTCGGCACGCAGGAGCTCAACTACTCAGAAAAGAACTTTTGCTGATATTCTGGAAAAGAATGCTTTTGAGCCATCGTCTGCAGAGTCAACGGAAAGAGGAAAACAACCGCCAAAGTTGGAGTTTTTGGCAATGCATCATGAGGTTGGTTTTGGGATACTTTATGCACTCTATAAATGCACTTTGAGCTTAATTATCTTGGTTTCTATAAAATATATCAAAATTTTATCAACTGATAAAATATTGGTGATATTATGATGAATAATTTATCAGTTGACAAAATTTTGATATATCTTATAGGAACGGATATAATTGAGCTCAAAGTGTACATAGCGGGTGTCCTTATATAAGAGAAAATATGGTATTTTTTAACTTTTTGAAATTTCGCAGTTTCTGAAATTCTGTAATTTCAATTTTCTAAGTTCTTGTCTTAAGATAAGGCGAGGTCTTTGGTCAGGAATAAAAAAGTCAACACACACTTTTTTTGTTTTCAGCAGAGTGGGTTGTTACAAAAAAGAAAACTAGAGGGGTATTTTTGTTGTTTTTCAGTTGGATGGGGTCCATCTGAAATAGATATACTATTGATTTTCTTGATTTCTTGAATCCTTGGAATTTTTCAAACATCTGGATTTCTAGAAGATTCGAGTTCTCAAACGTTTTTTTTTTCAAATTTGAAATTTGAAATTCTAAATTTCAAGAAAAAGTCCGGAGTTTTGAATTTCTGAAATTCTGAATTTCGAAAATCGTTTCTCCTTTTTTCCCTTTTTATAGGTATCATGTCTCTTTTTCTTTTCTTTTCCAAATTTTGATTTTTCAGAAAAGAAAGTGTTTCCCTCAAGGGAGATTTATTTCGAAATATGTAAAAAAAATTTTGGAATGATTTGGATTTTCGAAGTCTCTGGAAACTAAGAATTATCTAATTTTCCATTTCGTCAAAAAAATTTGGGTCACTTGACAGAAAAAAGAAACTTACCAGATTTTTATTTAGATTTTTATCGGTTCCAAAAAATACCAATGAATTAGAAGAAAACATAAATCTTCTTACATAATCCAATCGCCACCGCCACCTCCAAAAAAATAATTTATCGTCTTTTTTGCATCGGTGTCAAATGGGGAATGTCTTTTCTTTCTTACCCGATACTTTTTTTTCCTGTAGGACGACTAGTCGTCACCACCACCAACAAACATTTATCATTTTATATCCGATGATACATTAATAGAACACTTTTTTATTGATTCATCGCGTTCCCCTTGTTTTTTGGGTTTAGGGACAAAAACAGTAAAACGAAAATTAGAGATTTGAACTACCATAAACTCTGATGGCTTCCTAACTTTGAACGTTGAGCCAATTTATCTCGGTTCCTGTGAAAGATATCAGAAAGTTATTAACTGATAAATTGTTTATCATAATACCAAGAATATTTTGTTAGTTAGCCAATTTTGATATATTTTACAAGAACTGAGATAAATTGGCTCAAAGTTGACCGTTTGGGGTTCCCAAGTTAAGCTAATTTTGGAAATTCTGAACTTCTGAAATCTCCGAAATTGTGGAATATCGCATTTTTTATCGCTTTCTAGGATTTTATTTCAAATTCTATTGAATTTGAATTGAAACTTTTGGAAACAATACATAAAATTAGGAGTTTTCCGAATCTCCAAGATTCTATTTCTGAACCGTTTTTTTCCTAGTTTCGGTTCTGTAAAATTTTCATAAAATTTGAATTACATCTTATAGTTAGAAACTTCAAACAAATTTTTGAATTGTCAGATTTTTGAATTTTCGGTTATTATGATTTCCTCTGAAATATGGAACTTAAGAATCTCAAAATCTTCTAATCTTAGATCCTTAGAATCTCAGAATCTTGAAACTCAAGAATCTCACTATCAGAATATCAGAACTCTAGAATCTTCAAACTTGAGAATCTGGGAACTTCAGAATGTCAGGAATTCCAGAATTTTCGAATCTAATAATTCTTCAATTTTCCAGATGCCATCACTCTGTGAATCCTTCACAGCTTCATTCCGAGATGCGATTATCAAAACTCAGAAGAGTGAACCACTTCCATCGATCACTTCCACAAACGATTTTCCGCTTTTTTTCCAGGTAATTTTTTGGAATTTTAATGTTTCAGATTCATAGAATGTTTGGAAGCTCTCACGAAATCCCATTCAATCTCAATTTTTCCCATCCATAGTGTTAATTATTCATCAATTTTTTTTCAGGAAGATTCTCCAGATTCTGGCCTCGGCTGCAGTGGTCCGAGTCACATCGAGGATTGGCAATCTCTTTCAGTGCTTCTCCCAAAGTGAGTTTCTATCCAATTTCTCTAGCACCCTCTCATTTTTCTATACTCTCTCCCTCGGCTTAATCTCCTTCTTCGAGATTATTTCGCGCCGCGCGTTTTGTAAAAAAAGAGCATGGTAAATTGAGAGACGCAGAGCTTTATTTCCTAACCCAGTGTGTCGGGAAAGATGGACAAAAAAGATGGGAAGACGAACTTTTTTTGAGCGAACGGAAATTGAAGGAGAATGGATTGGGGGAAAACTGATTGAAAAAAGAAGGGAAAATAAGGCAAAATAGGGTTTATGTGATAGAAAAGATATTTGAAGTAAGGATCCTAGGTACTAGGGATGTGGACATATCGATGAACAGATAAACATTATTTTTGGAGTTTTGTAGATGTTAAAATTGGTTTGTCTACGACCTAACTACCTACAGTACTAGTCGATAAGATATTTTTTCTAAAAATGTGTTTTACAGTTGATTTTCGGACATTTTCAGAAGTATGAAACTCGACTGTCAAGCTTCCGATAACTTTCAAAGTTTTGGATGGTGTAAAACATACCTAGATTGAAAACATTGCATTCAAAAAAGCTTTGAAATTTTCTATTTTTCATTTTTGTCGAATTCTGAAAATTACCTTACTTTTGGTCCGTTGTTGTACTGAAAACGGTAAATAATAGGTGTTCTTCAGAAATCGGCAAACAGCCCAAAAACTAGGTTTTTAAAAATTTTTGTGAATGCAAATTTTTCAATCTTGATATGTTTAACTCTCTTCAAAATTTTGAAAGTGGTAGAAAGCTTGACAATCGACTTTCAGACAACTGAAAATGTCCGAAAATCAACTGAAAACAAGTTATTGTATATATCATTGACGGATACTGTATCGCGGTTCCTTCGAAAGATATCATTAATTTAATATTTATCATGATACCACCAATATTTTATCACCATTATTTTTGAAGCGAAAAAAATCGGCCTTGGCCTAACACCCATAGCTCATATCCAAGGCCACACCACTCATTTTTCCAGACACGTCGCAGAAGCGTGCTCATTTTTCAAGAGCAACACTCAATTGCTCACCTCGGCAACATCAAAGAATGCGACGACCCAACAAAGCGCCACCACCTCCTCATCCCATCATCATCCTCATTTTTCATCGAATTGCATCGATCGCCATCGAATGCCTGGAATCTCAGCGTCGGCTAACGAGGCTTGCAGAACGTGTTATCGAGTACGGAGGAGGTAAGACACTTTTATTGAGCAATTACCTGGAGCAGTTGTTTGGTCAGAAAAACATGACCAATCGTTAACCAGGTTGTATACATATACAAGGGACCAGGATGCTTGGAAGGGAACAAAACCTACTAGAAAATTGAAGCTCTAGTTTTTCTAGAATACTCTGAAAATTTCAGAACAAATCGGATACTGTAACTTGTCAACTTTGAACTATCATATGTTTTTCTATGAAATTTACAAATTTTTTTTCCAGGATACACCCTCCAATTTGGGCTCAAACCGCGCAAACGAAAACGGTCCTCTGCGATTGTGTCTCCACACCAACCGACACCAATTTCTCGTTCGCTCCCACAACGTAAGCTCTTTATGATCCCTCTATTTAACCCCCACACAAATATAATCAATCATTTTCTCTTTTGGTCTCTCATTGTCAAGAAGTCATTGCTCATTTTTACAGCTCAACGACTCGCCATCAATTGCGCGCCAAGGAGCTGTCCATTGTTGGGTTGCCGATTTACGCCGCGAAACGGACACTTGTTGAGAATGTGGTCGAAGGGGTTGCCACGATTTCAAGAGGCGATGGAATGGACTTGCTTGTGATGTGAGTCTGAGCGCTGCAACGTAACCTATATGATCCTATTTCAGTGCCATGAGATCCCTGATCGAAGATGGCCTTCTGGAAGGAGTCTCCGCTTGGACAATGATTCAAACAGTCACTTCCAAAGGACCAGCCACCAAAGATGTTCATTCGATTGTAAAGCAATTGGAAGAATGCTCAAAAACTGATAACGTCAAAGTGGAAATTTTCTTCGAAGAGCTTATCAGGTAAGGTGCTTTAGAGTTCCGACTGAAACCGAAAGTCAACAAATTTCAGAGAAAACTCGCTGGACTGCTGGTTGTGCTATATTGTGCTCAAGGAGAAGGTGCTGAAAACTCTCTACTCTGACAATTCGTTCTTGTTGTCTGCTAGCGCGGAGTACAGAACTTTGCTGTGGAGAATGGTGGATAGTTTGTCGCTGTTGCCAGGTAAATCATTTTTGACTCTAAATATCTCAATTTCATAAAAAATTAGCACAAAGTTTAAATTGAAAAAAAATGTTTGGAATGAAGTGGTGAGCATTTTGTTGTTTGACAACTTTTTGGTATCTCTGAAAAAACCGAGATAATTAACTTCTACAATTGACCTATTGAGGTACAGTCAATCTATCTTTGAGCCAATTTATCACGGTTTGTGGGAGAATATCTGAAAGTTATCAACTAACAAAACTTTTATCATAATACAACAAAATTTTGACAGTTGACAAAATTTTCATAACTCTTATAGGAACTGAGATAATTGAGCTCGAAATGCAAGCATGGGGTGGCTGAGCTCAAATCCCTATATGAGAAAACAAAGCTAATTTTTTTTTTTCAGTGATCGAAGCGCGTACCGACTCAATGACCAACACCCAAACCTACACGAAATCCATGCAACAATGGGGCGGAGCTTCGCGGATAGCATCCGATTCGAGAGTCCCGAAAAGTTCCTCGGTACCTGCTAGACTTGCCACAGCTCCATCTAGACGGTCAAGGATACCATTGTCAACGAGGTAAGAGAATCTAGACGGATTCCAGCCTTATTTCCTAATTTCTAAGACATGACACAGCTCTTAAACAAGTAAAACCCCGGTAGGGTCAGAACCAAAATGTAAGCGTTAGGTTTGAAATGAATCTTGCAAATTTGCAGCCGAACCAGCAGCATCACGTCAGCACCAACCACTCCACGTACTCCAGGATCCGGCCGGATCCGTGTTGCATCTGTTATGGGTGCCTATCAACTTGCCAATTTCTCCCTGTCAGATGGAGAAAAAGTGCGAGTACTGTCGACACGTGGCGGACTTGCCAGATGCGTTCGATTGATCACTTCGAGCAGTCAAATCAATAATGGAGTGATCCCAATTGAGCATCTTTTATTCCAATGAGCTTCCTCTTTGTATTTTTTTAACCCTTTTCTTTTGCCTTTTTCTCTCTGAAATTCTAGTCATCCCTTTTCTTCCCCCGTTCAATTCCTCCCCCTTTACACCGAGACTTTTCCCCTCTTTTATGATACTCAGATTTCCAGTTTTATATGTCTAATTAGTTAGCTCCGCCTACCCCCGGTTTACTCCTAAGCTCCGCCCACTTCTATCCAGAACGTATAGAAGCGAAAAAACAGCTTTTCTCCAGTTTCGCAGCTTGCCAAACAACAAAAAGACGCTTTGTATTTGAAGTTTTGTCTGGACTAAAAAATGAATAAAGATGCATTTGAATTATATAGAAAGTGAAAAATACATTTTGAAGACTCATAGAAGCTCAAAGTTCAAAAGTGGAACAAAAATGAAGAAAATTACGGTAGTTTGATTTTCGAGGTGGTTCCACCACGAACGGTCGAAAAATGAAAAGCCTACCAATTCAGGTAATTTTGGGCTCATTTTGAAGCTCTCAACATATTCAAAAATGTAACTTACAAGTTACAAAATCTACAGTAACTCCGAAAAGTTCTTCTTGATTCCGGAATTTTAGAATCTTGGATATTTTAACTCTCGAAATCTTGGAATCAAAACTTCAAAATATACAAATCATATTTATTCAAAAAATATCGTCAAATTAAAACAAAAATTATTCAAGTCTCTCGACTATCCGTGGCTCCTTCTTCTTTTCCCGAATCTCATGACTGGAGAAGACGAATGGAGAGTTGGCAAGAAGTGGAACAAATTTTCCCGATCCTGGAACGGTTTGGAGCTTTCCGTTGGCCCAAACAATGCGACCTCTGAAAAATTTGAATTTTGAGTTTTGAAAAAGTTTTAAAATTTAACCTGGAAATGGTGATTTCAGCAACACCGTGGCATTTGATTCCTTCAAAAATGTTAAAGTCGAGATTCTGAAAAAAAATTGTTTGAAATTTTCATTCCAGAAATGATGTCTCAAATTTCAGTCAAATTGATGACCTAACTTTTCAAAGTTGTGTTTTCTAGGCCTTCTACAGTACCGGACGAAAATACCAATTTCAAACTTTTTTGTGGAAAATCGTTATTTAACTTTGAAATCCTAAAAAAGTGAGTCAGAATTTTTCGACATTCTTGGAAAATCCGAAGTATACTAAACAGAACTAGAGCTTCATTTTTGTAGTTGACAACTTTTTCCTAAAACTTTAGACTGGAGAGTTATGCCGTAACCAAAAAATGCCAAATACTTGCACTGAAATGAGAGATGTTCCACTTCAACCTCGTTTATCTCGCTTTGTCATATTTGTTTTTTTTTTTGCTGTTGTCAACTACTGAATTTGAGCTTTGTTTTTGTTTAGTATGGTCTGAAATCTTCAGACAAATCGAAATTTTCCGGACTACGAGGGATTCAAAATTGCACGGTAAACCTACATGATGATGTGTCTCCGCTGAAATGGTCCTTGTCGCATTTGGATTAAAAATCACAATATCGGCATCGGATCCAACTGCAATTCGCCCCTTCTTGGGATAAATATTGAAGATTTTTGCAGCAGTCGCACTTGTAATCGAAACGTATCTCATTGGATCAATGATCCCAGAATGTACTCCTTTCTCCCAGACAACTGACATACGATCCTCGACTCCGTTGATTCCATTGGGGATTTTTGTGAAGTTTCCTCTGAAAAAGTCATATTTTTTGTGTATGCGGTCTTCACTCACTTTCCAAGAGATTTCTGGCACCCATCATAGGTACAGTTGTCGGTTCCAGTCAAGTGAAGCTCTCCGCTGAAAATGGGAAAGTGTTTAGAGGGAAAAATTCAACTTTGGATTGATTTTCAAGATTTTTAACAACGATTTTTTCCCGACAAAAAAAATTTCCCGACTTTGAAAATTCCCAATTAAAATCTTTAAAAATAAAATGCCACCGGTGGGGCTCGAACCGGGTACTCCTAGCTTCAAAAGAAAGTGTCAGCTGAAAAATCAACTAGGTCATTCGAGCACGTTAGCTAGAAAAATGGTTTTTTAGTTATTCTTCATGGTTTTGGCGAGTTCAGAGCTGATAATTAAGACACATTCTCTGACAGAAGCAAAAACAGTGCTGTACAGAAAAATTCAAACTTGATATTTCCGGCTGATTTTTCAGATATTGCATGTTTATAAACTTCTAAGGTATATGAGATATAGTTTGACTCGACTTGTCCCACACCTGCAAAAATATGGTCGTGGGGTGTCTAAAAAATTTATTTTTTCAAAAGTGAAATAGTGATCAAATCTGAACGTAGATGGTTTTTAGGCACTATTTTAATCATTTTTTGTATTGGCACTATATTGATATTCTTTCATTTTACTAGGAAAATTTTCAATTTTTTGCAAAAAGTCAATTTTTTGTACCAAAAAATGGCCGTCCTGAAAAAAATTTCCATTATTTTATAAAATTAAACATCAAATTTAGATTTTACATTAAAAAATACATTAGAAAACGTTTTCAGGTGAAAGATAAACCTGAGCCCCCTATGAGTTCTAAGCCAAAATGTGCCCAAAAATGAGGTTTCACCATGTGGTCCCCCACATGGCAACTGAAATTCGCCCAAAATCGACCCTCACCAATTTCGATGAAATTTTTACCAAATGCATCCTTTGTCATGGGTAGTATTTTGGCAAAGTTTCAGAATTCGTTCTCATCGTCTTCGTACATTTCTGGAGCTCGTATTTTTTCATTGAAAATGGACTTGAAAGCAATTTTTGTCACTTTTTTCGAGCTTCTGAAAATGTACGAAGACGATGAGAACGAATTCTGAAACTTTGGCAGAATACTACCCATGACAAAGGATGCATTTGGTAAAAATTTCATCGAAATTGGTGAGGGTCGATTTTGAGCGAATTTCAGTTGCCATGTGGGGGACCACATGGTGAAACCTCATTTTTGGGCACATTTTGGCTTAGAACTCATAGGGGGCTCAGGTTTATCTTTCACCTGAAAACGTTTTCTAATGTATTTTTCAATGTAGAATCTAAATTTGATGATTAATTTTATAAAACAATGGAAATTTTTTTCAGGACGGCCATTTTTTGGTCCAAAAAATTGACTTTTTGCAAAAAATTGAAAATTTTCCTAGTAAGATGAAAGAATATCAACATAGTGCCAATACAAAAAATGATTAAAATAGTGCCTAAAAACCATCTACGTTCAGATTTGATCACTATTTCACTTTTGAAAAAATAATTTTTTTAGACACCCCACGACCATATTTTTGCAGATGTGGGACAAGTCGAGTCAAACTACATTTCATATACCTTAGAAGTCCATAAACTTGCAATATATGAAAAATCAGCCAGCAATATCAAGTTTGAATTTTTCTGTACAGTGGGTAATAGGCCTGAAGTTGAGTTCTACAGAGAACGCGTCTTAAAGTTTTAAAACTTAATTCTTCTTTAAAATACAGTATGGCTCAACTTACGCAGCCAACAACTTCATCAAAAGTTCCGGAGTGGTTGGATCACGACTCAATGGTGGAGACATGACATATCTGGCAGCATGAAGCCAGTCTTCATTATAATAATGCGAACCATCAAGTGCCAAACCAGCAGCAATTGGTTCTCCGAAAACGATGGATCCTTGAGCACGATGGTGGGAGATAGCAGCGGCTGCTCCCTTGGTCATGACGTGAACGATGTAGACTGGACAGTTAGCTTGAGCTGCGAGCACGCATGCACGGTTTGTAGCTTCGGCTTCGATCTGAAATTGGGAGTAAAGATAACAAGTTCTCACACATTTTTTCAGTAAACAAGTTTTTTGTAGTTCTCCTGATTTCTGAAATATGCACCTTCAAATTTTTGAAACGATTGAGAAGACGAACCTTAAACTTTTACAACATTTATCTCTATTTCTGTGAAAGATATCCGAAAGTGGTTAATTGACAGGAGGCTTATCGTAATGTCAAAAAATATTTTGTCAATTGACTATTTTTTGATAGCTCACTCAAAAAACGAGAGAAATTAGATCAAAGTAGAAAGTTCATGAATTTCCACCTGTTTCTATGTGAAAGTCTTCGAATTTGGAGTTCTACAGAAGTATTTTGAAATTCTTCAATTTGTTTTAAAAAAATATTAGGTGTGTTATTCAAAACTAGAGATTTAATTTTGCAATAGACAACTTCTTCTTAAATTTCAGCCTGAAAAGTTATGGTGTGTGGAAAAGGCTATTCATTTTTAAAAAGCAGAAGGGCTTCTTCCAATTGGCATATCTCTGCAGGCTGAAATTTTTAATGAAAATTGTCAACTACAATAGTAAATCTCCAGTTGTGTTTAGTATACTCTGAAATTTTCAGGCTTATTTAACCAGATTTACTATAGTTTACAGTCACGCGTACCTCTTCTGGGCGGCTCTGTGTATGGCCTTCTGGTCCGGTGACTCCTTTGGCCAATAAGTCGATTTCTCTCTCTTTGATCACAGATCCGTTTTCAGCATGAACTCTAGCCAATGCTCTCAATTTAGCACATTCTTGCATAGCACGGTACATTTCGTCATCTCGAACCATTAGAGTTCCTTCGTATGCCATGTAGAACTTGAAAGAGTTGACACCTGGAATTTTGAATTTCTGGAAGGTTCTCGGAGTTTAAAGATCCCAAAACCAACCAAATTCCGGACTTGTTATCACGGCCATCTGATCAGCTGTTTCTGGTCTCCATTGAGTGATTGCCACTGATAAACCGTAATCACAGCACACTTTTGGATCTGCCCAACTTCTCCACCTCGCATATCCAGCCATGAGTGACTCGCCATTTCGATGGTCCGGACAGCAGAAATCAATGATCTGGAAAATTCTGTTTTCTTACTAACAAAACCACTTTTCAGTGAAAAATAGTCAACTTTGAAGCCCTACGAAAATAGTTCTGAATTTTCCACTTTGTCTGAAAGTTTCAGAACCTACAAAAAAATAGAGCTTGTGTTTTGTTGACAACTTTTTTGTTCTACAGGGTGCGGCAAAAGTTCTGTTACAAAACTTTGACTCAATCTGGCCCGCGCTAGCGCACTTTGCATGCATTGAATTTATGTTTATATTTTTCCCAGTCTTTTCATTAGTAAATGTGCAGAGTTTCATGTTCCTACCTCAATTTTTGTGATAATGGCAATACTTTCTGTGCGCCTCCTTTGATGTTTTTCCTGAACTTCTGGCACGCTCTTGACCCCCCCCTCGTTCATTGATGGGACACTGTTCAGCTTAGAGGCAAAGCTCAATTCTAAAAATTGACATGTATAACCACAATGTCCTTGGCTATCTCTGGGCAGCCAATCCTCAGCAAACTATGAGTTTGGGAGGAATCACTTTAAATGAGAAAAACCGCTGTTTTTGGTGGAGCACGGTCTGCAAGTGTACCAAGAATAGTACATTTAGTGAAAACCATACTGTCTAATTCATGATCTAACTTTGGATAGCAAATGCAAACTTCCTAAAAAGAGAGAGCTGAGACGGCTAAACATGTTCAGCAGGAGTTCAAAGCCAATTTTACCAATTCGGTCTCCGAAAAAGAATGGCCTTCCTCTAGTCAAGTCGCAATTTGATTGGGATTTCCGTACATGGAACATTTAAAGCATTTATTCAAATTTGTTTTCACATAATTTTGGATGCTCTCAACAAAATTCCTTCCGCGGATTGGGACCATTTGCCCGCAGATCGCCCCCGTGCCAGCATTAACGTTACTCGAAGAAGTTGACCCCGCCGTCAGAAACAGAGCTGTCAGAAGCCAGCAACTATGGTTTGTTTTTGTTACAAATCTGTTTGATAAAGTTTTGTTAAAATTTGAAGTTGGTTCTACTATTTTCCGAGAAGTTATGACGACTTCTTTTTGTAACAGAACTTTTGCCGCACCCTGTAATGCGCCCTAATGTTCAAAGTTGACCGTTTTACTGGCAACACCAAGATATTTTTCACTGTACAGTAGGTGACCTAGAAAACACTATTTTTTAAAAGAGAGGTCACCAATTTACTGGAAAAGTCATTCCCACTCTTGATAAACCGGTATATCATTTTTTTTCTCTGTTTCTTTCCCTATTTTTTTAAATATCAAGGTCAAGTTTTGTTGGCGAACTTGTCAATTGGTTTTAGAAATTTTCGTTTCCACCATTCCAAAAAATCATGTGTGTTAAGACCTTTTACAAATGGTCAAAAGCATTATTATACGTTCTTATCAGTGAACTGATAAGAAGAGAGACTTTGAGTGTACATACACCCAAAAACTTTTTATTGGTCAGTTTTATGTAGTCCCTGGTACATCAATAAAGCTGTCAAGATTTTCAAGAACACGTGGTTTTTTTTGAATTGTGACCTAAAAATGACCGGAAAAATGACAAACTTTGAAGAAGGACTAGAACCTTATGTCCCAACTTTTTCTCTTCCAACAGGGTGACCTAGAAATAGTTATCAAAACCAGCAGTGACCTAATTTGAACGTTCAGAATTTTTGTAAACTCCTGAACCTCATTTCCTAATTTTTGCACTCACCATAGTTGTTCCTCCGGCCACGGCCGCTTGTGTTCCTCTCAGAAAATCGTCTTTTGTGACTTCTCCAGCATATGGCATTTGCATATGAGTATGTGGATCGATTCCACCAGGAATCACTAGCCGATCCGTCGCATCGATGATTTCCATTTCCGGAAGGGCAATGATTTTTGGGGATACCTCGCTAGAAATCGAAAATGTGTGAGCACAGTTAACTTATTTCAGTCCCTGTGAGAGGTATCGAAAATGTTTAACTATCAGAATATTTTTGAATTTATGGTAAATATTTTGTTAGTTAACAACTTTTTGATATCATTCACAGAGATCGAGAAAGTTTAAACATATTTTAAGGTTTTAGTGAAAAATGGTCAACTTTGAAAGAAGTTGTCAAGAACAAAATTGAAGCCTTAGTTTTGTTTAGTGAAATTTTCAGTCAAATCGAAAAATTCTGAAATACTTTTGTAGATCTCCAGAACTGGAGATTTTCAGCGAAGAATAGGTCAAGTCAACTTTGACCCAATTTTTTTGGTTTTCTATGAAAGATATCTAAAAATCCTCATTTGACAAAATGTTCCTCATAATATGATAAATATTTTGTTAGGGAAACTTTTTTGATACTTGATAGGAGCCGAGATAAATGGTACTTACACAATAATTCCATTTTTGACGAGCACATCGGCTTTGAACATGCCATCTTCATTCACTACGGTACCATTTTTGATTACCAGAGGTGGAGACATTTTTCTGAAATTTTGGATTTAAAGAATTCAGAATCTTAACTTCAGAGAATCAAAAAAATTCAAGCCATCGAACCGAGAAGAAGGAAAAATCAAAGATAATATGTAATGAAACAAGATTATTTTGTGATAAGAAGAATAGAGAAATCAAAGACAAAATTGAATACATTGTGTGTCTGTATGGGTATATGATGGATGACAGGCGTGTGATATTTGACAAAATGAGTGATAAGGGGACGAGGACTGACGTACCCAGAAGTGGCAGAGAAGAGAGATTGAAGGGGGTAGAGATGAAGACGTCAGGAAGTCACGATGGGGCAAATCGGAAGTTGTGATGAAAACGAAGTGGTATGACTTTTCTGAAGAAAACTTGAAATCGTGTTCTAGAAGGTTCTAGAAAGTGTCTGTAACTTATCAAAATCAATCAAAATTTTTGAGTTTTTAAACTGTCAGAGGCTTCCAGAACATTGAATTTTTCGAAACCTTCTAGAATGATCTAATCAAAAATGAAGTTGTGGCATGTCTAACAAGTACCGATCAACGATGAAGTCTGTCTTTTTATGTTTATCAGCATATCACCAATATTTTATCAGTTGACAATAGTTTGATATCTTCTACAGAAATTGAGATAATTGAGCTCAAATTAGACAGTGTGGGTGCCGTACAGGTTTTACAGTGCTTATAGATATCAATTTCGACGCAATATCAGTGCGGATTTAGTCCGTTCCTCTAAATTTGATTATAGAGTACTGCAGTTTTCAATCGTAATGAGGATCGGCACTGCGCCATAAATGTACTTTCCTTCGTTCTCCATTATCACGGTTCCTGTGAGAGATATCAAAATTTTGTCAACTGATAAAATGTTCATCATAATATCGGCAACATTTTATCAGTTGACAAATGTTTGATATCTCTTATAGAAAATGAGATAATTGAGATCAAAGTAAAAGGTATGGGACGATGTTCCATTACATATGCTAGGTTCAAGTAGAATAGTTGTAATGAATTTTAGAATGTTTTTGACTCTAGAAAATTTTCAAAAGAATCTAAAAAAGATATTCAAGATTCAGAATGTCGAAATGAGGGTTTTATAATATTTTCACATTTTCTAGAATTTTCGAACCTGAAAAACTACAAAAATCTCAAAATCGTTCAAAACAGTACTAGAACTTAAAATGTCCAGAATTTTTGAATATGTTGGGATTTTCCGTTTCTGAAAAGTTTTACGATTCGATACAATTATATTTTATATTCAAAGAGAGCTAAAATTTCAAAGTGCATCTGAAAACCCCTTATTCTGGAACACCGTACTTCCTCTGAAATACGTTCTCCCGAACCACCCCCTTTGAGCTAAATTATCTTGATTCCTGTGAAAGGCGTCAAAATTTGGACAACTGATGAAATTTTGGTGATGTTATGATAAATAATGTATCAGTGGACAAACTGTTGATATCTTGCATAGGAATTGATGAAATTGAGCTCAAAGTTAATGGTTTGGGTGGGCTTCTATTAGGAAAAATACGGAAAACCGAAAATTTGTTTTTATATAATCTGAAATTCAAACAGTAAACATGGAAACTTGTCTCTAATTTTTGTTCAGTTCTTCTTGTGTTTGACCTAAATTTTTTCCTAAAACTCTCAATATTTAACGTCAACTAGAACCACCCAAAAAGAACTAGGACTTCACTGAGATCCACGTAGGTCTCGATTTGTCATCCAGTGATTAGTTTACAAATTCCTTTCATACGAATTCTCAAAAAAGTGAGAAGCTGGATTTCAGAATGAAAGTAAGTTGGCTGCATCTGGACACCCGGATACACAGGCATTTGCAGTTGGACTCATCTTCCCAATTGTTTCTTCACGTCTTCAACTGCATTTTTCTATCCGTGCTGATGCTCATTTCCTGCGGGAAAAAGAAGCGGAAATTCAGCAGCAAAAACTCGACGTCATCAGATTCACGAAGTAATATTCCTAGGAACCTTCCGAAAAAAGAATGTGTCACTGTTACCGTCCCACCTAAAGCCACTCCATCGCCTCCGGCTCCAGATGAGCCGAAAGAAGAGGAGAAGAAGGAAAATGAGGAAGAAAAGAAGGAGGAAAAGAAGGAAGAGAAAAAAGAGGAATCGAAGGAAAAGGAGAAAGAAAAAGAGAAGTCGAACAAAAAATCGGTGAAGAAGTCGAAGAAGTCGATGAAATCGAAAAAGGGCGGAGCCAATAAGGATGATAAGGTCTTGTTAACTAGAGGGATATTTAAAAAAATTAAAGTTTATTCCAGAAAGAAGAAGAAAATGATGGATACGAGAATTGTGCGGATATTTCGGCCAGTGAGCTCAAGAAAATTGCAGACACCGTCTAGAACTTTTTTATTTGGCTTTTCAAATAAAAATTCAGAATATGTATTTTGATTTTTTATGTCATTTTTTGTTCTTTTCAGATTTTTACAATTTTTCTTTGAATAAAACATTTATCACATTATATTGTTTTCCGACCTCTATCGAAGATTTTTGAATGCTCTGGGCTTACTTTCTGAATATTAAGATGACGAATTCCAGTTTTTAGAATTTTTTGTCATCGATAGCTGACTCTTACATACTGAAAACCTGATAAACTTTTTTTATCTCAAAAATTGAATACCAGGTTCAAATTTTCTATTTTCCCGCCTATTTATAAATCTCGCCCCATCGCGAATACCGTAGTACCGCGCGTTTGAAATTTACTGTTGAAAAAATTTTCGCAGATTTTTGCCTAAATTCAAGCTTGAAACCCAGTATTTTCAGCGTAAAAACTGAATTTTTAGCATAAAACATTGCCTTCTGACAAGAAAACCAAAAACTCATCGGATTTAGCTTTTTCAGTATTGTAGACCTCCGATAGTTTTTGATATTTTTATCCAGATTTCTATTCGATCTACCCCGCGGAAAAAACCTTTTTTTCAGCAAAACAATGTTTTTAACTTTGCAACTGATTTCATTCGACCTTCTCATCAGTCAGTCGTCTCTGGAAAATGCGCTCATCGTTCATCTTCGCTCTTCTCCTCATCGGAGGTTTGTTTTTACGCCAATTCATTGAACATTTATGAAACTTTGACTTTTTCAGCCGCTCTCGCTCACCCAGCCACCGACCCAATCCGTTCGAAACGCGCTGTCGAGATCGTAGAGGACGAATTCAGTGGTGATGCATCCGGCGAAGCATCCGGCGAGTTCTCCGGAGAAGGATCTGGCGAAGGATCCGGCGAGCTCTCCCCAGAAGTCGAAGTCACCCCACTCACCATTTCACAACTCGAGACACTCAACAACTACGCTCAACAAGTTCAAGCCGAAGCTCAGAAGCTTATCCATCAAGCCAATTTCGTTATCACTGAGGTAACTTCCCATACGGCGCTTCAGCTAATGAACAATTGATTTTTCAGATGACCGCTCTCGCCGCCAACGCTCAAAACCTCGGAATCATGTCCAGCATCGTCTCAACCAACTCTCAAATCGTGCTCGACAGCGCTCGTTTGAGCCTCAACGAGACCCAAACCGAGACTGGCAACACCACCACCGTGGCTCCACCAACCACATGCTCGACGTCTGCTGTTTGCTACTCGGATGAAGGATGTGGAAGTGGAAAGTGTATCGGAGCATTGGCCGGAACTTGCAACTGCAACTCATGTGTCTATGGATGGCCATGCCAAGAGGACAGCGCTTGCGGAGGATTCATCGGCGCGTGCAACACCATCACTGCCACGTGTGACTGCTTCAACGCCTACGCCAAGCACAACATGACGCTCACCGACGCATTCACCAACTTCTGCAACGTGGCAAAGTGCAACGGTGGCGAAGACAACGTCGAGAACTGCCATGGTTTGCCATGCAACTACGGATTCTGTGTCTGCTAGATCCTTTCTTTTTTATATATCCTTTTTTCTATTTGCCCGAAAAGATTGCATGCGAAATAAATAAAAAATTTTGCCAAGTCCAACTTTCTCGAGATCCAGTTTCTTCGTTTCCCAACGCTAGCATCTATTAGCCGATTGCGACAACGAGTCGTCAATTGATAAGAACGACGCTTGGGAATCTTGTTTTCTCTCGGTTTCTCGGGATCGCCCCTCCCTTCTGTAATCATCAGACGACGTCAGTTTCTTTTCTTTATCAATTCCCATATGCTTCTCCCTCTCCTTGTTTCCGTGGCGTTTGCCACGTCATCGTTAGCTGAGCCGATGCTCTACATGTTCCCCACGAATCCACAGCTTCATCCGCCGGCTATGTACCCGAATCAGCAGTTCATGAGGGGTAAAGTGAGAGATTTACCGGATTCCGGGGTGATTTACTTGAATCGAATCAAACCGATTGGGCAGGAATTTCAAGGATCTGTGGCTGAAGTCGAGTTGTCAGTTAAGAATATTCCACGTGCCGGCAGTGTAGTGAGTTTCTTCAGAAGTCATCTTGACATGAAAGTCTTCTAGAAATCCCCATCTTCGTTCGAAAAGTACAATTCGGAAGAGGAGCGAGCACCAACTCGGCGCCCAACAACGACTACAACGACCACACAAGCTCCAAGAACTCGTGCTCCACCGCAATTTTTCGCTGAAACGGTTTGCAATAGAGCAAACTTTCCAAAAAAAAAAACATCAGAAAACCTTTAGAAAATCGACGATCAAAAACTCGCTTTCCAAAAAAACAAGCAGTTGTCTGTCCCCGAGGAGGCCGAGTTGGACCGACTGTTGGACGATTTGTTGAAAAATGATAATGTACCAAAGGTAAATGTGCTCTAATGCAAAAATACCGTAATACTACAGTAGAGTTAGCCTGAACTCCACCGGAAAAGCAAGCAGGAAAAACTTATTTTTCAAAAAAATTGAATTTCCAGGCGACACTCCAGCTAGCAAAGATCAAAAGAAGCGGTTCGAAGCGTCACGTCGGCGCGATCCCACCGAAGTTGATCTCGTTTGATGGAACCGCCCGTGTAGATAAACCACGTGCGAGGGCCCATGGAACCCCGATAAGACTTCAACAGAAGAAGCTGTATTCTGTTGGAGCAACGACCACACGAAACCAGGGACCTGATTTTGATCCGTGGGAGCGAATGGGACAGTGAAATTCCGTAAAAATAGAGAATCAATTTGTAATAATTTGTATTTAATAATTCCGTATGATAACTATTGATCTATAATTGATTTGTTGATCTGATATATTTATAATAAATTATGCATCACTGAAAAATCGCCGCATCTCCGTCTCATCCATCACCATTGTCTCCGGAAATTCTAGGTTCATATCGATCAGATTCATTAAGTTCGAATTGGTGGAATTTTGTATAAGAGGCCATTCGGGAGGGGGTTTCATATAGGTTCCATCGGGATTTAGCATATGAGATCGGTCTGATGATAGCAGGGAGAGGTAGATTCTGGCTGGGATGACACGGAATTTTCTGGAAAAAAAATCAAAGTTTTAGAAATTTTCCGAATTGGAAAAACCTTCTATATTTTTCTCTAAATTGTTTCATCTCGTCTTCGTTCATTGTTTGATTCCAATACGTTTGAAAATCCACACCCCAATCGATCCAAGAATCAAAGTCATAGACTTTTGCGGATCCATCGTCGGCTTTTGAAATTGTGATGGCGTGGTAGTCCCAGAGAACGAAACTTCTGGAAAATAGAAATTTTGAAAGCCTAGAAATTTAAATATTTTAGAAACTGAAGAATACAGTATTTCCTCCAGGATTCACAATTCAATTGAAATGTTTTTTCCAATTCTTACCCCGGATCTCTTTCCGCTTTCTGTTTCCACAACGGTATCATCTTGATGTCATTCGAAATGAAAACCGCGAAAAAATCGTCCAAATTCGGTTTTAATTGCTCTAAAAGTTTGTACACATTCTCCTCGCAATAACACGATTGATACGGTGCCTCCTCCGCCGATAACATATTATGCCTGCTGGGAAACTACTGTGTATTTCGGGAAAATTTTAAAAGGGAAAGAGCATTCAAAAGGGGGTGTATCCGCAACTTGAAAATGGAAAAACGATTTTTAAAAAGTGGGAAATCGAGAGTTTATTATTCAAAGTGAAAACCGGAGGGGAGACGGAAACTGAGGAACAACATATTCAAAACTAATATATTACGCAAATTTAGCAACAAGAAGAAACAAAACAAAAAAGGATTAAACATCCAATTGGACTTTTGCAGCCGACTGATCCAAATACTTGGAAATTGTGGGTTTCAGCTCTTTGGCAATGAAATTTTCCGTTTGTGAAACACATCGTCCGGTGAAGTTGATTGGATTGTTGACGAGGCCGACGACGCGATCGCGGACCTGGAAAATGCTCAGATTTTCCACAATTCTAGATTTTCGTTTTCAGGTCTTGACCTAGATTTGGTTTTTTTAGGTCATGACCTAGATTTGGATTGTTAGATCATGACCTAGATATTTATTGTTAGGTCATGACCCAGATTCCAAATTTTAGGTCATGACCTAAATTTTCATTTATTGAAGATTTTTCGAAACTCACCGAATTAAAGAAAGGATCAGCCATCGTCTGTCGAATATCGACTTTCTGCGTCGCCTGTAGTTGTTTCGCTTCCAACGCCGTCTTTCTGATCACAGCGTGAGCTTGCTGACGATCCACACCTTCTTCGGTCAACATCATCATCGCCTTCTCCAATCCCAAGAATGCAATCTCGTCCTCCACAATTTTCTTGACATTGTCGGTTTGGACGGTGAGCCCTTCGAAGATGTTCTGAAACCTTGCAATGTGTTAAAAATCAAGGCCTACATGAACTACCTGAAGAGTGGTAAGAAGGGCCTCTGCCGTCAAAAGCACATCCGGAATTAACATTCTTCTTCCTGCAGAATCATCCAAAGTCCTCTCCAGCCCTTGATCCGCCAGAATAGTCAAAGCCTCTTGTGGAGCGTTGATGAGTTTTCTGGCCAGCGCACAGCATCGTTCACTTTTCATCGGATTCTTCTTATATGGCATCGCGGATGATCCAATTTGATCTTTCTCAAAAGGTTCTAGAAGCTCTCCGAATGCTTGAAGCACACGAATATCAGTGCAGACCTTCTTGGCAGCAGCTCCAAGGAGGGAAAGAGAGAATACTAGCTGAGAGTCTTGTTGTCTTGAATACGTCTGTCCAGTGATCAAGAATCGATTGGCAAAGTTAGCCTTCTTGGTGACCAACTCATCCAACATCTCCACCTTCTCCTCATCTCCAGAGAACAGTGTCAAGAAGGAATCTTGGGTTCCAGTGGCCCCTTTGATTCCTCTAAAACGCATCTTATCACGGAACTCAGCAAGGGATTGGAAAGCCATCAGAAGCTCTTGAGCCCAAAGGACACCTCGTTTTCCAACAGTAACGAGAGAAGCAGTTTGGTAGTGAGTGCGTCCAACAGTGACGACTTCCTTGTTGTTCAGAGAGAACTGGGCGAGACGATCGATGACAGTGGCAAAACGTTTGAGGATGTGGTCAATGGAATCACGGTAAGCAATGAGATCTGCATTGTCTTGAACGTAGCAAGACGTGGCACCGAGATGAATGATTCCGGCGGCTGTTGGGCAGATCTTTCCGAAGGCGTGGTTGTGAGCCATCACATCGTGCTTCAGTTTTCTCTCTTCCGCACGAATGAATGGCCAATCGAAAGTGTCTCTTTGCGATTTCATTTCATCGATGGCTTCCTGTGTGACTTGTTTCAATCCGAGCTCCTTCTCCGCTTCGGCCAACCAAATCCAGAGTTGACGCCAGAGAGTTGCCTTGTTGGTTTCGGAAAGGATCGAGACGAGAGGACTGTTTTTACAGTAGCGAGTCGAGAGAACCGACTCGAACTTGTCTTCAGCAGCCATTTTTACCTGGAATCGGAAAAAATCATGGAGGAGAAAAATCACTAAAATGGAAGGTAGTACAAAAAATGGAGCTATGGTCGTGCCTAAAGGTCCCAAAACGACAACTACAGTAAACTAGAAACGTTTGTATCTTCCTCGATTCGAAATAGTAGGAAAAAATTGACAAAAATCAGTGAAAATAAGCATATTTTTAAGGTTCCGGTCTGGACATGAAGGAAAGAAATAACGAAAAGAGAAGATTTCTGTAGACATACAAATATCAAGAATTATGATAACTATTAAAAAACATTCAATTTTTCCAATGAAAAAAGTAACTCCATCTGAAAATGACATTTTTCAAATCAACTACAGAAAAATTTTGACTTTTTTCGATGACAGAATTTAATTTTTCAATCCAAACAGCAGTTTTTCTGACGAAAACAGAGATAAGAAATACTGGGTGATAACCAGCCAGTCATTAAAGAGAACAATAAAAACAAAATTTTCATAAGCAAAAGATTAAATTGAGTAAAAAAGAATTCTTAAATTCAGTTGTTTTTAATTGATTACTTGCATATTTAGTATAGAAAAAGACCCGTTTGACAGATTTTGAGAATCAGAGGAGGTAGAATTAATAGAATAACCGGGTAAATATAAAAAGTAATGAAGAGATTAATATTTTACAGATAGAGAGATAGATAACAGTTAATTATTGCGGCCTGGATGCTGAAGAACGTAGTTGTGAAGTTCGCACCAACCAATGGGGAGGATGTCATGGGAGCTGAAAAATTAGAATGTCTACAATTAAGAAATATTGAAAAAATCATGTTTTATATGCTTTTTTGATGAAAATTGACAATATCGAAACAGAAACTGACTCAATATCGTAGAGCTCGTCAAACGTTTCCTCCCATCCATCGAAATTGACATTTATGATTCGTCCGTGAATCGAAGAGATTCTGCCGGGACTGATCAGTTGGTTCTCGCACATGTCTGCTGCTTCGAGACGCATTCCGACCTGAAAATGAGGATTTAGACCAATAATTTATTGATTAATCGTACTTGAAACTTGTCAAGTCTCTCCTGAGGTGGCGTCGGCCTAAAAAGTTCCATCTGAAGTGGTTGAGCATTCTCCGCGACCAAATACTCATCCCATTTGAAAGACTTCTTGTACCCATCTGGCTTCTTGAGTTTCAGATTGTTCTGTTCACAATATCCAACAGGAAACATGAAGACGTTGTCGATGTGAAGTGGAAAACTCTCATCGTTCATATCGGGTCCATCGATTCCGACAATTATATATCCATTGCTGTTGCACAACGAGATAACCGATGCCACGTTGAGTTTTCGGAATTCTTGAGCCAATGGATCTATGAGCTCGAATTTCAGTCCGACTTTCATATTTTCCCATTTCTCTTTATCCACATCTTCTCTTGATAAATCGGCAAATCGAACGTCGTCTGGATGATATTCTGGCTCCTGTCCATTCATCAGAGCCAGAGTAATTTTGGCAGTGTGCTGTATATACTCTTCAGTGGCAATCAATTTGTAGTTATTGTACGCAGCAAAACCAACTGGGAACACAAAGAAGCTCTCCTCGTCGATCCAAAACTGAGTTCCCGGGCCTTGAACTTGGCGATCCTCTTCAGAATTTGGAAGGCTTCCTGGGTAGTCTTTCTTGGTGACCAGAACGTTCATTCGACGACCACAGACTTCCTGAACACGCGCGACACGTATTTCTGTAGATGTTGCGTAGTTGAGAAGCTCCAGACGCTGTCCAACGCGGAAACGAGATTTGACGAGCTCTTCCTTATTCTCATCGTAACCGGGAGACAGACCCAATTCTCCAATCATTTCATCATCGATTGTTTTCTTCATAAAACTATCCAAATCATCATGGTACAGGCTCATAACATTCGGTGGTGGAGCATAGATATTGGTCTTCAGATCAATAGGATTCATCGAACTGAAATTATCAATTTGATTTGAAAAATTGGTGTCAAGTCAAGTTACTCACTCTCCCAGTGGGTAAATCTCATCAGAAAGCAAATGAATCCAAAACCTGGTCGAACTCCCGACGAATTCTGACAGAACATAAAAACCACAGACTTTCAGCACTCGTGCGAACCATTTACACTTGACGCCGTCGCAGACGTGGTCGTAATCGTGGACAATTGTTTCAAACTGCAAAAAGTTCTGATTTTTCATAGCTATGAGCAGAGTTTAGTCTCACCAGAATACCCTCTCTGACTACATCATCAAAGCTGACGCGGAGTGCATTATTGAAGGCGTTGACTGGCACAAACGCGCCTTTTCCAGCTTCAAATTCGTGAAGGACGCTTTGCCATGAATAGGATTTTGCAGGTTTCTTTCGGCCGCCAGTGCGCACGATTTTCTGGTAGATGGACATCTGAAAACACAATTTTGAGTCATGAGAATAGAAAAAAAAGATAAACGACGAGAAGAGAATTGAAAAGTCATGAGATAAAAAAAAAAGAAAAAAAAGACGAAAAAGATTCATTAGAATTCAGAAAATCAGTTATTTTGTCTGTCGGTCAAGTTCACTGAATACTCGATATACTCCAATCCGTGCGCCATAGTGGTATCAGGCAATTTGACACGGTACTTCACAAATCTCCCATTTTCGGTACAATTGTGATAGAACCATCCATAAGGCTCGAATTCTATTCCACTATCTCCATCCTGACTTCCTTTTTGATAAAGGAAAATATGTTTTCGAGCATCAACAACCATCCGATCGGCGATTTGATTATCCTTTAGTGGCCAGTCATCATCTTCCCAGTGGGAAATTGTCATTGAGAAGACGTCGTCGAGATCGCATTTGACGTCGATACCAAATAAGAATCGAGTCGCGATGCATTCCGAAATGAGAAGAAGAAGAAAACATTCCAAATTGACTAGCTTGAGCATTTTGAATTGCGAGAACTGATTTACGCATCTTACAGCGTTCCGACGTATTTTTTTATGCTATTAAAGAAATTTCGGGACCTAAATTTACAGAAAAAGCAAACATTTTAACAGGAAACGAGTCGAAAAAGAGTCTGAAAAGTTGGGAAATTGCGAAAAAAAATAAAAGAAATTTTCGGGTGTCAGCAAATACGCTCCGCGGACAAAAAAGCTCCGCCCACTTTTCCGCGAGAAGACGCTTGATTTGAGCCAGCTTTTTCGAGTATTTCTTGGTTTTCGGCTCAATGAGCTCAGTTTATACGTTCCTAGTTGTTCCATTTTCTGTATAACCTCACCTCCTCACCCTCCTCACTCACCACGAGGCCATACGAAAGCGCGAGAAACTGAAAAGTGCGAGAAAGGGGCTTAGAGTTTTCTATTTTAGAATTTCCTATTTTATTGCATTCTTTAGAATAGTTTAACTACCTTCTTCGTTTCCGAAATGTTGTTAAGAACATAGAAGAGTTGTTAAGCTTGATTGTTAGTTTAGAGTTATGGGATTTTTTCCTTGAATAAAATACTGACGATTCCGCCTTTTCCACAACTCGGATCAATTCTAGACAATCTCCGACAAAGCAATGATATGACACGTATTAAAGGATTGCATCTTTCTTGCTTGCTGTTTCAGTTTTTCAGCTCGTATACGGATACAAAGAAAATGATACAACTGAAGCAATTTTCGTTCAAAGTTGACTGTATTTTGCATATATTTGTATCGAATAGCTTGTTTAATTTCTCTTACTGCTGTTTTCAGTAAGTTATGCTATTAATTTACAGGAAGTTGAGTATGCGAACACTATTTTTACAGTGCGCCGCAGTGGACTGTTAGCCCCGCCTCTTTCTCGCGCTTTCGTTTCTCGCGCTTTTCAGTTTCTCGCAATTTCGTAGGACCTCCCCACCACACCCACCGTTTTTCTCTTTACATTCACTACGCACAAACCTTAAAGATAATTCGTTGGTTTTCAGGCGAAAAATGACCCAAATAGACCAAGCGTTCAGAGGCCTGCTGTTCAACCCCACAGCTGATGCCCTGGGAACATTCACAACGTAAGTTTGAAGAGAGGATGGAGCTAAATATTATTTCTGGCTTGCAGACAACTCGAGACGCTGTCCAAAATGCTCCCCTTCCCGGAAATGAAAGCAGGTCTCATGGATTGCTTCCGCAAGATTCGCCGGGACAGGCGATTCGACGACGTTCGCAACGATGAGACGATGCTCCGTCTGTACAAGATACTCGGACAGTACAGTGAAAATCTGGGCATGAAAGGAATCTACCTCCAGCTTCACACCACCGGAAACTTCAACAAAAGTCTGAAATTCTACCTACAGTGGGCTGAAGAGTTGGCCAAGAAGAATGAACTCACCGAGTTCACAGAGGTGCTTGAGATGGCTCGAAAAGCTCTCGAGGGAACGCTAACCATGCCGGAGATCGAATCTGGATTCCGTGATATGGCCGATGAGCACTTCCCGGATGGTCGAGCAGCTGTGCTATTCGCCAGCCCCGATGACACACTCGATGTGTTCCGTGACAATGCACCAGGAAGGAGAATGAAGAGACGATCATCGGTGTGCCATCTTCAGCAAATGGCTCCTGTGAACACAGCAAGAGAAGAAGCTTTTGGGCCAAGAAGTGAGTTTTTCAAACGATTTTTCCAAACAAATCATATAATTGCTCTTTTAGCCAAGACACAGCTGCGTTCCGAGTTCATCGACGTCTCTGGAACATTCGGCGTCTCGATCGAAGAGTTTCGATATGCCATGTTGAAGGACAGACTTGGAGAAGACGTTGATCCACACAGGAGAGACTCTGGAATCGTTCAAGTCAAACATCAGGTTGCTGGAAAGTTCTCCCCACTCTCGGAAGTCAATGCTGATGATGAGGATGAGAAGCGTAACAGAATCTACTCGCCATTGGTTCCAACGAAAGATGCCACTAGACCAGTGCTTGCACTGCGTTTCCACGACAACACGATCAATGCGAAGGTGTCTCTCAAGCCCACCGACGTCTCCAGCAACTTCTCGGTGCTCAGTGATCCGGATCCAACGATGAATTTGACTCAAGATCGCCCAAAGAAGACATCTGGAGCATTGAGCATGGTTTTCGATGAGCTCGCGCCGATGGAAGAGCCGAAAGAGGCAGCCGAAGATAAACCGGTTCAAAAGATCAAGAAGGAGCTAGAAGACACTCGTTTATCGGGAAAATCGCTCAGGACTCCGCCAACATTTGAAGATGATAGTGAGTTTCAGCAAAAAAAAACGAAATTTTCAATAAATCGATGTTTCCAGTGTTCGACTATGAGCTGATCCAAGGAATCGCCACCTCGACACCAGTTGCCGGAGTTGTGGATGTCGAACGTCATTTTGGAAATAAGCCGGAGGCTGCACCTCCTCCACCAACACCGGAGCAAGTTCCGTCAGCTGCCAACTCATCGATTGACTGTCTATCTGACAATCTCGGACGTCGCTTGTCCCTGGGTGCCGATGAGATTCGAGCTGCCATCGTCGCTAACGAAGCAGAAACAACTGGAATTCTCAAACGCCGGCGTAGTGAGATCATCAGAAAAGGAGATGTTGCTGCTACTACTACAATGTAAATAGGATTTTTTTATTTTCTTGTCTTTATATATTGCTATCCGGTTTTCCAAATGAAGTTTGTCAGAATTAATGATTTTTTTTTCATTGTTGTCATGAAGTTTTTTCGTTGGAATCAGTCGGAAATGTTGAAAAATACTTTTTAAATTTTGAAAATCGTTCAAATCCGGTAAGCGCTTCGAGACTCACTCCGTTCAAACCACAATGCGCCTTTAATCCCGGAGAAGTTTTCCGGACTGGCTTCTCATTTGACTTCTTTTTATTCAATCTTTATAGTGTAAAATGATTTCTTTCACTTTTTATTTAATAGAGTGAATAATTTTGAATTAAAAATGAAACAAAGAAATGTATTTCCAGGATAAAACCAGCCAGACACTATGACAGAGCCTGGACCATCGGATGTTAAGGTTTCTCCTCTCCCTCTGATTGAAAAAGAAATGCGAAATTTCTACTCTGAAATGCCAGATGAGACAATGTTGGCTCATTTCAAAGCAATGTTTGAGGAGGTTTCGAACCGTCCGGAGCTAGTGGAAAAGAACGAAAAATTGAGAGATCTTTTGAACAGAGAAACACACCCTATCGAGATTTATACGCCAGGTGATGTTGTCAAGCTGATTGACCCGAAAATCGAGGAGAGAGAAGATGTGAGAAAATTGAACGCTTAAAAAATAGAAATTCAATATTTCAGGAATATCTTGTATTGCATGAGGGGTCGTCAGGTATTCAATACAATTACGAGAACGACCAATACACGTGGAATATGAGATTCGCTTCGGAAGAAGCCAGTGTGAAGCGGGTTAACGAGTTGAATGAGTACGGCAGAAAGCGAAGGTGTCAGTTGGAACTAGAAGAAGGAGAGGATACAGATGACTTGGAATCGGAAGCTTCAGAAGCACCCGTGCTGCCGGTGGCACGTAGAAGAAGTACCGGAAATCCCAAGTATTGGGCAAAGAAGAATGGAGGAGATGCAGAGGTGTTGTGTTCGGTAAGGAGTCGTTCTAATATTGAAATAAAGATTCTTCTCTGTTGTTTTTGTTGTTAACTGTATTGTCAAAAACTGACCCTATTTTTTTTTTGGAAAAACCAAAAAACACCAATTTTCAGTGCTCCATCTGCTCTGAGCAGTTCACCGCACTTCGCGCACTTCTGGATCATCGCCATCAGGCGCATTCGGAGAAGGACATGCGAACTTGTGGTACATGCAATAAGGAGTACACCAGTCGAACCCATATTCATTTCCATCTGACTCAAGAGTACAAAATTCATCATTGCCAGAAGTGTGACGTCTCCTTTGCCTCTGCTTGGCATCTCAACAGACATGACTGCAAGCTGAAGGACTCGAGAAAGCGGAAAGCGTCGACTGATGGGGTGGTGATGACGGAGAATCCAATGAAAGAAGGAGGAGAATCTGATGACGATGTGGCATCGGAAGAAACGGAGAAGAAGCAAGGTGGCACTTGTGAGAAGTGTGGAAAGCGCTATATGCATACTGGATGGCTTCGGAAACATCAGGAAAGCTGTGTGAAGAAGGAGGAGGAAGAAGATGATGAGGAAGAAGGAAAACAAGAGGAGCAGGAGAAATTTAAGTGTGAAATCTGCCTTCGCGAGTACACATCCCAATTCTGGTTCGACACTCATAAGAAGAAATGCACTCTGGCCACACCACAACCACCTGTTGTCCTTCCCGATAAACCATCGGCACGTTGTGATTTGTGTCAGAAGATGTTCCTAAACGAGCGATCGCTTGAGTATCATTTGAGACACTGTCGAGCGAGGCTTAGAAGACAGCAAGAGATGCCACTGCTGATGGCAAGGCGAGAGGGAGGAGAGGACGTTGGATACAGTACCCGAAGCAGAAGACAACGTGGCATTAGTCCATCGCCACGTATAGATGTGGGAGAGATGAGCGAGGGAGAAGAAGAAGACGACGTGGAGCAGAAGGAGCAGGAGGACATGGAAGAGGAAGAAGAAGAGGATAAGGAGCCGTTCCAGCCGCCGGTGAGGAACAGTAGACATCGAGGATAAAAACTCTATTTTCCCGCTTTGAACTGTTTTTCTAGTTTGTAAACCGCGATTTTTGAACTTCCCAACTCTTAAAACCCTTATTGCGTCTTAGAAAAAAGTATTGCCACCTGTGGGGTCGAACCCGCAACCCCTTGCCTCGAAAATATATAAAAATCCACTAGACCATTCGAACACTTCGGCTAGAAACATGATAACTGATAACTTAAGTTTCAAAAGCTTAACTCTTAATTAAACGTTTTTTTTCAGTGCTCCATCTGCGGAACGATCTGTAACAGCACCGGAAATCTTCTTACCCACCGTCGACGTGCTCACGGAATCGACGCAATGCTCACATGTGGTCTGTGCAACGCCAAATACAACTCGATGAGCAGCATCGCGCGTCACATCAATATCGAATATTCGCTGTATGTGTGCAAGAAGTGCGGACGAAGCTGTCAGGACAGCACCTTGCTCCGTCAGCATGAATGCAATAAGCCTTATAAGACATGGAATTGTAGCATGGGCAATGGACCAAAACCTGTGGGATATGCTTCACAACTACCGGCACAGGCACAGCCAGCGCTACCATCACCACCTCCATCTCCACCTCCGTCGTCTCGCACTCATCAAGGAAGCTCTTTGAAGTGTCCGGATTGTCCGGAAACCTTTTCCACGTCATTCTCATTGTACAACCATCGGATGTCATGTGACCCACGAAAAACCGAACCATCTACAAGCTCCAGTGTTCAACAGCCATCAACAAGCTCTAGTGTTCCAAGAACTCGAACCGACACCATTCGGACTGTTGATTCTATTGATGAGCATGAACCTATAAAGGTAATTTTCTCAAAATTTCGTTCACCTGGGCTCCGAGGGAAGTTGAACTTGTGGGTCCAGGCTTTTGAACTAATTTTTGTATTTCTCGACCCTGAAACCGTTGAGGGGGATTCGAACCCGGAATCCATAGCCTCGGAAACGTCAGCTAAAAAATCCACTTGGCCATTTGAGCACTTATTTTTTGAAAATTGTAAAAACATGGTTTTTGAGTCTAATATTGTATTTCTGAGCTGATAATTTCAGTTTTAAAACCAAATCTTTTTTCAGTGTCCCGAATGCTCGATAGAGTTCATGTACCTCTCGGAAATCACATTTCATCGACATAAAACCCATGGAAAGAAGCTGTATGAATGTATCTTCTGCCCGAAATCCTTCTTAATTCTTCGCACTCTCAAAGATCACTATAATTTGGTAGCCAGATATTCGATGAATCTCTTTTCACATGTTTCTTTATTCCAGGAAACGCAACGCTTCAAGTGCGCCGTGTGCCAGAAGACGTTCCCAAGAAGATATCAAATGCGCTATCACGAGGAGCAGTGTAAAATGGTCGTCTGATAAATTTCTTATTTTTTTGAATTCTTGTTATGCATCTTATATATTTTTTGTTCTTGATTTTGATTTTCACATTTTGCAAAATTGTGTTCAATTGAAGATTTTGCTAGATTTTTTGTTGCACTCCAGATGGCAAAGGACAGCATACTTGCAACGGGCCGGGCCGGGCCGGGCCGGGCCGGGCTTTTTTCACAATTTTCAGGGCCCGGCCCGGCCCGGCCAGGGCCCGGGCCCGGCCCGGCCAGGCCCGGCCCGGCCCGTCTCGGCCCGGGTTGTCGGAAAAAAATTTTCCTGTCTCTTCAAAATTTTTTTTGGTGTCAACAGAAAAAAATGGACGATTTTTCTGTGGAGCTAAAAATTTTTCAAGGTAATAGTGTCCACAAAAAATGGTTTTTTCACAGAAAAATTTGAAAAAAATTTCTGAAATTTCAAATTTTTTTTCAAACTTGGAGAACCCGGGCCCGCCGGGCCGGGCCGGGCCGAGGGGTCACGGGCCCGGGCCGGGCCGGGCCCTGGAAATCTTCGGCCCGGCCCGGCCCGGCCCGGCCAGGCCCGGGCCCGGCCACGGGCCGGGCCCTGATTTTGCAAGTATGAAGGACAGATGACAAAGTTTTGTGACTTCTAATGTCCAAAACCCAGATTCGCGCATTATTCTGTTTATTCTTCCCCCATTCTGACGTCTTCCAAATTTCCGCTTCTGAAACTGAGGCAGAAATGTAGGTTGATTATAAAATCAACTATTTTTTCCAGAGTTCACCTACACGGACGACTTTCGAAATGTTATGGTTTTTATGTGGAGCAATGGACAAATTCCGGGAATTCATCTTTTCTAGCGATCCCATTGGAATCCTACATTAACCATCAATTGTCAGAAACCAGTACATACTGGGTTTTAATTGAAAAACATAATTACCGTATTTCCTCTAATATTTAGAAGCCCAACCTGGCTGTTCATTTTTCTTTTCGGTTAGGGTATCCATACTCCTTTTCGTTGATTCTTCTGGTACCTTCTGTTAATGCTTGTCGTTTCATAACTATTCCAGTTCAGTTGAAAACCTGAAATTAGTCCAGCTTCAGAAGAAGGTTGAAAAATAGAACCCCATGGGCTTCTATTAGAAGAAATACGGTATTTCATTTTTGTAATAATTCTTTTTAGCCTTTCTTCTCTTTTTCCGCAATCTGAACTTGTCCTTTCATCTAAAACAAACTTTCTCCTTTCTCCCACATCCATTTTCCCAGAAATCCTCCCCTACAGATTCCTGGAAAACGCGCGAAACCGTACTACTTGAGATTTCTGCCTCTCTTTCTCTCTGAAGTCTCCTGGCGCTACGTATCCATTTGTTTCCTTATCACTGAGTCAATAGAGATAAAGAAAAAGGAAAAAGAATGTTTACATAAGGAAAAAGTCACTTTTTAATTACAACTTTATTTCTCTTGGAAAAAACACCGTTTTTTTGATGGGATAGATTTTTTTGTGGATTTTAAATTTTTTGAGATTGAAAAAAGGTCAAATCGATTTCTACAGTACAAAGCCTGGGGCAGTTGTTTATTTTTTTGATATGAAGACATAATTGAGAGAGTCGATCGCTTGTTTTGGAATCGAGAAAAAAGAAGACGTCATGTGGATTCTGAATTACCAAAAGCCAAACGACGTGTGGAGCGTCGTGGATTCAATGAATTCAGAATAAGGGATTTAGAAGACGTGGGGCGCGAATCGTTCAAAAAGGAAAAAAAAGAGAATTTTAAAAAATAACAGAAAAAACAGTTACAAAACTATGAGAAATTGTGTGTATATGGGGGCAGCAGAACAGCTGGAAGAAGAAGCGAGACAATCGAAAAGAGGATTTTTTGGGGTCAAAAGGGGGCGGGGGGAAAGTGAAGTTTTGATGGAACATGTTTCGGGGGGCAAAATTACTTGGCGGTAGCCGAACGAACAACTTGTCCGCGCATACGGACCAGCGAGTTCTCGGCGACCTCGGCACGCTCTTCGGCATTCTCGAGAGCGAGTTGGATCTGTCGGAATTTGGACAGATTCTGGGTGGCGACCTCTTCCTGGAAATATTGGCTTTGAGATAGGAAAGATTTAGAGTTTATAAAGTTTGTTTCAGTGGTTCTGATTTATGAGATACCGTAAAACCTGTAATTTTAGGGCGCCCTAACTTTGAGCCAATTTATCTCGGTTTCAGTGAAAGATATCAAACATGTATCAACAGATAAAATACTGGTGACATTATGAGGAACAGTTTATCAGTTGACTAATTTTCGATATCTTTTAGAGGAACTGGTATAAGTGAGCTCAAAGTATGCAACTAGGGTGGGCTTCTATTAGTGCAAATGGGGTAATTGAAAAGGCAATGAACTTGGAAATTGGACATCTCTAACACTATTGAGTATTTTTTAAACTGTTAGTCAAAAAATGCCCAATTTAAAATAATCTATATATCCACAGTTGAAGATGTGTTTCTAACTCTGTTGTTTCACAAGATACAATCTTTTAAAGTTAGAACCATCGAAAACTACAGTATTCCTTTGACAAAAGCCCACCCAAACCATCAACTTCAAGATCAATTGTCTCGGTTACTATGAGAGGTATCAAAAAGTAATCAACTGATAAAATGTTTTTGATAATATGACAAACATTTTATCAGTTGGGAAAATTTTGATATCTTTCTTAAAAACCGAGATAATTCAGCTCAAAGTTGACATAGTGGGTGAGCTCCTATTGCAGCAAATACTGGATACTGTCACAAATGTGAAAATAACTCAAGAAATACAGTAGCCATACTAAACAGTTCGTTACAAAATTGTTAATCTTAGGATTTCCCTAGTTTATCAGTTGAAACTTCTTTCCTAGCTCATCTGGTTCTCAAGACTCACCGCCTCTTCGATTTGTCTCTTCTGGACGCGAATCTTCTGTTGGAGCTTCTCGACGTTCTCCTGGAGTCTGTCGAACGCCTTCTTGTCCTCCTCGACCTGGAATTGAAGCTCACGAGCGCGTCTCTCCTGCTTGGTGAATCCCTTCACAGCCTCTTGATGTCTGCGTTGCTCGGAGTGCAACTCGGCTTCCACGCTTCGCACGCGTTCCTCGACCTTCGACAGAGCCTTGGCTCCGACTGAAAATTTATAGTTAGGAATGGTTAGATCTAAATTCGCTCACATTGGATCATGGCACGCTCGGCGTCATCAATCTTGGCCTGGAGTTCCTTGGCGTTGAGCTCGAGCGACTTGCGTTGTCTGTCGACGTGAACGGCGTGCTCTTGCTCTTGACGAACCTCCTCAGCAAGACGGTCAGCGTCGGCAGCGGCCTTGCGGGCACGCTCCTCGGAAGCCTTCAACTCGTTCAAGTACTCGTCCAATTCGTTCTGAAATTTTTTTTTTTTTGAATGGGTTTCTCTTAAAAAATACTCACTCTAGCGATTTGAACCTCGTTCTCGACCTTTCTCTTCATGGCAGAAAGAGCAGCGTTGTTTCCAATGAGCTCAGTGTTGGATGACTTGAGCTCAGCCTGTTCGATCTCCAGTTGCTTCTTGTGCTTCTCAGATGCATCGATACGGTGGGCAAGATCCTCGGATTCGGACAAAGCGACGGCAAGTCTCTTCTCGGCGGCCAAATAGTTCTCACGGATCTCCTCACGTCTTCTCTGCTCATCGTCGACTTGTCCCTGGAGCTCCTTGACTTGGTCGAAGAGCTTCTTCAAGTTCTTTTGGGCGTCAACGTTGGCTTTGTTGGCGTGATCCAAAGCGATCTCCAATTGGTTGATGTCGGTCTCCAACTTCTTTTTGGCTCTGGCGAGTTCAGCCTTGCTCTTGGCCTCGGTTTCGAGGGAAGCCTGAATGGATTCGAGGGCACGTTGGTGGTTCTTGCGAGTGTTCTCGAACTCCTCCTCCTTCTCTTGGATTCTCTTCTCGATCTCGGAACGGATCTGTTGAACTTCGATTTGAAGACGGAGAACCTTGCTCTCCTCGGCTTCAAGAGCTGCTTCAGCCTCGTCGAGAGCGTGTTGGAGCTCATCCTTTTCTTGCTCGAGACGACGGACGGACTTGTGGACTTCCTGGTAGGTACGTCCTCCTTGGGTGATTTGCTCGTTGATGTCGCGGATTTCCTGGGAGTAGATCTTGTTCTCGCGTCTGAGAGTCTCGATTTGCTCGCTGAGGTTGTCCATGGAAGAGCGGAGTTTGAAGACTTCGGTGGAGGTGTTACGGCTGTCACGGGTGGTGGCATCGATCTCCTTCTGGATATCATCAACCTTTCTCTTCCAGTCATCAACAATCTTGTCAAATGCGCGTTGCTTCTTCTCAAGCGAAGCGATGACAGTCAAGTGACGGTCGACATCGGAACGAGCGTCCTCGGTCTCGGCCAAAAGTTTTCCCTTGGCCTTCTCCAAGGAGATGACCTTGTTTTGAGCAGCAGAGAGAGCCTCCTGGAGATCCATGACTCTGTTCATCTGCTTTCTCTTGAGCTCCTCCAACTCCTCGGATCCAACCAATCCTTCTCCCTCGTATCTGGCCTTCCATTGCGAGATCTCGGAGTTGATTCTGGAGAGTTGACGTTGGATGTCGTCCTTTCCGTTGATTTGCTCCTCCAGCAACTCGTGGCACTGGTCGAGTTCGTGCTCCAAGTTCTTGCAGGCAGCATGGAACTCTTGACGCTCATGGAGCTCGTCCTCGGCGGCCTTCTTAGCCTCAACGAGTTGAGAAGAGAAGGCGGTCTTGGCGCGGTTGATGGTGGCCAAGTGGATCTCGAGCTCTTCGACCTGGCGGGCAAGATCAGAGTTGTCGTTGGAGAGTCTTCCCTTGGTGGAGGTGAACTCGGTGATCTGTCTGGTCTGCTCGTCAACCTTCTGTTGGAGCTCAGCAACTTGGATTTCGTATTGCTTAGCGAGACGCTCTTGCTCAACACGGGACTTGGTCTCTTGGTCGACTTGAGCGTTGATGTCATCCAATTCCTTTTGGAGGACTCCCTTCTCCTTCTCAATCTTGGCCTTACCCTTCTGAAGAGCATCCAAAGTGTTGGTCAAGTCTTGGATCTGGTCGTTGTTCTTTCTGCGGATCATGGCCATCTGGTCCTCATTGGCCATGTTCTTCTCATCGAGATCTCTGCGGAACTTGATGATTTCAGAGTCCTTCTTCTTGTTGTTCTCTTGTTGGATCTCGAGTTGCTTGTTTTGCTCATCGAGTCTCTCGTTGAGCTCATCAAGCTCGCGTTGAAGCTCAGCGCGGGCACGATCGGCCTTGGATCTGGATTGTCTCTCGTGCTCAAGCTCGTCCTCGATTTCGATGATGCGTTGAGCATTTTCCTTGGATTGACGAGTAAGTCTGTTGGCCAAAGCTTGCTCATCCTCGATTCTGACTCCAAGAGCATGGATATCAGCCTCCTTCTTCTTCAGGGAAGCATCAGCTTCCAACTTGATAGCGGTGAGCTCATCGATGGATTCTTGAGCTCCCTTGAGCTCTCCCTCAACCTTTCTCTTTGACTTCTCAGTCTCAGCTCGGATTCTCTTCTCTCTCTCAACAGCCTCTTCCATCTCGTCCAAAGTTTGCTCGAGCTTTCCACGAAGTCTGTTGGCTTGAGCTTGCTTGGCTTCCTCGGCTTGAAGATCGTCGATGAGTTGACGGTTGTTCTCCTCGAGATGCTTCTTCTCCTTGTTGATCTTTCCGATGGTCTCATCCTGAGAGTTCATCTCATCTTGAAGGGAACGGATTTGGTTTTCCTTGGCGGCCTTCTCTTCGAGAGATCTGCTCAAGTTTCCGTCGACGGCTTCGATGGACTTCTTCAAGTTCTCAACTTCCTGTTGGGCCTTTCTGCGTTGCTTCTCAAGATCAGCATTCTTCTCCTCGTGCTCGGAAAGTCTGTCGTTGGCATCATTGAGAGACTTCTCAACTTCTTGACGGGCACTGTTGAGGCGGGTGAGCTTCTCCTCAATAGCAGCGGATCCTCCTTGGGTGAGTTCGAGGGCTTCCAAGAGTTTGGATCTCTCGGCAGACAACTTGGCGTAGGCCTCTTCTTGAGCCTTTCTGGCAGCTTCGGCCTTCTTGGCTTCGACTTCGAGAACCTTCTGCTCCTCGGCCATCTTGGCCATCTCCTCGGCCATCTTTCCGCACTTGAGTTGTGGACGGATCTTTCCGAACAACAAGAACCAATCCCAGGTACGGAGGACGCACCAGGAGCGGATGTTGCGTTGAAGGATGATGTAAGAGTTGAGCTGCTTGCGTCTGGCTCCAGCGTCAGCGGTAGCAGTGTACCAACGGATGGCGGATTGGAATCCAGTGATGATCTGGTTGAGCTTCTCGTCTCTCAAGTCTTCAATATGGGCAACAACTCCAGCCTTGAAGAAGACCTTGGTGTGTCCGATTCTGAATTGCTCGTCGTTGAGCTTCTTGGAGTTGATGAGGGATTGGAGGATGGCTCCAGCAGCGGTCTTCGGGTCATCAGATGACTTAGCTTCCTTGGCGGCAAGGATAGCGTAACGGTGGACAAAGTCTGGATGGAGAGTTCTGTTAGGGAATCCCTTTCTGCAAATTCTGATTCCTTCCAACACTCCGTTACAGGTAAGCTGATTGAGGACGAGACCAGCATCGATCATTCCGGATTGTTTCTTCTCGTTTGGAATGATACAACGGATGAAATGTGGATGAGTCTTGTGGAGCATAGTCATGAGCTTGTTGAGGGACTCTCTGTACATCATGGAGACAGTCATGAAAGATCCAGACTTTCCTCCCTTACGTCCTCCTCCAGACTTGGCAGCAGCGGCGGCCTCCTCTTGAGTGGTGTAGTCTTGCCAGATCTCGACAAGAAGGTCGTTCTTCTTGGAAGCCTTCATGACAGAGACAACGGTGTCGTTGAGAGGATCCTTGTTCTTCTCGAGCCAGTTCAACACGTTGTAACGGACAGTTCCGGCGTAGTGCCGCATGGCGAAGTGAGCCTCTCCTTGCTTTCCCTTTGGTGGTTTTGGCTTCTCGAAGTTTGGATGCTTTCCAAGATGTTGATCGGTAAGCTTCTGGGCCAAAGTCATATCAGTAGCCTTTGGAACAATGCACTCCTCATCGAGCATAGAGATGATACCAAGTGGCTTCTCAATGAGTTCGATACAAGCCTGGAGATCGAGACCGAAATCAATGAAGGTCCATTGAATACCCTCACGGGCGTACTCTTCCTGCTCGAGGACGAACATGTGATGGTTGAAGAATTGTTGGAGCTTCTCATTGACAAAGTTGATCCACAACTGTTCGAAGGAGTTGAAGTCGAAGATTTCGAATCCAGCGATATCGAGTACTCCAATGAAGTAATCACGGTCAATTCCCTTCTGGTCAAGAGTGAGGTTACATTTCTTGACGAGCCAGTTGAACACACGAGCATAGAGACCCTTAGCCATGGCTCCGATGGCCCAGTGGACTTGATCGACGTTCTGTCCCTTGGACACCCATTCGGTTCCGACCTTGACTCTTGGGGAGACCAAAGCCTTCAAGAATTGATCGACATCAACTCCGAACATGGCGCAGGCCTTCTCGGCCTCATCTTGACCATCTGGCTCGGCTTGCTCCTCGCGTGGGCGTTGCTTGAACTTCATGTTACCCATGTGCATGTGACCTGACATGAGTCTATAACAATCCATCTTCTCGGTCTCCGAGAATTTGAGGACATCGAAGGCCTCGTCGGTCAACTGGAACTCTTCAGTGTCATCGATTCCTGTAAAATCAATTGATAGGGGGTAAGTTCTTAAACGGGGACCCACCATCGATGAGCAACTCAGCCTGGGCGACGAACCAGTAGTCCGCGATTGGCTTGTCAAGAAGAAGCTCGTTACGAAGCTGTGGCTTGAAGTCCGAGAAGATTTGGTAGAAAATGTGGTAGCAACGCTCTCCTGGAGCTTGACGGATGACACGAGATTTCTCGAGAAGGTCTGGAAAAATAGTTTCAGCTTCTTGGATCTCATAAGGATAAACTCACAATGTTCAATATCGCAGGAAGCGAGGGTTCCGTACTTGTTGAAGTGGATACGGATGAACTTTCCGAAACGGGAAGAGTTGTTGTTACGGACAGTCTTGGCGTTACCGAAAGCCTCCAACACTGGATTGGTTTGGACGATTTGGTCCTCAAGGGTGACTGTCTTCTCTCCTTCCTTTGGCTGAGCCTTTTGGGAGGCTCCGACGGTGGCGAAGTAGGCAATAACCTTCTTGGTGTTCTCAGTCTTTCCGGCTCCAGATTCTCCGGTAATGAGCATAGACTGGTTCTCGTGGTCTTGGAGCATGTTACGGTAGGCCTCGTCAGAGACGGCGAACAAGTGAGGTGGCATCTCGGTACGACGCTTGCCCATGAACATACGAGCAACAGAGTCGGTGTAGATTGGAAGACGTTTGTATGGGTTGATGACGACACAGAAGAGTCCGGAATAGGTCTGAAAGTTTTTCTTGGTTTTATGTTGTTTCTATATTTTGTTGCTTGGACCGCCATCTGTTCACTTATGTTCTAGAAATTTCACGTCTTCTGAATTTTTTCAGAAGTTTGTCAAACATTCCAGAGCCTCCGGATCTGACGCTCGCATAGGTGCACTTTGAGTCCAATTACCTCGGCTCCTATAAGAGATGTCAAAGTTTTGTCAACTGATAAAATATTGATGATTTTATGATTAACAATTTATCAGTTGACAACTTGTTCATAATATTGATAAATACCGAGATAAATTGGCTCAAAGTTAAAAGTTGGAGGCTCTTCTGATACTGGTTTTATGGTACTTCCTTTTATTTTTCTCGGTATCATTGTATATGTTCTAATTACTCATATTCAATTATGTTCACAAATCCCCCTTCTATTGTCTTCCTTGATTATCTTGATCTTTGTCGTTCTCTGTGCACCGCCCGTCTCTCTCTCCACTCGGATCCACTCGAGACCCCCTTCACAATGATAGCGTTTTTGCCACTTTTTGCGTGGGCGCGCACACTGTTTGTCTATCCAACAACTCTCTCCTTATCCCAAAACGCCGAAAAACTGAGAGCAAAAAAAAAGAGACTTACGTAGATGAGCATGGCGGCGTAACGCGAACGCAAGTTCCACAAGACGGAAGCGTCGTTGAGGAAGGTCAAGTTGGACATGTCTTCGGTTTTCTCGAACTTTGGTGGATTCATCTCTTGAACGATGTCCTTCTTCAGGGTCACATCTTTTCCTCCGGCGGTGACGATGACGGTATCGGCTTTTGGTCCGGGTCCCTTGATCTCTCCCTCAATGTATCCTTCCTCTGGATCCGGAATCCATACGTTCTTCTTGGAGTCGTATGGACGAGATTGGTCCTGAAAAATGGGTTTTGATAGAGGGTCGAAAATCAAATAGAAGTTGAAAAGTTGGTTGTTGGAAAAGTTTCAAATTTACCGGAAATTCTCAAATAGGAGCCCACCCTACATGAAAACTGTGAGCTCAATTATCTTGGTTCTTGTTAAAGATATCAAAAATATGTTAACTTAAAAAATGTTAGGGATATTATACTGAACATTTTATTAGTAGATTACTTTTTGATTTATTTCACAGGAGTCAAGATAAATTGGCTCAAAATTAACAGTTAAAAAGGTCTTTTATTATAAGTTTTACGGAATTCTAAGAACCTAAACATCGAGATTCTAAACGCCGGATTATGGCTTTAAAAGTCTGAAAATTTTAGAATTACCAATTATAAATATTTCATCTGGTCAAGTTGGTTTGGTGATTAATCTAAAACCGAAAACTGCAGTAAGTCTTTGAAAAGTTGAATTTCAAAAATATACAGTTTCGAGTTTTTCTTTTTCAAATCGTTTAGTTGAATATCTACTTTTTAAACAAATGGGTTTTGATTGAAAGTTGTGTTTCTTTAATTTGAAAACTTCATTTTGAATTTTAAGAATTATTGCCTGTCAATATTTTCAGTAGAAACTCTATTATAAGGACCGCCCTAACTTTGAGCCCAATTATCTCGCTTCTCATAAAAGATATCGTAAAGTGGTCAATTGATAAAATGTTTATCACAATGCCAAAAATATTTTATCAGTCTACAATTTTTTGATATCTTAGACAAGAAGCAAGAAAAATTAGCTCAAAGTTGGGGCACTTTCTATCACAGAAATCGAGATACTTGGCGTCAGAGGTAAAATTCTAGGGTTTCAAGAAAGGGAAATAAGGGTAAATTCTAAGAATCTAAAAGGCTTTTAACAAGTTGAATAAATCATCAAAGAAGATAAGAAGATGTTTAAAACGGAAAATCTGAAACTTACAGCGAGCTGTTGCTCTCTGGATCTCTTCAAGTATTGCCATCCTGGATCCTTCTCGTATTCAAGCGACATCTTTTCGAGTTTCTAACAATAAGGGGCTAAAAAAGGGGTGATTCTTCCTAACTGTTCTCTGCAACTGCACACAGCTCCACACTACTGTGCACTGCAGATGGATGGGATAATAGTTTGGCACACACACACTTACCCAACCTTTCGGATCTCTCCGACGAGAGAGCGAGAGACGGCGATGGCAAAAATGGGCGGAGACATCTCCGAGAGTATCCAGGGAATTGTGCTTCTCCGAAAATGTCGGTCTCTCTCTCTCTCTCTCTCTCTCTCTCTCTCTCTCTCTCTCTCTCTCTCTCTCTCTCTCTTTTTCAGTACTTTATCACATGCGCAAGAAATCTCCCATCGGGATATACCGAGAGACGCCAGAGATTACTGTAGAACTTGTTGAAAAATCGGTAGAGTTTCTTTTGAGCAGCGCCTCCTCCTTCGGGGGCTTTTTTGAGCACACATTATATATTATTGGATAGAGAAAGAAAAGGACGTAAGAGATTTTTTGAGAGTAATGCTCTCGGCAGAGAAGAGCAACTTTTGGAACTAAAAGCGAGAAAAAAGAGGGGTTTTGGTTTTTGGAAAAGGATCAAGGAACGGTGGAAGGGAAAGAAGGGTGAGAGATAATAGTTGCATTGATTTATTTGTGATTCCCGTAAAACCTGTAATAGAAGGGCACCCTAGTTTTTCATTTTGAGCCGATTTTTCTTCGTTCCTGTCCGAGATATGAAAAGTTTTCTTGATAGGATGTAGGCAATCCGTTTTCCGTACATTGTCGAAATTTAACTTGTGCGTAAAGATTCTTCTTGGTGACCTTATCGGGAGGCACGAATTTGAATAAAAATTATTTATTCTCAACGTTTCGGCTTGATGCCATCTTCAGGAGAATAAGACAATTACCTACAAAAATAAGAATAGAAGAAGTGTGAACCGGGTATAATTCAAATATAGCCCCCCACCTCAATATGACCCCCCACCTTATAAACAACTATAGTAGAGCCCCCCACCAGTACAAAAATGGGTGGGGGGCTCTACTGTGGTGTGGGGGGCTGTAATTGAATTGGCTGATTAAAGTATGACCCCCCACCAGTACAAAGTGGGGGGCTATACTTGAAGAACCTGGTATTCTTAAAGTATGACCCCCACCCCTCCCTGCCTTCTTCAATTAAAGGCCCCCAACCATTCAAAAATAGCCCCCCAAAAAGAGAACCTTATCTAAGCCCCCCACCCGATTCAAAAATGACCCCCCACCAATTCAAAAATAGCCCCCCCCCCCACCAATTCAATTTTAGACCCCCACCCGATTCAAAAATAGCTCCCCACCATTTTTTGGCCTAAGCCTGAATTTTAGAATGTTTTAATTCTGGAAGTTCTGATAAGATATACATAGCTATAAAGTATTTTTTAAGAAAAAGTTCCCAGAAAACAAGGGAAAATGGTAAACAATGACACAAATTCCAAAAAAATCAAAGAAAAATAAAAACAAAAAGCTCAAAATTTGCATCATTACGGCTATGGTACCCTTCACACACCACAAACTACGCAAAAGTGGGGGGCTATAATTGAATGGGTGGGGGGCTTATTTTGAATTGGAATGGACCCTGTAAAAGTGGGGGTCTATATTTGAATTGGTGGGGGCTTTTTTTGAACTGTTCCAAATCTACAGGTTCTTGGTGGTGGGGGGCTCTACTATAGTTCATTTTGGGGGGGCTATACTTGAATTGGGGTGGGGGCTATATTTGAATTCAGCCGTGAACCGGTGTGGTAGAGATAGAGAAAAACTGTAAAAATGAAAGGTATGAAACTTTAAGAACTGGGATGAAAAAACAACAACTTGGAGACAAAGACAAAGAAAAAGAGAAATGAATAGACACTTTGGTTGGGAAGTGGGACCATAAACGATCCCTATTGATTTTTGTTGTGACGGCCAAACTATATTCAGAGGGGAGGAGGGGAAGAAGAGAAGAGAAATTTGACAGTATGGAGACCTTCTATTACAGGGCTATTTTTACTATTGTAAAATTATCAATAAAGTTCTGATAAATCGATTCAGGAAAGCGTTATTTTTGGAAAATTTGGAAAAATGGAAAATTTTCTGAACAAATCAAGTTATGGGTTCCTCAAGAAAACAATCAAGAAAATTTTCCGGGTTTTTCAACAATTTCAGTCGAACACTGCTAAAAAAATTGCAAATTTCATAGTATTCTAAAAAATAGAGCTTTGATTTTTTTATTGGCAATTTTTTTTTGCACAAATTCTGCGAGATATGAGGTTTCAAATTGGTAAGGTGCTCAGTGCTCATTTTAGCACTCATTTTATTACAAATTCCAAATATCTCATCAGATTGAAATTTGACGAAAAAGTTGTCAACTACAAAAGTGAAGCTCTAATTTTGTACAGTATACTCTTTCAGACAATTCGGAAAATTCTGGACTACTTTTGTAGAACTCCGAAATTGACTTTTTCCCCGAAAAGTCAATACATGGTATACTTTTGGTAAGGCACCATACTTGAGATTTGGCGAAGTGTTATCTGGAATTGTAAATTCCAGCTAGTTTTTATTCACAGTTAATCAATTTTACAAAATCTGTTTGTCTGTTCATCCCGATGTCCCATACACACCATCATCGCAACTTATTTGTTCCATCTTCCCCCAACCAATTTGTTGTAATAATGACGATCTCACTAGGTGTTTCACCGAATCTCTCCACTTTTTTTTGGCTTTTTCTTCTTTTTCTTTCCTCCCACACTCGGATACTTCGGCGCATCCTTCCTTCCCAAAAGAACCTCCCGATATCCATCGAGTAATATTTGCTTATTGCGCACTTTGTGCCCCCTGTGTGCGTAAAATTGTACGGGGTGTGTTTCTTCGTCTTTTTGGATGAAGAAAGAGATTTTCCAAGGTTTTTTTGTCTTGAACAGGAAGTCAAGGTGTTCAGAAATGGGACTAATTTTCACCAAAAGAAAAATGGATTTATTACAAAAAATCACACACCGATCAAGTTTTCAAATAAGAAAAAACCGAAAAATTAAAGCCATGTCAATTAAGTAATTATACAAAGTCACACATAATCCGTTTCAAATGATAGAAGATAAGCAAAATCTACACAGTATTCTGTACTAGGAGACGTCCATCACTATGAACACGATGAGCCATTTTTCGAAGATCCAGTGATGTGACATGCTCTTTCGCTTCGATGTTGGTGTCCTGGAAAATGAATTTTAGCATTTTTGAAATCGCGGGAAAAACATTGAAACTCACCGACGCAGGTTTTGCAATCATTTTCGAGTGATGAGGAGATCTTGCTCGAACCGATGGCTTCCGAAGGTGGTGTTGAAGATCACCAAGAGCTCGGATCGCCTGAAAGATAAAAATTGTCTTTTTTGTTTATCTAAAATGAAACTAGTTTTTTTTTGGAATTTTTAGAAAAATGAGAAAACTTCAACCTACTTTTCTTGCAGCCTTAAAATTATCTTTGCATGTGTTATGCAAAAATGTGTGTGTCTAACAATCTAACAACAGGCTCCCGAAACTATCAACTTTGAGCTCATATATCTCGGTTCTTTAACAAGATACCAATAAACGACCAATTGATAAAATGATCATCATAATATTATCAATATTTTATCAATTGAGTACTTTTTATTATTTTTTACAGGAAGCGAGATGATTGAGTAGTCAGATCCGGATCCTCTACATCGATGGAGTAAGTTCGGAAGACCACAAAACATTCATAAAATGCAGAAGACATAAAATTTCGATTTTTCATAAAGTTTCAAAATATACTGTCAATTTTGGATTGGTTCTGTGATTGTCAAAAGCTGATAAAACTGAAAAATAGGTTCTAACTTTAGGGCGATTCATCTAGCTTCCTCTGATAGCTATCAAAAATTGATAACCTAACAAGGACTTATAAGGAAACTATGCAAACATAAAGACTGTACACCGTCACGTCAGATTGCATACCGCGACTTCAATAAAACTCCGAAAAAACTTACATTTTCAGTTTCCTTTGGAATACTTCTCTGATTGATACTTGTAAAAGAATGAATCGTTGCTTGATAATCATCTCCTTCCGAACTTCCTGATAGGAACACGGTTTTTTTCCGTGGCATCGGGGGAGATACTGGACTCTCTGCATTCATGAATAGTCGTCTACACTCCTCTTCCACCTCCTCATCATCCTCTTCGTTATTCTCTGCTTCCTGACAAGCCACCTCCAGAATCTTATCCAGATCATGCATCACTTCTCGAAGTTTCTCAGGCGTACTCCCGAATTTCTGAGCCACCAGTGATACTAAATCTTTGACTGTCATCATTTGTCCTCCATACCAAATTTCAGCCTCTTCCGAGTCTGAAACCTTCCGACCGTAGTAATGAATCCACATGATTCCTCGTTGTAGAGAGGAGAAGAAAATCAGCATTGTGGCGACTCCAGTGCAGAGGTAGATCATAACAACTGCATATTGAAAAGGGCCCTCTGGAGTTGGGGAATAATCTCCGTAGCCGATGGTTGTGATGGAGATAAAACTGAAGTAGAAGGCGTCAAGAAAGGGGAGCTCATCGATCCAAAATGAGAAAATGAGACTTCCAATGAAGCAATGGGTGGCTAAAAGGATTGCAGAGGTGTACCATCGGAGGTCCGTTTTTTGGATAGCCTGGAAATTCAGAATTTCTCTTAAGGACTTCAAGACTCTCTAAAACCCACTTCTTTCAAACTGAAACTCCGATGAATAATATTACAAATCTCCAAAACCAACATGCTGTTTGTGGCAACGGTCATAAAAAATAGTGGGATTCCAATGAGACAGTACAATATGCATAATATTTTTCCTTGATCATCAAAAGGTACAATGTTACCGTATCCTGAAAAATAGGATTTCGAGTTTAGACGGTTTTTGGAATTATGCTTTTTCTTGAGAACCCAAATGTTGAGTTTAACTACAGTACTCCTATTTTGACCTACCTATTGTGGAAATCGTGGTGATACAAAACAAAACACTATCGAGAAACGATGCCTCCTTCTCTGTTGATGTGTGTCGTAATGTGAAAATATTACTTCCAAAAAGTATGTAACTACCCAAGAATACATTTAAGAACAGGACGTAGATTGCGGATCGAATGAGCTGAAATAATTACTTTCTCTATGTTTTTGAATTCTTCGAGACAACGCAAATGTGCTCTATTGGACACTTTTTCTTCAATTCCATTAGAGCCCTTTTGCATTACAGTACCTCTTGTTTAACCCTCTTTTTGGGACAACACTTGTCCTGTTGGAACTGATCTCTCCAAATGTGATACGGACGGTCCAACCATGATGGCAGGGTGCGTTTCTTCTGAAATTTCGTGTGTACAGTAATATAACGATAATTACCTCTAATTAGGAATAATCGGTTTTAAATTGTTTCGTTGAAAACTTTTCTCTAGCCGAAAGACAAAAAGAGATACAAATTGATCTCGTAAAACAGGAGGAGAAAATTTATTACTGATAAGAAAAATTCCAGTTCTCTTCGAGAGAGAGATTCTAAAAAAAGAGAAATCGGTTAACCTATCAATTGATTTTGGACATTTCTTTGAAGTATGATCATTTCGGGACAATCGATTTCCGGAAATTTTTTATCTTGAAATAGATTAAGAGAGGTGATTAGTTACAAATGATAAATAGAACGTCATTTCGGGATCATGTTCTTTTATTTTAGAAAAACCGGACAAAATCCCAAAAACCTGTTAAAAATCGGTGTAAATCAGGCAAAATTAATTAAGAAATTTAGGTTTAACAGTTTTAAAGGCGCTTTTGCCCTGTAGATCTTCGACCTCTTTGAAGCTTTTGAACGGAAAATTGAACTTTTTTTCGATTCCGAAGTTCACACTGAAAACTTCAAAACATCTATTTTCACAAAATACCGTAACCGTTCAACAAAATCATGAGCAACATTAAGAGACAGACCCAATTTTGTGTACCTATTTGGGTCAAAATTTCCTTGTTTTTCAAACTTTTGTTCAAAAACACCAAAATTCGAATTACAGTCAAATTTCCTGGTTAAATGAAGTGGTGGTAATTGTGTTGGAACATTTTCAGAAAGTTGTAGTTTTTGGTCTATCGAATGTTAGAAAATTTACAGTATATAATCAAAAAGATTGATGAAATAGAAAGACCCCTAGAACCATATGTACCTTTAAAGCTGTAGCACTTTTAAAATTTAAATAGGTGGAAATCTAGAAACCACAAGAATCCATAATGAAAAAAACGGTCAACATTTCAATCATAATCAATTTTCGAATTTTCGGAAAACCTTTAAAAGGGGCACATGAGCATCACAGAACTTTCAAAAATAAATACTTTAAACTTTCGAAGTCTCAAATACAGCAAAAACGCAGTAATGTATCGAAACCTTTTCAATATCAATTTTGAGCCCATGTAGCTCGTTTTCTTCAAAAGATATCAAACAGCAATAAGTTGACAAAATTGCTGACATAATATCAGAAATGTGTTTTTTTAGTTTAGCTTTTTGATACCTTTGAAAAGAGCCATGATGAAATGACTGAACTTTTATAGTTAGAGGGCTACGGTAGCCTGAGAATTGAAGTAGTTTCGCAAACTTAAAATCATAAATTTTAAAAAAAAACGAACCTTTCTGGTTTTCACCACTATCGGCTGCTGCTTCTCAATCAATCCATCCTTTTCCTCAACATTTATTCTATTTTCTATAGTTTTCTTGTCACTGCCACCTTCTTCATCGTGAAAACTCATGTTACCTGCAAAAGAATCGAATACACAAAGTGACACTCTCAGAATAGAACTGGTAGAAAGAGATCAGGATCGTAAAAAACCCCTCCCATTGATACTAAAATGGGAATGACCTAGACAAGGTTTAGAGTTTTTGTTTGCCTTCTGGACACGGTGACTTTTTGAAATTCAACAAAAAAGCGGAATTTTCAACCCAAAAAACGACTATATTCATTAGTCAGGGTGGCAATTGGAAACTAGAGACTATTGAGATTGAAGAGACGTAAAGAAAATAAGAAGAGGTCAGAATTAATTTTTTGAAAAAATTGATGGACAGATTGACAGAAACTGGTTCTGAGGTGACAAAATATATGAGGGAAAAGGAAAGTTTTCTGAACTTTTGAAAAAAAGGACTTTGTGTGATGAAAATGATAACGGAGGTGAGGAAGGAGGAGGAGACAATTGGCTAATGGATTCTGAACCACGTGGATGGGAGGTCACTTCTTCTAGGCGGAAAAGGAAACTAGTTCAGGAAAAAGAAACGAACTGTTTTTTGAAATGACATCTAGAAATTTCGAGAGAAGTTATGAGTCATCTGACAATTAGGAATCCTATAAATCGATGCGAAAAATTGGCCTAAAGGTTTAGAAGACTGAAAATCAAACTTAGGAAATTGTACAAACAGTTTACAGTGGTCGTGTTGTAAAAAATTTAATGTATACAGTAATCCTATTCTGCGAACACCACTTTGTCAAAATGCGGACTGAACGGTAAGCACTTTACCGTAAGCACTCTCAAACTGTTACCTCTGTGCCAATTTTCCTCGGTTTCTGTGAATGATATCGAAAAGTGATCAACTTCCATAATAATCATTATATTATGATAAACATTTTGTCAGTTGACAACTTTTTTGGCATCTTTAACAGGAAATGAGATAACCAAGCTCAAAGGTGATGGCTTGGGGCATTAAATAAGAGTTTACAGTTATTTCTCGCTTTTCAAATGTCGAAATCTTTCATTTTCTAGAAAGTTTCGAAATGCTAGAAGTTCAAAAAATTAATCAATCTTAATTTTGAACAAAAATTTAAAACAAAACAAGGAAATTTTGACAGGTACACACAATTGAGAATGTCTCAAAATATTGCTCATAAATGTTTCATGACCTAGTACGGTATTTTGTGAAAATTACAGTTTTCAGGTTTTCAGTAAGAATTAGGAAAAAGATCTCAATTTTTCTTATGAAAATCAGCTTGAAATAAAGAGCAAACAAGCAAAAATAAATACTTGGGCATAGTTTTATGAATGAAGTAACGGTTCAACTTCATCAAGTTTTTGCTTCAATGCTTTCGCTTATTTTTGACTACAGTATACCAGATGTTTTGACTTAAGTATACCAGTTACCTTTGAGTCAATTTATCTTGGCTCCTGTAAAAGATATCAAACAATAGAACTAACAAAATATTTTTGATATCATAATAAATATATTGTCAGTTGACAACTTTTTGGTATCTATAACAGGGAATGAGATAACCAAACTCAAAATTGTTTCTTAACTTTTGAAGAGACGCAGACAGGTAGAGTGTATCGTTGTCGGCATCTCTCACCTAGTCAAACTCAAACTAATCTTGGGGGTTTCAAGGTATATAGAATCAAAACTAACCTGCATTTGTCTCAGCCTCTTCTTCTTTTCGAAATTCGTTGTAGGCGGCACCTGCAAAAATCTTCATTTCTATTCCAAAAAAAAAATTTTGCAAGCCTATTGAACGAGAAAACTTTTTTGTTTCGGATGGACATCGAAACGGAAATGTCATCTTCTGATAACTTGACACTTTATCATTCTTCGCACGAATCGCATCTTCATGTTCTTTTTTCTTTTTCGTCACTTGAGAAGATAAAGGAAAGAGGTGTCTAAATTTAGAAGCAAACTGTATGTGAGAAACAAAAGAGAAGGAAAAGAGAGAAAAAAAGAAAATGCAAAAAATTGAAAACTTATTTGTTATTGTTATGAATAGGTCAGACTGGAAAGGGCAAGAGGAAGGGTGTTAATGAAACGACTGTCTATTTGTTTTGGCGCCAGAGAACTTTGCAAGGGTGCTCCAGCGGACAGAACATTCTTCCTGAAGCAGTTTTCTTATGTGATCATTAGGAAAGATTCTATTTGCTCTGGTTTTCGAAAGAGATGGTCAACGTTTTGACCATTAATGATTGAAATGGGAATGTGAAAGGGTCGTAAATTATGGGGAAAAGAAGAAATTGAGAATCGGAGAGAAAATGGATGGTTTATGGTTACTAACCACTGAATTCAATAGATCTAGAATCTCAGAACATCATTAAAAAATTTAAGACGTTTTCCATCACGATTTTTGAATTTCCCGAACCTGAAAACCACCAATAAAACTTAAAATAAATAAATTGATACCGGTGGGGTTTGAACCCGGTACCCCAAAAAATGTCAGCTGAAAAATCCACTAGGCCATTCGAGCACTTTAATGAAAAACGACTAGAAACATGGTTTTCGAGTCAATCTTCATGGTTTTGAGAGTTTCAGAGTTGGATTTGAACCTGTGGACCCACAGTTGGAGGTGCAGCACCGCTCTCGGTTTAGCTAGAAGGTCGCAGTCGGCGCTTCAAGACAACTACCGTACATCAAAAGGGTACGGTAGTCATACAAGAAAATGAAAAGTGTAAACACCGATATTTGTACGCCATAACGAAAAATGACATGCTCTAGACCCAACAATCTCTTTCAAATCTCAAGATCATCTGGTAGTGCTCTAGAAATCCAGTTTGGAGGAAAACTGCCAATATAAACATTTTTTCGATTCCCGCTTGGAAATTCCGGGTTATCGCTAAAATGAACACAATACTACAAAAAAAATTTTAATTCAAGTTTTCGGAATTTAAATTATTTTTGAAGAAAAAAGGAAAAATTGATTCGATTCAAAATATGTTTACGAAAGTCTCTATTTTTTGTGACTCATTCCAATGACATTAAACAAAATATCGAATGTTCTATTGCTTCTACTGGCCTAAGAAATTCTAGTCCACGGGAACCTGCTAGGTGGAGCCCACTGGAGAAGACGGCCTATAAAAATTTCTGAAAAGTTTCTAGGCCGTTACATACGTCAAACTACAAACAACTGTGTACGAATCATCCGAAGCGATGACTCATTTCGTTTTTAAAATATGATATATCTGAATTGTTTCAAATCAATACAAAAAAACCAATTTTCCAGGTCATCGGGTATCAAAATCATATCGAAAACTAAATAAGAGAAAGAGAAAGAAGTGTCACTTTGAATTTCAATCAAAATTTCTATTTTCTCGCGCCTTTTGACCGCGATAACGGCTTCAAGTCTTCAGAAGAGAAATGACGTCATTTGAAAAATGTTTTTTAATAAATTTTGAAAAAAATCTGGAATTTTCAGAGAAAGCGGATCCTGATGGTATGTGTTGTGTGGAGGCGGATGTGTTGTGTTTTCAAAACATTTTTATATTTTTGAAATTTTGTTTCGAAAAAAAAATGAAATAGAATTTCCTGGAAAAAGAACAACAACAGCAGAGCAATTTGAAATTTGTCATTTCATCTGAATGAGCTCCAAAAATGCGCTTCTCCGTCGTCGAATCGTCCGGAATGCGCATCTGCCAGCCAGCTGTTGTCTGGAAAAAAAAGTGAAATTTTTATTTTTAAAAATAGAAATCTTTCTAGAAAAGTGTATGTCTAGACAGGTGCTCTTCAATTGGGGGGGGGGGTCTTGTTCGTCTTTGACAAGGCGAGAGACGCAGACAACGATACACTTGTACTGTCTGCGTTTCTCAAGTGCCAACTTTGAACCAATTTATCTCGTCTCCTGTAAAAGATATCAAAAATTAGTCAACTGATAAAATGTTTTTCTTAATATTGCCAATATTTTACCAGTGGACCACTTTTTGATATCATTCACAGGAACCGAGATAATTGAGCTCAAAATTGACGCTCCCGTTTTGAAGAGACGCAAAGAGTTAGAGTGTATCGTTGTCGGCGTCTTTGGCCTAGTCTAGACTAGACCATGGCCTAGTTTTTGAATCCTCAAGGCCACCGCTTACAGTGTCATACACGTGTTACATGACCGTCTACAATTCTCAGGCATCCATTTGTTTTTCGCACACTCCCCACGTCTTGCCCAAGCCGCGCAATCCTTGTGGTAGTCTTGACATTCTGGAAAATTAGAAATTTTCAAGATGGCCGAACTATTTTCTAGGCCACTCACGCCCATATGCATAATTCGGTCGGCACACTCCACAACTCACTTTGCATTGACAATTCATATACTTTGAGTTTGACTGAAATTCTTTTTTCGTGTGGCCTAGAATATTTCAAACCGTTGTTACCTGACACTCTCCCCGTTGGGCCCAAATCGGACAGCATTGATCCTCATTATAGCACATTGGAGAGTCGCATGGCTCATTCTGTTGTCGGTTATTGACACTTGCCGGGGGATTGGCAGCTGAATAGTTTAAAAACCATCTTCTAGGAAATGTCTAGGTGATTCCTACCAATATTATTGGCTCCACCGCCACACGTCGCTGCTCGGGTAACGCCACACTTGTTACAGGATTTTCTGCAATTTTCAGCCATCCAAAGTGGATTCTTGTTACATTCTCCAGATCGGGACCACTGTGCACAGTTTGAGTGACGGTCAGAACATTCTGGAAGAGAGCAGTATGTCTGTGTGTCTGTGTGTCCACTTACCATCATTGAGATCGTATTTTGGTGTGCATTGTCTACAAGAGGCTTTGCACCAGACGTTCATATAGACTGGGTTCTTTTGACACTCTCCCTTTGCGGACCATGGACCACAGCATTCGTTTTCATTGAAGCAAGTTGTCTAGAATGGTTTTTTTTGTGAATGCGGTAATTTGAGCTCAATTATCTAAGCTCCAATGAGAGCTATCAAAAATTTGTAAACTGAAAAATGTTTGTCATAATATCATCAACATTTTATCAGTTTACAAATTTTGAATATCTCTTATAGGAACCAAGATAATCAAGCTCGCCACGCGCTCTAACGAACCTCCACAGTAACCACCGGTTTCGTTGGCGTAATCGTAGGCGGTGGTGTTACAGTTTGTGACACAGCGACACATTTTCCACCCTGACATGTTCCTTGATAGCATGCAGGTTCTCCATTCGTAAAACTTGCACAATTACCACCAGTCTTCATACGGGCGGCACATTTCGGGGCACCATGGGATCGGTCGCAGAACAAATACCTGGAAGAGAAAAGAAAACTAGGTCATTGGTAATAGAAAAAACTCACGGTGATCCACAAGTGGGTCCAGCATTACAACTGGGTCTTGGTGCGAATGAATAGAGATTGTCTGTGTACATGTTACTTAAACCATCCGCGTTTCTCATTGGAGTGAATGGTCTCATGAAGGCTGCTCGGAAGTGATGCTCACTACTGCATTGTCGGTTGTCAGCTGGATAGGCGGTTTCTCGAGTGGCACGGGTCTGTTAACGGTTCAAAATAAGGTTTATCTGGGAGTTAATACAGAATCGTTTAACTTTGCGATAAACGCATACAACGATAGACACTGTCAGTATGCGTCTCTTAATAAGTTAAACGTCAATCTTGAGCCAATTTATCTTCGCTCGTATGAAAGATATGACAATGTGATCAACTGACAAAATAATTTTGACTTTTTGATAAACATTTTATCAGTTGACTACTTTTTGATATCTTCGACAATAACTGACAAGGGAAGTACCTGAAGTGTCCCCTCGCTTTTTCTTAGATATAGGTGGCAAAAAATGTCCCTTCCCCTGACTAGCACAAAACGGATAATAAAAGGTGCCCATAGGCAGGTTGAACAGAATGGCGAAACTTTTTGTGATTTTTCAGAAAAAGTGGATCAAGTTCATTCAAACAATCATAACTTTGTACAGAGCGAAGGTAAAATTATAAACTAACTTGCATCTTATAGAACGAGGTTGGGGCTACAAAAAACTTAATTACACCTTTATTCTATCTCTGCAAAGAAGTTCACTAGGATATGAAATGTCCTAGTACGATTGTATTGGTACGATTGTATCAAATCAAAAAGTGTCGATTTTCGAAAAAACGTATTTGGGAGACCATGCCTATTCGATTCCTTCCATGTCATAATGCGCTATCAAGGTCTCAAATATATAGCTCACCGTTCATTTACAAGAGATTTTTGAAAAAATAATATTTTAAAAGTCAATTCCATGTACCCCTATACATGGTATTTTTTAAACTCGTTTTTCCACATACATCATAAAAGCTCTGAGAACAAACGATTCAGTTCATTTAATTGTTTTCTAACAGAAAATTACCAAATCGTGATCAAGGAGTCACAATTTTCGAAAAAAAAATTTTCACATGATAAAAGTGAGCATGTATAGGGGTACATGGAATTGACTTAACAAAATTTTTTTCTCAAAAATCTCTTGTAAATGAACGGTGAGCTATATATTTGAGACCTTGATAGCGCATTATGACATGGAAGGAATCGAATAGACATGGTCTCCCAAATACGTTTTTTCGAAAATCGACACTTTTTGATTTGATACAATCGTACCATTCGGACATTTCATATCCTAGTGAACTTCTTTGCAGAGATAGAATAAAGGTGTAATTAAGTTTTTTGTAGCCCCAACCTCGTTCTATAAGATGCAAGTTAGTTTATAATTTTACCTTCGCTCTGTACAAAGTTATGATTGTTTGAATGAACTTGATCCACTTTTTCTGAAAAATCACAAAAAGTTTCGCCATTCTGCTCAACCTGCCTATGGGCACCTTTTATTATCCGTTTTGTGCCAGTCAGAGGAAGGGACATTTTTTGCCACCAATATCTAAGAAAAAGCGAGGGGACACTTCGGGTACTTCCCTTGTGAGAAAAATGTTTCCAAAGTTAGTGGCTTCTTTTTTTGATGACTGATTTTCTCAACTTTCTCAACTATCACATCCAAACTTCTTTTTTTTCGAAAGAGTGTACCTGTTTCGTTTGTCTATACTGTTCCCATAACAAATCGACAAACGAGTGATGCATCCAAAAAATTGGATCGTTCGCTGCAGTAGACGTCTCTAGCATATCGCCACCCACGTAAATGTGTGGATTTCCATGAGTGTATTCCGGTACGTTGAAGTTTGGTTGATAAGGGCAACCCTAAAAATGACTACAGTAATCTTTCAAATGATAATTGGATTACCCGCTGAGGAGCGGAAAACGCCAAAACCTGAGCAATGTCAGTTTGACCCATCATTGAAGTGATCTCATCTTCCGAGTATCCTTTCCCCTGCGCACCAACTGCACGTGTGATTGTCGCCTTGTTCTGGAAATTATTGAATTTTTAGGCATAGATGGAAAGTTAGACCACCTCAATAGTCCTCCAACTTCTGAATGGTCCATTGTTGACTGCACCGGTAGCATCACCCATAAACTCGTTGGTCCATAGAATGGAATCTTTGGAGTTTGGAAGATTCTGATCCAGTGTCGAGTCCCAGTACGGTAGATGGAGCGATGGATCAACCTGTCTGATCAAAAACTCCATTCTTTTAACAAATTCGCGATGCCATGGAAGAAATGCGGGACCCGAATGGGCGGCGCCACTTTCCGAGTACTGTGCATGGACTCTGGCTAATCTGTCGTATTCTCCATTTTGTTTCAGAGTACGGAGTGCCTGATGTAGACGATTTCTTTCGTCTTCTGACAGCATTCGATACTCTTTACGGACCACTTTTCCTAGGGGACGACCCTGGACAACACAGTTGTTTCCGCCGGTTCCTGGAAGTGGTTTTAAAGGAGCTTGGGGCATTTTAAAAAGTTTTTTCGACTCGTTTTGATCCTAATTCAAACCTCTATTAGATGCAGATTTGTTTAAGATACAGACTTGTTCGGCTAGGTGAGAGACGCAGACAACCATACACTCTAACTGTCGGCGTCTCTTCAAACAGCAGCGGCAACTTTGACCAAAGTTATCTCACTTCCTGTTCGAGGTATCAAACAATGTTCCACTGACCAAATATTTCTGATATTATGATGAACATTTTGTCAGTTGACCAAATTTTGATATCTCTCACAGGTAACGAGAAATATTGATCCAGATTTGAAGCTCAAGAGACGCAGACAGTTATAGTGTATCGTTGTCTGCGCCTCTCAAAGTTAAACGAGTCTGTCTCAGCTCCCAGATAAGCTGGGAGTGTCGTACTTTCCCAAATTAGAGTTATTGATATCAGATTTTTAGTATTTTCTGAAATTCAATATTCTCCTACCTCTGAAGAAAACACACAAGCACGCAATATCCATACACTGAAACACGTTACTAGCGATAGGAGAAAATTCGGCAGCCATGGCTTGTCCAGCGATTCCAGGTGTCTTCACATCTGCAGATAGAGTTGGTGTAGTCTGAAAGATTTTCGAAAATTAAACTTCAAAAATTCAAAATTAATAACCCTCGCTTTCTGATCCCATCTCTGAATTTGATTACAAACGATCCGCATCGCATCGGTGGGAGCTTTCGAGCAATCCAATTGTCCATTGGAAGATTGAATTAGGAGAAGCAGAAGAAGAAAAATACAAATTTTCTCCATTTTTCAACTTTTGATGAAGTTGAAAACTTTTATTGTTTTGATTTGTTGTTGATAAGTAAGTACTTCATTTTATAGACGTATCACTGGAACTGCACGCCTTCTGGAGGACCTGTTTTGATGAAAAAATAGAAGAAGATAGTGAGATTAAAAAAACAAAGCAGAACACACACACAGAATATTAGGGGTGAATTGTGTTTGTTTTGATTTAGATGATTTAGTGAACTTCCAAACTTTTGGAATTCGCGGAATTTGGTCTTTTTTGTTTTGTAGACTTTGCACATTTTGCATATTTTTGAGGTTCTGCGGTTGGAAATGTCTGTAGTCTGAAGTCTGAAAATTCTGGAATCGTATATGTTTTCTCCGAAATCTGAGTTTTTCAAATTTAAAAAACTTCCGACTTTTAGAGTCTCAAAAAAATTGTCAGAAATTATGTGAGACGAACTGAAATCGCTCCTTCAATTAGACGTCTTCGGTTGTTCCCGAACTGGAGTCCTGAGTAGTTGAACATTGGAATTGTAGTTTTTGGGTTACTGTAGACTATCATATAAGCTTCTCAACTATAATCGAAGAGAATCTAAATCCTTTAAAGGAAACCAAGAAGGCAAGTTAGCCATAGACGGATAGGTTTTGAATTTTCTATGTAGTGAACATTGTGAATTACTGTAGCTGAAATCTGTGAAAACGTTTCTGGAGATTCTCGCAACTGTCATTTTTATATCTTTGATCATTCGAGTTTCAACTGAACAAAACAAAATAACACAAGTTTGACCAAAAATTAATTTATTAATTTGTGCTAAAAGTAAATGGTCAAAAAAGTTTTCAAATTTTTTCTTTGGAATCATTGGAGTAGTTGAATTGAAGTGTTTGGAGTGGTTGAAGTTGTTAGAATGGATGAATCTGAAATTATTGAAATTATAACTTTGTTTTTATGGGTGTTTGAACTCACAGGTACAATTTTGTTCGCTGCAAAGTGTTCGTTAGACAAGACCCTGTGCAAAATGTTTGTTCAAAAATGGATTTAGATTTTTTAGTCAAAAAGTTATAAGCATTTTTTAAATCAATTTTTCCCCAAAAGCGGGTTTAGATTTGCACCAAACGGCAATAGAGAATTTTTAACCGAAGTGAATTTTTCAACGGTTTGATTAGATTTTCACTAAAAATGGGATAAATATAAATTTTTAATTTTTTTCAAAAACTAATTTGGCTTTTTGCCCAAAATGACTTATAATTTTGTTTTAAATTTTGTTTCGAAAATGGAAGAAGAATGCAATATTGAATTTTTAATCAGAGTTTCAATACTTTTGGCGAAAGTCTTGTTCTATCGATTGGTCTTCTCCTATTGGTGTGTGGAGTCGACAGCGGAGAATTATCTAGACTGGAAAAATCGAGCACTGGTGGTGGCTGTTGAACTGGTGTTGATGGTGAGCCTGAAATCTTTGGAGAGATTTTCGGAGTTTTAGATTTTGGAGAAACAGTTCTAGGTTTCTTGGTGATGGGACTCTTTGGAACTTCCGGTGAAACTGAACCATTACGGATTTCAGAGCACTCGGAAGCTGGTTCCTCAGATTCCTCTCTAATTTTTAAACTTCTCTTTTCTGATTCTGTAAGATTCTCGAAAATCTGTGGTTCATTCAACAACTCGACACACGATGGACGTTTGGAGGCGTCAAGGTTCATCATTCGTTGAATGAGACTACGGAGTGCGTCACTTCTTCCAACAAAGAAACGATCTGGAATCTGAAAATGTTTATACTTCACTTTATAATCAGCATCAGTGTCCAAATGGAGATTAGTTGTAATCTCGAGGAATGTGATAGCGAGTGCATAAATATCTGATTCCATTGACGTCGTATTATTCAGGAGAACTTCCAGAGCAAGATAACGAGAATCTCCTTCGATTCCCTTAGAAAAACCGATTCTTCTCATTAGACCAAAGTCCGCTAATTTGAAAAATCCATCGGACCCCACGAGGATATTTTCTGGTTTGATATCATTGTGCAAATGTTCGTTTCTATGAAGAGCATGAAGTCCAGACAATAAATGTCTCACAATTTTCCAGATGGTTTTCTCGTCTAATTCATTTTTCGAGAATTCCAGCAAGTTCATACAGCACAACTCCGTTTGGATATGGATAAAGTTGTTCTCAATCCAGGCCTTGTGGAATCGAAGAAGGTTTGGATGATGTGGCAATAGATGAAGCATTTCGATTTCCTTGAACTTGTTAGGGTCGCCAGTCTTTACTTCTTGCTTTGATTTCTTAATAGCAAAAACGTCTCCATTGTTCTCACCACGCCAAACATCTCCGAAATCTCCGCTTCCAATTTTTTCCAATTCCGTGAAGAGCCGATCTAAAATGGACATCCCAGCAACGTATCCATCGGAATCGAACGGAGTGAGGACACCTGAAATATGTTTATCATTCAAAATGTAGAACAAATACAAAATCAACCAACTCACCATCTTTACCAATCAGCTGTGGTCCTAACATCACCTCCGTCGTCCCCCGGATAGAAACTCGTTTTTTTGTGCTTTTCTTTAGAGATGGACACTTTGCAGTTTCGGGAGTTTTTTCCCGTCTTTCAGTTTTAGTTTGCAATTCCATGGGAATCTGAAAAAATGGAAAGAATGATTTGAGTGAATTATAGAAAGCTAAAGTTTAAAGAAAAGTGAATAAATGTTGAGAAGAAAGGGGAAGAAGGGGTTCTGCGGGGAGGATGAAAGTGATCAGAAATACAGTACACCTTTGGGCTCTGAAAAGGCTTGTTAGACTTCAAAAAAGTTCGATAGATACTGACAGAACCGTTGGTAGTTGAAAGGAATCGAAGAAATTTCGATTCAAAGAGATTTCTTCAAAGGAAGCCACTTTTTATCGGAAACGCTTAAAAAATGGATTAACCAAAAATTAGCTGAAAGGAAAATGAAAAGGTTCGCTGAGCATTGAAATTCAATGAATTTGAGAGAGGGGACCATCCAGTAGGTAGGGATGAATGAGGAATATGGCAAAGAACTTATGTCGGGCTATGTCAGAAAATGAAGAAGTTGAAAAAGAAAAACGCGTTTTGAGCAAGGGAATCGAAAGGATTGATAGATACTACTGTAATGCTAACAGGTTCTAAAGAAAGTATCGGGAAAAAAGGAATCAAAAAAAAGAAAAAAATCGATTTGAGAAGGAAGAAGACTCCTGAAATACTGAAAATCAGAATATTCGGAGAGCGGGATGGGAAGACCACTCGGGAGACCCAAACGGATCAAGAATGAATGAATGAATAAGGAAAGTGTGAAATGATGTCTCACTTGAGTGGGGGTGGAGCTAACGACGCTCCTCTCAATGGGAGTTTTTGCCTCCTGGGAACGAAGCTCTCCCATGTGTTGTACCAAGAATGCGGGAGGGACTGTCAATGTTCTAAACTATGTGTTCTTCTGGGAAAGAGAGGATATGCATGGTGCATGAAAATATTGACAGTGTGTTTGGTTCATGTCATCTGGTGAGAACATGTGCGTAGGAAGAATACATGCTAGTGAACCTATGAAAAAAATCAGTGGTAGAAATTGAAATTTAAAAAATTCAAGCATTCAGATATAACGGGCTTCTGTTAGAGGAAATACGGTATTTCACGACGGCCGAAATTATTTGGAGCCAATAGCGAGCCCCACCTTTCATCGGTTTCTTCCGAAAGGAATAACAGTATACAGGCGGCTAATAAAGAAGTTCAAAGACTGTATCCCTTTCAGAATCATTTTATTTTCCGGTACAACGATACAGTATCCTCTTTGAAAATACGTTTCCTGTATTTTTTGTCCCCTGGCGAATGAAGCCTTCTCATGTGTTGTACCAAGAATGCTAGAGGGACTGTCAATTTTAAACATTATGTTTTCTTCCGGGAAAGAGAGGATATAACCCAGACAATTATAACAGGTGCATGAAAATATTGACAGTGGGTTTCCAAGATTCTAAAAAAGGAAAATGGGATCAGGAGAGAACAAGTGCGTAAAAAGAGCACATGCTCGTGAATCAATGATAGAAAATTGGGTGATATCAGGGAGAAGAATAAGGACTCGCTCAAATAAAAACTAGCGAATGTAAACTGCTATGAACGGAAACTGTTAAAGTGATGACTGCTTCATTAGAACTCGCAAAAAATAGGTGAGACCAATGTTTGTGAAAGGACCTCTTTTGTTCTTGTAGGGTGTATTCTCAAAAGGTTGTTTTGTTCGACGACGGACCATCGCCAAACCCGGTAAGATATTCTAGCGTTGTCATCCGAAAAGAATAACAGTATACAGGCGGCTAATAAAAAAGTTCAAAAAATGTATCCCTTTCCAGAATCTTTTCATCTTCCGGTACAACGATACAGTGACTGTATCCTCTTTGAAAATACCGCGATTAGATTTCTTGTCCTCATGGAATCATGATGTATAACCTCGTTTTTTAGAAGGACTGAATCCTTAGTTACGGGGTTTGGCGGGCATCGACAGACGGATCAAACAAAAATAGTTAAAATTAGCTCGCAACAATTGTTAAAACGGTTTTTTTTCCTTGGAAGTTGACCGAAATCGGTTTAACCGTAAAACCTGCATTAGAAGGGCCGGCCCTTTTATTTTTTCCAAAGTGCCTTTGGACGGCCCTTGTAATACAGAAGCACTTCGATTCTCTGATCTGGTATTGTTGCACATGCTATCACATTCCTCGAGATTACAACTAATCTCCATTTGGACACTGATGCTGATTATAAGGTGAAGTATAAACATTTTCAGATTCCAGATCGTTTCTTTGTTGGAAGAAGTGACGAACTCCGTAGTCTCATTCAAAGCATGATGAACCTGGATGCCTCCAAACGTCCATCGTGTGTCGAGTTGTTGAATGAACCACGGATCTTTGAGAATCTTACAGAAACAGAAAAGAGAAGTTTAAAAATTAGAGAGGAATCTGAGGAACCAGCTTCCGAGTGCTCTGAAATCCGTAATGGTTCAATTTCACCGGAACCTCCAAAGAGTCCCATCACCAAGAAACCTAGAAGTCCCATCACCAAGAAACCTAACCTTTTTTTTGAAACTCTAAGCTTGAAGTTAGAAGTTTTTGAAATTTGAAAAACTCAGATTTCTGAGAAAACACACACGACTCCAGAGTTTTCAGACTTCAGACTACAAACATTTCCAACCGCAGAACCTCAAAAATATGCAAACGTACAAAGTCTGCAAAACAAAAAAGACCAAATTCCGCGAATTCCAAAAGTTTGGAAGTTCACTAAATCATCTAAATCAAAACAAACACAATTCACCCCTAATATTCTGTGTGTGTTCTGTTTTGTTTTTTTAATCTCACTATCTTCTTATTATTTTTTCACAAAACAGGTCCTCCAGAAGGCGTGAACATTTCGACTCTTGGAAAAGGTCCCAGTCATCTAGAGAACACATAATTCGGATGTTACTCAAAATGTGTTTCTACTCAAAAAGGGTTGAAAACTATACCTGAAATGATATGTGCCATATTAAACCCGCTTATCTCATTAAGATTAATTTTTACGAAAAAGTTGCCATATACAAATATGAAGCATTATTTTTGTTTAGTACCAGCAAGCTGGTGCGCCTTCGGCGCGATTCAATATATTTTTTAAAAAAAATGTTCGTCGCTTCGTTTCTCACTTTTTCCTATATTTATTTTCAAGCTTTTCAAAAGTCCACAGATCCTCAAGAGGACGGACAGACGCCCCTAGCGTTTTATTAATAAGGAAGATACTCTGAAATTTTCAGGCAAATCGAACAATTCTGGACTACTTTTGTAAGAATTCAAAGTTGACTATTTTTTCCCTGTAAACGCCAAAATTTGATATTTTTTGTCCCAATTCTGAATCCAGAAATTCCAAACAAATCAAAATTTAAGAATTCAAATTTATTAGGTAACACCGAGTTCACACAGAATCCTGAATACTTTTCTGAGATGAGATCAATGATTTTCTGCTCCTCGGCGTTCCATCTTCAGGCGTTTTTGATGCCGCATCAGATCCCATCTGGAACACATAACGTTTAATGGCCTAGAAAACCAAAACTAGTACCCCTCGCCAAACTCACCGATTTCTGAGACTTTTCTCCTTTTTCACTGTCGTTCTCAATTCCAAAATCTTCTTCATCCTCGTCGGCTCCGATCAGCTTTCGAATGCACATGAACAAAACGAAGAGTGTGATTTGAATTCCAGCACAAATGCAGCAAAAAATGAGGGTAAAAACGAGTAGAAGGGGACCGAGATCTGTAAATTTTATGTTTTTTGGCATTATCAAAAAAAAGCAAAAAACATCAGCCCAATGCGGGGCTCGAACCCGCGACAACCAGATTAAGAGTCTGGTGCTCTACCGACTGAGCTAACCGGGCGGCGATAAAACATGTGTCTCTTGTTTTATAAAAACGGCGCGCATTGCAGACGACTCACAGTAGCCATCTCCACTCGCCCATTGTGCGTATAAATCAGTCGAGTTGACGATCGAATCGTTTGTATTTTGATCAGGAATGGTCAGAATTGATATCACTTTATCAACAAGTGCCATGATAAATCGAGGAATGGGATGTTTTTTTGAGGAAGGCTGCTGGATAAAATAATTTATTGAAATTGCCACGAGAGCGAAAATAGGATAAAGAACAATGATCTGAAATTCCAGAGAGGTTATCCTGGTGGCCATTGAAGTTGGCGTCCTCCCATAACGTGGAGGTGAAGATGATAGACCGATTGGCATCCGTCTTTTCCGTTGTTCACGACAACACGATAGCCGTCGGCCATTTTCAGCTCTTTGGCGACCTGAAAAATTGAGGATTGCGTTCTGGGGCCTAGAAAAACTGCGAACCTTGGCAGCGGTGACCATGAGCTTTCCGATGAGTGCAGCGTCCGAGTCAACGGCGTTTTCGAGCATATCGATACGACGTTTTGGGATAACCAGGAAGTGAATTGGAGCTTGTGGAGAGACATCGTGGAATGCGAGGGCCTGAAAAGAGATAATTGATGACCTATATTCGATGGCCTAGAAAAACCTTTTTTCGAATCTTTAGAATAGAGGAGCGAAAACTACCGTAACCTGAAAATAAATTTTCATCGATTTTTCGCGAGAAAAATTAGATGAAAAAAGAACAACTTTCGGGTTACGGTAGTTGTCGCTGTGGTAACACTGATTTTCAAATTTTTGAAGAAAATCTTCCGGCAACCTTCGAATTTTTCGATTTTTAGATTTTCGGGAATTTTCTACCTCATCATCCTCGAAAATGATTTTCGTTGGAATTTCCTTTCGAATAATTTTCCCGAAAATCGTGTCGTTTGCCTGCACATCCTTATTGATGGCGGCCAATTGAGCCTTATCCACTTCGGACATTTTGGAAATAAACCTGGAAAAGAGAGAAAATCAAAAAGAACTGTGGGACTTTTCGCCTACCGTAATGAAAGATTACGGTAGGCGGAAAGCGTGGTCCGGCAAAGAATGGTCTTAGCCAGAAGCGCAGAGGAACGCATGCTATAACATGAATATTCAAATTAAAACACATTTTTCTCAAATTTCAAAAATCGTAATCTTTCAAAGGAAAATAGGTAAAAATCAACGAAAAAACGTCGGAATTTCTTGGAAACTTCTGGAAAAAAATTAGAGCAAGATACAGAATTTTTTGTGAATTTTAACCAACGAAATTGTTCTCGAGAAAGCAAAGATGAATCAATTTTTAGAAGAAAAAACAAATTAAACGGGGACGAAGAGGGGAAATATTACGGGGGGCAAGTGCTACTGATGAACGCGGGGCGGTTGGTAAGAAAATATCGAATTTTTCGAAAAAAAAAAGAGGAATTTTAGACAAAATTATACACAAAAGAGACATTGAGAATATGTATTATTTAGAGAATGAGTGGTGATTTGTTGTTGTTTGTTGTTGGGGGAATGTGATGTGAAGATGATGATACGGCGAGAGATGAAGACAGTTATCACAGTTTTTTCGCTGAAAATTTGAGGAATTTGAATTTTTCATTGAGATAAATTTTCTTTAGACAGAGTGATATTAATAGTTTATTTTAAGGCAGTTTTGCAAATGTCCAAGGAAAAGAGTCATTACCATTCATCAAATAGCGATTAGCCGAGAGTGGCGGCAACTCCTCGATCTTTCCATCCTTATACTTCCGAAACGCCTCTCCACTCCGTCCGATATGTAGATTTACAGTACCCACTGCTTTCCGATGTGACGCCCATGCGACCAAATCAAAGTCCGCAGTCATGTCAGTCTTCAAATACGGAACCAGTCGATCCCATGGAATCGATACGCGCACTCCGTTCGTCGCATGAAGATAGTAGAACGTTTTGTCTTGTTCGTGGGTGGATTCCTCTTCTGGAAGGTGGAAAATCTCGAGAGCGCCTTTTCGAGTCAGGGGAATCGTGACTTTCATCTCGACGAGGCCTCCGAAGCAGCGAACGAGACGTTTGAATCGATCGAATTTCGACTGGAATTCCGGTGCGTACGGCTTCATTCGCACTGGAAATTTTGAATTTTTTATTGAATTTAGGTTTTTTTTAAAGCCAAATTCTTCCCCAATTTGAATAGATTTTCACCTGCAATATGCGAATACGGAGCCCTCGGCAACAGCTCATCCTGCGTCTCCATTCGTCTCGGCGAGATTTCAAAATAGGCGATTTCTCCGAGATGGAGTGGTTCGCGGACGCCTTCGCATTCTTGCTCGTAGAGCAGAACGTTCTGGACGTCTCGCTTCGCAGTGTACATCACTGCGATTCTATCGATCTTCTGCACGACGACACAGAGCGCAGATTCGGGCTACAAAATTCAGAATTTTCGAATATCGAAATCTCAAAATCCAAGAATCCTACCTTCTGATCAGTCCTAGCCCGTTCTTCTTGGAACCTCAAATATGTTTTTCCACCAACATCTTTCAGAAATTCCTTCTTCATCATTCCATGCGTCCCGAGTGCTCCATCGGTATCCTCATCGTCTATCTCGTCGTCTGACAGCACTTCTTTGGATTCTTCTTTGGATTCTGACGGCTTCTGTGGCGTCGTCGTTTTATCCTTTTCAGGCATCGGCGTCGTTCGTGGCGGTGCTGAAACTGCGTCTTGTGTGAGCGTCGCTCGACTGACACATGCTTCGACTTGACGAAGTTCGCGTTCCGAGGATTCCGATGCCATTGTCGCTGAGGTGGAAGGTTGGCTGAAAAATCATCGTCACCTAAGAACTCATTAATCTAGAATCCTTGGTCAAAAAGGCTGCAAACCAATTGTGGCCTAGGAACTCATGAATCTAGAATTTTAAGCCAGAAAGGTTATCATGACCTAGGAACTCATAAATTTGGAATTTTAGGCCGTATATTTCTCCTCCAAAAAAACTCACTTCAATCCTACGCTTCCACCAAGCTCATCAAAAAAATTCTGTGGCGGTGGTGGTAGTGCATGTTCTGGCGGTTGGACATAGCCGTCGCCCGTCATGATCCTCAATAGTGCCGGATCGCAGTCTTCCAACCATTGAATGTTGAAATCGACGAGAGGAGAGGGAAGCTGAAAATCGAGGTTAGAGGGAAAATTAGTGATAAGCGATAAGCGATAATTTTGAAGCTAGCATTTTAAAAATCCGCCAAATTGACTAACTTTTCGTTTTCCATGTGGGATACTTACTGCATCACAACTGAATTCCTTCCGTTGATCCTCGGTTACTCGTAGTGCTACCCAGCCGGCCAATGATGCTTGGGCCTGGAAAATTTGGGAAAATCAGCATTTTCCCCTTTTTTAACACCTCAATACCTCCACAATAAAAATGCGGCCATTGAACCAATTGTTGCTAGTGCTAATCAATTTATAATCATCGATAATATCACTGAACATTATGTCATAACTATGGACCGCCCATCCGCGAGTTTCGTGGTCCGGAAAGACGCGGAAGCGACAAGTGACCTGGAAAATTTCATATGGTAATTTTTCAAAAACGAACTTCAGTTTTTTATTTCCGAAGTTTTGGAAAAAATCTAAAGTTTCCTTGAAAAATCGTAGCTAGAAGGTCCCACAACGACAACTACCATAACCTAAAAATATTCTCCGTTTATTTCCTCGTTTTTTACTGACTTTCATCAGGAAAAAAATGACTGAAAACGTACGAAAATCGAAAAAAAAATACGGACAACAATTTTTAGGATACGGTATTGTGAGATTTTAAGCTTATTTTCTTACCACAACTTCTCCTAAACTCGGATCCTCTCTGGTTGGCAGATACCGTACACACGTGTACATTGGATCAGGCAAATCGTCTCGATCTTCGTATCCCTCACTATTATTCCGATCCAGAAGAACGTCTCCGTTGTAGTTTGGAATACGTACGGTGATTCTGAAGACGGAAGTTACAGATTAGGAGGTTAGCCAAGAGGCCTTACCCAAGCCATTGTCCAATGAACAAATCCGGCACTTCATTACTAATATGACAGAGGCCACACTTGGCGGAATACAGTACGAAATTGTCTTTTCCATCTTTGCTTTTCCCAATTATCACTCCATGAATAAACGTTTTGTTGGGTGATTCTGGCCGCTCTCGTACTGGATACGATATCGATTGGGGGATTTGTTGGTGTTGAATGACTGCATGATAATGCGGTGGAATTGGTTGTGGAGGAGCTCGAGCGGGAGTCGGTCGCTGCTGAAATTTTTGGGAAATTCAGAAATTCTCCAAGTTCCACTAGGAGACTTTCACCAAATTTTAATTAATTTTAAATACATTTTAAGACGATTTTACTGTTTTCTGAACTAGTTTTCAAATCCATACTTGATAGACTTGTTGAAACGGTGCCTGTGGTGGCATCTGCTGATAGTACTGACTGGGAGGCATCATCGGAGGTGCCTGATAGTAATAGTTCGGAGGCATCATGTTCATAAATACAAACGGTCGAGGTGGAGCAGGCGGATTATTGTAATACTGCTGCACATTTGGATTATATTGTTGCATATTTGGATTATATTGTTGTTGGGGTTGCTGCGGCTGCTGGCCATAATTTTGCTGATTCTGCTGATAATTTTGTTGAGGAGGGGGATAATTTTGATTCGGATAATTATTCTGATTGGGATAATTCTGGTTCGGATACCCGCCGTACATCTGGAAAAAGTGTTGAATTAAAGGAAAAAAGAAAGATTGGAGAGGAAAATCGATTGAAAATTTGAGTTTTGCTATTTTTCGAATTAAACAAAGTATATGATCAGTGAGCGGTTCACACAAGATCGCCAAAACCTAAAAGTGTAGAAGACAAAATGGAATAAAAATTAGAGAACATAGAGAAAAAGCTGGCATTTCATTTCAAAGCAGGTGCATTATTTTATATATATGTCAAGAGAGAGAAATGGAGAAACATATAACAAAATTCAAGGGGGAAAGGGGATGAGAAAAAAAGGAAAAAGGAAGAAAAAGGGAAGGAAACGGGGAAACGAAAAAAAATGAAGAAAAATCGATTTGAGATTCGAGTGGAAGAAAAACGAGATTATTTCTTTTGGGCAGCCTGTTGCTGGGCTTGCGTAGCCATCATTTGGAATGCCTTCTGCATGTTCATCACCTTGTCACGTTGTTCTATCGACTTCTTGTTCACATCGGTGATGCTCGCCTCCACTCGCTTGCTGGAAATTTCAATAAATTTTGACTTGAAAGATGAGTAATAGAGAGAAAGCCGGTTTTGAGACAGAAACTTGATAAAATCAAGTTTCTGGGAGGTCTCCAGTGATTTTTTATGGTCAAAGTCACAAATGAAGGTCTACATTCTGCTGAAACCTAACAATTCTAGCAGCACAAATTTCCGAAAAAAAATATTTTAGTGAAAAAATTAATTGGGGTCTTCCAGTCCCTGAAAGAGCGATTTCCGGCCTAATTTTCAGCACTAACATTTCAGATTCGATGAATTCAAGGCGTTTCTCGACGGTGGACCGAGCCTCCTCTAAATCCTGACGAACAAGAACGGGACCCATCAATTTGTAGACCTTCGAGTCCGAATCCATCAGATCGAGCTCCTGAAAAAATCAACTTCAGCTTCTAATACTTGAGAATTTCTGAAAATACCGCTTTGACATTTCTACTCTCCGTCAATCTCATTTCCATCTCCTGGCGACTGCTGAAGTACTTCTCGCGGTCTAAAGAATAGTTTTTCATCGTTTAGAACAAAAGTTTATAAATACCTTTCTCGAGAGTCTTCAGCTTGCTAATTTCCTCTTCAAACTTTGCCATATCCGCCATTTTTGCTTGTTTTTCGAATGGGAAAATCCGAATAAACGAGTTGAAATTTCGCGAAAAAACGAATTATGCGCCAGCTGCCCAAGAAATGGGTCAATAACAAATGTTGGCGCAAACACCGTTTTAGGCGGAAATTCAAAAAGAAGAAGCTGCTGGAAAAGCTGAAAAAGAAGAAGACAAAAAGAAGATATTTAATAACACCAAGTTCGTTTATAAATCTTTATGAATTACCAGCCTGCTTGCCGCGCCTCCGGCGCTTCAAACAGCTGGCTGGGGCGCCTTCGGCGCGGTTTGATATATTTTTTGGTTTATCGTCGCTTCGCTCCTCTTTCTTTTTAAAAGGTCACGTCAAATTATATTTAATTTTCAAGCTTTTCAAAAATGTGCGGACAAATCCACAGAGAAACAGACGCAACTTCATTTATTTATTATAAGAATGATAAAGGGATAATTATCAGTACAGCCACTTCCAAAAACGAATGTACCACACTTCTTGCAAATCTCGAATGTATTCCTCTCGCATCTGAAAAAATAGAGAATTGAAATTAAAAAGAAAACTAAATGAATTATTCAGTTTTTTACCTGTTTAGTTTTTGTCAACTCATTATCAAATTTGTAAATTTGACCTTCTGAAGCACAAATTCTGACGGATGCCGCGGTGAGTTGCTGGAAAAAAAGTTAAAATGTAAAATTCGCTCCAATGAAACTTTTTCTTCTCAATGGAGCGCAATCACTTTTTTATTACAGTTTTACGACTCCAAACAGTATATAAAAACCACCCACCGACTTCTCGTTCTTCTGTGTCTGAATAATGTCCTCAGATTCTGACTGCAGTTTGAATTTTATGAAATTTCTCCATTTTCGATGATCGTTTAAAATATTTTCAACGTCTTTTTGATTGGTGTCGGCTTCTAGAAGAACCTTCTCGTAAATCTCAAATCGCTTTTTGAACACCTTCTTTTGTTCGTCCAATTTTCTGGGAATTTTAGAGTTTTAATTTTGTTTTCATTTTTAAACCCCTAATTTTCGGACTTCGAACTCATTTTCAAGTTTTCCAATCTTGATTTTTGAATTTCCCGACCCTTCCAACCCTTCATAACACTTTTTGAAAGTGAATTGCCACCGATGGGGTTCGAACCCGGGACCCCTCTCCTCAGAAATGTCAGCTGAGAAATCCACTAGGCCATTCGAGCACCTTTTGGAAAACTAGCTAGAAACATGGTTTTCAAGGCAATCTGAATGGTGATGGGGTCCCGGAGCTGATTTTCTAAATTCTGATTTTCCCGAAAATTCCGTGGGTTGACTAATATTTTTTGCAAATAAAAATCAACAACCCAATTATCAAATCAACAAAAAATCACCTGTTTCCCTATAAAAATTAGGAAAACAATTATTTTGTTTTTTGCAACAAAAAAACTAATATTTTTCTAATGATTTCATATGAATACCTTTTCAGAAGCTCCGCCTCCTCCTGAATCCTCTTCTTTTCAGCCAATTGCTCAGCCTTCTTCCGCTCCAGCTCTCGCTTCTTTTTCCTCCATTTTGTACGTTCTCGAATGCCACGACTACTCATTTCCGATGAGGAAAATGAGCGAGTTTTTGGAGGAGGTCTTTTTCTGGAGGGAAAAGGATTACTGTAGAAATAACAGAAAATATGTTTTATGGAAGTGTTCAAGATTCAGGGTTACTGTAAAAAAATCATTGCTCGGAATTTTCAGAAACTTGGGGATTACTGTAGAAAGAAATTGTGAGAATTTTTCCGTTCTTCCAGACAACAAAAACCAAAAATACTTTCTTCCGATTTCACCTTTTTTCCTTCTAGACAGCAGTTTCTCATGAAAATTTGGTAATTAGAATTTTTCCAGACAGAAGTTATGAACTCGGAGATTTTTGGATTTTTTGAGATTCTGAGATTCAAAAATTGAATTCTATAAAAATTTTTGAGATTTTCAATTTTTTTTTCAGTAAAATATGTTCAGTTACAGTACCCTCAAGATTCAATATTGTGATTGCTACAGTAACCCTGACAACAGTAGTTGAATGAATTTCAGAATTTCAAAATTTCAGAATTCCAGAAGTTCTGAATTACAGAATCTCGGAATCTCAGATTTTGCTATTTTCAGAAGTTTCGAATTTCAGAATTTCAGAATTTCAAAATCTCAAAATTTAAAATTCCAATTTTCTGAATCCTCCAGAAAACAATTTTCATCATTTTGACGTCTCCACAAAAATATCCTTGTCTACAGTATAACAGTAATACAAAAATAAAAATTACAGTAATCCGAAAATTTTCCTTTTAGAGTAATCGTGTCACAAGTACTGTAGATTCAATTTGTTAAGTTACAGTACCCCTAAAATCAATACTGGGTTAGCTACACTATCTCTAAAGTAATCCAGGCAACCCAGAGTTGGAAAACGAAATCTCAAAATCTAAGAATCTAAAATCTTCGATTTTAAGGACTCCCAAAATCTTTTTTTTTGGGAGATTTTAATATCTCAAACATCAGTTTTTTGTATCTCCCCACAACCCTTTATTTCTACTTCTTATTTCTTTTTGAGAGTTGAAAAGATAATTGACTCTTATTCTTTTTTTTTCTTCCTCTCCTTTCTAAAATCCAAAAATGAACATCTGTCCGTTTTTCCACCACCCAAAAGGGATCAATTAGTCTGGCGCCGACCTTTCTTTTTCTCTTCTTTAGGTCTCCAGAATCCTTTTTTACCTGGATAGCTCCTCCTTTTTCTTCACCGCCAATTTCTTCTTTTTTGCTGCTGCTGTTTTAGAAGCTCCGCCCCTTTGAGACGATCCACGTGCCATTTCTTCTCTGTTTTGTTCTTTTTGAAAATGGTCGTTTTTGAGTTTCTTGACTTTTTTGGTGATAATTCGTGGAAGATTACTGTAATATTGCAGTTGACCCAGTTTTTGAGATTCTGGGATTCTGAAATTCTGAGGTTTTGAAACTTTTGGATTCTGAGATTTTGAGATATTTGGCTGGCCGAAACCTTCAAAAATTATTACTACTGTTTCCTGTATTACTGTTAATAACAATATGGATGACAATTTTTGGGAGTACTGTATCTTAACGGATTGGAACTACAGTACTTGTGGCATTGACACCGTTACAACACTTCCGAGTCTGAAATTTCGAGTTCTGAAATAACGGAATTCTGAAAATCCAAAATTCTGAGATTCTGAAAATTCCGAATTCTGAGATTCTGAGATTCTGAGATTCTGAAATTCTGAAATTCTGAAATTCTGAAATTCTGAAATTCTGAAATTCTGAAATTCTGAAATTCTGAAATTCTGAAATTCTGAAATTCTGAAATTCTGAAATTCTGAAATTCTGAAATTCTGAAATTCTGAAATTCTGAAATTCTGAAATTCTGAAATTCCGAAATTCTGAAATTCTGAAATTCTGTGTTTCTAAAATTCCGAAATTCCGAGTCTGATATTCCAATTTTTCTCTCAAAAAACTGTAAATCGTCTAAATCTTGTTTTGACTGTGAAATTCTGAAATTTCGAAACTTTGAGTTTCGTGCAATTTCAGATTATGAAATTCTGAATCCAGGAATTAAATGCTTTCATCTCTAGTTTCAAAGTACACTCATGAAAAATTACTTCTCCTCTAATCTAATTAATATTTGATCGACACCTGAAAAAGCGAAATTTTCTAAAAAGTTTAATCAAATCCAAAATCAATGAACGGAGAAAATCTGAAAATCTGTTCTTGAAGTGCTACATTTTTTCACCTGTTTTCAAATAAAAATTTATCCTAAAAAGTCATAAAATTTTCAGAGATCACATTCATAAAATTTTGTTTCTTTTTCCCCAATTTTCATTTCTTTTTTGTTGGAAAATTAGAACTGAAACCCCCAAATAAATTGTTTTCAACTATTTTTTTCAAAAAATTTATGTCAATTTTCCAGAGGTTTTATTTACTCAGCCATCTGGTTTTGGATAGTTTCAAATTATTTTTTTGAAGCAAAAACTCTTTTCTGTCTCTTGTAAACATCGAATTTCAACAGAAAAGCTATGTGTGCTTCCAGAACTAATTTTCGAGATTTTAGGTTTACAATTAAATTGGAAAATTTTGTAATTTCAGAGAATCTGAGATTCAGAGATTGTGAGGTTCTGAGATTTTCATACTTTCCGATTCCAATATTCTAAGATTCTGAAATTCTGAAATTTTGGAATTCTAAGATTGTGAGAGTCTGAGATTCTAGGACTTTGAGATTCCTACTTTCTTTTATCCTTATTACTCATTTTTCACAATTTTTTTTCAAAGAAATTGTCATCAATTCCTCATTTTTTGCCAAAAAATCTCAAAACTATTTCGAAACCAGTTGAAGTTATCGGATGGTTAAAATCAACAAAAAATCGGTTCCAAACTCTCCAAATTTTTTCTCTAGAAACCCACTTTACGTCAGATAGGTGAGTCAATATGTACACGGACGGTTCTTGGATAACAGAAAAAAGAGAAAATTCGAGAAGAGTTTTTTGGAGAAACAACAGTTTGGTTACCAATTGGAAACTGATGTTTATTGTCGGTTTTTGTAACGATTCTTGCTAAATAGAACCCTCTTGTAGAATTCCCTGTCAAAGATATCCAAAAGTTGTCAACTGCTAAAATGTTTATCAGAATATCCAAAATATTTTGTCTGTTGTACATTTTTTTGATACCTCTCACAGGAACCAAGAACGAGAATGTGCATAGTGCGGCTGCGGCCGGCCGTTGCCGGGCAAGAGCCAGGCGGAGTAGATTGCCATGGACCATATATTCTGTTTTTTAGATAAATCACAAACTCTTGGAATTTCTGAATCCCTGGATTCTGAGGAACCCAGTTGTCAAAGATTGTTGGAAGCCGAGAATCTGAAAATTTAGCATACTTGCTAAATCTCGGCCCGGCCCGGGTCAGCCCTGGCCCGGCCCGGCCCGGGCTGGAGAAAAATTTTCCCGGCCCGGGTTCCGAAAATTTCAAAATTTTTCAGTTGATTTTTGATAACCTTTTTTGAAAACAATCAATCTAAAGCACGAAATTTGTCCCAGGACCCTTCTCAAAGCTAAAAACAAAGAAACTTTCATAAAATGCTTCCAAAAATCCAGGTTTCTCTCAAAAAATGACTCTTAATAATTTTTGCTTCAAAAACCCGGGCCAGCCGGGCCAGTGAAAATTCCTCCACCGGCCCGGCCCGGCCCGCGACATGTATGAAATTTAGGAATACTAGAATCTAGAAATTGTGGATTCTGGAATCCATAACTTCCAAAATTTGACATTTCGATTTCTGATCGATCTTTCCCCAAACCACCAGAATATCACATGAAACATATGATATCAGCATCTGATCCTCCTGGAATTTTTTTTTGCTTCACCAGAAGAAGAAGAAAAATGAAGAAGAACCAACTGTTGTCTATGTGACTCATTGGACAGATTTGTTGATATATTTTTGTTCTGGTGTCCAGCTGAACTTGAAGGAAGATCAAGTGAGGAGTTTTTTGGAGGTCATATTGAATTTTTAATAAGTTAAGTTTCATAATTTTAGATTTCCCAGGTTTTCAAATTTAGAGCGTTTTCTCAGAAACAATTCCTGAATTTAAAATTTTGAAACTATAAATTAGATTGTTTAGTTTTTTGGGTTTGGAACTTCCAGATTTCTCAAAGTCCAGGAACTTTGTCCAACTTTCAGAATATCAGAAATTCGGAAATTTCAAACTTTTGAAACCCAAAATCTCGGACTTTCAGAATTTTCAAACTTTCAAAATTTCTGAATCTGCTTGTGAGGATCTGAATTAGAATAGTGCAATAATTTTTTCTTTGGCGTAAATTGCATTCCTGAAAACCTGTAATTGAAGAGCGGCCAATTTGACCTAATTTATGTCGCTTCCTGCAAGAGATCACAAAAAGTGGTAAACTGACAAAAAATTTTTGAAATGATGATAAACATTTTATCAGTTGACAACTTTTGGACATTTCTCAAAGGGATCGAGAAAAATTTGCTCAAAGTTGACGGTTAAGGAGCTTTCTCCCAACAACTACAGTACTCCTTCCAGTAGTAAAGGCGATGATTTCTGCTCTAATTCTCCATCGTATTTTTTTAAACATATATATATATTTTTCTTTAAACAAAAGGTAGTTTTTTTTACTACAGTATCTCTACAGTCCAAGCAACCGAAAGTCAGAAAAAAACAGTACTTTGAGCTTCAAAGGTTAGTGAGTTAGACCTGTAACAGAGGGGTTCTGAGCCCAATTCTATTTCGATCCCGGTAAAAGATATCAAAAATGTTAAACTGGCAAAATGTTTGTAATATTGTGATAAACATTTTATCAGTTGACCAATTTTCTGATATCTTCCACATTAAACAGGAAAAATTGGCTCAAAAGTTCACATCAAAATGTTCCAACTTCCCCAAAAACCCCGTTCTCATCCTCATGCTCCCCTCGTAAACTTCGTACACATCAAATCCCAAAAAGTTGCAAAAGTGCATGCACTTTTTTCTCCGAACTTACGCAATACTGTTGGAAAAAACCCTAAAAATCCCTTGCCGTTTGCCCTTCGTCTCCCGTGCCAGTTACTAAAAAAACTTCGTCGGGTCGGCGACCCCCAGGGCAAACAGTCAACCAGAAAAAAAACCCGTTCGTGAACCTCTCCCTTTTGGTTGGCATATTTGTTTAGTACATTTATATAATAGTGCAGGAGAAAAAAGGAAACAAACAGTCACCTCCAAAAAAGATTCCCGGTTTTTTTTCGAGGAAGACAGAGCGACAGAGCAAACTTTTTTTTCTGAAGCGAGAATTTTTTTTGGAGGAGCATCGAGGCACACGGTGCCACCCGGTGACCATGCACTTTGACTGTGCAACAGACAAATAGAGCAAATGATGCCTGGCGCGGAGCAAGTTACGCGGGCTCTTTTCGGCATATAGTGAGAGAGGGGAGATGCAGAAACGGTTCAGGAGTGAGTGACCAAGTTCATGTGGTGATAAGAACAATTTTGATAAGTATAGTTTTTGAACTATTGAAACAATTTTTAGTGGAACTTTGGAAAAAGGTCAAAACAAGGTCAAATCAACAAGAGATGCGCGAAATTGAGAGTTTTCAAGAATTTGAGCTTTTTGGGCTACCTTTGAGGCGTTTGATTCTCAGATTATGATATTCTCAAAAAAACGACATGCTCTAAAGTTGCAGAGTACTGAAATTTTTGGTATCTGACAAAATCCGGAAATTTGAATATTATCATACCTTGAAATTCAGAAATTTCCAACTTTTGGGTTTTTTTTTTCAAAAATTGAGATTTCGGAAAATCTGAAAAGTCTATATTCTTGTAACGCCAGAATTCCAGAATCTCATAATCGTAGAATCTCAGAATCTCAGGATATCAGAATCTCATAATCTTGGAAAATGAGAATCCTAAAATCTGAGAATCTCACAATCAGAATCTCTAAATCTCATCTGCTTATAACTTCAAAATTTTGGGAATTAGGATTTTCAGTTTTCTAGAATATCAAAAGAAAAATATTCTGAATTATTTAGAAAACATCCTTTTCTTTATTTGGACTTTCTCCACAGAAATAGCCTTGCCTACAGCATCTTACAATAGCCTTGAAGGTTACAGTAATCAGAAATGTTTCCTTTTAGAATAATCCTACAGCTCACAGCTATGTCAGACGTTGCCAATGTTACCAATGTCGCAAGTACTGTATTTCTAATTTGTTTGGGTACCGTACTCCCAAAAATCAATTCTACAGTATCTCTACAGTAATCCAAGCAACAGTAACTAAATGATGTTCTTTTAATCAAGATAACAAACCCTACTTTGTGTGATCCCAAAGTTTGTAGAACTCAAAAAACTGCAAATTACATAAAAATAAGTTTCCGAAAATACCGCAAATCTGAAAATAATAATTTTAATTTTCAAAAGAACCAGACTTCTAGCTTATCTGCATCCCGAGACAGATTCGTTTCACTTTGACTAGGCCAGACAACATTATACTTTAACCGTCTCCGCTTCTTCAAAACGCAAGCGTTAACTTCGACCCAATTTATATTGTTTCCTATGAAAAATATCAAAAATTGATAAAATATTTATCTTGTTACCAAAAACCATTTGTTAGTTGACCACTTTTTGATATCTTCCTTAGAAAACAATATAAATTAGATCAAAGTTAGTGGACCCAACGACTACAGTATTCCTTCAACTTGCAAAAGCAATGATTTTTGCTCAATTATCTCTCTTCTTCTTCTCAACTATAGTACAGACGAAACGGAGCCAATTATTTAAAAAAAAAACTTCTGTCTCTAGACTGAAAATCTGGAAAATTTGAGCCAATTATCTTCATGATACAGTTCTCCGATTGTTGCCATTCGACAGTTTGCCCTTCTTTTCCCTCATATTCGTCTTCTTCTCAATTCTTCCAAAAGTTCCTCTTCTCGTCTCCAGCCAAAAAAATGAGTGATAAGGAAACTGGTACCTCCTGGAACCGAGCTGACTCGGCGCTTTCGCTTTCTCGTGTACTATCTGGCGGAAAGAGCAAAAGCACTTTTTGTGATTATAGTGTTTCAGCAGTTTCTGGAGTACACATAATTTTGTTTACTACAATAAGTTTTTTGGGATTCTTCATCAATGAAATACTGTAGTTGGATTGTCTAGGATGATGTAGCAGGATGCTTCCGGATACTGTAGTTAGATTTCGTAGGGTACTGAAGTTGGACTCTTCAGGGTACTGTAGCTGGATTCTGTAGAATACCGTAGCTGGGTTCTGTAGAGAGCTGTAGATGAATATTCTGAGATTTTTTGATTCAGCAGTCTCGGATTCCTGGATTCTTGGGTTTCTGAAATTTCAGATTCTTGGATTCTTGGAATCCTGGATTTTTGGGTTCTTGGATTAAAAAAAGTATTCAAAACTTTTTTTACAGTATCTGCGACACTGCAGGATCAGTAATCCAGTATGAGTTAATGTAGCTATGTTTCCCATGTATTTTGTATTAGGTTTTACCGTAGTAGGAAAATTGTATCTGAATTAGAATACCGTATCTGGACTCTGAAGAATACTGTAACTGAATTCTCTAGAACACTGTAGCTGGAATCTGTAGAACACTGTAGCTTAAGGTCTGAGTCAAAATCTGCAATTTCTAGTTTCCTGGATTCCTAGATTTCCAGAACCCCTCCGATCTATCTAAAAGTACACATTTCTCCGAAAATCTATTCTTGACTCATATATCCAGTTACTCTTGAACTCTTCTCCTTCACTTCCTCCTATTACTTCCTTAACTTTTTTTCTCACCGCCGCCGCCGCCTCTATTTGAACTGGCGACCCCATGGATCGGCCGCCGGCCGTCGGACGGTCCATTCTGGTACCAGGTTGTGTTCCTATTTGGATTCTTCTCTTTTTTTTCGAAGAATAAGAAGTTGAGAAAAACCATCGCGAATGGCTGGTTACGCAAACTTTTGGCGTGTGTCTCTTGAGCAAACAAATCATCAGAATAAGAAGATGAGAAATTGGAGAAGAGCGTCTTTGAGAAGGTGTCAAGAGATTCTGAATTTCGAGGTCATTCTTCCCTGGAAATTGGGTTGAGCGTTTTGGAGGTTGCTGATCGTTCAAGCTAGGTGGACAAGTGTCTAAGGGTACTGTACCTTCGCATCTTCTAGAGGTACTGTACTATTGCATCTTCTAGGGGTACTGTACTTGCACATCTGGTTGTCATTTTCCCCTGGAAATCGGGTTAAGAGTTCTGGACGTTGCACAATGATTTTCCGAAATAGGTAGGCGAGTGTATAGGGTTGCTGTACCTGGATTTCGTGTAGATATACTGTACCTGATCCTTGTGTACAGTACCTACACATCTGGAAACATCCGTATGATCACATTTGACCCTCTCGGAGAGTCATTTGACCGTCTTGGGAGGTCAAAGACACAGTAGTCTTGTGATGGCGGGTCAAACTCAAATAGAGCCAGACACCGGAAGGAATTAGAGTTTGTTATGTGTCTTGTGAAGTGTGGACATCTGGAAAATAGGAAGTGTGGAGAGACATCTTGGGGTTCCCGGTCTTCATGGCCAGGAACATGCGAGTTCTGAACTCCAGGAATATAAGAAGCCATTAATTCAGGAATCCAGGAATCCAGAAATCCAGAAATCCAGGAATCCAGAAATATAAGACTTCAAGATTCGAAGATTCCAAGAATACATGAATCCAAGTATGCAGGAATCCCGGAACCAAAAAATCAATGATCCCAGGAACTCAAGAATTCAATCTAAGAATCCAGGAACCGAGAAAACTAAGAATCTAGGAATTCAGAAGTCCAGGAATCGGGGAAACCAGGAAACCGGGAAACCAGGAATATAGAAATACAGAAAATTAGAAATCTAGGTATCTAGAAACACGGGAATCCAGGAATCCAGGAATCCAGGAATCCAGGAATCCAGGAATCCAGGAATTCAGAAATTCAGGATATTCATAATACCAGGAATCTACGATTCCTTGGGTACTGTAAACACCTGACCCCTTTATGCTATGTCCTAGTATCCTATCAAGCCAATCCACCCCCTCCCAAAATCCCAAAACCGAGGGAGTACAGGTGAATCAACAAAATATCCCAAACTTCCAATTTTGGGGAATGGTTTCGACTTCTAAACTTTTCTCCGGTCATCCGATCTTTCTCTGCGTCTCTCCTATTCAGAGATCCACGTCATCGTAGCTCCTCAGAGCTCTCGGAGCCCCCAACCAACCAACAACTGACCGCGTGTTTGTCCAAACAGAGTTTTGTGTTGCTGATATTTTGTAAAAGAGTAAACCTATCCTCCCATCTCAAAGTCAGCCCCGGAAGTGAACAGTTCAAGGGGCGGAGGTCTCTCTCTCTCTCTCTCTCTCTCTCTCTCTCTCTCTCTCTCTCTCTCTCTCTCTCTCTCCTGGTTTCTAACAAAACTTGTGTCAACATACAGTGGAAGGAGCGAAAAGGTACCGCCGCTCCTCCCGCACCATACCAAACGATCCTCCACACCGGGAGAGTTTTTGATGCTGCCATATATCCCCCTTCCTGGTTCCTGGTGGTGACCGTTTCGGCTCCGCCCACTTTTTTCGAAAAATGGTTTTCTTCCAGAACTTTAACTTCAGTTACTGCTGGTCTTACTTTCGGGTGAGCCTAGGATCTTTTGAAGTCTGAGATTCTTCTAGGAGACTTCTTAGGATCCTTGGACCCCCAATCATCCTAAGGATCATAGATTCTGGGGATTCTGGATTCCTGGTTTCTGTGATCCCGGATATGAGATTCTTTTCAAAGACTCCTTGGAACCCTTGGACTTTAGTAAGCATCTCAGATACAGAACTTTGGGATCCTCAACTTCTGAGGCTTCTGGGTTCCTGAATTCCTAGATCCTCGGATCCTTAGGTTCCTGTATTCCTATTCCTATATTACTAGATACCGATTCTTGGATTCTTGAATTCCTCTATTCCTAGACCCCTACATCCTGGATTCCTGAATTCCCGGGTTCCTAGATTCCAGTATTCCCTGAACTGTAATTCTAAGCTTCCAAATTTCAAAATTGTTTATTTTTCTTTTTCTTCCAAATTTCCTCCATTTTCTTATCAGAAGCTCCTATTTTCTTATCACTTTCGTTTTTGGCATAAATGGGCGGAGCAAAATATTTTGTTCTGAAGGACAAGTGCATTTTTTTTCATAGTCTGGAATTCTGATCATTTCAGATTTTTTTCTTTTTCTCACGGTTCCTTGGTTCCTTGGAATTCTTTTTTTTTTGTTGATTACTTTTTTGGTTGCACTTGTAGAAGCTGAGCTATTGAAGCTAGGGATCTCAGAATCTGGAGTCCAGGGATCCAGTGATCCAGGAGCATCAGTTTCTCTCTCTCTCTCTCTCTCTCTCTCTCTCTCTCTCTCTCTCTCTCTCTCTCTCTCTCTCTCTCTATCTCTCTCTTATCAATCTCACAGATTAACTTGCAGAATCCAAACCCAAAATCATGAATTGCGAATCTCTTCTCACCGCTCTCGACGTCTCCACACTTCTCTCCTCTCTCGCCTCTCCTGACAAGGAGCATCGTCGTAAACGACGTCGTGGAGAAGTGGCGAATCCATCGAACACCCTAGACGCTCTCGTCGCCAGAAAAGCCGATGATCAACCATTCGAGAAACGATATTTGAGCGAACAAGAGGCCATCGAGGGGCCGGATGATGAGATTGAAATGAAGAAGATGGAATTGGACCCTGATGTGTCTACGAGAACATGCTCCACCTGTGGATATCAAGGCAAATGGGTGTCGGAAATGATTCGTCATAAGAGAGTTCATACGTCGGAGAGACCATTCAAGTGTAGATATTGTTCGAGAACCAGCAAATGGAAGGCTGACTTGATTCGACATGTTGCAAGTGAGTTTGGTCTCCTTCCTTGGGGTACTTTGAGCTAATCTTTGTCGGTTCCTATAATAGATAGCCATCAAATAGAGAAAATATCTTCAATTCAAATCAATTAAAACCCTCCCATTAGAACATCATACTTTCCAGAAACCCATGGAATCCGCGTCGTCTCAAAATACAGCCGTTCCAAAGTCTTCGATTCCACCAACACCTCCATCGACTCATCCTGCTCCCCTGACTGCAGCATCCCAGAAAAGCGCACAGTCTTCTATCGCTGTCAACTTTGCTCCTTTGAAGATGAGCGAGTTTCAGTGCTCACCAATCATATCACTCATGTGCATAACACCTCCCCATGCGTTTGCCGGTGTGGAGCCAAATTTGAAGACGTCCAGGGAGCACTGGCACATTCTAGCGGACCTTGCGGTCATGTGGATATGATTTATAATGTGATGCCGACTTATGAGAAAGGTATGTTTAAGATTATGAGGAACGTCTCAAACTCAATATTTTTCAGCCTCTCCACTCTCCCCATGCCGAAGTGAGTCCTCATCGGACAGTGGAATCCAGACAGATCCCGAAGAAGAGATTCAATCTCTTCCAACTCCACCTCAACTCGGTGCATCACCTCTTCTTCTGTCTCCAACGCTTCCAGTTCTCCCACAGACCACTCCATCCTTCCTCCCAGACATGCAAACAGCTCTTCTGAATCTTCAACCCAATCCTTTGATGTCTTTATACTTGGCATCTCTCCTCCAATCATCTCTTTTGAATAGTCCAACTATCCAACTCCCACAACTTGTCCCAACTACAGTAATCCAACCTCAATCCGAGGAAATGGTCGATGTGGAGATGTAAAACATTTTCCATATTTTATCGAATTTTTCTAAATATCCAGGTCAATTCTCAGGTCATCTACTGCATTCTAAACTTTTTATTCTATTTTTTTTCAAACTTAGCCACTCCCTCCCAAAAAAAATCCCCCAAAATTCTTAGGAATCTACTCACTCCATAATCTCTTTTTATTTTCCTGGTGATCCTTTTTTTTGCTAATTTTATTAATTTTTCCCTATACGAGTCATATTTTCTATCACATCTCTCCCCCAAAAACTCAGCAGAAGTACTCTATTAATTATTTATATTTTGAGATGGCCTAGTTTTTTTTCTAGGTCATCTAAATTTTATTTTGTTGAAACACAAGTATTATTTTTCATCACCCCCATTCAATTTGTCATGATTTTATTTTTTGCTAATTTCTAAACCTCCAATTGAAAATTTTAAAGCATAAATTGAATTTTTTAAATTAAAAAGCGTTTTTTGACTTTGAAAACATAACTAGTCTGGAAAATTTTAAAACATTTTGGGGCTCATAATTCAGGAATTCGTGAATTCCAGAATTTCGGAACCATTTTCAGATGTTTCCAGATTTTCAGATTACAATGAAGTGTGAATTTCAGATTTTACGCAAATTCTAAAAATAGAGATATTTTTCAACACATTCATTTTTCTGGTTCAGCGAATTTTCAAATTTTTCGTAATTTGAGAAAATTTGTAGTTTAAAGAATTGACTGAATTTTGGAAAATTGGATTCAGAATTTTCAGAATGTTAGTATTTCCGAATTTCGTTTTCTCGGAATTTGAAATTGACAGAATGGCAGAATCTCGGAACTTGAAATTTCGGATTATCAGAATTTTTGAATTTCGAAATTTCGGAAGGGTATTTCGATATCTTCAGATTCCTAAACATATTCATTTTTTTCCAAAATCTTAGAATTTGTGAAACAAACGTTTTCGAAATTTTCGTAAATTCGAATTTTCCGAACAGTCCAATGTTTTTGATTTTTAGAATTCTCGGAGTCAAAAATTTTCGGTTTTTGGACTTTCCGGAATTACAAAGTTTCCCAAAATATGTCATTTCTATAACTATGCAAAAGAACCTGATCCCTATGATCCATAACTTTCAGCCTAGATAATTTCTATGGTCCCCAGAGAATCTGTGTTTTACGTCACATTGTTTTTCAGCTCGTTGTTTGGAGATCACCAAAATTATGAAAGAACCAAAAAACGAGAAGATCTCTTATTTTTCACTAAATGGAGACATCAAAGTATGTGCTCATCGGAACAAAACGAGACAAATTGATATCCTCTTCCTATTTGAAATTCTTCGAATTTTTCACAGATCAACGATTTTTTTCGTAATGAATTTCGACTACGTGCGTTTCACATGAAACGGATATTGGATGAACTTAAAGATATTTTCTGAAAAGTTCCTTTTTTCAGAAAGTCTGAAAATTTGAATTTTGAACTCTGACCAATTTTTATAAATTTTTCAATTCGTTTTTAAATATTTTCAGAACTTTCATTATCTGGAAAAATTTCAAACATTTTTATTCAAATTGTTTCGGTTATGAATTTATTGGGAATTGCTTCGATTTTTGATTGGACTATTGAGTTCAGAGGCTTCAAAAATCACAAAATCTTCAAAGTCAATCAAAAAAGAGCACCTGACATTTTTTAAGTTTTGTTTTCTTGCACCACAGTTTTGTCATCAATTAAGCAGACATCACGACTAATTAGGTGGCCTGGGGGAAGTCATTTGACGGTCACGAGCTAAAAGAATCTCTTTTTTTTCGATTTTTGGAAATTCTGAGATTTTGAAACTCTAGAAGTGCATATTTCAGTAACTGTCTAGTTAAAAAATTTGTCAAGAAGCCGAAATAAGATATTCTGAGTGTCTGATAGTGAGTTTCTAGATTTCCGAACTACCAGCTTTTTTCGAATTTTTCGAATTTTTTAATTTTTAAATTCTGTATTGTGAACTTTCCAAATTTAACCAAATTTTCTATTTTCAGATTCATGCTGAAATTTCTGATTTTATGTACCGTAAATACTCTAATAGAAGGTCACTCTACGTTGAGCTCAATCATCTCAATTCCGAAAAGAGATATCAAAAATGTGCCAACTGATGAAATGCTGGTGATAATTTGACCTGCATTTTATCAGTTGATAGATCTTGGTTATCTTTTTTAGTAATTCAGATAATCAAGCTCAAAGTGCGTATCTCAATTTTTTTTCAGCTTGTTTCACTCCCCTTTTCCAAAAAAATGGACCTATTCCTAAGCACCGACTCCAATCGTTTCGTGCCACTCATCAATGGCTACTTCAATTTCTATTTCCTCTTTGGTCTTATTTTCCAACTATTTCTCATTTTTCTAATCATTACAAAATCACCACACAATCTGAAAGACCTGAAAATGTTTCTATACAATACGACTTGGTGTCAGATTGCAAACATTCTGGCCGCTTATTTTATACAATACAGGTATCATTTTATTTGACCCCTCTTTCCTTTATATTTCTCTTCAGGGCGTTACCCAACTCGACGACGATGGCGGTTCTGGCAATGGGGTTTTGTAGGAAGTTCGGACCGGATGTGTGCTTTTCAACATATCATATATTTGTGGTATGTGTTTAGCAGAAGAGAAAAGGGAAAATTGAAACAACGAAGTTTCGAAATTGGAAATCGCAGAGTAGCCAAAATGCGCTAATAGAAGTCCACTCGGACCATCAGCTATGAGCTCATTTATCTCGGCTGCTGAAAAAGACATAAAAAATTACTAACTGATGTTGTGATAAATACTTTATCAGTTGATCACTTATTTGTTTCTTTTGGAGGAATCGGGATAGTTGAGCTCAAAGTGCACGAATAGGGTGGGCTTCTAGTAGAGCAGTAACTCGGCTCAAACTTGGAATTTCTGTTTGAATTTTAAAAAATACCGATAACTTGAAGAGATCTACAAAATGAAATAAAATTTAACTGAAAGGATTTCTATCAACTTCTTGAAATTCTCGATTTTGATGAAACAAATTTATTCCAGGGCATAAGTTCAAGTGTCGCCATGTCCATCTCAGCCACAGTGGTATTTCGATATTCGCTAATAAAAAATTGGAGAATGAGCAAAAATGCGTTACTCTTATTAATTGTTTCTAGTCACATTCCTCCAATCATAGCTACAGTAAGTATGAAAAGTGAATGTTTTTAAAATTGGGAACTCCCGAAAGAAAAATTGAAAACTGTATCATGTTTTGCATTTTAATAGACTGTCACCCAAACTGTCAACTTTGAGCTCAACTATGTATCTCGGTTTCTGTGAGAAATATCAAAAATATGTCAACTAATAAAAAATTGGTAATGTTATGATAAATTATTCATCAGTTGACAAGTTTTAGATATCGTTCACAGGAATCTAAATAATTGAGCTCAAAGTTGACTGTTGCGGTGGGCTTCTATTAGAGGAAAAACGGTAGTCCTTTTTCAGATAATTCCATTCACTGCTCCCTGGGATTTTGAAAAAGTGCGTATCCAATCGATTCAAGAACACCCATCCCATAATTTATCAATTTATATTCCATTTTCCGGATTCTCAGACGCCACTTCATTTCGATTTCTCTTTGTAACTGCTGCAATTGCTGTTGGTGCTTATGGAGTTCCCCTCGTTTCTGTTTTTATAATTAGAAAAATTTTGGACCTCACAAAAGCGCATTCGAAATTGTCGAACAATACAAAAAGACACACGAGGAATCTGATGAAGGTATGAAAAACTGCCAATGGATGTTTCCCACGGTGTTCTAGAACATTCTATTTCCAGGGTTTGGCTTGTCAAGCTTTGCTCCCCTTGATCTCGTATTTTCCCACCATTACGCTGTATTTGATCACACAATTTACAGCAGAAGAATTTTTAATAACCGGTGAGAAAGAATTCGAAAAATAATCGAGGGGTTCGCAGCTTCCGAAAAAATCTTATTTTGAATAATCCAGGAATATCCAAAAATCCAAAAAAATCGAGTAGTTTTTTTAGGAGTTTAAACTTTGATGCTTTAGTTAAAAATGTGACTTTGGGACATTTCCAGAGCTAAAAAAATTTGAGAATCTGAAATTTCCAGTGCTGGATCAAAAGATAACAGAATTTGATTTTTTTTTAAGTGGAAAATAGTCAACTTCTAAATCCTTGGATTTGTATCTAGAATTTTCGGTACCAATTACATTTAGAATCTTCCAGAACACCTTCTAAACGTGATGACGTGTTTCCCAGCGCTCATCGACCCATTCATCTCATTCTATTTCATCGTTCCATATCGTAATGCAATTCTCCGATTCGTTCGTCCAAAATTCCATTCCACGATAGCCGATGTGTCAACTTATGTGCCTCCAGGAGTCTCCTTTCGCCATTCGAGCACATTACATGAATGATTTACTGATGCTTCGATCCGATGAGCAGCAGCAGTTGCTCCGAAAAATTTTTATGGGTTTTCTAGAATCTTCTTTTCTTTTTTTCCTTTTCATTGCTCAGTCTGCATTCATCACTTTCAAAAATGAATAAAATGTTGATGCTAAATATCATATTCGGATCCCTCTTCATATCACTTGTTTCGACTGCCCCATTTGAAAAACATGTCATCCGAGATAGGACTTTTGTGGAAATCGAAGCTGTTCATCTGGTTGATACTCCACTTGGAATTCAAATTGTCCATGCTGTGGTCCCATTGTCAAATGTAGCTGTTGACGAAGGACTCAAAACGGACAGTGTTTGGTATATTCCAGAACAGCAGGAATTTCCGAAATTGGTAAGACCTTTTCGGCGGTTGAAAAGTGCCAACAAGTGAGTATCGAATTCAGCATTTATTGAAAAATCATTGACTACAGCGTTTCGACCTTCATTTCGTTCTTAAAATCCAAACAATTCTCCGAATTTTTCAGGGCTACCTCACCTCGCACGGCTGGTTTTTTCTCCAGGAGCACCATTTCCAGAGGATCAAAAAACGGGCGTTCGCTAAGAAGGCTCCTAAAAATGCCCAGTTGGATGTGACGAGTCTAGTGAGATTAGTGCCGTCCTCATTCAAAAATGTGCAGTTTATCAGGGAAGGTGAGCAATTTTGGGCCACCATGATGGTATTCTATTTGATGTTTTTCCAGGACCAATGGGCGCCTATGTTTACAGTGATGATGGGAAGAAACAGAATGATGAGTTTTTCGAGGTGAGGACATCGGGAAAAAAACTTCGGAAAACTTCTGATAACTTTTTCCAGGCCGTCCATTCCCCAACTACCAGGACCAGTGAAACTCAAGTGGTGCAGACTGGAAATCTTGCTGCCTACATCTATACAGAAATCCCGGAACCCCAACCATTCGTCCCTGGAGATGCATCCCTTTACTGGCTGATTCCAGCCATTCCATCAGAATCGAAAAATGGAAAATCTTATACGACACGTCTTCATGATTCATCGCTTTTGTTGTATCATGGAATGCCAAGACTGATTAAATTGAAGGCTTAGGAATAAAGTTTTATTAGTATCTACACTTGACACCCGTCTGATAATGCAAAGTCTGAGTTTTCGGCAAAATGAATATTGATGAGTTTTCCGTCTCGTGTTGAGTGGTATTCGCCGACGCTGTTCCAGCAGCGGGCTGTGTATGAGGAGATCTGAAAATTCCAGAATTTCGGAATCGGAAATAGTATCAGAAACTGACATCACATCTCTCTGGTCCTGGACATAACATTCCGTGATTCTCATTGACTGCGTGAAATGTGTAATACGATTCTTTGTAACAAATATTGATCAATTTCCCATATGTCATATTGATAGGAAGACTTCGGAGATGTCGACGGATCGAAGATTTCCAGCTCATTCTGAAAACTTTGATAACTTTATCAGTATCGAACAAACCTATCTTATTTTGATGTTTCAATAAAGAATAGTTAAATTTAGAGCCCTGAAAAAGTATTCCAGAATTTTTCGATTTGTCTAAAAAGATCAGAGTATACTAAACAAAACTAGAGCTTTATTTTTATAGTTGACAACTTTTTTGATGAATTTGAGCATAAAGAGATACGCCACGTGGAAGAAGGAGTCGCGGAATTCGAAGCTCCGCCCCTTTTTTAAAGGTTGTCGGTGAGGGCATCTTTTTCTACGTTACGTACAGTGGCGAACGTTAGTGAGTGTCACTCTATACTTTTGTTCATAACTTTGCTCAAACTTGTTCAATCATTGTAAACTTTGTTGTTAAATGTAGCTGGGTTTCCAACAAAACGTTGTATAAGTTTTTTGAAATTCAACCAGTTTTTGTGTCTTCTGAATCTTCACAGACGTGACGATGACTCCAGATGAAAAATAAAATTTTCCGTCAGAATTTTTTTAAAGATTAGCTTTGTGATGAAAAATGTTTGGTGTAGATCAAATATATTCGAGAAAAAATTTGAAGCGGTTTGGAACACTTGCTCCTGAGATGTGCTCACTGGAGCATAAAAGGTATGGTTCAGAAGTTTGGCTATAACTCGGCTCAAAATTATCCAAATATGCTCAAATTTTGAGAGAATGTGTGTTTTGAATTGCTTCACAATATCCATACAAAACTGTGTATTTTGGGAACAAAAAATTTTTTTCGTAACACATAGCTTTTCTTCTGTACATAAAAATGAAAAAATTATGAAAAATTTTTGTTCCCAAAAAGCAAAGTTTTGTATGTATATTATGAAGCAATTCAAGACACACATTTTCTCAAAATTTGAACAAATTTGGATAATTTTGAGCCGAGTTATAGCCAAACTCCTGAACCATACCTTTTATGCTCCATGGAGCACATCTCAGGAGCAAGTGTTCCAAACCGCTTCAAATTTTTTCTCGAATATATTTGATCTACACCAAACATTTTTCATCACAAAGCTAATCTTTAAAAAAATTCTGACGGAAAATTTTATTTTTCATCTGGAGTCATCGTCCCGTCTGTGAAGATTCAGAAGACACAAAAACTGGTTGAACTTCAAAAAACTTATACAACGTTTTGTTGGAAACCCAGCTACATTTAACAACAAAGTTTACAATGATTGAACAAGTTTGAGCAAAGTTATGAACAAAAGTATAGAGTGACACTCACTAACGTTCGCCACTGTACCTCTTTAAGCTCAAATTCTACAAAAATGTTGTAAACTACAAAATTGAAGCTCTATTCTTGTTGAGTATACTCTGAATTTTTCAAACAAATTGAAAAATTCTGAAATACTTTTTTAAGGATTCAAAGTTGACAATTTTTAACTTTCCTTTCAAAATTTTGGTTTCCAATGTATGATTTTTTTCAATTCAAAATGTTTGGCAATTCATTCCTAATAAAAAATGATTACCTATTGAAATCCTTCTCAATCATTTGTAGATTTTTATTCGAGATTAATGGTTTCTCAGCATCTCCACCGCTCGTGGTTGGATTATATTGAGGCACTCTCTCATGGTCCACACCCATTCCGTCGAGCTGGAAATTTCAGAATTTCAGAATACCACATTATTCGAATTGAAAGCTGAAAAACTCAGATACGGATAGAAAATTTCATATTTTCCATTTTCTGTGTTTAGGAATGCAAAAAAATCAGATCAAGAATCCGTTTGCGGATCGGAAATCCAATAAAATGATGTTTCGAGAACTGCGTAAAATTTTGTACGCATATCCGATCTTTTTGCAAAATTGGATTCTTCCGATTTAACGATTAAGCTATACACAAAAATTCGGTTTTGAAGTCTCCAGAATTGAATTTTGGGTCACCTTACCTCGTTCAAGCTTGAGTCAATTTATCTCGGTTCCTGTAAAAGATATCGAAAGTTTTCAACGGATAAATTATTTCTCATAATATCACCAATACTTTAACAGTTGACAAAATCTTGATATCTCTCATAGAAACCGTAATAAATTGGCTCAAAGTGGAGAGCTTCAAAGTTTCAGATGTTGTTATAGAAAATCCTAGACTGCATCCAATATATATTTTTTAACTCACCATATCAATATGTTTGAAATGAGTGATTGAATTAATTTCTGGGTCGACTTCCAATTTCTTGACAGTTTTATGTGGCCAATGTATCCATGTGTTGTTCACTTTCGATGGAATCGCTATCATTTTTCCTGTTTCAGTTGTTTGTTCGAATTGAACACTCCTCAAAACGTGCTCCACCGAAAATACATTAGCTCTTTTATCTTCAAAAAAAAAAATTTTTGTAGTTTGTCTAGATTACTGTACATGCTCTTGTCCTTGTGTTTTGCTTGGTGTATGTAAAATAGGCAACAGATGGATTCTCGGCAGCCAGAAATCGAAATTCATTCAGATAAGAGTTGGCCATTCTGGGAATAATCAAGTCGTCCAGATCGAGAAAGGCTATGAATTCGGAGGCTTCCTGGAAATTTTGAAATTCAGATGCGTGATTTTTTCAGTTAAAAATGTTTGGCAATTCGTTTCTGATGAAAAATATGTTTACCTATTGAAAACCTTCTCAATCATTTGTCTTAATATTCCAAAACATCAAAAACTCAAAAATTGAGAAATGCGAAATTTCGGAAATTTTTCGGAAATTAAGAAATTTGTAAGTACAGAAATCTGGAAAACCAAAAGAAGCGAAATCGGGATTATTCGTATAAAATGGATCTGTCAACTTTGACCCATATTGTATTGTTTCCTGCAATAAACATGAAAAAAGAGTCAATCCATAAAATATTGATCGCATTATCATACAATTTTTATCAGTTGATCACTTTTTGATATCTTCTACGGAAAACCAACCTTATATCTCAACAAACAATCCGTCTGAGCGGCCGCTTGACTTCTAAACTCCACATTCAAATTTGGATTGAAATCTCGCTCATCTCGATTCAACAGATTAATTCTATTCCATGGTTTCAGTGTCACATAACCCTCCTGTTCATAAACTCTCAAAATTTCGAGCATCGGCGAAACGACACTTCGAATGTAGAGATGCATATGAGCACCGAATCGTTTGTAGACGTGAAGAGCGACGAGAAGATTCTGCCAGTTTTCGGCAGCGAATAGAGGAGAAATACACATTACGACGGGTTTAGGGTCGGTGGAAACTACTTCGAATGGAATCTGAAAAACAGAGAAATATTAGGAGAATTGGATATTTTTGTATTTTGATACAGTGCTTAAAATCATTCATGCTTTGATTCAATTAATCTCAGTTCCTGTTAAAGACATCAAAATCTCGTCAACTAACAAAATGTTTATCATAATATCAACACTTTTTTTATCAGTTAATCACTTTTTGATATCTTTCACATAAAACGAGATAAATGGGCTTAACGTAGACAGTTCTTTTTGATACGGATAGTTTGTTTCAAATTTGATAAAATCTGTAACAAAAACTTATATAAATTTTTTGACCCCGAAATTTGGAAAACCAAAAAAACTTGAATTCGAATGATCCGAATTTCAAGTTTTGTGATTCTGAACTTTTGAATTTCCAAGATTCTGATATTATGAAAAACTCACCGGTGCATGATTTCCTCCAAGAGACACAAAAAGAAGTGATGGATTTTTCACAACTTCTGCTGTCGCTGTCATTGCTATCCATTTGCAAGCATCGTGGATGGTGACCCTAAAAAAGAAATTATCTGGATTCCTAGTTTTTAAAAATATTTTAGGCCATCATAATTGTAATTATTTTTATTTTCAATTGGAGTACTGTAGCTTTTGTGGATAGGATCTCCTAACAGTTAACTTTGACCTAATTTATATCAATTCTTGTAAATGATATCGAAAAGTGTTCAACTGATAAAATGTTCATCAGAATGTCAAACACATTTTGTTAGTGAACAACTTTGTATTATCTTGTCTGGGAACCGAGATAAATTAGGTCCAAGTTGACACTCTAGAAAATCCCCTCCTTCCCAAACCTCTCTAATTCTGCCATTGCCATGCCTCGATTTGTTGCATTTATAACCAATAAATCCAACTTTTTTATTGTATCCAAAACTTCGAAATCTGCAGTCATGAGAATAACGATCGACGATTCGCCCAGACTTTTCGATTGATTAAAATAAAATGCAGAATAGACGAAAACATCGTACGGTGCTGAATTGAAAACCGCCTCATTTTCGAGATCTGGAGAATCGATTCGTCTGAAAATTTTCGGAATTTTTGTGATTTTGATTTTCACAGAAGAAGGAATTTTGATTTTGTGGTTTTCTCAAATTTTCATGATTGCTCTTTTTCAACGCCTTCTGACCTAAAAAACCTTCAATTTTTTTTCGTGGCCTAATTTTTTGAAAATTATAATTCCTAGTCCAGCAAGTTAGATACAGAAAGAAATTTAGATTTTCGAATCATGTGATTAAATCCAAATCTCAAAGAGAATTTTCAGCATGTTTCAATTCGAGTCCTAGAAAAACTAAAACCAACATTTTTGGCCTAGTTTTCAAAAATTGATATTTTAGGCCATTTTTGAAGAAAGTTGAACCCCTACTTTCGAATTTCCACTGAAACCTTCTGGAATTTTTCCCAAGCCCTAGTGGCTTAGTTTTTTCCTAGGCCACCAAAAAAACTCACACAAATTGCATGACGAGAGCAGCGACAAAGAACAAGAAGGAGAAGAAGAAAACGACAGAAAGAATCGAAGGAATCACTCGTGGGAGCATGTTCTGTTTCTTCTTCTTTTTCTAATTTTGACCCGAATTTTTGAAACGAAATGAAAGAAGACTTTTGGTGGAGGAAAGGGAGGAGAAGTGTGTTGTTCCACACCGGTGTAAATGTCGTGTCTCATTCTCCCTAATCGTTCCTTTTGATCTGAACTTGAGACAATTCGGGAAGGGATCCAATGACACTGTCTTTGATTCGGTAGATCTAGGGGGGAAAGTTATTCATTTTAATTTTTGCCAGAGAGTTTCAAAGAAAAAACCGAGAAATCAAAATCGGGTCATAATTTAACAGATAAAGGGGCGGGGGAAAAAGTGGGGAGATAGACAGTTAATATAAGTTACTAGATACTTTATGTTTGGCTGATAAAAAATGATAGCGGATGTGGGGGGTGGATGGGGTAAAAAAAAGATCCGTGGTTTATGAAGCTGCAATTGGCGGATAAAAGACAAAACACGAAATCTGGAGATAGAGGGAGGAGACGTAGAGAGAGAAACATAATTAGAGAAATTTCAGATAGCGATGGCGAACACGTAGACGATTGCCAGCATTGTCTTCGCTTCCCATCGATACATGTAGGAGGCTGAAAATGGAATTTTTGGGTTTTGTTTGACTGAATATTGGGAGAAATCGAATTTTAGAAAACTACAAAAACCGATTCAGAAGGATAATTGAATTAGAAAAGAAAAAGAAGAGAAGTTTGTCTGAAAGCTGTCGTATTGGTGTTTGCAGACATTACTGTAGACAGAAGCAACTTTCTGCAAACACCATCACGCCGAATTGCGGACAAAAATCTTTTCGAAAATCGAGAGAATCCAATAAAATTGATTCAAAATCAGCTAAAAAATCACTCACAATCCGTAATCTTATTCCAGTAGGATATGGTGCTAACGTTGAGTCCCGAACCACTTGAGATCTGCAGGAATGACGAGGTGACGACGTATTTGTACGGTTTGCCAGCGGCCACAAGCTTCTTCGTGATCTGTTCGACGGCCTTCTGATTCCATTGAACACTATCCTTGTGCGTGTACGTCGCGTTCGCACCGACCGTCTCGTCGAGCACCTGCTTGATGATCATATGGACATCCTCCTCCGGCAGAGCCATGATGTTAAATATGCCTGTATAGGAAAAATGTCATGAAATTCGTAAAATTCAGAGAAAAAAAATTCAAAGATAGGCAAAACTCGGTGTTAACCGAGAAAAATCAGTTATTGAAGCACACACACACACACACACAAAATCATGGATTTCATTTCAGATTATTCTCCCTACTGAGAATTGACTAGAAATATAAGACTGAATATAAATAAAATAGGTATAAGAGAAAGCAATGGGTGTGAAAAAAAAACTAATCTCGAGAGAAGAAAAATACATTGGGGATTGTTATGGAATGGAATTTATGTCACACAGAAAAAGTTTAAAAAATGCATTTAGGCTTCTGGCTCCAAATCTAAATACATTTAGGCCTCCGGCTCAAAATCGACGTGAGTGAGACAGTTGGAAAGATCTTTTCCGAGTTGGGCGGTTCCAGCGCAAAGAACTTTTCGAGACATCACATCGAATGGAGCACCAGTTGGATCAGTGACCACACCTCCCGCTTCGAGGACGATGACAGCTGGAGCAGCGACGTCCCACGCGTGGATTCCATACTCAACGTAGCCGTCACAGCTTCCCTGAGCGACCATCACCATGTTGATGGCGGCGGAGCCGAATGAGCGGTGTCTGGAAAAATTGAAGCTTCAGGGAGATTTTGTAGAATTGTTTCGATTTTTTTAAAAAGTTTTGATTTTGTTGGGATTTCAAAAATTCAGGTTCTCTCGTGACCCATTTTTTCCATCAAATTCTAATTTCTAGCCCACTTATTACCCATGACACTGCTTATCGAACATGACAGTCTTGTAAGACTCGACAAACGAGTTTTGCATAATCGGTGACCGTATCGAGCCGAGTTGAAGGATCAGCACACTGTCCGCAATTGCTGGAATTTTGCACAACGTCATCTTCAGAAATCAAGACAAATAAATCAAAGGAATGCGTGCAAAAGTCCAGTGCGGCAGTGTGTGATGGGTCATTTTTAGGGGGATTTTTAGGTTATTTTGAAAAAATTCATGAGAAAAACAAACCCTCGCACACCGGCCAACACCTGATTTCGCATGTTTCCCTGAGCAATGTCGAGCCAACGATCGCCGAACTGAACACGGTTGTGGAGGCCGAGCGATTGGCAAAGGACCGCTTTGGACATCACTTTAAGAATTTTTTTTGAGGGTGGTGGAGGAAGAGATTTTGGTCGGACCGACCGTTTGCGCGTCAAGATGGCAGTGTTTACGAACGCAGAATTTCCAAATAAAATCGTCGTAAAATAAAATGCAGCGTACGCAAACACTCTGATAGTGAGGCATCTTGACGAGCAAATTCGCAAATTCGAAAGCCATAACGTAGAGAAACGGAGAGGTGCGGTATGCATGAATGACACTCGAAGAATCTCAAAACTCACACTCATTTTTCGACGCACGAATCGGAAATCCATTCTTGAATGCTCCCTTTCCAACTTGTGCCATATAAAGCTCATTGGTGATCGGATTGAAGACAATACCAGCACGCAGTTGCTTTTTGATAGCGAGCCCGACGCAAATGGCGATCATTGGAATTCTGAAGAGCTTTTAGGTGGAAAAATTTGGGTAGAGAAGTGCTGAAAACGTACCTATGTACAAAGTTAGTGGTTCCGTCGATCGGATCGATGATCCATGTCGGCGCATCGGTCCACTCGATTTTGGCGCCACCGGCGACGGATTCTTCTCCGATGAATCTGAAAACTCAACGGTTTTTCAACATATCTCTGGCCTGCTCTCTAGTGCACCCCTTCGTTTCCATGGCAACGCGCTCATTCTAGTGTGACTAATTTCCCCTTACCGATGTCCCTTAAATCTGGCGGAGAGACCTTCAATGAGCAATTTCTCCACAGCCTGATCCGTCTCAGTCACCAGATCGGTGTTCGACGCCTTCGTCTCCACCTTGCTTTCCGCTGAATCGAATGCGGTGCGGACGAGCTGAAATTTTTTGAAATTTTGAGGGAATTCGATATTTTTCACACGATTTATAAAAATTTGTTTTTGAAGAACTTCACAGATATCGCGGAATATCTAAGAAAACAAGGGAAAATTCTTGTTTCTTACCGTTCCCGCCTTCTTGACCAGCTCTAGAGCGTAGTCGACGAAAACCTGCTCCTCCTCGTGAATCGGCTCGAACACCATCTGAAAAAGCGAGAATTTGGTGTGAAAAAAACGTACTAAAAAAGGGAAACATCCTTTTAAAGCACAAAGAAAAGGAATAAAAATGCATTACCGCTGTGGTGGCATGCGAAAAGGCGCAGTCAATCTATTAGGAGGGAAGAATTTTTCCCGCTTCAGGAGCAGAGAGAAAAAGGAGAAGAGCGAGAGAAAGAGAGAGATAGAGTGGGCGAGCGCCAGGAGACGCAGACACGTTTCGAGTAATCTCTTCCCATGTTCTGTTCGAAAAAATGATAACGAGAGGAGAAAAAAGAAACATTTGTGGGGCGAAAAGAGAAGAAATGACACATCAAAGTCTGATGCATTGCAAGTACATTGGAATGGGAACCAACTAATAACGAAAGGAAGGAGGAGAGACCGATTTGTTTATTTATATAATTTCAAAATCAATTTATATCAAAACGTATCCAATTGCAAAATCATCCAAAGTAAACCAAATCGACATGCTCTCGCCATCCTTTCCGCTCGATTATTCGCTCCAAATCGCCGTGCGTCAAGTCTAATTTGACGCAAACCACTAGTGGCGGCTTTGCGGTTCTGGAAAATGGGGGAATTGAGAAAAGGGCTGAGAAAACAGGGGTTTCTCCATAAAAAGGTCATAAAAATGGGGGCATAAATCGAAGGGGTGTGTTCATAAAGTACCTAGCTAATCTTGTGACCCGAATTTCGAAATATTTATGTGGGATTTTCGTAATTGGGCAGGGATGTTCGGAAATTTTCGAAATTTCCCATTAAAAAACTCAAAAATTGGTGAAAATTTGACAAAAAGACTCCAAAAAAGCTCAAAAAAAGTAGTGAAGAAATTTCCACTCGAGACCCACAAGCGAACTTTTTCGTGCGCCTTTGACATACTGTAGTCCAAATATTTCTCTATTTTCGAAAAAGAAAGCTTCGAAACTATTTATTCCGGTCGGAATTTCCCAATTTCTGGGAATCTCACAGTAAGATTTCGACTATTGAATCACAAAAAATCTTCGGAATCCCAAAATTTCCGGAATTAGAGCTTTGTGGGATACGGTGTATTTAAAGACGCATGCGAAAACTTCTCTTGCGGGTCTCGAGTGGAATTACATTTTCTGGCATTTTCGAAGTTTGTTTGTCAATTTTTTGTCAACGTTTCGCAGTTTAGAGATTAAAAAATAGGCTTTTCACTCAGAATTCTATGAAAATTATGAAAATTCCGAAACTCCGGAATTTTCGACATTTCGGAAAATTCCGAGATTACGCACTCAATATTCACAATCGGCACTTTATGTGTCACTGTTCGTGTTCTCTCATCAAACTCTTCATGCATTCCTCTCCCGATTTTCGCCTCATCGATATCACAAAACTCGCGGACCTTCGTCTTCTCGTCATCATCCAGAGACCTGGAAAAATTCTCAACTCTCAGATTTTCCAAGAAAAAATTACTTGAAAAATCGTTTTCCCTGTTTCCCAGCACTCCAAATTGTGAACTTGTCCCATTTAGCAAGATACTGCTCTTTGAGTCTTTGCAGTCGGAAATTCCAAATCGTTTGCTCGGTGACACTATGCGACGCACAGTTTGGATGGTAGCGGTACATGACAATGTCTTCGGGAACCTAGAAACCCGAATTTTGAAGCTATCCCGAGATTTTCATTAGTAACCTTATCAAAAACGCACTCCGGGATGTCTAGACACTTGTAGAAAAAGTCGAGATCTTCCGGAAATCCTACTGGAACATCCGTTCGAAATCCACCAACTTTATCAAACAGAGATCTACTGATGAACCAGGTTGGAGCAACTAGCGTTGGTCCGTGTGACGTATACACCTGCTTTCGAATCTTCTCCCCAGTCATCGAGTTCGCCCAATTTGTGTATCTCGTAGTGGAGCCATCGGGAGTTCTATGGAATTGACCGCCTGAAATTCATTTTGCCGAAATAATTTTCTTTTTTAATTGAAAATCACACCTACAAAAACGAAATCATCATTTGACTTGGAGAGCTTCCTGGCAAGATCCAACTGCAATTTTATTCTATTTGGAGCACTGACGTCATCTGCGTCATTGAAACAGAGATATCGTCCTTTGGAAGAACGGACGGCACAATCTTTAGCTGCTCCAACGCCTCCAGGTTGTTTGACATGGGAGATAACCACTTTCATGCCCAGCTCTTCAAATTCCAAACGAGCATTCTCAAGAATTCTGACCGTGTCGTCAACGCTACCATCATCGGCTAAACATATCTAGAAAACCATTGTTTTATTTGTAACGAGATTTTAAGAAAAACCTCAATTTTTGTATTCTCCGCTGCTGCTGTCTGTGCTAGCAGCCCATTCAACGTCTCTCTTAGGAATTTCTCGGCGTTTTTAGCCGGAATGATGACGGAAACATCATACTGGTACACCATTTTTCAATGATGGAAAATGCCAAAAATAAGTTCAAATTCTACTCTAAACAATGCGCACTAACGACACTCCGCCTATCCCACCTCTGCGTCTCTCGATTCTGCACACTCTTTCGTTGTATCTAGATGCACTCCTCGCCCTTGTGTTTTCCTCGTTTATTTTTGTTTTCCCTCCATTTTTGTGTGCACTGACCCAGATTTAAATACATAAACTATTGATTTATTATCTTGTTTTTCAGCTCAGGAACTAAAATCAATAAAAATCGGAAGACGACCTCCATGATCATTACCAAACCAATTCTGACACTTTGCTCATTTCTGCCTTGATTTCAATTTTTAACGAACGGGTTTTCTTCTTGATACAAGGTAAATTTTATTTGAAAAAATACAAAAATGCAGATAAAAACCGCCCATAAGATGTTACAGATGGTCTCGTCAGAAATGGATACTGCCATAGAGGCGCGGTCGATAGCTACGTCTCCGCTAAGCCAGAAAATCTCTCCACTGAGCCAAATACAAAAAGACAAGCTGCTAGTCATCCAATGGGAACATCTGAATCTCTACAAATTTTATCCGATGGCATTGTGCAGTTCTTGGACAATCAGATGCATGCTTTATCCAATGTCCGTTGTGAAAAGCAGGTTACAGCTACAACGACAGAATAATGTGTATAATGGAATGCGAGACGCTTTTGTCAAAATTATCAGACACGAGGGTATCGGTGCCTTGTATAAGGTTGGCCTTTTTTAAATTTAAAATTTCAAAAAAAAAATCATTTTCCAGGGCTTCTGGATGACACTTCCCCAACTATCCGCCTCATTTCTCTACTCATCAGCGTACGAACGTGTTCGTGACTTGCTCCAAACCCATCTCCATATCACTAATCACTCTGTAGTATCCGCGTTGGCTGGAGGCATCGCTTCGCCGTGTGCTCAACTCATTTTTGTACCCACAGACATTGTTGCTCAACATATGATGGTTCACAACAATCCGGAAGCGTTTGGAGGTAATTTCGTGTGCTCTAAAAGTAACTGAAAAGGATTTTTCAGGAGGAAAAAAGAATATCCCAGTGGCAGATGCGATTCGGAAAGACGGTTTGGAAGGCAAGCGTACACTTGGACTGCGAGTGATTCGAGCAGTTTATAAGGTTGACGGAATCTCTGGATTCTATAGAGGATTCTTGTCAGCCATCATGCTGTACATTCCGTCGACGATGGTCTTCTGGTCGACGTATTATAACTCGCTGGCGGTGTTCAGAATGATTCGGGAGAAGGTAAGCATTTTCGATTATTGCTTCATTTCTGAGAAATCTGAAAATAGACTAGAATGAAATCCTACCGTAAACACTCTAATAGAACGCCACCCGATTCGTCAAATTTGAGCTTATGTATCTCATTTTCTGTGAAAGATATCAAAAAGTGTTTAACTAACAAAATGTTGTTAATATCATGATAAACATTTTATTAGTTGACAACTTTTTGATATCTTTCAAAAGAAGTGAGATATTTAGGCTCAAAGTGGACAATCCTGGTGGCGTTCTATTAGAGTGTTTACGTTATATTCTCCAGGTCACCGAACTCGAATACGGTGTGAAACCAACGTCTCCAGCTGAAGTCGATGATCGGAATCTGTTCTTGGATCAAGCAGTGAGCGGATCGATTGGAGGCGTCGCCAGTGCGATGGTCACGAATCCGCTGGAAATGCTGAGAATTCGGTTGCAGGTAATTTGAAAATCGGAAAATTGGATTTTTTCAATTTCGGGTTTTCAGGTTCATCGAACGACATACAGAGAAACGATAGTGAGGTTGTGGAAATATGAGAAATCGCAAGTTTTTACAAAGGTAAGGGACTAATTTTCAAGTTTTCAACCGCGATTATTGAGTTTCCCGACTCCGAAAACCTATTTGAAAAACTAATCGCCACCGGTGGGGTTCGAACCCGCATCTATAGCCTAAAAAATATCAGTAGAAAATTTTTTTCCAGGGTCTCGCTCCACGAATGGTGAACAACGCGCTCTACTCGAGTCTCGTAATGCTGGCTTATGAGAGTGTGAAGCGATTTTCAGTGCTGCCCGAATTCAAAAACAAGATCGTCTGGTGATATCAGAATTTCCTCATCCCATCAATTTTTATTGCTCACACGTGTATCTATATAAGAAGTCACCCCCATTTTTCTAGAAATTCGAATTAGATTTTTTGTCTGAAACTGTGTTCAAAGTTGTAAATTTTTTGTGTTTGTGTGTGTGCGATAATATCATATCTCACCTATTCAAATGCCGTTTCCCATTAAAAAAGCTCTATTTTCTGAGCACTTTCTGTCATTTTTTACTCCATTTTTTTTGTAATTCTTCTTCCATGCTTTCTCTGATTTTCACTGTCTTTTTTGTTCTGGTTTTCGGCCCCTATCCCCCGAGAAATTCTCCCTCTCTCCCTCTCATTTTTCGAGTATAAAAACAGATTTTTTCTTTCTTTTTTTTCTCAGTTTTTCCCGTTTTTTTTGGTTGGTTTAACCGATTTTTCTACCTTCTCGTGGCCTAGAAAATGCAAAACGCGGCCAGGAATTTTCGGATTTTTTTTTTCAGATGTCGTTCCGTCGTGGGGTTTCCCGGTTCGATCGGGTCAATCAGTGGCTACAATTTTCGAGACAATGGCACGTGATTGATGCGAATCAACAGGTAAACATGGGACAAAACATACTTTGGTGTATCAAAAATGTAAACATGTTGGTTTGGTTGATCAGCGGAGGTTTTGTTTTGGGGGTTTTCGGAACACTGAAATTCAGAATTCCGAAAAAAATATCTTAGAAATTGAATCAAAAAAGATTTTTCGAATGATACGCCAAAAATCCTGATAAAAACTGGTCTGAGTCGACTTGGAATTTAATCAAAATCGAACGGAAAATTGACTGATAAGTCTCTGAATATGGTTCAAAGTGAACCGGAAATTTGACAAAAACTGGTTCAAAACAAACGAATAAAGATTTCTAATAAAGTCCAAAACCAAGTCTCAAAATTTTTCAGGATGCCGAACTACTGGGTGACAAGGTGGCTCGCTATTTGGCTGGAAAACACAAACCAATCTATCATCCGGAAACCGATTGTGGTGATCATGTGGTGGTGACGAATTGTAAGGATATTGCGATGCATGGATTCGATTGGAAGCACACAATCTACAAGTTCAATATGGAGTATCCCAAGAGTAAAGCCGACATTCCAGCGTGGCAGATTCATGAATACGATCCGTGTCGAGTGGCGTTTTTGTCGATTTATAGAGTGGGTATCAGCTCTCTTGGCCTAGAAAATTCTGTATTTTTTCAGTCTCTCGGCAACAATCTTCTTCGACGTCGTCTGATTCAACGTCTTCATCTGTTTCCCGACTCGGAGATGCCAGATTTCGTTCGAAAAAACATTGGATCCCAGTTGAGACAAGTGCAAGAAGTGGTGAAACGAAGCGATGAGTATACGGCAGAAGAGCGTGCTGCGTTCCCGAGAGTTGTGAAGTTTACCGAAGGACACGTTGTTGATTGGGAGAAGAGTATTCCGAATCCGGGAAGACACACGAAACCAGTACCTGGACAGAAGGACAAGTAATCGGATAGATGATCTCTAATAGATTTTAGCACATATTTCATTGTTGTTTATCTTGTTGCTTGTTCAAACAGAACATTTGAATAAAATCATAAAATTCGAAAAGGAAAAATTTCATAACCAAGAATTTCAGAATTTCCATAATCAGAAAAATCGAAGAATCAGAACAAGACCGAAGGGCGTCGACAGCATCTGAATATTTAAAATCAGAATGTATTCTAAAATTCTGATTTTCAAAATTTCAGAACAATACAAAGCCGTTGTGGATGTCTAGGATTTTTTTCAGATTTTAAGAATAACGAAATTCGGGAATTTCAGAAACTATTTTTTAAATTCATGACTCCTTCAAGTTTAAACATTTGGAAACTGAAATAGCGGTTTTTTATTTGGAATTTCAAATTTACAGAATCTTTTTGAATCTCCGAATCTAAATGGAAGAATACAGTAACCCGCGATAATATGATGGGAAACAACGGAGCTCTGGAAGAGAAACACCGGTAGTCGTGGTCGAAGGTCCCATGGAAAAAAACCTAACCTGGAAATACTAAACAGACTGAAAAATGTTGTGACGGAATCAGCTCGAATGGTATTCAACTTCCGAACTTCCAAAGTCCCGAATTTTTGAAATTCTGGAATTTAGAAAATCCGATTTTTATGGAAGTTGAGAATCTGTTCGAAATGTTATCAATTGAAAAACTCTAAATTATTCAAGTTTTAAAATTTATATCTACGAAAACTCAGGAGTTTTTTAAAACCGCTTCTTGGTTCTGAAACTTGGAAAAGCCAATTTTTCTGCCAATGAAATGAAATGAAATGAAATGAAATGAAATGAAATGAAATGAAATGAAATGAAATGAAATGAAATGAAATGAAATGAAATGAAATGAAATGAAATGAAATGAAATGAAATGAAATGAAATGAAATGAAATGAAATGAAATGAAATGAAATGAAATGAAATGAAATGAAATGAAATGAAATGAAATGAAATGAAATGAAATGAAATGAAATGAAATGAAATGAAATGAAATGAAATGAAATGAAATGAAATGAAATGAAATGAAATGAAATGAAATGAAATGAAATGAAATGAAATGAAATGAAATGAAATGAAATGAAATGAAATGAAATGAAATGAAATGAAATGAAATGAAATGAAATGAAATGAAATGAAATGAAATGAAATGAAATGAAATGAAATGAAATGAAATGAAATGAAATGAAATGAAATGAAATGAAATGAAATGAAATGAAATGAAATGAAATGAAATGAAATGAAATGAAATGAAATGAAATGAAATGAAATGAAATGAAATGAAATGAAATGAAATGAAATGAAATGAAATGAAATGAAATGAAATGAAATGAAATGAAATGAAATGAAATGAAATGAAATGAAATGAAATGAAATGAAATGAAATGAAATGAAATGAAATGAAATGAAATGAAATGAAATGAAATGAAATGAAATGAAATGAAATGAAATGAAATGAAATGAAATGAAATGAAATGAAATGAAATGAAATGAAATGAAATGAAATGAAATGAAATGAAATGAAATGAAATGAAATGAAATGAAATGAAATGAAATGAAATGAAATGAAATGAAATGAAATGAAATGAAATGAAATGAAATGAAATGAAATGAAATGAAATGAAATGAAATGAAATGAAATGAAATGAAATGAAATGAAATGAAATGAAATGAAATGAAATGAAATGAAATGAAATGAAATGAAATGAAATGAAATGAAATGAAATGAAATGAAATGAAATGAAATGAAATGAAATGAAATGAAATGAAATGAAATGAAATGAAATGAAATGAAATGAAATGAAATGAAATGAAATGAAATGAAATGAAATGAAATGAAATGAAATGAAATGAAATGAAATGAAATGAAATGAAATGAAATGAAATGAAATGAAATGAAATGAAATGAAATGAAATGAAATGAAATGAAATGAAATGAAATGAAATGAAATGAAATGAAATGAAATGAAATGAAATGAAATGAAATGAAATGAAATGAAATGAAATGAAATGAAATGAAATGAAATGAAATGAAATGAAATGAAATGAAATGAAATGAAATGAAATGAAATGAAATGAAATGAAATGAAATGAAATGAAATGAAATGAAATGAAATGAAATGAAATGAAATGAAATGAAATGAAATGAAATGAAATGAAATGAAATGAAATGAAATGAAATGAAATGAAATGAAATGAAATGAAATGAAATGAAATGAAATGAAATGAAATGAAATGAAATGAAATGAAATGAAATGAAATGAAATGAAATGAAATGAAATGAAATGAAATGAAATGAAATGAAATGAAATGAAATGAAATGAAATGAAATGAAATGAAATGAAATGAAATGAAATGAAATGAAATGAAATGAAATGAAATGAAATGAAATGAAATGAAATGAAATGAAATGAAATGAAATGAAATGAAATGAAATGAAATGAAATGAAATGAAATGAAATGAAATGAAATGAAATGAAATGAAATGAAATGAAATGAAATGAAATGAAATGAAATGAAATGAAATGAAATGAAATGAAATGAAATGAAATGAAATGAAATGAAATGAAATGAAATGAAATGAAATGAAATGAAATGAAATGAAATGAAATGAAATGAAATGAAATGAAATGAAATGAAATGAAATGAAATGAAATGAAATGAAATGAAATGAAATGAAATGAAATGAAATGAAATGAAATGAAATGAAATGAAATGAAATGAAATGAAATGAAATGAAATGAAATGAAATGAAATGAAATGAAATGAAATGAAATGAAATGAAATGAAATGAAATGAAATGAAATGAAATGAAATGAAATGAAATGAAATGAAATGAAATGAAATGAAATGAAATGAAATGAAATGAAATGAAATGAAATGAAATGAAATGAAATGAAATGAAATGAAATGAAATGAAATGAAATGAAATGAAATGAAATGAAATGAAATGAAATGAAATGAAATGAAATGAAATGAAATGAAATGAAATGAAATGAAATGAAATGAAATGAAATGAAATGAAATGAAATGAAATGAAATGAAATGAAATGAAATGAAATGAAATGAAATGAAATGAAATGAAATGAAATGAAATGAAATGAAATGAAATGAAATGAAATGAAATGAAATGAAATGAAATGAAATGAAATGAAATGAAATGAAATGAAATGAAATGAAATGAAATGAAATGAAATGAAATGAAATGAAATGAAATGAAATGAAATGAAATGAAATGAAATGAAATGAAATGAAATGAAATGAAATGAAATGAAATGAAATGAAATGAAATGAAATGAAATGAAATGAAATGAAATGAAATGAAATGAAATGAAATGAAATGAAATGAAATGAAATGAAATGAAATGAAATGAAATGAAATGAAATGAAATGAAATGAAATGAAATGAAATGAAATGAAATGAAATGAAATGAAATGAAATGAAATGAAATGAAATGAAATGAAATGAAATGAAATGAAATGAAATGAAATGAAATGAAATGAAATGAAATGAAATGAAATGAAATGAAATGAAATGAAATGAAATGAAATGAAATGAAATCACTCATGACAGTGTCTAGGGGAATTTCTTATAGCGCATTAAACACGCTGTGTGTGACAGAAAACAGAATTGGGAAAAATCCAAAATAGGATAAGCGACATAGAGCGAAGAAAAAGTGACCACTACTTTTCGAACAACTAATAACATTCAATTCTGAGTATAACACAAAACGTTTTAAGCTCTGGAACCTCCTAGGAGTCGAGAAAATCGACTTTGAAAATCGCTATTTTTGCACTGAAAATGCGATTTTTGGTACTGAAACTGATATAACTCGGCTGAAACTGGCGAGCGGATTCTAAAATTTTCAGAGGTGTCTAGATAGGCTATCCGTAACGTATCCTGAATTTTTCATCAAAATCTGAATTGGCGAGGTATTGTGGTTCCCTTGTTAGGTAACATTTGTGAAGAATTTTCTGAGGAACATTCTGATATAATATTTCTTTAAAAACGCTCAAAAATGAGGGAGGAGTAGGGTTTTGAATCACTCAGATTCGGATCAGATTACTGTAGATTTGGCTAAAATTCACTGTTTTTCAAAAAAAGTTTGCTTGTTTATTCGGCGTGTTATTTTTGGCTTGGATAGTTATGGAATGACCTAGACGGGGAGAATTGAGGGAAAAAGTGATGCCTAGACTATCAAATCCATCACTACGTCAAATTAATTTCTTTTGCACTTTTTGAATTTCGCTTTTTTATCGATGCACGAGAAACGCGTCAACAATCACCACATGTGCGCTTTTCGTGAATTATTCACCGTGTGTAGTATCAGAGAAAATCATTTTATTTGTCTTTACCAAAAAAATCTTAAAAACAAGAAAAACCCATATTTGGTAATAAAAAAAAACTAAATCAATCCTTTGTGTTCTTCAAAAAGTTGTACCGATTTCAAACTGGACGACTTGGTTTCCATGTTGTGATCGTTATCAACAAATCTTTGAAGCACGAGTTTGGCGTCCCGTTTTCTGAAATTTTGTCGAATTCTAGAATTAATTCTGATTCCAAACTCACAAAAACTCATTCCACATCCTGCCGACAATTTCAGTGCAGACGATATCTCCAGTGTGGTTGTTGATCATTTTCAAAAGCTGAAATTGAATTGTTGAGTTTTTCAATTTCAAAACTTCAGTGTTTCTGAATTTTTGAATTTTTGAATTTTTGAATCTCGGAAATTCCAAATCCTCACAATAATAATGTCCGGTGTAAATTTGTGGAGACAAAATTCGGAGAGCAAAATCGCATGTTGCTCCTTCCGATACACTTTCTTCTTCTCGTCATCTGGCTTTTTTTCCTCGTTTTCATCGGCTTCTTGGTTGTCGAGAAATCTGAATTTCAAAAATGTTGAAATTCTGGGAAATTTGGATTTTTACTGCTGCAAAAATTCGACAATTTTGTGACTGCTGAACATGTTGTAGATCAAAAAGATTGAATCGAATAGTGTGACAAAGAAGACAAGAAGAAACCTGGAAAATGATTCAGATTTTATAAATTCGCAGGATCTCAAAATTTCAGAAACACAGAATTTTCGAATTTCAATATTTGAGAATATCGAAATCTCAGAGACTCAGAAATTTCATTTTTTACGCTGAAGCTGAATATAATGTTAACTCTTTTGCACTAATGTTAAAATTTTTCACGACGACAGATTTTCAGTAATTTTTTTTAAAACTGGAACAAAAATCAAAATTTTCAGCTGAAAGGAAACGAGCTAGAATTTTTGTTCCAACACAAAAAAGTTCAAAATAGCAATAATAAACTATTGCAAGTTGAATCAAATCATTATCTCCATCGAGAAAAATTTTCATTTTTTGACAAAAGTTGGTCACCGTTTTAACCGTACTGGGTGGGTCCGAACCAAATGTACATTTTTCATCTTAAAAGTGTTCCAATTTTCATGGTATATAATATCAATGCATAAAAACGAGTTTGAATTTTTCTGTACAGTGGACAATCGGTTTGAAGTTGAGTTCTACAGAGAACGTGTCTTAAAGTTAATTTTGGGACTTTGGTATTTCGATCTTCTATTTTTTCTAAATTTTCAAAATCTCAGATTTTGAGTTTCAGAATTTCTAAATTTCTATAAGCCAATACCCAGGAAATTCGTATTTATCAATTTCAGATGTTCAAATTCACATTTTCGGAAAAGAAATCTGGGCTACAAGTCTTGAAAACACATGGTTTCAAAGAATCCGGACTGAAAAAATTCAAATTTTCTGTGAAAATTTGTTTTGCATTTTCAAATCTTTTTTTTTGATTTCAAAGTCGTATCTCGTCAGGACCAAATTTTACAAAAAAGTTGTCATTCACAAAAACGAAGCTCTTTTTTGTTTTGCATACTCTAAAATTTTCCGACAAAGCGAGCGATTCTGGAAAAATTCTGGTTCATCAGCCTCCAAAACTAACTATACTCAAGGGTGTGCGAAATGACGGCCGGCAGCGGCCTGCCAAGGCCGAGGCTGCTCGTGGCACAGTCTTGCTGGTACTGTATCAAAATTCAAACTTTTAAATATTTCTGTAATAATTTTTAAAAAACCACTTACCAAATATACAAGAACAAAAAGATTTTCTCATTGAACATGTTCAGTGTAAGCACACATTGAATAGAGTGTCTTTGAAGATTTCCAAGTACTCTGACCTGTAAATCACGGTTTGATTACTTGTACTTTTTCATAATCTAAAAGTCAAAGAATGAAAAGTTAGGACAAATAGTAACTTTGCAAGCTCGCTCTATCGCAAGCAAAATTACCTGGAAATCACACATGGCAATACGGGGAAAGTTTCCAGAATGTTCCCAATCAGTGCCATGAAGAATGTCATCCAAAATTCTCATTCCCCAGTATGGATCGTTTTGTCCCAGGAATTTATTAGTGGAATAGAATTGGAGAAATGAGTTGAGCATGTAGATGAATTTGGTTACAAGGTAGACACTGAAAATGGGACATTTGAAGATTATGAAGATCCCTTGACGGTAGGGGAACATGGAAAAAATAGTTTTCTCGAAAATTCGGTCATACAAACTCTTAGAGGAGTTGAACTTGAGGACACACATTTTTAGGAGAGAAAAAATTGCTGTTGAACTAATTTTCAAGTGTTTTAACTACGATTATTCCGATTTCCCGCCCATGAAAACCCACAGTGACATTTTTTAAAAATAAATTGCCACCAGTGGGGTTCGAACCCGGGACACCAAGCCTCAAGAAGGCTAGCTAAGAAATCCACTAGGACATTCGAGACCCCTTTGCGAAAAATGGCTAGAAACATGGTTTTTGAGTCAATCTTAATGGTTTTGCGGCTCTCGGAAAAGATAATGTACGTTTTATTAACTTCTTTTGTAAATTGATGTGTGTAATAGGGAAAATATTTGGTAGGATAAAAACCTCCAAAGAATCTCCTGTATAAAATTCTGAAATTCCGAATTTCCGATTTTTTTTTGAAGTTTCGGAAATTTCGAAAACTGACTTGGTAATAAATTTTCCATGTTGCATTCCGAAAATCCTCTGAATCTTTGCCATTTTTGTGGTTTCCTCTTCATTTCGGCGTTTTCTTAGATTGTTGGAAATGTGACGACAAATGATGTCGATTTGTTTTTTGCGGTCTTCCGACTGAAAAATAATTTGAGCATTTTTTGTCGAAAGCAGCAACGGCGTTCTAACGAAAATGCGAACTAAATTAAATTTCTTTCGTTTTGACTTTTATCATCTCATTCCATTTATTCAAATATACTGTAGAACCTGTAAAAGAAGAGCTGTCACACTGTCAAGTTCGAGTTAATTTATCTCGATTCCTATCAAAGATATTAACAACTTGTCAACTACAAAAATGTAGGTGATATCATGGAAAATATTTTATTAGTTCACATTTTATCTATTTCTTCACAAGAAATGCTAGATGGGCTCAAAGTTGACAGTTTGAGAAGTATTCTACCGCATTTGCTCAAATAAAAGCCTTTCCTATACTCGCATTTTCAGCTCATTTATCTTCGTTCCTGTAAAATATATCAAAAGCTGTCAACTGATAAAATGTGAGTGATATTATGATAAGCATTTTGACAGTTGATTACTCTTTGATACCTCTTACAGTAACCGAGATAATTGAACTTCAAAAGCTACCCGGAAACCAATGCGCTAGAATAAAAACGCCTATTTACCTCGGCCCCCTCTGCTTTTTGCGCAGTCTCCACCAATTTGATAATATTGATACCGGATTTCGTTGAAAGCATACTCCAAAAAATCACAGGGAGATAGAAGAATGCGGCCTCGATGGCCATAATAAATGGAGCCCATTGGTAGTAAATGAGCTGTTGGGAGACACGTTCCTCGATTGTTGTTGGTACTTTATCATTGGGTTTCACCCAATATGTGTTGTACACGAAACAGTAGTCTTCGGCATACTGCTCCCACGCTTTTGTGAACTGCAACATTTGGGAAATTTAAAACTTTCCGAATCATAAAATCTCAGAACCTAAGAATTGCAGAATTTCAGAATTGCAGGATCTCAGAATTTCAGAATTTCAGAATTTCAGAATTTCAGAAATTTCTGAATTTCTGAATTTCTGAATTTCTGAATTTCTGAATTTCTGAATTTTTGAATTTCTGAATTTCAGAATTTCAGAATTTCAGAACTTCAGAATTTCAGAATTTCAGAACTTCAGGATCTCAAAATACTAGAATTTCAAAATCTGAACCTCCAGAAATAAAACATAATGGAATTTCGAGGTTCGTGAATTACAAAAGCTGACAATAAGAATCTAGAATTTCCAAATTCAACATTTTGTGCATCCTGAGTATTGAAGTTTTGGGCATTAATGAGTTTTGAATGCAGTTTGTAGGTTTTGAAGCATTCGAATCCGTTTCTGTTAATTTTGAGAATTTTCGTTTTCAAAAACTCAAAGATTCTAATTTTTTTACAACTTCAGAATGCATTAGATGATTTAGATTTTCAAAATGTTTTGAATCCAATACTGAAATTGTAAGATCTGACCTAACTGCTGAATAAATAATGTCATGAGTCCCGAATCCCCCGTTTTCTACAAAAAAAACTGCAAATAAAAAAAGGAAATTCTGAGGAATTTATGATTGTGATATTCTAGATTCTTTGTTAGAATACATACCTGAGCAGGAACCCAACACTGCAACGGCGATCCGACGTACTGTCGTGCCGTAATGGTCAGTGACATTCCCATAATAATAAGTGTAGAATAGTAATAATTGAGACGGTCAGTACCGAGGTCATCTAACCTCGGTTTGACCGTCGAGAACATGCTTCCAAGCATATTCATGTTTCCTCCGATCGATGTAGTGCCCTTTGCACGTGGATTTTGACGCTTCTCAGGGATTCTACAGAGGTATTAAGAGGGGTGATGAGTAGTATAAAGAACTACTACTACTATTAATTCTACTTTTTTCGAATTTGTCGCAGGAGTCGCAGGAGGCAGTAGGCACAAGGTCGAATTTGTTCTATGTTTCTCGAGAGGCTTTTCGCTCGCAGCCCAATCACTAAAATACACACGAAACAGAGATGTCACTGATACCAGTGATACAAGAAAAATGGGAGGATGATGAAGTGCAAATATTGTAGTGGAGAGGAGTTCGCACGGATTATTACCCCCACCTGCAGAACAATGAGAGACGAGGAGCGGGGGCGATGTGATTGTCAGAGAGGCAAAAGAACGAACTGGCAGATATAGATTTTTCTTTACAAAAAATAATGGTCCGATACAGGATGCTAGAAATCGAGAAAAAGTTTGAACTGTAAACATTTCTTCAGGCGAGATTATCTGGCCATAATCTAACGGCCCCTCTGATTACTGTAGCTCTTTTATTCATTTTCACTAGATTGTCGTGTCAACAGTAGCCTAACATTCTCAACATGATTTTCCCAGGCTAATGGTTCAGAAATGGCCTGCCTTTCAACTTGTGTGTTTTCCAAGCCTCTACAGTAGTGGTCTAGCTTTCTCAACGTGCATTTTCTGGGCAAACCATTGCAAATGGTCTAGAAAACACAAAAGGTGCACGTGTGACCATTTCTAGAGCATCAACTACGGTGGCCCCCATCGGTACTTTGCCGTTCTAGCACATATTCCCCCCATCATCAACTTCTTTGAATCTCCAAGTAGTTTTTGAGGATATTAGGATCCTAAATTGAGAATAAATGTAGAGGTTTTATTAAAGCTATAGCTACATTTTCTGATACCACAAAACCTGGGCTCCAACACTGTCAAATCTGAGCTAATTTATCTCGTTTCCTGTGAAAGATATCAAAAACGATAAAACGATAAAATTTTGTGATACTTTAATAAAAAATCTATCAGTTGACAAAACTAGAGCATATTTAACAGCTATAAGACTCTTCTATTGATCTCAACGCTGTGTTTTTTTTAATATTAAAGTTTAATCCTTATTTCTCAGAACTTCCAGACCTTTTTACAGACCAAAGAAGTAGTCAACTCCCTAAAAACCCACAAATTTGCCGTTTCTCTCGTTCCACGTCGTCCACTTCAAAACTTCTACGTCATTCATTCATCTGCCCAGGGAGACATACTTTCCACCTTCAAAGGCACAGAGCACAAACTGCTCCTCTTCTCCAGAGCAGGTTCATCGGAATGCTCTCTTCAAGTGTCCTCTTCACTTCATCGCGCCTTTTGTATTCGTTCCTGACTGTACCTTTTGTAGGTGAATAGAAGCGCTCCAGGTGCAAATACTCCGAAAAGCCGGATTCTCCAAAAAAAAAAGCCACGCCTCCTGAGAAAAAAACGAGAAGAAGCAAAATCGAAACATTTTCATAGTTTATTTCAATTTCTGGCTCCCCAAACGTTTCTTTTCTGGAACTTTGAAAATCTTCCATTTTTGTGAACTTATTGCTTTTAGAGCTGATTTAGATCTCTAGATTATTAAAGTTTCGAAAGCTCAAATGACCCATAACCAAGTTCGCCCTATAGTCAGATGACGTGGCAGTTTTTTTGTCAGTCAGGTCATCTGTTATGACCCCCATATGACACCTCTGTCCCTTTTTCCTCAAATGCAATTGAGCGTGTATTCAATATGTTGACTGAACGAGTACCGCACCCTTTCTGGTTATCAAAAATGCTATAAAAAGAGAATCGCAAATAATTCTGATGACACCTTCAACCCATTCCACCACATATTCTCTTCTTTCAAATTTCAGAGAAATGTGGAATTTCTCAAATTCCTCTATAACTGCCATTCTAATACTGTCATGTATCCTGGTAATGGTTCAGTGTTCTCAAGATGAAGGAGAAATGTTGTCGAGATCCAAACGATCCTATTATGGAGGATATGATATGTATGGGTGAGTTTTTTGGGGCTGCATGCCTACAGTAATCCATTTTGTAGTGGTTCTTGTTGCAGTGACGATTTTTGGTATGCCGGAAGAATTATTGGAATCATTGTTGGCATTCTGTTGTTGCTTTGCTGTTGCTGCCTTCCGTGTGTTTGTATTGCTGGAATTTGGTTCGCTGGATGGTTTGGGCTGAGAAATCGCAATCAGAGAAAGACTACTCAACAAGGTACGGAGCATTTGAATTCAGAAATTTTGGATTCAAGTGTGCATTCTGACGTGACGGTGTACAGTGATCGGTGTGGTCTAAACTTTCAAAAATTTCCATTACAAATTAACAGAAACCCTCTATTTCTTGATTAGCAACTGCTTTGATTACGGTAATTTCTATACTGATTACTCTAACCGCATTTCCTGAATTTTAATTTCTAGTTTTCGTTGATTTCTAATGAGAAAACAGCAGAAACCTGTAATCTGGTCCAGAAAATTATTTTTTACCATAGTTGTAAAATCACGGGCCGGCCCCCGGGCCGGCCCGTCGAGAATTTTGGCGTGCCGAACCGGGCCGGGCCGATGAAGTGCCGGCCCGGGGTACTTACAGACGTTGATTTTTTTTGAATTTTTTTCGAAATTTTCGAAATTTTTCCAACAATTTAGACAAAAATGACCTATTTTTCGACTATATCATACCCTGTCAATTTTGTTGAAAAATTCAACCTTTTTTCTTTTTTAATTCAAAAAATTTCCCAAATTTTCATTGGAAAATTTTCAACAGTGGTAGCCGGGCCGGGCCGCGGGCCGGGCCGGGCCGCGGGCCGGGCCGGGCCGAGAAAATTTCTCTTCCGGGCCGGCCCGGCCCGGCCCGTTGCAACTATGTTTTTTACAAGAATTGTTTTTCAAGAAAATTGAATTCGTCCAATTTTAATACAACCCATTTCAGTTTAGTGTCCTCTCCAATCATCACCAATCAATCTCCGCCTGCTCCTATCCCAATTTCTTCTTCTTCCTATCCTTCTGATAATATTCCTGGTAACGCTAATTATAATCCTGTCATCCGCCAACAACGACAAATCCACGTGGATTCCTCACCTAGAGATTCTGAAATTTCCCGTGTCATGGTACCTGGCGATCAGGTGATCTATTCGGCCGAAGACCGTTACTACACCTCTTCCACGGCTCCGGCTGGAGCTCATCGACCTGATGCTTATAATGTTTCTCGCTATTAGTATTATTTTTCATTCTGTCTTTCACTTTTTTACTTTTCTATCTCTTTCTCTTTGCTTGTATATTTCGCAATAAAAATTATTGAAAAATCGGAAATTTTTCTTCAGATTTAAAAGTGTTCGAATTCATATACTGCGATATAGTGAACATACAGTACCGGTCAATAAGACATATAAAACATATGAAGTTCATTTTCGGCCATTTGGATAATCTTCAGGAGTCTGGAGCACGGCTGTCAACTTTGGATGCTTTTCGGAAATCGGAATGTTGCTAAAAAACTAGGAATTCTCAAAAAAAAAACCGGGAAATCTTATTGAGCGGTACTGTATGTCAAATAGAATTTGAAAAATTGTTCGTAAAACAACCTTTATTAAATTTTAAATTTTGAAAATTTAGTGTTTTCCTCGATTTCAGCAGACGTCGCCACCAATCGTTATTTGGTCTATATGCGATGGCAGCATGTTCTGGTCATAAAACTTGGGCCATTCCTCGTTGATGGTAACCTGAAAAAAATCATGTTCAGAGAAATACTTTGCTTTTTTAATGATTACCTTATAACCGTAACAATCTCTTGAAGTACATCGATTCCGCGGATATTGTTGGAAGAACACGTCAATCTCATCTTCCGGGTTCACAGCGATACGACTGTGGCTGTGGAAATGCATTTCGAATCTGAAAAAAAATGATTCAAAAGTTGCTTTCCGAAATGACTCACTTTTATTCTTTCAATAGAGCAGAAATGGTTATGCTGGTCCCGACTTCCAAGTTTTCCAATCTCTTCGTATAACGGATATTATTGACTTTACCGGAGGAGTCCGCATGATAAGAATACATGTCTTTTTGAAAGTGGCGGGGGAAAGAATTCTCGTATTAGTCGGATGGGACGGATGGGACGACTTCGTCTGATTTCAGCCATGCAGTTGGCCAGAAGAGCAATAAAGATACAGATAATGAGCGATTTAATATTTTCCGGATCACCAAATCTTTTTCAATCCTGAGAATTCAAAGATCGAAAGTAACCAACTATTCAGAGCCGATCATTTAGAAACTTATTTTCTTTATGGAAGCTTTCGGCATTTAATAATTAAGAACGTATTTCGAACAAGTACTTACGGTCTCAAAATCTGCTTTTCAATTCACTAACCGGCTTCAATAGATTGGGTATGAACTGTTTTGTGGTTTACCCACTTATGGTTGTACTCCCGATGCCTATCTCCAAGCCTCCATACGCACTCCATCCGTCTGATACAATAGTAGTTCCTAAAACATACAACATTCTGTTTAATTAGTACCCTCTATCTAGTCCAAATTGACAAGTTTTTCCAAACAACATCTTTTTCGAATTTTTGAATATTTTGAAAGAAATCTTAATTTTGAAAAGAGAATAATTCAGCTATCGTCTGACGTTTCTGCGAGACACAGACGGCGGGATACTCAAACTGTCTGCATCTCTCAAAAACTTCAAATCGCTGGATCTCGACTTTCAGGAGGTCTAGAAAACTGGTTTTGAAGCTGCAGAAGTTTTGGTTTTCTTTTCCTATTTCTTTCAAAATTTCGAAAAAAAATTTAATTTTTATTGATGTCATGTGATTGTTGAACGATGAAGGCCAAACTGCATCATTTTGCTTATAAGTCCTCATTCAAAACATTTTCCACAAATTGTTCATTATCCTCACGGTTACCGTAATCAAATTGGGTTAAATTGTGAGGGACGAATCGGTCCAGCTTTTTGACTTTCCCATGTGCAGCTAAGCATTTTTTTGGAACCTTTGGAAAAACTCACATTTTCAAATGATTTTCTAGAATTTCAGAATTATAACAATTAAAACCATGAGTTATTTAGTATAGAATAAAGATAGACTTTCGACAAAAATCAAAAAAATAAAGGCACATAAACACTGCGCCATAAAAAAAAGTGAAATGAGAATAAATGAACGAGCAGCAGTTCTATTTGTGCTTATCAGTCTGATAACCAGAGAGTCAAAAGATAAAGAGGGGTTAGAGAATTTCAAAAGATTGTTTTCATTTTTTAATTTGCAAAAAAAACAATTTTGAAAAAAAAAAAGAATTTCTGAGATTCCGAAATTTTGAAATTCTGAGTTTCTCAGATTCAAAAATTTGGAGATTCTGAGATTCTGAAATTCTGAATTTCTGAGATTCTGAATTTCTGAGGTTCTGAGATTCTGAAAATCTGGAATTTTGAGATTCTGAGATCCTGAGATTTTGAGATTCTAAGATTCTGAAATTCTGAAATAAATAGTTTTTTTTTCGGAGATTCTGAAAATTGGGAATTCTAAAACTTTGAAAATCCGTTAAAAATTTTGAGATTCTGAGATTCTGAAACTCTAAGTTTCTGAAATTCTAAGTTTCTGATTTTCTGAAATTCTGAAATACATAGTTTCTAAGATTCTGGGATTCTAAAATTTTTAGATTCCAAGATTTTGAAATCATGAAATTATGAGTTTCTGAGATACTGAGATTATGAGGTTCCGAGATTCTCAGATTCCGAAATTCTTAAATTCTGAGATCCTAAGTTTGAAAGATTGAAATTTTGAGATTCTGAGATTTTGAGATTCCGAGATTCTGAGGTTCTGAGATTCTTTTTATGCTATGTATTCGGTTTTTTCCCCTAGTTAAGTAGGCGATCCACAAATTCTTCTTCCATTTTCTTCGATATCCTTTTTTCTTTCTTCCTAATTCCTTCTTCCTTCTTCTTCTTTTTCCCAAACATAAAGCTCTTCTCTTTTTCTTCTTCTTCTTTTTTTCTGAAGCCGCGACGCGACCGCGTCGCATGCGTGGTCTCACTTCACTGGCAAAAAGCGACGAGGAGCGAAAGGCAGAGAGGGAGAAAGAAGAGAGAGTCAGGAGAGAAAGAAGGGCGAGAGAGAAGAAGCAGTGAGAGACGCAGACAGACATACGCACGGGCATACACAAAATTCAATGGAGATGGATGCACCAAGTGAAAAACGAGAGCAGATATTGAGAGAGATGGAGAGAAAGCTCTTTTGTCCATTTTCGATTTTTCTTCTTCTTCCTCTTTTTTTCTTTTTATTTTTTACCAAATCAATGAAAGCGATTTCTTGAATTTTTAAATTCCATCAACTTTGACCCATTTTTTCTCAGTTTCAATAAGAGATATCAAGAAGTGGTCAACTGATAAAATGTTCATCATAATATCAAACAAATTTTATTAGTTGACGAATTTTTGGTATCTTTTACGGGAACCGAGATATTCCTTTTCCCCCGTTCTATTGCCTAAACCTTCCATTTTGCAGGGATAATGAGCCTCTAAACCATCCCACCAACCAATCGTCAACTCAAAAACCTCGCTTCAAAATCGCTATTGCTCGCATAATACCCTTCAGCTTTTCCCACAAATTTTGATCTCAAAAACCCAAAAAAAAACTATGAGTTCGGCCGCTGGAGAATCGTCCTCTTCGTCGAAAGTGCCAGAGAATTCTGGAAGCGCTGCCGCAGCAGCGACAGGGTGAGGAGACGAAAAACTCATTTTTTGGATTACTGTAGTTTTTTCTAGGTCCGAGTATTTGGAACAATTGGCTAATGAGGCGGAGGAGTTGAGGAAGAAGTTGGATGCGGAGAGACATAAGCTGAATGATATTCCAAGTGAGTGGACATCTGGATGAACCGAGACACAGATAGTTAATATAAGTGTTTGCTTTGCCGCAAATTATCTTCGTTCTTGCTTGAGATATCAAAAAGAAGTTAACTGACAAAATGTTTGCAATATTATGATAAACATTTTATCAGTTAGATACTTTTTGATATCTTTTACAGAAAACGAGAAAATTTGAATCAAAGTAAGGGTGCCTTTTTTCCCAGTCAACGCTCCTCACATGCTGGGCTACTCCTAGAGGGGTTTATATGAAATAGTTTTGAGGGATATATTTTTCATATCCCTCTTCCTTCAAGACTTTCTGATTTAGACAATGTACAGTATCATCAGAAAACGGACATCTGGACATTACAGACACATAATTACCTGATTTTCAGTTCAACAAGCCGCCGAACGTCTGGATGTGATGGGAGCGCTCGGCGTCAAGCAACGACGAATCCTCAAAGGACACGTTGGCAAAGTTTTATGCATGGATTGGTCCCTGGATAAGAGACACATTGTCTCATCGTCTCAGGTAAGCGTTTTTTTGGAATAAGTTGGGTTTAAACTACCGTAATCACTCTCGTAAACTGATCTGCCTAGCATTCAACCTTGAGCTAATTTATCTCAGTTTTTGTGAAAGATATCAAAACGTAATCAACCAATAAAATGTTTCTGCTGTTATGATAAACATTTTCAGTTGGGCCGTTTTTGGTAACTTTTACAGTAACCGAGATATATGGTCTCAAAGTAGCAAGTTAGACGGGGATAAGAAGTTTACGGTAGTACCGAAATGGTGTCTTTGTTCATCAGAACTTTTAAATCTAGTCGGCCTATCATAGATTTTAATTTTAAAAAACAATTTTTAGGATGGAAAAGTGATCGTTTGGGATGGATTCACCACGAACAAGGAGCACGCATTGACTATGCCAACCACTTGGGTTATGGCTTGTGCATTTTCGCCATCCAGCCAGATGATTGCATGCGGGTAAGAAAATTTGGACATTCAGAAACACAGATAGACACAATATTCACTTTGATATAAACAATCAATAAACAGTGCGATTTTGTGCAATTCTGTGCGATTTCTGCAAAAAAAGTCCGATAATCTCTGTAGAAAAAAACCGTTGACGCTCTGATAGCCATCCTATATCTTCACTTTGAGCTTAACTATCAAAAATGTGTCGACTGGCAAAATGTTACTCATGACATTGCAAACATATTATTATTTGTCCACTTTTGGATAACTATCATAGGAATTGACATAATTAAGCTCAAAGTGCAGCTATAGATTGGATATGGTATTATCAGATGTGTCTACTTTGACCCAATTTATCTCAGTTACAGTGGGAGATATCAACATTTCAACAATTGATAAAATGTTTACTGTAAGATCACCAGCATTTCATCAGTTGACCACTTTTTGATATCTTTTACCAGAACCAAGATAAGTTGGCTCAAAGTTCAAGCATAGGTTGGAGTACGGTGTTTTCAGATGTGCCTATTTAGACGTTGTTTATTTCGGTTCTAGTAGGAATTATCAAAACTTTGTTCACTGATAAAAATTTTCGAATTTTATAGTACCCATTTTATTTGTTGACCCCTTTTTGATATCTTTCTCAGGAAACGAGAAAAATCATGTCAAAATTGAAAAATGGTGGCTCAAAATTCGAAATTTCAGAGGACTCGACAACAAATGCAGTGTGGTCCCATTGTCGTTCGAAGACGACATTATTCAGAAGAAGCGGCAAGTGGCAACCCATACATCTTACATGTCGTGTTGCACATTCCTCCGTTCCGATAATCTCATTTTGACTGGAAGTGGAGATTCGACATGCGCCATTTGGGATGTCGAGAGTGGACAGTTGATTCAGGTAAGATCGAGTGGCATAGGGTACTAAAATTTGGGGAAGAAAAGGCTCTTGTCACTCAGGATTAAAGGTACATGGGTTCTTCTTTGGTCCTGCTAGTGGCCTAGAATCACCTCGATACTCCTGGCCTAGAAATCTCATTTCCAGAACTTCCACGGCCATACCGGTGACGTCTTCGCCATTGACGTTCCAAAATGCGACACCGGAAACACCTTCATTTCTGCTGGAGCAGATAAGCACTCTCTGGTTTGGGACATTCGATCCGGTCAATGTGTACAATCGTTCGAAGGCCATGAAGCCGATATCAATACAGTCAGATTCCATCCTAATGGTGACGCATTCGCAACTGGATCGGATGATGCTACAGTAAGATTTTCCATGTTAGAACTGCAGTTCGATAGAGCGCGTTTGCCGATAAAGAAAATTCGAATTCCCACCAAACCACTCCAATTTCTTTTCCAGTGTCGTCTCTTCGATCTCCGCGCCGATCGTCAGGTGTGTGTCTACGAGAAGGAATCGATTCTCTTCCCAGTCAATGGGGTCGACTTCAGTTTGAGTGGTAAGTAAGATGGCCTGTGAATACCATGTGAGCCTTTAAACGATTTTCCAGAATTTTCACAATTTTTCATGGTTTGAAATCGAATTATCGGTTTTTTCTTCGAAAAAGAGACATCAAATTTTAAGAAAAAAAAATTAAAATTCGTTTAAAAGCACATGTATACATAGATTACGGTATTTCTCGCTTTTTTTCACCGAAAAATCCTCGAAAATTCAAGAAAAATTGGCAATAAAAATGAAGAAAAATCGTTTGAAGACGCATGTAATTTTTTCTAGGTCGTGACCTAATTTTTCCAGGTCGTGACCTAATCTTTTCTGGGTCATGACCTAATTTTTTCCAGGTCGTGACCTAATTTTTCTGGATCATGACCTAATTTTTCCAGGTCGTGACCTAATTTTTCCAGGTCGTGACCTAATCTTTTCTGGGTCATGACCTAATTTTTTTCAGGTCGTGACCTAATTTTTTCCAGGTCGTGACCTAATTTTTCTGGATCATGACCTAATTTTTCCAGGTCGTGACCTAATTTTATCCAGGTCATCATGACCTAATTTTTTCTGGGTCATGTCCTAGTTTTTTCTGGGTCATGACCTAGTTTTTTCCAGATCGTGACCTAATTTTTTTTGGATCATGACCTATTTTTTCGTTCATTGAAATCATCGAAATTTTAACAAGAAGAAAAATGGGTGAAAATTAGTTCGTTTGAAGACGAATGTTCACATTTAAGTGAATTTTGTATAATTCGTTATTTTCCGAATCTTCGCCTTCAAATAACAACAGACTTGGCCTAGAAAAATCCTCTTCCACCTCAAACCAAAAAAATCTCTTCCAGGCCGTATCCTATTCGCTGGCTACGGAGACTATCGTGTCGGCGTCTGGGACTCTCTGAAGTGCGTCCGTCACTCTGTGCTCTACGGTCATGAGAATCGCATCAGTTGCCTCCGAACGTCTCCAGATGGCACTGCGGTTTGCTCCGCCTCCTGGGATTGCACCATTCGTATTTGGGCTTAAGCCTACTTTTAAACTAATAATAATATTTCTGAGCTTTATGTCACTTGGCTTTTTTTCTCCCCCCGATATCCCCCATTGATCCCATATTTTTTCCCATTTTCTCTGTCTCTAGTCACACCCAAATTCTCACAATTTTACAGAATAAACTATGTAAATAGCAACAGAAGGAACAGAAAAGATACTCTTATTATTCAAAATCGCCTAAATACATGGGGCAAGAGGGAATACTGTAGTTGGAAAGGGGGGGGGGACGAATAAGAAGAACATGAGCAACGTATGGCAAAAATAAGAATTGTGGGGAAGGTGAGGAAAATGCATTGATAAAACATGGTTGTCCCGAAAAGTTTTTGATTGGGTGGGGGTGAGAGAGTGTGTGAAATGAAGAGACGGAGAGAAGTGAAATTACAGAGAAAGAAAAGAGATTTGATTCATAAAGGGATGGGGCTTAGGCACAGCAGAAGCATCTGACGCAGTTGATGATGATCGAGAGGATGGTGCAGACGGCGAGGAACAAGAGGAGAACAGTAACCCAATCCTGGAAAAACATAAATTTCAGGGCGTGTTGTGGCCGAAAATTGGACGGTGGGAGGAGCTTTGCGAACTCCTTAAATGAGCATATATCTTTCGAGATCATTTTTGGCCTATTTTTTCAGATTTTGAATTTGGGGAAACTAAAATTTTTCAGGTTACTGTAATTTCAGTTGTGGGAGCTTCCATTTTTTGTATCAGAATTTTTTTTTGAATAGAACTGCGAAATTTCAATTTTTGCTCATTTCTCTCATATCTCACCTGAAGACGGAAGCAGCACTGATCGGCGATTTGTCCGCAACACTTGAAGTACCAGAACACGTTCTCCTCTGGGCACGCGGATCCAACGACTGGCAATGGGCACGCCAGTGGACTGCGACGAATCGTGAGTGGCTCGATGGATTTGACGTACTCGAGAAGATCGTCGCCCTCGGCGTTGACTGTTGGAGCGGAGGCGAGAAGAGCCATGGCGAACAGGAACAGTGGAAGAGTGTAGGACGACATCTCTCTGAAAATATTGGAAATTAGGATGGGTTGAAATATCGGAAAAGGCGAAGGCGGAGGAAAAAAGAGCAAAGCTAGCTGAAACTGCTGAAAAGCATATTTAAAAGTAGGACAAAAAGGGTTCAGTTGGTCCGAAAATAGTGATCTTAAAAGAAACTAAAAACTCAAAATTCGTCGATTCGAAAGCCTACGAATACAACAAGAAAAATGACCAGGCTAAATGACCCGAGCGAAATTCGAAAACGAATTCAAGAAGACGTTTATGTGTGGAGTAGAATAAGAAAACGTTTTGAAAACGGAAAGAAGAGAGAGGGATGAGTAAATGGGAAATTGAATCCGATTACTTCTCTACCAACTAGTCCTTCTTCTTCTTCATTTCGGATATAAAAAAGAGGTTAGCTTATAGCGCTAAATTCGGTTGCATCGCGGTGAGAGTGACGCAGTTCCGCAATTATTACCTCTCGTTTGTAACAGTTTCCAACAGGTTTCACTTTGGAAAAAAAAGAGATTTGGTGATGATTTAGTGGTGGTGTTATGCAAGATCTAATGGAGAGTGACGTTCCGGAGGGATGAAAGGTTAGAAAGAGAGGAAATGCTAAGGGTGAGCAATGATGTGGATTGAGGGGGCGATTTCGAAATAATAGCTTTGCAAAAACTAAATGGACATATTCGAGCATAGTTTATTAGGATCAATATTTTCGAACCAACTTGATTACAATTGATAGTACTACAAAATCATACTATTCGAAAAGCTGTATATTCTCTACGAGCAAAATTACAAGCCAAAAAGGGCATGACTTGTAACCTTGTTCATAGACAAGATACAGCTCCTCTCTTGAATTCGTAAACAGTGTCCAGCCGGAAAGAAACTGAAGTGAAGTTACTGTTAAAACAGCAATAAAGGATTCTTCCTAGTGTTTTTTTTCTAACTGACTTGGGAAATATTGAAAATACTACGAAATCGAGCCTCTGTTCTAGAGGAAGCATTTGCCAGTTCGTCAAAAAAAAAAAGCTTTCAGTTGCCAGGGAACCGTTTGAAATGGGATCTTGCTTTTTCTTTTGGCTTTACCGAATTTGCTCCAATAGAAGCCCATCCTAAAAACACACTTCGAGCTCGATTATCTCGGCTCCTGTAAGACATATAAAAAATCAGTCAACTGATAAAATGCTGATAACTTTACGAAGAACATTTTATCAGTTGACGAATGTTTAATATCTTTTGAAGGAACCGAGATAATTGTGCTCAAAATGGATGTATATGGTGAACTTTTATCAGAGAAAATACAGAAGTTTTTACTACAAAAGTGAACTTTTGAATAAGCGTTCGAACCGAATAACCAACACTCTTATGAACTCAAAACCGCGAAAAATCTAAAACGCAAATAGTTTTCAACAACTCGGAAATCTACAGGCAAAATAAAAGCGTTTAGAATCTGACTGAGGGTCTCCGCAGAAGGTCAAACCCCCACGATGACAAGGGCTAGTAGTGACACAAAATAGGATCGATTGCAGTGTGTGTTTTTCGAATATCACTATTCGAAAACACCGCAAAACGAATAGATATTCGAAGAAAATTCGAATAAAAATTCGAAATTCGTTCGAACAACTATTCGAAAAAATATTCGAATAATATTCGAATAAGTATTCGAATATTATTCGAATAATTCGTTCGAATAATTTTCGAATACTATTCGAATACTATTCGCGAACTATTCGAATACTACCCCCTCCCCCTATTTGTCTGCGTCTCTCTCTCTCTCTCTGTGTGCGCGCATCAGAAGTGGGCGCGCTCCTCCTTCCTTCTTGACGCCATAACTCGCTTCAGGAGCGAGATAGAGCTTTCTGATCAGCAGATTACATACTACTCCAGGATTCTGAAGCCGTCGTGGGCCCATTAACTTCAATCCATCACAACTCGGTTCATATCACAGCTACAAACGTCATTTTGGTATTGTTCGAATCCTCTCCGCAAGCTTAACACATACACAAGCTTAACTCACTACAGTCACGTATTCGCAGAGTGGGTGGTTTTGCATACGCGCTCCATTCAATTGGCCGCAGTTTGAATTTTAATAAAATTTTGAAAACTAAATTAGCTGCGCAGCGCGTGCTATTTGAAAAGAGTTGATACGGAGTGAATTAGAAAAAAAGGCGATGATCTTCTTTTTCAAAAATTGGTTGAATTTTCTGTCAAATTGTTGTTTTTTCGTACAAAAATGTCTTAAAACGAACTAAAAATCGGAAAAAATCTTAATTTTCTGTTTCTTCTGTAATTCGTTTTCTTCGTTAAATCGCTTCAGTGCTGATTATTAATGAAAACAACGTTGTCAAAGATATAAAAACTGTTTTATAACAGGAATATTGCGAAAAACATTTTTCGAAAAACACACACTGTTTTCTACCTACTCTGATAAGTTTAGCTTGTTCAGCTTGCGGATAGGATTCGAACAATACAAAAAAGACGTTTGTAGCTGTGATATGAACCGAGTTATGATGTATTGAAGTTAATGGGCCCACTAAGGCTTCAGAATCCTGGAGCAGTATGTATTCTGCTGATCAGAAAGCTCTATCTCGCTCCTGAAGCGAGTTATGGAGCCAAGAAGGAAGGAGGAGCGCGCCCACTTCTGGATGCGCGCACACAGAGAAAGAGGCGCAAACAAGTAAAATTCGAACTATTCGAAAACTATTCGACGAATATTCGTTCGAATAGTATTCGAATACTATTCGAATATTTATTCGAATAGTATTCGAATAATTATTCGAATAATTATTCGAATAATATTCGAATACTATTCGAATACTATTCGAACAAATTTTTCGAATATTCGTCGAATATTATTCGAAAAAATTTTACGAATATTTTTCGAATACCTATTTCGAACGGTTCGAAAATCACACACTGATCGATTGATTGCTACCTTCGGATGAAAGGAAAAGAGAGAAAACAATGGTCATTAGCTGCTGCTGCTACTAGAAAAAAAGGAAGGACGATTGGAATCTCATTGGAAATCGAAAATTGGAAAAAAATCGTTCGGCGACTTTTAATTCCGCCTTCTTTTGTTGGCAGAGGAAAAATTCCCTGTCCACCGCACTTTTCTACTACATTTGACCTTTGTTGTGTAAGGAAGAATGTGTAAAAAAAGGAATAGACATTGTCTAAATGCAAATAAGGAAAGACCAGCCGGTGGTCATCCTCTCAATTTCCGCAGAATTCGTCAGTAAAGAAGCTGATTCTCACAATGTGATCCGTAAAGGAGGTTATCATAAAGAAAGCGAAAGGGTGACATGATTGAAAGGGCTGCTGACCCCCACAGCGTGAATCGCCATCGACCCATTAACGGCTAATCACCTATTCTTCTTCGATTAGAACCTGCTTTCTGAGACAAAAACAGAGAAGCTCCTTGAAGGAGAAGCCTTTTTCTCTAGCTACTCCCTTAAAACCACGTTGTCTTCATTCAAATTTTGTTGGATTTAGTGCTATTTTTCGGATGACCCAGTGCAAGGGGAACGAGGCGTTTCGGCCCTTCTGAAATTTGCGAAAGAAAATCCTGATCAAGAGTGCCTAAAACGGCTGAAATACAAGACAACTAACTTTTCGAGGAACCCCCATATAGCGTAATTGACACCATGTCAGCCTGCTGATGCATAACTGACGAGTGTTTTTCCCTTTTCTTTTTCGGTCAGTAGACACAAAAAACGGAAAACGTTTTTCAACCGCAATATCAAGATCGACGTTAAAATGAGAGAAGAGAAATCGGGGACACACCCTAAAATGGAAAGGGTTCGTCTATCTTATAATGATGAAAAATAGGAAGGAAGGAAAGAAAACAGTAGACAAACACACAAAACAAGGGATTGTATTAACTGACTGTCCTCTATCAAGGAGAAGGAGGTGGTATCACACAGTTTGTGTTCCTTTTTCTGCGTCTCTCTCACTCTCTCTCGCTTGGTACACAGTTTGTTTATACGGACCAATCGATGCGTATGGAGGGTCATGCAACCATGATAAAAGGTGAGAATGCCGACTGTCCTTGAGTCAGTCTAATGCGAAAGGCACAGCCAAAATATTGATTGATGCGGAAAAAGTGGAAAATTCAAAGGACAGATGGACCAGAAGGGAGAAGCGCTGGGGAAATTGAACATATTGTTCATTTCCTGCTACATCTGCGAGTGGATTAGCAATGGATCTTCGTGAGCTCTTTTAACGAGTCCTTGGGACTAAAGAAAACCAAACATTTGGTCCAAAAAGCGAAAAAAATTCCAAGAACGATGCTTTTTATGGCCCAATGTAGGGCTCTCCTTAAAAGAACAAGTGTTGTCCTACACTCAAAAATTTTGAACTTGCCGCCGTTTCACCAGTGGAAGTAAAACAAAAGATTTTCGCTTAAACCTATAATTTCAAACAGAAAACCTGAATCCGGAATAAAAAAAATTACAGTCAGAAAAGTGGAAGAAAAATAATAGGCGTAGGCAAACACAAAATCAGTTTTTCGCTCAGAATATTTATATTTTTTTGCTAACACGATAATGACTGACTCGCTAGTTACTCTCGGAGCAGTATTTTTTATGTCATTTTGAATCATATTTTAGAAGTCTGACCGGTATTTCAGACGGAAACCTACGACTTCCTCTGATTTTCCAGCGGTCGGATATGTCTAGATGATCGGAATTTTCCCGTCATCAAGTCATCACTAACGTATGGAAAATGGAAAATTTTAATGCAAAGACAAAGAAAATTCCTTTAAGAACACATGGTTTTTGATACTTTGGTCTGGGGTGAAAAAGAATAAGAAGAAGGATGGCTACTACCACTAAAGTGAAAAGAATAAGAGACGACGAACGTAGGAAAACCGCAGGAGGACGAATGTAGCGGTCGTTTTTGTCGTTGTCTCGCCAGAAGAAAAGAGGAGGATAACCCACAAAAAGAACCTGTCTCTTTCCCATTCGATTCGTATTAGGCAACCAACTGGTCACGGCATCACGATTTGAATCGATTCCATGGAGGAGGATTCAGATGACGGCATCACGAAGAAAAAGGAAAAATTTTGACACTGACTCATTATTACACTCTATTTTTCCTATAAGTGGAAGGACAGATTTCGATGGGGTAGAAGAGAAACGCTGTCGAGTGGATTTCGAAATTTTTAAGAAACATTTTCGATGGGGAGAAAGTTTTAGGCATTTCCGGAGTGAGAAAATGGCATTAAAAATAAAGATTTTGTGAAGGAAATGTTGAAATAAAAAAAGAAATTTCAGCAAACAAAACGGGATTTTCCAGCCTTTCTTTCCTCAGCAAATCGTGGCGAAGAAACGGCGGATGATGCAGGGGTTTGGAGAAACGGCTCACGAACGCCGTTTGTCCAAGCGAAAGTCTGCTAAACAACGCGCGGCTGGCATTGCGGAGTGTCGTTATTTCTCATTGAAACTGTTTTTTTTGTTGAGAGAATTTTTATTTTGTTGAAAGAATTATCTTCGTTGAGAGAATTCAGTTTTACTACAATAAATTGATAAATAAATATTCGCTTTATTCTTACTTAAAATTGCCTATCGATTATCTGATAATTCCGATAAAACCGGTATCATATTGTGATAAATGTCAAAATTCTAAGTAATTTTCACTCGCTGGGTGAGTGATACTGCTGCGAATAGAAAACGTAATGTTGCAACGGGGGAAAAAGTGGACCGCTCGAAACTCTGCCACAAGTTGCACCTCGTCGCTATGAAACGGATTACATCACAACGATTGACAAAACGACGCTGATGCTCACGATGCTCGCGCCGATGCTACGACGTGCGATTTCTACACTGGTGAGCTTACCCAGGTTTAATGATACTCTTATTAGTATCGACCTAATTTTCTTTACTTTGCAGATACCACAAAAAGGCTCATCGAAAATTCGCTGTACGTGTCACTCGCGGAAAAATATTATTCTTGTGCGAAAAAATTGGAGTCGAGACGCAGACAGTTAGACGAAAAATTTCTCTGCGTCTCCTCTGAGTATGTGCTTTTTAGGATTTTCGCGTCGAGGTACATACCGTATTCGGACTGCAAATAATACTCTCTCGCTCCAATTTTTTCGCACAACAATAATAGCAAGAATAGCGAGGACCTACAAGACTCACCAAGACTACTCTCGCTCTGAGGTTCTTAGTTAGCTTGCGCAGTTTCACCTGATATTCAATTTCGCAGGTCAAATTTGATGTCCACAGAGTCGACAACATGGCCATTCAGTCAATTACCCTATCTTGATCAACTCGACAAGGACATCAACTTGTTCGGAATGAGAAACCGAAATGGTACTCATATCACTACCCAGAGCTCCTTCGTCTCGCATCTGATCAGACTTTCATCTCACTTATAAACCGCCGAGGAACTAGATTCATGTTGTGGTCACTAGTAAAGGTAGAGTATAGAGAAAACCAGACCCCGAGAACATTTTTCATGTCTTCGGTCACAGTGTGTCCCACATTTTATTCATATTCACATTCCAGAAATCAAAAGTTGTCTTGCTAACAAGAGCTCGCGGCTCGCGTTGACTGTTTCTCAAAAAAACACCGGTCTCCACATATGGAAAGTTTCTTCGTCAACAGGTGGAAGACATAATGGAGTGCTTCACTTCCGAAACAGCCCGAAAGAAGAACATCGATGTTATGTAGGAGGCCGAAGAAGCTGCTCTCGAAGTCAAGGAGGAGGTAAGGCTCCGTCGCATCAAAAATGTAAAAGTTATCCGCAATTCTAGGCAATCAAGAAAAGAAGAAAGTTTCCGGAACGGCAAAGCGTCTCGCAGACGAAATAGCTGTTGGTGCAGTTGAAACCGAGGTTCACGAGGATGTTCCGAAGCCAAAAAACGAAAACTAGCAAGGCCGGAGACGGACAACCTTCATAAAACGAGCAATTTGAATAGCAAATCGGAGGTTCATCCATTAAATATAAATTTTAATCATGTTCCTTTTTCCTCTTTCCATCCCTTTTTTTCATAAATTGTACCCGATATCCCTTTTTACTATTATTATTGATCAATTTTGCATTGATTTCATGTAATAAAACTATCAATTTTAACAAAATTCATTTAATTTTCGCAAGGGGGAATAATTTTATGCAGTAGTCAGTAAACGCGCTTTTCCGCACACTGGAGAAACGGCGCAAGAAGCAAGGCGAATCGACGGGGATTGAGCCGATTGTCCGAACTAAGCGAGCCGTTTCTCCTCACTTTCTGCGCCGTTTCTTCGCCACGATTTGCTGAGATCCGAATAAAAGCAAAAACCGCGAAACATAGCTATTTCGTGTCGAGACCCAACTTCATCGAAGCATGTTCCTTTAAAAAATCTACCGTACTTTTAAAGGAACATACTTCAAATGTACGGTAGGGTTTTGACACGATATCGCCTGCATTTCTTTTTTTTCAGAAAGTTTTCTGTAAAAAATCAGCGATTCTCCCATTTTTATATCGAAAAACTGTGACAAATGCATTTTTCGCTTCTTGCGAATCAAAACAAAGTCAAAGTGACGCATAGAGATGCGATTTTCGGCGGTTTCTTTTTCTAAAATACAAAATATCGTGTTTTTAAAGAATTTGTTCTGTAAAAATAGAATAAAAAGGCGGAATGACTCGACGGACCATCAATAATGCAAAGGTGTCACAAAAGATCGATGCGAAAACCTAAATTTGAGTTGCCGCTCTCGTGGTAAACAACGCGCGCGCACGTGATGGCGGAGTGTCGTTTGTGTGAGGAAAAAAAAACAATTGTTTTGACCCGAATTTTTCGAGAATTTCAACCACTTTCTCACTTAAAAATACCAATTTATCTCTTCCAAATGAAGATTTAAACCTCCAAAACTGAAAAAGTATGAAACAAATTTCCAGAAAAAAATGGCCGACGACGACGAGAAGCAGCAAGTGGACAAGCACAACTGGGGAAGCGAGGAGTTGTCGAAAGTGAGTATTTTGTTGAAAACCAATTGCGCGATGATGACTAGGCGCTCTTTTTCTCTCTGTCTGACCGTCTGAACCCTATCCAAGAGGGCAAATAGATTTTGTTCTTCTCCCCGCTGGCCAAGGTGTAACAATTGGAGTCGCTCTTTTCTCTCCCTCTTTTTATTGAATATTTCTCCCAATATATTGAAAAAAAGCTCTAAGATGAGCTCAAACGGCGAAGAAAGCGATTTCGATGAGCATTATATTCCAGAAGTAGGATTTCATTAATTTTCCCCCTTGAAATTCCCTAAAATAAGTATTTTCCAGGTCTCGGACACTCGCGAAGACACAGATGACACGAAGCTGAGCGCCGACGCGCTCGGCAACTTGTTCAACTCATCAGCACCAGCTCGACCCAAAATCAACATCAAAAAGGAGGATTTGCAGTTGGTGATGAAGGAATTGGAGCTTCCAGAAGGCACCGTCCGTGCCAAACTCATCGAAACCAACGGAGATGTTCGTGCGACATTGAGATCTCTTTGTGGACTTTGATTATATTTTGCTTGTTTGATTTTTGAATTTTTTCATTTTTGTTGCTATCTAATTAGAATAAGAAATTCAGAATTTGAAGTTTTTCTCTGTTTGCTACATCATTTTATCTAAAATGGTCGGGATACCGTCAAATATTTTTTCTAAGCGACGAGCTATGAAAAATTGAAAAAAAACGCCTTTCAGAAATAAAAATGCCTGTCATCAAAGTGCAAACGAACCATAAGAAGGTTTCGGATGAATTTGAGGTGAGTTGAACATTTTTAGAAATGGATTTCAAGCTGAAAAATAGAGGAAGGAAGGATTTTTTAGACCTAAAAATGCTACAAGAATAGTTTTCCAGGTTCGTCTCGCAGTGCACATGGCAAAAGTGATGCAACGACCGGAGAGTCAGATTTTTGTAACAGTAAATAAATTGGAGATTTTTTCTTTCAAAATTCTGAAAATTTTCCAGGTCGATACCAATTCTCGCATGACACGTGGCAAGCTGACGGACCCACTGGCGATTCTGGAAGTCTCCACATCCACTGTCCTCACTCCGTTGCTCACAGAAGAGTACACCGTGGCAATTTGTGAATTCTTCCAACAAGAACTTCTTCTGGATGCCGACGCCGTCCTTATCAATTATCGATCGTTGAGCCCTGAGCTCATAGGATACAACGGGCACATTCTCACTGAAAACCGTCCATTCATCACGAGAGATCGAGCAATTGTCATTCTTGGTCTTCTCGCCATCGGATTCGCCGCATTCATTCTTCCGTTTTTCAAATATATTTGATTCTGGTACTTTGATAATTTCCTGAAATTCACTTTTCCCCCCAGAAAATTCACTTTTTAAAAACTCATTTTGTATTAAAATGCTTGTAAAGTTGATATGTATATAGTAAACGATTGTTATTCATAATAAATCGGCAAAATGTTTATCGTGCTTGTGGATTTCAATTTTCAGCATCTTCTGAAGTTGTCCAAAAAATTAGAAATATTATTTTTCATAAACTCAAAAAAAAAGCTATCCATTAAAAAGAAGCAAATTACGGTATTCACCGTTTTCCCCCGTTCCGCCTGAACTGAAGTTTTAGCTACCTGTAATCAAAGGAAATCTCTTGGGAACACGGATTATCCGAATTTCGGAATCTCTGATCAGTACTATAACTATGAATAGTAAATCTGAGGTTACTGTAGCTGTGCTGAGGGTACTGCAACTGTGCCAATGTGGTATCTAGTCTTTTCCAGAGGTACTGTACCCTCTTTACTGTTCCTATGTTGTGGCCTCTTTTGAGTTTAGTGGAAGAGGAGGGAGTGTTCTAACTAGTCAGGGTGAAAAAACTGCTCCCCATTCGACTATCTACGCCTTCTTTTCGGTCATCTGCCACCCCGCTGGTCCGCACGGTCTGCGCATCTTATATATTGATCAGTTGTCGTTTCTCTTCCTTTCTCTCATTCTTTGATTCATTGCGGTACCTTACAATTTCTTTAATACTACCAGAATCAAAATGAAACTACTAAAGTTTCCACTTTTGGTCCAAGACGAAATACTCGACAACATGAGTTACAGAAATCTATTTCTGCTTTCTTTTGTCTCAAAAAAAGTGAAGAAATTAATCAAATATTCTCAAATGAAACGATTCGAAAGTATCGATTCGATTCGATATTACTGTTGTCTACCGGATAAACTGGTGGTGTATGTTTATTCAAAACACTGTCGCGAAAATGTATTGCTCATTTCCCAGCGCCAGAAGACGACGCGAAAAGATTGTTTTCAGTCGAATTTATCTGGAAAGATAGTTGACTTTCTGTGAGTTGAAATACCTGAAAATTTCCTTCAAGTCTCATGATCTTATTTCAGATTCCCTTCCTCTGTGGCACTTTTTGATCCATGGGACAGAGATTCTGTCTTCAATTCTATTCATAATAATTTCCTCGATTTCTTCGGTGACTCTTTGAAATGTCTCTGGCCAACGAACACATACGAGAATCCAGTTCCACAACTTCGAAATATGAAAGCATGTTTTGAATCGCTCTGTGTTAACGAATATACAGACTTGGAAACTCTTAATAATTTCTTCGCCTTATCTCCTGCTTGGGAACATATTCATGCATTGTTTGAGACGACAATAGAAGTCGGTCCGGATTCGAAATTCTATCAGGCAGAATCTATCGAAATCTGTCAAAAGGAATCCAGTTCTCCTGCGATGTTACTTCATTTTCAAGGAAGACAGGCGTTTATTAAATGCGAGGAATGTGAAATTTCAGACCTCATAGAGTTTGTGAATAGATGGAAATTAGGAGAAGGGTTTCAAAATTTGGAATATTTGAGAATTGATATCAACTCAGGGGAATTCTCTCTATTTCTGCATGGACGACCCAATTCTGAAATTTTGAAAGCTTTTGAGGCAAAACATATTAATCGAACAAAACAACCACCAACACACACTTTGCCCAGAGTGTAAGTCGATTTTTAATACAGTTCCATTTATTCATTTTTCAGATATCTAGAGGATGGTTCTCCAGAACCAAATACAGATCCAATCACCAGTCGCACATATGTGGTTAGAAAATCAGATAACCGTGTGGCATCTGTATTGATTCAAAAGAAGACACTCCGTTTTGGAGTATGGGATAAAACGGAGGAAGAATTTTTGGGAATGTTGGAGTAGTGGAGAGTCAGCCATAATAACACAGTACATGACCCTCGTAACTTTCAATTTTGAGTTGATATATCTTCTGTAAAAGATATCAAAAAGTAGTCAATTAACGTAATATTTCCAATGTTCCGATAAACATTTTGTTAGTTTTCATATCTTTCACAAGAATCGAGATGAGTTGATTTAGATCTTCATTTTCTTGAGTCTTCTTATTCAGCTCTTGATGCAATTTCAAAAGTTATTACCAAGTATCTTATCAAGAGATTTGGTTTTTGCTTTTATCAAAAGAATTTAAAATCCTTGCATTCTTTTTAAATGTTCTTTGTTTTGATTTGTAATAAATTCTGCCATTATATATGATTTCATTCGAAAATTCAGTCCACACAAGTCTACTGAAATTTGACAAAAATATTGAAAAAATATAGCGGACATATTCGGATCCCTAGATTTTGAAGTTTTCCAGAAGATTGGAAAGTCAAAAAACGAAAACTGGCCGTTTCCAGGGAAAAATAGTCAAATGAGGAAGTCCAAAAAAATAATCCAGAATTTTTAGATTCCTCTCAAAATTTCAGAGTATACTGAACAAAATATAAACGGCGTTCAGTATCATTTCAGTTTTTTAGTTACAAACGGTATCCCTCACCAAAATGGAAATTTTCAATAAATTTTTTAATTACAAAATTGAAGCTCTTAATTTGTTCGAAATACTCGAAGATTTTCAGAAAAATTGAAAAATTTCTAGACAACTTTTGTAGAATTTCAGAGCCGACAATTTTTCACAGGAAATGGCAAAATATGATTTTTTGTTTCAATTTTTTCCAGATTACCGTTTTTTACCTGAGCCACATTTTCTTTTTTTTTAACAAAAACCTTTCCGAATTGTTTTTTTTTTTTGTTTATCTCCGAAAAATCCGCCCCATTCATCAGAAATCAAAAGTCATATGGTGTCCATTTTTCCAAGAATCTCAGTTTTCGTTTGAGAAATCTGATACAGGTGGATAAGTGAAGGGTCTGTGCAGTTGAAAAAAAAACAAGAGGCACATTTTTCCTTTTTTCTCAATTCTTTCAATTCCCAGAAGTTTCCAAAAACGTCATTTTCCACCCCCAAAACAAGAAAAAAAATCTTCTTGAAAAAAGACAAAAAAAACCAAAGCTTCATTTTTTTTTCGTCTTTTTTTGGCTCCAAAGAGGGCAAACCAGAGAAAAGGAGGATATAAAATTAAATTTGGGCGTCTCAAAAAGAAAAGAAAAGTGTGTTTTAGAGACTCATTGGTCCGTATGTGGCTGTGTGTGAATTGAGAATTCACGAATTTTTTTTCTATTCGGAAGAAAGAAGAGAATGGATTTCCAATTTTTTAGTTCTCAGAAAATGGAATTCTTTGGATTTATTTGAAGACGTCCCCTTGAGAGAGTCTCTTCTTCTTTTTTTTGTAGTTTGGAAACTCGGCTTGAAAATTTTCTCTAGTTTTCACTTTTTTGTGATCAGTAAACCTTTTTTTACAGAAAACCCGATTCCGAAATTCTGAAACACTGAAACTTGAAAGTTCTGAAATTCTGAGATTCTGAAATTTTGAGAATCTAGAGTTTTGAATTTTTGAGGATCTGAAATTCTACATTTCTAAAAATCGAAAATTTTGAGATTCTGAGATTCTGAAATACTGAGATTTTGTGGTTCTAGAATTCTGGGGATTCGAAGATTCTGAGATTTTGAGATTCTGATATTCTGAGATTCTGATATTCTGAGATTCTGAAATTCTAGAACTTGGAGATCCTCAGACTCCCAGATGTTTCATTTCCGAATTTTTAGAAACATTAATATTCTGTCTTTTTGAGAGCCAAGGAAATTTCAAGAACCATAAAAAAATAATATTTCATCTTTGAAATAGAAACAAATAACTGCATCAAGGACCATTGAAATGCTCAGTTTTTTGTTATTGTCGTTTTGTTTTTATTTTTGGAAATGAATGGTCATCTGAAATTTATTTACTACCTTCTTCTAGAACTTATTCAGAGATCTTAACACACATTCTCTGAGATTTTCGAGCAACTCACTGTACAAAAAAAATCAAACTGTCTGAAATGAGTTGGTATTGCATACAGTTAGTACACTTGAACTTCTAAGAATTTTGAGGATACTTTCGATTGGCTCCGGCCATTTTGGTAGGATATGCAAAATCGGTCGACCAAAAAATAAATTTTTTTCTTTTTTGAGATAGAAACGAAATCTTTTCTGAAGTATAAGTATAGTATTAGTTTAAGCATTTTTTATGTTGAGACCAAAAAATGAGGGTCTCATCTTCCTATAGAAAACATGTGATTTTTGAAAATTTTGTCAATTTTTCGATTTTTCGTTATCATGGGTATGTTTTTCCACTGATTTTTTTCCAGATTCGAGTTTCTCATAAAATTTTGGTTCAGAAACTTATGTCCTGACTAAAAAATTCTAGCACCGGAACAACGAATTTCGACAAAATGTTGATTTTTTTGACTACTGAAAAATTTCAAAACTTTCTCTTGGATTCCAATGTTTTTGAAGTTCTGTTTTCTTTGGGAATTTAAACATAACTAATGAGAAAACGTTATTTAAAAACAAGTCTGGTGCACATTTCACTCTATTTTGAGATTTATCAAAGAAAATCATCGAAAAATCAAAATCTGGGTTCCAATGGCTACAACTTTTTTCAGAGAAGAGTTAGAGTTTTGAAATGTTTTGAAGAAAGATGAATAAACATATGAACAACTCAAAAAACACAAAATTTTGTGTTTTTAGTGAAATCCAAAAAATTTTAAAGAAATTTTATGAACTCCACCTCCCGAAAAATTGAAACATTTTTTCAAGGTTCTCTAGCATGTGAAGATTTGTTTTCAGAAAAGCATTAAAGATGTAAAATTATTCACAGAGATTGGTTTTTACAAAAACTGTATGTTTTTCAAAGCTGAAAGCTCAAATACGAGATTCAGCTACAGTCAAAATAACACAAACTTATCGCTCAAATAATTTTTTCCTAGTACAAGTTTTTCTCAAAATTTCTTTGGAAATCAATTAAAATTTGCTTTTTAATAACATTTTTGATTGATTTACAGTTGCTTCAGTTCAAAACATTAGCTGGCTCGAGTTCACACATGCATCCATATTGGAGCAAATTCTAACGAAAGTTTGTGCTCTGTTCCTAAGTATTTTGATAGAATACCACTATTTAACTAATTATCAACACAAAAAGTAAATAAATAACTAAAACTTTTAAGAAAAACTTGTACTAGGAAAAAATTATTTGAGCGATAAGTTTGTGTTATTTTGACTGTAGCTGAATCTCGTATTTGAGCTTTCAGCTTTGAAAAACATACAGTTTTTGTAAAAACCAATCTCTGTGAATAATTTTACATCTTTAATGCTTTTCTGAAAACAAATCTTCACATGCTAGAGAACCTTGAAAAAATGTTTCAATTTTTCGGGAGGTGGAGTTCATAAAATTTCTTTAAAATTTTTTGGATTTCACTAAAAACACAAAATTTTGTGTTTTTTGAGTTGTTCATATGTTTATTCATCTTTCTTCAGAACATTTCAAAACTCTAACTCTTCTCTGAAAAAAGTTGTAGCCATTGGAACCCAGATTTTGATTTTTCGATGATTTTCTTTGATAAATCTCAAAATAGAGTGAAATGTGCACCAGACTTGTTTTTAAATAACGTTTTCTCATTAGTTATGTTTAAATTCCCAAAGAAAACAGAACTTCAAAAACATTGGAATCCAAGAGAAAGTTTTGAAATTTTTCAGTAGTCAAAAAAATCAACATTTTGTCGAAATTCGTTGTTCCGGTGCTAGAATTTTTTAGTCAGGACATAAGTTTCTGAACCAAAATTTTATGAGAAACTCGAATCTGGAAAAAAATCAGTGGAAAAACATACCCATGATAACGAAAAATCGAAAAATTGACAAAATTTTCAAAAATCACATGTTTTCTATAGGAAGATGAGACCCTCATTTTTTGGTCTCAACATAAAAAATGCTTAAACTAATACTATACTTATACTTCAGAAAAGATTTCGTTTCTATCTCAAAAAAGAAAAAAATTTATTTTTTGGTCGACCGATTTTGCATATCCTACCAAAATGGCCGGAGCCAATCGAAAGTATCCTCAAAATTCTTAGAAGTTCAAGTGTACTAACTGTATGCAATACCAACTCATTTCAGACAGTTTGATTTTTTTTTGTACATACGACAGTTGGTCGATGCTCGAAAACTACAGAGAATGTGTGTTAAATGTTCAATCTTTTGTTTAGTCTCAAAACTTGAAATCTCTCATTTTCTATCCTTTTTTCTCTCTTCCAAAAACCGAAAAAGCAATTTGTGGCTTCCAGTATACTTCATATTTTCAGTCTAAAAACTTCAAAATCTCTCTTTTTTTTCCCAATTTTTCGGTTACAATACTGAAATGATTGACACATCCCTACTTTTTTGTAAATCAACATATTTTTCGTTCTTCGATCTCTTTTTTTTCCAAAAAAAAAACGAACAAAACAAAAAACACTCCATTTAAGAAGTATCTCATTCAAAATTAGAGACTCTATTCATATTTTTTTTGGTGTATGTGGGTGTTTTTTATTGACTGGAACCGTTCATTAGACAGGAAAATAAAAGTGTGACTTTCGCATAATTTAGTTTTTCTTTCGGAAAAATAAAAAACAACTATTACCAGATATTAGGTTGAGCAAAAAGTCTTTGTAATTTTTTTTGGATGGTCATATCTCAACGTTGGTTCAACTTTTTATTATTCTGTTTTTTCTATGTTGTAGTACTAGTTGTGCATGTTTGAAACATTTGCTTAAATTACCGACAGCGTTCATAATGCCCCAGAATTTGCTCACAGATCACCATGCTCTCAGGGGTGCTTTTTTTTACAAGTTTCTCCAAGGTCACAAATGCAGCGTAGCTTGTCCTAAATTGTGGTCATAGTTAGGTGAGAACAATGTGCCCTACACTACGATAAAGTTTTGACTCGAAAGAATCGCCGAAGAGAATTACGATCTCGAAGACAAACCAAGACCCGGAAAAGATCTCAAAGAGGATATCTCCTGAGCGCTGGAAGAAGAACCAAGAGTAACGTCACGTGAGCTTGCACCAAGTCTCGAACGTCCTAAAAGAACCATCATTGATCATATTCATAAATCTGATAGTGTGCCAAAGTTTAGTCAACTCGTTCCTCACCATTTGACGGAATCACAAAAACCATTGCGTTGGGACTTGGCACTTTTTCTGCTTACTATAAAACGTAAGATCAATTGGATGGAGAATGTTATCACTGAAGACGAGTAGAAGAATACAAAGGGTCCCGGCCGATGAAACCGCCAAAACTGACATCTAGAGAGCGCTTTACGAGAAAAAGTTATGTTGTCCGTTTGGTGGGACCGTAGAGGCGTTATCTTCAGAGGACTACTTCCAGACCGTGTCACTAACAACGCAGACTCATACTGCACTTTAACAGAATAGTGGCCCAGGCTTATCAATTAAATCGCTCGAAAATTTTCGGTTTGTTGACGATTCATGATAACGCAAGACCAACCACTACTTTGAAGACCCGCCAAAAGCTCCAGACGCTCGGAGTCCAAATCATGTGTCACCCACCGTATTTACCAGACCTGGCTCTGCTTGAATGTCATCTTTTATGTTTTCTGCTGAATCACTTTAGCGGGCAAAATTCCATGATAAAAAGGATGTCAAAAAGTGGTTATACTACCTTTTTGCCTCCCAGTGTTCCGAGTTCTACACGAATGGAGTCGATCAACTTCTATCGAGTTGGCAAGAAGTCATTGATACTAATGATGAATATGTCACACCATGGAATTCGGTTTCTTTGAATAAATTCAATTTCGAAAAAAACTCAAAAATTACAAAGACTTTTTACTCAACCTAATATTTTCGCTTCAATTTTTGGATTTCGACTTGTATTGCATATTTTGACTAAAAGCAGGACGTTAGGAGTCAAATTTTCAAGAATCTCTGTACTAAATTGTATTTTTTTTCAAAGTCTAGTCTTTTTCTAATTTCTTCTGTTTTTCTATTTTTTTTTCTTTACCTAAACTCATCCGCCTTCTGGATGTCTCTTACTTTCCTAAATTGAAAACTTTTCTTTCCGTTTTTTTCACAAATTTCACTTCCTCGTCCGACTATTTTCTTTAGAGTTTTTTCCAATTGATTTTTGAAACATTTTTGCGCATAAATTCAATATAAATTTGATTTCCACTGCTTCCTTTGTGCCCAAGGGAAGCTCCGCCCATCTTCTGACTCATTTTTTGCAGAAAAAAAAATGCACAATGCAGATTGTTCCAGAAACAATGAGCATTGTCTTCTCTTTAGATTGCTCAGCTTCAGCAGCAAAGTGTTCTCACAGAGTCATTAAAGTTCCCTTCACTTTTCTCAGGAAGTTTTTTCTCTTGCGTCAGCTATGGGAAAATGAGCACATGTCTTTAGTATTTTGCTCCAAGAGCAGCTGACCAAGTTCATTTGTTTTTATTGCATTGTTTTTAGAGTTTCCTCTTTCCTGGATGGGGGTGGAAATTATTTTAGTTACATTTTTCTCAATGCTCAAAAATCTAAATGACATACAGTATACACTCTAATAGAATGGATCCATTATCTTTGAGTAATTTTATCTCGGTTCCTGTGAAAGATATCGAAAAGTGATCAACTTATAAAATATTTATCATAACATCAGTTTACCACTTTTTGATATCTCTTACAGGAACTTGGATAAATTGAGTCAAAGTTGATAGACCTCGCAATTAAAGAGAAAATTAGAAGGGCTATCTATGAATTCGAGAACATTTGAAGCCTTAAAATTGCTTCGTAAACGAAAATTATTTTCAATAAAGATCTTTGAATATTTTTCTTCCCTTGAACATTTCAATGGTCCATGATCTTCTTTTTTATTCGTTTTTTCTATGTTCCAGAAGAATTATTATTGTTTTTTGTTTAGAAATTTTTTCTAATTTAGAATTTATTAAAAAGAAAAAAAATTGAAAGACGGAAAACGTTTCATATTTTTGCTATGGGAATTTTCTTTGAAAAAATGTTTTTTTTTCAATATTCCGAGCTTCAAGAATTCTGAAACACCATAATGCTCTGTTTTCTGCCTAAAAGATCACAGAAAAATCAAATCAAATTTGCAAAAGTCATTCTCTATTCCGCTATACGAAAATGTCTCGTGTCGTGTCGTAATTTCCTCCGATTATTGCTCATAATGATTTTTCGTAGTCGACTCGACTCCCAAAAATTAATCTTAACCCAATTTACTCCCTCTACCTGGGTGGTTTGATTTGTGACTCAAAAAAAGTCATGGGGTCTTGGAGTAGGTGGCCAATTTTGCAAATTCGTATAGTCAGAAGATCACATTTTCTAGAATGATCTGGACTTGATTTGTTTTCTTTGAATCGTTCAATTTTCTGATCTAGACATTATAAAAGAACCTGAAATGTTTGAATTCTGATTTTGTGAGAGTTACGGTATAATCTTTTTTACAGTTTTTTGTAAATTGATCGTTTTTTTCAACCAAATAAATTTGTGCTTTCCGTATTTTTTGATTTCTGAAAAAGTAATCAGAACTTTCAAATTTGTATTTATGGCATCATATTGATTCGACGCTAAATATCTCATTTGGATTAATCCGTTCAAAAATTGTCATCTGAAAAACTTCAGTATTTCGTTTGAAGTTTTCTGCTGATCCTTATGAAAACCAGAAAACTTTCATTAGTTTTTTGAACAGGGTAAGTTAAGAAGATTCTCCACAAAAGAAGAAATGCGAAGAAAACCTGTAAAAGAAGGGCTTCTTAACTTTAAACTTTAAGTCCATATATTTCATTTTCTGTCAAAGATATCAAAAATAATAAACTGACAAAACGTTCATTACAGAATCAAAAATGTTTTGTCAGTTGGCACATTATTGATATCTTTTACAGAAAACGAGATAAATTGAGTCGAATTCTAAATTTAAAACTTCTTCAATTTTAATTTCAAAACCCAAAAGTCAAGGTCCAAAATTATAGATCTTTGTTTTACACCCTTAATCGGAATTCTGCTGACAATGATCACTTTATCACGAGGCCAATTCTGACCAATTTGGCCAATCAGACTTTTTCTAAAAAATCAAATTATTCGAGTGGTCCTGTAAAAGCCAGAAGAAAATCAGTTCCTCCTTTTCTTGGGTTCCAGAACACGAGCTTTTTGTTTTCTCTTTTTGTTAAATCCATTATTTTTTTTTATTTCAATTCAAATTTTTTCTCAACTTTGTTATCTAGAAAGTTTTGAAAACACTGATTTCCTAAAAATGAAACTCCGATTTTTCATCTACCGTAATCCTCCTCCCTCTGAAGTTTGACCTTTTCACTAAATGAATAATCAGGTACTAATGTTTTCTTCTTTCCTGGTCATTGTCCAATCCTTCCAATTCTCGATAATGGACTTTAGAATATTCCAGACGTCTCCAGACTCTCCAGGAGACGTCAAGAATATTCATTCATCAGTTAGAGTGACTTTTCTGGCTCCGCCCACTTCTCTGTTGAGTGTGTGCTCGTCAGTTGTCAACTTCCAAATGACTAATTTAATCTGAAAAGAACACTGGGAAAACTTGTTTTCCAATTTTTTTTAGGTTGGATAAAACTTTTAAAAATGTTTTTTTTTCGGAGAATGGTCACTTTGAGATATTTCTAAAAAGGTTCTCAGAATGTAGGTGGCCATTAGAAATAAAATTGTGGAATCTTTAAAAAAAGGTTTTTCTGCTATTTTCAAGGCAACTTTCAAAAACGTAAGACAAAAACGTAAGAAATATCTTTTGGCTATCTGAAAAATCACAAGACTTGATTTTTTTTTCCAGACAAATTCTAATTTCATTTTTAGTCACTGGCCCATTTTTAGTCGTATAGTCTTGATAAATCATATTTCCAAGAATCTTACCTTTTTTATTGTTTTTGTTATTCCACTTTTTAGCATAAATACCACAAGATTTTTAACTTTGTTTGGATACATAAGAAACTACAATAAACCAGTTTTTTTTTTATATTTTTCCTTCAAAAAGTTTTGATATTTTTTTGAAAAGAAAAGTTTCTTGGAAATTCTTCAAATGTCACAGAGTGGTCCACTGACAAAATAATTATCATAATCTCGTAAAATGTTATCAGTCGACATACATACTTTTTATACTTTTTACAGTAACCGAGATATATGAGCTCAAAGTGCACGCATCAGAAAGGCAAATCAGGAAATTCGAAAAAAAAATTTGAAAACAGTTTAAAAAACACAGAAATCATCATTTGTAGTTGTCACATTCAGCGGTAGCTCAAAATTATCCAAATAATCCTCCGAATTTTTTTTTATTTTCTAAAGAATTTCTCTGAAAAATCCATCAGACCAGAAAACATTGAAATACATTTTCTACAACTTTTTGTTCTTTTTTCTGTGCCAGATGTTTCATCAATTTTCAGACCCAAAGTTCGGAGAACCACAAATTCAAAATTTCTTAATTTTTGTTATCCATTTTTCACCTGTCTGAAGAATTTGGGTTTAAACGGTTTCCTGGTATTTTTTCCTGGTTTTTCAAACCTAACTCTGCAAATGCGCTCCCTTGAAAAAAACTACTATACCTCTCTCCCTGCATTGCTCATCCAATCCCATTCTCTCATCCAATTAATCGCTTGTTCTGATGTTCACAAAATTAGTTTCATTTCTTTTTTTTTGCAATTTCTTTCTGAGACAAGCCTTCATTTGATGTTTTATTGCTCTGCAACGTTATCTAAAAACTTTTCCTTTGCAGAAAAAAAATGTTGCAAGCTTTTTTTCGAAACTTTTTTTTGTGTAAATTTCAAGTTTTACGGTATAATTTATCCGTCGAGCATTTTTTGATTCCTCCTTTTAAAAATCACAAAAAATACAAAGAAAATGTGATAATTAGTTATTATAAGAATGTTTACTGCAGAAATATATGGTAAGATCAACATTTCCGTTCTTTCATTTTTCAGTCTGAACCATCAGGAACACTCCAAATGAATAAATTGTCTCATATCGGTTCCAAAAATTGATAATGTTATCTTGAACATCACGCACTAGTTCCTCCTAGTTGATATTTGGGCCAGCGCCAGTTCCAACTCCTGCGTCCTCCACTATCTCCAGGATGCCCCATCAATCTCTTAGTTTCTTCTTATTTTCAGTCTGAACCATCAGGGACCACTCCAAATGATCCTTTATCTCGTAGATCATCCCACTGCATGAATTGTCTGATTTCAGTTACAGGAATTGAAAAAAATTATCTTGAACATCAGAATTGTTTCTAGATTCTCCACCAGAATTTCATCTTGCTCCTGATATCCTCCATTGAATGCTCCTGGCAATAGCTCCAGGACCCGGGACCCGGGACCCGGACACCAGAACCCGGGAATCAGGACCCGGGCATCAGGACCCGGGCGGCGCGACCCGGGCTCCAGGACCCGAACTCTAGGACCCGGGCACCAGGACCCGAACTCTAGGACCCGGGCACCAGGACCCGAACTCTAGGACCCGGGCACCAGGACCCGGGTCCCAGGAGCCGGGCTCCAGAACCAGGACCCAGGGCCCCAGGACCCGGGCCCCAGGAGCCGGGCTCCAAGAGCCGGGCTCCAGAACCAGGACACAGGGCCCCAGGACCCGGGACTCGAACGCCAGAACCCGGGCATCAGGACCCGGGCACCAGGACCCGAACCCTAGGACCCGGGCACCAGGACCCGGGTCCCAGGAGCCGGGCTTCAGAACCAGGACCCAGGGCCCCAGGACCCGGGCCCCAGGACCCGGGCCCCAGGAGCCGGGCTCCAAGAGCCGGGCTCCAGAACCAGGACCCAGGGCCCCAGGACCCGGGACCCGGACACCAGAACCCGGGCTCCAGGAACCGGGCACCTGGGCCCGGACTCCGGGTTCCGGATCCCGTCCCGGGCCCCCTTCTCTGGAGCCCAGAGAAGGGAGAACTGATTGTTCCCTTCGATTCACTCTTCTTTTATAGTATTCTTCCTGAGGTCAATGGGTCATCTAGGGTCGTGGGTTTTTACGTCGATATTTGGAAAATTCGAATGTTAAAAAAAACTTTTTGGCACGCGAATTTTTAATAAAATATATGAAACTTTCATCACGTTTAAAAAATTGAATTTTGATTTTTGAAATTCTGTGAAACTCCCTGAAGAAGGTTGTCCCTTTGAGCCTAATTATCTCGTTTCCTGTTTAAGGTATCGAAAAATTATCAACTAGTGAATTGTTCCTGATATCAAGGTAAACATTTTTGCTGACTATAATTTATTCATATCTTTCACAGGAACCTAGAAAAATTAGGTCAAAGTTGACTCTAATACAATCCCTCCTTCCGAACCCTCAAACTTTGAGTCAATTTATCTCGATTCCTATGAGGAATATCAAAAAGTAATTAACTAATAAAACATAAATCATAATATTTTGAACATTTTATCAGTTGACGGTTTTTTGATTTCTCTGATAGGAACCGAGAAAAATTGAATCAAACCTGATAAACCTGGACCTTTAAAAATCAAGTAAAAATATCTTTCTGATTCTAACCATGTTAATCTCCAATCTCTTATTATTTAGACACCCACTCTCTTTAAAAATTCAAAATATTTTTTTCTATCCCCACTCATCAGAACTCGTCAGAACTATTTTCCGGTTCGCTTGAATAACCATTATTCTTCTGATTCACTTTTTTTAAAGTCTACCAAAAAATTTTCTACTCTGACACGTATCCATTAGTTCATCTGATTTCCTTCTCATCCAAGAACACTATATTCTATTTTATCTGAGTCTCTGAAAATGTCCTGGATTTCCCAACTGGTATGTCAATTCCAAAATTTTCGAAAATTTCGTTATTCTTCTGAAATTTGTACTTTCTCTAATTTTGAATTTCAGCCCATCTTGAGTTCGTTCAACAAAATTGGAAGTGCTGAAAAAATGGTGTCTCCGATGGATTCCGAAGAGCCGCGACGTCGTCGAGGATGCGCAAGAATTTTGTGTTGTTGGTGAGTATTCGGGGAGCTTTGAGCTCAATTATCTTGGTTACTATAAGAGATCTTAGAAATCTGTCAACTGATAAAATGTAATTCATAACAACCCGTATATTTTTTATTTTACAAATGTTTGATATCTACTACAGCAACTGAGATAATTAAGTGCAAGCATGGGGGATACTGTATTTCAAAGTATAAAAATTTATTTGAGGCTTTGAAAAATATTTTTTGAAACAATTTTTAACAGAATTTGGATATTAGGATATGATAGATATATTTTAAGATTCAGAAGTTTTGATATTTTTAGATAACAAATTTCTATAATCCGGAGTCTGAGATTCTGAGGTACTGAACCTTAGGAAATCCAGAATTTCGGGAAAATGATATTCCTTGAAACTCAGAAATTAGAAACGCGAAATTCAGAATTTCTGAAATTCTCAATATCTAAATCTCTGAACCTCGGAATCTGAAATCATGAGAATCTGAAAATTGGAATTTTATTCACTTTTCACATCGTTTTTTTCTAATTCCTGGACCCATTTTTTTCTTTTTTTCATTTTCCTAACAATATCTGATCTCATTTTAAGTAAGTTATTCATGTGAGAAAATCATGAAATAACCATAACAAAAAAAGGAAATAGAAAAAAACCCAAGAATTCTCACGTGCTGCATGTGAGAATGAAAAATATGTACCCAAAGAAACTAGGCATCTGTGAAAAAATTAGAAAAAAAAACAAGAAGAATCTGAATGATCTGGAAAAAAGTTCAGATATTCAAAAAATGTTTTTTTGAAAAGTTCTAAAATTCTGAAATTCAGAAATTTCCTAAAGTTCCGGAATAAAAAAAACCATTTCCAGGGTTTCGATCCCAAAATAATTCCAATCGGTCCCAAAAAAAGGCAAAACCACTTTTTTTGGTCCAGCGACGCTTAAAAAGTGCTTCCAAAAATGTCCTCCACTGACTTCTATTTCCTTTTTTCTCTAATCCTCCTAAATTCCCGTAATCTCTAACACATCAATTGTCTTCCGGTTCCCTTTAAGAGAGTACGGTAGACGAAGAGACACAGAGAAAAAAGAGCTATAAAAAGTGGAAGAGAATAATGGTTTTGGACGGGAACTTGAGAGCATCGAGTTTCTGGGAATTGGAAAACGGAGACATCCGGTCAAACCGTGAGACAGATAGACAGATTTTTGAAAAAATTGACTTCGTGACTCATATTTCTGAAACATCTATGATGAATGAGCGAATGGAGATTAATTTTTTGCAAATTTTCGTAGACTATAACATTTGCTCAAATAATGGATAATCCGTTGGTCAGTTAGGAATCATTTTTCGGATCTTTCAAAGCATTTTGAGAAGTTTGTAATGCTGAAAATGAAAATGTGTGATTTTGAGACTGTGTGATTGTCAAATTCTGAAATGCTAAAGTTCTGAAATTCTAAGGTTCTGGGATTCGAGAATTCGAAAAATTTACTATATTTCTAGATTTTCGGTGCCTGAGATTCTGAGATTCTAACATTCCGAATTTCTGAATTTTCTGAGATTTCGAAGTTCTGAAATTTTGGGATTTTTAACATTCCAAAACTCCGAGGTTCTAACGTTTGTTAAATCCTAAAACCTCGAAAACTAAGAATCCCTTAATTAAAAAAAATCCTAAAATCGCATTTTTCAAATTTTTCACATCCCTCAAAAACCAGTTACCAAAAATAGAATTCACATGAAACCTGCCATAAGAAATTTCAGTCAAAAATTGCATGTAATTTCTATTTTTCCGACCAAAAAGTATTCGTGCCATGTCCATCCAATTACACATCCTCCACGTCTTCAACAAGAATCCTTCTTCTTCCTCTTCTTCTTTTTCCCTGTCAACTATTTTCTAATTCGGAGCGTTTAGAGAGCAAAAGAAGGGGAGGAAAAGTGGGCGGAGCCTATTGAAAGGCGCCTTCTGGGGGTGAATGAAAGGATTCCAGGCGTTTCTCTACTCTTTTTTCTTTTTTTCTATACAAAAAAAAGAAGAAGAAGAGGTGCAACGCCCAATTCAATTTCGAATCTCCCGCTCGCGTTTACCTAGTCCATCTACTTTTTGGAGGATTTTTTTGAGTGAAAATGAATTCTGAAAATGACGAATCCTCTACTTCGACGTCATCTTCTACGGAAGGAAGTAGCGGTGGGCCACCGGGTCCATCGATTCATGCCGCTTTTGTGTTCGATCAATTTTCGAATGGTGTCGAAATGATGTAAGTTTGGATATATGGAACTGTGAATTTTAGAATTTTTAAGCAGGGGTTTGGAACTTTAAAAAATCAGAATGTCAGAAACCTAAAATCTTAAAATCTCTGAATCTGAAAATCTTGGAACCTCAGAATCTCAGAGCTTCAGAGTTTCCAAGCTCCAGGAGTTCCTAATAAATTCTGAAGTTCTAATAATCTAGAAATTCAAAAAATAGGATTTTCAGTTTTCAAGTTCTTGGCCCAGAAGTTTTAGTATTTTGCAGTTTTGATACTTTGAGTCCTCAAAGTCAAAGATAATTAAATTCTAGAATCTCAGAATCTTAAAATCTCAGAATCTCAGAGTCTCAGAACTTCAGAATTCAAAAATTAAAAAGATTAAAAACTCAGTAGTTCGGAATCCTTAAATCTTAGGATCTCCGAATATCAGAATTTCAAACTATCAGATATTCAGAATTTAAGAACTTTGGAATCTTAAATTCATGAATTGCACATCAAAAATTCTTAATTTTACAAACTCAGAATTTATCATTTTCAGAATTTCAAAATTTCGGAAATTGACTCTGATTTATCCTTCTTCGGTTTTATTCTCCAATGATTCTGTCTAAAAGTGTTTTTTCCAGCGAAAACAAAAACGGAAAATACAATTAGGCAGCACACGAATCCAGAACTTTGAACAATTTTTTTTCTCTCTTTTCCCCCATTTTTTCCTACCCAACCGATTCACCACCGGAACGAATTCTAAATCTAGAGTGCTCCATGCTTTCTTCCTGCTCCTCGAGCAAGGATTTTTGTTCAAAAATTCTACCAGAAGTTTCAAGATTTGCGTGCAGAAAATTACTCAAAAATAGAGAGAAGGAGATAGAGAGAAGTAATAATACTACTTCCAATTTTTAGTTTTTTTTTCCTTTTCTTGCCAATATTAGCTCCACTCTTTTTTCTGTTTGTCTTTTACTACTACTCATTCTTTAGTTCTTTTTTTTTGGATTTCTTTCCCGAAAAAACTGAAAATTATCACGTGCTAGATTTTTTTTTTCAATTGGGACAACATGGACTAAAAGCTTGGGTACTAGTTTTCAGGAGTTTTCTAGGCACCGATGCGGAAAATCTCAATTACCGTAAAAACTCTATTAGATAGCCACTTCTAATTGAATGCCAGCCCCCAATATAACTTCACTATTGATTTGATGACATTGTGATAAAAGTTGAAGAAGTTTCTGTTTTTTTGCGAAAAATTTCCGGGTCCAGGTTTCTTGGGACCACGTATTCTTCTATATGATAGCTATTATTTTCACATCCAACCGGAGACAAAGAAAAAATAGAAAATATGAAAGTCAAAACGGTAGTTATTCAATGAGGGACCAAGCAGTTTCTAAAGTATACAATTAACGAAAATTCCGGGCAGTATTTGTATTGATCCGAACAATAGAGTGCCATGGCTATCTAATAGAGTTTTTACGGTATTTCGGTTCCCAAAGTTCTAGCAATGGTGAAATTATATTTTTCGAAATTCAGCTATTTCAATGTCTTTTTTTTCCAGTTTTTGAAACAACCAAACAAATTCTAAACGCTTCCTTATCTACCATCTAAATCAGATAATAAAAGTTTATACTTCCCGGAATTTCTCGAAAATTCTCTTGAGACCACCAAACTTGGAAACTTCTACCCACCCCATTTTTCTTCTCCAAGCAGTTTACGTCTTCTGAATCATCATCTCTTCTGAATTCTGAATCTTTGAGTATACCAAAAATTCTGTGAAGCGGTCGACGAGGAGGACGACGTCGATATATAAATTGAATCAACTTTGCGCTTCAACGCTTACACTTTTAACTTTGAGAGAGAAAAAAGTTTTTTGGAGGGAAAACCAAAAATTTTGAAAACGTTTTTTCCGATTCTTGAAGACGCACACTTTTCAAAGATTTTTGCATTTTTTCCAGAAACATCAGAAAACATAAAATAAAGTTGAAATGAGATTTTTTGAGATGTGTGCTGCAACACTCTTTGTTTGTTTTTGGATTTTTGGGAAATCAGAAATCCAGCTCTTGCAAAATCTCTATGGAAAAGGGACCAATATTTAAAGTTTTCGAATATTCAAACTTTGAACTTTTTGAACATCCGAATTTCCGGAATATCATATTTTTGCAATCCAAATTTGGAATTCCAGGTAGTCGAATTTTTTTTCAATTTTTAATTGTTTCTGCTCCCAAACATCCGAAAACTTAAAATTTTCGAATATCTGGAATTTACGAATTTCGACAGTTACAGTTTGAAGTATTATGATTGAGGTTTTTTTCAGAATTTCGGAAATTTTGACATTCGTATCGGAAGTGGTTCAATTTTAAGAATATTAAAATTTTGGAATTTCCGGGATCTTTGAAATTTCAGAATAACTTTTGATTTTTCGAATTTCGGTTTCATGAGTTTTTGGAATGTTTTGAAATGTTGGGTTTTTTCATAAAGTAGGCGACTTCAAATGACGATACCTTGGTTCAAAATGCTTAGAAATGCTCGAAACTTCGTAAAATTAATGATTTGGATTGTTCAATACTGTCTTCAAAAAGTTAAGAATTTTCGTTCACTGGGAGTCAAGTTATAGACTAAATGGGCCCATTGCTTTCAAAATCAGTACTTTTTCAATAACAACATTCTTCATTCTCAACCATAACCAATTAGCCATGAGAAGTGTTTCTCACATTTTTTCTGCCCACTTCCCCACAACTCCATTTGTCCCATTATTCAAAGATCCATCGTCTCTTCTCTTTCGTCTCCCAGCAATCCAAACTAATCGGTTCTCTTGTCGTGTCCCATTGGCATCAATGTCTTCTTCCCCTTCTTTTATTTCTTATTTCCTCTCTTTTTCCATTCATAATTATGGCAATTTGATTGCTCTTTTCGCTCTTCTTCTTCTTCTCAGAAGAATGAAATGGGACCACGGCATAAAATGTACATTCGAAATCTATCCCCTTCCCCCGGGTTGATTCGTCATTTACTTCCCCTCATCATGATGATGATGATGACGGAGAGTATTCAGAATCTTCGAATTTTAAGTTTTAGAACTTGGTCTAGATAGTTGTTTCGGAATCTGTGAATTTTAAAAATTTCGAACTTTGATTTCAAACTTCCATAATTTTGATTTATGATTTAAATTCACCCAAAATTCAAAAACTCCGAGATTTTGAAATACCGAAAATCCATGTTCCGAATTTTCCAATTTCGCAATCCAGAAAAAGTTCCAGAACTCTATAATTCTGTGTTGTGATTGCAAAAATACTGAAGTTTGAATTTTCAAAGAAACTGAAATTCGAAAAATACGAATATCCAATGATCTGAAAAGCCAAAATTTTTAGCATTGCAAGTAGAACCAGAACGTCCACGAATCGGAATGTGTCGAAATTCTGAAAAAAAAAACTGTTTAAGTCTGATTTTCCGAATTTTTATATTTTTAAAGTTTTGGAAATTTCAAAACTTTGAATTCCCGTCAAAAATCTTTTCAGACGTTTTCCAGAACATCTCTTAAAAACCATAGATCCCTCTATTCTGGAAATTAATTATTACTTATGGTGCTTAAGCTTTTCTTTAGTGTTTTTCTTGTTTTTTTTGTTCTCAATGGGACAAAAAAGAATAATATTTTTATAACTTTATTTTGAAAAGAAAATGGATATAATCAGTTCTCCCCAACCTAGTTATCAGAATAACAATAACAGAAGTCTAGAAGCTTTTTGTAAATAAAAAATTAAGGGAAATCCTGAATTGTAATATATTTTAGTGATTCTGAAAAGTGTGTGGTTCCGTGTATCTGGAGAGAATAGAAAAACAAAAATATCAAATATCAGTTCCAGATGATTTTTTCTTCTGGAAAAAGAACAAAAAGTGTTTATAAAGATAGCCATTTTCCAGTCTGAATGTCTAGATTTTCAGCTAGATTTTTTGTCAAGATTTGCTATTTTACATTCACAATTGTTTCAAAATGTCAGTTTTTGCAACAAACTATCAAGACCTCCCAGTCCTCCAGTCTCCTGACTCATTTTCCCGGCAACTTTAATTGTTTCCGTATCCATTATTCTATTTCCATTTCACATTCACATTTGAAAACAAAAACCCTCTCTCTCCACTTGACTCGTTTTTGAAATACTACCACTTCCAATTTCTCTTTTTGCTAAATACCTCCCTATAAATAGGTGTGGCGTCATTTTTAGCTCACTTAGGTGTGCAAAAAACATATTGATATATTCCTGATATAATTTATATTCTGTCTTGATTTTTCATCTAGAAGTTTCCAAGTTTTCTTATTAAATCAGCTTTAGTTTGAAGAAACAACGATTTAGCGTTTTTCAACCCCAAAAAGTGCATTTGCCAACGATTTTTCTGCTTTCTACCTTTAAAAATTGAATTTTACACTATCAAAAAGCTATATAGCCCAAAAGGAATCGAACTTTTGAGTCATTTTGTTCAAAAGTCTATCCTCTTCCCACATGAGCTATCTTTGCCGGCGCCGCTAGGAGCCGGTAGGTGCCGCGCTTGTGGCGCAACTGGAAAATGGTGGACTTTGATGCGAAGACCCATAAGTTCGATCCCATTGGCAACCACTCTCAAAAACGAGCACGTTCTAATGGATTTCTAGGCCACCAACCTCTTCCATATGATTCAGAGACGTACTCCTATCTAGATGTATGTCTAGATGTATGAAATATTCCCACGCGGTCTTCTTCATTTTCCCTTATTTAAAAAGTGCCCAGCATCTGCTCTTTTCTGCTCACATACACTCATTTTTTATTCTGACCCACCCAACTTCTTCTTCACTTTGTCTTTTTTTACATGGGAAGAGTAAAAAGTGCGAAAGATGAAAAATCGGGTTTTTTGAAAAATTCACATTTTGGAGAGTTTTGGGCAACGGAAATCCAATTTTTTGCCTAAATTTCGAATATTTTCAGGCGCTGTTCAATGCCCTCACTATCAAAAATGCCGTCTGCTGCCCGTCAACTTGTCTCCAATATGCTCTCATTCTTATCCTCTCCATCTCCCCAAAACAAGTAAGATTTTGAAATTTGAAATTCTCCAAAACGTCCGTAAAATATGTAATAAGGTTTCTTAATTTTCAACTTTGAGCCAATTTACCTCCGTTTGTATTGAAAAAAATCCTTAGAATTTCCTCAATTTTGGAACTTTCTGTAATTTTAAATTTTAGCTACTTTTAAAAAAAGTTATTTCTCAATCTTCGAATTACCTAGAACTGGTCGGACTACCTGAAAATCACTAAAATCTTAAAAAAAATTCAATGTAGTCTGGAATTTTCATTTTTCCCACGAGGCAGCCACCTCTGGGAAAATTGTGAATCATATGTGATTTTTTTTCTGCTTTTGAAAATTTGCAAATCTTTTTGTAGCCAGATGGCCTAGAAAAAATTAGGCCACAATTTCTCTAATTTTATACGAATCGTAGATCAAAAGCGGGAATGTGAAATACAAGTCGGCTAACAGGAAGTTACCGCCCAACTTTTTTGAATTTAAAAGGCAAAAAAAGACTTTTAAAAAGTGAAAATTGATATCAGAAAAAAAGAAGGAATGAAGGGGGGGGGGGGCAAATAGAACTTTTGGTTTTTTAAAGAAATTTTGAAAGGTTCAAAATGCAAACAAAACAGTTAGCTGGGGACCAAACATAGGTTTTTCAAACGCTGAAAATTTCAAATCAGAAACTTAGAAGTTTAGGACATTTCCCCAAATATGTTCATTTTTCGAAAAACCCCCAAACTTTATTTTTTTCCATTTGTATCTTCTTTTTCCATGCTATCCATCATGTTTTATTTAATCGAATTGATGTATTAAATTAGATTTATCTTCCAAGAGATCAACTTTTTTTGAAAGATCAGGTAGACATTTTGATGAAACTTTTAAAATCGGAAAAAATGATTCAAGAGCAATTCTATTTAATTTCCGCTTATCCCGGAACACAATTTTTCGGAAATCCCATGACTTTTTTTTCATTTTTCGACTGAACTTCGTTTTTTTCATTCTTTTTCGGAAATTTTCCATGTTAAAAACGTTCAAACATTTTCCGAAATTCGTATTTTTCTAGAATTTTTCAAAGAACAGAAATATGACTTTTGCAAGAAAATTTGATGAAATTAAATGGTTTGGTGGAAAATGACTGCTAATTTATTTGTCCAAAAAAACATTTTTTGAAATAGACTTTTCTGAAAATTGAGGGCAATTATTGATGTTCCTAGATTAGCAAATATGAAGATTCTGAAAATTGAGACTCAGAATCTCAGAATCACAAAATTTTTAGAATCCGAGAATCTCAGAATTTCAGAATCTCAGAGTCTCAGAATCTCAGAACCTCAGAATCTCAGAATATCAGAATCTCAGAATCTCAGAATCTCAGAATCTCAGAATCTCAGAATCTCAGAATCTCAGAATCTCAGAATCTCAGAATCTCAGAATCTCAGAATCTCAGAATCTCAGAATCTCAGAATCTCAGAATCTCAGAATCTCAGAATCTCAGAATCTCAGAATCTCAGAATCTCAGAATCTCAGAATCTCAGAATCTCAGAATCTCAGAATCTCAGAATCTCAGAATCTCAGAATCTCTGAATCCTATAATCTAGAAACCTTACATATTGTTAGAACATAAAAAACTAGAAAATTATAATCTCAAATCATTAAAACAGTTCAAAAGTCAAGAATCTGAAAATTCCAAGTTTTGAAAATTTGGAAATCTTTTGAAAAATTCAGGGAAAAAAAAGAAAATCAAAGAATTTCATAATTCCGGAGACGCTGAAAATTTTGGATTCTCAGAATTTCAGAATTTCTGTAAGTTTCCAAGTACCTGAATTTTAACAAGTTCTGAATTCAAAAAATCACGATTTAGACCAATTTCTGGTTTTTGGCCATTCCAACCTATTTTTCCCCACACAAACAAAATATCCAATGACAATATCCACCCAACCCAACCTTTCGTTATTTCTCTCTCTCTCTCTCTCTCTCTCTCTCTCTCTCTCTCTCTCTCTCTCTCTCTCTCTCTCTCTCTCTCTCTCTCTCTCTCTCTCTCTCTCCATAAGGACCAATATGTAAGCTTCAGGAGCCGCCCGAAGAAAAAAAAGTTGCTCTTTTTCGGAGACACAACACGGGGAGGAAAAAAGTAAGAGACCCCCGGCCTCTCAAATTTCGAATGCAAAAGATTTGTGCTCATGTAAAAAGGAAAAACGAAAAAGGCTCTCGTTTTTGCTCTCTTTTTTAACTGAATGGGGTGTAAAAAGCACAAAAAAACAAACATTTTGTTTCCCTCACCCCTTTTCTGCCTTGTCGTTTCCATTTCACGCCTTCTTTCGTTTTTTCTATTTTTTCGATTTTCGCAAAAAATGTCTCTTGGGAGATATTAGACACGCCGCAACTTCTGGAGCAGATTCAAATGCTCCTTCTTCTCTATTTTCTTCTTTCTCTCCTTAACGTCTTCTGAATTCTTCTGTCCCACGCACGATGTTTGTTTTGTGACGTGGTGTCACTATGGAAGCCGCCCAATTAATGAGATTCTGAATTATTTAGAATCGTTTTTTTTCTTTTTCTTTTTTGTCTACATGTAAGACACCTGTACCTGAAGAAAAATATGTGTTTCCTCTTAGAAAAAAGGTGAAAAAAGTCAATTCGGAAGTTTCGACATCATCACTTCCTTCCGGTTTCTAGGAAATCCGAGAAAATTTAGATAAATTCTTTGAACTTTATAAAGATCAGAAGAGGAAAAAAATTAAACATTTTATCGATTGACTAGCTTTTGATACCTCTTACAGTAAGTTAGATAATTGAGCTCGAACAGTATGAAGTTCTATTTCGGGCATAGAATAAACTTTCCAACTATTCAAAGGGGTTTTGATTAGACCACATTTGACTAGAGCGACTCCCAATTTTCACAGCGTCTCTATTTTTCGAAAATTCTGCAAAATCAAGAAGCGAATCTAAAATGGCTGAGGATTTTAGGGAAATTGGATTGTTGGTGAGAATTGCAGAAAATTGGATTTTGAAATTTTTCCTATTATTTTAGTACGTTTCTCATTTCCTCCTCCTCTCCCGAATTTTCTATATAGTCGATCTATCTTAAAAAGAAGAAGAAGAATCGGAGACTTCGATTTCCGAAAAAATCTTTCGCACAAGTCATTATTCTTATAAGGATTAAAATACTTCTAAAAATTTCAGAGTATACTGATCAAAAATATATTTTTGAAATTGGCAATTTTTTTGTGGAAATCCATTATGATGACAAAAATTCTGGAACACTTTTTCCGGATTTCAATGTTGACTATTTTCTACTGAAAAAGTCAAATTTTGATTTTTTTTTTTATTATTCGAAACGATTGAGTTTTCATTATCTATTTTTGAGAATTCAAGATTTAAGAAATTTTCGAAACTTCCAGATTTATTCGAATAAGGAACTTTTTGGAACGTCTGGAATTCTTAATTTTTGAATTCTGAAAATATGGGTTTTTTGGATTTCAGAAAATTTTGAGTTCCTGGAAACTTGAATTCCCTTAAAATTCAGGATTCTTTGATTTCAAAAAAATGTGTTTCTATTTCTTTTTTGGCTCTTTAGTCTCGAGAAGCTCTTCTTATCCCAGATGACGTGACAGAAATCCCAAGAAAATGGGAACCCCATTTTCAATTCCCGTATATCCCATCTTTTACCCATAGAGGCAACAATGCAAAAAAAGAAAAAACAAGAGAAGAATTTTTTCATTTTTTTCCTCTTCTCACGAGTTTCCGCTTTTAAAAAAGAAAGAAGCAAAGCCTTCTTTTCTCCAACGGATTCATCTTTTTCGTCTCTAGAAGAATCTCGAATCTCTCTTCAAAATCTGATAACGTCTTCTTCTTCTTCTTTTTTCTTCCCCAGAATCCAATCCATTAGAGTACTAAGCTCTCTCCCTCTTTCGAAAAATGGAGAAAATGGAAAAGAAAAGTGGGCGGAGCCTGGGTTGATTCGAATTAAACTAGTCACTTGCTGTTGCGAGCTACCTTCAGTTTATTTCTAGTGAAGCAAAAAAAAGATAGCGGAATCCTGAAAAATGCTAAAAACGAGCCGCCCGAGATTCATGGTCCATCAAAGGTCCCATTCTACATCGAGGTATGTTTTCGTTGAACGGATTCTGAAAATTCGAGATTCTGAATTTCCGAGATTCTGATGAAAGATTTTGAGATTTAAAATTTCCTAATTTGAAATCTTCTAGCTTTTATGATGTCCCCAAAATATGAAGTTCTGAGACCTTTGAGTTTTGAAATTCATCTGGATTCTGGTATTCCGTTTTTTTTTTTGATTTTCAGTCTTCTGAACTACCATTTTTTGATTTTTCAAGGACTGGGGTTCGAAATTCTGAGATGCTGAGATTCTAAAATTCGGAAATTTTGAAGTTTCAAGGATTCTGAAAATGCTGAAGTTCCGAAAATCTAAAATTCTGAAATTCTGAAATTCTCAAGTTCGGGAACTCAATGTCTTCGGATTTTGGAGGGTTTGCGATTTTCAGTTTCTTGAATTCCGAATTTTTGAAAATGTAGAGTTTTCAAAATTATCAATTTTGGAAATCCTAGCTTGCTGAAATCCTGGGTTTCTAGATTTTTAGAATCCCAAACTCATGGAACTCCCGAATGAAACTATTCTTCTCTATTGTTTTTCCCTAAAACCCAAAAAAAGTGATGGATGTGACTTTGTATACATTTTTTATTGGCAAAGATCTTTGTTTTATGTTTTGGAACCCCTGGAAGTTTCCCGAAGGACCTACTTCTTCTTTTTCAACTTTTCTTTTTTTGTATGACGTCTTCTTCTCCTTCTTCTATTTCCACGCTTCCTCTTTCTCATCATAATCACATGATTCGAATTGACACGTAGCATCGTTCAGAGATTCTGGAATTTCGAAAGTCTATAATTGTAACATTCTGAAATTCTGAAATTCGGATATTTTGGAATTCTAAAATTCTAAGGTTCTGATATTTTGAGATTTACTAGAAGTTTAGATTTGTAAATTCTGAGATTCTGAAATCCTGAAATTCTAAAATCCCATGATTCCCGATTCTGATTATCCGGTTCTGAGATTCTGAAGTTTTTGAAATCGTTCGATTCCAAAAATGTCAAATTTCCGGGTGTCTCGTATTTCAGCCATTTGGCTAGACAGGAAATTAACCAAAATACATATTGTTTTTTTCTAGACACAAATTTAACACCTATATGTTCTTTTCTTCATTTCCCAGAAAATTGCTCATCTCTTTTTTCCCAACAAGAAAAAGAAGAAGAACATACTAGAACTAACAAGGCGTGTCAACTGCATCAAATTGACTCGTTAACCAGATACGCTCATTGCTCATTTTTCCATTCATTACTCAACATTTCCCATCCTTCAGTCTTCTCTTACTAATAAAAACTATGATTCTTTTAAGATGGTTCGTGTTTTTTGGAGAATTCTAGAAATTCTAGTGGACCAGGAAATTTGAAACCTAAATTGTTGGAAACAGCGTAAAATTTTAATTTAGATAGGCCCATTTTGGTGATTGTCTAGAAATCTCAGACTTGGAAAACTTCAATACTCAAAAATTGCTTTTTTCAGTGTATCCGAGAAGGGCGCCTCGTTCAGTACACCACAGGCGAACCGAAAGAACAAAGTGAATGGGAGCAGAAGGATGAGCGATTCGAATAATGTCGCCTACAGTAATGGAAAGGTACGTGGACTAGGATTTTGATGGAGAAATTTAGGCAATGTTTAGACTAACAAGCTCAACACAATAATGGCAAAGTTAGTTGAACATAACCAACTTTGTGAACCTAAAAAAGTGGTTCAGAGTTGTTTGATTTGTCTGAAATTTACAGAGTATATTAAACAAAAATAGAACTTCAATTTTTTAGTTGACAACTTTTTTGTAAAAATTCGTCGAAATGAGATATTCGGCTTTGAACCAAACATACCGTAAAACTTGTAATACAAGGGCTCCCACGCTGTAAAGTTCGAGCTCAATTATCTCGGCTCCTATAAGAGATGTCAAAAAGTAGTCAATTGATAAAATGTTTGTGATAATATCAAGAACATTTTATCAGTTGACTACTTTTTCATATCTTTCACAGCAATCGAGATAAAATGTCTCAATGTTAAAAGTTAGGGGGCCATTCTGTTACAGGTTTTACGGCATACAAAATAAACCTCAAAACGCTTGTAAGCGATATATCTCATTTAGATGAATTTTCACAAAAAATTTTCAACGGCAAAATTGAAGCTCTATTTTTGCTTGGGATATTCTGAAAATTTCAGACGAATCAGAAAATTCTGGACCACTTTTTCAGTCATTCAAATTTAGCTATCGTACACTGGAAAGGTCGAATATAATATTTCGTCTTGTTGCCTCTAGAAACTTTCTTCTAGCTAATTTGTTGAAAAACTAACCTATTTTCAAAAAAAACCTGTGAATCTATTATTTTCAGAAAGCCTTCGAAGGAAATATCGAAAAGTGGGAACCCAATGTCTACGAGAAGGTTAGTGATAGCCTAGGAATAGCTGTCAATTATCTCGGCTCCTTTGAGAGATATGAAAAATCTGTCAACTGATACATTATTTATCCTAATATCACCAACATTTTATCAGTTGACAAATTTTTTATAGCTCTTATAGGAATAGAGATAATTGAGCTCAGAACACACATATACGGTATAGCGGTCCCTGAAATCGAAAATTCGTAAACCAAAGCTTAAAGTTATAAATATTCAGGAGCTTCTTCGACGCACCTGGTCCGACGAGTTCGATAATTTATACGAGTTGGGCTCGGCGATCTACTGCTACATTTTCGATCACAACCCGAACTGCAAACAACTATTCCCATTCATTTCGAAATATCAAGGAGACGAATGGAAAGAGTCGAAAGAGTTCCGATCTCAGGCTTTGAAGTTTGTACAGGTGAGAGTGGCCTAGAAAATCTTTTTTTGGGGAAGTTAGGTCATGGAATTTCCATTTATTGGATTGACCTGGAACTTTTGATCTCCTATTTCAAAAGTGTTCATTTGAGACTTTCATGGTGACCTAGAAATCCAAAATTTTCAAAACCTCGGTCATTGTTAATAATTTTCAAAGTTTCCAGACTCTCGCCCAAGTTGTCAAGAACATTTACCATATGGAACGAACGGAATCATTCTTATACACAGTCGGTCACAAACACGTCAAATTCGCAGATAGAGGATTCAAGCACGAGTATTGGGATATTTTTCAGGTGAATTTTTGGGAACGATTTTCCGATCGAAACTATTATTCTGGTACAAAAAATCGGATCTCTGTGGAAGAGAAACGTCGATGGTCGTATTTATCCGAAGATCACACAACGATAATTACCGTAACCTGAAATTATTTTTGTTTTGAGGATTGGTTTTCTCGATACATTTTCAGTAGTCAGTTTTCAAAATTGAAAACAAAAAAAAATTATCTCAATTTTTAAAAAATTCGAACTAATTATTGACCTAGAAAACCGAATTTTCCGAATTAAACAAAAATTAATTCCAGGACGCCATGGAATTCGCACTGGAACACCGCCTCAGTCTAATGACGGATCTCGACGATAATCAGAAAAAAGACGCGGTGACGGTGTGGAGAACGTTGGCCCTCTACACGACAGTTCACATGAGAAACGGATTCATCGACGGCCTGAAAGGTGTCAACCGTTTCCCACCGTTAGTCTGAAAATCTGGATTTTTTCTATTTTTCTGAATATGCCTATTTCCTCTTCCGATTACTGTGATCATCCCGATTTTTTTTTTCAATTTTTTACAATGCTTTTTACCTTTTTTCTTCTTTTTTTCAATCATCAGCTAGTCAGGGACTTTTAATTTCCGAATCAAGCTATTACTTCTCAATATTGTAAATAATTATGATTTAAAAAAATAAATATTTTCTGACCTATTAAAATACCAGTACAAAACAAAACAATTAAACTATATTACAAAAAACACAAAACGAAGAAAAGGAAAGATTATCAATGAGCAGCCTCCTCGTCCTTCTTAAACTTCTCATATTGCTCCTCATTGAGCAGTTTGTTGAGCTCTTCTGTCGATTTCACTTTCAATTTGTACAACCATCCCTTCTCGAATGGACTCTTATTGATCAGACCGGCCTCTTCTTCCAACTTCACATTCTTCTCGGTGACAGTTCCGGAGATTGGCGCGTAAATGTCCGATGCGGCCTTCACACTCTCCACGGCGCCTGTCGAGTCGCCTTTCGAAATTTCGGTTCCCTCGTCGGGCAGCTCGATGAAAACGACGTCGCCGAGTTGCTCCTGAAACCAGAAATTTGATTTTAAAAAATAGCTTTTAAAACTCCTTACAGTGGCAAAATCGGTGATTCCAACGGTTCCGACACCATTCTCTACAACCACCCACTCGTGCTTTTTCGTATAGAGACGGCCTGAAATTCAGAATATTGTGTTTTCAGAAGAAAAATCCTTTTCAGAATCAAGTTTTGACCCAAAAAGCATGAATTTTTTGTTAGCTCGTAAGTTTCGGTACAAAGGTCGTGAATAACACAGCGACGCGAAAATGCAGACCAATCACTTTTCTGGATTTTCAGAACGATTTTCAGATTTTTTCTAGCTATATTTTTGGGAATTTTACTTATAGGAACGCTCGGTAAATCAAAAAGTGATTTTTTTTTTAATATCGAAGTTTTGACTCAAAAATTAGGTCGGAACGTAGATTTTACATATCCGCTGAGGTGCTAGCGGGTTTTAGAGCAATTTTCAGATGTTTCAGAGCGATTTTCAGACAGATCCTGACTACTTTTTTTTGAAAAATTTACCAGACGAGGCGAGTCTCACAGCGCATCGAACAGACGGAACGGCACGGCAGAGAAGGCTCATTCCTGGAAAAATGTACTTTTTTCCAAAAATATCTCAAAATTAGGGAAAATCGAAGAAATATGTCGCGTTTCATATTGAATACAACAAAAAAGAAGAAAGAAAAAGGGTCGTTGTCGTTATCAGCAATATAAAACCCCGCAAAACAAAAATTTAGAGGGACGGTAAAAGAGATAAGAATAGAGAATCCAAGGACGATGTTGTCTTCTGAATCTTTATTGGTTTCGTTTATTTAACCGAGCAAAGATCGGAATTTTTTATTTTGCAAAGAAATTTCGATTTAAAAAACTGAATTCTGAAAAAATGTGTCTGTCGGTGTAAACAAAAAGAGTGGCCTTGAAAATGAATGTTTCTTGTTATTTTTTTGTTCTTGTCAGATGTTTTCGTTGAATCGAATGGAAACACAAATTTTGCTGTTGTGCCAGTCTGTGTGTTCTTTTCCCGAATTTCCCTTTTCAGCTTCTCGATCCCGAGTATTTGCTTTAACTCACTTTTCTTCAGTTATATTTTATATTCTGAAACACTCTGCAATTTCAAAAATGCGGGACTTTTTAAACCTAGATTTTTGAAATTTTGGGGTGTTTTGAGCTCAAAACTGTCGTGTAAACACGCGAAAATCGGATTTTTTCGGCAATGCGTGCAAACACTACGACGAGATCTCGCAGACGGTGCGCGAGAGTTGACGACAAATCAGCTTTTTCGGATAATATTCTCTGATTTCTGGAAGTGATAAAATGTAAGTTTCCAGCAAGAATTTGCAGAAATGTTAGTTTAAAACTGAAGAAAATAAGTTAAAAATTCCAGAAAAGTTAGAATTTGACCTGAAATGTCTTTTGAAATGAGTGAAAATCTGAAGAGAAAAAGTTTCCAATTTTTTTTCTAAAAAAAGTTCCCGAACCATTCTAAACTTTCCCAAATATCAAATTTCCAATAAAATCGTTTATAAAATTATCCATCTATTGTGTCTCCTGCCCACATTCTATTGTGTTTATTATATATGTTTCCGTCCCATTCAAAACATTTTTTATCATCAATGCTGTAAAAAGAGCACACAGACAGGTGCTAGTCATCATATTTATTTTTATATTTTATAGTCGAAACACTTTTTTCCGTTGTGAAAATATCTGTAAGACCTGTGAAACAAAGGAAAAATGAGTGGCGGTGAGCGAAAAAAAAAAACAGGAAATTTTGAAAAATCCGAAGGATTAACCTAGATGATCCTTTGAAATTTTGAAACCCGAAAAATTGTTTTTCAAAAAAAAAATCAAACATTTTGACCCAAATGCTTTCAGAAGCCTGGCACTCTCGGAAGCTCTCCTTGGGAGTCACTCCACGTGCTCTTTCTCGTGTCGACGCTACCTCGACACCCTCTTTGGAAGTCCCACAGAAGGTAGGAACATTCGGAATTATTTAAAACTCAAAAATAATTGTAAAAATTGGCTGAAAATGACCTAAAATCGCTTTATTTTGTGCTGAAAATTGTGTAGATTCACATAAAAAGACACTGAGATATTTTTCTCTATTTTTAGGTTAATCTACATGATTTTCTGCACAAAATGATGCTTTAAATAGAAAAAAAAACGGAAAAATGAGTCATCTGGGAGGCTAGAAGCTAGATTGGCTCCAAAAAAGGCAATTTTCGAATATATTTTGAAAACATATAGACGGATTCAAAAAGGATGGGAATATAACATTTGGACTTTATTTTTTAACTTTTTTCTATATATTTTTAGCTGAAAAAGTTGGAAAAAATGCATCGAAATTTGCATAAAAAAGAGGTAAAATAGGCCGAAGATTTTCAAAATTAGGGTTTCAATGGTCCAAAAATGGCTAAAAATATTCAAAAATTACTGAAAATTGGCTAAAAATGATCCGAAAAATCCGAAAATTTTCAGACTGCAAATCGTCGATTCTCACTCGCCGCCACCTTTCTCGACGCGACAAAATCGAATCGGAAGACATCGCTTTGTGTTGGTAAGTCTACAAAATTCGAACGAAAATTGATTTTTCGGCAAATCCCGTCAAGAATGGACAAGTGAATGACACCATTCTCCTTCTCTCGCTCGGCAAAAAAAGAAAAATTGAAAAAAATCTGAAGGATAACATCAAAAACAGCAATTGGGAGTGGGAACGGGCAGAGAAAGAAGAAGAAAAAAAAGTTGGTTTCTTGAAAAAAAAATTTTTTTTCAATATTTTTGTCTAGAAATCGAAAATCTAATTGGGGTTCTCTTTTTTGAAATTGATCTAGAATTTTGAAAAATTGAAAAATTGAGATTTTATTGAAATTTTGAGATTTTCTTAAGAATCTTACAATTATACAATTAGTTTAGAATTTTCATGATTTTAGTAATTTTTGGGATATCACACATTTTTTGGACTTTAGAGATTTTACGGAATTCCAGGTTTTTTTTGTGATTTTTGAATTTTTTTTGAAAATTTTAGGGTTTTTGGAATTCTCGTGATTTTTCTTAATTTTAGATTTTTTATGATTTTTTGGATTAGTTTTAAAATTTTGGGGATGTTTCGGAAGTTTTCGATTTTGGGGTTTTTGGGGATTTTAAATCTGAGATTCTGAAGTTCCGATATTATGCAATTCGGAGACTCTTAGGCTCTTGGAACTCTTGGAATCTCACAATCAGAATAGAAAACCTAAAAATTCAAAAAATATATAAAAGGTACAAATCCCAAAATTAAAAAAAAATTCCCGAAAATCAGAAAAAACCGAACAATCCAACAAATCTATGGATCTCAAAATTTTTAGAATCCTAAAAATCCCAGAAAATCATTTTGGAGATTTAAAAATTTTAGGATTTTTAGGATCCTTAGAAGTCAAAAAATCCTGAATTTTCCATCGAATTTCGTTCACAAAATGCCACGTCATCTTCTTCTTCTTCTTTCCTCCAACTCAAATAACACTTTCCCTCTTCTTTTCCTTATCATTTTAATGTCTTTTTGCTCTTCTTCTCCTCCTCCCATTTCTTCACAAACCATATGTGAATCATCACTCACTCCTTCTATTCTAATCACTTCTTATTATTATTATCACCTCTATTCTCTCTCAAAATCGACGAATTTTTAATTATTCCTCGAATTCGCCTTAGTAATTATCATGTCCACTAGAATGACAAATGTGAAACTTCGAAAAACGGTTTCGATGAATTTCAAATCTCGTCCCGAGAAATATCGACGACCCCCCATTCAAAAAATCGACGAATCTGAAGAAATATCGGCTTTGAATCTGGAATTGAATTGGCTGAAAATTCGCAGAGAAATGAGTATCGATGAGGAGAATGGTGTGCATTTTTTGTCATTTTTTGAGTTAAAACAGTTAAACAATGGCCCATTTTTGCTATTTTTTAAGAATAGCGGTTTTCAAAAAATGTTTTAAAAAGAGCGAAGACCAAAAAAGGCTAGTTTGGATTTCTAGGCTACCATCTGCTTTGATTCCCAAAAACCCGCATTTTTCAGAAAAAGACTATCTGAATCACACTCGAATTGTTCGTCCCAACGCCACCGGAACCCCGGATTCTGACTTGGACCGCCCGTTATTTGGGGAACGAAAATCGACGTGGTATACGGATAGTATCCGCACGACACGAAGCGATTCGATTAAACCGACGGCGTCGCGTAGCCGTCGAATGGGTGGCAGAGCGATGAGAGTGATCGTTGTTGGTGGAAAAAAGGTCGGAAAGACCGCGATTTTGAGACAAGTCGCTTGTGTTGAGGATATCACTAATAAGGTATGGCGAAAAGTCGATTTTTAGATGGGAATTTGACACAGAAAATCGATTTCTTCTGGCCGTGATTGAATAGAATTATCCAAATTTTTGTAATTTCCACTTAAATTCATAAGGTTTCTGGTAGTGGAAAGTGCATATCGTAAAACCTGTAATAGAAGGTCCCCCTAACTTTTGACTTTGAGGCAATTTTTCTCGGTTAGTGTCAAAGATATCAAAGAGTTGTCAACTGATAGATTGTTTATCACAATATCACAAAAAGTTTATCAGTTGACAGATTTTGGATATCTCTTATAGGAGCCGAGATATTTGAGCTCAAACTTGACATTATGGGGGGCCCTTCTGTTACAGGTTTTACGGTAATTGAAAAAATCGAACATTTTCAAAAAATGAAAACATACTTTTTCCGAAAAATTCAAATTGTTTGCAGCCCTACGAAGCAACAATTGAGGACACTTATCAAGTGCTTCTAGAAGAACCGGACAAGGCCAGAGAGATTCTGATACTTCATGACACGGCTGGCGTCTCGAATTACGGTCCCGTTGAGCTCAAAAAGGCCTATATTCAAGCGGCCGACGCTTTCGTTCTAGTCTATTCGTCAGCGGATTATGAGTCATTCAATCGGGTGGATTTGTTGAAAAAATGGATTGATCGACAGTTTGGAAAGGATAAGAAGGAGGTAAGAGAAAACCGTGCGCACTTTGCAATATTGACTCCGCCCACTTTTTCCTGGAAGAGTGGGCGGAGCCTAAAGTAGAAATAATCCGTGCTCCACTGTACAAAAAAAGACTTTTTCTTGAAAACTTTAGCTCCGCCCACTTTTCCCGTAAAAAAGAAGACTTTTCCAGGTGCCGATCGTAGTCCTAGCCAACATGCGGGATCGACCGGCTACAGTAGACAGCGCATTTGCTCACAGTTGGGCGGCTCGAGAAAAAGTGAAACTATTCGAAGTGAGTGCGAAGGATCGTCAAAGTCTCGTCGACTTCATCCACTACGTTGGCCATCGACACTTCCACCCAACCAGTAAGGAAGCCACGCCCATTTTTGATACTAATTGTTCTTCTTGTTTTTCAGAAGAATCAAAATTCTCACTATCCAAAAAGCTGAAATCGGAGAAATCTTCAAATCCAGCGATTTTAATGGATTTTTAAAACCTCCAGACTACAAACTACAAACTACTCTGTGATTTGCCATAATTATCGTGAAAGAAGTGCCTTCCTCTCTCCTTCCTATTGTGATAACTTTGCATAATTTTTTACACCAAACAAATCTTTTAGGCACCCTAAATTTGAATCCTAAATTGTATATCAGTATTCAGTCAAACAAAAAAAATCAACGCAAAAACCAAAAATTTTCGAAAAAAAGCGTCAGGTTGTCAGGAATTCTATTATTTTTCTTCTGTAATACAAATAATAATGATGATAATAATAATAAAGAAAAACGTTCAATAAAAGACAATTTTTGAAGGAAGGAGGCACCTAGAAAAGGAAAATAAATTTCTAGAAAAATGAGATAAAAATAATAGGAGGCAAGGCAAACAACACAGACATGGAACATGTTAGATTTGGTGATTTTTTCGAGAATTGATTGGAGAAAATGTGAATTATGGAACAGATTTTTCCGCGCATTCAGATCTTGTGCTGTGGATCGAAGCCGTAGTTGTTGAGTTCTAAAATGTTGGAGAAATTTTTTGAAAATCAGAGAGAAAAAGAAAACTCACCAGAATAACCCTTGTTTAGTGAGCTCCCGCTGAGCGTTGGTGCAGTCTGAAACTAGGAGAAATGTGGGTGGGACTTGGGAATTGAATTCAGAAAATTTCGAATTTTTTAAATCGTTCGGAGTGAAATTTCAGAATTTTACAAATTCGGAAAATTCTGAAAAATGAATTTCAGGTATTATTTTTTGGCCGAAAATTCAGAGTCAAAAATATTCGAAATTTCAAGAAAATAACAAACAAACCGGCAATGCTCCGGCCTCGGAAACATATTTCCTGAAAAGCGCTCCAATGACCTCTTCAGTCTTCAAGAATCCATTCGTATCCATCATAAAATAAATGAGAAGAATTCCGTCGGCGCAGAGATAATCATGAACAAAATTGAATCGATAATCGAACATTTTACTGTCGTGCGGCTCGTTTTCCAGCACTTTTTTGATCAATTTGAAGATCATCACCTCGTTCGCTTTTCTGCTTCGAATACGGAAAATCCATTTGACAGTTCCGATGACAGAGAGACCAGTCAGCTAGAAAACCGCTTTTTAGACACAAAAAAATCTGATTTCCCTCACCAACAAAAGCCAAAAATAGAGTCCAATGAATATTTTCTCGTTGATCACATTCATCGGAATGATGCATTGTGCTTTGTGATTCACAAATTTGTTCACCGACTCCTGTAGCTGATATTCACATCCGACGAGAATCGGGAAATATTGGAATCGATTGTAGGCACCATCGGAAAGGATTGCGGCGAATTTTTGTTTGTCGGTGAAAGCGTAGAATTCAGGTGTACGTTGCGTTGGTTCCAGGAACTTTTGGACGAGCTGGAAATGGGGAAAATGTTGAAAATTGTTAGAAACCATAGTTTCAAGCCGACCGCCTGATATCTTATCTCTACAACGAGAGTTTCAGACAGTTTGGTTCCAAATGATAGATCTCGATAGGACCCATCATTCCTATATCATTCAGGCATGATTCCATACCGGTAACATGCCGCAACCTGGGCTTGAATGAAAACTTTCGACCTACTTGATAAAAAACAGATATTTTGTCGTTCAAACACATTTTTCGACATGTTATCGGACCGGAATCCGGCTCAAATGATATAGACTTGATGGGCCCTGTTGAGATCTATCATTTGGTACCAAAACCGTCAGAACATCTCGTTTTGGAGACAAGTTATCGGTCGGCCCGCTTGCAACTATGTTAGAAACTTTTTTCTCACAAAAACTCAGAAAAATAATTTTCAGAATGTCAAAAAACCGAAAAGTTCCAAAAATACATTTTCGACATTCATTTTTTTTTGAAAATTTCTGATTTTCTAGTTTCTCGAAAATTCGAAATGTTAGACTTTTGAGTTTAGAGTAAAGTATCATCTTCCCCCTCTGAATTCCTTACATCAAAACCCCACATCCACGAATCGACATCCAAGAATTTGCAGACCAGATTCACTTGCACCACGACGTTTGCGATAAAAAAGAACTTTGTGAGACTGTACAAGACACTGGGAAACGCCGAATTGAATGTAATCCACGAGAAGTATCCCATTTTGTGAGCTCTCCGATATCTAAAGTGATCATTCATATACGCCACCAGCCGATCCACTTTTTCTTTCGTTTTCTCGAATGTCTTCTCGCTATTGATCTTGCCAGCGTAATCGACGATAAACGCCATGTCGATGTCTGAAAATTTGAATTGAAAAAATATTTTTTCTAAAAAAGTAGAATTTACAAATCATCTTCTGCATATAGGCCCAACACCAGAAGGGAAGGAGGAAACAGCAGACTTGGAATGCGAAGAAGAACGGAACCCATTGATAATAGTTGACAGAGGCGTCGTCAGCTGTGTAGCTTCCGAATGAAGACGTTCCGTTTGTCACTTCGTAGCGGAAGGTGCCGTAGAAGAGGCAGAAGTTATGGATGTATTCGCGCCACGATTTCAGTTCTGGAATTTTATTGCAAAATTGAATTTTTCGCCGATTTTTGGCCATTTTTAGACAAATTTATGCCATTTTTAGAGAAAAAATCTGTTCTTAAAATATATAATAGCGGATATCCGGTTATTTTGAGCCTTTTTACGAGAATTTTCAGCAAAAAAAGTTTTCAAAAAAAAGAAGATTAACCATCGTGTTGTTTCGGCAGCATACAATCGATAGGATTGCCGAAATGTTGTTTGGCACCGGTGAGTAGAACGAAAAAGCCGAGAAGATAGACGGTGAACAAATGGAGCCGATCGTAGAATTCGTAGAGTTTCGCCGCTTTGAACGGCTTCGTGATGAAATCGCCTATTATCGGAATCTCCCAAATCATTTTTCTGCAATTAAAAAATATATTTTTTCGTCGAAAAGTTGGAAAAATGCTCACTTTTGGGCTGGAAAATGAGTAGAATACTGGGTGAATTTGTCGAGGAAAAAGTTTGGCGGCGAGGTACAGTAGTCATTTCTTTAAAGGTGCACATCTGTAAATAGTATTAGGTCTCGAAGCGATTTGTCGAAATTCATAGTTTTTTATAGCAAAAAAAGTTTTTTTGCAGAAAAAAGCCGAACACTGGAACAAAAGTAATATTTATTACCCGCGTTCTACACTGTACAACACCAGAGATCAAATGATCACATACCAAACAAAAAAATGATGACAAATGACTATTTTCTCTTTCAGGCGTCGTCAAAATAATTGTGTATTCTGAAGGATGCTTAGAACCCGTTTCTTTGGAAAATCCACTAGCTGATAATCTATTTTTATATTTAAGCTTATCAGTTGTAATCATTTTTCTATTAAAAAATATGTCAAATTCTGAAAATAATAATAAAAATATTCCTGAAGAATCGAATTTTCTAAAATGGTGTAAAAAGTATTTATTGGAAGGTAATTTTTTTGACGAATTCGCTCTACTGAAAGTATTTTAAGGTCAACAGTTAGACGAGAAGCATGCCGAGAAAGTCAATAATTTTCCTGAAAATCCAACTGTTGGAGATTATCTGCTTATCAAATATCGGAAATTTGTTGCAGTACTGATACCATTTTGTTTTGTTCATGTCAGTGATTTATCAGCAATTTTCGAATTTTGTAAATTCAGACATTTCGAGATTCTGAAAATTAAAATTAAATTCTAAAATTTGGAAATTCTGAAGTTTCGAGAATTAAAAGTTCTGAAGTTCTGAAATTTGAAATTCTAAGATACCGAGTTTTTGAGATCCTGAATATCTGAAACTCTGAAATTCCGAAATTCTGAGGTGAAATTCCGAAATTCTAAAATTCTATGATTCCAAAATTTTAAAATACCGAAATTTTGAAATCCTGAAATTCCAGGTAATATGGTGGTGTACTGCATTCCGTTACAACTTTTTCCCACTTTACCAAAATTACTGGCACATGCCAGTCACTATGATCTTTGGAGCTCTGGTTGCTGGAATGACTGCTGAAGGAGCTGGAGCTGTTGCATTTCCAGTGATGACTTTAGTGCTTCATTTGGATCCAACGATAGCTAGAGATTTTTCATTGATGGGGCAGAGTATAGGTGGGTTTAAACTCAATTATCTCAATTTCTGCAAGATATACTTAGATGTTGCCAGCTAATAAAATGTTTATCATAATATCACCAACATTTTATCAATTGGCAACTTTTTGATATCTTTTATAGGAACCGAGATAATCGAGCTCAAGATGCAAGCAAAGAGTTGCGTGCTGCTAGAGGAAATATTCAGGCTACAGTAATCCCTGAAGGCTACAGTAATCCCTAAAGGCTACAGTAATCTCAACAAGCTACAGTAGTCCTTAAAAGCTACATAAATTCCTACTAGCTACAGTATTCCCCACAGGTTACAGTAGTCTCTAAAGGCTACAAAAGCCACTACATGCTTCAGTAGTTCCTATATGCCACAATGACCTGTATAGGCTACAGTAAGCACTAGAGGTTACAGTAATCTTCTTTTCCTTAGGAATGATGTCTTCCTTGGTGTGCGTCATTTTTATGAAAGTCAAGTTTGAGGCAATGGCTGTTTTATTCGGTACAGCTGGTGCAATTCCTGGTTTCATATTTGGTGTTCATTTTGTAAGAAATTTCCGAATTTCTGAATTTTAAAATGATTTTTCAGTTCGATCCTCTATTCACCGGTGCACAAAAGAAAATGATGTTCGTCTCGATTTGGACCGCCTTCGCTTTCGCCCTCGGCCTTCTAAATGCCCAGAAAAAACGTCCAACGTTTGTAAAAATCCCAGAATTCTGTTTCTGGAAAGGATTCATTTTATTCATTACCGGAATCGTGGGCGGAGTCTTTGACGCATTCGCTGGGAGTGGAATTGATATTTGCATGTTTTCCATTGTCACTCTTTTGTTTAGAGTTAGTGAGAAAACGGCGACGCCCACAACGATGATATTGAAAGGTGGGCTATTCTAGGAATCATTTTCTATTTTATTAGGTTGGCAAGTTTGACTCCGGACACGGGTGTGTTTGCTTATAACTTGAAGAAATCAAAACCTTTTTCGTACTGTTTATGTTTATTTGAAAGAGCGTTTTATGACGAGTTGTTTGATATATTGCATGCCGGGTTTTAATCAAAATTTATTAGAAAAAATCCTTTCTGAAATACTCAATCAAAATTTACTGATGTGCGCTTGTTTGTGGCACGGCTTCAAACAGTACAAAAACCATTCCGCACGCTTTCGAAAGTTTTTGTTGTGAAAGCACTATTTCTGCCACAGGTCTTTGAATGGCTTAACCGATTAAAAAACCGCGATGAAATCTTTGAGGGCAACGAGAGTGGATTTCCTCCTCCAATTGTCGATCATGATGTTCTAGAGCATATCATTGAGTCGGAAACGCGTCAAACGACTCGCGAACTTGCTCAGACGTTTGGAAGCTCTCATGGCACAGTTTTAAATCACTTGCACTTATTCGGCAAAACGAACCGCTGTGGAGAATGAACGCCACACGAACTCACCAATGCCAACAGAGCGACAAGGGTGGGGAGGGTAGGGATTTGTCTCCGCCGTGCCAAGAAATCAGGGGTTTTTTATTCAACTGTAACTGGATATGGAAAATAGACTTCTTATGACAGCACCAGAAAAAATTGAGCGTGGTTGGGTGTTGGTGAACATCCGAAACTGACCCCAAAACCAGCTTTTCGTTGAAAAAGGTGACGCTTTGTGTTTGGTGGTACAGTAAAGGCCTGGTATGTTTTGAGCTTCTGGATTTTTGTCAGTAAGACACGGAAGATCTCCCTTGACATTTGCTTAACCATTTTGGTAAAGCACTTCGTCGGAAAGGAATTGATACGATATCAGCAAAGTTGCTTCATGATAACGCCGGACCCCATGTTGAAAAGATCACATCGCAGAAAATCGAAGAGCTGGGCTGGGATGTTCTTTCTTACACGCCAGATAGTCCTGGTAGAGCTCTATAAGATTATCATTTGTTTAGCTCAATGCAGCACTTTGTGGCTCAGAAGTACTCCAAAAACAACAATAAGATCAAAAAATGGGTGGACGAGTATTTCGCATTGCAGCCAACGGGGTTCTTCTGTAGAGGCATCCATTCTATGCGTGAATGTTGGCATGAAGTTGTGAATAATAATGGTGAATAAAATTTGGATTGAGGTTATACGGTTTCAAATTTACAATGAATTGTTTGTGTACAAAAAAGTCCGGAGTCAAACTTGCCAACCTAATATATTAGAAGACGTTTGTGTTTAGGAGTGGTATCAGTGTTTGGATTTTGGTACCGAGGAGTGATGATGGGAGATATATCGGAGACGGCGTGGAAGTATTTTGCAGTAACGATTCCAGTGGTGGCCACGATGGGTGAGCTTGGAATTCTCTTACAGTAGCTCTTACAGTACGACATTAAAATTTTACACTTCGTTTGATATTTGGTTGTAGCCCGTTTTACAGTACCGGACACAAAAGAGCACACTATGACTTTTTAAATAGAGTGTAATTAACTTCGAAGTCCTACGAAAATAGTCTAGAATTGTTCAATTATTCTGAAAATGGAAGAATATACTAAACAAAAATAGGGCTTCATTTTTTAATTGACAACTCTTTTGGTGAAACGCCCCATAACAAGATATGCCAAGTGTAAGAGCTCCTCCCTTTTCCCCTGTTAGAAAAAGGGGACCACAACCTCCTTTTTTTGGAGCCTATTGTTCCACGTGGCATATCTCGCTTGGACGAATTTGAATATAAAAGTTGTCAACTACAAAATTGAAGCTCTATTTTTGTTTAGTATACTCTGAAATTTTCAGCTCCCATCGGCTCATTCCTCGGCTCTCACCTTCATCGCCAAGTTATTGCCGCTTTGATTTATATTTTGGAAATCGCCTCCTTGATTGGCTTTCTTCTTACCAACCCATCCTGGTGGCTAATTTCCATAGCTGGTATGCCAATCTCAAAACTTTCAAGTTTAAAAAAATCTATATATTTCAGTTGCCATTATTCTATTTGGCTTTGGATTTTTTACACTGATCGCGAAGTCTGGAGAGGTTTTGATGAGGAAGTCAGAGGAAAAGGATTTGAAAATTAATTTGAAGACGATTGCTTGATTGTTAACTTATAAAAAGAGCTTTTGCTTGCAGAATATTTTATTTGAAATGTATCGGAAAAGAAAAGAAATTAATAGCGAGCACGACGGCGAAGAACGGCGCTTCCACTGTAGGATCCTGCCTTCGCTGCATCGGCTCCTCCTGCGGCTTCTGGAGCAGCTTCGGGCGCTGCTGCTGGCTCCTCTCCCAATCCTGGAGTTCTTGGTGGACATGGACAATAGGCAGCATCAGCTCCTGGTGCTCCATCAGTTCCTGGCCCTCCTGGCGCTCCTGGTGCTCCAGCTCCTCCATCTTTTCCTGGTGGCCCTGGTGGCCCAGCTGGTCCTGCTGGCGAAACTGGTGCAGCCGCATCCTCTCCAGCTGGTCCTGCAGGTCCTGGTGGCCCTGGTGGTCCTGGTGGTCCTGGTTCATTAGTGCTTGTAGTTCCAGCGGCTCCTGGAGGTCCGTCAGGTCCTGGTGCGCCTGGCTGTCCATCTGGTCCAGCTGGTCCTGGCTCTCCTGGCGCTCCAGCAAGTCCTGGTCCAGCAGCGTCTCCATCAGCTCCAGCTGGTCCTGGTGGTCCTGGTGGTCCTGCATTTCCATCTGGTCCTGGGGGTCCTGGTGGTCCGGCGTCACATTTGATGCAGTTTCCTTCAGCACCCAAGAAGCTGTCGGCGACTCCAGCTGATCCGCTTTCTCCATCCTTTCCTGCCTCTCCTGGCTCTCCTGGTGCACCATCTTGTCCTGGTGGTCCTGGTGGTCCTGCTGGACATCCGGATGCTTGAGCAGCGCAATTGCATTGAGCTGCGTCTCCAGCAGTGGCATACGCGGCTCTCTTCGCTAGGATGTGTCTTCCGAAGGATGGAGATGTTTGTTCTCCTTTGACCATACGATCCCAAACATCATTGGCACGGGTTTTGAAGTGAATCATATCACTGTTGATATCGATTTCAAATTGTTGGATATCAAGAGAAATCGAGTAGAGAGTGAGCAATGAAGCGACGACGATCAGCGAGCAGCCGATCGTCGACGATAGAATGAAATAGTAGGAGGTACTGTAAGACATCAGGGGGAGATGGAAATGTGATTTATCGGGGAAAATTCGATAGGTTTTATACCACTTTTTGGAGATTTTGATCTGTTTTAAACGACTGGTTCAGATTAGAATCTTTTATTAGGAAGACGTACTTGTTGGTAAGGCTATACTCGTTTATTTTAAATGTCGAAAGTCTGCTATTTAGGAAATTCTGAAATTTCAGAAAAATTCGGAAATTCTAGAAACTTGAATTGAGAATTCTCAAAAGAAAAAAAAGTTTTGAAACTTTTTTTCTGAAAATTATTTAAAAATCGTAGCTCACCTATTATATTTTTAACTTGTTCAAAAAAACTTTAGGAATAAGAAACAACCATTTATTGACTAAACAAAATATTGAAAAAAGTGAAATTGATGAAATACAATAAAATCGAATTCTAATTAGTCATGGTGAAGAAAAAAAAGAATGGAATGCATTGGAAAAAGAAAATAAACATCAAAAAATGCCTAAAAAATAATGAAAAACAGAGAAAATAATATCACAAAGAAGATGACGGAGAACGGAGTTTGACTAGAAGATATCGTTAATTTGACCCGACTGATTTGAGATTTCTCTTGGGTGATAAACTGATAATGAGCATAGAATCCAGTTGCATCGAAGATGTCATTCGTTGAAAAAATCATTCGAAAATAGTTGGATTCCGAGAGAATTGGTCCTTTTGGAGCGGTTTTTCCACAGAATCGACGATTCGTTCGGTCGTGGGTTTGGTAGTTGGAGAAGAGGATGTAGTCACTTTGGGTCGTTTCGTCGCATCTGAAATTATTGGAATTTTAGAATATTAGTATTTCAGAATATCGGTGTATCAGAATCTCAGAACCTGATAATCTCAGAAAATTCAGATTCTCAGATTCTCAGAATTCCAGAATCACTGAATCTCAGAATCTCGCCAATGAATTGAAAAATTCAGAAATTAGATATGAAATCTCAGAATTTCAAAGCATTTATTGCCACTATTTTTCTTCAGTATTTCCAAAATTGGGTAAACTCAAAATCACAGTTTTTTTTTTCAAATTTCAAAATTATGAAAATCAGAAAATTCCAAAAATTGAGAATTCTAGTTTTTGAATGATTAAAATTTTCAAAACTCAGAATCTTAGAAATTGAAAAGTTGATCAAAATTCGATAATTGAAAAATCCGGAAATTGTGAAATTTTGAAAAAGATTTTAATGTGCCGAAAGCCTAGATTTTTGGGATCGAATTTTCCGAAATCTAAAGCTTACTTTAAAGTTTTTAAGACTTAAAAAAATACTTACTGATTGAAACCCTCAATATCAAAATATTCAAAATGAATATGCACAACTTGATCGTTTCGTCCATGGAATATATATTCACAATAAACATTCCGTGGATATAATCCTGGATAATTTGCGGACCAAAGTTTTCCGTTTGTGTGTTCTGATGAGTTGAACGAGAAGCGACATTCTGAAAAAACATTCAAAATGGCCTAGAAAATTCTCAGCCACTCTTACCTTTCCTCTTATCCACTTTTGCTTTCATATTTCCCATATTCCAATCAGTATGAAATTTGTATTCCAGCCGGAATCCAATGTCGTCGTTCGTGCTCTCCCGAATCGCTTTGGAGGACTAGAAAGTCAATACATTGCAAAAGTTAGGCCACCAACTTTGTAAGCTTGAAACTTGAATCAAATTAAAGCTATTAACTTAAAATTTTGTACTGATATTAAACAAGTTTAGGACTACAGTCTCCCTGTTCGAAAATTCAAAAAAGAATAAAAAAATTTAAAAAAAACTTCAAAAAACCTACCTTTGTGTTATATTCGAGCTGCAACAGATTAGAACTGCTCATTAGATTCGGTGGCGTCCGTTTGCCACACCATTCATCGATTCTGGAGAGTCTAGACCCGACACGTACATCTGCTGACAAGTTGTCCACTTCTGTGCAACTGCAAAAGTTTTCCGTCTTTTTCTCTCCGTTCTCCCCTCTTCTCTCTCCCCCCTCTATTGTGTATGCGTTGCGCTGGCAATGCCTCCAACCGCGTTCGTGGTGTAATGGTCAGCATGGATGCCTTCCAAGCATTCGACGGGGGTTCGATTCCCCCCGAACGCAGATTCTTTTTTACTCTTTTTTACTCACCGTTTTGTGACATTCTTATTATCTGGCACATACAGATTGAAATGTGTGAATTTTACACTGATCTTCTCGTTGGGATATCCTTGTAGAACGATTTGACACTTTGTGGGGAGCGATGAAGATGTGTATCGACCGATTTTATCCGATGACAATTGTCCTTCTTTGAAGTTTTCCGAATTCACGTTCAGCTGACAATCGGACGCGGCTTCTGCAATTTGGAAAACTAGTCAAGTTGTTGAATTTTAATTTTTAGGTTTTCAGATTTTTCTAAGCTCTGCTCCAGATTTTTGATTGTCTGCGTACTTCCCTAGCTTTCATTTCTAGGTCGTGGCCTAGATCTTACAATTAGTTTTCAAGTCATGACCTAGATTTCGGTTCTCTCGGTCATGGCCTAGATTCCAACTTTATCATGACCTAGATCTTAAAATTTAAGTCATGACTTAGATTCGAAATGTTTGTTGTGATCTAGATTTTAATTTTAAGTTCTTGACCTAGTTTTCAATTTTCAGGTCGCGGAATAGATTTTTGGATTTTCTGGGTCAAGACCTAAATTTTTTTGAAAATTAAATTCATAAAAAATGAAAGAAAAACTGCCCATGAAAACCAAATTTATGCAAATTTACGATTAATTCGAAGAATCAAACTTCAAAAGGAATTTTGAAAAAAATCGAAGAAATATGTATTTTCTAAAGCCAAACTAAAATTTTCCTAGTCCGAAATTAGATTTGCTAGGCCATCTCCAATGATTCTAGACTATTCAGAACCTCAAAAATAAGCTTACCGTGGACATGTTCAAGGAGAATGATAAAAATCACATGTAATATTTTTAGCATAAAAATTAGGTCACCCTGGTTGGGTGCAAGTGGATGGTGCAAGAATTTTGGAATATTTTGAGTTTTTTTGACTCAAGAAATATTATAATGGAATTGAAGATTTAGAAAATGATTGATGAAAATGAAAAATTTAAGGCAACAGAAGACTTAAGGAGAGGAGAATCAAGAGAAAAAAGAGGGGGAAAATTTGAAAGACCCCGCCCCTTTTTTCTTTTTCTTCTTTTTGCTCTTCTTCTTCAACTAAAAAAGAAAAAGAAAAAGAAGACAACTCACCCGGAGATTGGCTCCAAACCGCATTCGAGTACTGCAATTCGATTACGAAGCCAACAGCCTGCAACACACAACGTCTTCTGAAGTAGAAGAAGAGGTCCCCCCATCTTTTTGGGGGAGGACTAAAAAAGAAATTGGCTCTTCAGGAGACAGGACTAGGTTGAAGGAGGACACAACAACAAGGGAAGAAAAAACTCATCAAAGTTTTTAGTTTTTGGAGTAGGGGGATCAGGTTTTTGTAAACGGAAATGGGTTTAATGGGTTGGACGACCAAAGTTTTGGTTAATCTGACAATTTGTGAGTGGATTGGAGGGAAATTAGATAGATTTGGGATTCTGGAAACTTGGAAATTAAGAATCCTGGAATCCTGGGAAATTTTCAGAATTTCATAATGCTGGCTTACCCAGACTCGGAACACCAACTAATCTTAGAACTTCAGAATTTCAGACTTTCATAGAATATCAATTTTTCGAAGTTCCGAATTTTTAAATAGATCAGAATTTTCTGGACTTTTTTTGAAGTTTTAAATGAATTTATGGTTTTTCTGGAAATTCCGATTTAAGACTAATTTGAGCATTTTAAGATTTTGAAATCTCAAAATCCGGAATCTTACTATCAATTTCAGAAGTGCCCGGTTTCAGAATTTCAGAATTTCAGAATATTAGAAAAATTACATTTTCAGCGCCTAGTTTTATTTACATCCAAAGATCAAAAAAAGTTTAGACATTCGTTCCAAATGCTGTCAATCAACATCGTTGATGTCATGAAGCGCGGAACTTTTTTTTCCGGATCTTTGTCTGGACCGATTTTTTGTCAATTTTCAAAAAACAGTAGGGAAATAGAATTTGAATTTCGAAAACGCAATTTTGGTATCCGGTGGACGAATGACCGAGAGAGTGTTTTCTAGTCTCCGACCAGCCCGCGAAAATTTCACATTCGAATTTTTCATAGTTTTTTTTTGATTTCCGACAGTGTTCTCGAGAAAAATGGTCGATTTTTCCTTTATCGCTCATCCACTCGTCCACCACATACTACTTCAAAAAATCTCGCTTTTTTGGTGCGGTTTAATCATTTTAGGGATTTCTGATCGATTTTTTTTTCGAAAATTTCATGTAATTCGTTTTCTCACTCAATTATCCCATAAGTGACTTTCAGATGAATGTGTTTTGCTCTAAAATTGCTCACAATTGTTTTCTGATGTCTCCTAATTAGCCTAAAAAGCCAAAAACGTCGTCAGCAAAATCCCACGGGTGTTTTTATCCTCTTTGTGTTTCTATTTTGATTTCATTCTCTACTTTCCCTTTGTTTTTTGGTTGTTTTTATGTTCAACATTAGTTGCCAATTATATTTGTGTTTTCTTGAGGGTTCGGAACTTTTTCTTGATAATCTTTGAGCAAGTTTATCTTGGTTACTGTAAAAGACATCAAAAAGTTGTCAACTAACAAAATATGTGCCACTTCACAATGAACATACTGTTAGTTGATCATTTTTTATATCTTTCACAGAAAACTAGAGAAATTGGCTTCACCTAGGCAAAGTACCGTATTCTCTCCAACTACGTGCTCTTTGAGCTCAATTATCTCAAAGACGACAGTATCTTCGTTCGAGATCCCCCGTCAACCAAACCCCCACAAAAATGGTTCCAAGGAAAAATCCAAAAATATAACTATTTTTCAAAAACAATTCTTCTTCCATCTGTCTCCTGTCACCCTAAAAAAGTACAAAAAATGCGCGAACCCGTTCAACATCGTTATTCCCGGCGGAGAAATAGATCAAAAGCGAGGAGGTCGACGAGACGTAAATTGATTTCTGCACGGACGTCACCATTTCGATGAGACGTTTCTCGAATTTGCCCTCGACAGATTCGAAAATTTGAAGAATTGCGTCACGTCCAATGTCCATTACAATCGAGTTAATGACAATCTGGAAAAGCGCTCTATTGAGACGAAGAGATTTCATCAGCTTAGAAAAATAGTTTTTCCTTTTACAATTTTTCTGAAAATTTCAGAGTATACGAAACAAAATTAGAGCTACATTTTTGTAGTTGACAACTTTCTTACTAAATTCCATTCTGATGAGATATGTCGTTTTACCTTGATTTGTTGGATTGCATAATAAAGTTGTCAGCTACAAAAATTTAGCTCTAACTTTTTTCAGAGTAGTCGGACATTTTCAGACAAGTCGAAAAGTTCCTTTTTTAGGATTCCAAACTCAATTATTTTTCACTGACATTAATTCACAGGAACTCAAAAATTTGTGAACTACTTAAAAATCTGATCGCGAGAGAACAAAAATTTAATAGAACCAGTTATGAAATTTAAATTAAAGGCTCATACCTGAAATCCTTTTCTTTGTGGAATATGATAGGTGCAGTTGACTTTCGACGGATAGTAGTAGGGATATTGGGGAGAATAGATGATAGCCTGAAAAGTATGAAATTTTAATGATTCCGTCTATTCAGAAATTTCTGAAAACTTTGAAAAAATCTTGAATTCATGCTCCAAATAGAAGGTTCTAGAAACTGTTGGAGAAATAGAAGGTTCTAGAAACTGTCGCTTTTAGATTTCACGAAATTCCTACATCAGAAATCGAAAATTTATATCTTGGATTTCCAAACTCTCCTACTGTAGAGACTGTAATAGAAAAAAGATCTTGGAGGGTGTAAAACAAACCTAGATTGAAAAGTTCACATTCACAGAATTTTTCATAGATTCCCATAGATTCCTAGTTTTTCAGCTATTTGCTGATTTCTGAAAGACATTCATTTTAGCCCATTTTAGTACATAGAATGTGAAAAACAGGCGTCTTTGAAATCTGCTAATAGCTGAAAAAGTAGGTATTTTCAAAACCTGAGTGAGAAGTTTCCAACCTGGGTCTGTTTTACACCCTCCAATACTTTCTAAGTGACCGGAAACTTGACAGCCTAGCTCCAGACTTTTGAAAATCCACAGACTTGGTTAGTTGACCATTTTTTAAATATCTCTTACAGGTACCAAGATAAATTCGCTCAAATTTAAAGTCCTGCTATTACAGATTGCACCAAAATTACAAAAAATCTCCTTCATACCTTCTGTTTCTCAACTCGATAACTACACTCTGCCATTTCCACGGCATCACTTGTGAAATTTCTCTTCGGAATCGCCAAAAACGATCCCCGAAATCCGCGCGACGCCTCCTTGGCACTCGTAATTTGTAGAAGAAAGTGCTGCTCTCTGAAGCGACGAAAATTTGTTGGGTTTTTTTCTTTGTCCTCTTTTGGACCCTTTTTTTTTGGACTCACTTTGAAAAGAATTGTCGTCCCGACGAGATTTCTTTGCCACAAAATTCGAAATCGGCTCTTTCGCCGAATTCGATCAACCCGTCTATTGAATGGTCGTAGAGCATAATTGACGACGAGCAACTAGAAGTTTTTTTTTTGAAATCGAAGTTCAAACGTTTCGGTGCTTACACTCCAATCCGTGGTGGTAGTTGAAAGACATCGAAGGTTAGACGAATGATGTGGTCCGGTGGTGCCTGAAGAAAAAACTAGGATTTGAAAAATCGAAAAATTTCCGAAATTCTAAAGTTCTGAAATAAAACTCCTAGTAATCGAGTTTGAAAAAATCGAAAATCTCACAATTAGAATTTCTAAATCATATTCGAAATTCTCCAACCTTTTTTTTATATTTGCCTATTTCGAGCATTTCCAGATTTCGAATTTCAGAAAAAGATTTAGAATTTCCGAAATCTCAAAATCCCAGAAATACAAAATTTCTGGATATTTCAATTTTTCTGATATTCAACCATTTTTTTGAATTTTCAGGTTATTCGGTTTTTCCCATTTGTAGTATCAAGAATTTTTACGTTTCAGAATCTCAGAATCTCAGAATCTCATAGTTTCGGAATTTCAGAATTTCAGAACTCCGAAATCTTAGAATCCAAGAATTTTAGAAACTCCAAAGTTCATAATCTCTCGAAATACAAAAATTCTTACCTGAAAATGATAAAACAGACATGGTACACCTTCCAAGGGTGCCGGAAATTCGGGCGATTGAAAGTTTCCACTAGTGACATTGAATAGAACACATTTGCATTCGTGTTCGGATGAGCTTTCCGAGAGTTTTGAGAATATCAGAAGAGGTAGAAGGAGATTCTGGAGCAGATGTTCGACGGCGGCTCGACGAAACATTCTGATGATGGAAGAGTTCAGAAGACGTCATCTCATCATACAAAACCTGCAAAGGGGACTAATTTCATTCATTTTGGAACATTCCGGAAATTGAGGTTGAAATAAGAGAAGACATGATGATGATGGTGTAGAAGTATTGAAAAGAATGGAAATGGGATGGATTAAGGAAATGAGAGCAAACAAGGAAAAGTAGGAGAAAAAGAAAGAGAATTAGGAGGATAAGGATAATGAAGTAAATGGATGGGGACGGATAATAGAGGAGGGATCCCGAGATGGGTCCCAAAAATTTGGATCTAAAAATCTATGATTTTTGTTTTTAGAAATTCTGAAATTCTGAAATTCTGAAATTTTGAAATTCTGAAATTCTAAATTCTGAAATTCTGAAATTCTGAAATTCTGAAATTCTAAAATTCTGAAATTCTGAAATTCTGAAATTCTGAGATTCTGAGATTCTGAGATTCTTAGATTCTGAGGTTTTGAAATTCTGAGATTCTGTTAAAAATTTTTTGAGTTTCTGAAATTCTAAATATCGGAAAAATAAAAAAAAAATAAACATTCTGAAATTTATATCCAAAATTTCAAAATAAAAATCCGAAATACTCTGAAATTTGAAATCTCAAAGTTCTCAAAAGTTTAAATTTTAGAGTTCAGAACCTCTGAATTTCAAAATTCAAAAAGTTCCGAAATCCGAAATCTCAAAATGCTGAATATTAAAAGTTGAAAACTGGGAAAAAGTCGAAAATTAGGAATTTACGAATTCAGAAAACTTGAATGATTAAAAGTCAGGAAATTCGAAATTTCAAGAAATTCAGGAAAATCTTAAATACAAAAACTCAGACATTTTTTTTTAATTCTTTAGTTTGGAATTTAAAAAAAAAACTCCAATTTCTCGGCCAAAATACAAAAAGTTCAAAAACTGAAAATCCGAACTTCTCCAAAAAATCTAGTCTAACATCACCAAAAAAGTTATATTTGAAATATTTTACGACATACTTTACAACATCTTCAAATATCAAACTAAAATCCGACGAGCCAATAAAAATAGAACATCAAAATCCGCATTTTGTAAATAGCATCATCATTTAACACATAAAGAAAACAAAAAAAAATAGAAAATCGAGAAAAAAAAGAGAAGATATTGCTCAGGGAGCAAAGAAAAAAGCGAACAGACAGATAAAATGTTTTTGTCTTCTCGTTTTTTGTGTTGTAAAAAGTATATATAGATTTCTATGATCTCTCTATAACAGTATTGAACTAAAAAAAATCAGAAATTCCGAATTAAAAAAACAGGATTTCAAATAAATTCCGAAGCGTCTAAATGTGAAAGTTGGAGAGATTCCAAAACTTTCAAAAAATTAAATTCTGAAATTCAGGAATTCAGAACTTCAGAAATTCAGAGCTTCATAACTATCAAAATTCTGTGGTTTTACGTTTTACAAAATCTGAACACTGACATGCTCTTTTCATTTCAAAAGTCTTTTTACACATGCTCAAAAAGTGTCACATATGAATAGGAAAAGAGGAGAGAGATAAGAGAAAGAAAAAGGGCTCAAATGTTGCAAAAAGAAAAAGAAGAAGTACAAGAAAATGATGAAAGAGGAGTAAGAAAGAGAAAAATAAGGACAGTGTTGTTGTTGGGATTAGTGGAAATTTTTTTGGTAGAAGACAGAAGAAGACAGAGAATACATTGGAAAAGGACAGAGCCCTAGTAGGAGTCTCTAGCAGTCAGAATCTTGGAATTCTCTTATCAGAATTTAAAATCTTAAACTTCTTTTAATTCAGATATTTTTCTGATCTGTTAATTTCAAAATGAAGCCATTTTGATGCTTCAGAACTATCTTTTTTGGGATGGAAAAAAACCTGAATTTTCGAAAATTTTCAATTTTAGCCATGAATTAAAAAATGTCATTTTTTTTGTAATCCGGGTTTTACGAATTTTTGCGTTTTTTAGAATTTTCCAAACTTTCCCGAACTCCAAGGATTTATAATCATTCTGAGTTTCTTAGTTTCTGAATTTTGAAGGTTTAAAATTTTGAAATATTGAATTTCAGAATCTAGGATACTAGATTCTCAAAATCTAAGAATCAGAATCTCAGAATCTCAAAATATCAAATCATATTCGAATCCTAACGTTCTAGGTTCTCAAAATTCTACATTTTTTGAAAATTCAGAATCTCAGAAGCTTCGAAACTTAATGTTCAAGATTCTTTTAATTTGGAAGAAAGAAACTACAGTAACCCTCCTTTTTTTCTCCTTTAAAGGTGGGGGGACAGGAGATTTTTCGTAGGATTTTTGTAGCCAGAGTATGCATTCTACCGTGACGGTGTACAACGCTTAATGTCACTCTGCGTACAGCGGTCGTCCTCGCCTTTATGTATGCAATCGGGCGCAGGCTGCCTCTTTGCCCGCGTGGCTCAGTCGGTAGCGGCGCCGCACTCTCAATCGTCGCCCCCACAAGTTCAACTCCTCGAGGGGCGTATTTAAACGGAATTTCGAGAACATTATTTTTTTTCATGTCCCCCCTCCTTTAAAAAATCTCCCATTTCAATCTGACAACTCACATAAAAAAGTGAGGAAAATAGACCCATCATGAAACGTTTATAACAAAAAAAAGGAGTCCAAAAGTCAGTCAGTCATTCAAAAAAGATGTGAAAAAGTGATATATATGAGAGTGGTAGTTTTGAGGCAAATGGACCTCGACAAGTAGGACAACAACAACAAAAAGATCCTCATTTTGCTACTCCAGAAGACGTTACGTCTTCTGAATATGTCAAAAAAAAGAAGAAGTGCTAAAAATATGTATGCGACAACGTCTGGGAAGCTCCGCCCACTTTTCGACGCCCTCCGAACTTCTTCTTTCTTTCGGGAGCTTCCAGAAGAAGAAGACTTTAATGGGTGCCTTGAGAAATATGGATGAGAGAGTGGGAGAGATTGAGAGACGCAGAGAGATTTTTGGGGACTTGTCAAAGTGGACGCTTCTTCTTTTTCTAACAATGAATTAGTACGCACTTGCCAATTTTATTGGAAGAAGGAGGAGTTGGGATAGAGAGAAGGAAAAAAAGAGGAAGGAGATTTATGACACGTGGCGCACTTTTTTTTAGGTTAGGATATTTTAAAAGGTTCTGAGATTCAGAAATTCAGAGTTTCAGAGATTTCAAGATTCCAGAATTTATAGAATTAAGAGTTCTGAAACTGTAGAATTTCGATCAGCCTCTAAAAACAGAGCTCCAAAATTCTGAAATTCCGAGATTTTAAGAATTTCAATAATTCTCTAAAAAATTCTGCAAAAATGGCGAAATTTTTTGGAAAACATAAAAAACCCTTTTGAAAACTCAAAAAAAAAAACTTTTTTTCTATAATACTATTGTTTCCCTGAAGTTCTGATCATATTTTAAATATTCAGAAATTTCAATATAAAACCCCAAATTATGAAAAACAGAAATATCATCTGTTGACTATTCTAGTCAAAAATTACTCCAGAATGTTTCGATTTGTCTGAAAAGTTTTCAATATTCTAAGAATAAAAGAGCTTCATTTTTGTAGTTGATAACTTTTCTGTGGAAATCCAACGGAACGAGATAAAGCAGTGACTCCACTTCAGCGCTTATTTTCGACCCTTTATTGGTTTCAAAATATCTCATCCGAACGGATTTCGGCAGAATAGTTGTTAATCACAAAAACGAAGCTCTATTTTTGTTTAGTATACTCTGAAATTTTCCAACAAATTGGAAAATTCTAGACTACATTTTTAGGACTTGTAAATTAACTTTTCTATACGGAAAAAAATTATAAATTGGTATTTTTTATCCCCGACTTTGATAAAAATTTCGTGTTTCTAAATAATCAGGTTAAACTGTTCTTATAGTTGAAATATGGAAATTTTTGAATACCGTAAAGCCTGTATTAGAAAGGCTTTCTAATAGAAGGTCCCCTCCGAGAATCCAGAGATTCCAGATTCAGAAAAAAAGGATAAAATGTTCCGGTCAGGAGCTACCGTAACCCAAATGAAATTTGGTCATAATATTTCTCAAAAATGGGAACGAATTCAAAAATTTGAAGTCTCTTGCTTTCTGCATGATCCTGACCCCATGAGGAGGAGCCGAAAATTGGTTTAGTGTCAAAAAAGAAGAAGAAGAGGGGTGGGACGAAGATTGTTGAATAAGAAAGAGACGATGTTGTCAACACCCCCGGAAAAAAAGAAGAAGAAAAAGAAGAAGACGTCGTTTCTGGAATCCAAGAAGAGGAAGAAGAAGACGACGTGTGAGTTATGATGTCGTAATAAGTTATGTGTACAACTCGAAAAAACTTTTTCTGAAGTTTTCCGAAAGAGGGACCTCACAGTGCCACTTATCCCCGGATAAAGTACGTGGGAAAAACCCTTCTTATTTTTTTTCGTCGATGACTTCTTCAGAATTTAAAAGTCTGAAGACGTCGAGGTGAGAAAAAAAATAGTGGAAAAGTAGAAAATCTGGGGGACGGAAACGGATAATTGCCGGCTTTGTGGAGGAAATGGGAAAGGCACTTTTTCGGGCCGGAGAAGAACTTTTTTGGGAAACTAAAAAAATTTTGTGGATAAAGAGAAAGTTTAAGTTTAGAGATGTTTGAGATTCATGAAAGTTCAGAAATGCTGAATTTCAGAAAAGATTTGTAATTCGAGATACGGTATTTTGATGGTTTCGAGACTTGGAAATTGTAGATTTCAAAATAATCTAAGATTTAAAAATTAGAAGAAGATAGAATCAAAGGTCTAGGGTTTTGAGATTTTGCGAAATTGGATTTTGGAAGATGAAGATTTTGAGAAGAATATTTTGTTTCGCAGTTTCTGAGATTCAAAAATTCCAAAAATTCTGAAATTCAAAGATATTTAGAAATTCAAAGAAGTTCAGAAATTCAGAAATTTAGAAATTCAAAATTTCTGAATATCAGAGATTCGGAAATTCAGATGTTTAAGTTTTGAAATTTTCAGGAATTCGTAACTTCAGGAAATTGGAAAAATTTCACATTTTCCGATAGATTTTTTTTAAAAATTTACTTTCATTCGCTTCAGCACCGCAAAAAAGGGCTAGAACTCATGAATAAATCTGTGCAGTATCACATGAAACTCCGAGAAAGTAAACACTTCGTATAATTTATTCATTGATTATCTTCTGAAAAAATTGCTCATATTCAAAAAATGCTATATTATTGAATGTAAAAGCAAGAATGTGAAAGAAGGATGGGATTAGTGGAGAGTGGAAGGAAAAACCAATCAACGATGGCAATTCTGACTCATAAATGAGTGTTTTGTAAACTACTCGGAAGAAGACAAGAGACAAATTGGTGACAACACGAATTCTTGTTTTTTGAAAATTGAAATGTGTAAAGCGCACCTGAAATTTGAAAGATCCGCGAATCTGCTATCACAAGGAACATCAACAAAAATCACCTTCACTTCATCTAACGAGGATACTATAGAAAACATCGAGAAGACTTTTTTTTGCACCGAAACAGGATCAATCAATTTCTTCGCAAATACACAATTCTTGAGATTTTTCTATGTAGGCTGCGAAGGGAAATCATTGGATAATTCGATACATATTTCTCTAAATTTCCCTCTTCTGAATTTTAACTTTGATATCGTAAAGAATTTTAGTTCCCATTTCTTTTTTTGGATCTAATTATAAGGTGCTGGAGGTCGATTCATCGTTGTTTGTTTGTCATGTTTTTTTTTCTGACAATTTTCGAAATTTTACATAAGATGAATGGAATAAACACATTTATTTGAATACATTAGAAACAACAATTGTAAAAGTGCAGAAAAATCGAAAAAGAATGTTTGACATACAGTACCGGTCAATAGGATATACAAAAATGTACTTTCCAGTGAATTTTCGGCCCTTCTAACCATTTTCATGAGTCTGGGCCTTGCTTGTCAAGTTTCCGATCACTTTTAAAAGTTTGGGAGGGTTTAGAACAGAGGTAAATTGGAAACTTTGCATACACAGACTTTTTTGAAAATCCCTAGATTTCAGTTATTTGTCGATTTCTGAAAGACGGCTGTTTTAAAACAATTTCACGAACCAAAAACAACTGAAAAAAATCGTTTTTTATTTCTTATTGATCGGTACTGTATGTGAAGAGATTTGGAAATTGATGAAACTTAAGAGACTCGTTTAGTATCGGGTTTAAAGCATCTATAACAGGAAGAAAGAACAATGAATAGTACGAGGCCGAGCACAACACCAATCTCTGTAAATAAGACAATAAAAATGAGAGTTGTTCCGTTATAGTCAGATATTAAACATTCTTCACAACATTCTGGACAATCGGAACAGCAATCGTTTCCATAGAGTGTAGAACAGCTTTTGTTTACCTGAAATGAGTATTTCTCACCATTATTATTTCCTCCATTTTTTCTCGATGTTTTACTCTCTAATTCAAATACATTCTGTTCAATAAACAATCACAATTACAATTGAAATAACAATTAGAATTCGCCTTACCAAATTATATTTAAAGTAGCTGTTATGGTAATACCATTTCAAATCAGCACAAGTCTTTTCACTCTCCAAGCTCTCCTTTTTTTCAATTATTACAGGTGTTTTCGTCTCTCCATAAACACGAACCGAATGAACACAAGTCATTTCAGGGTCTCCATAATTTTCACGGAATCGAAGTTGGACTTTTCCAACTAAAGGCACATCGAGATGAGAGGAAATATTACAGAACTGTTCAGTTCCACTTGGTCCAAATTCACTGTATTCACAGTTCGATACTAATGGTTTCCAGTTTTCGCAATAGAAATCAAGACACGCCTGAAAAAATGATCAATAAGTTCTTGTAACAATGGAATAATATACTCACCACAACATCATAAGTCCTTGGAGCATCACTCGGAATCAGTCCATGCCATTTCGAATGTTGATATGATACAGAAATTGGTTTGACATATTTGCCGAGATTTATAGTGAGAACTGGATTGTGTTCATTTGAACACCACGCTTTATCTGCTGGTGGTTGAGGACGGTCGAGTAGAACAAGACTAGATTGATCAAATCCAATGAGTGGATTCAAATTCGAACTCGAAGAATGAGCACTGTCCACAGATGCTCCGTTTAGGTAATCGGCTGCATTGAACAATCGAAATGGTTCTTTTTTGGAAATAGAAATATTCAGATTGAGAGGAGGAGTGATTAATTCCTCAGTTTCAGATCGTCTCGAATCATTAATTGTTTCCATTTTCATATTCTTCAATACATCAGCGATTGATTGTTCTAGAGGTTTTGTATTCAAATCGAACTGATTTCTCTCCTTATTCAGTTTTCCCGTAGCCACTTCTCTTCCCAGAATACTAATTTGAGATTTCATCGAGGAGACCTATAAAAATACCTATAAAATATAAACTCAAGTTCAAAAACTTACCATTTCAATAACCTGGTTATTCTGATTGGATATAGTTTGTAGTCTGTAGAAAATCACGACCAAAGATATGAAGAAGAAGGTTCCCATGGTCATATACTGACGAATGCGAATATTGAACCAATGATACCTGGAAGAAAGTCAAATAATTAGATTCTCTTTCAAATTTAAAACTCTTACCATATTTGTTTTTTCGAAGTCTGTTCTTCATCAACAAATGGAAGTTTCTGAGGAACTGGATTCGGAGTAAAAGCATTAGAGCCATCATTTGGCTTTTCTTTTGTTATATGTGTGGGAAGCATCGTGTTTTAATTTTAAAACTGTAGAAAACAACGCATAGAGATTATCGGAAATCCAATGTACAAGAAGAGGGACCCCTCAATTCTGAATGCCTTCTCTCTTTCTCTGTATCTCTTCAAATGGTCCTCCGGTCAATACTCGCACTGTTAGTGCAACGGTGCACGTTTGCATCACACGAGAAGGCGGCAAATTGATTTTAGCTCTATCGATTTTTGGTTTTTTTGTGTGTACCATCGATATTCTATATGTTTTGTTTCCTGTAGATTCAAAAATGATTCTTACTAAAACGAACCTACAAGGGAAGCCTTCCATATGTTACCCGGGGATTCTGATGAAACCTATAGGAAACGGTAGTACACAAGCTAACTAGAACAACCACAAAATTATAGCGGCCCGTTTGAAGGTCTGTTGAAATGACAGGGCATTTTATGATTTTTCGCGAGTTTGGAGTAGGTACCCTTCGAGCGACCATAACTTTTTCCATTTTTATGCTAGACTTTCAAACTTTTTTTTATTCAAAAGGTGAGGGATTGACACACATTTAAGTCAACTGCACCCAAGCTTCATCATCGAAAGGAAGTCCAGGAAAATAGAAAATGTGCAAATTTCGAGTACCAACGAATTCAAAAAATGCCAATTTTTGAAAAAACGTCTCCGGGGGATCATGTCTATCAGATTTCTCAGGACGAGTAACATACATATACATGTTCAAATATAGGTCGAGCCTTTGAGTTACGAGACTTATTTCAATTTTTTTCAAAAAAATTTGAAATTCATGTACCCCTATACATGCATTTTTGTTGAAATTTTTTTCAATTTTCGAAAGTTCTCTTTTGTGTTTTTGAACATTATTTTGTTGCTTCTTTATATTTTCATTTGATTCTTATAATTTTTCAAAACTTTTTTTTTTCAACAAAAATGCATGTATAGGGGTACATGAATTTCAAATTTTTTTTGAAAAAAATTGAAATAAGTCTCGTAACTCAAAGGCTCGACCTATATTTGAACATGTATATGTACGTCACTCGTCCTGAGAAATCTGATAGACATGATCCCCTGGAGACGTTTTTTCAAAAATTGGCATTTTTTGAATTCGTTGGTACTCGAAATTTGCACATTTTCTATTTTCCTGGACTTCCTTTCGATGATGGAGCTTGGGTGCAGTTGACTTAAATGTGTGTCAATCCCTCACCTTTTGAATAAAAAAAAGTTTGAAAGTCTAGCATAAAAATGGAAAAAGTTATGGTCGCTCGAAGGGTACCTACTCCAAACTCGCGAAAAATCATAAAATGCCCTGTCATTTCAACAGACCTTCAAACGGGCCGCTATAATTTTGTGGTTGTTCTAGTTAGCTTGTGTACTACCGTTTCCTATAGGTTTCATCAGAATCCCCGGGTAACATATGGAAGGCTTCCCTTGCTAGATCCAAATGATGACAAGAACAGCCCATTTGTTGTTGAACAGCCGATTTCGAAAAAGCAAATATGGTAAGAAGTTTTTTAAAATCTAATTTTCATAAATATCCTTTAGGCATCAATGGCTCAATGTCCGCATTCGTCAGTATATGATTCTGGAAATTTTCCTTATAGTTTCTTTAATTATAGTTCTTTGCAAGCTACAGACTATATCCAATCAAAACAATCAGGTTATTGAAATGGTCAGTTTTTGAACTTGAGTTCATATTTTGAAGATTATTATAGGTCTTTTCAATGAAATCTCAAATTAGTATTTTGGAAAGTAAGGTAGTTTTTGGAAAACCAAATGAGGAGAGAAATCAGTTTGATGAGAAAACGAAACCTCTGGAACAATCGAATGTATTGATGGATTCGAAAATACCAATGGAATCAGTTATTAAAAACCAACATCTAAACCTGAGGAAAGAACTCTTCTTCTCGATCGGAATGCTTCAATTTTCAAAGAACATTTTCGATTATTCAATGCAGCTGATTATTTAAACGGAGCATCTGTGGACAGTTCTCATTCTTCAAGTTCAAATTTGAACCCACTCATTGGATTTGATCAATCTAGTCTTGTTCTACTCGACCGTCCTCAACCACCACTCAGAGAATTTTTGGCGTCGAGTGGCGTGTTCCCGGCGCCTTCGTGGCTATTAGCCGAGGAATTCGGCTATTAGCCCATGTTTTTGGCTAATAGCGGGCAAAAACGGCTAATAGCCAGCTCGGCAGCCATCCGGCGTCTAAGCGGCTCCTAGAACCAGCGACTCCTGGTGTGGCAGCTACAATCCAGGTCCGCGATTAGCGCGATTAGGCGGCGATCAGCGCACCTACACCGCGAGCGCAAGGATCTGATTGACGCCACTCGTCATTCCTGGCGCATTAATTATTTTTTATTTCTTTCTGGCCTATTTTTTATTCGATTTTTACAAGTATTATTCAACTCTATGGAATCCCAGCTAAAATGGAGCTGCCGATGCGTACTGTAAAGAAAATGAGTAAGTGCTATAATAAGTTTGCCGTAAAAATATGATATTTCAGGAAAGAATGACACAAATCTACGGAAATTTCGATTCTGTTGGATGATATTTCGATTCTGTTGGATAGATGAGCATGTAAGGGGAGAAGATTATTTAGACGAATTGAGAATATAAAGGTAAGCACTTATTCATTTGATTTTTTTCCTAATACTCACATTTTCAGACCTGACATACGGACGTTCCACCTAAGCTTCAATTGGATTCAGTCAAACCCGGTTAGTATCATCAAATAGGCTTTTCAAATAACTTTTTTCCATAATTCAGAAAACCAAGCTCAATCGAAGAGAGGGCAAGAGCCAGGATCATTGAGAATCAGCTACACTACTTTCATCAATCTTATCCTGAGTTCGTCCCTCGCTATGTCACTCCTTTCGATCTCTCATTTCGATACTTCGCTCCCTCATTGTTCTACTAACTTTTATCATCTCTTTTTTGTAACTCTAATTTCATTCACATTTTTATTTATTTCATCGTTATGCTTATATGTATTTGGATTATGTTAATGTAATAAAGAGCACCATATATCAAATTAGTGGGATACCTATTTTCTAAGTAAGCCAACAATTCATTTAGAAGCGTATTTGGCGCTATTTTACGCTTCCCAACTACGGTATTGCGCCCATAAGCGGCTAATAGCGGCGTGAAACGGCTAATAGCGGTGCAAAACGGCTAATAGCGGAGCAAAATGGCTAGGCGCGACATGCATGTCGCGCCTAGCCGTTTGGCTCCGCTATTAGCCGTTTTGCACCGCTATTAGCCGAAAAATTCTCTGAGCAGCAAATAAAGCGTGGTGTTCAAGTGAACACAATCCAGTGCTCACTATTAATCTCGCCAAATATATCAAACCAGTTTCTGTATCATATCAACATGCAAAATGGAATGATAAAATTCCAAACAGTGCTCCAAGGACTTTTGATGTTGTGGTGAGTATATCATTTCATGGCTACAAGAACATCGTAATTATTTTCAGGCATGTCTTGATTTCTATTGCGAAAACTGGAAACCATTAGTATCGAACTGTGAATACAGTGAATTTGGATTGAGTGGAACTGAACAGTTCTGTAATATTTCCTCTCATCTCGATGTGCCTTTAGTTGGAAAAGTCCAACTTCGATTCCGTGAAAATTATGGAGACTCTAAACTGACTTGTGTTCATTTGGTTCGTGTTTATGGAGAGACGGAGACACCGGTGAAAGTTGAAAAGAAGAAAAATTTGGAGAGTGAAGAGATTTGTGCTGATTTGAAATCATATTATCATAACAGCTACTACTTCCAATATACATGGGTAAGTTGAATTAGATAAATTAACTGATAAAAAAGTCTCATTTTCAGGCGAATAAGAGCTGTTCTGCACTCTATGGAAACGGCTGCTGCTCCGATTGTCCCGAATGCTGTGAAGAATGTGTCATAACTGATTATAACGGAAATAATATCATGCTTATTATCTTTATATCAGTATTGGGTACTTTCTCGTTTTTCACCGCAGTATTGCCTCTCGTTTGTGGAATTCCTCTGCTCATTGTACTTTGTTGCATCGAGTGTTGCAAACGGAAAAGACAATGATTCGTTTATTTTCCCTTTTTTCCATGTACTTAATATTTGTCGAAAACATCTCCATGGTTTTTTTTGCATAATTTCAATTCGCCCCATCTCAACGCTGTACTCTTTTGTGTATAATTTTGTTCTCTCTCGAGTCACATGTTCATTCATCAGTTCCCAAGATTACCTTTTCCCCATATAACCTCTCTCTTCTTTTTATCCCCTTATAATAGCTCACTGCACGAGTAGCATTCTTCGAGTTCTTGTGATGTTGCTCTACAAGCACCTCCCGAGCAGCACGCCTGGTTGTCTGATTCGCAGAGCTGTAAGCAAAATTGCAGTTGACGGAAGATTGTAAACTTTTTGTGATGGTTAGTGTGTGAACTTCAACTTGATCCCATATTCTCCTGGGGCGAATCCTAGGTCTTATCAATTCAAGCAGGTCGTCTTATGTAGATGTGCAAAGGAAAGAACGAAGGGAGAAAAAGTGAGAGGTGCTCAAACCTAGTTCCCAGGAACCAAAAACTATGAAGTAACAGCTTCTGAGGCTGAAAGGTGGGATAGGAATGGGCAAAATGGGGAACGCAAATATTCCCGAAAGAGGAGGAAAGTTATTAATAACTGATGATGTGTATAAAAAGCTGCTCGCCTATCCTATGAAGAATCCCTTTATGATGAGCCAGTTAGCACACCTCAAACTTGGGTAATTAAACCTTTATTATAACATAAAAGATTTGAACAAGTAAACTAAAAAGTAACAAGAAAAAAGGGGGAAGAGGAGAAAGGCGCGTTTGCAACTTCTCTCAACAGAAGCGGGTTCTGTCCCTAGCAAGAAGGGGGGGACAAAGGTGGGAACGGGAGGCGGAGCTTCAAGCCTCAACAAAGAAGTAGATAAAACAAATATTAAAGATAAAATAATTCTCTCATGATGAATCATGGAGAAGGGGAAAAAAGATATGAATTTCTTGGGATTTCATATACTAGGGGCGGGGCCAAGAGAGGGGATAATAAACTCGAAAAATGGCTTAATCTTGGACTTTCGGTTCCACTTGGTCGCAGGTTGAGAGGTAATGGTTCCGTTGGGAGCAGTACCCACAAACTTTTGGCCTGCACCAATGGATCCCTCTTTCTCCGAGAACGGAGAGGCAGTTGATGCACTAATTGGCCACACATGTCCGTCTTGTGGCCGCTTTTCCTGTAATTAAATCCTTATTACATTGAACAGGCAAAAGACAAAAAGCGGTGATGAGCATGCACAAGCATAGTGTTCTTCCACGAAGCAGTCTGTTGAAGAACAGAGGTACTCGGATGAATCCATATATGATCAATTTGATGATGATCCATGTGGCTTTGAAGAGTCCTTTCAAGAATTTTCTTCCAGCTGATGAAATGCAGGAGTAGGTGAGCAGAAAGATGATTCCTGTGGCGAAGATAATTGTGATGACTGACTTCATGAATGTGAAGTAGCTGTCCATCAAATGTTTGATGTCGGGCAAGTTGATCTCGTTGAACACAGTTGTGTTTCCAGCGATGAGCCTGTGAAATTTTGTGCCGTACTTATATCGCACAGAACCATTCCAAAGCTGAATAAGCGAACTCTCTCAAAATCTGATTAGAAGAGTAGCTCATTACTCAAACTCTTTTTGTGAACAAAAATGTGTTCCTCACATGCTTCTTCTTGCTAAATTCACCACAAATCGAATTTGGATTTGTAAAACTTACCGAAAATTTTTATCTCAATGAATTTCTAGATGAACTTTCAGGAATAATCAGAAAAAATAAAGAAGAGAGACTGCCATTCAGAAGGCTGTCTAGGAAGGCGAATGACTGGAGATGGAGGAAAAATGAGTGAAAGAAAAAGAACAAGAGACTTAGAGAAACTGTTAGTGCCGGTCAGAATCACTTTTGTTGGTAATGTTTTTCTAAGCTATGATTCATCAATCCCTGTAAAATTTCTCTTTGTATTTATTCACTCTTTCTCTCTATGTCTCCCATGTTCCTCTTTTCTCGTTCCTACTCCTTTCTCTTGTCATTTTTCCTCCCTGACAGCCTTCTGAATGGCCGTCTTTTCTTATTTTTTCTGAATTTCTAATATTTCCCTGAAAATTAAAAACAATGGATTGTTGTGCGATAACTGGTGGGTGATGATTCAAATTTGATATTTTTGTAAGTGTTTTCACACTCCAGAATTCTCATCGTCATGATGACCGTCGCAAGGACCGTCACCATCAGGAGACGAGTCAAAGGACAAAGTGCTTCGGAGTCAACAGCCGAAGGACAAGAGACAGTCCGAGGACAAAGCCGAGGACTAGAGAGACACGAACATGTCGATAAGCGGACAACAAGGAGTTCTTACCAGAGCTATGAATGCCGTCACCGCAATCGTCGACGAGACAACCGCCAATATTGTCTTCTGGAAGAAATCCCTAGATGACACCATCATCACTCAAAAGAATGTCGAGAAACCATTGGTGATTCAACTTGCTATAGGCGAGCTACCTTTTCTATATGGTGCATCGACCGGAAAAAAACTGGGTGGTAACATTCACAGATGCAAGTTCAGACGTCACTGAACTTGCATCTGCATTGTGAACGAAAAAGGACCATCATTATTTTTCGCCAAATCCAAAGTGAACCCGCTGAAAGAACGATGGACCATCCCGAAGTCAGAGTGTCAAGCTCTAAAAATGGGAGGTGAAAGAACTCTGTTCACAATCCGAGGATTAAAAGAGGGAAAGATTTCGATCACGGAATGTGTCATCCTGACAGACAGCATGATCACATTGGACTGGGTCAAAGCTCCACTAGGAAAAAACGATTCAGGACCATTCTGTTGCTTGTTACTTTGTTTACTTCTTTTATATAAAAATAAACGGTTCAATTACCCAAGTTTAAGATATGCTTTTTTATTTTTTACATAAGTTTTGAAAAGCGCAGCGTAGAATAGCGGATTATTGGAGAGGAAAGATCTAAGTAGTTGGTGGGATCGGAGCATGGCAAGGGCGATTTTCTTCAGAATGTGTTGTTCAAATTTAAGGATCGGGTCGGTGGTGAGGCCAAGATCTCTGATTTGGGAGGACAGGAGAATAGAGGAGCCGTCAATGGTATAATTATGATGGGAATTTCGAGAGCCTAATCGAAGGAGGGATGTTTTGGAAATGGCAAGAGGGAGAGAATTCTGAACGGACCAGGTATAAATGATGTCAATGAACTTTTGAATGATAGGAGGGGGATTATAAAAAACTTTAATGTCATCGGCGAACACCGAAAAATGGATGGAGGGAGGAAGCTAAAATAGCAAGTCATTGAGAAAAATTATGAATAATAATGGACCGGAAACCGATCCTTGGGGAACACCGGATGGAATGATGAGACGAGTGTGATCAATGTGAGAGTTTACTTTTACCGAGAAGGTCCGGTTGGATAGAAAGTCTTTCAACCATCTACAGAAGGGTGTGGGAATCCCAAAGGAGACAAGCTTTTGGAGACAAGCAGCCTTTGGCGTTGAATGTAGAACTTGTAATTTTTATAAAAATCAACTGGTGGTAGCGACGTCTATTCAGGAAGTCGTCTTGCTATCCAGTGGGATCAGAATCTGTCATCTGAAATAATTTACTGGTTTAGAATTTGCCGTCAAAAGTATTTTTTTACCCTTTTAGATAAAAGAAGAAACATTGAGTTTCCAAAAAAATCAGACTGGAATGGCGATCTCCATGCAGAAGGCGACCTTGCTATCCAGCGAGTTAAAGAAGAGAAAGATTATCGATCATCCGATCCTTGTAACGAAGTCCATCGATTTGAACAAGGCGCAGTTGAATGAAGAATTGGAACTTGCAGGTTCTCTGTAAAAATTAGGTTTTAAAACTCTTGTTAACCTCTGAACAACTCAGCTTGCCCCTGGGCAATGACGACGCCTTCTGACTTTGTAGTTGACTTTCAGCAATGGATCATGAGGCGAATTTCGAGTTTACAAACTGTTGGTAACTAAAAACGAAAAAAAATTTAATGAAAAATTATTTTAGATAGAAACTTACTCAAACAAATCATACGACACCGCGCGCACAATTGCTCCAAGAGTGTGATAGACGTTTGATGATTCTTGCGACATTCTTCAACTTATCTCCAGTATTCAGGATAACCAAGGTGTCTTCACAATGACGTCTATTCAGTAGGTCGTCTTGTTGACCAGTAGAGAGAAGTCGTAGAACTTGAAGGTTGGGAGAGAAGGATGGAGGCAATAAACTCGATTTGTTATTGGAAAGATATGGCAACGCATCCCAGCAATTCCTTTGACGTCGTAGCAATAAATGTCTTCCGCTTCGATTCTTCTGAAAACAGCAATCAAAGAAACAAAGACCAATCAGTATAAACTTACTGGATACAGCACTTTTTTAAATGCCGTTCCCCTCGAGTTTGAGTTCTTTTCTTGATATCGATTGGGAATTTTTGTCTGCAAATGTCCACCTCGCAATTCTTCTTGTTTTTTATAGCAGTCTTCTAACACCAGGTATGTGCGAGGATCGTACCTATACCAACCGGATCCTTGTCCCTGAAAAAATTTAAAATTATTTGAATTTTTTTGTCAAAATCACTCTGTGCAGTCTGCTTGTTTCATCATTATTGACTTCACAATGGCTAAAACTTCGCGGATCATTTTGAACAGATGACTGTCTGTTACATCAGCATCGAAGAGTTTGAACCAATCGCTCATGACTCCTTCCGGTACAAACTTAGCACGGTTCAATTTGGGAGCAGTCAGAGCCATTTCTGATTGATATTGCTAGTATGTCAAAGTCCACTCGATGATGGAAAGCCTGAAAAAATTAAGTGATTTTGCAATACGTCAATTAGTAAAATTAACATTTTAGTGGTCAGAATGAAAGATTTTCGATAGATTCCCGGGAACTTCACTTTATCAATTGCCTATAGTTTGCTATCCAGTGGAATCAAAATCGATCATAAATTCTAGAATTGAAATAGTCAAAAAATATTGTGTTTTTCATCAAATGTCCATTTTTCGGCTTTTTTAAAATTCTGGTCCCTTATTGTTTTTTCTCCTAAATGTACCTGACAAAAAATCGAAGGGGGCATCGAAAAGGGTACATTGTTAAAGTATAGTATATAGAATTAGGCTTTTTAATAGACTTAGCCGTTTTTAGACCCTTGCCGGAATGCGTGGAGTTCATTTCTATTAACTTACATCAAGGCTTAAAAGACTTCCCAAAAACAAGGACCTCATGATGAAGAAACTAACCATGAATCTTCGGTTTATGTTGACAATTTGATGATTTGTAAATTTCAGAAAAAATAACTGGTTCAGCGACGTCTATGCACAAAGTCGTCTTGCTGAGCAGCGTTGGAATCGGACCACGAATCTTCCCGCGATCCTTAAGGTGTCGCTGATGATCCACACTTCTCGAATCTCTGTAAAATAAGAAATTTGGAACTCATTCCAACTTATGAATAACTCAGCTTGCTTGTGGGTGTCGGTTCGGATGACAATTAGAATAGAATAGTATAAATCCTCAAAAAAAAAACCATAACAGGTAGTCAAGAAAACGATGAATAAATAGGACTGGGAGAAATGGTTCTAAATGAAAGAATAGCTACCTAATAGAAGGCCAAACCAAGGCTTATATACCCCCGCCTTGTTCGGTTCGCTCAACACAGACTCCGCCCACCATGGCTCCGCCCATTCGCGTTGGACAGAGTTCAAATGGTACGCAAGGTGTGACTAGAAACTCCAAAATCTGCCTTTACTCCTGGGAAGTATCGAATGGAGTCATCAACCAGATGGATGCGTGGTATAGAGACGAGCCTTGGAAGGGGTTGGGAATTGTGCTAACCTGAAATCGTCCTGTAATGAAAGTTTTGGTCACAAATGGCTTATTTTGAGAGAGTGAAAACCGTAAAACTTGTAATAGAAGGACCCTCTAACCTCTAACTTTGAGCCAATTTTCTGGGTTCCTGTCGAAAATCATAAAATTGTCAGTTTACATTCCCCATATTTTGTACAGATACTTTAGATAAATTATAAAGAGCTATTCAGAGTTTAGAGAGTTCAGATGGATGTATGAAACATTTGCTGCTTTCAAAACTACATTTTTTGACCTACCGTAACCCAAACTGAATGAAGTAATAAACAAACATGTTTCTTTTTGAGATACTTAAAATCAGTATTAGACTAACATTAGGGAATTAAAAAAATTTTTATAACATCTAACGTTTAACAATTAAAAAAGTTTCAGTTCAGAACTCCTCATCTTTGGTCCCTTTATATGCCCCTGTATTCAATTTTCCCATTACTTTCCACCATCTGACAAAAAAGGTTATCCATCATTTTGTGACAGTCCACTATTTGAACAAGTTATTGCTCAATCCAATCGAAAATCACTGACAAGAGTTGTATGGTCTTGTAAGTGTGAATTCCCGGAAGAACTCTTGGAAAGGACACGTCGCCGCCGCCATCTGGCAGAATCTTGCCCATCGATACCGTAAACTACGCACTCAAGGTAACCAACTTGGCCAACCTCATGAAAAGAGTTTTCATTTAGACAGATGGAAATATGAGCCGTCGGCCGTTGCCGGCCGCCCGGCAGATGAGGACTGGTAAATCTAAAAAAAAAACAAAATGTTCGAAAAAGGAAAAAAACGCATTAGTTGTTGCGTACATTGGGAATATGAGAAACTCAAATGATCCAACATTTGCGACTGGGAAGTAGATCGCGGATGGATATTGCGTCAGATCTCTGTTGCGCCACTATTATTGCTCAACTGAATCGAAAAATCTCACAGGTGTCTGGGAAACAATTTGAACGCGAAATCGGATGGAATGGCGCAATGGGCGATTTGCTGAGAGAGTTTTCCTATTACTCAAAAACCAGTTTGTTTACGCCCCTCCGGGGCTAAACCTCCTGAGCTTCGCTTTCAGTACCCGTAGTCTTATGAAAAGATTCTGTCACTTTTTTCAGGGAATTTTTTTAAAAAGTATATATTCGAAAAATTGGAATCTAGGTCACCCGGATCTAGGTCATCCGGATCTAGGTCATCCGGATCTAGGTCACCCGGATCCAGGCCACCCGGATCTAGGTCACCCGGATCTGGGTCACCAGGATCCAGATGACCCGGATCTAGGTGACCCGGATCTAGGTGACCCGGATCTAGGTCACCCGGATCCAGGGATCCATGGACCCAGGGACCCAGGGATCCGAGGATCCGAAGTTCCAAGGATCCAGGACCCTCCCCCGGGTCACCTTCTCTGGAGTTCAGAGAAGGTAGAACTGATTCTTCACTTCACTTCCCTCTTCCTTTATAGTATTCTCTCTGAGGTCAATGGGTCATTTAGGGTCGTGAGTTTTTCCGAATAATTTTTTTCATCACGTTTAAATATCACTTGATTTTTTCCTTTTGAAATCTGTGAAACTCCATAAAAAGAGCGTTTCTTTGAACCTGATTATCTCGTTGCCTGTTTTAGATATCAAAAATGTGTCCACTAAAAAAATGTTTCTCGTAATTTAAGTAACATTTTGTCAATAGATCATTTTTCGATATCTTGCACAGGAACCGAGATAATTTGGCTCAACGTAAAAATCACAGTGTGTGGTCTATTGGAAGCCAATCAAGTATCAAAGATGAATTTCGAGCTTGAAAGCAGTTGAATAATAAAGTTCCAACCTTCTAGTATACCGTGGCCGACATAGTCAGAGTTTCCGGGCATGTTGCAAATATTTGGGATTTCCATCTTTGGCATTTTTTTCCCGAAACAAAGCAATGTCTCCAGAAGACTTCCAAATTATAATTTCGAGAAACGAAAATTTCGGGCATCAACTAATAAAAATTTCTGATTCGCCTGTGCAGGTTTCAGCTCAAACGGTCCACTTTGAGCGGATGAAAAGGCACGCGACATCCATCCGGACATACAGAATTTGGTGAATGTTATTAGTAATGATACCGATTAAAAACATTTAGGGAACTTGAGCATTGATGAAAATATCTGACAAAAACAGAGTTGCACGATAATTTTTGGAACGATTCAGAAAATTTCAAACATCAGAAATTATTTAATGTTCATCATTTCCAGTTTTGGCTCAATTTTTGACAGAATTCGTTAGTTTTTGATGATTTTTTGAGTTTTCTGAAAACTATAACATCCTCATTTTTTGAAGTCCCAAATTGTAAAAATTATACATTGGCGATGAGTAATATAGAACTTTTTTGAGAAAGATCAATGTCGACACAAAAATCGCACCTCTCAGACTCTCTCATCTCTAAACTTAAAAATCATGTATGCAACAAACCGGCTGGGTATTTCTTTCAAAAACTTTAGGACACGATAAGGCCAGGTTTAATCAGGGTTTACAGCAATTCTTTCGACATATTCTGGTACTCAAAATTTCTGAGTCTGACAATTGGTTCAATTTTTGTGTGTATACAAATAAAGAATAAAAACCATTTTACAGTCATAAAAAACAGTCATAAAAATAAACATATTGTTATTGGGATAGAACACTTTTTATTCATTTATTTTTTTTACTGTTTTTGGCGATTTTTAAGCTATTTCGTTAATTTGTTTACGTTCTAACAAGAAGATTCGAAACTGTAAAATATAGTATCTTTTGGTCCACGACCCTCTTTTTGACATTCTTGCATGAGTGAACTCCAGACATTCAGACTTACAGACACATGGATGGTTTTCGAGTATAGTTCGACCCAGAACCAGATCATTGCAAACTTTCAAACTTTGTGACCGAAAAACGTGTGTTCTGATAATGATAACAAAACTCCGGAGTGCCGTGTACGACAATATAGTTAACTGCTGATAACTAGAGGCAGAAGACGAAACAATTTGATAAGAAAACATATAGGGCAGCATATTTAAGTTTATATGTCGATGTGACTCCCATTTTTGCCTCTTTTTGCAAACATAAATTTTTGTCGGTTTTTAATCATTTTGGCGTTTTTAGGGTAAAAATGCGGATACGAATAGGGAAATTGGATGTGTTTATTGTGATTGCTGCGACGATATGTATCGTATTCGGAATTGTCATGTGGGCGGCGTTCTCGTCGATTTATAGTTCATTAGTCATTCAGGTATGCAGAGAGAACAAAGAACAGATTCTGAAGTTCTAAGATTATCTGAAATTATGAACTTTGGAGTTTTCAAAATTCTTTGGATTCTAACATTTTGGAATTCTGAAATTCTGAAATTCTGAAACTCTAAAATTTTGAAATTCTGAAATTTCGAAATTCTAAAATTCTGAGATTCTGAGATTCTGAGATTCTGAGAGTCTGAGATTCTGAAGTTCTGAGATTCTGAGATTCTGAGATTCTGAGATTCTGAGATTCTGAGATTCTGAGATTCTGAGATTCTGAGATTCTGAGATTCTGATATTCTGAGATTCTGAGATTCTGAGATTCTGAGATACTGAGATTCGGAGATTCTGAGATTCTGAGATTCTGAGATTCTGAGATTCTGAGATTCTGAGATTCTGAGATTCTGAGATTCTGAGATTCTGAGATACTGAGATTCGGAGATTCTGAGATTCTGAGATTCTGAGATTCTGAGATTCAGGAACATAAAAATATTTGGTATACCAAAAAATCGCCAGAATTCCTAAAATCTCGAAATTCCAAAAAAAAATTCAGAAAAAAAGCGAAATATTTCAAAAATCTCGGAAACCTTTAACAAAACCAAGAAATTGTTTCATATTTCCAGAACCTTCGCTTGTCTGAAAATACGGATACTAGTCTTGGATACTCAGCATTCCAGTACACAAATCCTCAAGTGACCAACGTTATGAAATTCTATTTTTTCAATTTAACAAATCCGGACGAAGTCAAATATTATTCCGCAGCCCCAAACATGGTGGAAATTGGACCATTTTCAGTGATGTGAGTTAGATGTGCAGGTCCGTGGATTACTGTACCTTAAATTCAGAGAAAGCGAGCAGAAAAAGTATCTGGATTTTAATGGGGACAAGTCTCAAATGTTTTATCAAAATTACAAAAAGTACATTTTATCCAAAGACTATTCTTGTGATGAGTGCGATTGGGATAGAACTCTGGTTTTTCCGAATCCACCTGGATTGGGAGCCGTCGGATCAATGATTGATCCTCAATTTAAAATCACTCGTACCGGAAGAACAATCATTGCCACCGCTTTGATGATTCTTGGAGAGTATCCATTTGTGTAAGTGGCCTAGGAGATTCTAGGCCACCAAATGAAAGATTTCAGATCCCATAAAGTGCGCGAAGTCCTTTTCGATGGCTATGAAGATGCCTTGTTGTCTGCAGCACATTCAGGGGTAATTAATTTTTTGGAGCCAAATTGAATGTATTAAAAATACCATAAACTTTCAGTTCGTCACAATTCTATCAGGAATTTTCAAAGGAGACGGTGGAAGTATCGTGCCGATTCCGATTCCTCAAATGCCAAAGTTTGGGTATTTTCAAGGGGTGAGCATTTTTGATTTTCTTTGAACTGAAAAGTTGGAATTTGTAGTACAACAACTCGCGAGACGAAGAATACTGGATAGAAACAGGAAAAGACGATATCAATCAAATCGGACAGGTCAAGAAATGGGCAGGAATCACGGAGTTGCCGGGGTCTTGGTGGACAGGAGACCACGCGAGGAGGATTAGTGGAAGTGGTTAGTGGTTTTTGAAGCTCCACTTTTTTGATTAGAAAAGGCATATTTCGAAAAGTGGAATTTGGCGAAAAAGTTGTAAACCGGAATATTAAAGCTCTAGTCTGGTTGCATTTGAAGTTTCAGAAAAAATCTACCATATTTTTAAACATCCAACTTGGTCTATGCATTTTTAATTAAAATTACTGCCTATATTGTTTGTTCCTTTGATTCAGATTCTGGAAGTTTCACACAAATGCATCTGGATGAGTCGTCGACAGCAGACATGTTCTTCAGCTTCATGTGTCGATCCTTTACGAAAACATTCTACAAGAAGGACACGATCCAATCAATTCCAACAATGGGGTAAATCATTTTTGAAGAAGTTGATCAATTGTCCCGCACCCTTTTTTTGCTGTCCCTCTCCTTTAATAATCAGGAATTCGCTTATAATAATCGGCTTTTACAGTTATCACATTGGTTATGACGAATGGGACACGACATCTGATAAAAATATAGGCTTCCGTTATCGAAATATCGAGAAGAGGAACTATTTCCCAGACTGGCCAAAGTGTCCGCCGTGAGTTTTTGATTTTGAAGGATTTACCGTTGAACCAGATTCACTTCCGATTATCTTGGCTCTTGATGGAAATTTCAAACATTTGCATTTTAACAAAATGTGTATAAACCCAGAACGGAATTTTGGAATTCCGAATAAGAAATGCTGTCAAATTTTTTTCCACTGAAATCTGAATTAAAACAAATAATATTAGAACAATCGGATATATCTTAATTCCCAAAATTCCAAAAATTTCCCCCTGAACAAAATAAAAATCTCGCTTCCGGTCCAAACAGACGAAAACCTATTTTTTCAGAAAAGGTGAATGTCATCAAGCAGGCTCAATCGAATGTTGGAAATCCGAAAACTTTTGTCACGCCTGTTGTGACGGATCCTTCTACAACGGAACCTATCTCCTCCCACCTGGAATGTTCCCATTAGTTTGCTATCCGGGACGTCTTCAACCGACTCCATTCGCAGTTGTCTATTCCCCACCACACTTCTTATTCTCACCAGATGAGGTCAGGAATCCAGTGATTGGAATGAAACCAGACCCGGAGAAGCATGAACCAATGATCTATTATCATGAGACGTACAGTGGGACAACTCTAAAAGTGGTGAATCGTCTTCAAGTCAATATGCCCGTTATCAAATCTCATGATGTTCCGTAAGTCTATTCTTCTGGATTTTTTGAAAATCAAAAAAATTTCTTTTTTTCAGAAGCAGTCAAAACATGCCGAACGTAATGATTCCATTGTTCTGGCAAGAAGCCACGCCCATCTACCATCAATTCATTTTCAATCAAGTCTGGCTTGGTTTCGTTTTGGTACCCCGTCTTATGACGGTCCTTCAATTTGTTGCTCTTGGATTCGGGCTCTTTTTGCTGGCTCTTTTGTTCTTCTTGCAACTTCGAAAATCGAAATCATCGTCTGTAAAACCAATGAGATCCAGCTTTTTGGAACGAACAAGTAACTGGTTGTCATCTACTACTTCTAATTCTTATAATTCGAATCAAAGTGGAGGATTGAGGAGGATGTAGTGTCACTTTATTTTTTGAAAAATAATAATTTTGAGATTCTGTGTGTAATAAAATGATATTTGAAGATAGACTGATTGAGATTATTGTTTCTTCAACTATTATTGCAAAACTGGCACTTTGTAAATCTTGGCGTTGGCATAAATTGCAATCGACTTGCTGTTCGGGTCATATTGCACATTTCCAATCGGCTGTTCCAATCCTTCCCACAAGGTTTTTCTTCCTTGGATATAGGTATGACTATAAAAGTCATAAACTGGAGTCACTGTACCATCACATTCCACAGAATACAAAATTGCGCATCTCACGAACGCATTACACATCGTAGAAGTATCAATGGAGGGAAGGGTCCAGTTGGAAACAATCTGAAAAAAAAACAAAAAAGTCAAGCCACCTAGGGGACTCGAACCCCTGACCTTAAGATTAAAAGTCTCACGCTCTACCAACTGAGCTAAGGAGGCCCCGAAAGAGAGAGGTGGGGGTTGTTATTATAAAGGAGTGGGTGAAGAGAGGGCGCAGAGAAACAAGACGAGAGGGGGACTCACTTGCATGTTGTGTGCGTTGATGCGGCTGACGGAGAGAATATTCTCGTCACGTCTTCTATAAAGCACCCAGATGCCGTGTTCCTCTGCTTGGACGTCAAGACGAGAAGTGGAGTTGGCGTAGAGGGGTTCCTTCAAGTTTTTTGGGTTTTAATGATTAGCTATGGTGTGTTTGTGGAATTTAGAAAAAAACTAATTGCCTCCAAACTTTAAACTTTGAGCCAATTTATCTACGTTCCTGTGAAAGATATCAAAAAGTAGTTAACTGTGAAAACAATTTCGATATAATGATAAATATGTTGCTCAAAGTTTTATCACAGTGCTTACGGTTGTCTGAAACACAATACGAATCTTGTTTTTTAACTTTATCATGAACATCTAGGCCCCTTCCAAACCCACCAAAGAAGTTCTCAAATGAATGGAATTCGACTTTTCCGACTTCAAATTATATGAAATTAGCCGATCGTTTTCACTATAATACATGGTGTTGTTGTAAACCATGTTGTCGGTTCCTGAAATAGATCGTATGTGTAAAGGATACAGTAATCCCAATGTCTCTTCTAACCATCAAACGGATACGGTAGAAATTGAACCGCCCGTGTTTCCGAGCTATTCAGTCTTCGATTCCCTTTAAATGAAAGCATTGTGTATCCGTGGGATAGTTCGCAGACATGCCAGTGACCACCATCCAAATAGGCACAGCCATCCGAGTTCTTACGTTCACCGATTAGGACCGGTTGACCAAACGATACCTCGGCCGAACATTCTGGAATAGAAATTGTTATTGATTTTATCATCCTTCGCTCTGACTATGAGTACTGCTACGATGTGCCCAATTGTCTCACTGAAGATGTGAAACAGACAGTAGGCAACTAATAAAGAGTTCAAAATATAATTAACATTTTATCAGTTGAAATGATTAATCTTTTATCAGTTTGATTGATTCTCAAGGAAACGAAATAATCAGGGTCACAGTAACGATTGACTTGAATGTTTGACTTTTTTCTCCTTGAGCCCAATCATCTCGGTTCTTAGACTAAATCAATCGATCATTAACTTTGACCTCGATTATCTACCTTCACAGAGAAGATAACAACATTTTGAAAACAAAAAAAATTATTTGAAACAATCTCCAGAACATTTTCTCAGTTACCAGTTTCCAGCTATCTCGCACAAGAAACGAGATAATTGAAGTTTGACCTACTTCTCTTCAATTCTTTAACCACTGCCGATGATTGTTTTGGTAATGGTGTCGGTTCTTTTCTTTCCAGTTCTCTATAGTGTTTCAGTGAGTGAAAATGCTCCATGCACACTTTTCGAATGTGCTTTTTCTGAAAATCATCATGGATTAGAAAACCCCTAGGCCACCGTGTTCTTACCGAAACTTGGGCATAAATCGGCATGAAAATCGTAGAATCATCGTCAGATCTTGGAAGCCAATTTGAATTGAGTTCTCGTTTATGACGACTGGCCTAGAAAATGTGTTTTATGGGATTACTGTAGGGTTACTGTACCTGCAACTCCTGAATCTGAACATTCTGGTAGCATATCCAACCGATCGAAAGAACCAGAAGAGCCCATGGAGCTCCGAATTTGAGCGAATCCAGTAGCTTCATATTCCATAAGCTTTGGAAAATAAGAAGAAATGGAACCTAGAAATATGGAAAATAAAAAAAAGTTGGGACTTCTTCACAAAAAAGCCATAAAAAGTGAAGAAAGGGAGGAGAGGTAGTAAATGGAGTCGCAAAAAAAAGACAATTAGTTTTTTTTCTCGCGCCGTTTTTTAGCATATTACTTGGTAAAAATGGAGATGAGGAAGGAGTAAAAATATACATATTTGTAGTTTTTTGGTGTGTACTAGTAGGAATAAGAGGTTTTTTTGGAAGGAAAAAATGGTAGGAAAATGGGAAATGAGTAATAAAGGACACAAAGAAATATAGGAATATGCGAAAAACGAACACTTTGAAATCTTAGAACTGGGAATATTGTAATTTCTGAAAAATAATAGGAAAATATCCAGATTACAGAATTTTGCAGAAGCTAAATTTTTCGAGAATCGAGAATCTCGTTTTTCATCATTTCCGAATCTTGGAATACAGATTTCGGAGTTTAAACCTTTCTGAATTTTAAAGTTTTGAAACTTGCAATTCTCGGTATTTCAGAAGAATCCCAGATAGTTCTAATTACGAAATCTCAGAGTCTCAAAATCTCAAAATTTTTGAATCTCAGAATCCCCGAGTCTCAAAATCTCAAAATCTTAGAATATCAAACTTTCAAAATTCCCAAAAATAAATGTTCTCAAAATTCACAAATATTCTCAAAATCCTAAAATCCTTAAATATGGTCTTTAAAAAGTCTAAGAAATACAAAATTTCATAATCTTGGAATCTCAAAATCAACATGCATGTTTCATATCTTACTCCGAACACTCAAAAAAAAACCTAATCATCCAAACCAAAAGGCACTACTCGATGACACAACAAATACAAACAGAAGAGTAAAGAGAGGAAACATGAACACACACTCTTCCACTAATCCCGTTGTTCTTCATCATCATCTCAAGGGTGGTCCGCTATTTTCGAATGATATCGTAATCGAAAGAGCATATGGTTAAAAGAAGGGTCAAGGATGATTTAGAGTACCCCCATCAGTTGAATGAAATGAGCAATGAGCCGCCTTTCTTTTGGAAGAGCATACATAAACAAATTAGACAGCTTTTCCATGTGAATGACATTCGACACCATGGGTGTGAAGGAGTAGTTAGGGAAAGGATCAGGATCCCATTAAAGAGAGGAAATTGATATGTTTTTAAGATGAGCAATTAGTGATGGATAGTAGTAGTAGTTGAAAAGGGGTACTAGAAGAATAGGTTTCATGCTTGTCGCATTTGTTTTGCATGTATGGTCCTAAAAAACAGCTTTTTAAAAATTCGATATTTCTGAAAATTTCAGAGTACTGAAACAAAACTTTACTGAACAAAACTAGAGCTTCAATTTTGTAATTGATAACTTTTTTGAATAAAGTTAACAAAGCGAGATAAGCGGTGAAAACAGATCTTAATTTTTTTTTGTTGGGTACTGTACTTCGGAATATTTGTTTGCATTTGAACGTTATGGTGTTGCAGAAAGAACGATATTTTGCAGCTTTCAAATTTATTTTTTGAGCTTTCTCTGAGAATCAGACTCCCGTTTTCTTGAAATTCTGAAACTAGAAAGTTTTGAAGCTTGTTGGCATTTATAATTTTAGAGATCGAGCGAGTTTCAGAATTTCAGAATTTTAAAATCTTAGAAATACCTACATTTTCGAAAATTGAAATTTACGGACATTTCAATTTTCAGAATTTCAGTCTCAACATTTCAGAATCTTAATTTCTGATTGTGAAATAAAAATTTGAGGACTTCGAAAACCGTAATTTTCAAAAATAGAGATTTTCAGAATCTGATTCTCAGAATCCAAGAATCTCGGAACCTCCGAATTTCAGAATTTCAGAATTGTCTATGATTCCAGTTAAAAAATTTTTTTCTTAACTACTCTTTTTCTGGTTTCACTGCGATTCTTTTCCCAATATGAACTTTCTAAACCTTGGAAGCTCTGCCTGTAAATCTCATATCTGAAAATCATGTCAGATGTTTGGAATCTCAACATTCCACTTCGAAATTGTCCATATCAAATTTGATACCAAAATTGACTATTTTCACAAAAATGAAAAATTTGGAACTTTAAAAAATTAAAAAATTCAAACTTCTTATTTTTATACGATCCCTCTAATTCCGAGCCTACTTTTTCAAATAACATTTTGCACCTTCCATACACCCAGACCAATAAAAAATGAATTATGACAACTCCTTTCAAGAATAACTGGTTCACACTACGGTCGTTCCGTTTAACTCGCTATTTTCAAAACAAAATTTGTCTACAAACACCTCCCCCATATGTTTTCTTTTTTCTGTTTATCCCACTCATTTATGTTTTTTTTGCTCTGTCCATTTCTAAGAACTTTTGAACTTGGTGCACGTATTTCGGACCTTATCTATACATTCAATTCTCCCAGGAACTCCACGATGAGAAGAAAAACAACATTTTGGAGCATTTGGCCAAAACACAAGGAGTTTTTTTTGTTATTGGGTGTTTTTTAGTTTTCTTGGTTTCCGGATAGATTCTGAGAAATTTCCTGTTTACGGGTCCAATCGAATATGATCAAAATAGTGATTTAGATGGGTTCAAAAACAGAAAAACAGAAAATATTTTTGAAATCTGAAAACTTTAAAACTGATATTCAAAATCTTGAGATCATAGAACTGATTTACAGAAGTTTATAATCACAGAATTACAGAATTTCAGATTCCCAGAATTACAAAATTAAACTGTCTCCAAATCTCAAATTATCGCACCTTGTAATTTTCGAAAATTCAAAATTTAGAAATCGAGAGAATTTCAGCATTCCTAAAGTTCAGAATTTTAGAATTTTAGAACTGACCATTGAACTTCAAAATATTTGAAAATGAATTCTTCCGAATTTCGGAGTATTTTTTGCAGAAGTTCGAGATTAGCACGAATCTTAGAACTTAATGTTAGAAAAATTGATCGAAAATCTGAATCCAGAAGTTCCTATATTTTCTAGATCAATTTCTTGCACTTTAAAAACCCTGGTTACCACAAAAAGTTTCATATTTGATAATGTCATTTTTGTTTCTTATTTTAAGACATATGAAATTTTGGGTGTGTGTTGTGATGGGTGGAATAGCTCAAGATATGGGACAAAAAATCAGAAAAAGAGAGAGAAGAGGATTAGAAAAAAAACCATACACAAGTATCGAAATGAAGTGGATAATGAGGAATTTAATAAATTAGAAATTTTGGTTCACTCTTTTTTTGGCCGATGTAGAGATGATGGGGTGTTTTTTTTTTGGCACATAAGATGTTCAAGGTCTTCCGAATGTTCGGAAAACTTTTAATTAGGAATCAGAAGAAGAGAAATTACTAAAATGGTCTGGGGATGGGAAAAAAATAACGATCCTGTAAGATCGGAAGATAGGAAAATAAGGGGGGTGGAGGATAATGAGACATCACGAAGTTTAGAATGGGAGAGGAGGAATAGTAAGGGGGATTAGATAAATTAACGGAGGATCAAATAATTTAGCAGTAGAAGATGTCGTTAGATTAGTCCTCATCCTCATCAGCTGCACCGTCTTCATTCGCCTCTGCCACGTGGACTGGTGGAGCGGTTTGGGGAGCTTTGAGAGTGTGATTGCCCTGAAAAAATCATTTAATAGGTTGAGAAAACCAAAAAAGGTCGTTTTTTGGTCGAAAGATAATTCAAAATTACAAGTTAGAGGTTTGAGAACTAACGCCATGAGACTACAGTAATCTACACTTGCTCTTTAAGAGCAATTATTTTGGTTCCAATAAGAGATATCAAAAATTCGTCAATGGATAAAGTGCTTGTCATTATATCACCACATTTCAACAAAAATTCAACCTTAAAAACTTCAAAAGTAACAATTTTCCATGAAATCGATCAAAGTGGGCAGTCTTTTTTACGCTACATATGAACTGTAGTTGCACCCAGATAATGTCTCAAACAGATTTCCAATTTAACCTAATCTCACCTTGTACTCCTTTCCCAAGTGGTCCGTACATCCTTTCCACTGATCGATTTCCGACTTATCGACAGCTCCGATTCCAAGGTATGCACATCCGATAGTGTCGTCGCCAGTGCAAGTTCTGGAACAGATACACAGTTAGAATATTGTTTTCTAGAATAATCTTCTTACCTCTGTGCATCATGCACCGAAATCACAATTGCGGTCTGTGCCAGCTCATTTTTCGATGTTCCACACAAAAACATGACCGCCTCGTTGTACACAGCACAGCAGGTATCTAAAAGAAAAAGTTAATTAGTCTTAATTACCCAATTTGATCACTCACTTTTGATAATTCTCGACGACTTGGTCTGTGTTTTGGCACCCTGAGTCAGCGTGATTTTGACGCAAACGTCTGCAAAAATTCGAACTTTAAATTTTAAATTTCAGTTTTTCTGACGTCTTCTATCTTCTTAACTATACTCTATACTGGCCCCTTCAAAAGTAATCACAACGAAATTGCTCTTCATTTTTTATTTACGACCTCTCTCTCTTTTGAGTCTCTTAGAAAAAAAAATAGTAAAGAGTCTCAATTTCCCCTATAAATAATTGTTAGAAAAAAGAGAGATACAACTTTTCTTTTTTTTCGAGTGGGAGGAGAGTCTTTGATTCTGGACTCCAGAATCTGGACGACGTCAGATCAACTTCTATATGCATTGGGTCTTTTCAATTTTGCAGCAGAAAGAGGACGAGATTTTCGGGTCGAAAATTGTTTTGAAAAATGACTTAAAAGAGAGAACAAGAGTTCAATTTCATGAAATCAAGAATTGCAATTTTGTTGCATGCCCTTCTAAGTTTAGTTGAGGGTAATTAGGCAGTCTGAAGTTCTGAAACTCCAATAATTCGAAATAAGTCTCAGAAATCCATCATTCCCATTTCCTATCCATCAACAATTCAATTCCAATTTCAAAAACGTTCAGGCCAAAAAAGGAGATAAAGTCAGTAGAAAACCCATTCATCCATTCCGTCGACAGACAATAAATTGTCTCGTTCCTCCTGTCATCATCCATTCATCATTCGGTGGAATGGGTTCAGTTTTTTATTGCCATTCTGTTTTTTGTATTCTATTTTGGGAAAATAATAGTCTAGAGGAGCACAAGGAGATGAAGTCAAAGAATTTTCTTTCAGCATGAAACATACCTGGAGCACCAATAAGACCACATTTTGGCAGAGCATCCACCTTTTTCAGGTTGATTGTCAGCCGTTTGGAATCCTTCTCAATGATGGAAGACGTGTAGATTTTCCCGAGTTTCTGGAATAAAAAAATGAGGGTTTCAGGGCTAGGGAGAGGGTATAGAAGACTACAAGTTCAATTTTAGAATCCCTAGATTAATCAAAAATGGGCATTCTGAAGTCCCAAAAAGTAGGGTAGAATTTTTGACAACGTTTTCTGTGAAAATTCCTACAATTGAGATTCATCGCTTCTGACTGAAACTTCCAGAAATAGCACTGAGTTCAGAGTCACGACACTTTTGAGCGGTATATATCGTTAAGATCAATTTTTACAAAAAAGTTGCCGACTACGAAACTGAAGCTCTAATTTTTTATAGTATACTCAGAAATTTTCATTTTCAGCCAACAAATTCTATCGCTAAAAAAAGCTCACCTTTGGCACGAGTGCTTTAATCTCCTCAATAAACTTGATTTCCTTCTTGGTGTTCATCTCTCGAATGTCTCTCAATGGCACAGATGCTTCTCCTGAAAAAAAAACTTCGATTTGTTTTTTTCTTTCTTCGATTTCTGCCCACCTATCACAATGTCTTTTCCCTTAATGCCGCCTCCTGCGTGACATGCTGTAATTATCACAATTTTCGTGTCGAGCTCCTCATGTGTCACATTGTCGAAGAAGAATTCCTGAAAAAAGTGGGCTTGTTTGGATATGTAAATAAGGGAGCTATTAGCCCCTTATACACTAATTGTTCTCGAATATTTCTTGTGATTCTGTATAGTCGGGAATGAGTCATCCTAGTCTAGGAGAGACTACCGTACCTATCAGCTTTGAGTCAATTTATCTCGGTTCCGGAAAAAGATATGAAAGTTAAGATAAACATTTTGTCAGTTTATCACTATTTGATATCTGTTACAGTAACCCAGATGATTTTGGTCAAAGTTAGGAAACCCTTCTATTTCCGGTCCATCAGAATCCCCAGAATCGTCCCTAGAATCTTCAGACATGATCTTCTCATCTCCGACGTCATCTTTCCCTTTGAATGCACTCTCTTCTTCTTTTTTTTACGCTACTTGAAAATTTTAATTTAGTGATGCAACAACACGCCAAAATAGAATATATGCATACTGACGGGGTGGCGGGCGGCTCAGATTTATGCTGTCTTGTTAAGGACCACTTGATGTCAGAAGAAGAGAAGATTTTGAATAAAAATAGTTTTTTTTTTGGAAAAGTGATTTATGAATATGAGCAGGAACTATAGAACAGAAATTCTGATTTTCACTAATCAAGTATTAATTTTATCGTAGTTACTGTAAGAGATATCAAAATTTTGTCAACTGAACATATCAGTTGATCACATACATTTTACCAGCTGACAAAGTTTCAGTATCAATTGTAGAAATCAAGGTAATTAAGCTCAAAGATTGCAAGTTTAAGGACCGCGAAGCTCAGTAGCAGCGCGCACCTGGGTCTCAATTATCCTGGTTTCTATAAGAGATAAGAAAAAATTGTTCACTGATAAACTGTTTATCATATTACCTTTCGATATCTTTTGAGGGAACCGTGATAATTGGAGTCAAACATATTGGGATTAAACACACTCTTTTTAAGCTAAATGCAGGTCGTTCAAACCAGACTTCGGGGCTATTTCTAATCAAATTCGGAACATTCTCATATTGTATTTTTCTTTTCCAAATTCAGTTTTTCAACCAATCTCTTACATGATTGAACATTGGATTTCGTCCTCTCATCGTTTCGGATGTCTGCTCTTTGGCTCCCTTGAGGCCAGGAATGCTCACTTTGCACAGTGCATGTATCTCCATTTCTGGTTTCAGCTCGCCGGCGAGTGCTGGAAATTGTAAATTCAATAAGAATCTCTTCTTTTTTTGGTCTTCTTTTTTTGTTGATGATGCATCGTGGTGTAAGTAATCAAATTTTCTAGTCGCCAGAACTCTTTGGAGCATGAGAACCATATTTTTATTTATTTGGGGGAGCTATTCAGTGAGCAAAAACCAAAATCCCTAATTCGCCATTCATATTTTTTCTGGGGCTGAAAACCCTTCTTCTTCATATCCAATTGCATGTTAATTCGAACCGGAACAACGTGTCCCCCATGTCATTTTTTATGAGGGGTCCCCTTGGAAAAATATGGTCCCTCCGGATACCAAAAATAGAGAGAGAAATGGAATAAAAGGCAATTAGTGTCAGAGACGAGTGACACATATCAAACAATATTGGGTCTGGCATTTATTTTTGGGGATTTTCGAGAGAGAAAAATATGAACTCCAGATGTTGAGTCCAGGTGTCCGGATGTCTGTAGAAATTTCGCTTGAATTTTTTAAAGCAATTTCGAAAGTTCTGCAATTCTAGTTTTCATGTGTCCAGGGAGCAGGGTGTATAATAGAGCATCAGAATTGCAGACTTTCCAAATTTTGAAGTTCCAGATTTTCTGAATTTCGGATTTCAGAATCTCAAACTTCTCAATATAGAAAACTCTGAATTTCTGAACTTCTAAATTTTTCAATAAAAGTCAAATATCAAAGTTCGAATTTGCTGAAACTTAAAAGTCAATTTTTTTTTTGCAATTTATTTTTCCAAAAACCTTCAAGTGCCCAGTTGTCAAATTGACCCCCACTTTTCCAAAAAAAACCTTATTTGTCCCTAAATTTTCTAAATTTCTCTCTAAAAATCGAGTCACATGACTCCTCTTCATCTTCTTCACACCACCACCACCACCCACTTTTTTCTCTTTTTCATATTTTTTTCACACAAAAAACCCACTTGTACCAGAAAACCCAGAAGGTCCCTTGACGCATCACAAATTGACTATGTAACGGGTTTTTATGGACGAAGAGGAAAATAGTGAAAAATGGGAGAAGAAGAAGAAGAAGACATCTGACAGCAAGAAAAGTGCACAGACAAGTTTGTAAGGGACGTCTCCCATCAAAGAGCATGTGCATTTCTAATTAAGAACACGCCAGATTCTCTAGAAGACCTCAGAGAACATTCTACAAAGATTCTGGAGGTCTGAAACATGTCCAGAAGATTCCGAAAATTCTGAAAAACTAGAAGTCGATCTGGAACATTCCGAATGATTTCAGAAAATTCCAGAAAAGAAATTTAGAACACTTCAAAAGATTTCAGAAGTTTCTGGAAGTTTTTAGAAGATCCCAAAAGATCCCAAAAAACAAAACGTCTCTTTCCGACAGATTTTCAATTCAGACCATCTCAAAAAAGGCTACAGAAATTTCAGAATCTCCCTTTATAGGTCATTTCCTGTGGGAAAACGACCCCTTGATTTTCGGTGAGCTGGAAATAGTCATATGTCTTTTGCTTTCTCCTTTTTTTCTGAAGAAAATAGGAGCACATTGATTTATGATAGAATTCCTGGTGGAGGAAAAGAGAACGACTGGTTGTTGATGGATTTGCAACGAATGGGGCAGAGAAGAAAAAAGAAAAAGCCCGTTAAAACATTTTTTGATTTATGCGATATGGCAGAAATACTTTTTTTCAAAGAATTTTGGTTGGAAATGGGATTTGGCATTTTTGGAAGTTGTAGAATTTTGGGTTCCAGGATTAAAGGTTGTTTTGAATTCAAATTTCAAAAAATACACCTTACTAAATTTTGCTTTTCAAGTTAAAAAAAGTTAAAAACGAAACATAAATTTTAGAATTTCAAAGCTTCAAAATCCAAAATTCCGAAAAGTCTGAATTCCGAAATCCCTGAATTTATAAAATCAGATTTTAGAAAAACTTTCAAGCACAAATCATGAATTCTAGGATCTTGAAATTGGAATCTTCAAAGTTTTCGAAAGTTGTGGTTTTCGATAAGGGAACTATAGAATTTCAGAATTGTAAAATTTGTTCAGTTTCAGAAACATTCGAAAATTTTAAAAATTTTTCAGAATTGCATTTTTTTCAGGATTTCAGGATTTTGAAACTTCATAATTTCAGAACATCAGAGTTTCAAAATCTTGAAATCTTGAAATCTTAGAATCTTGGAATCACAGAATTCGAAAATCTTGGAATTTCAGAATCTCAGAAGCTTAGAACTTCAAAATCTTAGAATCTTGGTTTCTCAGATTTTCCGATACAATCAGTGTCAGAATTTCAGACATTCTCCATTTCAAAATTTGAGAACTTTTTTTTTTAATTTTCCAGAATCTTCATATTCAAAATCCAGGATCCTGTTAGCTCCCTTTGATTCGATTCCTCGAAAATCCTACTTTCTTACATCATATTTCCTTTTTTCCTAAAAACATGAAAAATTGCAAAATTCTCCAGATTACGTGCAAATTTTCATGGGAAACAACATCCCAACAAGATCCCCCCTCTTCAGAATTTTTTGTTTTGTTTTCTTCAGAAAACCTCCTTCTAATTTATCTCCTTTCCCAATTTTTGCATCTCATTTAATTCTCCGGGTCCCCTATCTCTTAAAACAAAAAATTCCCGAATTCAGAAGAAACATTTGGGTACAAAATTCGGAAATTTCTTGGCCCCGGGAAAGCGACTATTCCCATGGGATTCCAATCTAAAAATCTCTCTTTTTTTTGGTTTTTGGCATGTTTTTTGTATGGAAAAAGTTTCAAAAGAGGCGAGAGATTTGGAGACTTAGACGGCTAGATGACCAGTGTCTGGAGGTCCTTTTGGACCCACATAATTGGTCAAGTACTACACATACTCAAGAAACAACAAGGAAACACATTTTCCCAAAAAAGGAAAGATGTTACAGATTCTAAAGTGTCCCTTTTAAAAAAAGATTCAATGTTGCAACAATTCTCTCGGAGCAGTAAAAAAAGAAGATAGACGACACGTCATTTGCATTGTTGCTCTAGGATGCTCTTTTTCAGAAATGGCGTCATTCAATTTGAAAGTTTAGACTACCCCAGAACCATTACACCAATAGCTCACCTTCGATTTTCGATACAGTAACCCGCAGACGTTTTCGGACTGCAAAGTAGAGCAATGAGCAATGCAGAAGACCCAATCCACGTGGTTGTTGAGGCGTTGGACTGGAGCTCGAGGCGACACTCTGGAAAGTTTTTAAGTCATTTGCGGGAAAATCTAGGCCACTAGCTTTTTCAGAATACGAGTACTCAGAATCTTAGCATTTTAGAATCTCAGAATCTTGGAATCTGAAAACCTGAGAATCTGAGAATCAGAGAATATCGTAATTTCAGAATTTCAGAATTTTGTAATCTGAAAATTAGAAATTTACAGCAGAATCTTAGAATTCTAGAAACCCAGAATCCTCCAGAGTTTTGGGAGAATCTTATAACCCTAGAATTTCAGAATCTCAGAATCCTAGAATCCGCAAATCTCAAAATCTCAGAACTCAGATTTCTTGAAATTCATATATTTCAGAATCTCAGACTCTCAGATTATTAGGATCCCACAGTTAGACAACTCCAGAACTTCAAAATCTCAAAATCTTGGAGTCCTAGAATTTCAAAATTTGAAAATTCAGATTTCTCGAAATTACCAAAATTTTAAAATCTCAGAATATCAGAATCTCAAATTTTCAAAATTTCTACATCTTCTTTCAGAATCCTCAAAATCAACAGAATCCTAACCGATTTGTGCACTGTCGTGTTGTTATTTTCGATAATAATCGGAGCATTTGGAGAGTAGAGAGATGGATCCAATCCATGAGCAATCGGATCCTCATTGTCAGAACCGTTCTTGTTGATCTGAAAAAATTGAATTTGTAATTATTTTTTCGATCCTGTGATCTCTCGCAATTTCTCATGTTTATTAATGCTTTTCCTTCATGATCTCTCATCTTCTAGTCTCTCAATTTCCCCCGTTTAAGTGGGTGATTTTTAGAATACGCAGTTTATGAAAAACAAAGAAAAAAGTTGTTGATGTTTGAAAAAATAAATATGGCTTTTTCAGATATCAGAAATCACCAAAATGCACTTGAATTTTTCAATTCTTTTATGTCTTTTATTTTTTTTCTAAATGCTATTTTTCGGCTGCTTCGCGGAGCACAGGAAATCATCAGAACATGCAAACGAACTCGAAAAAAACAGGGATAAGAAAAAAACAATTTTTTGGAAGATTTGGAGAGAAAAAACGGGAGATTGCATGTCTGTGTGATGATGATGGACATGGGAGGAACTAAACGATGAATTATACAGAAGACAAAAAAACGGGAAAAATGAGATTGGGGAAGGAAGTTTAGCGTTTCGTTTTTTTTCGGAAAGAGTACAGTAATCCAAATGTTTAGAAATCTGGAATTTGGAAATACTGAATTTTCATCGAATTTTGAAGAACCCGAAAGAAATTACAGAATTACAGCAATTGAAGAATCTCAAAATATACGACTTTCTCAATTTCACAATTTCTGAGATTCTGCTATTTTGGAATTGTGAGATTATGCACAATTCTGAAGAATTCTATAATTCCAAGACTTTAAGATTCAAAATACCCAACTTTTACAATTTCCAAGAATCCTGAAAATTCGAAACTTTCTAAAATTTGGGGCCTTCTAAATCTGAAAGTTTAAATCTTCGGATTTTTAAAATCTCAAAATCAAAAATCTTAAATATTTAGAATCATAGAATCTTGAAAATTCGGAATTTCAGAATTCAAAAAAAAGTCTACATTGATTTCCTTATTCCCATTATTTCCAAAAATCCCTCTGATTCCCGAAATTCTCTCATTTTCTTGGACCCATCTTCGGTCTTCCCTCATACAACTCGATTGTTTTCATGTCCCTTTGTTTTCTTTTATCTTTTCGTCACCAAGTTTCTAATTTCCTTCGCCTCGTGGGGCACCCAATCCAATCAGAAAAGTCTAGAAACCAAAACTACAGTAATCCTTTGTTCAAAAATTGTGTCATAAGGTGTCCAGAAAAACACAAAAATTGAATCAATTTCAGCTCGTTAGCCGGAAGAAAACAGAAATCTTGTTCGTTTTCTCATTTTTCCTCCCTCTTCCTTCTGCCCCCTATTTTCTCAGAAAATTCAGTTTTTTTTTGTGACGTTTAAAAAAAACAAAAGGCGTCGTCTACTCGTTATCGTCATGGTCTTCGTGGCAAAAGCAGAAGACGTGGCGCTTCAGAAATTTGATTTTCCCGCCCTTTTTTTCTTCCTTCTGTGGAGAGATGAAAAGAGGAAGAATTCCAAGGATAAATTTCCCCCGCCCTGCTGCTTTTGCTCCAACGTCAAAAATGCATATGAATAAGAAATGTGCAGCAAAAAACGAGGTCCACTAAAAAGATGACGAGTAGTACTAAAGTTTTCGTCTTGAGTTGAGCACTTTTTTGAGACAAGGAACACGACATTTGACCCGGTGCGACGAATGATGTCAATGGGTCTGGTCATTGATGGGATAATGTAGACCAAAAAAGGGAAATTGGAGAAGAATAAGGAAATCTCAATATCCCAAAGTACAAGACACTTTTGGTCCTTTGGTCCAGGGGTCATTTGTACTCTAGAGTAGGCGGCAGATTCTGGGAAACGTGTCTGGAGAAGAAGACAAAGGTCAAATACCTCGGTGGGAAGATAATGATGGTGGCCTAGTAATCCCTAAATCATGGGAAATGTAAAACATTTGAAGAGGAATAGTTATAATATTGTCATACTATAAAACCTGAACTACAATTTTGATTTTTAAATCTTATTGAAAACGATCCTAAAATCCAATTTTGAACTGAGAATCTATCATTTGATCAATAGTTCAATTTAGGCTTCGAAGCTTTGTTTTAATGATTTCAAAACCCCTTTTTTTCTTTGAAAACTTTTTCAGACCTTAAGCAAGAATATTGCAAATTTTCAAAAATTAGTCTATCTGCTGATAGTATCGTAAAGATTCTAATAGAAGGGCCCCTTCGGCTGGCCACCAATGAACAGCGTATCCTATACTTGCACTTTGTGCTTAATTACCTCGGTTCGTGATAGAGGTATCAAAAATGATCTACTAAAAATTTTTTGTTGATATTTTGATAAAAATTTTATCAGTTGATCACTTTTGATATCTTTTACACAAAATGAGATAATGTCATAAGCACAGACTTGGGAATTTCGGTTTCCCCAGGGGTTCCCCCTAAACTTCTTGTCGTCGACTTTCAGACGTCGCAACTTACTCCTATAAAATTCAGCTTCCTCCTTTTAACCCTGCTACTTCCCAACTACTTTTCTATTCCAAAGTATAGAGTCTTCCTTTTTCTGCATCTCAATGTCCCCCGATACATCACCTTCTTCTCTTTCTCTCTTTCCAAAATTACCCTCTTCCTGTGGCCTTCTCATTTGTTCCCGTATAGGAAAGCATTGCTCCTAAGAGTCTCGACACATAAAACTCGAATTAATTTTCTCCTTCCCCTCCCATCGTTTTTTTCTTCTACTCCTCTTTTTTTTTGAAAAAGAGGCAAAGTTGTTGTGAGCAGCAGTAGTGCTCATCATCGGCTGATTGCCCTCTCCATTTTTATACATGTCACGTGCCTTTAGCACCTCTTCTTCTTCACCCGCTTTTTGAATAATGACGGATTCAGATGAGAGGAAAAGGAAGGCGTCAAACGAAGCGCCTCTCTCGCTTCAAATTCGATAGTTTGAAATATGAGGAGCCAAGTGAGGGGCACTCAACCAGATCAAATGGTTCTTTTTTGGCACTTCCTTCTTCTTTTGCTGCTTATGAATTTGGAATTTTAAAAAACCAAAAAAAGGACGTTCCCGGAAAATAGTCTTATAATAGAATTCTAGACATAGGGGTAATTGAATTGAGCCCCCTTCGTCCCCAGATGTGCTCACTGATTTCATCGAGTGGGAAAATTATAGCCTGTGTGTTCGGGTGTGGAAAACAGGAGACAGAGAAGGAAGTGTGCTATTTAACAAGGAATCGGTTGGCTGATCAGAAGGAGGAATTTTCGGGAGAGGTGGAGAAGAGAAGATAAGAACAAGGATCTTTGAATGCAATGAGGATATCTGGTCGAGAAGTTAGTCGGATTCTCATAACTTGGTTCAAACTTGGAATTTCTGTTTCAATCCAAAAATAAATGTAGAAGTTTAGAAGATTCACAAAATAATATGTAATTTAACAATATAACAATGACGGATCCGCCTAACGAAGTCTACTTCGCGCTGGCTGAAACTCGGCTGAAACTCGGAATTTCGTTTAGAATCAAAAAGCAAAATGTAGAATTTGATAAGATCTACAAAATGGTTGTAATTTTGATTATAGGTTTCTTTGAACTCTTCATTTAAATTGAGAATCCTAAAAAATCATAGCTTGAACCGAGCTGTGCCCGTTTGAACAGTATTCAGGACCCCTTTTTCCCCCCTCCTAATTTTTCTTCAGAATCCGCTGATATCATACCTAGACAATGTCCCTCCTAATCCACCCAATTTCCTATTGTTTCCTATCTATCATATCTCCTACGCTTCTTATTTTACGACCTAAAGCACTCCGTCATAACTGATAAGCTTCGTCCACCCCGGAAAAAAGTGAGTCACTGCTTTTTTACCACTAGTACTCTATACCAGCCGGTTCGCAACAGAAAAGGATTAAAATGCAATGGCACCTCGGACACTGGGGATTAGTATAGAAACCCTTCAAAACCCCCTTCTGAGAGAGATTGAGAGACATTTTCCCACGTGTTTGGCTTGATACCCAAAACTTTCGCCGAGAATGTTGATACATAAACAAAGTGACGTTTTAGCTATCGAGAACGTCTCTCTGTTAGCACTCTTGGACCCATTCAATTCTTCGACGCTTGGTCGACGGAAGTGACTCCCAACATCCGGTCTAGAAAAAAGTGTTTGGGCTCCCTCTCCACAACGCTATAGTATATAAATAGGTTCTATTTCCATAACACCTTCCTGTTTTTTTGGTTATATATATTTTTCTGAATATTAATTAGCTATTCATCTTCCTCTTTCTTATTTTTGGGGAAATAGGAAATCGAACACATAAATCTTGTGTCCCTGAGATACGAAATGGGGTGAGGAACGAGAAAGTCACAAAAAGTCTTCAAGTGGAAAAACACTAATTACCTTGGACAGGTCGAAAACACCCACGCCTTAAGGGTCCAACGAGTACGAAAATGGAACATTCTAGGCTTGGAAATTAAACAACTAACCTGCTCAATTGACGGAGAGTGCACCGAGAACTTGGACATCCTGCGTGGCTGTGGTGGTGGCGCAATTAGTATCTCTGGCGAAATCCTCCGAACTTCTTCTGGCGGCGTCACGACGACTGGCGATGGTTCGTCTGGATACTGTGCCTCTTCTTCTTCGACGTCTTCTTCCACGTACTCCTCGTCAGCCACGTCTTCCTCTTCAGCCTCTTCAGTCTCGTCGTAAAATCCTGGCTCGTCTGGAGTGGGGTCTGGTGTCAAGGATACCGGCGAAAGGGAGCACTGAGAGCTGTTTCCATTTACATTTTGAGCCAAACTCGTCAAATTCGACAGCTCTGCCGTTGGTGGCCTCGGCAACTGTCTGCCAGAAGGTCGTCTTTCTAGATGTGGCGCTGCACTTGGACATCGATATTCGGGGGAGAGTGGTGGTGGTGTTGGGAGGATCCGCGGTGAGCTACTTCGCCTGAGATGCGTGTCCGGTGGCATTGGAAGGCGGCGTCGACACGTCGTCGGCTCCAGAAGCGCCGGATAGGCAGACAGATGACGCTGCTGCGGTTGATGCATTGGCGGCGTGATCGCTGGCGAACGCGTCGACGAATCCGGGGTTTGCGGTAGCGAACGGATTTTGCCTTATTTTCTGAAAATTTGAGTTTGTGCAAAAATAATATTTTAAAAATACAGAAGACGTAGGAAATCTAGATTTTCAGAATCAGAGGATTTGAAAAATTCCTGTGGGATTCTTAAACTATTTTATGGTCTTAGTGGCTCATCCAAAGATAAAAAAGATAACACCAGATGATTGGGTGGGTTTAAAATGCTGGAAATCGAGGATTTCCTGAAAATAAGGAACCTTTTTGTCTGGATTTCCACATTTTTTTCGTTCGCCGTCAACACATTTTTTCCGGGGCTAAAAAAAAGCAAACAGGTGGATTAGGAGGAAGCGGGGTGGAATTTCTAAAGGGATTCAACTTTGATCTTATTCTTATTCGACGTAACGAATTCATCCTTTTTCTTTTCGGTGGGATTGGATTGGACAACAATAGGATTCTCAGGGAAAGACGAAAAAATGTCACGTGTCAGAGCCAGTAGTACTAGTTTTTGGTGAAGGGGGTGGAGAAATAGAAGTGAAAGGCAAAAAAAGAAGGCGAATGAAGAAGGAATGGAATGAGGAAAACAAAACAAAAAAGTGACCAAAACTTGTAAAGTGGCTCTGAAAAATAACAGACCGACACAGACAGGGTTGGGGTTCCAGGAGAACGAAGAAGAAGAAGAAGACACAAAGATAAAGGGTCTGTGTGAAGAATGGTGAAGAAGAAGAAGAAGTAAGGAGAAGAAGGAGCTGTGCCCTAGCCCCCCCTATGGAGAGATTGCGGGGCGTGCGAGAGGCAGTAGTCTCTCTCTCTCTCTCTCTTTCGGAGCAAAAGGGGCGGAGCTTGTGGGGAGGGAGAAGAAGGGGCGGGACTTAGGGGGAGAGAGACAGGAAGAGGGCGAAATTAAGGTTCTAATATTGTAATGAGATGAAGGGAGGGGAGCAATATTTGCAGAAGCGGAAACACGACGACGTATACATTGATCAATGATTAGAAGAGATTATGAGAGATTCTTTAGTGTTTCAGATGGGAAGAAGAAGTCCACGTGTTTTCTAAGATCTTTGAAATTTAAGGATCACGATTGGAGGTTACAGAAAAATTCGAATCTCAGTTCTGTTTCATTTCTGGAAATTTCTGGAAAGGGTACTTCAAAAAAAACTTTTAGAACATTCTAAAATTTTCCTGAAATAAACAAAACTGTTAGTGAGATTTTGATTTTTCTGTAACCTCCAATCTTGATTCTCAAATTCCAAATATCTTCCACTAAAGTACCTCAGACACTGTTCAAGAGATGACCTTGAATTTTCAGTTTTGGCGCTAATCCAAAAAACTTCTGGAACGTTCTTTTTCGACTTCGAAAACATCCAATTGAAATCGAACTATGAAAGGGCTAGGCTAAGCTAGGACAACCGGATTTACAGATCCACTGACAGACATGAAAAGAATCACAGAATTATTAAAACTACTTCCTTATTCTGTCATTTTCCCAATCAACAAAAAACAAATGAATCGAAAACATCCGGATATCCGGAGCCACAGAAGGAAACTTTTAGAATTTTGGATTAATTGAAAACAAGACGTAAGTTAGAGAAGGGGTTACTGTAATCAGTGATCGCTGTAAACGTGGCAATCGACCCGCTTTCCTGTACGCTTCCGTAGCTTTGGCGATGGTCATACAAGTTCAACTCCTTTAGGAACCCGATTTCCAAAAACCAAAGTCTCCGAACGCGCGAAGGCAAAAAAAATCGTGTTAACCAAAATTGAATTTTGAGCCTATATAATATGGCATTCCAAAAGGTAAAATGAGCAGCCAATTGGAAGAAAAATGAAGTTATGTTTGAATAAAAAATGTGCCCCGGTATTTGCTTCCCCCTAATCCGAAACGTTTTTTTTTGTTGGGTTAACCCAAAAAAGTGTATACAGAGGAAATGAGAGAATGATTCATTTGGTATGCAGCACATTTACTAGTAGGACCCTTCCCCGCCTCTCTTTTTTAGTAATTTTGCTCAAAAGGGGTCATACGTAGGTTTTTGGTTTCGAAAAAAAAAAAACAAAATTTCGCTTTTCAATCATTTGATTTGAAAATGCTCTCAAAACGGTCATTTTCTAGTGGCACACATGAACATCAAAATTTTTTAAAACCCAGTCATGTTTAGGCTCATTTTGAAGCTCAAAATGTGGTGAAATCGAATCTTGCAGAATATACAATTTTGAACAAAGCTGAGCAATATCATCTTAAAGATTTCAACACCCTATTATGAAACTGAAAATGAACAGGGGAACTCCAGAGTGTGAATAATTTTAAAAAGTGTGAGAAACTAAATTAGGAAATTCTCGAGAGGAGAGAAAACAACAATTCTAGTAGACAAGCGTTTGCAAAAAAAAAAAGGGAAAACTAGGTTAGTTTTGACGGATCTAATTTTCTGAGAATTTTTTGAAGATTTGAGTTGAGAAAGCGGGGGGTGAGGAATCAGAGGCACAGAATCCTCAGAATTCTTCGAAACCTCATAATTTCAAAAGCTCAAAATATTTCAAGATGCTAAAATGAACTCAATGGGATATTCTGGGAAAATCAAATAGTCTCAGGTTCAGAGAATCTAAAATATTTATGTCTGGAATTTAGACACCACCAGAATCTGAACAAAAATTGGAAGCTTGTCTAGAAAGCCACAAAATCGTGCTTCTCAAACCTTGAATTTTGTTTCCAAACCGAATTTCAAAAATCCCCGGAATAATGTTTAGTTTGATCTACCTTCCCCCGATTTTCCTATCGATTTGATCCCGATTCCAAAAAGACAGAAGACACACGAAAAAAAGGCAAAAAGAGCACCTTGTTTCCAGAAACAATTCATTCATTGACAATTTTTCGATATCTTCAACAGGGAACGAGATATTGTCGGATTAAAAAAAGTGGGACTTGAGAATTGCGGACGCGCCGCTTGTGTCGATTTACGAGGGGGCGTGGCGAAAACGCAATATCGCGGCGCGGTCGAATTGCAACCCCCCGCACACCGATAATTTCTGTCTTTTTTCTACACATTTTATGCAATAAAATGGTTTTTAAAGCAGATTTTCGCTGTTTAAAAGATGTTTTTGTGAAAAAACATTATTTTTCAAGTCACCCCTCGTTCGAATGTTGTGGTTATATATCTCAAATGCTGATTCATGTTCACTTTTGAATTGTACCCTTCAATTTTTTACATATTTATATATTTCCATTCAAAAATCTGCTTTAAAAACCATTTTATTGCATAAAATGTGTAGAAAAAAGACAGAAATTATCGGTGTGCGGGGGGTTGCAATTCGACCGCGCCGCGATATTGCGTTTTCGCCACGCCCCCTCGTAAATCGACACAAGCGGCGCGTCCGCAATTCTCAAGTCTCACTTTTTTTAATCCGACAATAATTAGGCTCAAAGGGACAGTATTTTATAAAGAGTTTCACAGAACTTCCAAAATCAAAATTTAATTTTTTGAACGTGATGAAAATTTTATTTTTTATGAAAATTTCCGCGTGCCATAAAAATTGTTTAAAAATTAAATTCTCTGTCAAAATATCGACGTAAAAACCCACGACCCTTGATGGCCCATTTACCTTAGAAAGAATGCTATAAAAGAAGAGTGAATCAAAGGGAAGAATCAGTTCTCTCCTTCTCTGGGCTCCAGAGAAGGGGGGAGGGATCCGGAACCTGGTGCCCGGGTCCTGGAGCTCGGGCCCTGGAGCTCGAGTCCTGGAGCTCGGGACCAGGTGCCTGGGTCAAGGAGCCCGGATCCTGGAGCCCGGATCCTGGAGCCCGGATCCTGGTGCCCAGATCCTGGAACCGGGTCCTGGAGCTCGGATCATGGAGCCCGGGTCCAGGTTCCGGAGCATTCGATGGAGGATATCAGGAGCAAGATGAAATGCTGGTGGAGGATCTAGAAACAATCCTGATGTTCAAGATAATTTTTTCAATTCCTGAAACTGAAATCAGACAATTTATGCACTGGGATGATCTACGAGAAACAGGATCATTTGGAGTGGTTCCTGATGGTTCAGACTGATAATAAGAAGGAACTAAGAGAGATCCTGGTGGAAGGAACCAGGAACCTGGATCCGCAGAAGTTGGAGCTGGAGCTGGACCCAATATCAGACAGGAGGAACTAGTGCGTGATGTTCAAGATAAATATCAATTCCTGGAACTGAAATCAAACAATTTACACATTCGGAGCGTTCCTGATGGTTCAGACTGAAAATAAGAAAGAACGGACTGGAGAGATCTTACCATTTGTTTCTGTTCTGCAGTAAACATTCTTATAATAAAGCATTGTCACATTTTCTTTGTGTTTTTTTTTGTTACTTTCAAAGGAGGAATGAAAAGAAATGTTCGATGGATAAAATATACCAAAACCGGTGATAAAAAGTCCGTCACACAGCCAAGTTTGAGTTTAATTATCTCAATTCCTATGAAAGATATCAAAAATCTTCAAACTATAGAAATTCACGAAACATATATCTTAAAAACTTGCATTTGGGCCGAATGGTTAGGCTCCAAACCAAATTCAAAAAACTCCTTTGTTGCTTTGATCTACCGTATACCCCTTTCCCGATTCCAAAAAGGCAGAAGACACACGAAAAAAGCACAAAGAGCACCCCTCGCCGAGTTGTCTCTTCCAAAATGTCAAATTCACCTCATTAAGAATAAGAAGAAATAGAAAAGAAAAAGAAAGAAATGGAATATAAAGAAGATCCCTTTTTCATGTGACTAAATGGGCTGTACGATTTTTATGAGATTTCTTCTTTTTTGACGAAAATTGAAAAATGTCAGAATTCAATTAGAATTCCATTTTCTTTAAAGGACAAAAGTGCAAAGGGGGGTTTTGGGAATTTCCGGAAAAGATCGCAGAATGAGAAATACGTTGTATGGCCTAGAAAATGCAAAGTTATAATATAGGCTACTCAGCTAATCGAACAGAAAATGGATCAAACAACCTCATTTTTCTTCCGCGATCAACTGAAAAACTTGTATTCCAAGCTAACAAGGATACATGAAACTTATATTTTATTGAATTACATGTGAGATCAAATATTTTTATTTGATTTTGGTTATTTCTAGTTAGTTTGGTTCCAAAAAATAGACAGGAAATTGAAATATATTGAATCAAGCATTTTTTTAAGTTCCGGATTGTTTCCGGATCCAAACGTTGCCGTCGAAGTGATTCATGCATTCCTAAAATGAAATATCTTTTCTTTCGAAGGCAGCCGGCAGCTCCGGTAGCTACGCGACACTCATAAAACTGAGCCAAGTTCAAAGTTTCAAGAGACTTCAAATTTCTTCATGGCTCGATTCTTGATGTCGTTGATCATAAGGATCTTTGATGCCAGGTATTCCCCCTTCAGATAATCCAGAACCTAGACCCCATTCAAAAGTGTAATCCTCCATTCTCAATTCAAAAAAACAATAAAAACAGGATTTTCTTTCCCGGAAAACAAGAGGTCAAAAAAGTGGAATCCAGAAGGCGTAGGGTGGGGAGAAGGATATATGTCATATATAACATGAATTCATAAGTACAGCTCTTTTTTTTCTAGAAAGTTCTTTTTCGATTCATGACTTTTTTATTTTCCTTTTCATATTTCTCATTTATTTCGTCTAGAGATCAAACTACTAGTTCAGACGGATGGCTTTATTACGAGATGTCTAATAAAAACGCCTCTTTCTAGAAACAAAGACATTTTTGAACAAAATGAACCAGCTTTACCAAAACACATTACTTACCAAAACCATAATTTGCTGTTTTTCACATCTAACTATTTATTTAACAGATTTCGTCATCAACAAATTTCCTTCAAAAACATTCAAATCATTATTTACTCATGCACATGCTCATATATATCAGAATCGAAAAACTTCAAAACTTTTCTTCAAAATGAAAAATTCGGGATTTGTGACGACGTTGGGATTGCTCATTGAAATGTGTGATGCACCAACATTTCGTTGGTTTGGTTGACTAATCTACCCTCGGGTGATCTCTATATATGAAAAAAAGTTATGAGGTGAAAAAAGTTGCACTTTAAGATTTTGAACGAAAACAAAAACTTTTTTGTCAGCGATTCCTGAACAACCTCATGAATGAACAAAAGGGCAGAATAGAACAAAATCAAAGGAATTCATAAAGTTTCGAAATGAATATTAGCCTGACTATGAGAACAAAAATGACAGAAACATGTATAAATAAAGGCTACTTTTGAAAATTTGGGATTCGAAAGCTTAAAAAAAACAGAATTTCAGCTAGAAAAGTTGCGTTAAAAGTTCATTGAATTCGTACTTTTAAAGGGCAATACGATGCATTACAATTAGCTAGAAGAAATCTCGCAGACATCCGAATTTACAGATCCACAGACAGACATGAAAAGAATCACAGAAATATTCAAACTGCTTCCTTAATCTGACATTTTCCCAATCAACAAAAAACAAACGAATCGAAAACATCCGGATATCCGGAGGCACAGAAGGAAACTTTCAGAATTTTGGATAAATTAAAAACAAGACTTATAGAAGGAGGAGACATGAAAAACTTAACATTTCTCGAAATATGGTTCAGATAAGTTCATCGAGAAGTTGAACTTGTGAGTCCACCGGTGGAGGTGCCGAGTTACTACCAGCTGAGCTACGGGGGCGGAAGCTCCACCACTCTAACCCTGAAAAAGTTCCAATCTTCGTCCTTTAAGTGATTTTAAACATAGCTTTTTGTGCCGAATTTCACACATTATACTAATTTTTTGTAACATGAACCTAGTTCTATGACATACCATGAAAATAGCAGGGCTTTTCACTTCAGCTCATTTTATCTGCGTTCCTGTCAGAGATATCAAAAAGTGTGCAACAGCCAAAATGTTTTTGATATTATGATACGAATTTCGTTAGTTGACCACTTCTTGATATTTTTGAGAGGAACCATAATTGACATAAAGTCAAGAGCCTCTTCTTGTATAAGTTTTACGGTTATTTTGAGTAATTCTTCAAAAATCTCCAGATTTATTTCATGGTCTTTTTAATTGTGACACTTTCTTTCAAAATCAGGACATATAAAAAAATGGATGAAAGACAGGAGGAGTGAGACGACTTATCGACAATAAATAACTTCTAATGAGTCATTTTTTATCAAGTAATTAATTTAAAAGTTGAATCAGAGACATGCGACTTAGGTCACTCGTACTTTGCTAATTTGACTGAACTTTCAAAAACTCAAAAAAAAAAAAGATTTTTGGTACCAATAATAACCCCTTGCCAACCTGAATTTCCAGAGAAAAATCAATTTGTACACTTTTGATCTCAATTCAAAAATCGATTTTCTCTACTCGAGAAAAACGAATTTTTTCTCTTTTCGGGATATAAAAATGGCCAGTGGGAACATAAAAAAGCGAAACCTTTGCTCTCTGAAACAGCCAGAAATTCCTAAATTAAATGCCCTCGGGCGAGGGGGCTCTAAACTAATGTGATCATCGGTGCTCAATTTGTTTCGTATTTTCTCTCATTCCGATAATCGACCGACCGTTTTTCGATCCGTTAGAAAAATGGGTTTGAAATGAAAAAAAAAGCACAACAAGTAGCGGGAGATGTCTATTTTTTGCCGCTTCTAGTGTCTCACTTATATGAATGTCTCTCTATGTTTTTTCTCACCCTCCCCTTTTCTTTTTTTCGTTCAATTAATTGAATCTATTCTCATCGAGAAGTGCACATGTGTTTTTCATCAGAAATATGCTCCATTTTTCACTCTTTCTCTCTATCGGGTTTTCCCGGAAATAGGAAAAATGAGAAAGAGAGAGGTTATAGCGGAAATCAAAGAAGCAATGAGCAATGATGGATATTCATAGAACGATATAGGAGATTGCAAAGATTTTGGCACTGGTGACTGAAATTTCGGAAAATCTAGGCCATGGGATTGTTGAAAAAAATGCTCTCAAAAATTTAAATTGCTACATAAAACACGGCGATTTTTCCGGAACGTATTTTAAATTTATTTTTTCGCGCCTTTTTTCTGCTGGTCGCAACATTCGCTGTGTAGCGACTCAATAAGGCATTTTTCCGCATGTGCGTCGATACTCAGAGCGCTTGCTACAGTATTCGCGTTAGAGCGCATATACTTTTACCGTCCCAAAAAATTCCCCGTGTTTTGAAAGGAAACCGATAGGAATCTCTTAATTTTCGGAAGCTTAGAAATTCGAAAAAATAAGAATTTCAGAAACTTTAAAAATTCAGAAATTTGAAAGAATCCGAAATTCGAAAAAATCGGAATTCGATAAAATTCAAAATTCAAATGTTTAAAACTTGAGGGATTCAGACGTTCGATAATTTAAACTATGCTATGCTCAAAATGAATGATCCGAAGTTCAAAACAAATCTAAGATCTAACTTCTCAAATTTGGAAAAAATCCAAATTTTGAAGAAAATTCCGAAATAGGAACAAACTCAGATGTTCCAAAATTGAGGCGTTCAAATTCGGAAAACTTCTGAAAAAGGGGATCTTGATGTCATCTAAAAACTTGTTTTGTGTGTGTGAGCAGCATAATGAGCAAAAACAGAGAAATTTGGGAAATACGTGAGAAAATGTGACCTACATGGGACGAGCAAAAGGTTTGTTTTGTTGAATTTTGTTATTTGAATAAAAGAAAACCGGAAAAAGGAGAAAAAGGACAAATTTGAACTTTTAGTATAGGAAAAATTTTTGTTTTCCTACTTCAGACTTTTGTATTAAAATATTCAGAAAAATTTTTTTAATTCACATGAGAAAAAAAAAGATTAACAAGACTAGCCACCTCTCTAAAAAATTGTCGGAAATTAAACACAGATAATTTGTAGTTTTGCCGGGAAATTTTCAAAAAAAGTAGAGAAATTGATCTTTAAGAAATCGAAAATCCTGGAAATGACGTTTTTGAGACTGCAAAATTTGAGAATCCGGACATCCGGACAAACAAAGGGATGAGCGTCAAAAGTGATGTGTATTATGGAAACATGATATTGTAGGGCTACCAGTCTAGAGAGTAAATTGAGGAGGTCAAAATCGAGAAGGTTGAAAAAACACAAATTTTAGAAGTCAGAAACTCAGATTTTAAGAAATATCCAAAGTTCCTCGAATCCCATCATTCTTCGAAGAACTTTTCAGAATCCCAAAAAAAACTAGGTATTTTAGAATGTCAGAATTCCTCCACGTGCGAGAATCCTTCAGAATTGCAGAATTTTCGAAAACATAACATTTGTGAAACTCATAATTTGGAATTTCTAATTTTCAGAAGTTTCTGAATGAAATACCCAGATTCTAGATTTTTCTCAGAATTCTTCAGAACCTCATATTTTCAAAACGACGCTCAAGATATTTCAATTCGATGTCGTAGGAAATAGTCGCAGATTCCGAGAATCTGGAATATCTGTGTGGTTGGAATCTAGAAACCTCTGGAATCTGAATCCTCTGAAAACGGAAAAGAAGAGAACTGAGACTTGCAAAACTTTGACTCTACAAAATCACAAAACGGTATTTTTTTAAACTGACATTTGGGCGTAATGATTTGGCTCCGAACCAAATTTTCCCAGCGTCCTTGTCAGTTTGACCTACCGTATATTCCACCAAGAAAGGCAGAAGACGCACGAAAAAAGCACAAAGAGCACCCCCCGCCGAGTTGTCTCTTCCAAAATGTCAAATTCACCTCATTAAGAAGAAGAAGAGAAGAAAAAGAAAGAAATGGAATATAAAGAAGATCCCTTTTTCATGTGACTAAATGGGCTGTACGATTTTTATGAGATTTTCTTCTTTTTTGACGAAAATTGAAAAATGTCAGAATTCAATTATGACCTGGGGATTCGAGAGTTTCTGGAAAAATCACAGGCCTCAACAAGGATCTCAATAAGAACCTTGCTTTTTTATTATCTCAGTTCCTGTAAGAGTTATCAAAAACTGATCAAATGATAAAATAATTGTGATTTCATGATAAATATTTTGTCAGTTAACCATTTTCTGATATCTTCGACAAAAAACGAGATAATTTGGCTTGAAGTTAGATGAACCGTATATTACAGGTTTCTGATTTAGATTTTTATTTTTGCGATAACGACACACATCAGGAAATTGGACTCTATTGAGAATGGAAGAAAAAATCTGAACACTGAGAAGGAATTCTAATTAAATGTGTTCGTAATGTGGTAAACAAGTATTCTATTTTTATATGTATTACTGAATCAAATGGAGTTACGAGAAAATTATAATACAACCAGCCTGTTTGCCGCGCCTCCGGCGCTTCAAACAGCTGGATAGAAATTTTTTCAAGTTTTATTGGGAAAAATTATTTTTTAATGGCACTCTTATCTTGGAAAATCTTTAATTGACAGAAATAACGACACATTTTCCTGTTGATGTTGGATGATTTTTTGTTGAAACGACCATTTTAGTTTCGCAGCGCCATGAAATTTAGCCCAGATTCCTTATTAAAGCAGAGAAACTTTAGAAAATAATAACAAACATCTAATTTGTCAGAACATGTCTTTCAAAAATTTGCCTCGAACATCCTGGCCGGGCGAGCCGGACCAAGCCGGGTCAGTGGAAATACCCCCAACGGCCCAGCTTCTCTCATAAATAGGATTTTTATGGTTTCTCATATTTTTAATGGTCTCTCTTGTTTTTAAACAAATTCTGGGCATTCGGACAAAAGCAGATAGAAACTTACCTTTGACTTTTTTGAAACTAATCAAATTGATAAAACTTTGGAAACTCGTTCATTTTCAACCGGAACGATATCGTTTTCCTCGCCTTCGCGCCCTCCTCCAAATATCTACCTTTTCTGGAAACTCTAGTACAAAGCGACAATGGAATCTGTGAAAGCATGGTATATCATAAAATGCAGCAGCCGACAAAAAGCGGGTTCGCGTCAATCACTATGTTGTAGCAGCGGCGACCACAGCGACCTAGCAACTCGAGTGGAACATCTACTCCTTCCCTCCCCCCTCTCTCTGTGGCCGCATGGCGCAACTGTGTGCGTGCGCCCTTTTCATGCGAGAGTTCGCGGGTTCAGTTTTGGTGGCGGCCAACCGCTTATTTAAAAACCCAAAAGTCCACAGACGGACACGAGGACCAACAGACGCGTCTAGCGTTTTATATATAAGAAAGATCGGGAGGGTTTCTGAAATAATTTAGAACTATAGAAAGCGAGAATTTTCAGAAACGAAGTTCTAGATTTATAATGCAAAATCTTTCATGCTTGCAATTTGGTTGGAATTATCTCTGTTCCTATAAAAGACTTCAAATATCTGTCAACTGATAACATGTTGGTAAACATTCGATTCATCATAACGTCGTAGTTTTGAGATATTTACAATTTATAAGTTATCAACTCATAGAGAACAACATTCCCCACAATTTTGTAGTTCCCAACATTTTCCAGCTTTTTAGTTTTTGTGTTATGCGTCTTTGTGTGTCCTCCCTCTTTCCTCGCGTTGAGAGCGCTCTAACTTTAAAGGTGCATATCTCAAAAACTAAAATCTCCACCTCAAAAAGCTAAACTAACAGAATGTTTTAAATTATATGTTTTACATTTTGGTATTCTACAAAAATTGTCTAGCTATTCTAATTTTAGAGATATGCATCATCGAAATTTTCGTCTTCCCTCTTTCCTCTTCTTCTCTCCTCGGTAAAGGTGGCCTAACGTTAAAGGTGCATATCTCAAAAACTTTTTAAAAAACTTAAAAAATCTAAACTGACAAAATGTGTAAAACCCTATGTTTTCCATTTTCTTAATTGACTAAAATTGGTTATATTATTTTGTCTTTCAAAAAAGTTTTTTTTTCAAATTGATTCATTAAAAATTTCCATGAAAACTGGAGAGAAAGAGAGAGAGAAAAGAAAGAAAGTGTGGCATAAGAAACAGGAAAATTATCATCTAGGCGGGAAGAGAAAATATAAGGATATGATAAGGCGCGCATTGCTCATTTTTAATGGATCTACCGTAATTTCCTCTCTCTCGCTCTCGCTCTATTCTCCCAAAAAAAGACCCCGGTTGCGGATGCATCATCTCGTCTGCGAATGTTAGAAATCTCGTCAAGAAAGGTTTCGGATTACTGTAGGAGGATCGGATTTTTTAGAAAATTTTTTATTTGACGACGATATTTCTTATTGCAACCAGGGGGAGGGCGGGGCGACTCGGGGGGATTGATTGGAAGTCAAGAAACACATAAAGAATGGGATGGAAATATTTTTTGGGACAAAAACAAAAAGTGGGCGGGTCGCTCGAAATTGACCTAATTGTTCGTTTTAAAAGAAATTGTTGGGGGAAGGGGGGACAGTCAGTCAGAAGCACGGATGGAACAGGGACGGGGGACAGGGGGGAACAAAAAGATAAAAAGTCGAGAAGATTTTTGAATTTCTTTTTTCGGGGGATGGAAAGAGAGAGAAAGAGAGAAGAAAGAAGACAAGACGAGTTTTTTGATGAAAAAGTAGCGGCGCAAGAAAGAAAAAATCGAAGGTTTTCATTTAAAAAATTTGGGAAAGAAAAAAGAGAAAAAAAATAAAATGGAAGAAGACAATAAAACAATTATACACATCTTATAATAGCGAATTTATGAGAATTTGGGGCGACGGCTTCTTTAAGAAAATGGATGGATTGTTTAATAATCGTCTTCCGTGACGAAAATCTGAAATAGAAAATATTTTCAAAGAATAAAAAACAGGTGACGTTATGGGGATAATTATGGTGCCATGGTGATAAATTCCACTTTTCGAAGCATATGTCAACAACTAGTACGAATTTGACATTTTAGTTTTTTTTTTTGAATTGTGGAGTTTCGAAAATTTGAAATGTTGAGTTTGATATGCTATGAGGTTTTAGGGATTTGATTCCAGATATCTCAACTTTTAATATCTAGCTTTCAGAAGATTTTAGGATTTCCAAACCGTCAATACAAGTATTACGTAGCTCTCTCAGATCAAGTACCCTATACTAGCACTTTGAGTTCAGCAATCTCGGTCCATTCAAAATAAATCGAAATTTTGTCAGTTATAAAAATGTAGATGATATTATGACAAGTTATTCATCGGTCGACCAATTTTCGATATCTCTTAAAGGAACCAAGACAATTGAGCTCAAATCCTTTGGTTGGTAGGGTGTAGCTCAACCTATACTTAGAATTTGAGCTCAATTATCTCCTTTATATGGAAAATGTCAAATAATGGTCAACGGTAACCCTGGATATTGGCTTAAAAATAGCACCAAAAATTAAAATTCGATAAATTTCTAGAACTTTCTAATCCCCAAAATAACTGACCTTGGACGAGGACTTTCCAGTGACAACAGATGAACGATGCTTGGCACGGATGAGGTGAAGGGAGCTCTCGGCTTGATCGGCACGGCCCTCGGCATCCTCGAGCTCGTGTTGGTATCTGCGGACTCTCTGCAAGTTTTGCATCGTCACAGATTCGGCCTCGGCAAGTTGTCTCTTCTGGATGTTGAGCTTCTCGGTGAGACGATCGGCGGTGTCTTGAGCCATGACGAAGTTCTTGTGCTCCTCGTCGACGAGCTGTTGGACTTCCTTGATGCGACGATCCTTCTTTCTCAAAGCGTTCTGGGTCTCCTTGTGTCTTCTGGTCTCCTCATCCAAAGCGGTCTCAAGATCACGGATTCTGGTCTCCAACTTGGCGATGACTCTCTTTCCTCCGAGAAGAGCGGCAGCCTCGGCTTCTTGGATTTGAACTTGGAGTTGCTTGACTTGCTCCTCGAGCGACTTTCTCAAGGCGTCGATCTTCATCGAGTGCTCTTGCTCCTCGTGGAGTTGCTCAACGGCACGGGCGGCGTCAGCGAGGGCGCGGTTGGCGCGCTCATCAGCAGCGTGGAGTTCCTTGGTGACCTCATCCAAATCGGCTTGAGCGGTGGAGAGCTCAGTCTCGAGCTTGTTCTTGATGGAGGTGAGGTTGTTGTTGATGGCGGTGAGGTCGGAGATTCTTCCGTTGGCCTCCTCGAGGTCGATCTCGGCTTGCTTGCGGGCACGGATGGCGTTGTCGAGGGCAGTCTTGGCCTCCTCGAGTTCGGCGGAGAGAGCGGCGACCTAAAAATCGTTTGGTGAATTTGAATGGTTTTAGGATCTTACCTTGCGTTGGGCAAGGGCGTATTGGTCAAGAACTTGTTGCAACTGACGTTGAGTATCCTCCAAAGCAGCTTGGAGAACCTTGAGTTGCTCCGATTGCTTCTTGATGGTCTTCTGGGCTTCGATGTTGGCTCTGAAAATGACAAAAAATGATAAATCCTCCTTTGAAGATCAATTACCTGTTGAGGTTGTCAACGGTCATCTCAAGCTCGGCAATTTCAGCCTGGTACTTCTTCTTCAGTCTCGAGATCTCGGCCTTCATGCGGGCCTCGGCATCAGCCAAAGCGGCGATGAGTCTGTCGATCTCGAATTGGAGGTTCTTGCGGAGGGCCTCCATCTCTTCTTCCTTCTCTTGGAGACGGCGTTCCATCTCGATGCGGAGAGCCTGGAGCTCAGCAAGAGCGCGTTGAGCGCGGTTCTCCGCATCACGGCGTTGAGCATCAGCCTCCTTGAGAGCGGTCTGGAGCTCACGGATCTCTCCGGCAAGACGGGCGTTCTCGAGGTCGAGCTCGTGGAGCTTGCGGTTGGCGTCGGCGAGGGCCTCCTTGGCTTCGTGGAGTTCGTCGTGGAGCTTCTTGTTCTCGCGAGCGAGGGCCTCCTTCTGCTCGACAGCCTTCTCGTACAAGTGCTTCATCTTCTGGAGCTCGGCATTGGCGGCACGGAGCTCGCGTTGAGCAGCCTCCAATTCAACGTTGAGCTCATCGATACGAACCTTGAGCTCTCCGACTTGTCTCTCGAGTTGCTCCTTGGCACGCTCCAAGATGGCGATGGTGTTCTGGGCCTTCTCAAGGTCGACGATGAGAACCTCGACCTCGGATTGGAGGCGAGACTTGGCCTTCTCGAGTTGAGAGATCTTCTGGAGCATGATCTCGATTTGCTCCTCATACTCGGCTTGCTTCTGGAGCATCTTCTTGCGGAGATCCTCAACTTCTTCGTGGTGAAGGGCGACCTCAGCATCGAACTTGCTCTTCCACTGGGTGATTTCAGTGTTGGCCAAGTTGAGCTTGTGCTCGGCGTCGGAGCGAGCAACCGACTCCTCATCGAGAGCGGTGCGGACCGAGTCGAGCTCGAGTTGAACTTGGTGGAGTTGCGATTGGAGTTGGGAACGCTCCTGGAATATTTTTTGTTGAGATCCAATGCCACCAAAAATCAAAAATCAAAAACTTACGCGCTCGGCATCCTCAAGACGGCGTCTAGCCTCCTCGAGCTGTTGGGCGAGGGTGTACTTGACGTGTTGAAGGTTGTCGAGTTGGACCTTCTGGTCGTGGACCTCCTGTAAAAATTTTCTTTAGCAATGAACCCCTCATATTTTCATTCAATAACTGAACACCACACTGGTGAAGAGTTTTCTTTGGGGCAAGAAAAAAGCGCCCCATTTATCTCGAGTACTCTATTTGCACACACACTCTGCGAGTAGAGGGAACTACTTTTTTTTCAATAAAAAAAGAATAGAAAGTTTCGAAAAAAGATAAGAAGGCATCATAGCACATGATATTTTATAAATGAGATAGGAGGATCTGTAGGTTCAAAATGCTTACCTTGAGGAGATCATTGTTCTCAGCCTGAAGGCGTTGACGTTGTTGGGCGAGATCGTTGACGTGCTTGCCCAAGTCCTCGACCTTGTTGGCGAGCTCGTTGGCTTGAGCCTCGAAACGTTCGGCGGCCTTCTCGGCGGTATGCTTATCCTTTTGGAGTTGGTCGATGGTGGCGGTCAACTCGATGACCTCGTGTTGGACACGTTGGCGTTCGCGGTCGATTCTGGAAGATGTGACTATAGATTTCGAACTTTGAAGATCAGTAAATAGTTTTTAGATCTAGAAGACGTATTTTCTCTAAAGAAGTCCATCCTATATGTCTAGAAGTCCATCCTATACGAGCTCAGTTATCATGGTTTCTGTGAGAGATTTCAAAAATGTTTCAACTGATAAGATGTTTATGATAATAGGATAAACAATTTTTCCGTTAAAATGTTTTCAATTCTTTCGCAGTAAATTAAGCTCAAAACTCGTTTGAGATCTATGAAATTGCGTGGGAGAGAGACACTAACGAACACACTTCCCTCGATGTGTCAACAAGTGATGTCAGACAACAAAGTGTGTAAAAAAATCAGGTGGAAATAATTGAGCAGGTTTTTTAAAGTAACAAAAACAGCTTGGAATTTACGTCAGGAATCGGGTTCAGACACAAAATACTAATTTTCGATTGCTCAGAGATTCCAAAAGGTTCAAAAAGTGGATGTGGAAGTTTTTGGGGATCGAAAAAGGACTTTAGCCTAAATTCAAAAATATGAAAAAAAATAAGGTTTCAGAATTTTCGAAAAAAATATTGAAAAAAAAAGCTGCTGTGATAGTAATTCGAACTTTTGAAAGTTTTGAATGAATTGAACATCAGATTTCTAGAAAAATCGAAATTTGGAAATAACTGGATAAGAGGCATCAATAATCTGTAAACTATAAAAATTTTGGTCGGAGTATGATAAGAGTTTTATCAGTTATCAAAATTTGGATATTTCTTATGAGAACCGAGATAATTGAACTGAAGGCTTTCGGTGGGTAGTGTGCGACCATGTAGCTCAATCTGTGCCTACACTTTGAGCTCAGCTATCTTAGCTTCTGTAAGTGATATCAAAATACTGTATACTGATGAAACATTGATTATATTATGATAAACATATTTTTATTAAACTTCTTGATATCTCTTAAGTGAAGCGAGATAATTGAGCTCAAAGTTCAAGTATAGGGTAGTTCAATGGTAGGCAGTCGGCTTCATAGCTCAGCTGGTAACTCAACCCACAAATTCAACTAGAGTGACGTTCTATTATGTGATTGTTACAAAAAAGTTTCACAAATCTTACCTACCGTAATCCTCTATTCTGAAGTTTGATGTCTATCCCAATAATATTCGAAACACAAGTTCCATGTTCTTTTTCTCATCATCTTTATTCTCTCTTTCAAAAACTTAATCTCATTATTTTTTACCACCACCACCGCGTCGTATGTTTCACGGGAACGGATAGGCTTCTTCTTCGTCTTCATCATACGGGTCCCTATCTCTTCCTCTATCCTGATCACTCATCGATATATGAGACAGTGTGAAGATCAGAGAGAGCAGGCTAGAGAAAGGCTTCTATCTCTTCCTGGAAGACGAAACAAACAGAAAGTAGGAGGAGGATGATGGAGAAGAAGAAGAAGAAGAAGAAGAAGAAACGTTTGTTATTTTACACAGCTTTTTCGCTGAGGGAGCCGCCTCAACACAGAGGAGAAAAAGATGTGCCAACTCCTCCGCTGATGCGAATTCAGCGAAGATGAAAGAACTACTAAGGAAGGGCACTCACTTGGCGTTCTTCTTCTGGAGCTGCTCGATTTGGTCTTGGTAGTCGAGGCAAGCGTCCTGGTGCTTCTTGCGGAGAACGTTCATGGCATCCTCGGACTCCAATTGCGACTCTTCGAGCAACTTGCGGAGTTTGAGAAGCTCTCCCTCGCGCTTGCGGTTCGATTCGATCTGAAAATTAGGGTTTTAGAGGAATCGATTAGTTGGAATGGCTTACTTGACTGTCGGTGGTTCCCTCGGCATCCTCGAGTCTGTCAGTCAAAGCAATAAGCTGGACGGAAAGGTCAGCACGCTCGCGTTCGATCTGAAAAGAGTACGGTAGCCATATATGGAGGGTTCTGGTCACTTACTCTGTTGCGGAGCTCACGCTCAGATTCCAAATCCTCTTGGAGAAGACGGATCTTGTCCTGAAAATTGGAATATTAGAATGGTGTACTTTATAAACCTAGATTTTTTTCCAGGGTCAGGAAGTTCGATGGTCCCCAAAGAAAAAAACGTTTCGAGATTCCCAAAATTAGAACCTGTTCCGATCAATACCGTATTCCTCTGATTACCTTATTATAGCTGCCTATTCATAAAAACCCCTCTATACAGAATCTCAATTGCCAATCGGTTTCTTTTCTCTTTTCTTCTCCTCTCATATTACACACTTTTATTTTTCTCGCTCTATACGCGTGGGTGCGAGAGAGAGAATAGTGTGTAAGACGAAGAGACGCAGAGAGCGGATCTCGGGAAAAGAAAATGAGCAAGATGAGCAAATGGCAAAGGAGTGAGATGTTTCGGTGTGAGGGGTCTTTTATTTTGATATTTAGATACTCAAAGGTGTCAATTATTGATTTTTTAGGTCTAGGTTGGTTTTTTAGAAGCTGGGTCTTTTTTGGGACCAGGTTTGAAAACTACAGTAACCTCGAATTCTGAAACTGAAAATGCAGGTATCTCAAAGCTACAGTAACCTAGATCGGGAAAAAAAAACACTGAGAATTTTAAAAATGAGGATCTCAAACTACAAGATCTGAGAATCCCGCGAAAAAACTACAAAAAAATCAAACAAAAGTTATCAGTTACACACGTCTATTTGAGCTAGTTAGAACTAGTTAGATTTTGGATCGGCTAACCCCCTCGGGGAGATAGAGAGACAGAAAAAAGTGTCTTAGTACTTGAGAATATAGGTATAGAAAAAGAGGAAATTTGGTTAGTGAGGTTTGAGTATTTGGGGTTCCCCTACTTTGGGATTCAATCAAGAAGATCTATTTTGAATCTGGGATCCGTAGGATAGGATTCTGGATCTAGGATGTACATTACCAAAATATTGGACAATCAGAAATTAAAAGAAACCCTCAAAGTCAAGTATAGTAATCAAAGAAAGAAGTTATCAAAAAAAGAAGATAGTACCTACCTCAAGTCTGGTGAGTGATCCGAGATCGGCAACAGACATGCTACCGAATGGAGCGCCGAACGCGGCTTGCGACGGGCTCTTCAGAAGAGCAGCGGATGGCGAACGGTACAATGACATGATTCAAAATAAACGAGTATTCAAGATGGTGCCCCTGTGTGTGCTGCTGGCTGGCTGGCTGCTTCGAGACTGACTGATTGTGCCGTTTCTCTCTCGGGGTGCCTTCGGGAGCTTCGGGAGGGGAGAGATAGAGAGATGAGAGAGTTCAGAGAGAGTCATCCCCACACACAATCCCGCGCCTCATCCCTTATCTCTGGTGCTCTCTTGATCTTCCATAGTCTCTCTTACACTTGCTGCTCCAACTTCTTCGGAAGGTAGTGCCCGTTGGGGAGCGAGAGAGATGAGATGGAAAACGAGGCGCACCTCAGTGTAATCCTAGGCTCCCGCTCTTGCCGCGCTGGGATCCCGAAACCCTCCCACTCGACGCTGCGTTTCTGCGAGATGCCATTGTGTTTTGCCAACGAGTTGGCGGAATACGATCTGTGCGAGAGTGCGTTCAAGATGAAGAGATCAGGCAGAGAGAATCAGCACGAGGACAGAAGGTTTTAAACATTTGGAGATGGGGCTCAGGGTGGAAGGGAAGAGAAAAAGAGAGCAAGATATTGGTTTGGTTTGGGAGAAAACGATGCTTGGAGATGTGTGTGAGTGAGTCCATCGAAAAAAAGATAGAGGGATCCACACCACTCTTCCTTGCGTCCAAAAAACATGTCCTTCGAAGTTTCCAGGTGCGAAGGACTTGCGGAAGAAACCGATACGAATTTTTTGATGATGATATGAACGCGACACAAGAGATAGAGGTCAGATATTTGGAGCAGGAAGAAAAGCATTGATTTAAAACAAAAACCTAAAGTGATAAAGCATCCTAAAACTAATTAATACTGTAACTTCGATCCAATCTATTTGTTTTTGTAGAGAAGACATCAGAAGAACGTCAGAACTTCTTATTTGATAGCTTTATAATTGATTCCCCTGAGATTTGGAGCAATGTGGGATCAAATTGAAGACTATATCTGAAATTGAAATTCGATACAGTACCGTATGTCAAGTAGAAGCTCACCCTACACTTTGAGCTCAATTATTTTGGTTCCTTCAAAAGATATCAAAATAGTTTTCAATGATAAATTACTTATCATTATATCACCAACATTTTATCAGTTAACAAAATTTTGATATCTTGCACAGGAGATGAGATAATTCAGCTAGAAGTTTACGGGGCTTCTTACGGGGGCTTCTTACGGGTATTAGAGCAAAGGTATGTCTGAAACTGAAATTCGATTCAAAATAATTCAATAAGATTGAAAGTTCCCAAATTTCTGAATTGAATCCTTGCCGAATTTTTATTTTGAAAGCAAACTATTTTTATAGACCACTTTTCAATATCTTCTACAGATAATGAGATATATGAGATTGAAGTTGATTGAATTCTATTAGAGTGTTCGCCGCACAAAAAATCAAAAAGTGCTAAGTAACTATAGAACCACTCGAAGTTGATAATTTCAGAATAAACTAGTCAAAATATTTATTTCCAATCTTAATTTGCTTGAATATGACCTCAAAAGTCTCCTTATCCATGAATCATCTTCTTGATATTTTAAAAATTTCTGACAATGAAACATCTGGAAAAAAGCACCCCTCCAATAGTCCTAACGCTTTATTTTTTCAGATTATCAATTTTCAGTTTTTTTTTTCAGATACCCTCTTCTCATTTTTTCTTTAAACGCATTTTTCTTCCGAGTGCAACTTTGTAAAGTTGCGAAACCTTCGTATCGATGTCAGATAGTGTAATACTTTCGGGCGCCTGGATTGTCTTATTTTTTGACGTTGAAAATATTAAGGCATACTGTAGATTTTGGTAAGTTCTGAAAATTTCTCGAAAAGTCTGGAAATCTTGTTCTATGACACAGACAGGTCTGAAAGATTCAGAGTTACTGTGTTAGCTCTAATAGAAGCCCATCATAACCGTCAAATTTGAGCTCAATTATATTGGACTTCTTGAAAGATATGAAAAAATTGTCAACTGATAAATTGTGTATGATAATGTCACCAATATTTTATCAGTTGACACATTTTTTACAACTCTTATTGGGGCCAAGTTAATTGAGGTCAAAAAGAACGTTTAACTATGCTAACTTTTTCAGAGGAAAACTCTGGTTTCACAATTTTCATGTTCCCTTTTAAGACCGAGCTTTCTATGTTTTGAGTTCAGATTTTTCCGATTTTCAGAAAGAAAATATGAAAATTATTATCACCGCATATAACAATCCATGCTCAGATCAGTATTTCTTTTCTCTTTTCTCTTCTGATGATCTCATGAAGTGAGAATAAGAAGAAGAAAAAGAAAAAAGAAGAAGGAAGATGTATGTGGATATTGTTGGAGGAAGATATGTGTCTGTGTGTGTAATAGTTGAGTGAGAAGAGTGCCATCGAATGCCCCCGAAAGAATGTTTAGTGAATGAATGTGGGGGTGGTTGCAGGTATCTACTGTTAGGGGTCCGCAAAAAAATCGAACTGCAAAATTTTTGATCCATCTCATTTTACAGTTTCTTAATTTTTGTTTTTCTGCAAGTGTGTATTTAGTTTTATGTAGTGATCGGTATACAACCTGTAATAAAATTGCCTCCACACTGTCAAATTTGAGCTGAATTATCTCATTTCCAGATATCAAAAAAAGTGTCTGTGATATTTAGATAAGCATTCTAACAGACTAACTTTTGATATATCTTCTGAGGATCGAGATATTTGAGCTCAGCCAAACTCCATTCTGGTGATATTTAGTAAAAAAAAACACTTCCATGAAAGTTGTGCCAATTTACAACTTCTTATCTCGCTTTGTGGGATTTTCACAAAAAAGTTGACAACTACAAAAATGAAGCTCCAATTTTGTTAAGTATAATCTAAAACTTTCAGGCAAATCGAAAATTTCTGGGCTACTTTTCCGGATTTCAAAGTTTCCTTTTTCAAATTAAAAATTGGAAATATCATTTTTTCTGGTCCGGCGCTGTATAATAAAAAACGTTTCCAAAAATTTACAAGATTATCGGGAAACTTCAAATTACTTCTTTGATACCCAAAGATTCACAAGAACTTCCAAATTCAAAGTTTTCAACACTATTCCAGATGCCATCTGACTCATTGTGTCATACGCCACAAAAATTTCGAAACCGATATCATGTTGAAATTTTCCGGGCGGAAATACTCTCTCCTCGTTTTCAGCATCATCTTTTTGTTACGACTGATCTTCTTCTTCTTTCGAGACCAGACAACAAAACAATTGTGTCCGTGGCATCAGGAATAAGAGGAAGAGCGAAAAAAACCAGCTGACAAATGGTGTTGACCTGCTACCAATTAGTTGGAGGGATTTTGCAGAGTAGTAGTACTCGCCAGAGATTTGAAAATTGGAACAGATTTCCGAAGGTCTGGAAACTCTCAATCTTTGTCAGAATAAAAAGGTCAACACAAGAGAAGCCCAAGGTGGAACGCTTTCTTTTTTTTTGCCCCAGTCCTTAAAAATTGTTTTCGATGTTCCGACAACGGTGCTAATTTCGCATTTGTTTTTGAATTTTTCTCATTATTAGTGTCTAATCTTGTAGTATCTGATCCCGAATGATACATCTGTCCATACCCAAATTATCGAGCCAATTAAAAAGAGGATTGAAAATCCGATTTGGTGGTTTAACTTACTGAAAAACGTTTTCTTTAAGAAAATCCTCTTCTTGTTTTTTCGTTCTCCAATATTTCTCTTCCTCTTTTTTTCAGGGCTTCAAAATTTGCCACTTTATACTAAAAAGATATGATAACGTTTGTCCGGTACTGTCAAAAACTTATGTATAATTGAGAACTAATTGAACCAATTCTTGGATCAACCAAAACTTGATGATCAACGTTTTGAAGAAAATAACACCTGAGAATGACTTTTATTGGAAAAAAAAAGAATATTTGGAATGTTCTAAAGAATGCAAATAAATGTTCTTAAGCCTGAACATGACGTCTGACAGCAGCGACGCGCTTTCTGGCGACACGCTTCTTGGCAACGACTCTCTTCTTGGCAGCAACGGCACGGTGACGAGAGACATTACGGTGACGGAGAACAGAAGAACGAGTTGGGCATGGACAATAAGCAGCATCTCCTCCTGGTTGTCCATCGTTTCCTGGTGCTCCTGGCTGTCCATCTTGTCCTGGATGTCCTGGCTGTCCGTCTGGGCCGGCTGGTCCTGGTGGTCCAGCTGGTCCTGGAGCATTTCCACTTCCTGGCTGTCCTGGTGCTCCTGGAGCTCCTTGTGGTCCTGGGGCTCCAGCTGGTCCTGGAAGTCCACGTCCACGCTGTCCTGACTTTCCGGCTTGTCCTGGGTTTCCTGGGGCTCCGGCTTGTCCTGGTGCTCCTGGGGCTCCAGCTGGTCCTTGTGGTCCTGGTGGCCCTTGACCTCCTCCGTGAGCTGGTGCTCCTGGATTTCCGTCTGGTCCCTTTGGTCCTGGAGCTCCGGCTGGTCCGGCTGGTCCTGGTGCTCCTGCTGGGCACTTGATGCACTCTTGGTTTTGCTTATGGGCTGGTCCAGCAACTCCTGGTTGTCCTGGCTTTCCGGCACCTCCTGGTTGTCCATCGTGTCCTTGCTCTCCTGGTGCTCCTGGTGGTCCTGGTGGTCCGGCTGGGCAGTTGGTGGCCTGTTGTCCGCAGTTGCAGTGAGATTGTTTCTTCTGACGACGGTGGAAGACGGAACGGGCGACACGGGCAGAGTCGTCGTGGTTGATCATCGAGTTCCAGGCGTCGTTGGCGAAACCCTGAACGTTTAATATTTCCAATCAAACTAAAATACTCAAAACTCACTCTGAACTCTCCGAGCTCCTTGTGGCTCTCCTCAACAAATGAGTTGATATCAGTGTAGATTTGGAACACCGAGATGAGTGCTCCAAACACAACGATACCGGAGAGACCGGCCATCACCGAAAGGAATGTTGCAGACGTCATTCTCGAGAAATGAGAAATTTGTGATTTTACTATGATATTGGCCTTCCTTTTATACCGAGAATTTTTCGTTTAGTATCTTCTTTTTTTCCCAAACCCAAACTATTGCAAATTACCCGTACTCTCTTTTACAGTGTAATGTTTTTGTGTCTTCAAAAGGTTCCAGAAGAAGAGTGTAATTCATTTAGTGTCTTCTGATCGTGGTGAGGGACAGTAGGAATTGAAGAGACGCAGGTTTTTTCGGTTTGAAGAAAATGGGAGTAGATGATAGGAGAGAACGGTTTTCAGAGGAGATTGGTCAGTTGAAAAAAAGACTGATAGTTTTTGGGGAAGGTCAATTATCAAGAATAAGGAGGCACAAACAAGGAAGTGATTTATTTATTTTCGAGGTTTCCGTTTCAATTTTTTAGTTTTTGATAAGTGATAAAAGAAAATTAATGTTGGAGAATTCGGACTTTAATTTTGAAATTTTGGAAGTTTAAAATCTCAGAACCTTGGAATTTTAAAGTTTTAAAATTTCCGAAATTCAAAATCTCCTAAATTCAGAATTTTAAAAAATTAGAACGTTTGGATTTCAGAATCTCAGAATTCCAGAAGTTCTGACACTCTGAAATTTTGGAATTCGGAATTTTTGAGTTTCTAAATTTCAGAATATTAGAATTTCAGTATATAAAAAATTATAATTTTCTGAATTTCAACATTTCCAAATTTCGGGAATTTAGAAATCCAGAAGTTCAAACATTCAGAAGCACAAATAATTCTGTAACTCAAAAACTCAGAAATCCAAAAATTAGGAAATTCATGAGTTCCGAAACTCTGAAAAAAAACTCTGTCTTCTGAGAAAATTGTCTTCTGAAACTTGAATAGAGGATTTGGTGATTGTCGAAATTGTCAAAATAAACTGTTTTGAGACTATTCTAGCAATTTTAAACGAAACAGTTTAATTTTTCCTTTTGAGTTCAACTTCACCTGTTCCTTCAAACGACACCAAAAATTTGTCAAGAAAAAAATGTTGGTAATTTTACGAGAAACATTTTTCCAGATGAAACTTTTTAAATAAATATCTTTTATAGGAATTGAAATAATTGAACTCAAAATTGACTGTGTGGTGGGCCTTTTTGTCACCGGTTTTACGGTATAACTTATCCGTCGAACATTTTTTGATTCCTCCTTTCAAAAATCACAAAAAATGCAAAGAAACAATTATTTATTATGAGAATGTTCACTGCAGAAATAAATAGTAAGATCAATCACGTCCGTTCTTTCTTATTTTCAGTCTGAACCATCAGAAACCACTCCAAAATGATCCTGTTTCTCGTAGATCATCCCACTGCATAAATTGTCTGATTTCAGTTTCAGGAATTGAAAGGATATCTTGAACATCAGGATTGTTTCTAGATCCTCCGCCAGCGTTTCATCTTGCTTCTGATCCAGTTCCTCCTCCATTGAATGCACCTGGCTCCTAGACCCGGGCACCAAGACCCGGGCACCAAGATTCGGGCACCAAGACCCGGGCACCACGACCCGGGCACCAGGACCTGGTACCAGGACCCGGGCACCAGGACCCGGGCACCAGGACCTGGTACCAGGACCCGGTACCAGGACCCGGGCACCAGGACCCGGGCACCTGGACCCGGGCCCCAGACCCCGGGCTCCAGGATCCGGATCCCTCCCCAAGCCCCCCCCCTTTCTGTATCCCAGAGAAAGGGAGAACTGATTCTTCCCTTCGATTCCCTCTGCCTTTATAGTATTCTTCATGGGGTCAATGGGCCATCGAAGGTCGTGGGTTTTTACGTCGATATTTTCGTGAGGAATTTGAATTTGAAGAAAAAACTATTTGGCACGCAGATTTTTTATAAAACAAATAAATTTTTCATCACGTTGAAAAAATTGAACTTTGATTTTTGAAATTCTGCGAAACTCTCTTAAAAAACTGTCCCCCTTTGAGCCTAATTATCTCGTTTCCTGTTTAAGATATCAAAAAATTGTCAACTACTGAATTGTTTCTGATATCAAGGTAAACATTTTTGCTGTTAATAGTTTATTGATATCTTTTACAGGAATCTAGAAAAATTTGGTCAAAGTTGAATCTAATAGAACCTTTTTTTCATTTCAAAATTTTATTCGTCAACAATACATACAATTAAAACAACAAAACTCAAGTTTATGTAAATTTTACATCTTGCGGCTCCATATGAAGCACAACCTTATCACTCTCCTCCTCTCCATTCGAAACCTCTTCTGCTCGATTCAAATCCACGTACTTCATTAGCATCTCCCCTAATTTTGCCATCACTTGGAAGAATACAAAACCGCAAGCGATGATGATCACTAAATATATTTTTGTGTTCTATTGTTCACTAAAACCCCAATTTACCTGACATGATTATCAGGAACCATGTTGGTTTAGTGAGCAAGAATCCAACTAAAGATGCAGCTTCCAGAATATAGATCAGCGCGGCAATCACTTGCCGGTGAAGGTGAGATCCGAGGAATGAGCCAACAGGAGCTGAAAAGATATAATTTTAATCTAAAAATGTGTTAATGGGGAGTGTTACCCATTGTTGCTACAACTGGTATGGTACATGTGAAATATTTCCAGGCAATTTCCGAGATGTCACCCATTTGAACAGCTCGGTAGTAGAAGCCAAACATTGAAACCACGCCTGGAAGAATTAATATTTTCAAGGGGTTTCCGCGACACGTCGGCGCATAAGTCTGTTTAGAATTGGACATTCTGTACGAAATAACCAGAAAAGTGTAGAATTCGACACGATCTACATAATAACACTCAATTCGACATATATTCCTAAATTCAGTTTTAAGCCAGAGACCGTACCTTTCAGTATCATTGTCGTCGGTGTCGCAGTTTTCTCACTAACTCGAAACAAGAGAGTCAACGTGGAAAACATGCAAATATCGATTCCACTCCCAGCAAACGCATCGAAGACTCCTCCAACAACTCCAGTTAAAAACAACAGTAATCCTTTCCAGACACAAAACTCTGGAATCTTCACAAACGTTGGTCGCTTCTTTTGTGCATTCAGAATCCCTAGAGCAAATGCGAATGAGGTCCAGATGGAAACGAAGAGCATTTTCTTTTGAGCTCCAGTGAATAGTGGGTCAATCTGAAAAGTGTTTTGGTGTAAAGGGTGTCAATTCTGCCGATTTACACAATGCACTCCAAAAATGAAACCTGGTATGGCTCCGGCTATTCCATATATAACTGCACGTTCATCGAATTTGACCTTCATGAAAACCACACAGACAAGGGCAGCCATCATTCCTGAAATTGATGAGCAATGAAGAAATGTGGACAAACAGACACTTACCTATCGACTGGATCATTAACGCAAAATCTCTGGCGATCGATGGAGCTAGATGAAGAACTAGGGTCATAACAGGAAAAGCGACAGCACCGGCTCCTTCGGCAGTCATCCCGGAGATAAGAGCTCCAACGACCATTGTAACTGGCATGTGCCAATATTCTGGATAGTATTGGAAGAAGTCATGCTTGAATGCTGTCGCCCACCAGATAGACTGAAAGTATCAACGTTTTAATTGTAATTTAACGTCTCTCAACACTTGTGCGGTTTGAGCTCAACTATCTCTATAAAATGTTAATCATAATATAACCAGTGTTTATCAGTTGACATGTTATTAGTATTTTCATCATGTCAAAATATTTTATAAATAAATCACTTTTTGATATCCATTACAGAGACCGACATGCATTGGCTCAGTTAACGATTAGGTTTCGAAGAGACCCAGACGGTTAGAGGGTCTGCGTTTTTCATCTAGTCTCTCACTTGAACTGTCTTATGACAGTGGTTTTACAATAACGTTTTCCACTACAAAAAACCTAATATTCCTGTATGATTTATCTATCTCAAAACACTAGGTTGATTTTGAACTATATTTTCGAAGCATTAAGATCAATTATTTTCAAAAAATCTTAAATTTGAAGTTGTTTATAAACTTTATAAAAGTCCAAAACTTGATAAAAATACACAACAATTCTCTAAATGAAAAAAAAAACTCACATGAATGAGACAAAACGGGATCAGAACTGCCACAAACTTGCGATACTTGATAAGAATGTAATCAGCGAATGTTGGGTTGACAGGAAAGTTCATGATCTTCTCAGCGTGTTTCTCGTCTAATTGCTGGCCTAGAAAACTTTGAATTTTGGATTTTCTAGGCCAATCAGTTATCACTCACCTTCCAACAAATACTTCTTGCACCAGGAACCCACTCTTGTCGGCTGGTCATTTTTGGAGATTTCGCTCATTTTTTGGAAAGTTTCAGCTCAATTTTCACATTTTTCGAGGGTTATAAACTCTTTGAAATTTGGGTCAGACCAGTTTGACGAAGAGATATGAAAGGCGGAGTGACGGAGCCGCTGAAAGAAGGGGCTTCTGAATCCAAAGTTTAGGCATAGTACGAAAAGGTGTGACGTCATGAGATCAGTATTCTGCAGAGAAGACTAGAGGACGAAATCAAAGGTCTAGATAGTTTTTTGAAAGTGATGGAACGATAACAAAAATAGTGATAAAGTGATACAATTTTTTGATCTTTGTAAAAATAAGGAATATGGTCTATTGTGTGGAACAATTGTTTTTGATCTGGTTGTTTAATAAATGTTCCGATAATTTGGTTTGTGGAGAAAGGACAATCATCGATCATGAAGAATGTAATCAGCAAATGTTGGGTTTATCTCTGAACGATCAGAGATAAACTAGATGAAAGATTTGGACGCAATAGTGTGAGAAGGAAATCAAAAATAGAGAAAGTGGAACGCAGAAAACAGAAAAATTTGTATAATTAACATATTTTAGGAAAACATCTAGAAAAAATGAACACACATAATGATAACAGATTCTCAAAGGTTTGGTTTTTAGATTTTTATTCAAGCTCAGGAAAAATGAATTTCTTTAAAATCCGGGAATTCTGAGAAATGTCCAATTTTTAACATTTTCTTTAGCTGCTAGTTTGAAATTTAGTCTTGTAAATCAATTTCTCATTTCTCGAAAACTTAAATTTGTATTTCTAGGTCATCATGGTAGAGCTCGCCAAACTGTCAACTTTGAGCCAATTTATTTTGGTTCCTGAAGAAGATATCTTACAAGAACCAAGATGATGTGCCTCAAAATTGAAGGTCTGATTCCGAGGTTTGGAAGTGATTTCTACTTTAAGCCGATTTATCTCGGTTCTTGTGAAAGATATCAAAAGGTGGTCCACTAACAAGATGTTTATTATAATTTCGAAAATATTTTATCAGTTGACCCCTTTCTTATATCTTTCCCAGAAGTCAAGGAAATTGTCTAAAAGTTGGGGGTCGTGGTATTAGTGTTCACGGTATACTATACATACATGAACACATTTCGGAAATTTGTGGTCGCGAATTTTCGGTGAGTAGCATATGGTCGCGAAAAAAAATTTTCACCGATGGGGAAAATTTTTTAAACATTTTTTAAAAAAATTCAACATTTTCCCAAAAAAATGCATGTTGCAATATCAAAATCATACGCTGAAATGCTGCATCATATAATGTGCAGTAACCCAACAAACGATGACGAAAAGCTCTATGACCAAGGCTGAATCAAGGTTGCAAAGTGATTGCAAACGATTTCAAATTGAAAATAGATCAGGTTTGCAAAAAAGCGAACATTTTTATCAATTTCGAACGCCGAAATAGAATTTCGGAAATAGCTACAGTAACCCGACAGAATATGATGAGAAACTCTATAACCGAGGCCGAATCGAGGTGCACGGCCTCCCAAATATACAACGCGCCAAGCGGTCACTGGCGCGCTTCACGCTAATTTTGCCGACCATCGTTGCCTGCGTCTCTCAAGGCGTTCGCACTCTCTCGCGTCAATTTTAAATTGATTTGGACATGAATTATTTTTTGCAAGAATTTCGGGTTTTTTGTCTTTTTTCGGTCTGTTTTTTCTATAAATGACTTTTAAACCTCAATTTTTAGATTTCTCCAATACCACACGGCTGAAAAAGCGACTCCGACAGCTGTATGCAGGTTTACGAAAAGCGGCTTTGAACGGTTCGTTTTCTCTACAATATCTTGTTTATTTCTTCAATAATTTTCAGAAAATTCTCCTGTATGATCCCTCGTTCGTGTTCGACGACTTCCACCAATAATTTCTGCGGTTAGTCACTCATGAGCAAAAAATACTTCTCCGTCGAATGTTTTACAGGGTTTTCGGAGCGAGAAACGATGAAAACAATGATCAAAGAAGGATCGGAGGCTTCGAAAATCTATTCTTGTTGATTTTTCTTTGTTTTTTTTTGTTAAAAATCGGTCATAAAATAAATTTTTTTTGTCCACAATTTTGAGTCTGGAAAAGTCAAAATAGAGGCAACGACACGCTATACGCCTGTGAAAACACATTTTCAGTGTAGTATTGTCGATATTTAGTCGTAAAATCCAAACATTCGTCATCGAAAGTGAAAATTATGTGATTCTGAAAATAAATTTAAAATTCGGATTTTCGAGCTCAAATAACTTTTCCTAGGAAGCACCTACATGCGACATTTTGGACTTTTTAGATGGAGAATGACCCAGGCAACAATTGCCCGAGAATTGATCTTGAAAAAAAAGACCAGAACTCTTTTTATGACGAAAAAATGCGATTTTCAGTGCAAAATTTCGAAGGTAGGCGCCCGTAAATCGACACAAGGTGCCGTCTTCGCAATAGAGCGCGCTTGCGCAAAAATCGCGATTTGTCTCGCTGGGAGGCCGTGAGGTGGCGAATCGCTTTCAAACGATTTAAAATGAAAAATGGATCAGGTTTGCAAAAAAATGCGAGCATATATCTCAATTTTTTCTACCGAAAGCCAATTTCGGAAATTCTTACAATGGCCCAACAGAAGACGATAAAAAACTATATGACCGAGGACGAATCGAGGTGGCGAATTGAGTCCAAACGATTTAAAATCAAAAACTGAATAGGTTTACAAAAAAACGCGAGCATATATCTCAATTTTTTCTACCGAAACTGAATTTCGGAAAAAACGCATTTCCGAAACGCTTTTTCAGTAGTAAAAAATAAAAATTTCCGAAATTGATTTATGCGAATACAAATGTGCTATGAGCTCGCAAAATGGTCGCGAATGATAGCTGTGGACTATTAATGTACGAAAACAAAAAAAAATCTGAAAAATTCCAGCTCGAAGTGCACTTACGGGGATAATTTGTTAGCGCAGTCAATGCGTTGAGTGCGTGCGTTGAGTCGAAAGGAGGGCGAACACTTGCGCCTCTCGCGTGCGCAGCTGTGGTAGTGTTCTGTATGCATTGAAAGGAAAAGGTGAAAGAGGGCGTCGTGGCTGTGTGGATAACGCGTTCGCATGGCAATCTATGAACGCAGGTTCGAGGAACGTGTGTGGATTTAACACTGTTGGGGACGTGAGGAACCGACCACGTTGGCATTGACGTGGAAGTCTGTCTAGTGAACTCTCTTATACACGTAGCTCATAGAGCATATTTATTCCTATACCAACCTATCGACTGTTCTCTATAATAAATACTATTCTTCCTACTCTACCGACTATAATAGTGGCGATCAGGAATACAAAAGGACAAATCTACAATGGCTGATCAAGGTAAAGCTAATGCGACAGCAGAACTAGTTATAGCGCTGCAACAAATTCAACAAGAGCTAAAAGCGCAAAGCGAAATAACTAAGGATTTATTGCAACAAAATCAGGAATTGCGCGAGCAGCTGGAGCCGCGAGCGAGCGCTGGGGGTTCCGAGGGTGCATCAAATCCAAGAGGTTCTACAAGACGTTCAAACGCAAGATTGTTGAACGATCTAGCACGGCGAATACCAAAGTATACCTACAAACTCGACGAGCCAGATTCATTCAAGAGATGGTTACAACGTCATGTACTGGTGTTCACAGAAGATGGTGCTGAGCTCTCAGAGCGAGAGAGGACCCGCTTACTGTTGAGTTGCTTGGATGAAGCCAGTTTCTACAGATTTCAAGAGTCGCAACGAGGAGTAGACGATATTTATCAAGTGCCGTTCAAGGATACTGTTGTAGCTCTGGCTACTGTATTTGGCTCTCATCGTTCTCTCATGATAAGAAGACAAGATTGTCTTCAAATTTGTCGCAGCTCCGGGGATTTGGATGATCCACTGGAGTTTACTAATCGGATCAGTGAAGCAGTTCAAAACGCTGAGCTGGCAAAAATGACCGCTGATGACTGGGGAGTATTCCTTTTCCTCAGAGGACTTGACGGGCCAACTGACGGAGCATCAAAACAATACTTGATGCAAATATGTGAGGAGAAAGAGAGGAAAGAAGAGAAAATATCTCTATCACAAATTCATGACGAGTGGTTGCGTTTTATTCAGTTGAAAAAGCAAGCCCAAGTTGTCACCGCCAACTCCAAGTCGCAGCAGAAAGTCGAAGTAGCGAAGATTTCTCAGAATTTCTCAAAAAACGCAAAAGTTAAAGATGAGAAAGAAAAAGAGAAGATTGGAAAAGAGAAGGTTGATAAGAAAAAGTTCTTGAAATGTACAAAATGCAAACGTATCGGGCATTTAGCCGAAAACTGCTTCTCAAAACCCGTCTGGAAGCCGCCAACAAGAACACAAGTTGTCGATGTGGAAAATCTGACGGTTGGATCAGTGACTGAAACAAAAAGGAATCTGCAAGTACTTGTCAATGGGAAACAAGTAAAATTTCAATTGGATACCGGAAGCCAAATCACGATTATTAATCGAGATACGTGGAATATGATCGGGAAGCCAAAACTGGAAGCAGTGACAAACCGTATATCGTGCGCTAATGGGTCTGCTTTAAAAGTATTAGGTCAAGCACGCGTTTCGTTCAGGCTTAAAGGGTCACAATACGTAGAATATGTGCATGTTCGCGAGCGCGACACTAATCTTTTGGGCTTAAATTGGTTAAATCAATCACCGGGAATGCGCCGCGCGTTGGACGAAATGGTCAATGAAATCAAAGATGAACACACTGAAAACGAGTCGGCAAGACTTTCAAAAATGCTCAAACGAGATTTTCCGGAAGTTTTTGAAGAAGGTCTCGGAACTTGTGTCAAAGAAGAGGCACAGCTCAGAACCAAAAAAGACTCGAAACCAAGTTTCAAAAAGGCTCGTCCCGTTCCTCATGGTTCATTGGAAGCCGTCGAACTTGAGCTCAACAGATTGCAAGAACAAGGTGTCATCGAACCGGTTTCACACACAAAGTGGGCAGCTCCGATTGTGGTGATACGCAAGAAAGAAACTGGTAAAACTCGGATCTGCGCAGACTTCAAATGTTCCGGTTTGAATGAAGCTTTGGAAGATGAGGTGTATCCTTTGCCCACAATGGAGGATATATTTTCCAGAATCGATGGCTCGATATTCTCGCAAATCGATCTAAAAGATGCCTATCTGCAAGTACGGTTAGATCCGAAATCTCAAGAGCTTGCAGTAATAAATACCCATAAGGGTTTATTCAAGTATAAGCGAATGGCGTTTGGCGTAAAGAGTGCTCCTGCGATTTTTCAAAAAATCGTCGATAAAATGATAGCTGGACTTAAAGGAGTTTCATGTTATCTGGATGATATCATCGTTGCCGCTCATTCTCCTGAAGAACATGAATACATCATTCGACAACTGTTCGAGAGAATCAAGGAATACGGTTTCCGAATTGGACCGTCCAAATGTTCCTTTGCACAATCCGAAATAAAGTTTCTTGGCTTTATAATAAACGGAAATGGACGACGTCCTGATCCAAAGAAAACCGAAGTTATCCAAGGAATGCAAAAACCAGAAGACCAAAAACAGCTGTCGTCATTTCTAGGTGGAATTTGTGTTTATTCAAGATTCATTCCACAACTCAGTGAGCTTCGAGGACCGTTGGATAAACTGATGAAAAAGGATACTGTCTGGACTTGGGGAAATGCTGAAAATGACGCATTTGAATTACTGAAGAACAAGGTATCTGAGGGTACGATGTTGTCACATTTCCATCCAGACTGGCCGATAGTGGTAGCCGCAGATGCGAGCAAATACGGAATTGGGGGTGTTCTCTCTCACATCGACCCAAATGGGATTGAAGTTCCGATAGCCCACTACGCTCGTTCTCTCACTGACACCGAGCAGAGATACTCGCAGATTGAAAAAGAAGGACTGGCGCTGGTATATACCATCAAGAAAGCACACAAGTTTATCTTCGGACGAAGATTCAGTCTCCAAACTGATCACAAACCGCTTTTGGCAATTTTCGGATCAAATAAAGATTTACCAGTACATTCTCAAAATCGTCTTGTTCGTTGGGCTACGACTCTTCTATCATACGATTTCGACATAAGCTATGTGTCGACTTCGAAATTTGGAAAAGCTGACTGGCTTTCCAGGATGATTCAAGAATATCCGCGAGATGAAGATGACGTGGTTATCGCAAATCTATTTGACGACGACAACGATGAGTATGAACTTGGTCCGGAATTTCGAACAGGTCCAATTTTCGAAAAGGACATTTCCAAAGAATCTGCAAAAGATTCAGAACTCAAGGACGTGATTTCATTTGTTCTAGAAGATTCATGGGAACAAAAGCCATCTACAGAGACCGAGAAGAAATGGACTGTAGTGAAAGATCGACTTAAAGTGATAAATGGTTGTTTGATGCTCGATGAAAGAGTAGTGATTCCAAGGAAACTACAGTATGCAACTCTTCAACTACTGCACGAGGGACACCCTGGAGTGACTCGAATGAAGCAAAAAGCAAGAAACTTCGTATACTGGAAGGGAATCAATATGGATATCGAAAAACTTGTTCGGACATGCGAAAATTGTCAAGAAAACGCAAAAATGCCGCGAGTTGTTCCACTCCAGCCATGGCCAGAACCAGAAAAACCGTGGACAAGAATCCACGTAGATTTTGCCGGTCCATTGAATGGATTTTGGTTTCTAGTTGTCGTCGACGCCAAAACGAAATATGCTGAAGTTAAGATAACGAGATCTATTACTTCAGTCACCACTGTTGATCTGATGGAAGAGATATTTTCTGTTCATGGTTATCCGGAAGTCCTCGTCAGTGACAACGGTACTCAACTAACCAGTCACTTGTTCAAGTCAATGTGTCAATCCCATGGAATTGCTCACAAAACCACAGCAGTATACTATCCGAGGTCAAACGGAGCTGCTGAAAGATTCGTCGATACACTAAAAAGAGGTATCGCGAAAATTCGAGGATCTGGATCAATCAACCAACAAGTACTGAACAGATTCCTCATCAACTATCGTAATACTCCACATGCAGCTTTATCAGGAGCTACACCAGCAGAAGCGCATTTTAACCGCAAAATCCGCACGCAACTTTCACTTCTTCGTCCGCAAGCAAAGCCGCTTCATTCTGAGCTAAATCAGTACCAAGAAAAAATGAAAGCGCAGTATGATGGGCGAAATGGGGCGCGCGAAAAACTTTTTCAGGTTGATCAACTCGTCTATGCAAAAGTTCACCGTGGTAACAAGTCAACTTGGGAACCGGGAGTAATTCGGAAAAGTTCTGGCCGCTTCATTTTTGAAGTTCAAATCAGTTCCAAAATTGTGCGGTGTCATGTAAATCAGTTGCGTGCTCGTCAGAAGGAACGTAGTGGTGAGGAGATTTTTGAGGATACTCTATTTCCACTTTTTGCTTTAAGAAACTCTTCTGATAATACTAGTAAAAATTCGGTCGGAGCTCCAGGGGGGAGCGTTAATCCTTTTCAAGTTGCAGAATCTCAAAATTTTTGTGATTTGGGTGATTTGGGTGACATGGGTGCCGATGTGTCATGGGATGGAAATGGGTCGACTGGCGTGCCAACCAAGTCATCAACTCCGAAAGTGAACTCGTCAAAGCATGGAAAGAATAGCTCATTCACACAGTCGCCTCAACCTGTCAAGTCAAGGAAATCGCTAACCACCACCACAACATCTGGAGTATCACCAGTCACTGATATGTCACGTGTCGTGTCCGAACCCGAACCACCATTCTCTCAAAGCCATTCTCTTCGAAGAAGTCAAAGAAACCGACGTCCCCCAATTCGTTATGATCCCTGCTTGGAAGCAGCTCCACCAGCCAACAGGACCGGGACTATGCGAGGATCGAACTCTACAATCGGTCGTTTCTCCACTCGCAACAACAGAGGAAATCTCCAACCTGCTGTTCGTCGGAACGCCCTTGCTCCAGGCGTCACCAGTTCGACTTCGAGAAGGGGGGGAGGTGTTGGGGACGTGAGGAACCGACCACGTTGGCATTGACGTGGAAGTCTGTCTAGTGAACTCTCTTATACACGTAGCTCATAGAGCATATTTATTCCTATACCAACCTATCGACTGTTCTCTATAATAAATACTATTCTTCCTACTCTACCGACTATAATAAACACTGTTTTTGTAAAGTTATGATTTTGAAAAACGCCGATCTTTTTTTTTTTGGACGATGGTCGCAAAAAAATTTTTTTAATATGGTGGCGAAAAATTTTTTGACAAAATTTCCGAAAGTTCCCTCATGTATGATACTATAGTGATGATTAACCAAACATTCATCCCGGAATCCAACACCAGCCAGAACATGCACACAGAATCTCTCTATAATTGAATTTCAGAGTCACCACATCACCACGGAGCTCCATGGTCCTCCCGTTCTTCCCTGCACATTGTCTTCTTTGTTTTGTCACCATCCATCATTTGTCATATCTTCTTTTACAAACAAATTCGCATATATTTCCGTTTCTTGTGTGTGATGTGACACCCCCGTCATTCCTCCAAAAGAACACGACCGAAAAAGGGGACCCAGTGACCTCCAGAATCCTTTTTTTGCTTCGAATTCCCTTGGTGCTGATTTTTGACGTTCTCCTTCCGGACTTTTTTTTTGAAACAAAAGCGTCCTTTGTTGTTGCACCAACTTTTAAATGCTCTCTTTTTTGAGTTTTTACTCTTTTTTACTACTTCCTTCCGGGCCTTACCAGACACATACAAACAGAAAACTGTGTGCGATCACTATCTCTTCTTTTCTTTTCCTTCCCTCATGCCCTCTTTTCAGTTTTCGTTGCCGGTTTTCTATAGGCACTCTTCACCCTGTTAGTTGTCGGCCGCCATAGCTCAGTCGGTTAGAGCGTGGGTCACAGGCAAGGCGCGACTGCTGGAAACCGGGCGAACACCGGGGCGGCACCTGCTAAATAAAGAACAAACGCCACGCCAGTTTCCGCGCCGGCGACGGTCCGTTTGCCAGATATTGCGCCTCAAGAACGGCCCGTTCCTCAGCAGTTGTATTGCTATTCATACAGGGTATTCTGATTACTAACAATGCTTTATAGCATATTCTACTAATAGTTCTGTGGATTGTGTATTGTCTTTGAAAAATAACTCCGATTTATTCAAAGTTTAACTTTCATGAGTAGAAAAAGCGAGAACACATAAGAAATGAAAAGTTCTGTATGAAACAGAACTCCAGACATATTTTTTATGTTTCGGCAAACTTCAAACTTCATGAAAATTCAACTCGAAATATTCGAAGTTAATTTTCTTTCCTGTCGTTCTCTTTCTTGTTTCGTTTCTCGATTTCAATTTCTTTTGCTATTTAGAAAGCTCTCACATTGAAAAGTATTTTTCGCTTAGGTTTCATAGAATGAAAATAAGAAAAATAGAAGAATTCGTAACTTCGAACACTAAAAACTGGCATTTAATGGGAAAATCGTTAGATTTTAAGGTGCCGCGACATTTTTCAAATAGACACTTCGAAAGAGGGAAATTTCGCAAGTGTGATGTTTTGCGACAGCGACAATGAATGCTCGGAAAAACTTTAAACACAGACAGATTTTGAAAGCCACTAACAAATTGAGAAAAATGGTATTTCTTCTGTGTTATAGTTACTTCCGAAACATCAACATTGCGGAACGGCACACTTGCGAAGTGTCGGTGAAGCGATTTTCGCGAACGTAACGAAAACGTAGAAAGTTTTCTATAGTTTTTGCTTCAGAAACTCTGCGAACTTACCAACTTACCATGTTAAAACTCCTGAAAAGCTGTATTTGTTATTTTCCGAAGCAAAAACTAACGAAACCTTCAAAACTATCCTCGAAACGAGTTTTCACCTATTTTTCGCATTTTTGACTGGAAAACGGGCCAAACGGAAATGCGCGAGCATTTTTAAAGGTTTTTATGCCAGTTTTTAGAAAATTAAAGCGAAAAATACCGAGTTTCAATGAGAAAACACGACAAAAAGCAAGAGAAATAGGAAAACGAGACGAAATTTCGGTAAAATCTTGTGTCGCTAAACAATGCGCAGGCGGGAGACCGGAGTGTCGTTGCGAATCTGGCTGACCGAACATCCAAAAATCGGAAGTGAAAGGGCAAGGAAAAACGAAATTTCCGTAATTCTCTTAGCAAAAAAGAACAAAAAAATTTTCATGTAACAGGAATACAATTTTTTTTGAAAAAAGACAATTTCGATCGAATAGCTTCAGAACAAGTCAAAGCTTTAGCCCAGAACATATTTCCCTAGTCCATGTACAGTGATTCTGCCGTTATTTCTTCCCAACAAAGAAAATCAGCCTCAAATTCTAAACCACACTCTTTTTCGAAATCAACGGTTTCATTTCCAGCAGTTTTACGTTTGAAAACTGTGTTCACCCTTCCTCGCCATTTCATCTGGTTTTTAGCAGGCATCCGCCCGTCCGAGCCTCTACAGCTGGCACCTAGCAGTTATTCGCCCGTCGCGCCTTGTCTGTGTTTTCTGTTTCTATGGACGAATGGGCCGCCGACAGAACGGCCCGTTGCCTAGCCGTCAACGACTCGCTCTCATCATTAACACGGCACCCCAGCGAAACAAATCGCAAAATTTTGCGCAAGCGCGCCCTGCTGCGAATGCGGCACCTCGTGTCGATTTACGGGCGCCAAGCCATGAATTTTGCACTGAAAATCGCATTTTCTCGTTATAAAAAAAGTTCTAGATTTATTTTTCGAAATCAATTCAACAACAATTGTAGTCTGGGTCATTCTCCATCTAAAAAGTCCGAAATGTTGCATGTAGGTGCTTCCTAGGAAAAGTTATTAGAGCTCGAAAAAACCGATTTTCAAAATTTATTTTCAGAATCACATAATTCATAGTTTCGATGGTGAACGTTCGGATTTTCTGCTTAATATTGACACTACTACGCTGAAAATCTGTTTTTACAAGCTTCGAGCGTCTCGTCGCCGATATTTTTCACTTATTCGGTTTCGGGAGATGCAAGCTTTTCAGCACCAAAAAATTTATTTTATGACAGATTTTCAAATAAAAAAAGAAACATTAACAAGAATAGATTATCAAGCCCTTCGATCCGTCCATAATTCCCGCTTTCTCGCTCCGAAAACCTGTAAAACACTTGGCGGAGAAGTATTATCTGGTCATGAGCGACTAACCGCACTCAGTATTATTGAAAAATCATCGAAAATGAACGGAGAAGCATATCCGAGAATCATCTGAAAAAAATTGAGAGAAAAAGCAAAATATTACAGGGAAAACGAACCTTTCTGAAGCGATTTTCAAAAATGTGCAGGAAGATGATCAAGACCACTGTTAAAGCCGGCAAACATTGGAGGAATCTGAAAAAAGATATTAAAATCTCATTTTTAGAAGAAACAGACCGAAAAAAGATAAAAAAGCGGGAAATTCTTGAAAAAAATGATTTGCGTCCAAATCAATTGAAAAAATTGATGCGAGAGAGTACGAACCCCTTGAGAGACGCAGACGACGATGGTTGGCGCGTTACCGGCAGCAGCGTGAAGCGCGTCAGCAGCTACTTTGCGCGTTGCGTTTCTGGGGTGCCGTGATTAAGGAGGTGACTAGACGGTGTTCACCAGTTCGCGCCTCTTGATCTGGCGTCTAGCAGTTATCCGCCAGTACCGCTTTGCCTGTGGTCTAATAAGCCCAAGGTCGCAGGTTCGACCCCTGCTGGCGGCAAATTTTTTAAAATCTTTTTTCAAAAATTCAGTAAAAATCGGAACTATAGAACTGCTTTGAGATTTTGATGTAAGACTCTGAAATTATTCAAATGTTAAACTTTCCAAATGATACTTGAATCTAGTTTCTATCATTTCTTAACTCTCATATTATTAATTTTCGTCGAAAATAAGTTTTTTCCACATAAGAGTGCATTCCCACTGAGTATTAGTACAATTGACCTCTTTTCTCTTGATTAAAATGACAAAATATTTTGCGACTAGCTCATTCTATTTCATTCCTCTCAAATTCTCATGTTTCGTCTGTCGTGGTGTGTCATTAATTGCTTTTTCCATTGCCATCACACATTTTAAACTGATTTCTTGCTCTTTCAATTTCTCTCTCTGTCTCCAGGTTTTTCAATCAATCAAGATGTGTTCGTTCGTAATTCGACCTTTTTCTCTGTCTGCCTGTCCACACTATACATTCCTTCAAAATGTCCCAAGAATAAGAAAACGGGTCATCCTACTCCTGAATTTTGAAGATATTTGATCCTAGATAGGATAGGCGTTAGCCTTCTTCTTCTGGAGAATACACAAACAACGACGTCTCTCTTATCTCGATTTCCTCATTTTCTCAAAAAGGCACTAATCGACTTTTTAGGCCGAAAACAAACTTGACAGCTTTTTTGAGAGAGAAATTGAGTTTAAAGGTTTTGCACCTGCTCTTCAGTCCTCCGTACTTTTAGTTCCTTGAGACAAAAACATCTGCATTTTTCTTCTGAACTTACTACTTGCGAAAAGGAATTCAGAAGTCATGCATACTCAATTTTTTTGCGTTTTCTTTTTTTGCTAGAATGTTCTATTGATTTTTTTAAAAAGGTCCTTATTTTGTCCCTTTAACATCGTAATCTCTCTAATGACCATACTTGCAACGGGCCGGGCCTTCAAAAAATTGGCCAAGGCCCGGCCCGGCCCGGAAGGCCCGGCCAGTTGATGCCAGCTTCGATTTTTGGGCAAAAAAGTGTGTTTTTTTTAGAAAAAAGTTGTTTTTATCATCTAATTTTAAGCTAAATTGTAAATATCGAATTTGTAAATGCTTAAACACATTTTTGAAAAACAATTTTTTCCTGAATTTTTCCGAAGTTGAGATGGAAGAAAAAATTTCATTTTTGAAGGAAAATAACAGTTTTTTCTCAAAAAATTGTTTTTTTTGTTGAAAAATTCTCAAAAAATTTTTGGAAATAAAATTTTTTTTGAGAAATTTTGACCAAAAAATTCCTGTCCTGGCCTTCCGGGCCGACCGGGCCGGGCCGGGCCTTCAACGATTTTTGCAAGTATGCTAATGACCGTTCTAACTTTGAGCCGGTTCATCTTGGTTCCTGTAAAAGATATCAAAAAAAAGTTAAATGGTAAATAATTGTGATATGATGACAAATTTTCTGTTAACTGGCTTCTTTTTGATATATTTTACACGAAATGAGATATATTGGCTCAAAGTTGACGGTTTAGAGCTTCAACAGAACGCCAACCTGTAATTGCACTTTGAGCTCAATTACCTCCATTTCCGTAAGAGATAACAAAACTGTTAACCTTAATCATAAGTTGACAACTACGAACATATGAGAAATGACAGTTCGAAAGCTTTTTTGAATCAGTTGATAACTTTTTGTCATTTCCTTCTCATACGACTCCGGATTCAAGATAATTAGGGTTAAAGTGAATCATAGGGATTAACGCCCTCTGCTCAAAAGACCAAGAAATCAGACAAAGTTGAACTTCGTATGAAATTTTAGAGCTAGTGATTTTCTCTATTTCTTATCTTCCTTATTAATAAAACGCTAGAGGCGTCTGTCCGTCCCGGTGAGGATCTGTCTACTTTTGAAAAAAAATTAAAAAAAAATAGATTTACGTGACCTTTAAAAAAAGTGAGTCGCGAAGCGACGAACAGTAAAAGAAAAAGGTTATTTCCAGCTGTTTGAATCGCCGGAGGCGAGGCAAACAGGCTGGTTTGAATTATAATATATTAAAAAACATGAATTTGGAGTGACATTTAACTGTCATTTCTCATTATGTAGGTCAGTTTTGGTCTCCGACTTTTCTATGTTTACATTCGAAATTTCGAGCACTTCGGAGAACTTCACAGTATCTTAAAGGAGGAAGGACATGAAAAAATGTACTTCCCAGAACTGTGTTCATATACAGACAGTACCAGTCAATAATATTTAGAAAAACGTATTTTTCAATTGATTTTGTGCCATTTCGACAGTTTTCAAGAGTCTAGAGCTCGGATGTCAAGTGTTCAATCATTTTGAAAGTTTTGGATGGTGTAAAACAGAACTAGATTAAAAACTTCGCATTCACAAAAATTTTTGAAAATTCCTAGTTTTCGGCTATTCGGCACTTTCTGGAAGGCACATACATATTTTAACGTTTGCAGTAAAAAACTGGTCAAAAAGCGGGCCTTTCCGAAATCGTTAAATATCTGGAAAACTACGAATTTTCCTTAATTCCGTCAATTCAAAGTTTTCAATCTAGGTCTGTTTTACATGTTCCAAAGTTTTCAAAGTGATCCGGCACTTTGCATCCGAGCTTCAGACTCATGGAAATGGCTGAAAATCAACTGAAAACTACATGCTGTGTGAACACCGATCACTGTACGCCCTCACGTCAAAATACATACTCTCGCCTCGAAAAAAATCCCCGAATACCGTACCTAATAGTAAATCTTGAACACATCTGCTCCTTCAAAATCACGTCATCACATAATATTTCTTCCGCACACATTCATACATAATACCATAAAAATATGTTTTCTTCCACATATTTTTTGTGTCTCGTTGATCGAGTTCAGCTCTTCTTCTGTTGCAAGTCTCCCGCCGCCGTGGGATGTCCCATCACTAATTCATGAGTCCGATCGACAGATGACGGAATAGAAAGAGAGGGAAAAGTTGTAGGGGAGAAAAAATAGAAAACGAGGTGTCTTTCTCTGCACTTCCTTTTCTTTTTCCAGACACTTTTGTGAACAGGATTGTTGTAAGGTGTTAGTTAGTGATGCAAAATCTTGGAGGCGGTTTTTGTTGTTTTTGAAACAAAAACCTTGGACTAAATGGTCCTTTTGAAAAAAGGGAGGTCTAAAAATGTTGAAGGATCTTTTGGAATCTTTTACTGCAACGGCCTTAGATTTCTGGCTCAATTCCTACATAAATCATGATCCTCAATTTCAAACCCTCCAGCCGAATATGGCAAACTTTGTATTTAGCTCCACTTCTTCCGAAACTGTGAAAAGCAAAATCATCAAATTTTATATCAATTCATAGCTATTTTTAAGAGCTACAGTATACAATTTGAACTTTTCAAAAATGCCAACTTTGAAATCAGTTATCAGTGTTTTACTGGTTCTGACGAATTTTTAGTTTTTCAAACAATTTGCCAGAATTTTTTCGACGATATATTTTTTGATAGTTTACCGAATACTTTATCTTTAGGTGCCTATGTATTTAATAAGATTTTTTGAATCTCTGCCCACACACAAGGTTTCAGTGGAGACCTGTTCAAATCGGACAGCTGTTCCTTTCCCATTTTTCTTGATTGACGCACACCCTCTTTCGCATTTGATATCCCTTTTTACCTGAAATATCTTTTCTGTTCTTCATTGCTCAGATTTGTTTCCGAGGTTTCAAAAGTTTCCTATGATAATCTTGACCTGGAATTTTTTTGATTGTTGGTTTAGAATTGTATCAATTTTTGTCAGAATTCCTAAAAATTATATTATCGAATTCAATAGTTATTTGGATTTTCTAGAAACATTCAAAATGACTGGTTCTGAAACTTTTCTAAGGGACTTATCGGAAATATTCGTAAGATTAATTGAAACAGACTTTCGGAAGAACAGGTGATTTTTTAAATGGGATTTGAGTAATTTGAAGTTCGTTATAGCCCTATTTGCGAGCCTCCATATTTCCAAACTTCTGAATTTTGTGGAGTTCTGAGTTTTAGATTTGAAGATCCTCTCAAATTCTGAGATTCTTGACTTTTTGCATTTTCGAATTACTGTTTTCGTTAGATTTTTTTTTTTTTTGAATTTCTAAATTTTTGAATTTCGAATTTCTTGATTTTCGATGAGCAATCAGTTTGTCTGATCTAGACACGTGACATCTTCCCACCCCTTTAACGTCTTCTATTTTCATCTATTTTTTTGAAATTCCAGTTCCTTTTCTTCTCCTTATCCTTATTTTCCAATAGATATCTAGATTCTCCTCTTCTATTCTTGTTTTTGACCTGAAATGTTGACTCAACTGGGCGGGTGCTGTTAAATATGCCGAGAATTAAGTGGCCACCTTCTTTTTATTTATTCCCGTCCCTGCCGTTTTTTATTCACACTTAATTGGCAAGCGAGAGAGAGCAATTCTAAGAAAAATACACACCCTTCTGAATGAAAGAGAAAAATAGCAAAACATTTAGAGTTTTGAAAAAAATTGAATTTTAGACCATTTTGTAGCCCTTAAAATTTTAAAGACTCCAATATTTGAATTATCAAAAAATGTTAATGTTGAAGCAAGTTACAAATCTTCCTGCTGCAAAATTCTGATAGCTGAAATTTGAAGAATATAGCTATTTTCAATGGCTACAGTATACAGTTTGAATTTTTCAGAAATATCAATTTTGAAGTTAAGTGATTTTAAGTTACCGTAAAACCTGTAATAGAAGGGCCCCCTAACTTCAAGCTTTGGGCTAACTTATCTCGGTTCCTATGACAGTTATGAAAAAGTTGTCAACTGATAAATTGTGCATCATAATATCAGCAATACTTTATCAGTTGACCACCTGTTGATATCCTTCACAGGAACCAAGATAATTGAAATCAAACTTGGCAGTGTGGGGGCCCTTCTATTACAGGTTTTACGGTAAGTCCCAATTTTCCGTTAGAACACATTTTATCGTCATGGTGTACGGTGATCTGGAAAACTCAAAAGTCTGAAAATTCAAAAACTAGAATTCCTTATCAGCTAACAGGTGAAAAAAAGTGTTTCGATGAAAATTATTACATCATTTTTTTGGAAACTTTCAGTCAGCTAATTTAATTTTGGAATTTTTCAACATTAAAAACTATTTTTTTATTTTCTAGTCCGAGCCAAAAGCAAAAAATGCTCTCGAGAGATTTTGGAGGCTCTCAAGTTACGGAAGTTTTGAATGACCACCAAAAATCGTAAAGTGTTTTTTTTCTGCAAAAATAACTTATTTTTGGAGTAAACTAAATTTTCTCTGGTGGCGCAGTCTGAAAAACATGAAATTAACTCTGTAATTTGTTTGATTCTTGTCTGGAAGTTCCAAAAAGAAATTCTAAGTATTTGTCGTCATTTCCTAACTCATACAAGTCGTTTTTTTGTGTTGTTGCCTTTTTATTTCTGCCTTCCGGTCGCCCATTCTTCTCTTTTTCTATGCTCTTTGTTCCCAATTATCAACGTCTACTTTTTTGGAATCTCTATTTTTTCGAATGATTTCACTACTGGGTGGCCTGAAAATTTTGGAAAAATTTTCATTTTTTGAAAACCTTTGAAAACTGGAATATCGGAAATTCAGAAATTCAGAAAAATGAGTTCAATTACAACTTTAAGAAATATAATTTTCAATTTGGAAAAAGAGTCTCGGAAAAAAAATACATATACCGTATAACCTGTATTAGAAGGGCCCCCGTAATAGAAGGGCCATCTGTAAGAAAGGACCCTTCGTGAGAATGTGTTTTGAAATCAGAAAATTTCCATTCTTTTTCAGTGGAAAATATTCCGGGAACACCACAATTTAAAAAAATGTGTTGAAACTCTGTTTTTTGATGAAACTCTTGTTGAATGTTGATGAAATTGGCAGATTTTCATGAATTTTGAACGAAAAGGCCCCTGTAATAGAAGGGCCCTCCAGAGGTACCTTGGAACAATAGAAGGGCCGACCCTTCTAATAGAGGCTTTTCGGTAGGTTTCTTGAAATGTTATACTTATCATCAAAACTAGAAAGAAATGTTGGAAAAATTCATTTTTATAAATGTTTCAAATATTAATCACTGTGACTTTTCTTTAAATTCAGCAAAATCCAGCAAAAAAAGAATCCTAGAAATTCACACACATTTTTCTGCATGAGTGCTTCTTTTCTACAATTCGTTCTCTCTAAATCTCTGCGTCTCTTCTTCTCTCACACTTTTTTCTATCTCGCATTCAAATATTTTTTGCGTTTCGAAAAGAAAAAAAATAGAAGAACGGGGCGCAAAATTTCGTTCACGAATCGAGGAAAAGAGAGCGATAAAAAGTGAACTGAGGAGAGGAAACAAGAGTTGTTTTATTTAAAAAACTAGGACGAAAAAGAAACGGAAAAATGGGAAAGTAGGAGGAGCAGAAGCCCTTCCTTCCCGCCCAAAAAAAGAACAATTTTAGTAGTTTTAGGAGAAAAAGGAAGGACCAAGTTGTCCGTTGCAAAAAGTAGAAACCTCCTTGTTTTAAACTATTTTCGAATTTTTTAGAATGTACTTTTTTGTAAACATTCTGAGATTCTGAGATTCTAAAGCTCTAGACCCAGGAATTCTGGGATTGCAGGAATCTGAAGTTCTGGGATTCAGAAGTTTCGAGATTTCGAGAATCTGAAATTCTTAAATTCTCGAATTCTCAAATTTCAAAATTCTGTGGTTTCGAAATTCTGAGATTCTCCATTTCTGAGATTCAAAGAATCTGAAATCCCTGAAAATTCTGAGTGATATTTGATTTCTAAGGAATTCTAAAATGCTGATTTCCGGAATCTTCAAAATGGCCATAAATCTGAAATTCTGGAATTCTAGGATTCTGAGATTCTAAAGTTTTGAATTTCTCAAAATTCGGGATCCTGAATATTCGAGATTCTGAGATTATGAGATCCTGAGGTTTCGCTTTTTTTTAAATTTTTTCAAATTTGAATTTTTTTTTTCATTATCCATTCCATTCACATTTTTCCAAAAAAAAAGTTTGAACCGTCAAATTTTTTGATACCTGAATTTAGAGAAATCCAAATTCCTCAACATTGTTAGTTCCGAGATTCTAGAATGTTGGGGCCTTCAAATTATTTTATGAAATCAGAAATCTGAAACTTTGACAATCTCCGGTAAAAAAGAAAGCTTTAGTCTGCCCACATTTCCAGATTTCCATTATCAGATTTTTCAGATTCGTCCTTTCAGCCATTATCAGATACAGTCTTTTTTCAAATATTCCTTTTTTGGTTCGCAAAAAACTAAAAATTGAGTTATAAAATAGTAGAGTTTTGAATACTAGTTGCGAAATAAGGATGTTTTCGTTTTAATGTACACATACTCCTATTTTTTCAAAAATAGGAAAACAGAAGCAAAAATAAGAGGAGAAGGAGCTTTTTGTTTGTTATATAGGGATATAGGACTGGTCATATTATACATGGGAAATCCAGAAAATTTCAGCAAAATTTCAGTGTTTTTTTTGCTGTGAGAATTTTTGGAAAACGCGCGCTAATGATAACTCTGTTCAGCAAAAGTTTTTTGAAAAAAAAAAACGCCCGATGAGCAATTGTAAATAATTTATGATTTTTGAGACTCGTCATAATTTTTTTCAGTTTTTCCAGATCAAGAATCTAGAGAGAGAAAAAATGTAGTTTTTTCTGGACATGCAAACTACATTTTTATTTAGAAAAAAGTGATAAATTCTTTTTAAAATTGAATTATCAACCCACTAGGTCAGATGGCTTTGGAAACTATAGAAACCTGTATACATGAAAATGTGTATAAAAACAAAATTCGGAGCAGTAGGTTTATTAGAATTTTAGAATCTTAGAATCTTAGAATCTTAGAATCTTAGAATCTTAGAATTTTCATGTTTTTTTTTGGATTTTCAGAAAACATGTATTCTTAATTTTTCCGGTTAATAGAAGACATTTGCATTTTTCATTCTTTCACATTTCTTTTTATCATCCATTTCAGTGCATGCATTCATTTTTTCATTTTATATCCTCATCTGATTTCTATTCTCATGAAAAAATGTAGTCGTTAAATTCTATTTTACAATCCTATTCGCTTTATTCTTGTCTCATAGTCAGAAAAATCAAAGAACGTTTGACACTTGTTTAAAATGGTTATTTTTCATCAAATTCAGTTTGAACGACATCCGGGTTTTGGACACACATACGGATAGAAACCCTTCTGAAATCTGATAATTCTCAAACAGAACAACCGTTTTTCCGAACTTTGAAACCCCGGACATCTGGACACACAGACCGAAACACACATTTCTTCTGATTTCTGATCCACAATCCAATCCTTAAACTATTTCCGAGCCCTTTTTCCATATTCTAATCAATCAACCATCACCTTTCTTCCCAATATTCTCTTTCACATTTTCTCTCCTTATTTCTCTCTGCGTCTCTCTACTCTCTCGCCCTCCTCCCACATACACTTTCCCATAATATGAATTTCTGATACGCATATGTGGCCGATTTTTTATTTTATATTTCGTACATTCGTTTTTGCAGGTCGACCGTTCCATCACTCGCCGCACAAGAGCTGTTTTTCGTTTTCTTTTTGGATTTTCAAAAAGATAAAAAACGGTTTTTCAAGCTTTAAGCTTACCATAAAGTCTGTAATACATAGGAGGGCTCCCCTACTTTCAACTTTGTGCCAATTTATCTCAATTCCTGTCGAAAATATGAAAAAAGGTGGTAACTGATAAAATGTTTACCACAATACACAAACATTCTATTAGTTGACACAATTCTGATATCTCTCATAGTAACCAAGTTGGATGGGCGCAAATATGGCGGTTTGGGTGGCACTCTGTTAGAGTGTTTACAGAAATTTGATAGGGTTCAAAAAAAGTTTAAAATTCGTCTAACCCGAATTGATAGTTTTTCTGACGATTTCAAAATTTATTTTTCTTTTTCTCAAGCTTTTGGCAACATTTTCATATATTTAGAAAAACCTGCCTTAGTTTTAGAACCACTTTTCAAAAAAGTGTCACATAAGAAAAATTTGTTTCTTATAACACCATCCTCTTTGAAAGGACAAGAGACATAAAAACTATTTTTTCTCGAAATTTTGTTCATCGAAGAGTTGGATTCACCATTGGAGGTGTATCGTTGCTACCCCTGAGCTACGGTGGCGCAGCTGACCAAAGTCGTAAATGGCACTGATGACTGTATACGGTCCCGTCAGAATGCATACTTCATCTATGTATTTGAGAGCAAAATTCTCTCATTTTTGCAAAAAATTGACCTATTTTTACACTCAACTCAATATATTCTTTGGATCCATCTGTTTCTAATCGAATGCATAATCAGATGGTTCTTCTTTCCATTCTCCATTTCATTCTTTCACTTTTCATTCTCTAAAAAAAAGTTGTGAGAAAATAAAAGTCATTGAAAATTCATTCGAATGGCTTTACGCTCTCTCTCCCTCTTACTCCAGATGAGTTCATATCTTTTTTCCACCCTTCTTTCTTTTTATAACCTTTTCTAGAAAAGAAAAAGAAAAGACAAAAGCAAAAATATATATGGGTGTGAGTGAGTGCTTTTTGAAACTTCACTTTTTTTCCGAAAAAGATGAGTAGGACCTTTTTTCGTTTCGAAAAATGTTCTCTGACGTCACAAACTACTTGTTTTACACAATTTGTAAAGTTTTGAAACGTTTTAGATTCTTGAAACAACTTTTTTTCAACTTTGAGCCAGTTTATCTCGGTTCCTGTGAAAGATATAAAAAAGTAGTCAACTGATAAGATAATTTTCAGGATATCAGCAACATTTTTTCAGTTGACAAAACTTCTATATCTTTTATGAAAACTGAGATAAATTGAATCAAAGATATATTTCTGTCCAGGGGTGAAAGTTGCGCTACCGTTGCTCAGCTGGTGGCGACCTCTAACGATGGGCCCACAAATTCAAATCCTATGAATGAAATTTGCACGCTTCAAAATTCCAAAAATCTGGGATCTCAAAATTTTTACAAATGTTCGATACACCAAACACCCCAGGGCTTCCCCATAAAGTACAACTCTCTCTCTTCTTGTTTTTCCTTGTTTGGTGGGAATTTGGAATTCAGTATTTTTGTTTTGAGCAATTTTAAGATAATATCAAAGATCAGTGTCTAGGAAGTTTTGAAATAAAACTAGGAAATTTTGTTTTATGAAATTTAAGATACCTGTAATAGAAGGACCTCTTAAATGACGCAAATTTCTCTCGATACCTAATAAAGATATCGAAAAGTTGTCAACTGATAAAATGTTCATCATAATATCAAAATACTTTATTACCATTTTAAAGTCAACAGGGAATTTTCCTTCAATTTTCCACTGCTTATCACCTTCTTTAGCTAAGATCTGAATAGTTATCAGTAGAGCATCTTTTCAAAAATTTCTGAAGCGCCATATATTTGTTAAAGCTAGTTTTACACAATCCTGGGGAAAACGCACCTTGAAAAAGTTAGAATTATAAAAGGTGCAAAAGAACTGCACCCTAAAAACACAAAATTTTAAAAAAGGTGATCAAACAACTCGAAAATTTCGGTTATGGTTCTAACATTCAGAAAAACAGAAATTCGAAAGTCCAAAAAATTTGGAAACCCTGAAATTTGTAATCTCCAATTTTATCAATATCTTATTTCCGGAACTCCGGAATTTCAGAAACTCCGAATTTCGAAAATTCAGACAGTTAGGAAATTCTGTCTTTCAAAAGTTCGGGATCTGTCAAAAATAAAATCATAAAACCAACCTTCTTTCCACCAAAAAAGAGAATTTAGCAATCAATTTTTCTTCCAAGAATATTGTTTGTTTAGTGCACTTCCAAACCACCACAACACCACCTCTCCATTTTCTTCTTCTCCTATTTTTTTCGTATTTTCTCCCCTGTTAGTTGGGGTCTCCCATCACCCGCAACTCATCATCGATAAACACCCTTCTGGCCATTCTTCTCCGTTTTTTTCTCTATTTTTTTCATTTCTTCGTTTCTTCCTCTTTGGTTTCGTTTTACCCACCGCTCGTCTTCGTCTCCTTCTCTTATTTTTGCGGTTTTCAGTAGTTTTTTTTTTCAGCACCTCTCCTTTTTTTGGCCGGTTCTATCTTGAATTGGAAGAGGAAGAATGATATTATTGTTTTCATGACAACACTCTTCTTGGGAAGTGTCTTTTTCTTATTCTTTTTTTCTTATTTTTGAAAGTCTAGACTTTAAGGATCAGGATTAGTGAGGATAAATTGATAAGATTCAAAGTTCGAAGAGCGAGATTCTGAACTTGAAAAAATCGAAAAAAAAACAGATTACTATTCGCAATATTCTGAAAAATCGAATTCTCAATGTTTTATGATTGGATTTTGACACTCTTCTGGTTCTGAAAATCCGAAAACCTGATTTTCGGAAGTTTTGAAATGCTCAAAACCCAGAATTTTGAGAATCGGAGGTTCTGAGCTTCTAAAACCTTTCTAAAATTCGGAAACTCGAAATTTCCGAAATTGAGAAATTCTAAGATTATGAGATTCTGAAATTCTGAAATTCTGAAATTCTGAAATTCTGAGGTTCTGAGATTCTGAGATTCAAAAATTCAAAAATCCTGAAACTCGGAAAGTTCAAAAATTCAGAAACACAAAAATAAAGTATCTCAGAAGTTTAGAAATTCAAGAAACAATTCTTTTTTTTTTTAAATATATTTTTTTTCCAGATTTCCAGAAATTTTCCTATACAGATTTTTCAGAAATTTCAGATTTCTACGCTTCTTCTCTCCTAAACCAAAAAAACTCTGAAAGTCCAATAGAATTATGACGAATAGGTCAGAGAATTCCTTAGACAAACAAAATCCGATTTGTAGTTTTTTCTTCTTCTTTCAGACACTATCATTTGACTATTTATACAAAAATATTTTATCTCTTTTCCTTGTTTTCAGATTTTTTATTTATATTTTTGGCTGAAAAAGATAATGGAAATTCACCTAGATATTTCAGTTCTTCATTCATTTTTGAGCGTTCTTTTTTTTTCTGGATGACGTCATCTGGGAATTTTTCTTAGTTTCTCAAAGTTTATGGGTCGCCAGAAATGGATGAAAAAAGAGAAAAAATAATGGAAAAGAGAATTTTGATTATAGGTGTGCCCTTTTTAGTCATTGTCTGGATTAAAGAAGTTTTTTTTGCAAAAGGATTTTTCTGGACTTTTCGGTTTCAATGACTCTGAAATTTTGCATTTGGATCTTTTAGTTTTGTGATAATTACTGATTTTCAAACTTCTAAACAAACATGAAATAATTTTTTGATCAGATGTTTGCCGAGTTTTCAAAAGCAAAATGATTTTATGGTTTCCTACTTTTCGTCTATCAACTTTGGAAAGTTCTCGAAAATGTTTTTGTGATCAGCTAATTTCCGAATTCTTTTTTCTATAGTTCTAGGTTTGAATTTACAAAAAAAGGCAACGGAAATTAAATTTAGGTTTAAAACTTCTCCAATTTAATTATTTCCGTTATTTAAGAGGTCCAAGTAAATTTAAATTCGCTTTGAAAACTTTGATTACTGTAGCTGTGCAACCGAAAAGTTTTAAGTTGAATTTTCACTAATTTTCCGCTATTTTTAATAGAAATTTCGAAATTCAGATTTTCCATTTTCATAACCATAGTTGAACGCGGACCGGGCAGGAGGCGGGCCTGGTGATATCTTGCCCCTAGAACGAGATATTCAGACAGTTTTGATACCAAATGATAGATCTCGACAGGGCCCATCACGCTTAGGTATATCATTCGAGCCGGTTTCCATTCCGGTAACATGTCAAAATATGGGTTTTGAATGAAAAAAAATATGATTTTTGTCAACTTGGTCTAAAATTGTCTTGCAACTATGTTCGTTACTAGTTTTTCACTCAATTATGGAGAATTCTCAGTTTTCGAAACCTGGTAGTTTTGAAACTTTAGCGTTTTGATGTTTTCAAAAATTGATTCAGAGATTTAAAAATTCTGATTTTTCAAAATATTTGCTGTTAAGTTTGAGAATCAGCGTTAGACTTTTCAAACAAAATCAGAATGTTTTGAATTACTTCGCCAATTTTTTGAAAAAGTTCAAAAATCTGAAAATTCTGAAATTCCGAAATTCTGAGACTCTGAGATTCTGAACTTCGGAAGTTCTGAGGTTCTGAGGCTTTGAGATTCTGAAGTTCTGAGATTCTTAGATTCTTAAGACTGAGAATTCTTCTGAACTACTACTTTGGAATTCGAATTTTTCTAACTATCGAAGATGACTTTAAATTATCAGATTTCTGGACTTCTACACTTCAAAATTCCTCGATTATGAAATTTCTGCATTCATTGATTTCTAGATTTCTTTCTAACATTTCTCATTTTTTTTGAATTTTTATATTTCTCGTAATTCTGAAAAATTTTCGTATCTCGTTCTTTTTCAAGAATCTTTTACAGTAAAACATGTTTTAGCTTGGATTTTGGATTGCACCGTATTCATGGATACCAAATTCAAGGACCCTTTAAATAATGTTCCTCTGCTTTTCACCTCTTACCCTAAAAAGTCATCCATCATTCTGTCTGTAGCTTGTTTCATTTCAAATCTCCCTCCAATTTCTTCTGGCTTCTGCCTTCTTGTTCCACTCTCTCTCTTTCCGAAAAACCACCAAATCCAATTTACTTTCCTTGACGGGGCAAAAAACCCCCAACCAGCCACCGGCTCCAGAATACACTGAAAATTTCTCATTCTCTCTTTCCCTACTCTCGATTTTTCAATTTCACAAATATGTTTATTTTTGCAGTGTGTGTGTGTTTTTGTGCCCCGAATTTTTTTTACATCTCCATGTCTGAAAATCCGCAAAAAAGACACATATCCGTAACTGAATCAAATCCCTATTCTCCAAATTTTTCCTTGATCCGAATTTCCTCCGAAAATTCCTTTTTTGTTTTCGTTTTTTTTGCTAGCAAAATACTTCCGGCTCATTTTTGACCTACAAATTTTCAGATTGAATTTTGGCTGCAACATGGATTTTTCTAGGAGTTTTTCTTGGGATTCTTCCGGAGATTCCGAATCAAATTTTTTTTCGAATTTTTCAAATTTCGCGCCAGTCCGTTTTTTCTCTCCGTCTTTTCCGTTTTTTTCCGTTCTTTTTTGTGTCGTTTGCTGTTTTGACACGTGGCATATTTTTATTGATGAATGGATGAGAAGGATAAGGTGAGTCTTTATTCCTGGAGATTTTTATTTTTTGCGGTTTTTTACGGGGGATACTGTAGTTTTTTAGGAAGTTTGGAGAGAATGTGTAGCAGTTTTGAAGAGGAGAGTATAGGAATTCGAAGGTTCCCAGATTCATAGATTTGGTGGATCCAAAAATCAAGATGCTGTGATTTGGAGATTCTGAGATTCAGAAATTTTAAGATACTGTAATTCTTTTCTGTGATTCTGAGATTTTGAAATACTGAAACTTCGAAATTCTGAGATTCTCAGGTTCTGAGAAAATCTAAGATGCTAAGATTCAGAGATTCTGAAAAATTGAAATTCTAAAAATATGAATTTCTCACATTGTGAGCTTCTGTTTTGAGATTCTAAGATTCTGAAGTTTTAGGATACTCGGATTCTTGGATTCTGAGATTCTAAATTTTAAGATTCTGAGATTTGGAGATTCTAGAGTTTTGAATTTTGAACTCTAAAACTGTAATTTTGAAACTGTGAAATTCTAAATTACTGAGATTTTGAGATTCTGCCATTTTGCATATCCGAAATTTTTGAATTCTGAAGTTTGGTGATTTCTAGTCCCTTTTAACTTTTTATATCCCAAAAATCCTTCACAGTTTGTGTTTTAATCTCTCATAAACCTCCCCAAAAATTTTCTTGCAACACATTACCAAATCTCCAAAAAAACTACTACTATATTCCCGAAAAAAGCAGCAAAAAGGGTATGGATCAGGTTTCATAAGGTAAGAGGAAGAAAAAAAGAAGAGAGGATCAGGTAGATCAACAGAAACCACGTGGTTTTTGGTGGGTCCTAAAAAGTTGAAAATATTTTTTTTCAAATTCCGGAAAACAGGATCTGAAAAAGGTCGAGTTTCTCGTTTTTGAGCTGAAGTTTCAAATTGAAGACCTATTTCTTTGGGGAGCAATAAGTGGGCGGAGCCTAAAAAATTAAGGAAATGGAAATGAGAGGGTTAATCTTTAAGCCGATTAGAGATGATTCTGGAAAGAAAAGAGGGATAAGAAATGATGACTTCATATCTATATTATAATTCGTAAAGTTAGAAAAATATTTTTTTGATTCTGATTTTTTATGTTTTGATGTGAATCGATGCCTGTCTCGAATATTTTTTGTGATCTATTTAGGATGCATTCTGAAATTCTGAAATTCAGAAATGCAGAACCTCTGAGGTTCTGGTATTTTGAGATTATAAATTCCGAAATTCCGAGATCGTTCTGTTTTTCATGATTCTGATTCTAGGATTCTGAAGTTCCGAAACTCAAAAATACTATTGAAATTCTGAAGTTCAAAAGTTCAGAATATCAGAATTTTTGGGATTCAGAATTTTGGAATTTTGGAATTTTAGAAATTTACATCTAGAATTTTTTTTTGATAAATCTGGAAATCAGACTGTTTTAATTCTCATAGCCAGGTTTTAGGCTATTAAAGAAAACGAATTTATTTTCTTAAAGATTTTATTATTTTCTGCAAAAACTAGTCCCCCTAAATTCTAGGCCATTTTTAGGCCTCCAAACCACAAAAATCCCCATGAACTTTCTAAAGTTTTCATGCATTTCTCCGTTTTTTCTTCCGATTCATTTTCGAATGAATATTTCATTTATTTCGCTCAAATGTCTCCGTTTTTTCGGCGTTTTCCAACTAACTAAATCCTCAAAAAATCCCAAAAACAAAAAAGGAGAAACATTTCATTTTCCGCCCATTTATTCTATTTTTTTGTTTGAGTGGTATCTTCTCTAAAACTAGATTAACATTTTGTCCACTTTTTTCTTTTTTGTGGATCTTCTAGTTGTTATTCTGTGCACAAAATGAATACTTCTAAACAAGTAAATGATGATTATTTAGTTTCATTCCTTACACTTGTTGAACTTTTGGTTAAAAAAAAATATAAAACCGGTAATATAAGGACCCTTCACTTTGAGCCACTTTATCTCGGTTCTGTCAAAAGATATCAAGAAATAGTCAACTGATAAAATATTTCTGATAATATGATAAATATTTTATCCGTTGACAAATTTTTGATGGCTTTCACAGAAAATGAGATAAATTGGTTCAACATTAGTAAGGTTATCCGATCCAGGTGAAAATTGAAAATTCTGAAAAAAAGTTTTTTGTGATTTTTGTTCCAGGTGGAGTTTTTCGCTCCATATGAGTTTTTGGTTTTTCGACATTTTCATGATTTCAGCCACTTTCATATTCTGAGATGCTGAGATTTTCAGTTTTTTGAAATTCTGGACTTTTGAATTCCTCGTTGTAAAATTCCTGCATGTTTTGATTTCCAGATTTTTTTTTTATCATTTCTCAGTTCTTGGGATTTTCTGGGAATTCTAAATTTCAAAGAATCATCTAATTCAAAATATCCATCCTGACCAAAATATCAAGCTTAATCCCAGATTTTTTATTTCTGATATTTGAAAGGTTCAAATAAAAAAGTACATGTATTAGAAGTTAATCGCAAAACACACTAATTTTTATTAAAAGTCAGAATGACAGAATTTTCTGAACTTTTTAAAAATAAATTTCAGAAATTCAAAAAATGTCATGTTCTGACAATGAGATACTGATTTTGAGGCTCAGGATTTTCTAGATTTACAAAATATGTGTTGAAAAATTCGAAAATCACATTCTCAAAAATCTACTCATTGAAAAATGGAACCCCAAAGAAATTATTTCCATTTATTTTTTTGATCGTCACTAAGTTATTAAGTTGTTTTTCCAAATGCAGACCCACTTTTTCTCTATCAATTTTTTTCCGCGTCACATGATTCATTTTATTTCTAGCCGACTGTTCTAGCTCCAACGAACACAATGACTCAAAGGCAAATCCAGAGAGAGCCATCGGAATAAAAAAAGTGTTTTTCACTTTTTGCGCTCTTCTGAAAAAAACGCTCTGAAATTAAATGTGTTTTTTGTATGCTTCTTCTTCTTCTATTTTTTTTGGTCGATTCTCTGAAAATTGGAGTTTTCGAAATTCGCCAGAAAATAGACTCCTTGAACTGGGCCAGTGAACCGTGGGAACCATCCTTCTATTCCCTTCATTTTGTACTTTAGGCATTCCTAGATTTGGGAATATTGAGTTTCGCAGTTTTCGTTCCTTCGAAATGACCATTTTGTTTTCAACGAGAAACTTTCTGTTTCTTTTTCCTTTTTTGGACTTCATGATTTTCTGAAAATATGAAACCGAACGCTTTTGAGGGGGTTACAGTACTGGGAACTTTAGATTCTAAGATTTTGATGTTTTGATTCAGAAATTCAGAAATTCTCAGATTCGGATATTCCGAGATTTTGAGATTTTCAGATTCTGATATTCGGAAATTCGGAAACATGGAAATTCTGAGGTTTTGATATTCTGAGATTTAGAAACGAGAATTTTTTTTCGATTTTTGTTCCAGGTGAATTTTTCCTATAGTACTGAAATTTTGATTTTTTTGACATTTTTGTCAATTGAAGTATTTTTTCAACATCAGCTTTTTTAAATTTCTATATTTATTCGAGATTTTGATTTCTAGGATTATAAGATTTTGAAACTCTCAGATTCAGAAATTCTGAGATATACCGATTCTGAAATTAGAAAATCTGAGATTTTGAGGTTTTGATATTCTGAAATTTTCAGAACCTGAGGATCCTGAGCTTCTGAATTTCTGAAATTCTGAAGTTTTTTTTTTGAAATTCTAAAATTCGACAATTCAAAAACTCGAAATATATGAGATTCTGAGGTCTTGAGATTATGATATTTTGTAATCCTGAAACTCTGATCTTGTTTTGTATACTATTAACATTTCAGACGATATCTTTCAAAGATTCACAGGATAGAAATGAGAAAATTTGGAGGCTTTGAATATTGAATTCCGTATAATATTTAAAAATATTTTTAAAAATTGAACAACTCTAAAGTTCTCAAAGCATTGAAAATCTGAGAAACCCAAAGATTCAGAAACTCACTAAGATTCAAAGGAAATTCAAAATTTGGTGATTCTAAGAAAACTGGGGGTCCCCTTCTCCTCCTTCTTTCTCCTCCAAAGGATTCCATAGGATGGGACATCATCCATATTGTCCATTTCACCATCCATTCCGTTTTTGGGGTTCCAGGGTGGGGTGAAAGAAAAGGAGAGGGGACGAAAGTGGCGGTCCCCACCACCAAAATGAGGAGTGGTGTAACTGTGTCTGCGTCTCTCTCAATTCCTGTAATCTTTTTTTTCTCCATCCAAAGAGTCTCCAGAATTCTTGGAGACTAGCTGGGTCCCTTCTATACATCGTGTCTCTGAGAATTTTGAGAGAGAGAGAGAGAGAGAGAGAGAGAGAGAGAGAGAGAGAGAGAGAGAGAGAGAGAGAAAGAGAGTCCCTCTCTTTTCTTTCTTCTTCTTTTCCAACTGCTCTTCCTCTTCTTCTCCTCTCCTTCTATCCCAGAGACCCGTTATACATATTCCGGTGACTATCTGCGTCTCTCACTGGCTCCCTGTACTATATCTCATCCCTCTTTTTTTCGTTTTGGGGCTACTAACATTTTTTCTCGTTTAGTGCTTTGTTGGACACACAAAAAAATGGCTTGGGACGACCCAGAGGATTTTTTTTGTTGAGATAAAAATATTTATTTCCCGGTTTTTTTTCCGCGATTTTTTACAATTTTTAAAAAAAATTTTGTTGTAAATATTGCAAAATTTGAGAATTTGAAATTTAAGTTTTCGAGTATTCAGATTTTTGGGTTTTTTCAAATTTTGAACTTTAGTGTTTCCACCCGAAAACACATGTTTGGAAATTAAATTTTTTATTATTTTTCGAAAAATTGCCTCCCAAATTTCACTCAAAAGTCAAAATTTGTCTTGAAAATTCTTTAATAATTTCTTGAAAAATATCTTCAAATGTAACTGAAAAATCGAATTTCTGAATTTCGGCATCTTAAAACTTTTGAATCCTCAACGTTCTGAATTTTTGAATTTCTGAATCTGTAAATTATTGAATGTTTGAATTTTCGAATTTGTGAATTTTTTTGTTTCTGATATTCCAAACTTCCGATTTTTAAAAATTACCGAGTTTCTGAGTTTTTTAAATTCACGAATTTCGGAATTTCCGATTTTTCGACAAAAACTTTCCAAAAATTCTTGGAAGCCATTTTTCAATTTAAGTATTGTAATTTTTATTTAACTTTTTGAAAAATTATCTCCACAGTTCCAATTAAACATAGTTGAATTAAGCTCTTTAAACCAAATTAACATTTTGCCCCCTTTTATTGCTGAATTTTTCAAATTCCCGCCAAACTTACCGTAAATGCTGTAATAGAATCCCACCTGTGCGTTAACTTTGAGCTCAATTATCTCGGTTCCTATAAGAGACATCAGAAAGTTGTTAACTAACAAAATCTTTATCATAATATCATCAACATTTTATCAATTTAGAAATTTAGTTATCTATTAAAGGAATTGAGATGGTTGAGCTCAAAGACTTATAGAGTTTGAGCATTTTCCATTTCTTCGAAAACCCGCGAAACCTATTTTTCTGGATACTTGACTCTCCGTCCATCTTGACTTATTGACCCCTTGACCCTCTTTTCTTGGCTCTTCTTCTCCTTATTTTTCATTATAATGCTAGTAGAAGAAGTCTCCTTTTTTTCTAGTAGTTTTCATGCAAAAAGTAAGAAAAAGAAGCTCACTTTTTTCTCTTCCTAACCATATACTTTTCTTATTCCTGACTTTTCCTTCTTCTTTTTGTGGTCCACGTCATCTAGAAGATATTCTAGTATTCTGAATTTGTTAGTGAGATATCGACATGAATTTTCTGGGAAAATTTTTCCCACCGGGTGGGAAGTTGTCGTGGGAAAAATCACCATTCGTACATTTTGGAAGTTTTAGGATTATTAGATTTTTGAACCTTGGTTTCAAGATTCTATCGATTCGCACTCTGATTTTGGAATCCAGTTTTTATACCCTAACATTTGAATTCTACCGTATAACTAATTTCATAAGCTCCGCCCTTTTTTTCGTACTAATTTTTGGGGTCGTGAAAAGGATTCACACCTCTTTTTGGAACCAAAAAAATGAAGAGTCATTTATTTCGAACCAGTTGACTCTGACTCTAGTATTATGAAGAATCACGTCATCTGAATTTTGGAAAAAAATTCGGAGCGAGAATTCTTCAAAAATGTGGTCCATGGACTGGTTAAAAGTAAGTCTGATTCTTGAAGTTTTGGCATTCTGAAATTCTGAGATTCTGTGACTCTTGGGATTTTGATATTCTGAAATGCTGAAATTCTGAGATTTTGGAAATGTCATGTTTTGCTCTTTTGAGCCCAAATTCTAAATGTAAAATTTTGAAATTCTGAAAATCCCGTATATTTATGAATAAATCTGTATCCATCTGATCTTTGTCGTACCGACCCTCTCCTTCTTAAAAAAACCTGATCCAAAATTAAAATCTCCAGGAGACCAAGTTGTTCTCGGCACTAGAACAACTGGTCGGCGGCGTCGCGTATCCTTCCAGTGGTAACGACGTCGCCCCATCATCCTCATCATCCAATCAATATGCCACGTGTCAACAGCAGATGGAGGCCTATCCGGCCGCCGACGACGATTATCAAGACCAAGATGATCAACTTTCAGATGGCATGAGCATGAGGTTGCTCTGTATTACCAGTGAGTTCCTCCCCGCCTATTCTTACCATTTTGCCACGTGGCGGTTACTGTCGATTGAGAATAACCCATCAGAAAGACTGAAAGAGTAAAATTATGGACGAGATGTTAACGTTGATTGTTTCAGTTAAAAAGGCACGACTGCAGGGAACTGTTGGTGAGTCGATTTGAATTTTTAAAAGTTAAAAAAAAACCAAAAACCATAGTAAAAACCTTCGTATGCTTTCACTTTGAGATTAGTTATCCCGCTTACTGTACAAGATATCAAAAAAAAAACTATCAAAAAAAATGTTGGTGATATTATGATAAACTTTTTATCAGTTGTCAGATTTTCGAAATCTTTCATAGGACCCGAGATAATTGTGCTCAACATCTAAGGCTACATAAAACTTTTAAAAAATTGAAATATAAATTAAAAAATTTGGTGAAACCAAAAACTACACTTTGTTTTGAGAATGAACTAATATTGCAAAATGGAAACCCACGGAGAATCCGGAATATCCAGAAAATCCAAGAATTAAAAAACTTCCGAAGATCCAAAAAATACAAAAACTAGAAAAAAACTGAAAAATTCAAAGATTAGAAAATTCAAAATATTTATTAGCTAATTTTCAATAATTTGAGTCAGCTGAACTGGGAAAACTCTGTTCAGATTCTGTAATTTTCGTTCATGAGGTTGGAAGATTTTTTTTGAAAATTTTGAAATTATTTAATTCAAGATCTTCAACTCTCTAGTCTCTTTTCCCCAGCTACCGTAACACAAAACACTGTTAACTCCCCAGATTCATAGTCCACCTCTTTTATTGTTACAAGTTGCTCATCATCTCCTCTACAATAGTCCCCTAAGTGACTCTCCAAAATTTGATGAACCCGAAAATACAAATTATTCAAATTCATCCAAGAAAAAAAACGAATCGTTTTTTTTCTAGATTTTTTTTTCGGAAAAATTCATCATTTTCATCCATCTCCAGAGATCTGACACCTGTCATTTTCTCTCCATTTTCGAGAAAAATGAATTTTTCATTTTTTTTTCTCTTTCTCTAATTCTCTTCTCTCCTTTCCTTTCCTATTTCTTCATGTCACTTTTTTGAACGATCTTTAAAAACGGGACCATTTAATTTTTCAAAAATACATTTTTAGAAAGAAGTACAACCAACAGAAAGGGTCCAAAGGAAAAAAAGTATGGAGGCGGAAAAAAAAGAGAAAAAAGAGAAACAAGGGGAAATTAAGTGGACCATGGAGCACCTAAACTAGTAAAAAAGGACCTTTTGGGAAGAGAGAATAGTCACTGGGGAAATGAGAATATGACGAATGGGACAAAACAAAAAACATGGAACTGACCTGGTTAAGAAAAATTTAGTAAATTAGGACCCACGAGGAAAAAAGGTTATAAGTGGAAAGAGGGTTAAGTACGAAAAGTAAAACCTAGTTTTCAAAAAAGGTTGGTAGCTTCGGGAAAACTGGATTTATAGAAAGCTGAAATTCGGAAACAAAACCAATAAACATCTTTCAGAGAATCTGTAATTTGAAAAAAACGTTTAATTGAAAATCGAAATTAGACAACCTGAAAAACAGCAACAAATGTTTGAAATTTCAAAATCTCAGAGTTTCGAATCTTCTGAATTTCTAAATTTCGAAATCTCAGAATCTCAGATCCTGAAAATCTCAGATTTTCGTTTCCCAAAAACTGAACTTTGGTTTATCTGAAAATCACAAAAAAAATCAAATCTCCAAATCTTCTTTGTGCTCACAACATTTTCTGACAAAAAGAAACGAAGATTCTTGATCTTCAACTTCTTTATTCGTCCCTTGTTCCCATCCCAAAATTGAGTTATAATCTTCATTCTTTGCTGATTTTTGAGGAAAAAAGAGAAAAAAGTTTCTCACTTTTTGTAGAATCATCACTCTCTTGGGATGAATATTTCATAGTTTTTAGCATGAGAATGTGCCGAACTTATGAACCTATTTTTCTAGAACTTTTGAACTTTTTTTGGAGAATTTTGTTAAAAATTTTTCGGGATCGTGAAATCTTAGAATTTCAAAAAAATTCCGAAAGTTTTAGAAATACGAAAATATCAAATATTCCATAATCGAAATTCAGAAATTCAGAACTTATGTAAGGGAATTCAGAAACAAAGAATTTTAGAATTCAAAAATCATAATTATCGCCAAATCGCGAAAATTTCAGGAATCGGAAGTATTCAAATAGGCACAAAAACCTAAAAATAGAAAATCTTTCTTATATATAAAACGCTAGAGGCGTCTGTCCGTCCCGGTGTCCGTCTGTGGACTTTTGAAAAACGTGGAAAATAAATATAGGTTTACGTGTTCTTTTTCAAAAAATTAGGAGCAGAGCGACCAATCAGTAAGAAAATTGATTGAAACGCGCCGAAGGCGCACCAGCTTGCTGGTTCTAAATATTCCAAAATATACAAGAAAAATCCGAAACCAAAATTTTCAACTTTTGAGTTATTAGAATGTTCTAACCATTGGAACTTTTTTGAATTTTTGGAATTTCTAAATTATTGGATCTGTGAAAAACTTCATCTCTCTTGGTCTAGAATTTTTCTAGTCCCTCATACCCGAGTCGTTCCCATTTCTCTCAAATCTTCTTTTTTTGTTCGATTTTCTTTTCTTTTCACTTTTTTGCCCGGATTCATGTATGCGGTATTCATCACATCATCATTTTCTCCATCGGAGCAATTACATGAATTCTTTTTTTTTTGTAAAAAAGAGAATGTTTTTTACAAAGGGACTGGTTTTTCTTATTTTTTCTATTTACTCTTTCTGAAAATTCAGATTTTTCTATTGGAAAAATAAGTATCATAGATTCGCCCTAATTTATCTCGGTTCCTGTGAAAGAGTTGAAAACTTTTTGATATCTTTCACAGAAAACGAGATTGGTTTATCACAGAAAACGAGATTGGATAATTGGTTTAAGTTTTCTAATGAATTGAAAAACAAGGCTTAAATTTATGACTTATTCAAATGTTGAAATTAAAAATCCTCAAAAAAATTAAAGTTCCACAATTCTCCGAAGATCATATACTTTTTCCAGACGAATTCAACTCGTACGTCACCGTAAAACTGCAGAATGTGAAATCGACGACAGTGGCTGTTCGGGGAAATCTACCGTGTTGGGAACAGGAATTCATTTTGTGAGTCGCTTTTTTTCTGCCTCAGTCCTGAATTCAGGCTAATTTTCTGTGCAAAAACCTGGAAAAGGGAACGTAAAAGCAGCTGAAAAATCGGAAAAACAACACGGTTTTTTTCGTTTGGCTGTAAATCTTTTTTGGCTGTAAATTTTGGCTCTTCTGGCAATTTCAAAGATCTTACAAATACCGGAAAAGAACAACTTTTGAAATTTACAATTCATAGAAGTTTGATTGGTTCTCAAATTTTCAAAACTTCAAACTTCAAAAAAAAGTTCAATTCCAGTGAAACGAATCGACCCGACGACGGAATGGTGCTCGAGCTGTGGGCAAAAGGAGTTTTATGGGACAAATTGATAGGTGTTCATTATATGCCACTATCCGATGTCAAGTACAGGTATGCCTCTTTGTGTGTATTTCTGCGTCACGGTGCACAGCGATCCGTGTTCACACCTTTCACTTTTGCGTTTGGCTACCGTACCTTTTTCAGTGGAAAATAGCCAATCTTAGCGTCCTAAAAAGTAGCTCAGAATGTTTCGATTTGTCTGAAAAGGGCATACTAAACAAAAGCAGAGCTTCAATTTTGAACAACATTTTTGCCAAATCCCATTCTGATGAGATACCGTAAAAACTGTAATATAGCGCCATACCTTTTTGAATTACTGTCAAATCCGAAATTCTCAGAACAAAAAAGGGACCAAGAATTTCGAAGTCTCGAGAAATCCTGGAAGACTTAGACTTCTTGAAACTATTCACAAAGTCTTGAATGCCAATTTTGACCCAATTTATCCCAGTTCCAGTGCAAGTTATCAAAAAGTTGTCAACAAAATATTTTTGACAAATTTTTGATATCTTTTACAGGAACTGAGATAAATTGGGTCAACGTTAGGTACACTTCAGAATTTTCTGAAAGTTATGCTATTTTTTTGTTGGAAAAGTTATCTTCCGAGACTGCCAATTTTTGACAATAGAATACCGAAATTCTGAATATATAAAACTCCAAACAACTTTTTCAGCAACGCCGCCGGTTCGGGTCAGTGGCTTCAGATGGATCATGAATTAGAAACAAGGAATGGTCAAACTGTGGGAACGAGAGGTCCAACAGGTCACAACTTACTGGCAGATGTTAGATTCGAATTGCCTTTTGGTGAGTGTTTTAAAATTATTAATTTCCTTTTTTTTCAATTTTAAAAAATTGTCCAGTTCTCTAAAAATGTATTCAACTCCCAATCAAAATGTTTTCTATTCCTTTTTGTTTGTTTCTTTGTTTCTAAATTGTTGAATAATTCATTTTTGTCGTCATACATTAATGTAAACTGTGTTTTCCGTTTTTTGTTAACTTTTTGGGTTTAATTTTTAGGTCTAGTTTTCCTATTTTCTTTTAGATCAGAAAAGTGTTTTGAGCTGAATGTCTGAAATTACCATTATTTTTTGTGAAAAATGTCATTTATAGATTCAAGTTTTGATTTTCGAAATTCTTAGATTCTCAAAAAATCAAACATTCAAAAACTAAACTCTGGATTCCTTTGATTCTGGAATTCCCAAGATTTTCTCAAGACCATCACACAAAATAAGTGTCAGAGCATGAGAAAAGCCTGCCCGATTTCTGACAACACCTCCCTGGAGAGGAATCAGCTTCTCTCTCTCTCTCTCTCTCTCTCTCTCTCTCTCTCTCTCTCTCTCTCTCTCTCTCTCTCTCTCTCTCTCTCTCTCTCTCTCTCTCTCCCTCTCTCTTTCCGAACGAAGTGAGAATTTTGCACCGCCGCATGGAATCTGGGTGGTTTTCCGTTTTCTTCCTCGTTTTTTTTTTTTGGAAAAAAAGAAAAAACATACACAAACACTATATTTTTGCCCTGATTCTGGTTTTTTAAAAATTTTTTTAAAGAGAGAGAGTCGAAATTTAAGATTTTTGGAGTTTTGTTAAATTCTGACCCGATTTCTAGATTTCTTTTGATTTCCTTTTTCATCTTTTCCTGAGTTTAGCTCAATTATCTAGGTTCTTATGAAAGATATCAAGAATTTGTCAACTGATAAATTGTTTATCACGATATCACCAACTTTCCATTAGTTGACATGTTTTTGATATCTTTTATAGGAACCGAGATAATTGAGCTCGAAAAAGGCAAGTGTTGAAAGTGCGTTCCATCGCTGAAACATTTAAAAATTGTACATTTCGATTTCACAAAAATCATAAAGTATAAAAAACTAAAGAGAAAAACAAAATTTCTATTGATTCCTTTTGGGAGAGTAGATTTCTTTGGACGATAAATCTTTCACCAAACGGACTGAGAGAGACTAATTACGATTGCTCTCCCGTGCTCTTTTTCCGTTTTGCTCTCTAGACTTCTCCTATTTTTTTAGTTTTTATCGAAATCTACTTCTTGCCCTTCTTTTTAAAAGTATATAAATCATTCTGTTTTGGTTTCCTAGTTATTGAAACTGAGAATTTCTTTCAAACTTTTCATTTCTCTGGATTTTTCAGTTTTAGAGAATTCACCCAAATCTCCGTTTTTATAGATTTTTTGGGCTTCAAAGATCAACCAACCTTTTTTCCGGAAATCTTTAAAACGTTTTTTTTTTTGTAATTTTTTTTTGAAAAACACGACCTAAAATTTATTGATTGAAAATGAAAACGAGCGTTCACATAAAGGGAATGTATCAAATTTTTTTTTTGTTTTCGGATCTCGAATTTCACTTTTTGGAAGTTGAAAATATGAGTTCAAAATTTGGGAAACATTCTTTGTGAAGGAGTTTCAAATATTTGGGTTTATGAATTTGTATTTTTTTCTGGCTTTTTGGCTTCTACGAATTCGAGACTCGGAAATTTTTGGCTTCTTGGGTCCTGATATTCTGAAATTCTGAAATTCGGAAACCTTGACATTGAGGATTCGGAAATTCTGGAAGTCCGAGATTTAAAGATTGTAAAATTCTGAGATTCTGAGATTCTAAAATTCAGAAATTCGGATGTTCTGAGATTCTGGAAATTCGAGTATCTGTGATTCCGAGATTTTGAAACTCTGAAACTCTGGATTTCTGCAATTCCAAAATTCTGAGATTCTGAAATTCTGAGATTTTGAGATCCTGGCATTTTGAAGTCCTGAATATCTGATGGTCTGAAGTTCTAAGATTCGGAAAATCTGAGATTCTAAAATTTTCTAAAAGCTGTTTTTCTCAAAACTTTCAGCCTTCAGCCACTTCTGAAAATTTTTCTTCTTCTCAAAGAGAAAAAATCAAGTTTCGTTTTTTCTTCCTCATATTTTCTAAACCACTCTCTTCTTCAAAGTAATCCACCCCAAAAAAAGAGCAAAAGAGTAATAAAACCTCTCCATTTTTGTTTACCCACCATTTTTTGAAGTTTTCTTTTCTTTCTTCTTCAGATTCTTCTTCTTCTTCTTCTTTTTCAAAAAAAAATATAATGGAGCAGTACCGGTTAAAGACTTTGGGGTTCAGACCAGACCGCCTGTCATTCAGGGGGCTCACTTTTTCGAAAGTCGTTAAACCGATAATTGCATATTCTTCTTCTTCTTCTTTTCCATCTCCTTCTTCTTCTTCTCCAACTTCTACAATTCCTTCTTCTTCTCATTTTTGACATATCAACGACTCGGTCTCTCTGTGCTCCAGAAGAAGAAGAAGAAGGCTGGGCGGCTCCTAATTTGGACAACACATACTTCTTATTCTAGTTTTCCGACGTCTTCTTCTTCTTCTGGCACCCACAGTTGTCACCGATGTGGAGAGCAAGAAGCACAGAACTAGAAGAAGTAGAAGTCGTTTCTTCTTCTTCTCTTTATGTTACTTTTTCTTCTTCTTCTATCATCAGAATTCGTCTTCTTCTTCTTTTCCCGACGACGACCTATTCTTCTTTGTATTCTGGAGAAGAAGAAGGTCCCGTCTCCCGTCCCACCTGTTTTTTATTTCTCTTCTTCTATTTTCTCTTATCCCTAGTTTTCTTGTTTTGTTGTTCCTTCGTTATTCTTTTTTCTTTTCCTTGTTGTTCCATTTTTTAGGTTAGACGAGAATAATAATCTGGAATTTGTGGTTTCTGAAAAAAATTTCTGAAAAATTTTGAATTTTCAAAGAATTTCAGAATTTCAGAATAGTAGAATCTAGGAAATTTTTTTAAAGTTTGTAATTCTGAATTTAGGAGTTTCTGAAATTTGAAAATTCCTCAGGATCCTCAGAATCTTTGGAATCTCAGAATTTGCGAATTTTGAAATTTAGCCTTTTTCTAAATTACAGATGAAAATTGAGTTTTCGAATTTTTCTGAAAAGAAAAATTGCAAAATGTTTCGAGATTTTCTACAATGTTTCGAGATTTTCTACAACAAAGAAAATGAATCATTTCAAATTGCTCAGCTTAAACATTATCGATAACTTCAAATTTTTGCAAAATCCTTAAACCTACAGTAACTACCGTGTCTTGTAAAATAAGGGGTACTATCAACTCTGATTTAATTTATCTCGATTCCTATGAAAGATATCAAAAAGTGATCAACTGATGAAATATTAGTGATAAAAATTGAACATTTTATCAGCTGACAACTTTTTGATATCTCTTTTAGGAACCGCGATAATTGAGCTCAAATTTCACATTTTTTCTGAAATTCAATATTTCCAAATATTAATGTCAGAATCGTAAAAATCTCTCGAAAAATCATATTTCTTGAAATTTTGCTCATAAAAGCATCTCGGCTAATTGAACTTGTGGGCCCACTGTTGGAAGTGTCGCGTCTCTACCACCTGAGCTACGGTGGCGCGTCCGTGTAGTTTAAGATAGCGGCACGGTTGTCAACGCTTTTCTGAATATCGATTATTGTACACCGTCACATCAGAATCACCGCCCCCCGCCTTCAAAATTTTTTGTACTCGATCTCTATTCTGCAATATTCTTTTCTCTCCCTTCCAAAAACCGGAACTAGGCTCTTCTGAATTTCAATTTCAGTTTTCCTCCTTTTGTTGCCCTTTTCTCTCGGTAAATATTTGTCTTTTATCTTGAAACAAATTTCCATTTTATCCTCAAAATCTCGTCATTTTGGCAACACAGAAATGCAACATAGACACACAATCATTGTCGATGCACAAATTGTCTCATTCGGCTTCCGGGAAATGGGTAGTCCCTCCTTTTTTAGAAGGAGAAGAAGAAGAAGAAGAATCTGAAGAAGAGGATTCTCAGATTTAAAAGAAAAAGAAGACACCAATCTCTGCTTTTGACACTTTTTTGCCGGAGATTTCTGGAGAATAAAATGCAGATCCATATATAGATGAAAATCATGGGCGGTCTATTTTTCTGTAGCTATTTTGAATTCTTGAAATTTGAATTTCCCCAGATTTCTTTTTTCAAGATAGATTCGAAAAAGTTTGGTAGAATTTTTCCCTAGAGCTCTAGCTAGCTTCATAGATAATTTTATAATTTTATCAAGGTAATCGAATTTTTTTAGTTCCCCTTCACCCCAAAAACGGGAGATTTCTTGTTTAGAAAATCATTTGACTTATATATTCTTTCTTTCTTATTTGGAGAACAATTTGAAACATTTTAGAATTTCACTGATTTGATTGAAAATAACTCTGATATGATAAATAATTTTTTGAGAACCCAAAATTTGAGTTGCGAACTTTTAAAACTCCCGAGCTTTGACTCAATTTATCTTGATTCCTGCGAGAGATATCTAATGCAAAGAAAAGCATAAAAATGGGTAGATCGTAAAAATTTCAGAATCTCCAAGATTAAACTGAGGCATCTAAATTTTTCTCTCAAAAACCACATAAAGTTATAGATTATTCATACTCAAGGACCCCTCTCAGAAAAAGTTTCCATGACTTCATCATTTTCTACTTCGGAGTGAGCAAGTCCAAGCTCATTTTTATTCTACACATGCTTTTCTCTCTCTCTCTCTCTCTCTCTCTCTCTCTCTCTCTCTCTCTCTCTCTCTCCCGGACCCCGCGCGAAAAATTGTATCGAAAATGCATAGAAACCATCAATCACATTGAACATCTCCTCCGGTGTTTCCTTCTATTTCCCTTCGGACACGAAAATTATTTTGTTCTTTTTTTTCAGATGCGCAAGGCTGCGACGACGACATCCAGTCGAAGCTGCTAGCGCTGAACGGACTCATCGAACACGTGAGTTTTTTTTTGATGACCTAGAAATTTCCCTAGTCCACTATTTTTGCAGGACCAGCTGAATCCCAACCATCACCGAGCGCCGTTCAATCATTGTGAGTTTAAAATTGTTTTTTTTTAAGCTTGCACTTTGACCCAATTTATCCCAGTTGCTGTAAAAGATATAGAAAAACTCTTCACTGATAAAATGTTTATTGTAACATCGCCAACGTTTTATCAGTTAACCCCATTTTTATAGCTTTGATAGCAACAGAGGTAATTAAGCTCAAAATTCAAAGATTCAGACAACGAGAATCCAATAACTAAAACTCGCCACAATTTCCAGCGGGTTTGAGTGAAGACAGTGATTATACCTCCGACGTGTCCGTTCCAGTCAACCATCATCAACTTCATCCGAATAGCTCCGCGCATCAATACGAATCGCATCTACATCCGCATCGCAGTCGACAGCAGCTGCTGCAGCACACTCGTGAAGGCGCAGTAAGTTAAAATAAGAGACTCTGTTCGGAGGTACTTTTTTGGACAAAATTTCCTTCTAAGATCCTAGATTCCACTAAGAGCAAGAAGGTTCTAGCTCAATGAATAAACTCGAATCTTCAAAATAATGAATTTCAGAAAACGTAAAAAGAAGCCTCTATCTTTGAGTCAATTTATCTTGTTTTATCAAAAAGTGGTCAACAGAAAAAAATTGTAATGTTATAATTGAAATCTTCCAGTTGGCCATTTTTTGATATTACCGCACGGTATTTAGTCTAAAACATAGTCTAGAAAACTTCGGACAGAGTCTCTCATAAAATCCCACCCCAATTCCCTAGAAAAGCCCCCGGAACACAATCTTAGACGTTACAGGCGAGTTATGAGGACGAAGAAGACGCCTATCACGCTAGAAATCAACTTGAAACCGACGTCTACCCAGAAGACCATCACCACCTCCTGCACGACGATCAGTACGTCCACCCCCATCACTCATCATCGTTCTACGACGAATACGGTCCCAGTGGCAGCAATCAGTATCCGGTATACGATCAAAAGAGCTACGAGGACACGGTGACGCCGGTTCGCGAGTTTGGCGACTCGTCGGCCGTTCCGACGGCACAGCAGCAGTCATCGTCGGCAAACAGAAGGAACCAGTTCGATCAGGTTTACGGGTACGCGTCGAGCAGTGAGGAGAGATATGACACACCGATGTCGAGCGGTCGAGTGCCCAGAGATGAGCCGATTCTGGAGCATAACGAGCCGGAGTACGTGTACGATCACAATGGATACGGGGATGATGAGAACTATGGCATCAATCCGACTTATTCGGAAGATCAGTACGATGATCATGGTGGACCAAACGACTATTCAACACATCAACAACAATCAAGTGATTTTAGGAATGATTATAGTTCTTCTAATTATCAAGGGTAAGTTGTTTCAAAGAGGTTTGGCGGCAATTTTGGAAGTTTTGAAAACAAAAAAACAGATCTTGGGTAGCCTCATGGTCCCCAGAGCTTCTGGACATACAGACATACAGAGGGACGTTCAATAACCAATGCAAAATGATTTTAGAGAGTACTGGAACGAGTCCGAACCGCTCTCATACAACAGTCGACCACCGAACGGACATGTTAGAACGTGAGTTTAAAGGAGAAGGTGCAAGCGCGCTCTATTGAAAAAATATGATCAAGACAACATGAGCTACGCAGTCGCAGCCAATCGATAGCCACAGAAAACTTAAGAACCTAGAACCCTAACAAACAACGCTATAACAATTGTCTGTAAATACCCCCAAAAAAACCTACAAGCTCTAAACACACCCCTATTACAGTGGCACATCTGGTTGGCGAGAACCCGGAACATCATCCTCCCGACCAACGTCATCAAACGCATGGAACTATCAAGATGACACTCACCAATACGATGAAGTCGATCGTGGATCCCGTCACTCGTTCACTCGAACACCATCAGTAGATAGGCAGGATAGACGAAGCGATAGTGGGCGTGGCTACTATGACGACGAGGATGGGTAAGTGTATTTTTGATCCTGATAACACAAGTGTTATGTTTAAAGGCGCAGACCAGACTCTCACCACAACTGGAGGTATGATTCGATTCAGGAGGAGGATGCGGAGAAAGACAACTGGAAACAGCATGTGGAAGGATATCAGGAAGGGCAGGAAGGGGTGAGTAGGCTGTCCTGGAGACCGGGGGGTTATACTGGGAGAATGGCTCTCGTTTAATAAGAAAAATGATAGTGAGAGAGAAAGCTTTTTTTCCATATAACCCGTTATTAGGATTATGTCTTTTTTCTAGTTATATGGGCTATACGAAAATTGATTTTGGTTTTGTGGAGGAGGCACACGAGTCTGTCTCCAATGCCAATTTCAGAGAATTGAATGAAGGATTAGTTTAAGATTCTATGATATTTCTTGAATTGCGGAATATAATTTTGCTATAGGAGAATATGAAAATCGCATGTTTTAAAGAGAAACATTTTGAAATTTAGATGCTGAAATTTACAAAGTTATCCCATTTCAAGGATTTATATATTTGTTAAAAAATCTTTGCCGATTTTCTTCTTTCCAAAAAATGCCTGAACTTTCCTAGGATCCCAAAGATGGCGCCGCTCGTCCCTCTCCTTCGAAACAATCATCTCCAGATGGCTATCCACCAGGAGAAAAAAAAGAGATTCATTTCGAAGAGCCCCCATCACTCGTTCGTCAAACAATTCATGAAGAAGAGGAGAAACGGAATTATCAAGAGCTCTGGCACAATGCGTACAAGAGAGTTTGCGCCGATTTGGGAATCAAGGTACGCCTGAATTTTTGAGTATTTTTAGGAATTTTTTGGGGTAAAAAAAGATAAATATGTACATCGGAGCCACACCAAAAAACAACAACAAGATCAAGAAAAAGTCCAATTTCCGGACTGGCGATAATTGGAAAAATATATACGAAGAGGAAGGAAGAACCAGACACAATGGATGCTTTTTTGTGTGTTTTCGGACTATTTTTTCTCAGAAAACTGAAATTTGGCGGCAATTTGAATAGTTCTAGACACTAAAATTAGTCCTGGTTTTTGTCTACAAAATCCTTATTTAATTTTTTCGTGGAATCTAGATTTTGTGTGAAATAGTTGTTTGATTTTTCAATTACCTCAAGTTTTGCGGGTCACATGTTAACAACTTTTTTCTAATCATAATCAGTTGGACATTTTTTTCCTTTTCCTAGATGTTAAAAGTAACTTTCCTAGGAAGTTTAAGCTTCAAAATCCGCTATTTTATCCTGGAAATTTTGAGAAAAAGAGAAAAACATTTGAGTCAATATGTCGTGAAATGTTATGTTTTTGTGAATTTACAAATTTTTGAGCTGTCAACTTTGACCCAATTCCTCTAGGTTACTGTAAGGGGTATCAAAAAGTAGTCAACTGAGAAAATGATCATAATAATATCACTAATATTTAAGCAATTGACAACGTTTTGATATCTTTCACAGAAAACGAGATAAATGGACTTAAAATCATTGACCCTTCTAATAGAGGATCCGTTCTCTTTCAAACATTTGTCTCTATTTTTTTGCCTAAACCGCAAACTTTTTGTGGTCCCGTTTTTATCTGTCCATTCACATCGTCCCCAAGGGTATCTTTTTAGACACGAACTTTTTTTTCTGGTGGGACCGAATGACCCAGCGGTCTTCTTGCCGCCTTCTCCATAATTCAAATTCCGCTTTTTTGAAACAACACAAACTTTTCCTTTCCCGTCTCCCTCGATAGTTTTTCATTCGGACGCATATTTTTAGAATCTTTTCTCTTTGGGACTTTTGACTCTTTTTCTCTCATTGCTCATCGTCAGAAAGAAACTGACAGAGTTTGAGAAAAATGGATAGTGTGGATAGGGAATATCGTAGAATTCATTTGTCTTTTTTCTGACTTTTCTGGTTCTTAGATTCACTTTTTTTGAAATTGATAGGAATCAGAAATTAGTTCTTTCGAAAAAATTAATTTTTTTTGTAGCGCATTCTGAGATTCTGGCATTCTTAAATTCTAAGATCCAAATTTTAGACTTTGAATATTCATCGTTCCAAAAACTTCCTCCAATTTTTGATTTTTTTTTTCTTGAAATTTCCTGAAACGAACACTCTCGAAAAGTTTTGATTCTTCTTCTCCATATATATAACAATGCCTCTTTTTTTCTGACTTTCTGTTTTTTTTTCTTTATGAAAATAAAAAAGAACTGACTCCCCTTTTTTCTCCGAGACGAGAGAAGACTACGATTAAAAATTCAATTCAAAACCACTGGCGAAATTTTTTTTCCATTTTTTGACTGCTTCTTCATTCTATTTTTTAGTTCCGTAGACTTTATAAATCAAAAATGTTTTTGTTTTTGAAAAATTAAGAAGTATAAAGAAATTCATAAGTTCTAAGAAATTTAGTAGTTCGAAAATTTCCAAAATTCCAAAATTCAAAGGTTCAGACTTCGGAAAATCAGAATTTTATAAAGGATTTTTTAAAGAAAAATGAAAGTCAAGAAGCATATGTTTGTGGTCATGTCAGCTGCTTCTACATATATTTAATTAGTCAAATTATTGGAAAAATAGGATTTTTGTCTTTTTTTGATGTCCCCCTGGGCAAAAATGTCTGAAGAAGTGTCACATCCTCTTTTTTTCGTTCCGGAAACTTCTATTTTACGAAATTGGATTTCCGGGAATTTTTCACTTTATTCTGAAAACTTGATTTCAAATTTTAAAAAATCTAAAATTACAAATTTTTTAAGATAGTTTGCAGAAAATTCGTTTTCTTGACTTAAAAAATTCCTAAAAATTCCAGTTCCTCCAACTATTTTCCACTGAAAAAAACAACAAGTGTGCTCCGTGTAGCTCTCCAGAAACCAAATATTTCTCTACTAATGCCCTTTAGACACGCACGTTCTCCCTAAATCACCTGCAAATAAACATAGCGTTTAGTTGAAGAAATGTTTGATAAAATTTTTTTTTGGAATTTTTCAATTTTTTGAAAATCGATCAATAGGGAAGCAAAAATCTGATGTTTGAAATTATTTCGTTACTTTACGGCTTCTTTTTCTCTCTGTTCAACCAAAAAACTACAAAGATTTAATGAACACAATTTTTTATCCATTGTGGAAAAACAAGATTTTCATATTTTCTCGTTTCCTGAAAATTTGAACTTTTCCCCGTTTTTCAAATCCACCTACTTTTTTGGTGAAGCGGAAAATTTGGAAATTTTCCCAAAAATTTTGGGACCGGTCCTTCTCCACCCCCACTTTTTTTGCTCACATTTTTTCCAAATCTGACAGAAAACAGGTCAACGGTTCGGACCGCGATCGGCCGTAAAAACCCTAAAAATTTGAAAACCCCGAAAAAATCATAATTGGACTCTCCTCTATGATTTTTTTTTGACTTTTCGAAATCCAAGAATCTCATTTAAAATGATGTGTTTTTGAAATTTGGAGAATTCGTTCAACACACACAAGAAAATTATAATGTGTCTAGAAGGAAAAATATTTTTGGCGCCAGATAATTATAGATTTGAGGTAGAAAAAAAACAGATTTTTGATGACAAATTTTGAAACCAAAAAATTTGGGAAATCGTTTTTGGGTATATTCCAGCAGTGGGAGATAGACCCCATTTTTGACATCCAAAAATTTTTGCGCTGTGCAATAGAGCATATCTGCAACCATGGATTCTCAATTGTCAAATTTTTTGGGCCTTCAAAATCAAAATTTTTTTTTTGAAATTCCGGGAAATCCTTCGAAATCCTTAGTGCCCTTCTGTTCAACACCTCCGCAAGAAAACATTCAGAATTCAGAAAAAAAAGCTATGACTAATTGTTAGGCGATCACACACCCCGGAAATGCGGTGGTGGATAAAAGGGCGTTCTGTTATCTGATATAAAAATGCTGGAAATTCAAAAATACTGAAATTTCATAAAATTCCGAAATTCAAAAAATCGGAAATTCGACAATTATTTTCCTATGTTGTGAAGATAGAAAACAGTTAAGTTTTTTTCAAATCACAGTTTTGGCAATATTGTTAAAATTTTTGAAATGACTGAAAGACACACTTTTGATGTCGCTAACTCGAAACCTTACAAAAGTAGCCCAGAATTTTTCGATTTTTCTGAAAATTTCAAAGTATACTAAACAAAATGAAAGCTTTAATTGGGAATATTCCATTTTAACCCCCCTACCTATTCGGTTTTGACCCCCCTGGAGAAGACGTTGGAAAAGCCCCCCACCAACAGGAATTCAAGATATCAACAGTACCCCCCACATCTCATTATAACCACCCACCCTCATCAACTAAAAAATAGGCTTAGGCAAAAACGGGAGGAAGTCAAAAAGATTCCAATAAAGACCCCCATCATTCCAATATGTCACCCCATCTCGGGTGGGGGGCTATAATATTGTTTTTACTTGGCTGAGTATTAAACGTACGCAGCCAAATTTGGGCGGGAAAGTTCATTTTTTACCTAGAAAAGTTCATTCTTACCTAAATTCAGTCGTTTGAACCCACCGCTACCTATTCCTAAGATTTCAATAAACCACCCCTCTATTCTAATAAGACCCCCCATGTGATTGGCTAATTCGAGGTAAGCGTTTCGGTGGGGGGATGTGCCATAGTCTTCGTTTGGGGGGCCCTAATAAAATATATTGGGGGGCCTAAACCGAAGTTTGCCAAGGATTCCGATTAAACCCCCCAAATCAACGGTGGGGGGATCATTCGGACTCCGGAATAACCCCCCACCGAATCATGTCCTTTTGAGCCCCCACGTTTATGACCCCCCACTTTTCAGTTGAGTGGGGGGTTATTCCAGGCGGTGGGGGGACCTAATCTCGTGGGGGGGGTATAACCGAATTTTCCCCTTTAATTTTGTAATTGTCAACTCTTTGTGAAAACGCGCCCAAATGAGATATGGCGCATTGAAGCATCGCACCTCCCTACGAAGGAGTGAGGCGGCGGCGAGGCCCACCACTTCCACGTGGCATATCTCGTTAGAGCATGTTTGCGCAAAAAAGTTTTCAATCACAAAAATGAAGCTGTATTTCTGTTAAGTCAGTTCTGAAATTTTCAGACCAATCGAAAATTTCTGGATTACTTTTGTAGGGCTCCAAAGTTGACTATTTTCCATCGTTGTATTCTGAAAACCTAAAAGTCTAGGACCGTTTTCAAGACCCCTCCAAAAAGCCAATTTCCAAATTTAATTTGTAGATCTTATCGGTATACACCAGGGACTTTCGGAATCCGAACCCTTCATCCCTTTTTCTCGAAAAAATCATTCCAGACGTCTCTGAAATGTATTTGTCTAACTGGAAGCGAGGTGAACGAACCTTCCTGGAAATTTTTGTAGGTCAAGTAGGTCAGCCCCAAGGCTTGTTGTTGGTTGTAAAAAGTGTGACAGGAGAGACAGGCGGTTCTCTTTTCACACCTTCCAAGTGAAAAAAGAGTCCCCCATGTCCCTCCCTCTCTCTAATCAAATTATTCAGCCTCTTTTTCTGCTCTTTTCCAGACGACCAACGAAGAAGAAGACACTATTTCTTTCCCAATGGCTTCTGACCAACCACTGACCTTTTTTTCCTCTTTCTTCCTAGTTTTTCCATGATTCTATTTTCGATGACAGCTTCTTCTTCACCACGTCTTCTACTTTTTTCTTCTTCTTCCACTGGTGGGAGTCTCTATTGTATAGAGATGTATTATGTTTCATAATTGCCTTCCCCCCCCCCCCTACTCTCCCCCCAACTTTTCAAAGTTTTTGTTGCTCTTTCTCTTTCTCTCTCCACTGAAAAAGTTCTTTACTTTCTCCACTGAAAAGTAGCACATTTTTAAGTGGATTCTTATTGAGTGGAAGTGGGGAGAGAAAATTTTTTGATTATCTCCTTCTAGATGTTTGATTACTCAAGTGGTTCTCCGGAGAAACTTGTGAACTCGTGGAACTTTCTGGAAATCCTTGAAGTTTATTTTTTTTGCACTTGGAAAATTAGCTCCAACTTTTCCACCGAAAATCGCAGCATTTTCAGATTATGTCGTAATATGTGGTGTTTGATACGCAAACACCGAATTCAGCGTTTGCGTATTAATTTGATGTCCAGACCAACTTTGACTCACTTTATCTCAATTTCTGTAAAAGATATCAAATAGTGGTCAACTAACTGAACGTTTCTTATTTCACAAGAAATATTTTATCAGTTGGGCATTTTTTGATATCTTTCAAAAAACCGAGATAAACTGCATTAAAGTTCGGTTACTCAAAAAAGTTCGTAAAATCCGATGTATTGTACGCAAACACGCAGAGTTTTGCGTACAATACACCTGCTCCGAATTCCGATCTCTTTTCAAAACACCTGAACCCCGAAAACAATGTTTTCGTTCCCGAAATTTACCAGAAAACAAAACAATGTGCGAAAAACAAAAATCCCCTTCTAACCTCCCTCCAGGTAGAATCTGGATGAAAAAAAGCAAAAAAAAGTGTCGAAAATTGAGACTCAACCTTCTCCCACCCTCCAATTTTACGCCTTTTTGCCTTTTTTTGCTGTCAGGGACCCGTCTAATACTCTCTCCGTTTTTCGCCTTCATAACACAATATGGGGACCCTGCTACCAAAAAAAAATGTTTTTGGTCCCCTAATTTTTTTGAGGGAGAGAAAGAGATACAGAGAATGAGAGAAAAATTCATGTGGGGGTGACAAAAAGGAATTTGACACTTTTCTTCTTCCTCATTGAATTTTGATTTTAGATTCCCTTTTTTAGATACCTTTTTGGTGGGCGGTGTTCAATTGGACCTCAAATCTGTACTTGAAATTTGGCAGAGATTTTTTGTAGGGTACTGTATTCTTCGTAATATTCGAAGTTCCCAGTTTTTTATTGAATTATTTGGAATTTCCGCTGGAGAAATTTTGACTTGAAAATTCAGGATTGAAAGTAGTAAATGCAAATTTCCTTTTGCCTCTTCTGAAAAATTTATTCCAGAAGACCGACAAGATCACCATCATCTCATCTTTTACACGACTTCTCTTTGTTCTTCTTCTCCATATTTTTCAATTTTCTCTTCTCTTCTGTTCGTCTTTGGTTTCTTCTTATTCTTCTACTTCCCTATACCACCCATATTTTTTCAGAGAAATTTCTCTTTTTTTTCTAACGAAGTAACTACCCTGACGCATCATTATTTGAGAATATTATTCACTTTTTCAACACCATCCCCCCTCCGGGCACTTTTTCCTTGGGAGTAAAAATGAGATATCGAGTGTATAATTATATGTGGTGTGTACTCTCTATTTCACATTTTCCACCCATTTCCCCATTTTCGATCTCTTTCACTTTTTGCTCTCCTTTTCCTGGGAGCTACACAGATGTGACTTCTGGAGAAAGGAGAAAATTATGATGGATGACAATAACTATAGTTTTAAGGGAAGCCAAGATTTGGATTTCGCCATTTTTGAAAATTTGGTTTTGTAGTCTTTGTCTAGTCAGGGAATGATTCACTTTTATTGTACTAGTCATATAAATTTTAAGCCTGAATTCCATTTAAAAAACATTTTCCAGTATTCTAAAGCAATTTTCCCACTTTTGAAGATTTGCAAATTTTCTAAACTTTTTCTCTAATTCCAAAGTTTATAATCCATAAGATTAAGACACATATCTAGGGGGTATCGGAAATATGTCATTTCCGTGTCTTTCTCCTAACAAGACGCCGTCGTCATTTTCTCTTTTCTTTTCTAGAAACTTCTTTTTTTTCAAAAATTGATCCACTTTCATTCTTGCCCATCCTCCAAAAATTAGCTTCGTCAGTAGAATATTCATATTTTTGGCATTTTACTTTGACACGTACTTTGTCAGTTTTTTTGAGATGTCGTTAAGTTTTAGCTCTCTCTTTTTTTCCTGTCAAATTTTCACATAAAAATTTGAATTCTAGAACATTCAAACTTTTCATGAAAAACCCCAATTTTTCGAAATGTGTCGTAAGACATAGTACATGGTACGCAAACACTGTAGCCACTTACCGTACACCCCACCTCACGATAATTCACTAGAATTCTCTAGAAAAATTGGTTCCGGGGTAAAACCATACGGCAAATTCTAGGGTGCCATTATTTTCGTCTGAAAATTCGATCTAGACCCTCAAATTTGTGCTTGCTTGTTATTGTGTGGTGTGACACAGCTCTTTTTGTATTTGTTCAGAAAAAAAAACAGAAAAATGGAAATAATGAAAAAAGAAAAGGAAAAAACTCTTGAAATCCTCCTCTCTTCTGTTCGTTGTAGGAGTGTGTTTGTATGTGTAAGTAACTAGTTAACTATTCCTTTTTTTGCTTCTTTTACTTTTTTTGAGAGTAAGGAAAAGAGAAAAAAGTAAGAGAGAAGAGTCAGAAGTCACACTCAATTTTTTGCTGTTGTTTCACCTATAGGATTTGTTTTCTGGCGAGTTTTGGCCCAGAGGCCTTTTCTTGGGCATGTTGCCCAAGGGCAAGGCAATTGGGCAACATGTCGCAAATTTTGAGGACCTAGATGAAATTTTCATTTGAAAATAATGGCACCTCTGAATTTCCCGTATAATTTCACCCCTGAAATCAACTTTCTAGAGAAATTTGGGGAATCGTCGTAAGGATAGGTGTACGGTACGTGATTACAGTGTTTGCGTGCCATGCACTATATCTTACGACGCGTTGAGCTAGATGTTTGAAAATTTGAGTTTCTCTGTAATTCTAAAACTTTACGTTGATTCCAATTCTGTCGACAGATTTTTGTCAAAATTCAATTTTTCTGAATATAAAGTTTTTATGTGAAATTTCAAAATTTTGACTGCAAAAAAGGAGCCTAGTCAACTGCTAAACCGCCGAGCCATTTTTTAGCTAAATCGCTTGTTAATTCTAATCAGCTACTCAGTTCGACTCTATATCTTGACTCATTTATGCTTTCAAATTGTAATTTTTCCCAAAAAAGTCATCTCCTGAATTCCCTTATTGACGTCTTCTGTTTTTCCAAGTACTCAAAATCATATGGTTAATTGGTGATTGTGTTTCGAGCTCTTAATGAGCATATAACCGACGTCAATGGAAAATACTAATTTTAGCTTCTTATTGTGTCTTTTACTATTAGTTATCTTGAAGGATCTAGAATACCTGAAAATTTTTTGGGCCTCGAAGTTGACTAAACATGTTCCACTAAAAATATGCCATATTTTTTGGTGGTATTTCCAAGTCATGAGGTTTCCAAATTCGGAAATCCCCTGAAAATCCTCCTACTTATTCTGTTTCCTACCCGTCAAGCCGACTAGTTTACGATCTAGGTCACACCAGCTGAGCTGAGCCCCAGAAAAGTGGGGCTAAGCACTACAAGTTGTTCTCCACTATCTCTTCTTTTTTGACGTCATCCGCCCTCTAGGAGAGCTGGATTTTTGTTTTAAGCGAAATTAGTGTTTCAAAAAATTCAAAATTTCACTCTTCTTGCGTAATTTACTACAGATCCTACGATATTTTTCTTCAAATTTTATTGCTCATGGAATTCAAAATTTGGAAATTTTAGCTCTCATAAAATGATTCCTAGGGACCCCGTCCCCCTTTCATTGACTAGTTCATCTCTCTTTGAGCCCCTTCCCAAATTTATAAATTATTCTTGAACCCCTTTTTTTCTATATAATACCCCTAGCTCTAGATCGTCACATGGGTTCTTTTCCCGCCAAAAAGTGCCACGTCACATGTTACTTGACCTAGCAAGAAGCCGTAGAAAATTTTTTGAGATTTTTCGAAAATCCCCAGGAGAACACTAACGGCTTCTTCTTCTTTTTTTCTTCTGGTTTTTCTAGTTTTCAATGTCACATATAACGTCTTCTGTTCCTTGGTTCAACGTCATCTGAACTGAAAGAAATTCATTTTTCAAGAATTTTCTCACTGAGAATTGTCGAATTTCAAAATGCACTTCATTCTTTTTTCTGATGATGAAGAGTCAAAGAAGACGTGGAGAGCATCAGAAGAGAAAGATGAAGAAGAAGAAGAAGACCAAATGAAATTGGAGACTTTTGAAAGCTTTTAACGAATTTTTGAAGTCTCCGTGGGTCCCTTTTTGGGGTCCTGTTGGTTTTTTTCTTTTTTTTGTTTTTGGTTTTGGCACTTTGAGAGAGAAAAAATAGCAGAAAAAAAACAAAATGAGATACTTGAACTTTGAGATTTTGGCAGTTAGTCATAGGAAACATGTGTTTGAATGTTTTGGGATCGATTTCAATGAAATGGTCTATTAAAGTCTTGTTTCCACCTTTTATTTTCAACTTCCGAACTCTGTAAATGTGTAGATCGAATGTCAGTCCAGAAAAATTCACACATTTTCTTCGTTAACAGTTTTACCCCCTACTCTCTCAATCAAGCTACACGGCTTGAAATATTTTATACGCTTGTGGCGCTGAAGAAACAAATGCTCTGCGCTTCTCTGCGTCTCTTCGTAGCTTTACCTCATCAGAACTACTCCATTTCATAAATCTAGTTATAGCTCTCGAAATTTTACGCATTGTGTTAGTAGACAGTTTCTCTCTATTTTCTCTCTCAATCGAGCCACACGGCTTGAAAGTTTTCATATTGTCCCTAGCCTTATTCCAGATGATCGTCTTCTAAAATTATCCCTTCCTTTGAATACCGTAACCCCAATCGTATATGAATATTGTAATCTCTCTGAACACGTACTCCAAATTATTTTTTCTAGCACCATCACAAGGCTTGGGGTGTGTGTCTCTCAATAAACGTTGTTGCAAAATTTGTTTCTGTACCGGCCGAAGCTGGCGCCGGCTGGGGGCCACGGTGCCAATGCCACACCACCCTTACCACCACCAATGGGCACCCCAAGAATCTATTCCAACAGTATCAACAACAATGTGTCAAAAACGACGGATTCGTTTCTCTCCAACTGTACACCACCACCATCCAACGATGCCATGACCACGGATCCCTCTCGGACACCATCCACGTCATCGATGGTGCCGCCGAGTCTAGTGGTTCCTAGCTCACCGGGCATTTATCAGTACAACGATAGCCCACCATCCCCCGTGTCACCGAATCCTCCTATCAAACGAAGTGCGTATAGGATCCAAGAATCGTATGAAGACAGAAATGGAGGAAGGGAGAGGATCTATACAACTAGTTTGGCAAGGGTGTACCTGGAAAAAGTAATGCCACCACCAGAAGAGCCAAAGGATGGGAAAACGAAGGCAAAGGCAAAACCGGCTAGGGTGTCTCCAGAGCCAGATTTTCAAGAATCCAATATCTTCTTTGGAGAGGAATTCCCATCGACCAGTGCCGGACCTTCCCAAGTACACAAATCAATCTCTTATGCGACATCAAACGATGTTATCCAGTTAAACAAGAAACGTACGAGTATTACAACTTCAAAAACGACATCATCCGGTATTAATCGACGAGTAGAGACTTCACTTCCACCTAGACCCCCAACGTCTTCCTCTTCTGACCCAATGAGACAACTTTTAACATTTTCAAAGTCGTTCAAAAAAGTGCGACGCGCTCGGTCAGCAGTGCCACGGCGAAGGAAAAGGAAGCGGGTGAAAATAAAGAGGTCCAGGAGTTGTCCGAATTTATGGAAATGCGAGAGGGTTCCTGTTCAAATGCGAAGTAAAAGTTTGACGTTTCTACGGGTGCCCAAGAAATCGGTTCCGCAGAAACCATTGAAATCAGTGCGAGTGAAGATACCAGCAGCACGATGTGAATCGGATTCCAAAGCGGCGCATCACAAGAAGAAACAATTGTTGGATGTTTATAAAGATCGAGGAAAGAAGGTGTGGCTCTGATGGGTATAAAAACATATTTCAAGTATATTGAGAAATTTTTAAAAATCAATAGTATAGCTTCAATGGTTTTTGAGATACCGTAAAACCTGTGATAGAGGGGCCTCATCCTGAAATTGAGCTCATATATCTCAATTCCTGTGAAATATACCCAAAAAAAGGTCAGATAAGCTGATATGATCAGATGATATGTTCATCAAAAAATCAGCACTATTTTATCAGTTGACAAATTTTTATATCTTTCACAGGAACCGAGATAAGTTGGCTCAAATTTGAAAGTTCATAAAAGGGCTTCCTCACTTCAAACGCAAATATCTCAAAAACCAAATTACCTACTTAAATTCGATCAACTAGGAACATTTAGCTCTAAAAGTTTGAACACTCTACAGATCAAAAATTTTGCAGAGCACAGTACTCGACGGCGACGGATGCTCCGCAGCGAACGCCTTCTACAAGTCCATCGATGCGGCTCCCAACATGAACGTGGCACGCAACAAGACCAGTATCCCACTGGTTTCCGAACTTGTAAGTTCTCAGAATTTTTTGATCAAATTTTAGAAAAAATAATACATAGAACTTCTAATACGATTGATGTACTTGAAATTTGTGCACTTTTTGTCAACTTCTACAACTTTGTGATCTGATTAACAATTTTGTATTTTTAAGATTCTGAAAAATCAAAAAAAAAACTAGATATCAAAGCTGGGTACAGTGCCAGGAAACGGAAAACTAGGCCACTATAGAATAAGTTAGGCCACTGTGAAATCAAATAGAATGCCTTCTGATAGCTCTCACAAGGACAGATATAAATTGACTCAAAGTTGAACTAGGCTATTTTGAATATTTTAGACCACCATCTGGAATCTTAGGTCATTTAGATAACCTAGGCCACCTTGCAAGTCTTGAGCAATTTATATATAAAACTCAAAAACCTAGGCCACCTGGTACTGTACCCAAAAACGTGTGGAACACCATTTATCCTCCTTCTTACCCCCTTCCCATTCACAGATGCCACCCCCTTTCTAATTTTCAAAAATGGATTACTGTAATGCATTTTTCCACAATTTCAGGTTCTAAAGGTAAGACCATCCACATCCCACACACATTCTACCCAGTGTACCGGTAAAAAAACGTCCGCATCATTTCTTTTTGCATTTAGAATTTTTGGCTCCGCTATTTTTCAGTTTTCCAACTTTTCGAAAATTTCGCTAGGAAAACAAATCGCTAGCTTTTTAAGTTCAATTTTTAAACGCATCTTTAATTAGAGAAACCATCTTTTTTCTTAGATTTTTTGAGTTCTTTTCCTTATTTGCATGAATCGAAAATAATCGAAAATTTAAGAAGGCTGATTTCTCTCTACCGCTTCTCTTCCCCAATTTCTGCCCCACCTTGGTTGCTTTTAACATGTTTCAGACATTAAAAAAAACGATTCATTGTGAAAACGCGCTCTACTGATAACCCTGATTATCTTGTCAATAGAGCGTCTTCACATATTGAATCGAACGCTTTTGCTATGTGAAAATTGATAATTGCATGTTGAAAAGAAAGAAAAACCGCTTAGCATGTCGGGGTACCGAAACTAATGGGGAATTGAACATTTTCAGACGATGGCCACAAAACGAGCCCAAGCTGGATTGGCAAATGCAGCTAAAACAACGTTCGCGGACACGGAATTGGTAAGAGCTGGGGACAAAATTTGGAAATTTGGGTTCAATTTTTCAGGGTTTTTTAGGTTTTTTTTAGGAATCTTCACAAATGCCTGTGCAATTTTCAACTCTCTTCCAGAAGCCGAGATATAGGCATTTGAAAAAAGCTAGAGACACAGACGACGAGACGCTCTGCGTCTCTTACCACCTGAAGTTCAAATGACTGTGGCTCGGTTTCTAGAGCTAGAAAGTTGAAAAATGCACGGAAACGAAAATATACATTTTTCCAAATTCTTCAAAAAAACTTCCGAATTTTGGAATATCAGATTTCCAGAATTTCCGATTAAACCATTCTGAAATTTTTGACACTACAAATGTTATTTTTTTTATTTTGAGCTTTTTTCGGGTATTCGGACGTTTTGGGAAATTATTCCAATTTTTTCACTTTTTAGGGTTTTTGCACACTCTTAAAACACAGTAATATAGTCTGAACAATCTCATATCTATTTTTGAAAATTACACCTAGGCCATTTTTCCCAGTCCTTGGAAAAGAAAACCTGAAAGAAAGATTATAAAAATAATAAGCCGGAGATTTGGAAACAAAAAAGGCCCAATCGAGCACTTCACAACTTCAACTCCTTCCATTTTCCAGAAATCGCACGTGTACAAGAAGACCCTCCAAGCGCTGATCTATCCCATATCGGCGACGACCCCCCATAACTTTGCAACGACCACATTCCAGACCCCCACATTCTGTTACGAATGTGAGGGACTGCTGTGGGGATTGGCACGTCAGGGGCTCAGATGCACACAGTGTCAGGTGAAAGTTCACGACAAGTGTCGAGAACTTTTGAGTGCCGACTGTCTGCAGAGAGCCGCCGAGAAGTCGTCGAAGCACGGTGAAGCCGACCGAACGCAGTCTTTGGTAAACGTTATCAGGGATCGGATGATAATCCAGGAACAGAATAAGCCAGAGATTTTCGACATGATTCGCAACATCTTCGATGTGGAGGAGAATGTGCAGAAGCAGACGTTGAAGAGTGTCAAGGAGTCGATTTTGGAGGGAAGCAGCAAGTGGAGTGCGAAGATCACGTTGACCGGTGAGTGTTGGGATTTATAAGAGTAGATTTACGGAAGCCTTACGTAGAATTACGTAGTTGGGTGTAAACTTGTCTAGTAGGTATGGTGTAGATATCGGTCGCATGTTCAGTATACTTATTGTATCTTTAACTTGAAACGTTTGGGTCTATCCCAGAAGAGAGGTCCCAAAATTAAACTTTCCTTTCCGCGATGGGACCGTGACAAGGTTGATGTGACCATTGTCGGAGGGATGGTACCATGGTAGTCATGTTGGGTCCGCTTTTATGATCGATGAAGCTGGGGCTAGACTAATGTAGATTTACGAACTTTGAATTTTTTGTATCAAATCACTCTAGCCCATGTACTCAAGAAGTCAATTTTCAGTGCTCTGCGCTCAAGGGCTCATCGCCAAGGACAAAACCGGCAAAAGTGATCCGTACGTGACAGCACAAGTGGGCAAAACGAAACGACGCACACGAACCATCCATCAAGAGTTGAATCCGGTCTGGAACGAGAAGTTTCACTTGTGAGTTTTTCTTTTTTCGGGTCACACAGGTCCCTATGGACCCCCCAACCCGTGAAATATGAGTAATGTCCACCACCCAATGTGTTTTTCAGTGAATGTCACAACTCGACGGACCGCATCAAAGTTCGTGTGTGGGATGAGGACAACGATTTGAAATCGAAACTCCGTCAGAAGTTAACCAGGGAATCTGACGACTTCTTGGGACAAACTGTAATTGAGGTCAGAACGTTGTCCGGAGAAATGGATGTGTGGTATAATCTCGAGAAGCGTACCGACAAATCAGCAGTATCCGGTGCTATTCGTCTTCACATTAGTGTTGAGATCAAGGGAGAGGAGAAAGTGGCTCCATATCATGTACAGTATACCTGTCTGCATGAACATCTGTTCGCGGCACACTGTGTTGATGATGAGGTCAAATTGCCGAAAGTCAAGGGGGAGGATAGTTGGAAGGTGTGCTTCCAGGAAACTGGACAAGAGATTGCTGATGAGTTTTCGATGCGATATGGTATTGAGAGTATCTATCAGGTGAGTGAGTTTTAGGAAAAATTTTGTAGGGAATTTGGATTTATTGTTTTTCAAAGAATTTTACTCACAAAAGGACCTTCAAAAACTTATGAATCCAGAATTACCTTAAATTAATAGAATGCCCCCTAACCTTGAACTGAGCCAATTTATTCCGGTTCCTGTGGAAAGATATCAAAAAGTGGTCAACTGACAACATGTTAATCATGAACATTTTGTCTACGAACCTCTTTTCTATACATTCAACAGAAACAGAAAGATATCGATTCAAAGTTACTTTAAACTATAATTCAAAGCTCCAATAAAATGTGAAGCTTCAAAAGTTCTAGAAAATTGAATATCTATGAATGATATCATCTCATCTATTTCAGGCAATGACCCATTTCGCGTGCCTTTGTACCAAGTACATGTGCTCAGGTGTACCAGCCGTCTTGTCAACACTTCTTGCCAATATAAATGCGTAAGTTTTCTTTTTTGAAACTTGACACCTTCTACACCATACAGAAGAGGTGACGTCTTCTTATTTTTAGAAATAGGCTCTTTTTCTTTTTGGTATTCGAAAGAGAGCCTAATCCGCTAGACACACATTAAAAAATATATAATTTTTTGTATAGTCGTCTTTATTTTTATTGTCCCTAATACTTGAAGGCCTGACGTCTTCTAGAAATCTACCTCATTTTCTCAACTTCTACCTGACAAAAAATGAGGTGAGCAAAAAATTAAGAAGGGCTATGCGGCTTTAAAGACTACTGTAGTACTCGTATCATTACTAATAACATTCACCGAATTCTGTATGTCCGGATGGATGTCGCGTGCCTTTTCATCCGCTCAAAGTTGACCGTTTGAGCTGAAAGCTGCACAGGCGAATCAGAATTTTTTATTAGTTGATGCCCGAAATTTTCGTTTCTCGAAATTATAATTTGGAATTCTTCTGGAGACATTGCTTTGTTTCGGGAAAAATGCCAAAGGTAGAAATCCCAAATATTTGCAACATGCCCGGAAACTCTGACTATGTCGGCCACGGTATACTAGAAGGTTGGAACTTTATTATTCAACTGCTTTCAAGCTCGAAATTCATCTTTGATACTTGATTGGCTTCCAATAGACCACACACTGTGATTTTTACGTTGAGCCAAATTATCTCGGTTCCTGTGCAAGATATCGAAAAATTATCTATTGACAAAATGTTACTTAAATTACAATAAACATTTTTTTAGTGGACACATTTTTGATATCTAAAACAGGCAACGAGATAATCAGGTTCAAAGAAACGCTCTTTTTATGGAGTTTCACAGATTTCAAAAGAAAAAAATTCAAGCGATATTTAAACGTGATGAAAAAAATTATTCGGAAAAACTCACGACCCTAAATGACCCATTGACCTCAGAGAGAATACTATAAAGGAAGAGGGAAGTGAAGAGAAGAATCAGTTCTACCTTCTCTGAACTTCAGAGAAGGTGACCCGGGGGAGGGTCCTGGATCCTTTGGATCCTCGGGTCCTCAGGCCTCTGGATCCCTGGGTCCTTGGGTCCCTGGGTCCCGGGGTCCTGGATACGGGTGACCCAGATCCGGGTGACCTGGATCCGGGTGACCTGGATACGGGTGACCCAGATCCGGGTGACCTGGATCCGGGTGACCTGGATACGGGTGACCCAGATCCGGGTGACCTGGATCCGGGTGACCTGGATACGGGTGACCCAGATCCGGGTGACCTGGATCCGGGTGACCTGGATCCGGGTGACCTGGATCCGGGTGACCTAGATCCGGGTGACCTGGATCCGGGTGACCCAGATCCGGGTGACCTGGATCCGGGTGACCTGGATACGGGTGACCCAGATCCGGGTGACCTGGATCCGGGTGACCTGGATCCGGGTGACCTGGATCCGGGTGAGCTAGATCCGGGTGACCTAGATCCGGGTGACCTGGATCCGGGTGACCTGGATCCGGGTGACCTGGATCCGGGTGACCTGGATCCGGGTGACCTAGATCCGAGTGACCTGGATCCGGGTGACCTGGATCCGGGTGACCTGGATCCGGGTGACCTGGATCCGGGTGACCTAGATCCGGGTGACCCAGATCCGGGTGACCTAGATCCGGGTGACCTAGATCCGGGTGACCTAGATCCGGGTGACCTAGATCCGGGTGACCTAGATCCGGGTGACTCAGATCCGGGTGGCCTGGATCCGGGTGACCTAGATCCGGATGGCCTGGATCCGCGTGACCTAGATCCGGGTGGCCTGGATCCTGGTGATCCAGATCCGGGTGACCTAGATCCGGGTGACCTAGGTCCTGGTGGCCTGGATCCGCGTGACCTAGATCCGGGTGGTGTGTATACTTGGTTTTTCAGCTATTACGCCCATACGACTGCCACGTCGGCAGTATCGGCTCCTGACCGATTTGCCGCTTCGAATTTCGGAAAAGAGCGATTTGTGAAGCTGTTGGACCAACTACACAACAGCTTGAGAATCGATTTGGGAGCATATAGGGTGAGTAGAAATCTTTGGCAAATTTTTGAAATACAAAAAATATCTGAAAATTTTTTTCTAAAAATCCAGATTCTCTGATCTTTGACAATTTTTCTCACGACATTTTGAATTTCTCCAAACTACAAATTCCCATATTACGTAAATCTGAAAACGTCTTCTGTGACTACTTGTTTCAGTGTTTGACTGAAAATTTTGACTGAAATTTCCGAATTCGAATACTATGAAACTAAAATTGCCGATATTTTTGCGAAAAATACTGGTGGGTTTATTTTTCGGATGTTTTCGTTTTTTGAAAATGTTTAAATTTATAATATGAGACTTATCGATTTCTAGATTTTGAGACATGAAAAATTAATTCGTTAGACCGAGATTCTGAAATGTAAAAGTACCCGAAATTTAGAAATTCTGAAATTCAGAGATTCTGAAAACCTCACATTTTTAGAAATTAAGACTTTTTTCATTTCAGAATTCCAAAATCTTCTAATTTCTTAGGAATCCAAAATTCGATTTATGGATTCCGAATTCTGAAATTCTGAAATTCTGAAATTCTGAAATTCTGAAATTCTGAAATTCTGAAATTCTGAAATTCTGAAATTCTGAAATTCTGAAATTCTGAAATTCTGAAATTCTGAAATTCTGAAGTTCTGAAATTCTGAAATTCTGAAATTCTGAAATTCTGAAATTCTGAAATTCTGAAATTCTGAAATTCTGAAATTCTGAAATTCTGAAATTCTGAAATTCTGAAATTCTGAAATTCTGAAATTCTGAAATTCTGAAATTCTGAAATTCTGAAATTCTGAAATTCTGAAATTCTGAAGTTCTGAAATTCTGAAATTCTGAAATTCTGAAATTCTGAAATTCTGAAATTCTGAAATTCTGAAATTCTGAAATTCTGAAATTCTGAAATTCTGAAATTCTGAAATTCTGAAATTCTGAAATTCTGAAATTCTGAAATTCTGAAATTCTGAAATTCTGAAATTCTGAAATTCTGAAATTCTGAAATTCTGAAATTCTGAAATTCTGAAATTCTGAAATTCTGAAATTCTGAAATTCTGAAATTCTGAAATTCTGAAATTCTGAAATTCTGAAATTCTGAAATTCTGAAATTCTGAAATTCTGAAATTCTGAAATTCTGAAATTCTGAAATTCTGAAATTCTGAAATTCTGATATTCTCAAAATCTCAAAACCATGGAATCTCAACAACTTCGAATATTAGAAATCTCCTCTAAAATTCTTAATATCTTTGATTCTTAGATTCTCAGAACTTCAAAATCTCCGCAATTTAGAAATCTGAAATTCAACTTTTCTGATACTGGACTTTTCGGTTCTAGAATCTATATTCTTTATTCTGTATCCTAGATTTTAGTTTCTGGATCTAGGGTCCTGGATTCTGAATTTTGATTTCTGAATTCCAAAATTTTTCGTCTACCAAAAATCCAAAACCAGTATCCAAAATTATACTTCCTTCCTACAAATCCACTCTCCTATTTCCTATTTCCTTATCCCCTAACTCTAAATATCTTATCACTTCTTTTCCAGTCTTCTTCTTTTTCTAGTCTTCTCATCTCATCAACGTCTTCTTCTTCTTCTTATTTTCCTCCAACCCCAAATCCACATTTTCCACATAATTCATTCACTAATCGGGGTGTGTTGTGGAATGGATGAGAGCATTAGAAAAGAAAAAAAAATTGTGCTCCTTTTTTTCTCAGAGAGCTATCCATGTTTTTTCCCTCTTTTCCACTCTCCTGGCTTAGTTTCCACGGGATACCGGAGACAAGTGTCTTCTTCTTCTTCTTTTTCTTCTTCTTCTCAAAAAATCCTTTTTTGTCCCAATAAGAAGAAGAATTGAAAAAAGGAGAGCAATTGGAATGAGAATTTGTTTGTCTTCTTTTTTGGTCCCATCCCATTCATCTGGTTGAAAAAATATATATTGAAAAAATTTGTAGGAAACCTATTTTGCCCTATTTCGATTTTATGAGGATTTTCCGATTTTTCGGAAAATTGAATTTTTGGTTTTCGAGGCAAAAATGGTTTTGAGAAAATTCGAATTTCTGGAATTGAAATTTTCGAGGTTTTGAAATTCCAAGGTTCGAAAACTTTCGCATATTTTTGATTTTTAAAAATTTCCGAATTTTGAATTTTTGAATTTTAGGATTTTCAAAATCATTAAAATCTGGATTTTTTCAAATCCTATCTTTCGAATTCTCATAACTTCAGGCTTTTTCCATGCTTCTCCAATTTCAGAATTTTTGAAGAAAATTGAATTTTAGTTTTCAAAGTTTGGGAATTTTGAAAAATCTGAATTTTAGACACTCAGAAACTTATAAACCCGGATTTTCAAAATCTTTATGATCCCAACTTTCTGATTTCCTGAACTCTTTGATTTTCAGAAATAATTTTTTCTCTTCCAAGAATTTTTGAACAGTTTGCGTTCTGGATTCGCTCAGAATTTGAAATTGTTTCCTGAAACATTCGTGAGAATCTGAGGAAATTTTTTGTGCTGATTTTTTTTTCGAAATCTTTTTTTCGAAAATCTTCAAAAATTCGAAACCTAATACAAATAATTTCGAAAATTCTGGGATCCAAAAGATCCCAATTTGAAAAAGGGTCCCATCCCATTTTCCAAAAAAAAAACAACAGCAAAATCCTTGAAATTCTCACGTGTATGTCTATGAATTTGTCTGCGCCTCTCACTTCTCCACACTATGTTTTTTTCAACGATTCGAGCAAAAAAAGAAGACGTGACCCACTTCTGATGTCATCTGAAGACCAATTTGTCAGTCAGATTTAATTTTTTTTTCTCGGATTTTAACAATTTTTTTTAAATTTTTCGGTTTTGAATTTTTGTTCTGATGGTCCAGGTCCGCCCTCACAAAAAGGAAACACTCAAAAATTAGAAGATGTCATAAATTTTGAAATTTGAAACTTTTTTGGTCCACCCACAACTTTTTTCGGTTCTTTTTCTGGCTCTTTTTCTGGGTCAACCCGTTTTTTGTAGTATAAATTTGGGAATATATGAAAAGAAGTGGACAAGGGGGAGGATAAAAAATATGTGACTTTTTAAATTTTTTCCTGAGCATTTGAATTTTGAGATTCTGAAATTCTGAAACTCTAAGCTTCAAACAATCCCATATACTAGTATCCCAATACTTCAAAAGATTCGGAACTATTGAGTTTTTGAGATTCTAAGGTTCTGCGATTCTGAGATTCTGAAATTCAAAAGTTCTGAGACTCTGAATTATGAAATTCTAAAATTCTAAAATTCTGAGATTCCGAGATTCTGAAATTTGAATCTTCTGATTTTTGTGTTCCTAGGCTTTGAAAAACATTCATTCTGTTTTCTTCGAATAAAATTTTGAATTTTACGAAAGTTCCGACATTTCTAAATGTTCAAACTTTGAAATTCTGATTTTCATCAATCAAAAAAGAAAACTTTTTGTTAAATCCTCATCTAAAAATGTGATAAGATTATTTTCCGAAAAATTCGTCATTTCCCCTCTCTTCATCCATTTTTTTTCAAATCCAAATTCAATTTTTCTCCTCTCTCTCTTCCTCCAAAAACAAAACTTCTCTTCCTGTGGTCAAGGACCCCAAAATTTTCCTTTTTTCCAAAAAAGTGCTCTCTTTGCACTTGTCCATCTTCTCAACCATTCTGACACATTCTAAAACAGTTGACACACTTTTTGCCTTCTTTTTCCTTGTCTTTGAGGTTTTTTGATGCACTAAGCCTTTGATTTTGTGTGCCGCAGACATGGGAAAAAATAGAAATGCCACTAGAAATCATCTGAAATATCTTAATTTTATATAAAAACTCAAACCTGAAATGTCTAATCCATTACCATCAAAAAATGTGTCTGTATTATGAAAAAAAAAGATAAATTACATTTTTAGAATCATTTCCCGTCGTCGTCGCCCGCCAAACTACAGGATCTCAAATCCACCGTAGACCTGTTGACATCGATTACGTTCTTTCGTATGAAAGTGAGTTTTATTAAAGGGAGAGACATCGGAACAAACAGATAATAGGACACATTTGTCAATTTCGTTCTGCTAAACAAGACGGAAACTCTTTGAGATAAAGCACCGGACGAAATGCATCTTTTCCAATTGTAAGAAGTAGCCTAGAATTTTTCGATTTATCTGAAAATTTCAGTGCACTAAACAAAAATAGAGGCTCGTTTACAAATTGACAACTTTTTTGTGTAAACGCGTTATGCAAACTACAACATTTCAGGTTCTCGAACTAGTGAGCCCACCGCGAGCCTGCACTGTGGTTAGCGAATGCGCCAAAGCCTGCATGCAGCAAACATATCAAATGATGTTCGTCGCATGCGAAGAGCAGTTCGCAATCAATGACACATCGGTCACATTCTGGTACGAATTCATCGACTATATCATGCGAGTCATTGAAGAGGATCAAAAGAGCTACGCGCCAACGCTGAATCAGTTTCCACAGGATCTGAACGTTGGAAACTTGTCTGCGGATACCCTATGGACACTGTATAAGACGGATCTGAAGGTGGCACTCGAGGAGCATGCGGAGAAGAAGAAATGCAAAACTCCGGAATACATGAATTTGTATTTCAAGGTGAAAGGATTCTACTTCAAGTATATCAGTGAGCTGAGCAACTACAAAAATGGTATTCCGGAGTTTCCGGCGTGGTTCATTCCATTTGTTATGGATTGGCTCAATGAGAATGACGAGCACTCGATGGACATTTTGAGGAATGCATACAATGTGTAAGTGTCTTTTTTCTTGGAAGTCTTCGAAGGGCATAATCCTACTACAGTAGTCCTCATCAGTCACAGTAGTCAAGATAGCTTCCTCCAAATGTATTAATCTTTATGTTACGCTACAGTAATGGAATTCGGAAACTTTTGGAATTTCGATTTTTAGGAATTTTCGGAATTTTTGATTTTTGGAAATTGTATAATTTTTTACATTTTCTGGAATTTTCTGTAATTTCTCGAAATTTCTAAAGTTTTGAACTTCTCGAAATTTCTGAAATTCCGAAATTCCAAACTTCATGATTCTCGGAAACACATCCATACAAAAACATTATTTCAGCGACAAGGCGGACAACTTCCCACAAACATCAGAACACACGAAGTTCTCCAACAGTGTCGTTGACGTCTTCACTCAACTGAACGCTGCTCTGAAGCTGCTCAAGCAGATGGACTGTCCGAATCCAGAAGTCTCAGCGGACATGATGAAACGATTCAGTAAAACTCTCAATAAAGTGCTCCTCGCGTACGCCGATATGGTACAAAAAGACTTCCCCAAGTTTGCACACGACGAGAAGTTGGCATGTATTCTGATGAACAATGTTCAGCAGCTACGGTAAGCTTAAAAAACTGTTGCTCCTTCTTCAACCTGTAAACCTGTTTTTCAGTGTCCAACTCGAGAAAATCTATGAGACGATGGGCGGTACCGAACTCGACGAACACATTGGACACGTTCTTACTATCCTTCAAAAGAAGTTGAACTCGGTGCTCGACAAGCTCTCCGCAGAATTCGTTGCCACGTTGGAACCCCATATTCATGAGCAAACAATCAAACTGGGCATGCTGCTGGTTAAGATCAAGGGACCACAACTGCAAAAGACGCAGGTTCAACCGGAAGCGGATGCTGTTCTCGAACCTCTCATGGACCTTCTGGAAGGTTCGCTGAGACGATACGCGGATCAGTGTGAGAAGACAGTGCTCAAGTACATTCTCAAGGAGTTGTGGAAGATAACAATTGTGAATATGGAGAAGAGAGTTGTACTACCACCGCTGTCAGATAAGGCACTTCTCAAACAACTTCCAAATGCAAAGATTGGAGATGTTACGAAACTCATGTCTACTAATATTCAAAGTATCAAAGGAATGAACTCTGTGAAGGATATGATGGATATTGCTAGAGAATCAGAGAAGTCGCTCACTCCGAAACAATGCACGGTGCTGGATTGTGCTCTGGATGCCATCAAAGACAGTTTCCATGCGTCTGGAAAGGGTTTGAAGAAGTCGTTCTTCGAGAAATCACCGGAACTTCAATCCCTGAAATATGCTCTCAGTTTGTATACACAGACAACCGAGCAATTGATTAAGACGTTTATTACAAGCCAGAGACAACAAGGTAAGGGAAAGAAGATCAAAAGTTGATTGATTCATCGTTTTTTTTTTGTAGATCTTCCAAGTCAAGAGCAACCAGTTGGAGAGGTCAGTGTACAAGTCGACTTGTTCAGTCATCCAGGAACTGGCGAGCAGAAAGTCACTGTTAAAAGTGAGCAATTTTCTTATTTCAATATTTGAAAAGTTGGATTCAAATCGAAATTTTCATTTTCCAGTCCTTGCCGCCAACGATCTCCGCTGGCAAACGTCATCTGCATTCAAGCCATTCGTCGAAGTTCATCTCGTTGGACCCCATCTCTCGGACAAAAAACGCAAGTGTGCCACGAAGAGCAAACCTGGAAACTGGGCTCCGAAGTTTAATGAAACGTTTCATTTGTAAGTATGATCTACCGTAATCAAACAGTAACCTATTTTTTTTAGCTTCCTCGGAAATGAAGGAGAACCCGAGCATTACGAGCTCATGTTCCAAGTCAAGGACTACTGTTTCGCCCGTGAAGATCGCATCGTGGGTGTTGGTGTCCTTCAGTTGTCGGCTGTCGTTGATCAAGGTATACTGTATGCACCTTTAATGTTTGTAATGAAAACTTTGTTTCAGCGGGATCCTGCGCAATGTGGGTACAACTCGGTACTCGTCTTCACATCGACGAGACTGGTCTCATCTTGTTGAGGATTCTATCACAACGACAGACTGATGAGGTAAGAGAGAAAGAGAGAGAGAGAGAGAGAGAGAGAGAGAGAGAGAGAGGGGGTGCAGGGAAACGAGAGTGTCTTCTTTCTCTGCGTCTAGCGGAGTCTGGAAGAATCCTAGGGACACGGCGCTTCAGGAACCCATAACTTTCTTGAAAACAAAAATAAAAAAAATTTGTAAATTGATGAAATGTGTAAAATGTTAGGTTCTACATTTGTTTAGTTGACAAAGTTTGTCTATCTTTACACTATCAAAGAAAAATTATACTTCAAACGCCTATAACTTTCTTCAAATTGAAGATATCAAAATGTTGTTTACAGACAAATTATGTGAAATTTTAGGTTCTATATTTTTATAGTTTTCAATTGTCACATATCTCTTACACCTGAAAAATTAAAACCAATCAAATTCTTCCAGGTCGCCAAAGATTTCGTCCGCCTGAAAACCGAATGCCGTTACGAGACGGAAACCGTGATGGCCGCCTCGGCTTCCAGTCAAAACATCAATAGAACGTGATAAAAGTGCCTTTAAAAATCCTTTAAAAAACAAAGCAATAGTTTCCCCACCCGTTTTACTTTTTCCCCCAAACTCGAGTACCTGTAAATTTTGTCTTCTGAGATTCTTTTTTTACTTCCTACATTTTTAAATCTTCTAATTCTTTCAAATGTTTTTTAACTACAACATGGGTTCTAATTTTTTTGTTTGTTTGTTTTTTGCGACCAAAATTTGATATATTTTACTCCTTTTTTTCGGTCACCAGTGGACCGTTGCTTTTGTGCCTTTTTTGGGATCACCCAAAAATAACTAAAATTTTAATAAAGTTTTATGAAATATGAATCGAAACGTGTGACCCTTTGACCTCAAAATTTTCGCCAAAAGTTGACACAGTTAGCGACGTGGCGTCTGAAACTTCCAGCAAGCACAAAAACTACTCTGAAAATTTCAAAATCCCAAAGATGCTCCGCTCGATGCTCACTGAGCTCCGACGCTCGTCTCAACTGCAATGGACACTGTTTTCAGTGGTTGTGAATATGTCATTAACTCTGGCAATTTGGATTGGAATCTATCATATGGAAGTGAATTCCGAGCTCAGCAAAATGTACTTTTTGGATGATTCGTTCAATTGGACAACCGGGAATCCGGCGTTAGATGGATTGGTAGGTAGTCAAGATCACTTCCTTCAAATACATTAGTTTTTATGTTATAAAGCTACAGTAACCAATATTGGAATTACCGAAATTCAGAAACTTAGAAAATTTAAAAAAAATCTGGAATTTTTTTGAAAATTTGACACAATTTAATTTTTGTGTCCTCTTCCGAAGTTTTGAATCTAGAGTTTTTTGAAAGCTCTGGATTTTTTCTGAATTTCTAAATTTATTGAATTCCTGAAATTTTTTGAAAAAGAGGGCATGATGTTCGAAACTTCAGTAATCGCAATTCAAAATCCTACTACAGTATTCCTTGTCAGTTCCAGTAGTATAATAATTATATTACCAAGCTACAGTAACCTATTTCCGAATTACTGAATTCCTAAAGATTTCGAACTTCGAATTTTTTTCTAAATTTCTGGTTTTCAAAAATATCTGAATTTTTTAGTATTCTATATCTGAATTTGAAAAATCTCAGAACCTCGGATTATTTTTTCAGATCAACGGCTTCTGTACCATCCTGGTTCTCGGATGTGTCTCTTTCGTGATGCTTGCTTTCGTTCTTTACGATTTCCGTCGAATCGTCAAAGCATGGCTCACATTTTCGTGTCTTCTGATCCTTTTCGGTGTTTCTGGACAGACGATTTACGACTTATTTTCTCAAATTTTCGATCAAAATGATGAGAATCAATTCATTTTGACAGTGGCATTGACTGTAATTCCAACAGTTGTCTATGGATGTTTGGGCATTTATGTGAGGGATTTTTATTTATGTTTGGAGTTTCTTAATTTTTGGAATCTTAAAACTTTAAATTCCAAAAAAGCGAGTTTTGCACGAGCTTATCAGAATGTGAAAAACAGTCAGTTTTGAAGTCCTACAAAAGTAGTTAAAATTTTTTGTGCATGTCTGAAATTTTTAGAGTAGACTAAACAAAAATAGTGCTTTATTTTTGTAGTTGACAACTTTTTTGATCAAACGCGCTGTAACGCCTCCGCCTCTCCCTTCGTATAGAGGTGTGACGCTTTTATGCGCCTTATCTCATTAGGGCGCGTTTGCGCAACAAAGTTGTCAATTACAAAATTAAAGCTCTATTTTTGTTTAGTATTTTCTGAAATTTTCAAAAAAATCAGAGAATTCTGAAGTACTCCTGTAAAGCTTCAAATCTGGATTTTTTCACTGAAAAAAATGCTTTTAAAATTATTTAGTCCTTTTTCATATTCCTAGTTTCCGAAATTCTGAAATTTTCCAGGCGTTCCTCGCCAACGGATCTCTCCTTCTTCATCAATTTTTTGTCGTTTCCAATTGCTCACTAATCGCAGTTTTCTATCTCCGAGCATTTCCAAAACACACGACTTGGTTTGTCCTGTGGACTGTTCTTTTTTGGGGTGAGTCGGAGTTTTTCTGGAATTTTCGTGGAACCCAGATTTTCAGATCCAAAAAGAGTGTTAAATTTTTCAGACCTGTTCGCAGTTCTCGCCCCAATGGGACCACTCAAAAAAGTCCAAGAAAAAGCGTCCGACTACAGTAATAATGTAAGTTGTAAACTAGAAAACCATAACCTAGAAAAAAACGAAACTTTTCCAGATTCTGAAATTCCTCATGTTTGCCGCAGAAGACAAACGAGAGAGTGCTGGAATGGATATGGCGCAGGATTCTCAGGAAAATTTGAATGACGAAAGAAAACTTCGAAAAGATGTGAAGGAATTGATTCAATTGTATTCGAAACAGGATGAAAAGGATGATGAATTCCTACAAAAAATTCGACAGAGAAGAAATGCGATCAATCCGGATTCGGGAAGCACTGCGCATAGTCCCATGGGTAAATTCGCTCCATTGATAACTCAGATGAAATTGAAACTTCAGTGACCACCGAACCATCGCCAATTGTCCTGAAAGAGAAGAACAGCGATGAAGAGTTATCAGATGATGAATCTGACACAACAGAATCATCTTCTGAATTCTCAACCTCATCTGAATCTGTCTTCTCATCGTCTGATGTTAGTACTGCTGCCGAATGTGCTCCAGAAGAGTGGAATGAGTTGATTCATCAGCAAAACTATTTTGACCAGAACGATGCTACAGTAACCGCTGCTGACGCTTTGAATGATGGAGGTAATTTCTAATGATCTATTATTGAAAATGGATAATTTTGAAGTCATGCGAAAGTAGTCCGGAATTTTTTGGTTTGTCTGAAATTTTCAGAGTGAATTTAACAAAAATAGAGCTTCAGTTTATTTTCCGAGATATTCCGATTTCCAGAAACGGTTCGTCTTGGATTCGGAGACTTTGTTTTCTACAGCCTCCTAATTGGACAAGCTGCTACTGGCGGATGCCCGATTTCTGTTGCATTCGCCGCTTTTGGAATCCTTTTTGGCCTCATTGCTACCCTTACCGTACTTTCCAGCGGTAAATATCACAGTAATATTATTGTATTTCTTATGAAAAGTTTCCAGAAGAATCCACGACTCCTGCTCTGCCATTACCTGTCATCTGTGGAACTTTTTGCTATTTCGTTTCCAGATTTTTGATCGATTCGATCCAGGAATTTCGGGTCTAGAGAGGATGGGATAAACTTGTTTTAAAAACTTTTTGCTGATAAATAAAGCGATTTTTAATAAAATTTGGATGATTTTCTATTAGATGCAGTTTCATTTTAATTTTTTTTTCAGTTTTCTTGTATGATTCATATCTGTCTTCTCTCACTTTCTCTTTCTCCCATTGGATGAACGATCGTTTCTAACATCGAATTTTCGTATCATTCGACAGGGTGTACATTCTCTAGAAAAAAAGTGCGTCCCCCTTTTCATGTTTCTTATCAATTCCATAAGCCGTTAATTTTTTTTGTCTAGGGTAGCATGAAAAAAAATTATGAAGAGGAGAATAACAGATCAAAGTACTTTCTGCTGTTCCCATGATTTTTGGTTTCGTCAAAACATCCACATTTATTTATCTTTTAGTGATTCATAAAATATGCAATTTATCTGTTTTCTGTTTTCTGTTTTCCGTTCTCTTTTTTCACTCTGATTTTTTCAACTCTGATAGTGAGTCAGCAATCTTGAACGGGAAAATTAATTATTCTTGTCTTTGACTTAACTAGCCTGTTTGCCGCGCCTCCGGCGCTTCAAACAGACTGTAATTAACCTATTTCTTTTACTGTTCGTCGCTTCGCGACTCACTTTTTTAAAGGTGACGTGAATCTATATTTTATTTTCAAACTTTTCAAAATGTTCGGACAAACTGACAGAAAGAGAAACAGAGAGACGCAATTTCATTTATTTATTATAAGAATGATGATAGAGATTTGACTAGGAGATTGTTTATTACTGAAAGTTTGAAATACGCTGAAATGTGAAAAAAAGCAAAAACGGAGGATTGCAAAATTCGTGGTTATGAGGAACGGGGTGTTTTTACCGTTGTGAATCCTCGAATCGAAAAAATTAGTTCTTGTGTCCTCTTGCGTCACATGGTTGTTATCAGTCCCTTTTTTTGTGTCCACTATCTAATTTTTTTATTACAGTACGTAGAAAAAAAATAGTCCATGAAGAATGACATTTTTTTCCTTGTTTCTGATACCGGCTACAAGTATGTAAGACGCGTTCTCTGTAGAACTCAACTTCAGGCCTATTATCCACTGTACAGAAAAATTCAAACTTGTTTTTTCTGGCTGATTTTCCATATATTGCATGTTTATGGACTTCTAAGGTATATGAGATATGGTTTGTCCCCTCTTGTCCCACACCTGCAAAAATATGGTCGTGGGGTGTCTAAAAAAATTTTTTTTCAAAAGTGAAATAATGATTAGGACTTATTGTAGAACATTTTCAGGCACTATTTTGAACATTTTTTGTATTGGCACTATAGTTATATTCTTCCATCTTTCCTGGAAAAAATTCTATTTTTTGCAAAAATGCTATTTTTTTGACCAAAAAATGACAGTCCTGAAAAAAATTTCCATTATTTTATAAAATTAAACATGAAATTTAGATTTTACATTAAAAACTACATTAGAAAATGTTTTGAAATAAAAGATAAACCTGAGCGCCCTATGAGTTTCATTCCAAAATGTGCCCAAAAATAAGGTTTCACGATGTGGTCCCCCACATGGCACCTAGAAATCGCCCAAAATCGACCCTCTCCGATTTTGCTCAAATTTACACCAGATGCATCATTTGTCATGGGTAGTATACTGGCAAAGTTTCAGAATCCGTGCTCATCGGCTTCGTGTATTTCGGGGGCTCGTATTTTTTCATTGAAAATGGACTTGGAAGCAATTTTTGTCGCTTTTTTGGTGATTATGAAAATACACGAAGCCGATGAGCACGGATTCTGAAACTTTGCCAGAATACTACACATGACAAATGATGCATCTGGTGTAAATTTGAACAAAATCGGAGAGGGTCGAGTTTGGGCGATTTCTAGGTGCCATGTGGGGGACCACATGGTGAAACCTCATTTTTGGTCACATTTTGGCCTAAAACTCATAGGGCGCTCAGGTTTATCTTTTATTTCAAAACATTTTCTAATGTAGTTGTTAATGTAGAATCTAAATTTCATGTTTATTTTTATAAAATAATGGAAATTTTTTTCAGGACGGTCATTTTTTGGTCAAAAAAATAGCATTTTTGCAAAAAATTGAATTTTTTCCAGGGAAGATGGAAGAATATAACTATAGTGCCAATACAAAAAATGTTCAAAATAGTGCCTAAAAATGTTCTACAATAAGTCCTAATCATTATTACACTTTTGAAAAAAATATTTTTTTAGACACCCCACGACCATATTTTTGCAGGTGTGGGACAAGTGGGGACAAACCATATCTCATATACCTTAGAAGTCTATAAACATGCAATATATGGAAAATCAGCCAGAAAAAACAAGTTTGAATTTTTCTGTACAACACTATTTTCGGTTCTGCCAGAGAATGTGTCTTAAATGCTTATCGTTTTGATAAAAATTGCACTCCTTTTGTCAGTTCGTTCTCTCCTCTATTTTTGTTTTTTGGTTTTCAGGAACATTTTGGAAAAAAGACACTCGTCCAACTAGCTAGGTTTTTGAGATATATTTGGAATTGAAAAAAAGCTATTATACCCTGTCAATCAGTTAGATTTTCCCTATTGCAATCCATTTTTCAGATCTCAAAATCCATGAGTGCATTAACAATGGGAGAAGAAATACTATGGACCGCAGTTTCGATTGTTTTGCACGTATTCGGGCAAATTTCTCATTTAGTTGATCTTGGAAAACGATGCTTTACAAGAACACCTCCTCCATTGGACCCAATTGATTGGCCAGTAATGCCCCGAGTGGTCCAAGAAAAAGTTATTGATTATTTGGATATCAAAACCAGGTAGGTCGAAATTTTTACATCTAACTTTGACCAAATTTGAGCTTCTGAAGATTAACGAATTTTTGCAGATATGCTCTCCGCCGCTGCTCCAAATCTGACCAAGCTCTAGTGGAGCGTACTCTGAAAACCATCGAAGCCGAGTTCGTATTCCTGAAAATATTTGACGGCAAAATCGATGTTGATGTGATGCAAAAAACGTTCCGTGGGATGTTTCACATCAAAACTTTTACATGTCCCAACGAAGCAGCAATGGTGTTAAGAAGCATTTTGAAACGAGTTCTAACTAAAAGTCTTGTCATCGAGTGCTATAAAATTCACGATCTTCGTAGATTCCTAGACGCGTGGGCTCCGGAAGAGCATAATGTGAAGATTCGAACAATGAAACTGACATGGAACTGTCAAATGGAAAGTGCCAGAGAGCTGCGAAGGGTTTTGGCAGTGGTTCAGAGTGATTTAGTGACAGAAATTCTTGTTAATGATGGATTTTTGATAAATCTCGATTGGTTGATGAGAAGCAAATTTTGGAATCTTTTAAAAACAGTTTACCCACATCAGGATGTCTTCATTGATATCCGAAAACATTGTTCTTCGAAAGTGGTGGAAATTTATTTTGTTGGGGTCGACGACGATGGAAGCTGTTATATAAAGGAGGTAAGGGAAAACAAAAAATATATAAATCAGCACCGTCAACTTTAAGTAAATATGTATATCTCATTTTCTGTAAAAGGTATCAAAAAGTGGTCAACCAACAAAATGTTTTTTCACAAAATAAAAAATGTTTCACCAGTTGACAACTGTTTCTTTTACAGAAAATGAGATGAATTGGCTCTGAATTTCCAGTTTTAAGGAGAACTTTTGAAAGATTGAGAACCGTCTAGAAGTGGCTCTTCAAGCCGATTATTGGTAGTTTCGAATTTTCAGTTTTGGCGGGAATTCAATAAAAAATAAAAGTTTCAGGTTCTCCGCACCGAAGATCCATCGGCATTCAATGAAGACGATGTCGATTCTGTTTATCTTCCAAGACAAACGTTCACTTTTCTTGAAATTACAGAAACATTGAAGAGACTTGAAGTGGGGCATGTTGGCAATTTTTAGTCGGATTTTATATGCCACAGTTTGCAATTTTCAGACTACAATGGGATGAGGAAGAAAGGAGCAGTTGGCTGGGCCAGAAAAACCGACTTTAACTTTTCCTGTGACTAATTTATTGATTCAGCTGGCTGGACCAAATTTTTTTTCGTGTTTTACAGATTTCTTCATATTTTTTCAATTTTCTTTTTAGCAAACTTTGAATTGAATGAAACTTCATTGGCTGGACCAAAAAAACTGCTATGTTGCCTTACTCTGAATTCAATAAAAGCAATTTCTTAAGTTATATTTTCAAAATTTGCAAAATTGGAGACACCACTTCCTTCTTCTTTTTATCTTTCTACGCATCAAACGAAAAGAGAACAAAAAATCCAATTAACTTTTTTTTTGAAAAAAAAATTGAAAAAAGTTTTTGGAAACCAAAGATGGGAGAGAAAAGTGTCATGTCAATATATACATCAATCTGTCACTTTCTCTTTTGAAACCAAAAAAGTGACCTCTGTTACTTTTGGACATGAAATTGTTCGCTGATAAGAAAAGTACTTTTTGTCTGGAGAGTTATATATTTTTTTGAAATAGAAGGTTTTCAGATTTTCTATGAATTCGGAGCTCATGATCTACCCAAACAATCCTTTAACATATTTTATACAGGAGGTAAGAAGAACAATTTTCCAGATTATCATAGATATTTCCAGAACCTTCCGATGCTGGAACCCTACCGAAAACGAATCATCAAATTGGCTAGATTCGTTTATTTTTACATTTATTCATTAATTTTTCTAAAAAATCAAGAGACCTTGAATTGGAGTCAGGTACCTGCTCACGTTAGAAGAATGGTCGTGCAGAAGTTGGATAAAAGTACTAGGTGAGTATAAGCTCAATTATCTCGGTTCCCATGAGAGATATGAAAAATTTGCCAATTGATGAAATATTTTAGATTTTATGGTAAACATTTTGTCAGTTGACAAATTTTTGTTATCTTTCACAAGAACCGAGATAAATCATGTCCAAGTTAGAGGTTTTAAAAGACTCTAATCGACCTGAACTCCGTTTTTTGTTTTGAAAATACAAACAATTTCCTCTCGATATGTACCGTTTTCACTATAATCAAATTATTTTGAGCCAAGATATGATGCTCTGTATATTCGAGCTACGCCGTCAATAAACTCTGGCTGTCTGTCCGCGTAGCTCAGCTGATAGCACCTCCATCGGTGGGTCCACTAATTCAACTCGTGGGACGCATTTGAGAAAAAATCCAAACATTTGTTTTTTCAAAAAAAAAAACCGAAATTTGAAATTTTTGATTTTCCAGAGCTACCCTCCGTCAATGCTCGAAACATGACCGCGATCTAGTTGACTCATCGCCAACTACCGTCCTGAATACAGTGGAAATATACGTTACAAAGAATTATGTGTCCATCTTGATTCCCGAGATCCAAAGTTCAAGTTTTATTCAAATGTTCAGTAGATTGGAACCATTGGTGGGGCTTTTGAGAGGAACTCGAATCAAGAATCTTAAAATCGAGAGCTATGATTCGAACCATGTTGGCGAGCTCTTTAACCGAATTTTCTTTTTGGATTCGAATCTCAAAATTCGCGCAACATTTGTCAGCTGGGATTGTAGAACTGAAACCAGTCGAGAGCTCAGGAAGTTTTTGTCAATTTTGGATCAAAAATGTTTGAGAGGGATCCATGTGAAAGATGCGTTTTTGGTGAATTTTGATTTATTAATGGAGACGTCGAAATGGAAATTGATGAAGAATATGTACAATCGAGATGGTGTTTTCTTGGAAGTTGTGAAGAATTTCCAATTGAAAAAAGTTCTTTTGAAGATTCATACAGTTAATGAGTATAATACATTGGAATTGGCGGAGGTAAGCTAAACTATCAACTTTAAACCCATATATCTCATTTCTTGTAAAAGATATGAAAAAGTGGTCAACTGACAAAATGTTTTTCATAAAATCGAAAATATTATGTCAATTGACTAATTTTCATATCTTTTACAGGACGTTCAATCCTGACGGTGTGTGGGGAGAGGGCATTTTGTTAGTAAAATCTTAAAGATGTTTGTAAAAAATGTTCCAAACTTTGCAGAAATTCGAAATCGTCGATGAAAACCTATTTGAAAACTGCAAAACTGATCAAGTTTACACATTTCAAGAACTTTCTGGAACACTCGATAGAGTACTTGGTAGGTCCAAAATTGCTGTAAATCCCGGGTTCCTGACTTTGGCGCGATTTATCTCGTTTCTTGTAACAGAAATCAAAAAGTTGCCAACTAATAAAATACTGTTGATATCATGAAAAACATTTTATCAGTAGACACATTTTTGATATCTTTAATAGGGGACGAGATAAATTGGCTTGAAGGTAAAGGCCGCTTGACGCTAATGAGATTCCCAACGGTTGCACTCTGAGCTCAATTATCTCGTTGCCTGTAAGAGACATGAAAAAACTAAAAAGTACAAAACTGTGCGTTATGTTTTGACAAACATTTTATCAGTTCAAAGATTTTTAACATCTTTGGCAGCAACAGAGAAAAATTGGCTCAAAGTTAGAAGCTTCTATTACAGTTTTTAGCGGGTTACTGTAGCGAATTTATTTTTAAATCTAATTTTTTGGTTTTACAGATGTCACAAAAGCTTAATGTCACAAAGGAAAACAATTTTGAGAAATTTGAAATTTTACTTGAAACTTGTGTGTCGAAATAACTAACAATTTCCTATCTGCCAGTCAACACACACTCGATCTTTTTCTTTTCCCCCGTTTTATATTTGCCATCTCACTCATGCCACTTTGTAGCCGCCATAGCTCAGTCGGTTAGAGCGTGGGTCTAATAAGCCCAAGGTCGCAGGTTCGACCCCTGCTGGCGGCAAACTTTTTTTCCTTTTTCAGCAGTTTGTATCACTTATCATGAAACATTCCTTTTCCTTGTTTGCCAACACTTTGGTATACACACTGTATCAATATTTTGCTGTAAATTTAGTTGCCTTCTATTTTAGATAGAAACTGACAATGGAAGAAATGCAGTGAGTTTTTTTTCGTAGAGATTTTTTTTGAAACTTTTCAGCATCGGATATTGGAGAGGGAATTCAGACAGTTCTAGACAAATAGATCCGAATCTTGAAAAAGTGAAATTGGAACTAACTCAAGATAGAACTTCATTGGAAATTCAAAATACTGATAATTCTTCCCAGAGATATCCATTTTTTCAAGAAGTTCTAGAATTTTTCTGTCAAATTTTCAAAAATCGAGAAACCAACATCAAATGGCTGGAAATCGAATGCTCTAACGACAAAGAAGCTGTTTCTAAACTAAATTTGTTCTTACTGGAAGCTCAAAACTCAGCAACAAATCGAATTAAAATTCAAAACATTTTTTTGGAATCAAGGAAGTTTTTCGGAACTTTCTTGTCAACTTTTACTTGAATTAGTTCGGATGGAGCATTTGGAATCATTGAATTTCTTGGTGGAATCCAATGAAAAAAATCCATTGGTTATTGGAAATGACAAAGGAGAAAAAGAGATTTTTATATTCTACAAATTTTGTCGATGGAAGAATTCGAACACTGGAAGCATATCAGTTGAAATGTGAAGAGCTGAAATGGGAAAACGTTGAAAATATGATCGAGGTACTGTAGTTTACTGTAGTCCACAAAATAAATATGTATTCAGAACTACCAAACCTGGCCAATAAATCTTCTCCAAAAACAACGATTTCCTGAAAAAACGTACTTTCAAGTCTACGGAAATATCTCCGAAAATTTGATGAGAGATCTGAAAAATCTCTCATCCTTGTGAGTTTTCCTTTTTCAAATTTTAGATTGAAAATTCAAAATTTTCAGTGATTCTGAAAACGGATCAGTACTCATTTTCAATACTTGTGACACCACCAAACAACTACGTATAACGTTGAGTGATGGAGAAACTGATAAGATGTTACAAGGAATTTTGGTACCAAAATAATTGATTATGAAATTTTGAAATTTTGGTGATAAAGTTTTTTGAAATTTTTGTGTTCTTCATTACTTTATTATTGTAGTTCTGAATTTCAGAATTTCAGAATTTCAAAATTTCGGTAAGTCTAAGTTTTCGCATTTCTGAATTTGAAATTGTTTAACATTTTTTTGCAGTTTTACAGCCCATTTACATTTCATTTTGCTGGTCATTCGTAATTTTAAAATTTCACTTTCAATTAGTTGTTCTTCACCTTTTAGAATCAATGTCGTCAGAACTTTGCTTCCGTAACATTCCATATGTCTCGACTCTACAATCAAGACATAAATTGTTTCGCCCTAAATTTGTTCTCTCCCAAAAAAACCGGTTTTTTTTTCAGTTTCCCCCTTTCCGCCATTTTTGATTCTCCCCGTTTCATTCATTTTAGTATCTTTCCCCCTGGCTCAGTGTTTATGTGCCTTTAATTGATTTTTCTAAATATTTATTTATTTCTATGCAGTTGAGCCTGTTTACTGGACGGGATTTCATATCCCCTAGAACCGGGCTTTCTCAGTATAAAAGGAGCCCCATTATATCGATATCTTGTTCACTTGTTATTCACCAAACTGCTGTCACAGAAGTCTACGAAGCCGCCATCACCAGAAGTTCGGATAATCATTCAATCTTCCCAAATTACCTTTTATTCCTTTTTATTCTTCCTTTATTCTAATAAGTCCAGATTAAATACTGAACCACCTCTGCCCATTCGTAAAAAGCCCATATAGGCATTACAACATTGGTGCATCGACGAAACCATTGAAGTCTTGTATTCCATTTTTAATTCTCAAAATTGTGGTTAATAAATATTTGTTCTCCAAACTTCGTTAAATTCATAATTTGGAATTCAACATTTTCAGAATTTTTAGTTTAAGCGCAGTTTTACCATAGAGAATAGTGATTTGGAAAACGGATTAGAATTGAAATGACGTCATTTTTTATACAAAAATACTGTGTAAATGATATATTTATAGAGGTTGAGACATCTTTTTGACGGAGAATGAGTACCTTTTCAGCAGTATTATTTTTCTGACGGAATTGATAAGAAACTTTTTCAAATATAAGTTTTAAACTTTTAAGTAAAAATTATCAACAAGTCCTGAGAACACCAAAGTTTACTATCTTTCACTGGAGTAGTGTCCGCGACCATCCCTGGGACTACAAGAAGACGTCAGATGACGTTTGGTCAGATGGAAAGAATCAGATGACGTGGCATTTACTGACAACCACTCTGTCCGAGCACTCAGCAAAAAACCGCAACAGTTGTGCAGCATTTGCACCTCTAACAACAGTTGCGACACGCCAGCACAACAGTTATGCAGCAAGTTGAGCGAATTGTTGAAGTGCAACAATGATACAGCACGGAACCAGCATCTGTACGACACTCCGAATCCTGTACTGCGCCCGGTTTAGCAGAATTTTATTTCTGATTTTCGAAATTATTTTCGGGCCTATTTCGATTCGTTTTGATGTTTTTCATAGCGTTTTCGTTTATCATTAAATTATTTTATGATTCAGAGCTTCGAACAAATGCGCCCAGTTCGTCGTCCGACGACCCTATCGACTTGGAGTGAAGGAATATGGACCAATAACGGTAAATTTTGAAATATTTTTTTCAAGTTTTCAATTATAATAGCAATTTCAGTGTGCCCATTATTCAAAAATTGGCTGAAGGCGAGTTAGGCCGATTTGTTGTTAGAAGACGGACGAAAAATCAGGAGAACAAAAGCAAAGAGGTACGCGTTTATAAAAATAAAACTGTGTAACTTCTTACAAAACATTTTTCTAATCTCCTACATCTTTCGAATTAGCTAAATTTCAGATTGCGTTCCATCTACGAGAAATACGTCTCACGCCCATCAACGGAATCAACCAAAACTTTGAACAGTGCTCGACAGGACTCCTCGAGAATAAATTAATTTCTAATTTTTTTGTTTCATTTTTCTAATGTAAATAATTGTTACATCAATAAACATTGTGCTATTAAATTGTATCAAATTCGTTTTTTCTTCAGCGAGATATAAATAGTAAAAAGCGAGGATCCGCGCGGCCGGTGCTAGGTACGATACAGCATCTGCGCAGCATCTATAACACTTTTGCCCTACAGTTCCACATCATTTGCGCAACAGTTTCAGGGTCGACGGGCGCCTGCTGCGCAAGTGATGCACAACTGTTGCGTTTTTTTGTGCACACAACGATGGTCATTTGATGTCGAATCGATGACTGTTGATGACCCCTTCTGGCAAAATGCCACGTCATCTGTCACTAGCGGTGGGAAAGGATGGACCCTAGATTGTGATCTTTTTTTCTAATTGAACTACTCATGGTCTGACAGCATTGGCCTTGATTCTAATACCCTTTGATTCAAATGTTTCAAATGTTTGTAAAAACAGTTCAAAAAATACAAAAATTTGGACAAAACATTTTTATTCCATGAAAACCAGAATTAAACCGAAAACTCAATTACATTATCATTTACAGTAGTTTCTGATGTACTCGTGTGCTTTTCTCTCGAACATATCCCGATTCTTTGACCACATCTGCGCCGCCTGCACATTGAGTGGATCGTCGAAATCGATGAGATCCGTGAACAACGAAGTGAGTCCTTGAACGACTTCAAGCAGATTCCGAGTTGGTCTCCATCCAAATTGATCCAGAGAGTTCTGACGAAGAATTGACAGACAGATGGCTCCGTCCTCGGTGATGTTTGGATGCCAGACTCTGGTGAGACACTTGACGATTGGTGGACAGTTGTTGTATTCTGTTGGCACGGTGATGGTGAATCGGAACGTTCCGTTACGGTAGATTCCCTCTTGTGGGGTTACGGTAAGGCTCATCTCGTGAACCTTGTTGGCTGATGGAACGTGTAGCTTCCAGACTTTCTGGCCGCGCATCCGGGCTTCGAGATCGCGCATTTCCTGAGCAATGAGACGATCACGGACGGCGATTCGGGTTTCATTGTAGTGACGATCATCGTCCTTTCCGTTGATACGTGATTGGAGGTTGAACATTTCTGGAAATCGAGAAATCTGAAGGGAGCAGACAAGAAAGGAAAAGAGCAGATCCTAAAAGGATCAATAAGGGGAAAATAAGACGATTCAGAGGATTCATAAATCAATGGCGCACAAAGAGACACACACAGAACGAAGAAGAAAATGAAAAACGGGACATCTGCTCTTGCGACTCACGACCTCTCCCCCTGACGACGGATTGGGAGAACGCGACGCAACGTTGCGCGTCGCGGTTTCCACCTTTGGGCCTTTCAGTCGATGTTGGACCATCGAGAAATGTGTGCGGAGATGTTGGTGGGAAACTGGGCGATTCTTATCGCAAATACAGTACCTCAGGTGTCTACTTCCAAATTTCCAAAGTTCTGAAATTCAGGAATTGAGGAATTTCGATACCGGATATATGTTTGGAAATTTGAGGGTTTTGAAAATCGGTAATTTGGATATTCTAAAGTTCAGGAGTTAGGACATTTTATGAACCTGGAAATTAGAAAATTGTAAAGTTAGAATACTCGAGTCTAGAATTCGGAAGTATTTTTTCAGATTTAAAGATTCCAATGAAATTTGAGACTTTGGAAAAATCTGAAGAATTCAAAAAACCAAAAATTCGTAATTTCGTTAATTCTGCAATATTAAAAATTCGGAAAATGCGAAAATTCCAGTAATCGGAAATTCATAGAATCTGGAATATTCAAATATTTAAACTTCTAAAGCTCAGAAATTAAGATGATGAAATATCAAAAATGCTGAAACTTTGAAATGATTCAAGAACTTTCATAATTTTTGGAATTTCAGAAATTCTAAAGTTAAGAATGTAGTTTTTCTTTTAACTTTTAATGACTCAAGAATATATTTCTAGCTTATATACTTTACATATAGTTTTAAAGGTTACTGTGGTTTTTGGATATCAAAGACTACTGTAGATATTGAATTCGAAAGATTACTGTGGATTGTGAATTGTAAAGATTACTCTAGATTCGCGTTTCAAAGTTTACTGCACTTTTTGGATTCTAAAGATTACTGTAGTTGTTGAATTTCGAGGATGCTGGATTTTCAGAACATTCGAAATCTCGAAAAATCAACTTTTGACTTTTCAAGTTTCTGTGATCAAAATAACAACAATGAAAATTCATTAAGGTACAATAGAACTTTTATCGTTATCAATTCAAAACAGTAAACTCCACAGAAACAACCAAACGAATATTAATCATTTTAATTGTACCACAAATCCCATAACAATTCTGAATAGTGTGCTCCTTCTCTCTTTCTACTTGTTCTCCTTGTATTCTTCTTGCTTCTTCTGCCTGTAATCCTTTCATCAAGACATTCCAATTTGCGACGCCTTCCCCATGAACAAACAGATACATTAATCTTCGATTCGATCCTTTCGTCCACAATTTAAAGAATCGATTCAAGTCACGAAGCGAGAATTGAGTTCCTAGAATCGTACAACGTTCAACGTTCATTGTCAAAAGATCTTCGATTCTTGGATTCAAATGAGGAGAATGGATTTCCAGCTCTTTTAAATTCCTCATACCAGTATGTTGAATGTTCTCTTGGAGAGGGGCACTATACAAATGAACAGTTTCAGCTTGAAAAGCTCTCAGAATATTTTGCGCGGATGTAATGTCTTGCTCGTTTGGTTCACAACTAATGACGATTTTTCTGAGTTTTGGGAACGTATTTCGAAGTGATTGTATATCACCAAATGTCATCTTTCCAATGCTAAAACCGGCTTCATAACTATCACATCGAAAAATCGAGCAGATATGTTGAATCCACTGCCCTATATTCTTTTCTTGATTTGACCAAAAGAATGTTTTCGATACGACAGTCGGCCAAAATTCCATATCATCATAATCGAAAATCAGTGATCGTTTTTCTATAGTTACATCAACATCGATAGGAATATCATTAAGGTTTTTCAGTTTTTCGTGGTTGTCTCCCATTCTCCATTTGAATATGACAGAAATAGAACCGAAGTCCAAATTGATCTCCGGCCATTTCAGTCTTATTCGAGCATTTTTAAGTGGCAAGCGAAGAGATTGAACCGTTGAATGTGTCTTCTTTGAAATCAATGAGTATGCAATCCTGTAAAGAAATATTAATAATGACACTGATACAAGTGATATACCGTATTTTACTTAATACATGGGAACTCATACACATTGTCAAGTTTGAGCTCAGTTATCTCGGTTCCTGGGACAGATATCAAAAATAAGTCAACTGATAAAGTATTTATGATAACATCAGAAATGTTTCATATGTTGATATAATTTTGGTATCTCCTATAGAAACCAAGATAATTGAGCTCAAAGTTGACGTTTTGGGTGAGCTCCAATTAGTGCTAAACTCACACTTCATGGTGTTCCATAGTTTTGAAAATCAGTGAACAAAGATCATCGGGTAGACGTTTTAGAGGGAATCTCTGTTTGGTCATATCGAAAAGAAATTAAAACTATAGAATGAATTTATTGAGAAATATAAGGAAGGCTAATAGTAAGCGGAATTGATAAGATTAGAAAATATGAGCATGAATTCTCTAGAGCAGAGAAAACTATCGATTGGTTAATCAATAACGTTGGGGTATTGAGTGAAATGCCTAATGCAGGTACGACGTCGAGTACGTGTTGTGCAAAAGGGTTCTCGAGGGAAAAATGTCGATAGAATCCGTGGTAGGTTGTAGAGATGGTGTGAGACATACTCACACAATTCATAGATTTGATAGAAACATTTTCAGGAGTTTCCAGGAAAAATGAATTTTCAGGTTTCGAATTCCCAAAACCTTAGAAGATTTGTACAAAATACCGAAACTAACGACGGTTACCATAAACACTCGACTAATATAATGACTACCTAAATTTTCCCCTTTGAGCTAATAGTAAATTATTTCGGTTCCTGTGAAAGATATCAAAAAGTGGTCAATTGACAGAAAATTGCCGAAATTATGATAAAAATTTTATCAGTTGAGGATGAGGACAAATTGATTTTTGAGACCTTTTTATTCTAGTCTTCTAGTTTGGATGTTTTCCAATCCTTGAAATTTCGAAATTCCAAGTTTTTGAAACATTAGAATTTCGGAAAGTTCCTGAAATAATGAATGTGACATGAGACTCAAACTCCTTATTTATGAATATTTCCTGTTTCATTGTTTTCCTCAAAGTGTCCCCAAAGAGAGCTGTCCGAAGCAATAAATTGTAAATTTAATTTCTGGGTTCAGGACCAAGCCCTCTTCCTCTTTGCTCCGTGCTCTATGCTCACAAAGAGGGGGAGTATCAATTGTTTCTTCGTCTGTCTCCTTTCCAATTTCTATCGTTTTCTCTTATCTCCTCCATTTCTCTCTTTTCCAAACATTTTACACTCATTTCTACCCTCACGACGACTTCCTGAATAGTCGTCTCTATTTTCTTGATTTTTCTGATGCTTTATTTATTATTTCTGTCCATATTCTGTAACTATTTATGAAAATGAACAAATTTGAATTATTCCGATAATCGAGGTTAGTGGTCAAATGTTCAAAAAAATTACTGAAGAATACAACAATTTTAAACTCCAAACTGATAGATAATAACAATTTTGAAGTCAAAAAATCCTTAATTAGTTACCTCGCTTTCAGAACCACATCAAAAATTGGGTGTTCGGGATGCTAGAAAGATCAAAAATGTGTAATGTTCCGTGTCACCAAACTCCCATCCGGGATTATGATATCCAATGGTATGGTACTTTTGTTCATTTTTTAATCAGTTTTTTTCATAATTTTTGTTGCAGACTGGGAATTACATTGTGCTTAATAAGGATGTGGTAATAGTGCCTTTTGCTATTTACTCCACTAGAAAGGTTGTTTTTCTTATAATCCTACCATGTCATACGCCTTAGTTTCAGCTGATTTCCATCAACTCTGAAAGTCTCCATTCCGTGGAAATTCAAATAACTAGAACAGCGCCTTTCAGTGCTTGTTTCAGATGTGGATGGTTCTGAAGGATCCATTACGATCATCGAATGAACTTCGCAAACGCGCAATCCATACAAATTGTCGGACACGTTGTTGTGGAGCAGTGCGATGTTCAAAGGTATTCGGGATTCACAACAGAGTTCTCCCATGAAGCAGAGGAAGACGAACGCGAAACCAAAGAAAGTGATGAATACAATGATTATGACGATTTTTAATTATTGTGTTATTCGTTTGGTTAGAAAAATAAATTATATAAACTTACGAGAACAATTAAAAATCAGATTTCATATTGTGAAAGTGGAGACATGCAACCTTCATCAGACCTCACGATGTAAACAATGGGGTAGAGGAAAGAAAAAGGGAGAAGATAGTGGGCAATAAAGTGTAAAAGAGCATAAGAGTACACATATATTGTCTTTCCATCTGATCATAAAACATTGTGATGTGAAAACTTAATGATTTGAACAGTTGGACAAACTTGAGCAGTCAAAGTTAAAATAGGTCTAATAGAAGCCCACTCTGGACTTTCATTTTGATATCAATCATGTGATTCTAAGTTCTCATAGGAGGTACCCAAAATCTGTCATTTGGTCTGGACAGCACGGAAAAATTATTCCCTTGATGAATCTTCGGATAAAAGTTTTGCTTTACACCACCAGAATGAGAATTCCGCGGGACACCAGCCCATGTGTTCTGGTGACCTCTCACGGACCACACCAACTGTTGGTCGTAAATATCTTTCTCCTGTCTCCTCCTTTTTCTCTTTTCCCGACATTCTCAATTCATTCCTACCTCCCTTACCGACGACTTACTGAATAGACGTCTCTTATTTTCTTGATTTTTCCGATGTTCTAATTATTATTTCTATCCATATTCTTTAACTAAAAATTCCAAAAATTCGAATCATTTCGTCAACCAAGGTTAGTGGTTAAAAATGTAATATTAATAGATCTATGAGATTTTATAGTAGGGTGTCGAGTAAAACCATCATAGTAGTAAAAAGTTTCATGATAACAGGATCTTCTTGATAACGATCAATTATTTCTGCATAATCCCGAAACTAGAAAAATATTGCCTGCCAATATAGAAAGAAAAACAAAAGAACAATAGTTACAGATGGACCCAAGACGAAAGATGAAGAATCGACGACGAAGCCACATCCAGTGAAGCGATGCTTAGAATTAATGATAATAGTGTAGAAACCAAACAGAATGAGAGAGAAAGATGAGTGATCAATAGAGAGAGAGAAAGAGGACTCATTGACGTAACAGATCTTCCAATTGGTCGACCAAATTGTATCTCTTTATTATTGTACCAACTTTATTGTATTTTTTGTTATACCCTATCAGAATGAATTTTAAAAAATAACCCAAAAATAAAATGAAACACATTAGAAAACAAACTCCCAGTAGATGATGACTCAATGGGAGCAAATGAGCAACTGTAGTTGCGTTTTTTATTCAAGATTTCTAATTTGAAAAAGCTCAACTTTATAGAATTAAAAGTTCATTCCAAAAGAAGAGTCTGTTTTTTTCATCCCAGCAACATATGTCCCACTCGATGTCGATTTCTTTTGATATACGTCTGCAGAGCACGGATTCTTTGATGTCGTCGAGTTCGCGTCTCGATGAACTCTTTTGCGACGGCGTCTCGACACGAACGGTTTTTGAGAAGCTGCAAAAAGAGGACTACTTTTGTCTCTTAGGCTATCTAACCTGATAGAAAACATTATTCTGATCCGAAAAGTCATTGGGCAACAATGGAACTTGTAGTCTTTGAGTTGGCTTTTCTTCAGAAGCCTCGGGTACCGAATGAAGACTAATGAAGCCACGACCAACTAGACGATCGACGAATCTGAAGTTCTGTCTGCCGGTGTGTCTGTTTTTCCGCGCTCACCTTTCATGGTCAAACACCGAAATAGCTAAACAGGCGCCACGAAGGAAGAAGCATTCCAGAGGGACTTGTCTGAAAGAATTTTAAAGAATTCCCTAATCAAAAAAGGGACACCCTAATCAAAAAAGGGGTCTCAAGAAATTTGATATGATCACTATTTGTTCTTCTCGAATTGGTATAATATGAAGCCAAAATTTTGAGATCCCGCTATAAAACCTCACATTTCAAAGAGTTCCTTCCACTGAGGACGTGTCGATTGTGGCATCGGATTGGTCGTTGGCGAATCGAACTTGTTTGATGGGAACAGAATTTTGGGGAACAATTCCAATCGAACGAAATAGTCGACACGATCCGAGAGAACATCGATCCATTCGATTGGTGACATTTTTACCACTAAAAGAAGTCTCTGTGTGTCTATTTGTCCGGATGTCGTATTTTCTCAAATAGCAGCCCGCCTTTTACATGCACTTTGAGCTCAATTATTTCGATTCCTGTGAAAGATATAAAAAATATGTCTACTGATAAAATATGGGTGATTTTTTGATAATTATTCCATTACTTTAATGCATTTCGATATCTTCCACAGGAATCGAGATAATTGAGCTCGAAATGGGCGACTTGGATGGGCTTCTATTAGAGGAACTACGGTATGTCTGTTTTTGCCCAGTTAACTTACACTTGATTTGAATGGATATTGTATTCTCGTCGTCCATTTTAATGTAGGAAATGTGAACATCAACATGGGGAGAATTTCCAAATCGAGTTCGATCGATTTTTTCACAAAGAGAGTCATAATAGGATAGGATTAGATCGTTGGTTGAGAAACTGTTCAGATGGAGATCCGATAATAAATTGATATCTTTTCGATCGTCGATTTCCAGAAATTCGTAAATATATTTTAGAGCAATCTGGAAGTAAACATTGAGATTCAGAATGTTTTTCAGAATTTTCCAGAAGAACGCTCAAAAATTTCAAGAATCCTTAAAATTTCAAGAGTTTTAAACATCTGGGAATCCTAAAAATTTAAAAATAAGAAAAAATCTTTTCATTCAAAAAATTTCTAAAGTCCCTGAAATCCTTTAAAAATTAATCCCACACTTTTTTTAATCAAAAAAAAGCTCACATAAATATTACTGTAATACTCTGCCGGTTGCTTTTGTCGTATATTTTTTCGAATTTCCGTTTCCAAAGAAGTTGCGAAATGCCGAGTGGAAAGTTTGAAGCAGCTGAAAAAAGAAAGAGATGTCTGTCTGTGTGTCCAAGTGTCCTTACTTGGGCAGAAGAAGACATCTGACGTCATCAACCAATCCATAACAACACTCCAGAATACTTTCAATTCGTTCCGTGGCCGATACTTCTCGCTTATATGATTTTTGGAACTGAAAAGGAGAAAATGGGTTTTTGAGGATTCTTAGTTTTTTAGACTTCTGGATTTTTGGTTTTTTTTAGATTTATAGAAGTGTGAGATTGTTAAATTTTGAATGAAAAACTCCGATGACTTGAAATTCCAAAACTCCAGCATTTTTCGAATTCGAATTCGAATTCTCACCAATCCACCATTTGACTCTTTCCCATCTGCACACAAATTCTTTGCAATTTTCATCACTATGTCATTTTTCAAAGCGACAAAATGTGACAAAAGTGTTGAAATTTGAATTTCACAAGTGTCTCGAGTCGACTTCAGAAGACGTTGCGACGTCGTTCGAACTGCAGCGAGATCATCTTTGTCGACGATCTGAAAATTAATTCTGTCCAATTTGTAATCCTAAAAAGTGTTCCAGAATTTCTCGGTTCTTCTGAAGATTTCAAAGTATGCTAAACAAGAATAAAGCTCCATTTTTGTAGTTGGCAACTTTTTTTTGCAAATGCGCCCTAATGAGATATGCCACATGGAAGAAGCGGACCCGCACCCACCCTTCGTAGAGGTGCGACGCTTCTATGCTTCATATCCTATTAGGGCGCGTTTGCACAAAAAAGTTGGCAATTACAAAATTAGAGCTCTATTTTTGTTCACTACACTCTAAAATTTTGAGACAAATTGAGAAATTCTGAACTACTTTTGTAGGGCTTTGAATATAGAGTTTGGCAAAAAAAACCTTCTTTGGACTTTTTTTGGCAGATTCTTTTATTTATTTTTCTGAATTTTTAGAAAAAACACACCTCCTCAACTCTCTGAAACTGTGCAAACCTTCTGTAACCCTCTTCCACAAAACACATGGCCTGCTCAATTCCATTTGTGGCTCTAACCAGTCTCGACGCTTTTTCTTCGTGATTTCTCATTGCCTCATTGAATAGTTTCTTGGCGTAGGTGTTGATATTTTGACACATTATCTTCAAAAAGTTGTTTAAATTCAGTGGAACAGAGAAAAAAGTTTAAAAATGCTCACATTGACCACAGAAGCAGAACAAATGACCAAATGATGAGGCAAAGTGAATTCCAGTCGAGCCATATCGTCGGAAATTCCTGAAATTGAAAATTATCAATGTTGGAGCACTACAAAAGTAATCCGAAATTATTTGGTTCATTTGAAAATTTCAGAATATACTGCTCTTATTATGCTAGGTTATGTTTACAATTAAAAAACTACAATAACCATGAAAATTCAAAATCTACAGTAATCTTCAAATTCAAAAACTTCAATAATCGATGAAAATTCAAAATCTACAGTACTCTTTCTATTTTGTAAACTTTGTAAACTTTCAGTAAACTTTGAATTCAAAAATACAGTGATTCCAGAAATCAGAAAAACTACAGTAAACTTTGTAATTCGAAATCTACAGTAATCTCTGAAATTTGAAATCCACAGTCATCCCTACCTTTCTGAATACACAAAAACGAATATAATCCAGCTGGAAGTGGTCTTCTTGCTCCATATTTCACAGAATCTCCATCTTCATCCAGCGTTATCGTTCTCTCAACCATTTTCTGTGTGACTTCTCTCCAAGAATACGTCCAAAATACAGTAATCTCTTTAAACCATTCTTCAAAATGAAATAAACGACAATCTGGTAGATGAAATGTTTCAATCAGATTCAAAAGATTTCGAAGAGTCACAAAAAGACGCATTGTCGTTTTCGTGAAATTCTCTAGTTCGGTCGGATTTCGATTATCGATTTCTTCGAGTTGATTTACTAGAGAACGGCGGATTGCTTTGGCCAGCTGGAAATCAGAAATGCATCTATTTTTAAGAATCCAATAGCCCTAAGATTCCAAAAACTCCAAAAAGGTCTATCTCGGAATTCTCGATGTTTCCAACTTTGAAAGATCCGATTTTCAAGAGCTCAAAATTTCGAAATGCGGAATTCCAAGGAAATGTGAAAATTGAAAATTAGAAAATTGAAAATTGCAAAAATTTAAAAATTCAAATTCAGGATTTCAGAATCTTCGAGTTTCAGAAAACCATAAAATCAAACATTCAAAGATCACCCTAAACTCACCGACAAATCCAATTTGAGCATTGCTGCTCCAATATAATTGATATCAAATTGATGAAAAAATATACAGTACGGATGGCTCTCATTGCTCAGCGTTAACCACAAACTCTGCACTTGTCTACATAATTCATGAAATTCCATTTTTTTCAACGTCTCTCCGTATTTTTCAGCACTTTTTTCCAGAAGTTTCTTAAGTTCCAAAGATAGGAAATTCGATGGATTCGCCATATTCTCAAATTCATCCCAAACGTCCAAAATGCAAATATCAGTGATAAGTTTGAGCGAGGCATTGATAGTTTTCAAGCGAGATGAGGAAACTGGCGGGAAAAACGGTTCATTTGAAAATGGTTGAAGAATGCATCGAATTGTATTACATGCACAGTCGTTTAGGTAGATCAGAGACGGGTTCTGGAAGGTTTTTTGTATTTGGAATATTCAGGAAATCAAAAAAATTACTGAAAAACCTAGTCCATCAACTCACCAATAACGGGTGTTGTAAATCCACTTCCGATTCGCATGCAGTCATTTTCAGACTGACGTCTGTCAACGCCTTTTCGTCTAATTTCTGAAATTTCTTATATATTTTTTTTTGGTTTTTTATATGTACAAACCTTCATTTCATCATCCCAAACCAGAAAACATGTCATTTCTCTGAAAAAATTTACTTTTTAATTAATAAAAACTCTCTGGAATGAAACATACGTAATTTTCAGCACAAAAGATGGAATTTCAAAGAAAAATGCAATTGAATAGAACATGGAAAATGTTGGGTCGCCCAGATTTCCATCGTATTGTTCTAACTGAAAATTTGGGAATTTCAGGAATGATGGCCTAGAAATTTGACTGTGAGTACTTGGATTTTTGAGGCCACAAAAAGTGTATCTTTTGAATTTCAAAACTTTTAAATTCTCTGAATTTATGAGTTTCCGATGTTTTTTCAGTTTCCTGGATAGTTTTTCTCAGAAATTCAGAATTTCAGGAATCAGAATTTTAAGTTTCTGAATTACTGAATTTCTGAGTTTTAGAATCTCAAAATCTCCGAATCTCCGAACCTATGAATTTCTGAATTTCTGAAAATTTTAGTTCAAAATTCTCAATTTCAAAAATTGGAAAAAATGACAATTCTAACCGTCCACATTTTTGTGATTCCGAATTTCCGAATTGTGATTTTTAGAAATTTCTTAAGTGATGAGGTTTAAAATTTAGATTTCTACATATATGACACCAGTCGGTTTACGCTTCTTCGGGGCTAAACCTTCTGGGCTCCGCTTTCAGTACTCCTAATCTTAAAAAGATTTTGTCACTTTTTTTGAGAAAATTTTTTTCGAGATATATATTCGGAAATATGGAAATTTCTACATCGGTAGCTTTTCTGAATGGTTGATTTCTCACAAAAAAACTTGAAAAAGCCCAGGACCCAGATCGCCCTGATCCAGGTCACCCGGATCTAGGTCATCCGGATCTAGGTCACCCGGATCTAGGTCACCCGGATCTAGGTCACCCGGATCTAGGTCATCCGGATCTAGGTCACCCGGATCTAGGTCACCCGGATCTAGGTCACCCGGATCTAGGTCACCCGGATCTAGGTCACCCGGATCCAGGTCACCCGGATCCAGGTCACCCGGATCCAGGTCACCCGGATCTAGGTCACCCGGATCCAGGTCACCCGGATCTAGGTCACCCGGATCCAGGTCACCCGGATCATCTAGGTCACCCGGATCTACAGGGTGGCTTTTAATTACCGGCGCATGTTTGAAAGAGCATTTCTCGAAAAGTAAAAGGCGAAAACTGATGAAACTTAGCGATGTATTTATTTGGACGTACAAAAATTATAATCAGAAAGAATTTTTGATTCGGTCATCGTTTGCCTCCGTTACGGTCTGAAGACGTCTTTCCTATGCATCGGCGGTGGCACGGGCGAAACTTTGTCCCATTTCTTAGGTAGTGTTTTTTCCAGTGCCTGGAAACTTGAATAGGATCTTGAGCAGATCTTGTTCTGCATAACTCCGGATGGAATAGTCAAACGGGGTCGAATCCGGCAAGCAGGACGGTCATTCGTGCCCCCAGGAAGGTGCGCTTCCAACTACTGCTGGGTGCGTTTGGCGGTGTAGACTGGAGCTGCGTCATGATGGTGAATCAAATGATCCCGTCCAAAATGGGATTTTGTCCATAGAAGCAGATGCTGCTTGAAAATTCCTCCAATATACACATTCTCGGTCATACAGACGTCTTGATCTGTGAAATTTGGAATTTGAGCACATCGCACCGAAAGCCATCGTGCCGGCCAAGTGTGAAACTCTAGGAATAGTTTTTTCTTTCTTAAAATGTTCCTTGACATCTTTGGCTATCACAAAATAACTTTGAGAGTTGGATTCGGCTTCAATCGTGATCCACTGCTCGTCAAAGAAAACGGACCCCAAATGGTCTCCTCGCCGCGTGCCACCCAGACAAAATTTAGCCTTCTTCAGACGCTATCGCTTATTGCTTTCCGACAAGATAACGGCTTCTAAGACGGAATATCATTTTAGATAAAACTTTTTTCGGGCTATCTTTTAAACCTAAAACCAAAACATACGCATAACCATGGCCAATTTTCCGAAGGATTTTTGTAGGTTACTCCTGATTTGATCGCGAAGAACTTCGACCTCTTCTGGAGGTGTCACCGTAGGTGTTCTTTCTTTCACAATTCGACCAAATATAGATCCAGACCTGGTGAATCTTTTGATAGCCTCAAAAAACCACATGTTGACAGTACCAATGCGTTTGAAGATCTCGTTTCGACTAATGCCCTACTTTAAAAGACTGATGACAGTGGTATGGTGGACGTTAGGTCTCGCCATTTATCTGAAACTCGACCAATGAATCTGAAACTTGGCAGAAATACTAACTATGAATAAATAAATCTAACTACAAAATTTGGTGCGCCTACTATGCGCGAGTCCCGAGAACCATGTCGCCAAAGTTGTGCGCCGGTAATTAAAAGCCACCCTGTAGGTCACCCGGATCTAGGTCACCCGGATCTAGGTCACCCGGATCCAGGTCACCCGGATCCAGGTCACCCGGATCCAGGTCACCCGGATCTAGGTCACCCGGATCCAGGTCACCCGGTTCCAGGTCACCCGGATCTAGGTCACCCGGATCCAGGTCACCCGGATCTAGGTCACCGGGATCTAGGTCACAAGGATCTAGGTCACCCGGATCCAGGTCACCCGGATCCAGGTAACCCGGATCTAGGTCACCCGGATCCAGGTAACCCGGATCTAGGTCACCCGGATCCAGGTCACCCGGATCTAGGTCACCCGGATCCAGGTCACCCGGATCCAGGTCACCCGGATCCAGGTAACCCGGATCTAGGTCACCCGGATCCAGGTCACCCGGATCTAGGTCACCCGGTTCCAGGTCACCCGGATCTAGGTCACCCGGATCCAGGTCACCCGGATCTAGGTCACCGGGATCTAGGTCACCCGGATCTAGGTCACCCGGAACCGGGCTACACGGATCCAGGGACCCAGGGACCCAGGGACCCAGGGACCCAGGGACCCAGGGACCCAGGGACCCAGGGACCCAGGGACCTAGGGACCCAGGGACCCAGGGACCCAGGGACCCAGGGACCCAGGGACCCAGGGACCCAGGGACCCAGGGACCCAGGGACCCAGGGACCCAGGGACCCAGGGACCCAGGGACCCAGGGACCCAGGGACCCAGGGACCCAGGGATGCGAGGATCCAAGGACCCAAGGATCCAGAGATCTGAGGATCCGAGGATCCAAAGGATCCAAGGACTCTCCCCCGGGTCACCTTCTCTGAAGTTCAGAGAAGGTAGAACTGATTCTTCTCTTCACTTCCCTCTTCCTTTATAATACTCTCTCTGAGGTCAATGGGACATTCAGGGTCGTGAATTTTTCTGAATAATTTTTTTCATCACGTTTAAATATCACTTGAATTTTTTCCTTTTGAAATCTGTGAATCTCCATGAAAAGAGCGTTCCTTTGATCCTGATTTTCTCGTTGCCTGTTTTAGATATCAAAATGTGTCTACTAAAGAAATGTTTCTCGCAATATTAGTAACATTTTGTCAGTAGATTTTTCGATATCTTGCACAGGAACCGAGAACACTTGGTTCAAAGTTAAAATTCAAGGGCATATTCGGGATTTCCGGCATTTTTCCTGAAACAAAGGAATGTCTCCAGAAGACTTCCAAATGAAAATTTCAAGAAACGAAAAGTTCGGTCATTAACTAAGAAAAATGTCTGATTCGTCTGTGCATGTTTCAGCTCAAACGGTCAACTTTGAGTGGGTGTAAAGGCACGCGACATCCATCCGGACATATAGCATTTGGTGAATTTTATTAGTAATGAATGTAGTGTCCTTCAAAAAATCTTAGGCCACTTCCACAGTACCCATCTCACCTCACAATTCTCAGCTTGCCATTCATGAAAACTTCTTGTCATCTCCAAAAAATCATCAAAATCCAGAGGGTTTATCAAATTTCGATGATCATTTCGTTTCAGTGTCATTTCCAATAAAACACTTTTTCCTGAACCCAAATTTATATTTTTTCGAACAGAAATATCCAATGGAAAAATCGATAATTTCAATTGCTCATCCGTTGATTTTCGCTCGGAAAATGTCAGTTTTCGGAGAAGTGAAGCTGATCTGGATACGCCTTTTTTACTCGATGTACCATCTTTTTTGGGATTTAAAACACCAAATTTCAGGGTGACTTCTTTTTGACTTCCGAATTCTCTGAAAAATTTCAAGAACTTTTTTGGAAAATTGAAAACCCTGACACTCTGAAAAAATAGCATTTCTGAAATTCCGAGATTTTCAGATTCTAAGGTTCAGAAATTCCAAAATTCTAAAATTTGGAGAATCTGGAATTTCGGTATTTCAAAATGCTTTTTTCTATTTTTAGAAACTTACAGCTTTGTGATCCCTGTGGTTTTCAATTCTTGTTGTCTGCAAGTGTCTGGTCTGAAAAATTATGATTTTTGGGATTGCTTTTTTTAATTTCAAAAATTTTTAGAAATTCAGAAGTTCTTAAAAACTCGAGAATCAAAATTTCGCAAATTCAGAAATTCTGAAATTTTAAAACTCGAAAATTTAAAAGTTCGAAAAACTATAAAATTTCCCAAACCCAAAAGTTGTCTGAAAATCAAAAAAATCCGAAATTCAAAATTTTGAGAATTCGTAGAGATTTAAAAACCAAATCGTCTGAATTTCCAAAGAAATTTAAAAAATCAAGATTTTATGGAGATTTAAAGATCCCAAGAACTTAAAACTCTAAGTTTCAGATGATCGGAAATTCCGAAATTCTTAAAATATAAATCTCTGATAATCACAAAAATCTTATAAATCAGTGTGATACCTACTCAAGAACATAAGCAAAAACATTTTCCGGACACGTCGCTGATGTCCCATTTCCTCCTATCGGCCGTATTTCAAGAGTAAATGTTTGCTAAAAATTATCAGTGATAACAATTTTTCTTTATGACTCACAAATTTCTCGCACTTTTTTCGCAGCTGACCGAGACGATCTCTAATTTTGAAGATCTGAAACTATTGATTTTAGAAAATTTTTCAGAAATTAAAAAAAAAAATCACTAACTTCTGAAAATCGATCGATAATCGATTCCAAATGAATAGGATCTTCTCCGAAGCTAATGGAAAGTGCCGCACAAATCGATTCCAATGACTCTTCTCTCATTTTAAGAAAAATGAAAAAAAAATTCTGAAAAAAATGTTTGGCGACGAAATTTACAGCAAAAAAAAGAAGAGAAAACTGATAAGAAAAGGGTGTAAAATGAGAATTTTAAGAGCAAAAGACCTCATAATAATCACACATCATTTATCGTTTTTCTTCTACTTTTTTTCATTTTTCTTGACTTAAAATGTTTCAAACATTCCGTATTTCAAAATTTCAAGATTGTTCGAAATTTTGAAATTTAAATCTTTGATTCTTCTTGTCTAAAATTTGAAAAAAAACCTTAATTTTTTTCATAAATTCCTTTTCTGTCGAAATTAGTGCATTTTTTTACTTGCATTTTTAGGACCTCTGAATCTGACAGATTCTAATATTTAGAATTTCCTTTTTTCTGAAATTTTAGAATTTGCAAGTTTAGAGATTTCTGAATTTCGAAATTTGGAAGTTTTTTGGAAAATCAGGCGATACATTTTTGTGAAAAAAAGTGCAAAAATTTCAGTCATTTGCGTCATTAAAAAAATTATCTTTATCACCAAAAATTACGAATTTTCGAGAGAAAATACCTTTGAATTCCCTTTGGAGACGAAATACGTCAATGTATCTGAAAATTCTTCTGAATTTCAGACTTTTTGAGTTTCCATATTTTTCGAGTTTTCGAATTCCTGAGTTGTTATAATTGTTCATTTCATTTTTCAATAAAAACCGAGACACATATTTTTAGAAAACTTATTATGATCCATATACATAATTTTTCAAAAAACAGGGGGCAATTATTGCGAGAAGGGGTACATATTAAAGGGACATCGGGACAAACAGAGAAAAAGAAACACCGCATTTTAAATATGTACACACTCCGTATCAAGAAGGGAAAATGGCCGAGTTGTTGAGGAGAAGTGCAAGTGCGCTCTGTTAGACTAGAGCGCACTTGCTTTTTGAAAAAAAGAACTACACGAATTTCAAATTTTCCATTGGAAAAAGAGGCAAAAGTACAAGTAAAAATGGGACATGTATGGGGGTGGGCGAAATCGAGTTATTATATAATAAAAGTGTATTTCAATTTGCAATTTGTTCAAAAAATTTAAATTTGAAAATCATCGGGTTCCGAACTGGTCGTTGGGCATTTTGCATTTCGTGCCGAAATCGGTTTTCGCAGTTTTCTTTGCGGTTTTTTGATTGGTTGATAGAGCTCGTCGCATGAATCCTCGTCGCCGAATTGATGAATATTTGGATGATCGTATGGAGCAATGACGCCTTCAGCACGTTCGTCCCATGTCCAAACTGTTGTTACGCCATCCCACTGCAAAAAATAAGGAAATTTGATTTCGAATTTTTATTTGGATTTTGGAATATTTTTGATTTTAGGATATCGTAAAACCTGTATTAGAAGGGCCACTTTAATAGAAGATCCTCCGGAGGTACCTTGGATAAATAGAAGAACCGGCCCTTCTAATACAGGTTTTACGGTATGTAGCATTTTTTTAATGATTTTTTGTATTTTGGAATATTAAGGGACTTTGTGACAATTTTTAAAATATTTTTCTAGATGTTTTGGACTCCTATTTTCTAATAGTAAGATTCTTTCAAATTCCAGTCCCCAATTTATTTCTCAGACAGGTGCACTTTTTGGTTTCCCATCATCTCTAATTGTCATCATTCCCCCATTTTTTTGAATTTCAGAATCCCTCATTCTCCTTTTTTAATCTAAAAATCAAATCGAATGTTTTGTAAGCAAAAACATAAAAAAGGAAGTGGGAGATACGGACACTGAAAAAAAAAGCAAAAAATGATGACAAATAAGAGGAAAAATGGCAAAACACACACCACTCTGGTCTTTGTGATCTAGAAATGTGGAAGAAAAAATGAAGGAAAGTAACTGGAACTACCGTATCCTGGAGCTCAATTATCTCAGCCCCTGAGATATCGAAAAGTTGCCAACTGATAAATTGTTTATCACATAATCAAAATAAATTTTTTTAAGTTTCAAAATCCCACAAGTCTGAAAACTAAAAACTAGGAACATCTCAAAAAGAGCCAATTTTGAAACACAAAGGAAAAGAACCATGACCTACCGAAGTGCTGACAATCTCATTCTCCTGTGGATGCCAATCACACTCCCGCACCACTGCTTGATGCCCTTTTAGACGGCGGCTTACTGTACCCGTCACAATGTCGTAGACTGAAAAAATGAGGTTTTTTAAACATGGATATATTATTCTGGTTAGAAATTCTCTACAGAATATGAGACGAATCGGGTCGGAATCAAAGTTCCTAAACTTACCAACAATCTCTCCTCTTGCGCATCCCGTATAGATGAACCGTCTTCCAGTGTTTTCCGGTGAGAATTTCGCTCTGACCAGTGTATGCAGTACGCTGTGTCCCCGGAGTGTCATCACAGACGTGTCACCTTGGACCGGTTGACACAATCCAGGCGGCGCCGGCTGCCATCGATAGTCCCAGTGTTGACTCTGAACGCACGCACGTGTAGCTTCCTATAATGGGTATAATGGCTACGATTTTTTTTGATAGTGAGCTTCAAAATTTTGCTATTATTCTGGCACAAAAAATCGGAGCTGTGTTCGTGGCCGAAGGTTCCATAACGACAACTAACGGAACCAAAAAAACAGGAACATGGAAAATGTTTCTAGGTTACGGTAGTTGTCGTTGTGGGACCTTCGACCACGGACACAGCTCCGATTTTTTCGCCTCAAAAAACCCAAACTCACCACTCCGCCTTGACACGAGAACTTCCGCAAATCCCAAACTTTGATCGTCTGATCTTTGGAATTGCTCAGCAGATACCGTTCGTCTTGTCGTGAATCCACGTACGTCACACCGTCCCGATGTCCGGCAAACACGCCGACAGGAATGACGTCACCATCGGACCACGCTCGTTTGTCCCATACCTGAAACTTTCAGGTTGAAAGTACCGTACTCTAGAGACCTGCACATCAAACTGCCAACTGATAAAATACCGTATTTCCTCTAATAGAAGTCCACCTCTATTTGAAGCCCACCTCTAATAGAAGCCCACCACGCGGGGTGCTTCGAAAAATAGAAGCCCACCCTCTAATATAAGCCCATGAGCTTTTTCTCAATTTTTAAATTTCTCAATTTCTGATCTAGAGAGTTCCGGAATATAAAATTTTGAGATTCTGGAATTTCAGAATTTCATAAATTCGGAAATTTGGAGTTTCGAATTGCAGAATGAACACTTCGAATAGAAAAAAAATACAGAAATCCACAATTCTTAACTTCCGAACTGTCAAATTTCTCATTTTTTAAACAAACTTTTTTTTGAAAATTTATCGTTGAAAAATAGAGGCCCACCCTCTAATTGAAGCCCACGTCGAGAGAGAGAGGTTGAAAAATAGAAGCCCATGGGCTTCTATTAGAGGAAATACGGTATTTGTGATATTTTGATAAATAATTGACAATATTTTGATATCTTTTAAAGGAATCGAGATAATTGGGATCCGCTAAACCTGCACATCAAACTATACACTTTCTAATTTTGAACTGTTCTATGGAATAAGAAAAAGTGATGACAAAAAAAGGAAAAACAAACATGCCCTTGTCATTTTTTGATGATAAAATTGGGTCATTTTCTACGAAGGTCTAAAACAGATAAAGCAACTTTTGTAGTTTGATCAACAGGTACCGTAATCCACCTACCTTCACCAGACCATCGTCTCCCGCACTGTAGATCAAATTCGAGCCGTAATCCGCGAAGCACACCGAATTAACATCATCCTCATGGGCATTGACGATCGTTCGAATCCGTCGACGTTGCTCTACGTCGAAGACGTGGATACTGTATTCAGAAGTGCCACAAACGATTTGTTCGGAATCGTCGGAGAACCGGACACAAAATACCGCGCATTGACTGGAAAAAAGGATTTTTAAGAGGCGATTTTCGGATAAAATAATGGTGGACTAGGTTTCCGAAAGTTAGGTCAAGGGCTTCAAATCCATTTAAAATGACTTAAAATGGCTTAAAAACGCACTTCTGCATAGGCTGTTCCCCATGCCAATCAATCGGAAACCATGTGATATTTTGATTGTCCTCCTGTTCCATTCGTCCAATATAAACGGCGTCTTTCCACGTACAGTACGATATCAGATCGCCTTGTTGGTTGACAGCCGTATCGAGGATCGACCAATTGCAGTGGTCCACGCGGAGTTCGTTGCATTGATAGTATCGAGAGCGATATTTCGATTTTTCCGGATTTCGTTGATAGAACCGAATTTTTTCGTCTGGAAAATCAAATTTAAAAATTGGCTACTTTACAGTATAGTTTGCTTTTTCGAGATGGTGAAATCTAGGCCACCTAAGATACCTAACTTTTCGAAAATATAGGCCAGATTTGCCCAAACGGCAAAAGTGGTTTTCAGATCAAGTCTCATTTCTTTTAGGAATATAAATTTTCTAGGCTTCCAGAAGCTTCTAGGTGGGTTTTTCAGGGGAAACGTCAGCTTCTCGATGACCTAGAAACCCCTCAAATGGAATTTCCTCTTCCACACCACTCACCCTGACTCGACACGACCATTTTCCGTCCATTCTGAATGTACTGTGCACAGAAATTCTTCGTTCTCAACTGATCGACACGTCGCTTTTTGTTCGGCAAATGTGTATTCAGAAGGTGTGCTCGTGACGCCGCCGTCATCACGGGTCCATTTCGACGTTGAACGTCACGATTCAGAATGTTCCACGTGGCGTTTGACGACGTCGACGGCCGTGGTCCACAACGATGATTGATGTCGGTTCGAAGTTGATGACAACTCTGTAAATCCAGTTGCGAGATGAGATATCTGACGTCTTCTTCTTCTGCTTCTTGGACCATTTTCAGATTTTTCTGATTTTCAAAACTAATAGATACCTCCAGAATCCTAGGGAAGATCCATCTCATCTGGCCCCATTCCGCTACAGTAATCCCAGAACGAAAGTCTGTTCTAGGACCCTTCAAAACTACAAAAGACTACAAAAATCCACGTGGCTGAGCTCGAAATTCAGATTCTTAGCGTTGGAGCAAGTGCGCTCCACCGGCTGATTGCGAAATCCCGGGTGATCGCTTTGACCTACTTAAGATACATTTTCAGAATTTCCGCCTAAATTTTGGGATTTTTCAGCTTTTTCAGATTATTCTGATTTTCAGATGCTCTTCTCGACCTAAACATGGGCTATACGCCGATTAAGATGAAGTGTGGTAAGTGGGATTACTGTAGATTTGGGAAAGTCTGGACATTTCGAAACTTTGGAGTTTCGGCCTAAAATGTTGGGCTTTTCAGATTTCTAGCAGGTTTAAGAGGATTACAGATTGATTTTTCAGATTCAAACAACAGGAAAGTCGTGAGAAGCACAAAAATTGTTCCAGAAAGTTCTCGAATTTAACATTTTTTAAAGGAAATTTCTGTCCTAAAATTTTCAGTTATTTTGTTGTAGATAACAAATAGTTTGGAATTCAGCACCAAATTTTAGCCTAATGTCAGTCAAAAAAGAGAAAGGTCTTCAGAGAAAATTCTGAAGTTTCTAGAACATTTTTGCATTTTTTGGCCTAAAATTTTCGAATTTTTCAGGATGTTGTAAAATTCTGATGGTTTTTTCTGATATTTTGAAATTTGGAAAATTTTGGAATAGTTTGAAGTTTGAATTTTTCAAATTTTTATCTTTTTTTTTCCATAATTTTGACTGAAAATTTCAGATCTTTTCTTCAAAAAATCGTACCTCATGATCTCCAATTGTACATCTACCAGAGAATGCGATTTGTTGTTCTCTCTCGAACATTCTCTGCTCTTCCTGTGGTGTCATTTTCGGACATCCTCCCGACGTCTCCTCATCGTCATCCGAAAAATCAGTGTCACTGTCATTTCGATTCTGCAAAAATGGTGAATTTAGATTGGAAATTGGTTGGATTACTGTAGGTTTTGTTTTTGGAGTCTAGAATTTTCAAAAATTCGGGAATCTGGGGAATTCTGTAATTCTGACATTTCAAAAACCCGAAATTTCAGTCTCGATGGGGTTTTTAGGATTTATAAAACTTTGAAAAATCGGAAATTTTGAAAATCAAAAATTTCAAGATTCAAGAATTTCGGAAATTCAAAAATTCCAGAAATCGGATACCGTAAAACCTGTATTAGAAGGGCCCCTCTAATAGAAGGGCCCTCCGAAGGTACCTTGAAAAAAAATAGAATGGCTGGCCCTTCTAATACAGGTTATACGGTAAGACCAATGAAGAAAAATCTGAATTTTCGAAATTTGAAAAAAATCTAAAAGTCACAAATTCGAAACTTAGTGGTAAAAATTTGAAATTTTCGATTCTTCAGGAATCCAAAAACCTACAGAACCGGAAATTCATAAATTTTGAAACCCTAGATTTCCGAATTTTTCAATTTGTGGAAGTTCGAAATTTCACAAATTCAGATTTCTCGGGAATCCAGAAATTCTGGGATTTTCAATTTCAGAAATTCCAATAATCCTAATTCTAATTTCAAATATGCAATCCCGCTCCATTGCCAATCGTCTTCAGATGATTGTCAATAGAGCAAATTTGCATTTTCAACTGCATTTTTTATTATTTCACAGATCATTTTTCAGCAATTCTCGCAATTTCTCTCTTTCTTCTTCTTCTTCTTCCGGTTTCTTTTGTCTTTTGTAACACGTGATCAGGAGAGTGGCAGGAGAAGGTTCAGCTAGTTAGAATCGTGTCAGAAGGGCATCATCGTTTGAAAGAATAGAATAGAAAAAGAGTGATGAAAATGAGTATTCGAGTTGCGTCAGCACCCACCTAGAGAATAGAAAAAAGACTAGCTAGAGGTGAAAGTGTGCTCTGTTGGACAGTCCAATTTGGACTGTAAGCGTGGTCAAAAACGACTGAAAATCGAATGAAAAAAATTCCTAAAATTCAGCCTAAATCGCACAAAATTGAGCTTTAAAAGTCCCAGGAACAGTTAAATAAAACCCAAATTAGCTATAGAGCGCACTTTCACCCCTATCTTTTTCTCTCCTTTTCCCGCATGCTCCATTTTCCAAATAGTTGAGAAAATAAAAGTGGGCGGAGCTCTCTTAGCTCCGCCCACTTTTTTTGACAAATGGGCAAGGTATACTGTAGTTTTTTACGTAGCGAAATTGTCATCATTTGAGAGGGGGGACTCCCTCTCACTCGAGAAAGCGAACACCAATTACATGTAGTTTGTAGTCTCTAGGTGTTTTGATGATTTTCCAAATGATGGCCTAGGAAATGCTAATGTATGGCCTAGGATCCGACAACTAGGCAACGGGAAACACTAAAAAGACTACAAAGTAGCCAAATTCTATGCTTTTTGTCACGATTTTTGGATCGTTTTGTCATCAGATAAAATTTCAGAAAAGCTCAAAGACAATGATGACAAAATGAGTTGACATTTGAGTCACCACTCGTTTTTTTTTGTAGTTTGTAGATTTGTGAAATTAGTGAAATTTCGGATTTTTTGTAGTTTGTAGCGCGTTTGGCGAGTTTGAACAACTATTGGGATTTTTTTTGGACTCAAAAATTGATGTTTTGTAGTTTGTAGTTTTTTTTTTAATTTATCAATTTTCTCGAAACATCGAAAAAACGATTTTTCGTGGCGAGACCCGGAAACGTCGAAAATTCGATAAATTTCAAAAAGTTTTTTTTTCGAAAACTTCGCATTTTTTCGGTGTCGAAAGTCACAAAAAAAATGGAAATTTTGGAACTTTTGAAAAATGTATTTTTGGGATTTTCAGCAATTTTTTTTAGAAATTTCGTTCGCTTTTTTTGCGATTTAAAAGAAACTTTTTTTTCAGAAAACTTTTTTTCAGAAACTTCTTTTCAGAAAAATCGATTTTTTCTCCGATCGTTTACATTGGCTACGAATACCACAAACCGGCCTACAGTCTAGTTTTTCAAAACCAAAAACTCACTCTTTTCAAATTCGACGGAGAACACGATGGACCGCCGCTTTTTCGATAGGGCATATTATTAGAAAATTCTAGAAATTACAAATTCAAAAAGTAAAAAATAAATTTAGGTCCTAATAAAGGTCTGTAGGGGGCAAAAGTGTTGTGATGACGAGATGAGAGTGACTGGCGTAGTCAGTTTGGGAGCGAGAGGGCGACGAGAGAGTGTGCGAAATGAAGAGAGTTGGTTAGAGAAAGGAGAGAAAGAAGACTGGTCGTCGATGTCTGCGTCTCTCCCTCTCTCTCACTCTCTCTTGCTGATCAGAGAAAATACATCAGCACCGCCTATATGGAAAGAGAGAGAGAGAGAGAGAGAGAGAGAGAGAGAGAGAGAGAGAGAGAGAGAGAGATCAGTTGATTTTCTCTGCGTCTTTTCTAGTTTCTGTGTCTATTCTGATGACAAATGAGAAAGAACCTCCGAAGCATTCTCTGTTCTTCTTTCAATCGGAGAGAGAGAAATGGGGAATCACCCCTTCAGAAATATCGATTTAGGCGAAAAATCCTGTTTTGTAGGCAGTCGCCAATCGTTTTTTGAGTCACAAACCACATGGGGATGTCTAGAACGTTCTAGAATGTACGTTGAATACTTTTTCTTAATTTATAGAAATTTTGGGAAAGATTATGACACATTTGCGGATTTTGGGGATTTTTTTCGAAATCCGAAAGTCCGAAAATTGAACAATTCTGTTTTTTGAAATCCTAAATTTTCAATTTTTCAGACTTCCAGAAATTTGGAATTTCTGATTTTTGCAGAATTCTGGATTTTTATAAACCTCGAAATTTCCAGATTCCTCAAAATTGTTTCAGAAAAGTTCAAAATTTAGAATTCCCGCCAAGCCAAACTTTTCAAAATCCCAAATTTTAAAATGTTCCTCACCTTCATCCTCTGAAGTGCGACGATTTCGGCGGCGGTTCGCACCGTCTGTGGATCAGATCCTGTAAACTTTTTCGCATACATTGATGTTCGGGGATGTTGTAGTTTGTAGTGTGTTTGTAGTCTATGTAGTCTGTGTCTCTAACCTCTGCTATACTCTAAAAATCGATGAAACTGTTGAAATTGGCGTTGATGATGGCGTTGAAATAGGTCGAACGAACGGAGCAACGTCGATGTTATCCAGTTGCCCATTCGAGCATTTGGAATCGATTATCGACTTTTTTGAGGAGATGAAGAATCAGAAGAAGGATGGATGAGAGAGCACTGGAAAATGAGAGACTTTGACACTTTTTGATTAGAAAGCGGCTTTAAGCAATGTTAAATAAGCATGCAGCGATTGAAGAGAACGATTAGAAATTTCGGTGTCGGAAAATTCGCTCTACCGGACTAGAGGAATTTGGCGCCAAATTCAAAATTTTCAGCGAAGCTTCGAAGATGTTGCATTTTTACAATCTCCGCCCTTTTGATCATTTGACCCCTCGATTTCCTCAGTTTTTCTAGTCCAATAGAGCACATTTTCTGACCCTGACACCTTGTCAATTTCAAATAAAAGCGGAGAGAAAAAAGCAAAATTTTATTGTCAGCACATGAAATACAAGCACACAGGTAGATAGAAAGCATAAAACTATACACAAAATATAGAAAATTCGGAGAAAAATGAGAGGAAAAAGGTCATCACAATGAAAAAATAGAGGGAGAAATTGATGACAAATGAGATGAAGTTGAATGGAATTTGATGAGAATTTTTAGGTTTTTTGGAAGGAGAACCGAAAGGAACGAGCATCGTGAGAATCACGTGGATGCTCTCTCTACCGTCGGGTTATCAGTGAATGATGAATCGAACAAAGAGGAAGAAAATGGGGTCGAAGAAATGGAATGACCGGGGAGGGAGTTATGGGGGAAACTGAAAAAGGACTACCCAAGATTTCGAAAAATCCCAAAAATCAGAATTCGGGTTTGGAAAAAACCCGAAAATCTGAGATCCTCAATTTCCGATTTTTCGGGAATTTTGATTTTCTGAATTATTCGAAATAAATATCACTATCATTCTGGTACAAAAAATCGGAGCTGTGGAAGAGATAAGAGAAAGCCGTAGACGAAGGTCTCTCTTTATTTTTTCGATTTTTGTGCGTTTTCAGTCAATTTTTTTAAATCGATTTTATCCGGAAAATAAAAATATTTTTGTAATTGTCGTTCTCTAGAAATTCCTGATAAAATTTTCTGATTTGTGCATTTTTTCTTTTTTTTGTAAATGTTTCTACTAAAAAAATTGAAGTGGAGAAAAAACTTTCAGAATTTCCGCTAAAAATTATTTTTTTAAAAACAAAATTCTCAGACAAAACATCGATAGAAAAGGTTATAATTTCATTAATCACCCAATTGTTTGCCAAAATCTGTCCAAATAAAAAAAAGCGAAAAAAGAGAACAAAAAGATGAAGAAAAGAAAAGAGAGAAACCAGTTTCTTTTGAACTTTTGATCTCAATTTTCTGCCAGACGACAAATTCTCAAATTCTCAAATTCTAAAAATCAAAAATTTCAGCTCAGGTCATTCTGGAAGCTTCTGAGCTTTCAAATCAGAAAAATTCAAATTTCAATCAACACAATCAAAATCACATGTGTTCGTGTGTCCTCCTCTGTTATGACACTCTCTCGTCCAGAGAGACGCAGACAGTTAAACAAGAAGCACGCGGCTTCTCTAAACCTCTTCGCTTCCTGTTATCTCTAACTATCTCAATTTTCAAATCAATACACACATATGATGAGGAGTGTATGCCGGTCCAAATTCGAAGAACACGCCATTTCTCTGCGTCTCTCACTCTCTAAACTGCAAAAACACTGAAAATGTGGTCGAAGCAAAAAAGAGCGGCTGGCCGAAAAATGATGACAATTCGTTTAGAGAGAGTGTATGAAGCGATGAGGGTGGTTAGAGAAAGGGAGGAAATAGTGTAGGGGGAAACGAGAGACGCAGAGAAGCGAGAAATCTTAAGATCAGAACGAACGAGGCGAAGCGTCGTAGTTTTTGTGACTTGGGATTGAATCATCATCAAAAACATACATTTTGAGTTTTGATCTAGTTAGTCGTTGAACTTCGAGGGAGAGGGGCGGATGTGGACATTCGGATACTGGAAAATGTGGACGGACAAACAAAAAGTTCCGATTTTCCTGATTGCTTTTCGGGAAAAGTGGATGTTTTCCAGTTTTTTTGTCGTTAGAAAAATCTCCTAGGAAATTTTTTAAAACAACTAAAAAATTTGGAAAAACGGTTGAAATTAATGTTCTAAAATTTGTGCTGGAAAAATCACAAAACTAACAAAAAGGACACCTGGACACACAGACAGACAAACTAATTAATTAAAAAATATGAAAAATGACCAATTTCAAAATATGTTTGACCGGAATTTCATAATCTTTTTTTTCTTCAGATTTCAATCCAGAAAAAAATTTAATAGGAAATTAATTATGAAAAATGTGATTATCGGAACAATTATGCATTTAAAATTTGAGAAAAAAAGGGGGTGTGAGACCGTATATGAGCGGGTGAAATGGAGGGGAAAATTGAAAAACCTAGAATTTGAATTTCGGAAAAAAAACATGATAAAAAATCGGGAGGAAATGAGATCGGTTAAAAAAGTAAAGTAAAGTGATGGAACATGAGAAAACAAATGCACACATTTTTGTCTGTTTTTCTGTTTTGTCGATTGATTATTGATGATAACGGAATCGTTTGTTTTGTGATGGTCCTGGCGAGCGGTTCGAGTACTGAAAAAAACTATTAAAATTTTTTTAAATTTTCAAATTCTGGGTTTTCAAATTACTTGAAATTCCAGGAATATCGATGTTTTTTTTTTCATTCATATAATCTTTTGGAAGAAATCGAGAATGATCGAATTTGTCAAACGCAATTTTTTTCAAACCTTGAAATTACAGATTTTTGAAAAGTTCGATATTTCCGAATTTTCAGAATGTGAGCCTCCATTTTTCGGAATTCAAGAAAAATGTTGATTTTTTTTTCAACTTTTTGATATTTCGAAAAACGTTAAATTTTCACAGTTTTCGAAACTTCAATTACTGCAAAACCTGTATTAGAAGGGCCTCTTTAATAGAAGGGCCCCTCCGATAGAAGGGTCCTCCGAGAATGGGCTTGGAAAAATAGAAAGGCCCCCTGTAATAGGGGTTTTGTACGATATTCGGAATAGAGCTGCTGGTTCGTCCAGATGTCCCCTTGTTCCCTCTCACCCCATCAGAAGAAGATCCGTGTCTTGATCTCGGTGGTGATAATGTAGCAACTGATTCATCTGATGACACAACTATATTCATATCATCTGCTTCAAAGTCAATTTCATCATCGATTGGTCCTTCTTCATAATCGTCCATTCGAATCCTGATTCCAGGTGGAGCATCTGGTGAAACCCTTTGATTAACCATCATTTCATGAACACGTTTATTCGTCGTTTTCATCAGAATTCCCATTTGAGTATTCTTCAATGCACTGCATTGTTTAATCTGAAAAGACAAACTTTCGACAATTTTTTTTAAAAAGCGTATTTCTGCAATAATGGGTTTCTTCGAGACCCCAAAGGCTACAGCAGCTGATACTGTAATTTTTGAATTTCAAAAATCACAGCAGATTTCGAAATTTAAAGATTACTATGTTTTCAATCTAAAATTTTCTAGGCCACTAATTCAGAATCAGAAACGGATTTACATTCTTACCATCTCAGAAATCCTCTGTAAATCCTCTTGTGAGTACCGTGATAACTCATTTGGCATCGCTGAAAATGCATTAGAGATTCCTCGAGCTTTCGATTTTGAAGCCTCTTCAAATCGGAAAAATGCTAATAGGAAACGAAGAATTTGATGGAGACAAGACATTTCACATTGACTATTCGGTAGTTTGTAGTCTTCAAAAACCGCACGACGAACGAGTTGCTGAAAATATTGCATTTTTGGAATTTTCGAATTTTTTCGAATTCTTGGAAATTTCAGAATTTTCGAAATTGGAATTTCTGAATTTTCAAATTTTTGAATTTCTGAATTTCTGAATTTTTGAGTTTCTGAACTTTCGGAAATTCGGAATTTCTGAAATTTTGAGTGTCTGAATTTTCAATTTTTGTGAAACTTTGTATTTTTGGGATTTTTCTAATTTTTTGAATTTTGAGTTTTTCGATTTCTTGGAATCTCTGAATTTTCAAATTTTCTGAATTTTTGAATTTTCTGAAATTTCGAATTTGCGATTTTTTGAAATTTTCGGAATTTTCGGAAACTTGGAATTTCTGAATTATCTAATTTTCTGAATTTTCGGATTGTTGAAATTTTCGAATTCTTTGAATTTTCCGAATTTCTGAATTTTGAGTTTCTCGATTTTCGATTTTTTGTAATTTTGAGTTCTTTCATTTCTTGGAATTTTCGAAAACTTGAAATTTCTGAATTTTCATGTTTTCGAATTTTCTGAATTTGTGGAATTTCCGAACTTTTGAATTTTCGAATTTTTTGAATTCTTGGAAATTTCTGAAATTTCGTATATTGACATCTGTGGCCTCGTTTTGTTTTTCTAGGCCATCATCGTAATCCTTACTGTAACCTTACATGAGTTTCCTCATTTCGATGCTTCAATGTGTTCATATCTTGCAGAAACTCAAGTGCCGTAGTGAAAAGTACAGTTTTTCTGCAAATGTGCTCTATCGCTCCGGGATTATCGATGGGGCGCACTTACTCTTGCGTCTTCTCCAAAATCCTTGGCGGCCATTTTTTGCGGATTTCAATGTCCCACACGGTGGCTAGATGTCCCAAAAGCAATTGATTCATGTAGCGGGTGCCGACGACGTTGAAATGAACGCCGTCTTTTCTGAAAATGAGGACATCTGGATATGAGATAGATACAGTACCAGTTGATGAGAAAAAAACATAGTCAGACACTTGACAACCGAGTTCCAGACTCCTGGAACTCGGTCAAAATGATTGAAAACCAACTGAAAAATACGTTTTTGCATATTGACGGGTACTGTAGATAGAACCTCTTACACTCGGAATGCTTGATAATTGGATAAACGAAAGTGAAACGACAAATCCAAAACGTCGAATCCAGCTTCTCGAACAATCTGAGCGGCCCGAACGTTGGCTTCTAGGAGACGACCACGAATTTCATAGAAATCCAGCTGATTATTCGCCAAAAATCCCGTTTTGTTATTGTTTTCACTGGTCGCAGATGGTGGCATCAGCACCCAGACCATCTGCAATTTTTTTTGGGTCCCACAGCGAAAAACACCGTGGTCTAAACATTTTTATTTTATTTTCAGGATTCAAAAAAAAACGTCATGTAAAGTGGAGACAGGACAACATTCGTTTTTGAATCTTTTGAAGGTCACTATTCAAATTCTGCGCCTCTCTTTATACTAGGCATTTTCAAATCGGACATCCACCGTGTTCTTTTTTCCCATGTTTTCGGTGTTCTGTCCAATTTTTAACATCGCTTTTCGTTTTATTCTCCCTTTTTCTGGGTACTGTCTTGGAAATTTATGAGAAACGAAAATTAGACCAATTTTGATAAAAAATCAATTTCCCCATGTTTTTCCAAAAAAAATCTGAATTATCCGAAATTCCAAAGTTCCACTTTTATTGAATTGTTCAGTTTAAAAACAAACTTCTGAAAGGTTCTCGAATCATCTTTCGAATTTCCGCCAAACCGGAGAACGATATGTTTTTCATTAACCTAGAAATGGCCGAGAATTTAAAATTGAAAACAAATCGAGAACCTTCTAGAGCTTTCTGAAGCAAGTTTCAGGTTTCTTCAACTTGAATAAAACCAATTTCTCGATGTTCTTTTTGAAAAATTCGGTTTCTTACTGTAGAACTAGGCGGCAACAGGACTCGCATTCTTCTACAAAACATAGCAATTCGATTGAAATAATCATCAGCCACATTGATTTCTTCCTCTAAATCATCCATATGTTCTGATGTCCATTTGCCAGTCATTCGTGTTGGATATCGAGAAACATCCCAAATTGCCGAATTGATCACAACGACATCCGGTCGTTCGTCAGTTGCTTCTATCAGAAGACACGTCTTATCCAAATCTTCTCTCATTGCTCGATTTGTGAAAAAATACTGAATTAGGTGTTGATTCGATTGAAATTCGCGGGCTTGACGGAACACTCGATTCGCTGCCAATTCTATGAAATCGATCTGAAAAGGAAAGTTTTTAAAGATTTTCAGCTTTCTTTGTTCTGATTGTCAAGGTCGAAATTCAGATTTGCGATTTTTTCGATATTCCGAAATTTGAATAATACAATGTTTGGTTTTGCAGCTGTTCGATAGTCTTCAAAAGGGAAAAAAACGAAAATTCTAGTTTATGAAATTCTGAGAATTGAAATTTCGAAAATCTGAAAATTTGAGGATTTTCCGATTATTGAGGCCTTTCAGATTTCAAAAAAATGTATTTCTCGAGAAAAGTGGGCGGAGCTTGTTTTGAGAAAACCTGCGCTATTTAGGCTCCGCCCACTTTTTCCGGAAACTTTTTTCCGAGAATTTGGGCCTGGGAATCTGAAAATCCTTAAAAGATTAGATTTCCGAAAACTCAGAATTTCAATGAATCTTCTTTTTTTTTGAAATTTTACATCTTTCTTGAAATCACTTATCCGGATGTCGCCGAAAACTGACATGTTTATCTCCATGAATCGAGTCTTCGTTACTAACACGAAGATCGTGTATTTGGCTAAGATTGCCGGTTTGTAACAGTGCCAGCATGTCCTTGTACATTCCACGAACCACTGCAAAATTGACATTTTTGGAACTTTCAAAATTCCCGAATTTTCGCTGTTTTTACATACAAGAATCTCCGATGAACATGACATGCTTATCACGAAGCAGCGCTCGAGCGATCTGTGAATTGTACGGGAACCAAGTGGAATTTAGCTCGTCTCGCATGCTGAATAAAACATTTTCTTTTTTTTTCAATTTATGATGACAAACTTCATATATGAATAATCAAACGGATGATTATTATCTCTGTGTGTGCTCAGTTTATCATAGAATGCATCGCTGGGGACGTTCATCTGGAAATTCGGAGATTTACGACAGCAAAAAGACGGTATTTTTCGTCAAGTTCGATTTTAAGGAGAAAATTCTATCGCATCGTGTCGAAACCCTGTCGCTTTCAAACATGCTCCTCTAAAATTCCACCGTAATACCTTACAGGATCTTACCGTTAGATGAGGAAAGGTCTCGACGCGATATCGCCAGGAAAGTTTAGGGAAATATCAGGGATTTAGGAGCACCACAACACATTACTGGACAACAAAAAAAATCGGATAAAATATGCAAAAAATCAGATTTTTAAAAATTTCGAAGAGTTTATTAAAAGTGGCGAAATTAAGGATTGTTGAGAAGCCTCCGAACTGATTGCTCCACTGATAAAGTTATTCGCGGGCAGTCGCCACTTCGATCCGATTGGAGGAAGGTTTTGAGCTGAAAATTGCGATAATTTGGCGCGAAATTACGAAATTTGAAAAAAAAACAAAAATATTCACCTCTGAACAATAACCTGACACGATTTCTGTATCTTTCTCAAAGTTTTCCGCCGTCGGAGCCTCCGAACTCATACATAGAAGACTTCTGGAAATGTTATCGAGCTCATTCGACTTCTCATCAAACTGCTCCATTTTTCGTTGCACTGCCGAGTCCATTTTTACCTGAAAATTTCATAATTTTTATTCATTTTCCCTCTAAAATACCATCAATTTCTCATTGAATCCGTCAATTTGCGAAACTTTCAGCCCCATTTTTCCAGCTCTTTGCACTGCTTGCTCCGCCTGCCTCAGCTCTTTGACATCGTCGTCGATCTTCTGAATTTCCTGTGCCAATCGAATAAAACCGTCGAGCATCTTAAAAATGTTGCAGAAAACATTAAATTTGAAAAAAAAATACAACTGAGTGCGAAGGGGCGCGCTTACCCACAAGAAATAGAAAAAACATCGAAATTTATTAAAAAACCGAAGAAAAGTTATACTATTGGTGATATATTATGGTCCAGGCGATAAAACGTTGGGGATTCTGGTCTATGGAAATTTTTCGATCTGAAAATGATGTTTGGAATATGGAAATTGATGAAGAAACTCTACGCTTTCGGCGATTTCTTGATGTGGAATGTTTCGGAATCTTTCTGGATAGCATTCGTTGGCAGCGATAATGAACTTGCGGAGATGATCATCGGATCTGGAAATAAAAATAAAAAATAACATAATAGTTAAAATTCCCAATACACTTCTGGGACAACCATCATTGGGGCATTGCCTAGTCCTTCATCGACGTGGCTCATTAGATGGCGGTCGGCGCCTTGAGAAGTGCTGAATTTCCTCTGGCACAGGGTACATTTGAAGCGGTAGCTGGAAGAGAAATAGTTTTTTTTTCACCAATGATTTAGGGATTTACATAGAAACATGTGACTCTAGGATATGATTAACATATTCGCTGAAATGAGTGTAATAGGTCACATCTAGGCATCTCTGGCACATTTCAATATCTGAGTACTTGGGACGTTTTGCAGCGCTTCCCATGCTGGTTACCGATGTGTTGGCGGTGGGCGCTGGAAAATCGGATTGAATTTTAGGAGGAATTTCAGACTTGTACTCTCACGAGTATGAAAGGAATCCGAGCCAGAAGAGATGACACTAGTGAAGGATGAAGTACTGAACATTCGCTGTGGAGTGGTCAAAGAGACTTGTTCGTTAACAATAGGAGTGTCGGGCGCTGGAACAAGTTTCACTGGCTCTTCTTCTGAATCACTCTTCTCCAAAGCAGTGTGAACATCTTCAACAGGCTCTGCCTTCACTTCTAGCTCTGGTGTGATATTTAGATTCAGCGGATTCTCTTCTTCCTCCACTGGTTCTGGTTCCGGCTCCTCAGCCTTCACAATCGCAATCGGCTCAACGTGTGGAATACGCATGCGGGTTTCGATGAACTGAAAATTATTCAATGTTTCGGGGGAAAAATAACTAACTCACCACAACATCGTCATCCTCTTGAACCTCCATAGTAACCAATGGGCTTGTTGGTCTCGCCAGGACAGTTACAGCTACATTATCCACAACAGCTGGCACTGAATTCGATTGAATCACTTCGCTGATCTCTAACTGCGGCATCTCTGGAGTCGCTTGGCACTCAGCATCATTTCGATAGAGATCGTCAGTCTGACCGCCCGTATCCTTTTTACCGACCATGAAATCAGTCTGGCAAGGGATATTGTGAACCGGTGGACATGCATCAACCATCTTGGTTGCCATTTCTGGGCCAACCTGACATCCAACACTGTTATCTTCCAGAAGCAATCGACGGATTTTGCGATCTGCTTCGAGCAACTCAGCAAACGAGTGATGAACAAGGATTGTGGGGCGGGTTTCAAAATGCACTTGTAGCTGCAAGCGCTCGTACTCGCGCGGTTCCAAGATGAAAATGAAGGCGAGATTCTGGAAAAATTACCTTGCTTGATTTCTCTCAAAAAAAATCATACACAGTCGTCATTTGGGCACTTGGATAAGGTTCTCTCCATTAGAAATGCTCTGAAGTTGTAGTTCCTCTGAAATTTCGAATTTTTTCTCGATTTTTTATCTCAAGTTTTACCAAAGTCTCTTTCAATCTTGCGTTCGCCAGACGACAGTCATTGGTCGTTCCATGTGTAACACTTGCAAATAATGCCTCACTCATTTCAGAAAAATCCGAAAAATGTCCGGAAATCGCGATTTTTGTCAATTAATCGGGAAAAATTGAATCGAAAAATTAAAGGCGCATGGCTTTTTTGCGTCGGATGACTCCTGTCTGGAAAACCGTAACCCACACACCTGCGCATCTAACCTGATTTCGGGAGAAAACGTGTTCAGTCTCCCAAATTTGTTCCGCCCGTCTCAAATTGGGTTTTTTTTGCTGCTGAAAATTTTCTTCTGAAAAAGGAAGTAATTTTTGTTCGGCATTTCGTTGAAAACCATTCCAATTCAATAAAAGAACATTGAAAATCCGCCTATTTCGACACAATTTTGATCCGAAACTATTGCTCATCGCGTTTTTTCTGACCCCTAAAAACAATTTTTAGCTGAAAACAATTATTCTAGGTAAACATGGCATCTGGAAGTGGCCGCGGAAGAGGCCGTGGATCAGGATCCAACAACAGTGGCGGAAGAACTCAGGAATACTTCGGTACAATTCAACCGGATCTTTTCGTTCGTCAACCAGGAGAACCGAAAATCGGGCATTCCGGACGTCCGCAGAAATGCTTCGCAAACTTCATTCCGATCGAAATGGAAAAGGCCGACTACAGCATCTACCAATTCCACGTTGAATTCGACCCAACTGTTGATAACAAACACATGAGAGAGACGATGCTTCTTCATCCGAATGTTGTCGAGGAGATTGGTAGCTATCATGTTTTCGACGGAATGATTCTCTATCTGACCCAAGAGTGGCAGCAAAACGTTAGTTTAAGATTGATAATCATAAAGGCTATCGTGATTTATTTCAGCAAGAAATCGAGGTTCCACATCCCAACACTGGAGACCTGATTCGCGTCATTTTCAAGCAAACCAATCGTTTTTTGCTAGACAATGCCCAAACCATCAACATCTTCAATACCATTGTCCGTCGTTGTTTCGATGAGATGGGGTTGACCCAACTTGGACGTCACTACTTCAACTCGAGGGATGCGAGAAACGTGCGCGAGTACAACATGAGCATTCTGCCAGGATTCGAGACTGCTATTCGCATGTACGAGGATCAGTTGATGCTCTGCGTTGAGAACCGTTTCAAAATGGTCCGCAGAGACTCGATGCTCGATTTGCTCCAGAGGGAAATGCAAGCCGGCAACACCAACAATCAGCGTGTACTCGAGAAAATGAATGAGATGTATGGTGGTACCACTATCATCACCTTATACAACAACAAGCTCCATCGTTTCACGAGACTGGATCCGTCCATCACTCCTTTGAGTGAATTCCAAAAAGACGGGCAATCAATCACTCTCAAGGATTACTTCAAACAACAGTACAACAAGGATATCCGCAACGATAATCAGCCAATCATTGTTAGTTATATGTCGTGTATTTTTATTTATTCATTTTTCTTCTTTTAGATCTGCGAAGGAAAGCCAAAGCAACCCGGAGAGCCACCACAGGTCAACTACATCGTGCCAGAGCTCTGCTACCCAACTGGCTTGACTGACGAGATGAGAAAGGATTTCCGAATGATGAAGGAGATCGCTTCGCATACTCGTTTGTCTCCACAACAGCGCTTGGATGAGACTAGAAAGCTTGTAAGAGAGTTCCACAACAACGTCAAAGTGCGAGAGTGCCTTACCTATTGGGGTATTCGTCTTGCTGATGATCTTGCAAATGTGAGCGCCAGAGTCCTCAAACCCGAGGCGTTGCACGTGGAGGGTACCAAAAAGTACGAAGGAAGAAACGCCGAGTGGGCTCGTGGTGTCAAGGATAGTGGCATCTACCGTGGTTCTGACATGACGAATTGGATTGTTGTTGGTCCAAACACCGGAAGCGCAGGAATTCTCACTCAAAGATTTATTGCCGAAGCGGGTCGACTTGGAAATTCTCTTCGAGTGCAAATTGGAGATCCCTTGTGTGTTCCACTCAACGGAGTTTCTCCCAATGACTACTTGGAAGGTGTTAAAAACGCTATCAAGCAAGTTGCTGGTGAGCAAGTTCACATGCTCGTCGTCATGTTGGCCGATGACAACAAGACGAGATACGACAGTCTCAAGAAGTATCTCTGTGTTGAGTGCCCGATCCCCAATCAGTGTATCAATCTTCGTACTCTTGCTGGCAAGTCGTCAGATGGAGGAGAGAACAAAAACTTTGGTTCCATTGTTCTGAAAATTGTCTTGCAAATGGTGTGCAAAACTGGTGGAGCTCTCTGGAGAGTCAACATTCCGGTCAGTTGAAGCAACTAGTTTTGTTTTCAAAGTTTTTTCTGATTCAGATGCAAGACACAATGATCGTTGGATATGATCTTTATCATGATTCCACATTGAAAGGAAAGACAGTCGGTGCTTGTGTCTCAACGACATCTTCAGACTTCACAAAGTTCTATTCTCAAACCAGACCTCACGAGAATCCAACACAACTGGGTAACAATCTCACCCATTTCGTTCGAAGTAAGATACCTTTCTGATGACTCTTCTAAGCAAAACGATTTCAGAGGCACTGAAGAAGTACTACGACGGAAACAGCAATACACTTCCTTCCAAGTTGGTCCTCTACAGAGATGGTGCTGGAGATGGTCAAATTCCATACATCAAGAACACTGAGGTAAAACTTGTTCGTGAGGCGTGTGATCAGGTTACACTTCGAGCTGCCCAAATGAGCAACAAGGAGCATAAGCCTATCAAGTTGGCATTCATCATTGTCACCAAGCGTGTGAACATGAGAATCCTGAAGTGAGTTCAGCATTTTTGAAATAACTATTCATATTTGTTATTCAGACAAGGGGCCTCTGGAAATCAAGCAGTCAACCCAGATCCAGGAACTGTTGTCGACACGACCGTTACTCGTCCGGAAAGAATGGACTTCTACTTGGTCCCACAGTTTGTTAACCAAGGAACTGTCACTCCAGTTTCCTACAACATCATTTACGACGACACAGGACTTGGCCCAGATAAGCACCAACAGGTATATTGCATTAAGATTACGTCCAAATAGCTCAACTTTCTAGCTCGCCTTCAAATTGTGTCATCTGTATTACAATTGGCAAGGAACAGTTCGCGTCCCAGCTCCATGTCAATATGCACATAAGCTCGCTTTCCTCACCGCTCAGTCGCTTCATGGAGACTCCGATGAGCAGCTCCGCGACAAGCTCTTCTTCTTGTAAGAATATCCGTGCAACTTGTATTCCCCAACCGTTTTATTCATCTTAAGCATGTTCTATTGTAATAACTTTTCGAAGTTACAAATTCCGGATTTTTAAATCCAATTATATACATATATATGCGTATTTAAAAATTTATTTAGATCAAATTGTATACAACAATTGTATCAATAAATCTAGTTCCCAGTTTCAGTTTTCAATGTTTTTACAGAACTATTATACAGATTCTTCAGGAACCTTCCAATTTTTGAACTTTCTTTCTGACAATCTCGGTGGTCTTGTTCTTCTTGATTCCTAAAGCGCAAAATTGTATTTTTTGTAGTTTTTAAGTAACGCACCACGCTATTGGTTCTCTTCGGCTCGTTAAACAGCTCAATCGAATCGTCTCTGAGTTTATCTAGTATTTGCCTTGTCTGTTCATCACTATACATCTTCGAGCTCTTTCGATACTTTCCATCTTCTGTAGGCATGAGGAGTATCACCTAGAGAAGGATCTGAATTAACATTACGAAAGTTTAACATGAAAAGGATTTACCTGAGGCGGTGGTTTCTCATCCATCGAATGGATCCAATCACGAGCTTTGAAGATTAGACATCGAATTCCATATGCGGAGTATCGAATGATGAGAAGAACGAGAAGAATTGAGAGGATCACAAGAGCAACTTTGATATAAGAGGAGAGAGAAATCGCTTCAGTTACTATGGAATCGACTTCAGCTGGAAAAAGAAAATGGTCTACGGTATGGAAAAGAGGACTAACTCGTAATATTAAATGATAATCTGGAGAACTCTTCCTCAAATTTATCACCAAGATCGCCAGCCTTGTCAGTGACTGACTTGAATAGACGGGTTCCCAAATTATTCAGCATTTTTAAGCTTTTCGAGGAGATCCAAAGGCTTTATAAAACAATGCCAAGGTTTCAAAAATCTGTATTATTCAGAATAAGAATCCAGAATTCAGAAATCAACAGGCGAACACAACAAATCGGCAAAAATGACCTCGAGAAGTGAGTCAGCAGACTTGTTTTCGAATTGTAGAGGGAAAAGTGGGCGGAGCCTAAACACACGAGGAGGACGGCACCGATCTAATTTGAAAAGTGGAGAGAGAGAAGAGACGCAGAGAAATCGAATGGTGATTTTCGAATCGACGAATTCATCCCTTCTTCTTCGTCTTTTTCGGCATGTTTACAGAGCTTTTTCGCAAACACTTACTCGCTTTTTTTGGTGGTTTTGTTGCTTTGGAAGTGTGAAGAAAGAGGGAAGAACGTGATTTTGGAACAATAGGAAGAATCGGAGGACATCCGGACGTGCAGACGACAGACAGAAGATTTTTTGGATTTTTGGGAAAAAACCGTTTTCATTTTTTTATTTTTTCCCTTTTTTTTCTAGGTTTCAAGACTGCAATCCACAAAAGACGGCATGCCGCGGCACATCTGAAAATTCGAAAGTCTAGATTTTTTTTGTTCAGCGGTGCGCGATTGCTAGAAGTTTTTTTTGAATTTTTGAAATTTTTGTGTGAATTTCAGAAAAAATTGAAAAAAATTTCTGCATTTTTTTTTCAAAAAAAATCATTCTTATAATAAATAAATGAAGTTGCGTCTCTTTGTTTCTCTATCTTTCTGTGGATTTGTCCGCAACTTTTGAAAAGCTGGAAAATAAAATACAATTCACGTGACCTTTAAAAAAGAGTGAGTCGCGAAGCGACGAACAGTAAAAGAAAAAGGTTATTTCCAGCTGTTTGTAGCGCCGGAGGCGCGGCAAACAGGCTGGTTTTTTTAAAGGAAATTTCATTTTTCCGTATAGTAAAAAACGCGGTTTTCTGAATGTTTTGAGCTATTATTCGTTAGAAAAATTGGTTTTTAAAAATTTGAAGTTTCCGAAAAAATCCTTAAAAATAGAAATGTTTGATTTTTCGAGAATTCCCAAATTAGCTATTTTGCGCTGGAAACATGTAATTCAGACAGGGAATTAAAAAAAAAAGACAAAAATCGAGCAATCTCGCTCCTTTGAACAAAAAATTTGCCGTTTGAATGTTTCAATTTTTGAGTTTCTTATGAATTTTCTAAATAAATTTATTTCGAAAGGGGCAATTATTATGGCACAGGAATACAAAAAATATAAAAGAGAGTTCACAAAATTGGCGAAAAATGGAAATGGCTGGCCTAGAAAAATCTGAAAAATTACATTTAAAAAGTCAAAATTACATGAAAACTTTCGGGAGGATTCATGAAAATCAGGTTTTCAAAAATAGAAGAAACATCGGATGGCCTAATTAGAGGGTTTTCTAGGCCACCAAGAACAAAAAAGGAGGAAATTTATTCTTGTTCCAATTCGATGAGAACACCTCCACAATCCTTTGGATGCAAGAACATGACTGGTTTTCCGTGAGCTCCGATCTTTGGTTTCTCTCCCAAAGTACGAATTCCTTTGTCTTTGACAGCAGAAACAGCCTCATTTATATCACGAACTTCAATGCAAATGTGATGCATTCCACCGTCTTTATTCTTGTTTAGAAATGCTTGAATCGGAGATTTCTCGCCGAATGGATGCAACAATTCGATTTTTGAGTTTGGTAGTTCGACGAACACAGTGTACACGCCGTGCTCTTTTTGGGGCTGAAAAGAGAATTTGGGTTTTTGGGTGGTTTTTAAACTTTTTTTGTAAATTTTAGATTATTAGAGTGCTTTGATGGTTTTGAGAATCTGGAGTATTTGGAAGGTTTCAAAACTTTTTTTTCTGAATTTCCAGTTTTTGAGATTTCCTGGTTTTTCTCTCAAATGCAAAATTTGAAGGATTTTTGGATTTGAATTTTGTATTTGAAATTTTCAATTTTTCAAAAAAAAGTTCAAATATTTTTAGGAATTCTTACGAGAATTTGAGATTCAAAAACCTCAATTTTTGAATTTTTCAGATTTTCGAACACTTTCAGATCTTTGTGTACACGAAATTTCGAACGAAAAATTAGATGTATGCTATTTTTAAGTTTTATGAACTTATGGATGTCAGATTTCAGACTGATGTGTCGATTTAACAGTACTTTTTGGAGTTTCAGATTTTATGAAAATTGAGAAAAAATTCGTTTATGAATTTCAGATTTGAAGTTTTCAGGCACTTTTGACATTTTTTTAAACCGATTTTTCCGATATTTTTGGTTCAAAATGACCTTTTTTCTAGTTTTCAGACCATGACCTTTTAAACCAAAATTTTCCTTAATTTTTGATTTTCCAAAAAAACTGGTTCTTTCAAACTGAATTCGTCAGTCAAACAAAACCGTAAATTTTTTGTTGATTGGGTCTTTTTTTCGAAAAAAAAAGAAGTGAGGTCACATTAATCCTATCAAATTGCCTAAATTTGACAATTTTTGGTATTTTGGGTGGAAAAAAAATTAGGGAAAAATTCCAAAAAAGTGGGTTGTCTGAAAATTTCCAAAAATTAGAGAAAGCCTAGAATTTTCAGAAATTCCAAAACTCGAATTTCCATGAAAATTTGAAAAAGAATCTCTATAAAAATGACATCATTGGTGTCAAAAATTAAAGAATCAAAAACAACAAAAGCAATTTTTAAGCTTCCTTCCGATCACAGATTTGTTGATTGATCGGAAATAATGATTTTGTTGATCCGGATTTTTTTTTCGAAAAAATCTATTTTTTAGGGATCCCAATTTCTTACCACAGCTTCGGAAACCTTGGCACCAAGATTCTTGTAGAAATCCGAGGATTTTTTCAAATCCGGAGTGGCAATTGCCACGTGGTTCAGTTTTCCGAGTAGACCGGCTAATGGGTGGGAAGCCATCGTCTGGAAATGTCTAAAGTTTTGCGGGAATTCAAAAAATAACTAACTCTAGTAGAAATCGCAACTGAGTTGGTGAGTTTGACGAGCGAGCGAAGAGATGCCATGGCTGGAACAATTTTTTTTAATGCAAAAAATTGGAATTTGGGCTGTTTTTGACAGAAAAATAGGTGGAAAACATGAGAAAAATGAAAAAAATAGATAAGAATTTTGTGTGTATGTTGTCTCAAAATTGTTCATTGAACCCGTCTTTCTCTCGCTGTTGTGTAAACTTTTTTTCGTTTTGCACGCACTCGATTTTCTGACAACGACACTCCGACATCCCGCTAGTGCGCCTTGTTTAGCAAGGCGGAATTTTTCGGGCAATTATATTTTTTGGCCAATTTTTCTTATTTTTAAATAATTTCAGTAGTTTTAAAGTGATTTTTCTGCAAAAATTGAATAGAAGAGTGAGAAAAAGCGATATCTAATTGCTAAAAAACTTGCTTAAGCCGAAAAGTCATGGAAAATCGCTGCAGATAGAAATCCATAATTTTGAAAAACATATTTTCCAGCCAAATTCAAACGAATTTTTTAGAAATAGGCATTTTTTATAAGTTAAAAGCCCAAAATTCAAGTATGCATGCCTAGAAACTGTTACAAAGCTACTCAAAATTTTAAAATCGACTATAAATCTAAAAAGATTTCTTGTCAAAATTTAGACATTTTTGACGAAGAGTCTGATTTATTTATAGACTTTTATGACTAAAATTCAAGTATAATGCACGAAAATTTGTTGGAAAATAGCTGAAAAGCTCAATTTGTAATTTTTCCTGATTTTTTCAAAATAAAAATTAAAATTAGCTGATTTTCTCGTTGTTGCTTGTTCTCTACAACCCTCCTCATAATCTAAATTTTCCACATTTTTCAGCCAGCATGGGAACTAAACTTTCCGTCTCTTTGGAAGGCGCCGCCAACCCGGAAACCGCGCCACGCGTCGACCGTCCACCAACCTTCGATCCACAGTACGGATTTGAGCGACCGAGAAAAGTGAGAGAAAAAATTTTCAAAGCAAAATATACTTTTTCATTTTCCAGGTTCGCGAAATGAAGGCCACTTGGGAAGAGATGGAACAGTGGAAGCTGAAGCCAGCTCAACGCGACTATTGTGCTCACCATTTGATTTCGCTCATGAAGTGTCAGGTGGGGAAATGGAGCAAAAAATCTCGGAAAGCTATTTTTGCTTTTCAAGATCTTAAACTTTTAATTTTACAGAAATTCTGATTTTCAGAGTATTTTTGGCCTGAAATTCCTCTTTTCCATCTAAAAATCGACAATTCCCATCAAATAATTCCGATTTTCCACCGAAAAATCCCAATTTTTCACCCAAAAATCTCTAATTTTCTACCAAAGAATCCCAACCGAAAATCGCCAATTTTCAAACCCTCAACCTTCTAAAATCCGCAGTTTTCAGACCCAAAACGCTCCATTCGCCGGACATGCTTGTGACGGAGAACGCGGTGCGTGGGATAAGTGTGAATACGACGATCATATCATGAGAATCAAGGAATTCGAACGAGAGAGACGACTTTTGCAGAGACAAGCACGCAAGGAGGCCACTGCATAGATTTTTAAAAGGAGCTTTTTATAGAATTTAGCTTGATTTTTTGTGTGAATACTATGTTTCTCTCCTTTTTATTGGTTCGAAGATATAAATGTTTTTCCTTCTTTTTTTAATTTTTCGGATGTTTTTTGTGTCCCTGTCTCATTGAATTGTACCTTTAAAAAAAATTTTTCTGAACATTTCAGAAAATAAAAAGAAAAACAATTCAGAAGAATGTCGGCAGAAATCGAAAAAATCGTACAGGAGACGTTGGTTGGGAAGCCGGAGGATGATCAACAGGTAAGTATTTTTTTAATTTTAGCGCAAAATAAAAAAAAAAGCTAAAGCTATTTGAGCTTCTCATGAGAGCCCTAAAATTGATATGAATTTGCAGACCATCGAAAAATGTCTGCGTCTCGTCGGCTCGAATCGAACCCCAAAAGAACAAGAACTGGGATTCGGTCTTCTAGCTCGAATGGTGATCAAAGCATCTCCTCAAACCCTCCGTGCCACTCAATCTCGTCTCGCCAATCGATTCGCTCAAATCTCCGATCATTTTCAACTGTGTGGAGCGCTTTTCGTTCGTGAAGTGCTCGTTCGAAATCCGCAAGCTGGAGAGCTTCATGCTCCGACGGTTTTTAAAATTATTCTAAAGACACTGGATGCTGGAGCAGTTTCTGGTGATTCAACGATTCGTGGACTGGCAGCTGAACTGTTTGGATTGAGAGTTTCTAGTGGAAATTTGCAACTTTTGATGAATACGTTGGAAGTGTTATTGAGTGATAAGAAGATTAAAAATGTCACAAGTGGTGAGGATTTTTTAAGTTTCCGACCAAAATAAACATTGACTGAAAACGCAAAAATAAGGAAAAAAAACATGTTTAGGTTACTGTAGATGGGACCTTCGGCCACCGCCACGGCTCTTATAAAAATTAAAATTATGAATTCCTTGCAGACGTTCTTCAACTCGCAACCCTTGGTGTCTCCTCCCATCGCAATTCGCTGACTTGTCTGCTCTTTGAAGTCCTTGCCGTTGCCCTTGGATACGCTACGAAACCTGATGTCACTGTTGATAGGAAGGATATCATTCGAATCGTGGAATTAGGAATCCGAAATTCCAATATTCGAACCGTCGCTTTTGATTGTCTTCGCTCGTTGTGTGTCAATGCAAAGTATTCATTGTTGCCGATGGTAATTTTTGAAAATCTACTTTTTTTAGTTTTTGAAATTCTGGAATCCGAGAACTATAGAAGTTTTTTAGTAAGTTGAATTTCAAAGATTACCGTATGCCGAAGGTTTGAACTTTCTTGAGTTTTCGGACTCACTACAGTCAATTATAAAATTAAAGTTCTATTCTGGTTTAGTCCACTCTGAAATTTTCGGACAAATTGAAACATTCGGAACTACAGTAGTACTGTTTAAGGCTCCAAAGTTGTCTATTTTCAATGAAAAGAGAGATTTCTAAGAATTCCGATTTTCCAGATCAGCCGAATCGTCTCCACTCTAATCTCGGAACTCGAAACGCCCGACGTGCCGCTCATGAAGACGTTGGCATTCATTTCAAAGATCTACGGACCAGTCACCTCCACTGTCCACAAGCACTTCTATGTCATTTTCACTTCTCTCAAACGTCCGATGCACGAATTGGATTACGGTAGCCACGTGGCTGACCTACTTTCCAGTATCATTGAATCAGCGCCAGGACTTATTAAGCCAGAGGTCTTTGTGACAGTTCAGAAGGCCGTTTGTGAGGTGAGGGTTTTCTAGACCACTAAAGTTTATCTCAATTATATCGATATCCATAATAGATATCAAAGTTTTATCAACCGATAACATGTAGGTGATAATGTGATAAACATTTTATCAGTAGACAAAATGTCGATATCTCTTATAGGAGCTGAAATATTTCAGATCAAAGAAAAATCTTAAAATCCCATATTTCCAGTCCTCAATGATGCACCCTGACGAATCAATGTATCTTCAAATGCTCGCCGCCTTCCTCTGTCTCAACAACGAATTCGTCGCATCTCCTCTCCATGTGGCTCGTGCAGTCTCCGCCCGTACCCGTGCCACGTGTCCGATTGCTCATCGCCTGAGAGCTCTATGCGATGTGGCGTCGAGGCCACGGACCAGCGATTTGGCGAATGTGAAGCAGGTGAAGAAGACGTTGAATTTGAAGGAGGAGCAAACAATAAGCCACGTGGCAGAAGAAGAGAAAGCAGAAGAGATGGAGACTCCAGAAGGGCCAGAACAACAACCAGAAGAAGAAGAAGAAGACGTCGCTGTTGTGGAAATTCCAGAAGTTGTGGTTCCAGAAAATTCTAGAAAAAAGAAGAACAGTGAGAGCAATGCTGCTCCGGTGGTGGTGAAAAAGAAGAAGAAGGCGTCGACGAGAGAAGTGAAAACGGACCTTTTGGAAGGAGAAGCATCTGTGGAAGATATTCTGAATCTGTTTGATATGTCTTGAATTCATCGTTTTTTTTTTGTTAATTAATTGTTACTTTTTTTGTTGTCTGTTATGTTTGGTTTTTTTGAGCCTCGAAAATAAAATAAAAATTATTTGGGGAAATCTAGCTGACATTTCTATTATAAAATTCAAATACCGTATTTTCAGGGTGGGATTCAATTAGAGAGTGAGCTTCCAACGATTCGTTTACAAAAAAAAATATTATTCAAAAATTCAGAAATTGGACGATTCGGAAGTTAAGAATTCTGAAGTTCGAAATTCTCATTCTGCAATTCTAAATTCCAAAATTCCGAATTTATGAAATTCTGATATTCCAGGATTTCAAAATTCAGGAAAAAAATTCTGAAAATCTGAAATTCCGAAACTTGGAAATTAGAAAATTCAGAAATTGAGAAATTTTAAAGTTCTAAAATCAGAGTTTCAAAAATCTTGAATTTTGAATTACCACATTCTCTTCTAATAGAAATTCTCTTAAAATTTTGGATTATTTTTTCCCGATTACTAAGTTTTCGTTACGAAAATCATTGGCCACGCCCACTTCTCATCCTCCGCAGCACCGATTTTTTTTTTGTACCATTATCCAATAATCTGATTTTCTTTTCTCAGAATATTATCGTAAGAGATTTATGTACAGTTCCAAACGAGCACCAGCTGCGGATTGGACCGCCCGCCATGATATTGTGACCCTCCCTCTCACTGGTAGGGACGATCGATAGGGGAGGTCTTGTTTCGCAGATGCCCCTCTTTGCAGCTGTGTTCAGTGTAGCACCTCTTTACTCCTCCTTTTCCCCTCATTCATTTGTGTATTCGACCAGGCTAATGGTATCTCGTCTTGAGTGTTCTATTTGTTTCTATGATTTTGGTGAGTAATTATTTTATTCTGTATCATTTCTATTTCACTGTAATTTCAGATGACGTCGATCATTTGCCAAAAGTACTAGAAGCATGCGGACACACATTCTGCTATTCGTGTCTTGAGAGCTGGTTGGACAGTGATGAATCATGTCCAATGTGTCGTGTGCCTGTAAATGAGAGAAAGACAATTCCAACAAATCTAGAGTTGTTGGCAGTTTTCAAACAAAAACAGACCAATCCAGAATGCAACTGTCATGAGTCTAGGTAAAAGATTATTCAGAGAAAGAGATAGAATCCTGTTTTCAGACTATATTACTGTCCAACATGTCTGGCTCAAAACTACGTGGATTGGGATGAGCGTCGGGAAAGTGGAGAGCAGACATTCTGTTTCGGATGTGCATGCGATCACTTTCACAATATGGAACACAAAATCAAGCATTTGGACTCGGAGCATTTGGATATCACAAGCCTCGAATTCGGAAACAACAAAGAAACGAAAGAAGGGGAAAGAAGCAGTAGTGTATGTAGAAAGGTTACGATTGGAATATCTGCAGTGATTGTTCTGGTACTTTCGATAGCTCTAACCATTTCAATGTGCTTCCTTTTCGATGTGATTCGACTCTAAATCATATTTTATCAGTTAACACGGGTCCATCTCCCAGTTATAGGAACCTTTTATTACCGTTCCATTTTTCTTGTGCCTTCACCCCTCCACAGAGATGTCCGGATTCCATGATTTTTTATTCCGGATTCCAGATTCCATGAAAAACATTTTCATCCGGATTCTGCATTCCGGATTCCGAGAAAAATTTTCTATCCCGATTTTAACTATTTGTCTGAACTTCTGCGACTAAAACTGCAAGAATATAGCATGATATGTGTCTTTAGAACTTTTCTGCCCATCTGAAAAACGTGAAATTTTTTTCATTCCGGATTCCGGATTCCGTTTCTCCAAAAAGTCGTTCCGGACATCTCTGCCCCTCACCTTTCATTTCTTCATTGTCAAACAGTTATTGTCTGTCCAACCTAATTATTTATATCATGTAATTCGTATTTTTCGATCGATTCTAAAAAGATTTGACGTCAATAAACCTCTCAACTACATTTCTAGTTTTGTACTCTATTTCTGATGTACGCTCAGGGCCATACTCCAACTGTTGTACACGCTTCGCCATATGGAGCTCCGGTCTACGGTCAGCCTGCTTATGCTCAACCCTGTGTTCAACAACCAGGAGGAACTGTCGTAGTTCAAAACGGAGGAGGAAATCGTGCAGAGTTTGTTTTTATACGAGTTACCTTGATATCACCATATTTTTCAGCGATTGCTGTGCGGGTGCATGCTGTATGGCTATTCTCTGTTGCTGCTTGTGTTGAATAAGATTAACTCTTTCTCTGTTCTCTACACAATTTAATAAAAGCTTTGAGCATATTCTTATGAAATGAAAAATACATTGAAAAAAAAATTGAAAACAGATTGTCGAGTAACAGAAAGAACCATGTACAGAATAGTAGTTGAAAGTGTATTAAACGGGAGACATCAGACGATTTGGACTCATCGGAACTTCTTTTTTCTGATCTACGAGTTTCTCTTGGTTCTTTTCCATGATATGCAACACTTCAATCGCTCCATTTACCGAGTCGATGTCCATTTTTCGTTGAGCGATTTTGATACGGAGCTGGAAATTATTTTCATCACAATTAGACATTTTTGAACATCATTGTTTCTAAATCAGTTTCTCACTATAGGAGAAACTATTTCAAAATCTTGATTGACAATTAATTTGCCCTATAGATATTTTTCTCACTCACCAATCGGATTGTTTCGAGTTTTGCAGCGAATTCCTTCTCTGCTTTTGCTTGATTTTTGATGTCCTTTACCGAAGCTATTGCCATTTTTCTCTGAATAAAAAATTGGGAAATCAACCCACTTTGAGTTTTACTTACGCATTCTGGAAGTGTGACGACGGAGGGAATTTTGAAGATTTCAGTAACACAGTATCTCTGAAAAAGTAAATGAAATGGTATTTTCGAATTATTGAAAACCTGGTACCTGAGGATTTGGGAGCCGTTGCTCGTTTTAATCTACGATGAGGCACATAATATTTCAGATTTTTGTTTTGCTCAGCTTGTTTTCGTAACTAAATTTGGGTTTTCGACATAAAGTAGACACTGGAGATGCGGTCAGTTTCACCAAAAAACCTTAATTCGGTTCAGAAAATCCCACCTAATTCACAAAAATTAATTTCGCTTCTTTCATAAATCTCCACTGCGAGATTTTCAGGTGCCAGTTTTACTTTCAATTCGACAATAGTTTCATTCAGAAGCATACCTTCATTAGCTTGAACACTTTTTCGCTCGTTTTGTGCACGAATGGGAACGAAAGGAGACCGAGACGACTTTTTTCGTTTAGCTGAAACGGAGTTCATTGAAAAGTGAGAAAGAGAACATAACGACCCACATTTTTCAAGGATCCTTTAAACTCATCACGACATACTTCCTCCCACGAGTTAACGTATGCATTGAAAACTGAAAATTTCGCTCAAGAAAATGACGAAAGAAATGAAGACACAAACCGCAATCACTGAACGAATAAGCTGAGAATCCAAACCATGCGATTTGATTTTCGTTCGAGATTCCTGAGAGTTCGCTCTCCATTTAGACTCTGGAATAAAGAATAATCAGGTCACTTTTGCTTGTAAAATCGCTAAATACTTAGAAACGCGAATTTAAAAAACAACGATTGCCGCGCAAGAAGAGTACGCAAACATCTCCAATAGTACATGCACAAAGAGGGGATTCCATATAAATAGGGAAACAGAAAACAGAAAAAATTGAGCCAACAGAAAAATCATGAAAAGGGTACTTATACAGTGAACAAATTTCAGGGAAAAGGTTATTCATGACATTAAAAATGTGTTTTTGAGTCTATTTGTGCATCAACACACAGAAAAAAAACATTTTATGGTCCAATAAAAGAATGAAAAGCAATTCGGGAGGATCCCATGAACAAGTCGGATCCTTCCAAACGGGTCGGGTATAACATAGGTTTTCGACGGGAATTGTCGAATTAAAAAAAAACTGACACCTGAGAACTTGGAGCAAAATTTTAAATTTTCGAACTTTCGCCTCGTTCGAGCCACTTCCGCAATTAATTGTAAGTTTGATGTTTTTGATGAAAAACAGATTTTAGAGATGCGAGCGGTCATAATCAAGAAATCTACATGTTGTTCAGAAAATCTCATAAAATTCATAGTGTATTTTTTAAAACACTATCGGATTTCGGGGCGGAGCCTCGTAAATCGACAGAATCGCAGCCCGCGAACTTTTCAAGTGTTGTTTTTTTTTGTTAAATTCGACAAAATATGCAAAATCTCTCCGAAGATAATGTGATAAAAACGTTGTTTCGGTCAAAAAAAAGTCTCCACAAAGCTGGATATATCGAAAACAAATTTGAATTCGCGCGAGAGACTACTGTAGTGAAACCTGCGTGTCAAACACCTGAATTTTGAGAAGCGTTGCTCTGAACCTATTTCTGACCGTATTCTGCCGTTTTTTCATCGAAATTTGTTTCTCCGACTGAATTTTTCATCGGATAAAACTGAAATATATAACGAAATTTCAATTTTCAGATGGGGTTCTCGACGGTGGATAAGCTTATCCGTCCATTTCTACAGCTCCATGAGTGGGATAACGGAGCGGAACGAATTGTCCACACGACAACGATCCAAATTCTCCTCTGCTTCGGTTTCTTGGTCACTTCCAACATGATGTTCGGACAACCTATCACATGCCTTGTTCTCCCAGAAACACCGGATTCTTCCACGAATTACTTTCATGATTTCTGCTTCTATCAAGATAAACTTCGAATTTCTCCTATGCAACCGTTAGTTGACAATTCTCAAATCAATTTTAGTCTTAAAATGACAGATCACTGAAGCGAGAGCAGGATATGGGTACTATGCACTTGAACTTTATCACTAGAGAAGAAGTCGCTGTAACATATTATCAGGTTTGATGGTATTCTTTTCTTGTGAAAAACGTTTTTTTTTTTCAGTGGACACCGTTTATTATCTTCCTGCAAGTTGCAATGTGTCTCGCCCCGGCTTTGATGTGGAAATTTTTTGGACTTCACTACTTCTATGGGAATGATTTCGCTGCAATCATACGGTCGTTAGCTTCGAAGAAAAAAGATGATAAGATGGACTCGAATGATTCGGATTACAAAGTAGATGCCCGAGACACTTTACGTTGGCTGAAACTCAAGAAACGAGAACAATGGGGAATGCATACAACAATGCTTATATATGTTACTATGAAATGGATGACCTTCGCATCTTTGCTTCTTCAATTCTATATGATGGCCAATATTTATGCATCCGGCGAGCTGTTGTGGGGAGTTCATGTATGATTAAAACACTTACCGGCATCTGAAACTTAATATTTACAGATTTCCTATGAGCTACTGAATGGTGTTTACAAAAATCTCTACACCGGCGTATTCCCGCAAATTGTGGGATGCAAGACCCATCGAACTGTAAGAGTAAGATCATGAAAGACGATTTATCTCTGGTTTTTCAGCAAACGGGAGGAGTCGTAAATGAGTTCACCATGAGATGCATTCTTCCACAAAACTTTGTTAATTCCAAAGTTTTCCTCTTCCTCTATTGGTGGTACGTACTGGCTATGTTCGTCAGTATTTTCTCAGCAGTTCAATTCACTCTCATGCTCATTCTACCAAAATACCAACGCTACGCTACAAAATCTCTTCTTCCTACACTTGAGTTTTTCGTCGAGGATGCGGAAAGGAATAATCGCACAATTGTTCATGGACACAGCGATCCGCTTGACCACTTTGTTGATTACATGGGAAACGACGGATACCTTCTCCTTCAGTGTGCCAGCGTCCCCTTGAGTGTTGTGAAAATCCGCTTTTTCTTGAACTCACTTTACGAAGTAGTGTTGCCCCAGAGAGGAGCTGATCGGCAAGATCCAGTTTTTGCAAAGAAGAAAAACCGGTTGCTAACTGAAGACGATGATGATCAAAGTGATTACTTTCAAAAAAAGTAGGTTTTTTGATAGGAAGCTTTCAGATTTGTTCAAGGTAAAACACAAATCATCCAATTTTAGGGAACACTCAGCGAAAAACAAACAAATGCTAATGTCCGACGCTAACTCGTTCTCGAAGCCTTTGCTATCCCATTCATCGGTTTTTCAGACTCGTGTGATCAGTAGTTAATTTATATTTTCAGCCATCACGTAGTTCATCATCATCCCATCGGGACCGTTATTCTGCGGCGCCAGGAAAAGTGCACAAATCTGTAAATAACTAAATTTAATCATTTTCGCAAACTAACTCACCATCATGCCATATATTTAGCAGATCTCATGTTTTATGTTCTCATCATTCTTTACTATGTTTTTAGTATAGCTTTTATTGCAACATATGTTAGCTAGTCATTGAAAATAAATATGTTCAATTGCCGTATGACTAATAAGTGTTTTTCAAAGGTTTCTGTCTCAAAAATATTTCAGAGGAACGCCCTCGGCTCGTGCTATTCCGAAATTTCAGATTTGGCTCAAGACTTCAGGCGCGGTTCGTGGCTTTGAGCCAATCGTGAAATCGGAACTTGCACATTATCAATTTTTATTTGAACCGAACCGTTTCGAATCTTTCTAGAAACAATGACTAAAGATGCTGTTGTCTCATTCACAAACCCTCTCCGCCGCGTTCCAGGACTTCAAGGAGCCACTGAGAAGCTTCTTCATAATACGACGATCTCTATTCTGATTTTCCTATTCTTTCTTCTAGCTTCAAAACCCTTGTTTGGAACTCCTATAGTCTGCCAGCTTCCGAAAGACTGGCCTGAATCCTCGGTTCGGTATTTCGTAGACTTTTGTTATTATGGAAAACGAGATAAAGTCGGTTTCCATACGAGAAGTATCGGATCTCAAGGAATCATGAGTCACAACACAATGACTGGAACTTCTGACTTTTATATGGTATTTTTCAACTAATAAAAATCTGACATAATTTCAATATTATAGTGGGTGCCTCTCGTCCCTATACTCCATGGCATACTCACCCTGCTTCCAGTTTTATTCTGGAAACTCGTTGGATTGAATGGATCGGATATCATTGCGTTTATAGAATACTACTCCCCTGGAACTGACGAAAAGTCGAGAGAAGAAGGACGATTGGTTTATCCAGAAGAATGGCGTTTGTTGAAACAGGCTGCTCAATTTCAAGAATGGATCAAACTACGAAAGTTAGTTTTCGTATTAACTTTTCTTTTTCAAAAATCATCAATTATTATTCAGAGGTGCTTGGTACGGGCCGTCACAGACCATGTGCATCTATGTAGCGATGAAATGGTTCAGATTTTTTATTTTTCTTCTGCAATTTTGGATGGTCGCAAGTTTCTTCGGCAGTGGCAAGTTATCCTGGGGATTTGATGTAACTTTCTGGTTTTCTGCCAGTTTGATGATCACTTTTTCAGGATTTGGGAGCCATCATAGAAGGAACCATTAAGAATCCACTCAAAGGTCAATTTACATTGATTTCTGGATGTCGTGTTACGAGATGGGTACGGTATCATTCCATATAAGTATATAGACTCAGTCTAGGAACATTATGATTCCCATAATATAACGCTTTCAAAATAAGAATTTTTCAGAGTATGGGTATCGATCCGACTATCAACTTTCGAAAAGGAAGCAGTAATGTGAACAGCGTGCTCGCGAGATGCATGTTATCTGCCAATTATATGAATGCGAAAGCCTTTCTATTTCTATACTGGTGGTTTTTGTTCGTTTCGGTGATATCAGTAATCTCAGCATTGTACTATACCATCATCCTTCTGGTACCACGATATCGGAAGTACACAATTCAGACGATGATTAGAGTGAGTTTTGAAATTTAAGCACAATGTTCCTAATGTTAGATTTAAGAAAGAATACTATTTCATCGAAAAGCATGGAGGGCCACATCCTGATCTGAATCTCAACGGAACACCTCCACTTGATTATTTGATTCATAACCTTGGGTTCGTAGATAGACAGTTCAACAGACTGACAAGTTCTTAAACTTTCAGCAACGATGGTTTCTTGGTTTTCCAAATGATCTACGACGTTAGCCATTTCGGATGCTATCGTTTCGCGGAGCACATCTGGATGTATTCCATTGTGAATAATGGGGAAATTCCAATCCCGCAGTTGCAAAATGATGAAAAAGTTCGTGAGAAAGAAAAGAAAGACTCTCCGGTCCACGATACAGAAATGGATGGAGCAGGAGATCGTTACCGCGGTGGAAAGTGAGTGCTAGAATCCTTAATCCTCTGTAACGCTGGTTTTCCAGAGACCACCAAAAAAATAAAAAGTCATCGTCATCGCCGAATCTCTCAGTTGTTTCGGAAGAAGATGATTCCAATTCAAGAACCAAAGTCTCGTTGAGCGGAGAATCGGCAAGTTTGCTGTTTGATTTTCTAATTTTAATAATTAATTTTCCAGCAACCATCTCTAGTGATCACAGAATCCGATGAAGAACCGCTTCTTGACCCGTCTCTTTTAAATGTCTTGACCTCTTAGAACAGAACTTCGATTACGTGACACGTAATACGAGTTCACTTTGCCTACTGTAGCATCCAAATTCAATTTTAGCTCTTGTTGTGTTTTTTTGTTTCAAATAATAAATCTGTTTATTCATGTTATTTCAATCATTTTTATTCTGTTCATATTAATTAAGAGCTGCTGGCCCGTTTTGAGTTTTTAGCAGATAATAGCTCCCTCTCCATACTATGAATCCGATCTCGAAGATCCTCAATTGTCTTGGTATCAGTCTCGATTTTGTCTCGACACTTTTGCAGTTCCACGGCTTGATCTTTCAAAAACTCATTCTCCGCCTTCAATTGCTCATTGATGTCTGATTTCACAGTTTCCACAGATTCATCTACACTCGGCTCACGAAGAACTGCTTCTATTTGTGCTTGAGAATAACTTGTGACAAGAATTGATGGAGGATCACAAGATATCGAATGAACTGTTTGAACAACTGCATTTCTTTTGGTTCCATCAATTTCTGGTTTTGGAACTTCTGGTTTTGCTTCGTCTGATTCTGAGTCCGTGTGATACAGTTGCTCGGCTAGTGCTCGTTTTTCCTCCTGAACATCATTCCATAAAAATAAGCAACACGGGAGAGTACTCACAAGAAGTAGGTCATAATTATGACGAAGTGTTTCAGCTTCTTCTCTAGCTCGATTTCGTTCATCTCGGACTGCACTGAAAATTCACATTTTGTTGAAATATGTAGTGGCAGATTTCTGTGGGAACACACATGATTCATGTGTCTGGGAATTGAAATGAAAGTTAATAGGGGGATACTGGAAACTGAAAAAGATATGATGGACATCAAACATTTTTGTTAGTTTTGAGGCATGATCTATTTAACACTCCTTAACTCATATTACCGAAGACTCTTAAAAAAATAACCCATTTACTTTGAGCTTGAATATCTCATTTCCTGTCACAGATATGAAAAATTGGTCAGCTGACAAAACGTTTATCATAATATCAACAAAATTTTTCAGTTAGCCGTTTTTTGATATCTTTAACAGGAACTGAGATAAGTTGACTCAAAGTTGAAGAATTGGGTGACACTCTATTAAGTGTTTACGGTACCTCACACCGTATTTCCTCTAATTGAAGCTCACCCAAACCGTCCATTTTTGAGCTCAATTATCTCGATAAAGTGTTGATGATATTATGATAAATTATTACTAATAACATTCACCAATCTCTGTATGTCCGGATGGATGTCTTTACATCCACTCAAAGTTAACCGATTGAGCTGAAACTTGCACAGGCGAATCAGAAATTTTGATTAGTGGGTGCCCGAACTTTTCGTTTCTCGAAATTACCACGGTATACTAGAAGATTGGAACTGTGTTATTCCACCGCTTTCAAGCTCGAATTTCTTTTATGTTCCTTGATATGCTTCCAATAGACCCCACACTGTGATTTTTAACTTTGAGTCAATTTACCTCGGTTCCTGTGCAAGATGTGGAAAAATGATCGGCTGACAAAATGTTATTTATATTAAGAGGAACATTTTTTCAGTGGACACATTTTTGATATCTAAAACAGGAAACGAGATAAACAGGTTCAAAGAAACGCTCTTTTCATAAAGTTTCACAGATTTCAAAAGGAAAAATTCAAGTGATATTTAAACGTGATGAAAAAAATTATTCAGAAAAACTCACTATCCTAAATGACCCATTGACCTCAGAGAAAAAAAATATAAAGGAAGAGGGAAGTGAAGAGAAGAATCAGTTCTACCTTCTCTGAACTTCAGAGAAGGTGACCCGGGAGAGGGTCCTGGGTCCTTGGATCCTAGGGTCCTCGGATCCCTGGATCTCTGGATCCTAGGGTCCGTGGGTCTCTGGGTCCCTGGGTCCCTGGATCCGGGTGACCTGGATCCGGGTGACCTAGATCCGGGTGACCTAGATCCGGGTGACCTAGATCCGGGTGACCTGGATCCTGGTGACCTAGATCCGGGTGACCTGGATCCGGGTGACCTAGATCCGGGTGACCTAGATCCGGGTGACCTGGATCCTGGTGACCTAGATCCGGGTGACCTAGATCCGGGTGACCTAGATCCGGGTGACCTGGATCCTGGTGACCTAGATCCGGGTGACCTAGATCCGGGTGACCTAGATCCGGGTGACCTGGATCCTGGTGACCTGGATCCTGGTGACCTAGATCCGGGTGACCTAGATCCGGGTTACCTGGATCCGGGTGGCCTAGATCCGGGTGACCTAGATCCGGGTGACCTGGATCCTGGTGACCTAGATCCGGGTGACCTGGATCCGGGTGACCTAGATCCGGGTGACCTAGATCCGGGTGACCTGGATCCTGGTGACCTAGATCCGGGTGACCTAGATCCGGGTGACCTAGATCCGGGTGACCTAGATCCGGGTGACCTGGATCCTGGTGACCTAGATCCGGGTGACCTGGATCCGGGTGACCTAGATCCGGGTGACCTAGATCCGGGTGACCTGGATCCTGGTGACCTAGATCCGGGTGACCTAGATCCGGGTGACCTAGATCCGGGTGACCTGGATCCTGGTGACCTAGATCCGGGTGACCTAGATCCGGGTGACCTAGATCCGGGTGACCTGGATCCTGGTGACCTGGATCCTGGTGACCTAGATCCGGGTGACCTAGATCCGGGTGACCTGGATCCTGGTGACCTGGATCCTGGTGACCTAGATCCGGGTGACCTAGATCCGGGTTACCTGGATCCGGGTGGCCTAGATCCGGGTGACCTAGATCCGGGTGACCTGGATCCTGGTGACCTAGATCCGGGTGACCTAGATCCGGGTGACCTAGATCCGGGTGACTTGTCAATTTCTTTAAATCTGATTTAATTGGTTCATAAACATTAATTCTACAAGAAACTATGGCAGCGCCCGCAAAGGACTCGCAAGGACCTGGCCATGGTTATTACAAACCTCCATCTATTCCTCCATTCAGCTGTGCAACTTGACCACCATCTCATCGTTTTCTCCATTTGTGCAGCCCGATCTCTTGCCTCAAAACGATGAAAAATGAATAGAATTGTACAGTAATATCTTTACTTCTTTCAATTCACACAATCGAATCCTTTCACAAACATCCCAATCCGTATGCTGACATCTACGAACCGCCCAGGTTCGGAGAAAATGCATATCGGTATCTGAACGGTTTACATTTTAATATTTATTCAAAAATAGTTGATAACCTACCATTACTATCAATATACCGATTACCAATCGATGCTACAGAGTCAGCCATTTCATTCAATAAAACGTAAAGTGTGAATGGAAGGAAGTACTGACCGGTTGCCTTCAAAACTGAGTCAGCTGTTATTAGTGTAACAGAGCAGTCGTTTCGAGTTTCTCTAGAAAAGAAAGAAGAGGAAAAGAGAGATCTATATCACTAATACGTCATTAAAAGCTGTAAGAGTTTTTGTCTTCCGGTGGTCATATTTTCAGACTTGAAAGTGAAAGTGATATGACAATCAGTGATCATCCGGAAATCGTGATTGCTCATTTCTTTTTGAAAAAGTCGTATCTCATCTCAGCAGTTCATTCACAGCATACATTTTAGTTTTGGTATCTGGAGAAATGTGAATTATCAGATTTTATCCAAATATTTGCTTTATTTTTTGTGAAAATATTACAGTAGGATATGTATACTAATCATTACATATGTACAGTTTAACTGAGGATCAATTGGGAAGATCATTATGTACATTCTATTGAAGGCTCGAATTCATTGACATCTGACTGGCCGAAGTGAAATCGTTGATTTGTATGGCTGGCTTTTCGGATTCTTCCGAGACTTGGTGACTGGCTCATTCAACAGTGTCAAGAACTCTTGGGATAAATCGATCTATAAATTAAATAAATGATAAATCGAGATTTCTTTTGAAATACAACTCACCTCATCATGAGGAAGACTGCAGTGGAAGTGTTGAAGGTTTGGAGTGGAGACATGACATTCATCCACGTGGCGAAGAAGTACTTGTTTCATGTCAGCTTCGTTCACCGATTTCAAACTGTTTCCGAATTCAATAGTCAATCTCTCAAGAATAGGTCTTCCCGAGTAAGGCAGAGCAATTTGGTAGGCCTTCTGAAGAGCAAGGTTTGGATCGAATTTGCTTCCGATTTCCAGAGTGACATTTTTGATTGTATGAGCATTGAGAAAAGCATGGAAGACGGTGTACACAAAAGTGTGACTGCTGTTATGCTCAGCCTCCTCGCTGGGTGCGGGCTCTTCTGCTTGATTGAAAGTGAATCGCATAGATGATGTGGCAGTGTCAAGATTTGCGTAGGCGTTTTGCCCATCAGGAGTGGTCATTTCCAGATAACGGAGAGAGGAACGGTGTTTGGCGGCAAGATCGTAGCATCTCTGTAATGTTTTAGCACTCAGAAGATGTTTTCGAATCGATCTGAATACCAACCTTTCGAAGCTCATGAGTTTTCGTAGGAAATTTGTCTCCTCCTTTTGGAATTTGGATTTTAAGCGATCGGAGGCAAAATGCTAAAAATTGTTTCATATGAAAAAGCAATCGAGGAGTATAAGAACTCACGAGCTTTTCTGAATGCACTGAACAATGAAGATGTAGACATTCCTTTGGAGATGATCATTTCGAGGGACTCAACGCATTTTGCATTTGCCACGACTTCCTCCCAAGCATATCCTTCCAACTTCAATTGAGTGCTCCGCTTATCTTTGTGGATGAAATGAATTGTGGATTCTGAAACCAAATAGAATAAGAATTACAATTTAAATATGTATTTCCAACCGTTCTCATTGATTTCCACTTTCAATCCTTTAAGTTCTCGATAGATGAATCTTTTCACACAATCTCCCAATTCATTGTCCAAATGAGAAACTGTGACGACATCATTCATGGGAAGATGACGACAAATCGTGGTGAGCGTGTCGACTGGAAGGGCTCCAAAAACTCCAAGAGGGCTCGACGACATCATCCTGAAATTCTGATTTCAAGGGGTTTCCCGGATTGTGACGAACTGATAAGAGAAAAAAAGAAGAAGGTGAAAAGGAAAAACGAGGGTGAAAGGAGAAGAAGAGAGCGATAAGAGAGTATTGTGTCATTTAAATCAAAAAACGAAACACGTGCGATTCGAAAAAAACGAGAAGAAGACCGAAAAATTGTATACAAACTATACACAGCACGAAAAACCTATTCTTCTGCAACTTGAGGAAATCTACCGTAATTCTAGAAGATGAGCAAATCGAGAAGACTATACAGAAATATGAGTGTGTTGTTGCGAGCCGTCACACCTAATTACAGTAACCCTAAACTATCTAGACCACCTAAATAGTACACTAAAAGAACGAAAGTCTACAACTAGGTATAAAAATTGTTGATAGTTACCATGAATGAACAAAAAACCATTTAGTATAACTAGGTCTTCTGAGATCTTTGTGTAAATAAAAAGAGGGGGAATCCCTAATGTTAATAGTTCAAGAGGGGCTAGAGCTTGCTCTCGGCTGAGTAGCTTTGCCCATTCCAAATGCAAGCATACGAATGATGACTGAGAAAGGAGGACCTTCCATCTCTGGGCGGTTCAATGGGCGGGGCCGATAACGACGCAACAAAGAAACAGCATAAAAAAGAAAGCTGTTGGGGTGGAGAGAAGAGGGGTAATGACACCGGTGCAAATGCAAATTTCTTTGACAGGCGCGTCCGATTCACGTCGACAACCTCCTTATGATGACGTCTCCATCTCTTCAATTGCATGCTCTCTCTTTGTTCTCTGCCCGCAAAACATATGATCGAATAGTGTATGAAATAGTAAAAGAAGAAGAATCTGAATACGAGGAAGAAGAAGAAATGGAGAATCTGAATATCTTTGTAGCTTCAATTGTTTACAAGTATTTTGCTTCCAACTCTTATCAACTAGTACCGACTGGAACACGAGTTATCAGTTGTCCATTTTACTGACCACATGCGCATCGTACAGTTTTTTTTAGGGTGGACGATGAAAGTTGTTTATTTCTCTTGAAAAAGTATTTTTGAAACTCCTGTTGCGATTATTCCGTAGAAGTTGTAAACATTGATGACAAGAGTTGTTCAAATGGTTAAGATAAACTGATAATTTTCCGAAATTTCTGTTATGAATTGTGTTATTCAGAGAGGAGCAAATCAGCAAAATTGCTTCTTCACTGAACCCCATAACGAACAGATTTATAAATGTAAAAAATCGGAGCTGTGGAAGGTGACTGAAGGTCCCACAACGACAACTACCGTAACCTCAAAATGTTTGCTACTTCCCGGGTTTAATTTCTTGATTTTCGTGAATTTTTACAATTAGTCAATTGTATCACTATAAAAATATTTATCTTCCGATTTGTTTGGGTATTAAATCAACAGTGAAAATCACGGAAAATGAATTCGAAAATAAAATTATTTTTAGGTTACGGTAGTCTCGTTGTGGGTTATTCCGATTTTTTTTCATCAGAATACTTTTTTGCTCCTGTGAAGAACAAACTTTACAAATGTGACTTGTGATCTTTGTAGATATTTACATTTACTACACACAACTGTGTTCCATGTTGTTTTGACGAAAAACTACATTTTTCGAAAAGAAGCTTATGAAGTGAAGCTTACTGGATTATCAAACATTGAGAAGTATTTGAACAGAGGACTGAAAAAAAAAACAAGAAAATTATTGGATGTTTTCATGTTGCCTTGTTCATTGTGAAAATAAGTTGTTAGAAATACAGTAATCCAGCAGGTTTTTTCTACTCTGACTGTGAGAGATAATTGGATTTAGTAAAGAAGACCGATTACATTGAAGATCTGGATTCCAATTTCGCCAACGATTAAGTGGGAATTGAAAAAGTGTTCCGTAACTTTCATTTAGAAACACCGTAGAACCTGTATTAGAAGATCCGGCCTTTCCATTGCTCCAAGTTGCCTCCGGAGCGCCATTAGTTTACAAGGGTCTTCAATTAGATTTTTAAACTAGAGTTTTCTATTATTGCGGCCATTTTTTTCCGGAAATTTTCGTCGAAAAATTCGTTGAGTTTTCGTTAAAAGTTCATGGAAACCTATCAATTCCACCAAAATCGAGCAATTTTAAACAAAAAAAAATAATGTCTCGGAAAATTTCTGTAGTATTGTAATGTTTCCGGAAAATTTACGAAAATTTTTCAATACAACAGATTTTGGAGGGGTCCATCTAATTAAGGTTTTAAAGTATGGAATTCAGAAAACAAAAGCATTCTCGGATACAGAAAAACTGAATAGAACAGATTACACTGTATCCATCTTTTCCCAACAACAGAAAAAAGCCTTCGAAAAATCACAACCTGACAAGGTTCTTCGGAAGAACTTCTTCCTTTTGAATCCCCTACCGTATCTTCTTTCTTTTTAATCTTCCAACTAGATCATAATTCTTCGAATGACGTAACAATGGACAAGTGTCATATTAATCAAAAGCCTTTTACCGTCCGCCAGCTGCTCATCATTCTCTGCTCCCTCCACTCTCTCTTTCGTTTTCTCCAACGGACCATCGTATATCCCGTCTACAAAGCGTTCTGTCCTGGACACACCTATGCGTTGACCAAGAAACCGAGCGGGTATTCTCGACCGAACGTCTACGTCTCTTTCTCTTCCTATCTCTGTCTTCATTGTTTCATTGTGACGAGTGTGCACCCGATACGGACCCATAATGACGTGAAGAACACTTCGTTATGTCTTGGACAAAACTTCAAAAGATACATAAATAAGACAGACTTGGAAGGGTCAACGGATTTACGAATCGGTTGGGATCAAAGATTTTGAGAGGTAGTGTACATAGTACAGGAACCCATTTTCCGGTGTTCGGGAAATTAGTATCTGTAAGTTTGAAATCATTTTTGAAAGTAAATAGTTAAAATCTGAGCTTAAAGTGACTATGGGAAATTCGAAAAGTATCTTAAGAGAAGAAAAACCTTTTTCCAAATACCAAAAAATGGTTTTCCGATTTCTTGAAACAGACCTCATAATGTTTTCAGACTGAAATTCCGGGTATAATTCTAGAATACATCACACATCACAAACAAAAATTGTGGATTCCGGTTTTTAATTAATTTTAGCTAGCTAAACACATAACTCCAGTTCCACTTTTTCATGATTGCTCTAAAACAAATGCGGAAAGTATTACGAATTTTAAAAAAATCGCTGTAGCAAGTTTTCTGTGAAAAGCAGTGACTGTATAGATTCTTAATAACTCCGCGTGTAGATGAGTTTTGAAACCGTTCATAAAGATAAATACCGGTCCCCGCTCTATCAGGATTGAGCAATATTCTCTTGACTCCTATGCAAAACATTTAAAAAAATTTCAAATGATAAAATGTTTCTGATATTATGATAAACAATTTATCAGTTGACTACTTTTTTAAACCTTTGACAAGAACCGAGATAAATTTTCTCCAAGTTAAAAGTTTGGGTGCTCTTCTATTACAGGTTTGTAATATTTTATTGGATGACAATATTTATGGTGGCTGAACATTAAGCTTAGGCCCAGATCTGATTATTTGTTATATGTCAATGGACATTTCAGTTTTAACAGATGTTCCTCTTTAATAAAAATGTGACAATATCTTATCTCTCGAGATACCAATCTGAATCCTCGTCCCTTTTGAACAAGAAGCGTACTATTATACGTTTCCAGTGTGACCGAGAACAGTATATTTATCTTATCAAACTTCCATGAATCCCTTTTGAGAACAATCGTTTTCGATTTATGTTCCCCTTTCGTTAAATCTCACTGTGCTCAGTCTTTTTTTCAAGCTGACACAGAGTGTTTCAAAACAAACAATGCAGGATAGACGCTAAGAAAAGAGTTTCGTGGAATCGTCCTCGAGTTTCGGGTTGAGTGGATACGACCAACAGACGACAGAGGATCAAGAGAATGTTATCAGAAAAAGAATCAGAAGAACAGAATTCATGGAATCGCTTTGAATGTTCAAGAATTGTATGGAAATTAACTTTTCAGAAATTGCTCAATTCGCTTGAAAGCTCGGATAATCCATTTGTTTCCTCCTGTATTGAGCAATTGAAACTTTGAATTTTTGGGTACTGTAACCTTCCCAAACATTGTTTCCTTTCTTTTGAGCTCAAAAATACAATAAGAGATTTTCGAAAAATGCAAATTAACAAAACAAATACAATAGACAAAACATTTCATCTTGACTGCTCTTCTCTCTCCGATTCTCCTTCTGTTTACCCACTCGGCACCTCCCACCTCCACCCCGTTTTTCAAGAACTCTTTCATTCTTAATTGAATTTTTCGTCATGGCTTCTTGGGGTGAGTACTGTAGAAGAGACTTTGATTATTTCTGGTTTTCAAAAAATCTAATTTTCAGAACATGAGCTCCGTGAAATGTTTTCTCTTCATGATAAGGACATGAGTGGATTCATCAGCAAGGATGATGTGATCTGTATGCTTCTTGGAGCCGAGAAGGATGATAAGAAGGATCCAGTGTTCAAGACCAACCTCAAGTTTCTTATCCAGGTCATTAAGGAGGCTGACAAGGATGGAGACTCCAAGATCACCTTCGATGAATTCAAGGAGTACATCAACAAGGTTACTTCCTAAATATTCATTTTTATCCGGTTCATTGATGTTCTAATGTCCTCTAAATCTTCTTCAAAGTTTATTATACTACGCAAATTTTCAAGATCAGAATAAATCTATCAAAAACAAAAACAAAAACAAAGGAAAATAACAATAAACCTATGTAACAATCTACAAATTAAAGTTTCTCAGTGACCATTCACTGTCGTCTTCTGAAGGCGAATCGAAAACTGGAACAGGAGGTGGTAGAGGGTATTGTTCTTTCGAAAGACTCTCAAGGTTGTGTTGTTTGTTCGTATAGTCGTAGAGGAACAGGCCAGGATGTCTGAAAACGAAATAGATAAATATACTGTAATATAGAATAGCCATGGGAATACTGTTCTGATCTCACTGAGCTATAGTAATTGGTCATTGGTGTTTTAAAAAACAACTAATCCGTATATTTGCACAAGTAGGTGTCTAATCACGTGGAACTCGATTCTATGTACTTAACGATCAACTTCTCACTGGGAAGTTCTTGGGCTCTTCTAGTTGAACTTTTTCTTGAAATTAGGCTATTCCTACTTACTTTGTGGTACGCTCAAAATTTGCTTACCTCTTCTATATCTTGGACACTAATAGAATGACCTTATAAACTTTTAACTTTGAGCCAATTTATCTCCGCTCCTGTGAAAGATACCAAAAAGTGATCAACTGACAAAATATTTGTCATTTTATGATAAACATTCTGTCAGTTGACCTCTTTTCGATAACTTTCACAGGAGTTGAGATAAATGAGCTTAACATTGATGGTTTTTGGGCATTCTACTTATTAGAGTGTTTACAATATTTCGATATAGGAAACTTAGCGTTTACTGAAAATTCGATTTCAAAAGTTTGATGTCAAAAAATACAACTGGAGTATCGAAAGATGCTTCTAGTGAGAAGATTGAATGTTAAAGTAGATCATAAAAAGAATATCAATGAATTTTTCTTCTATTCATGATTCAAAACCTTCTGACTAACCTGATACACTGCTCATTGTAGCCCTCTGCAAGATCTGCGAACTGTTCCATTCCTAATTTAATGGAAGTTGTAGTTGGATCAATTCTACATTTTTTCAGCAACTCATCAGCCATTTCATTTTCCATTTCAGGCGGATACAACGTTTTCAGCCCTTTTTCCACATATTTTTGTCTGTAGTGAAATACTTGTCTACATAGTTTTTCAAGAACTTCGAATGATGTTTTAACGAGTGGCGTTTTCCGAGGAACGAATCGAACAACTCCAACGTCTACTTGAGGTCGTGGAACGAAGCATGAACCTGAAAATGAGTTTCGGTAAAACCTGTATTAGAAGGGCCCTCCGGAGGTACCCAGGAACAATACAAGGACTGTCCCTTCTGATACAGGTTTTACGGTTTTAGTTTTGATAAAGCAATGAAAAGACACACCTGAAATTTGGAAAACCATTTTAGGTTCTGCCACATACTGAGCCATTATTGAAATACGAGAACGAGTATCACAAGCAATCGGAGAACACAGTCTTTTCGCTACTTCCAGTTGAAATGTTAACGTAAGAGGCACTCGACCGTACTCCCAAACTCCACGCCTATAAGACATATCTCGGAGGTATCTGAAAGAAGTTCAATGATTCAAATAAGATGTTTTTTGAATACTTGATGATAAGTGGAGAAGCAATATTGAAAGGGAGATTTCCAATGACATGCATCTGTGGTAAATTTGAGTCATGCCAAGGGACAGAACTCGGACGATTTGGTTCTTTCTGGAAAATATTTAATTATATTTTCAGCTCACAGAGGAATTCCCTCCTAGAGGGGGTTTTCAGCATACCTTCCATATATCACCGATTTCTGTTCGAAGGGCATCTTTGTGGTGGATGAACATTCGAGAATCGGCTGCTTCAGCAAGATGCTGGGAAGGGATTTGATTAGGTCCATAGTATTGATAAACTTTAACTGATTTTTTGAATAATAAAATATATGCTTTAGATATTTCATTAAATATCAAATTAGATGTTTTTTGACCAGGATTGCTCGAAAATTCGGATATCTGATTTATCCCGATTTTTTTCGACTTTTCAATTTGTTGAACCCTATTCCGGAGCATGTTTCCCTCGTCATAAATTATCGTCATTTTTATATTTATCATGATTTCGCATTACTTTTTATTTATCAGGTGGTGACAATTTATTCGAAACGAGTGACGCACCTGCAATGGTGGAATGAACCTGTTGTCGATTTCAACCACATCAAGTCTTGATGCTCCTGCTTCCAGAATTGCTCTTGTAATGCCTCCAGGACCGGGTCCGATTTCAATGACCCAATCATTTTCATTGACTTTTGCATGTTTAGCGATCTATAGGAAAAACCTTGTACACTGTATTATTTTGTCATTGTTTTATACCTTCCTGTTAATGTTCATATCCATCAGATAGTTTTGTGATAAAATCTTTTTTGCGCGTAGCCGGTACATGTGAATGAAATCTCGTAGAGCAGGAAGAGGTGGAAGTCTTGATGTCATCTATATTTTATGTATTTATGTCACCCATCAGGTTTCCTTTCGTAGGTAGATTCTCTGCTCAACGACAGTGAATGAATTGTGAAAGCCATAACTTAAAAAAACTAAATTTATTATAAATAAATATAACCAAATTAATGTGCTGTCTGAGAAGAAAAAGATAATTGGAAATATAATCTGAAAATGGGCGCAATAAATCGAGAAAAGAAAAAAGAGTAAAGCAGTATGGAAAGATTTTTAGAGAATGGAGTACCACAACCAAAAATATCGGCGATACTCATGATAAGACGTTCATCAAGTAAGGGATCGGAATGAATGCGGAAGATAATGAGGAGCGAAGGAAGACTCTTTTATTTTTTGGTTTTTTCGAGATCCTCACGAAGAAGGTCAACGAGTTCCTTGTAAGCACGCTCAAGATCGTCGTTCACAATCACTTTATCGAAAAGTGTTGGATTCTTCTCAACTGAAAGATGTATCCATTGTCAGAATGTTTTAAAGAAAAACACTTACTTTCAACGAGATCCTCTTCTGCGTGTTGTAGACGTTTCTTCAAACTTTCCTCGGTTTCAGTTCCTCGAGCTCTCAGCCTTTCTTCCAGGAGCTTAATGGATGGAGCACGAATTAAGATGTATCTGGCATCCAGATGACTGTTTTTGATATTACGAACTCCTTGCAACTCGATGTCCAAAACACAAATTTTCCCACTATTCTCGATTTCCTCGACAGTTTTTTTGCTGCAAAAGTTGATTGGCTTGGAGGTTTCAACTGTTTCGTTTCTTACCTGGTTCCATAAGTGTTCCCACTGAATGTTGCGTGCTCGAGGAATTCTCCGTTTTTAATCATAGCCTGCATCTTCTCTTTTTCCGTGAAGTAGTAATGCTTTCCGTGCTCTTCGCCGGCTCTCGGTTGTCTAGTGGTATCTGGAAGTGAACAATTCACCGTTTTGTTCTTTCACAAAGCAATACTCACGAGACACACTGAAAGCAAAACTGTGCGGATATTCTTTCATCGCTCTCGTCAGAATCGTACTTTTTCCACCACCGGACGGTCCGGAAAGAACGATTGGCCGGCACGGCATTCTGCGAACTGAAAATTTATCGATATTATAAAAATCGAGCAATTCGCCTAAAAATAAATAAGAAGCATATTATCGACATACCCAAACTAGCGAATATGAGCGATGTTAGCTTCATAACAGCTCAAAAATCGGGAAATATTGAAATTGAAGACTGTGTTAGTAGCTGATTAATTACTTGAAAAATGTTAACGGAGACAACGTGACCCAAAATTCGTATTTTAACAGTGGCGCTTTTGACAAGTTGCCGTGGGGCGCAATTGAAAATGGGCGGAAAAGCGGAGCAATTCGTATGGCCTAAAAGTAAAATGTGCTCGTTCAGCCTCAAGTTAAAAAGGATGAGCTACCAAAAGGTTGCTCTCAGATTTGTGAGATCAGAAGGATCTTTGAGAAAAACCAGCCAGGAAAGAGAAGTATAAAATGCTCTCGACAGAATTCTTCGAGGAAGAACGAGGCAATATTGAATTGAAAACTAGGATTGCAATCATATTAATCGGTTTTTGTTTTCATTTGAAGGATACAGTTTCGATTCGAAGGATACACAACGTTGAGAAAAACGATCGAGATTTGACGAAAGATCCGACTTTTATCGCATTCATACAACATTCGGATGAGATAGGAAACCGCATGTACTGCGCACACAAAGCAGTCAGATATAAATTCTCGCCACGTCGACTTCCTCTCGTTGTCGTCCCCCTCCGTCCAGTTTACACTTCCTCTTCTTTGATGGTTCTCGGAAGAAAAGAAGGGACGCAGAGCTTCTCAGCAACCTAATAAGGGCCTTTGTGAGCTCATTGTTAGAAAAGGACCTCACAACTGCCAATTTGAGGTTCATTGCATTTCCCATTTAAACTACTGTCACCTGATGTTCCGTGAAACACACCTAAAAGATATGCATCTTATGAGAGACTATAATTGGGCAGGAAATATAACAATTATCACAAAAATATTCTACTTTATTCAAGAACCTATTTTAATTTTAATAAATTTCAGTGTTTCGAAGACCGGACGAGCCATATCTTTAAACTCTTTTTTTCGAATACTAGCCTTACTGAAAATAAATGCATACCTTCCTGTGTCCGACTACGCCGTTGTTTTTTCGCTTGATGAAGTAAGAAATAGGTGTACATCCTCTCTAGGATATCTTACATGAATGAGCCCCCGACGCGAATCTTCTACTAATCCCTTATCTGCGTATCACACCGTGTGACGGATTAGTTGAATGGATAGAAAACGAGACAACAAAACTCACAATAATCTTGAATGAGTGTCATAATTCAGTAGTTTTCAATAATACAACTCTCGGAATTGTGAACAAGTCGCACTCTCAGTTACAACCCGGAGCACACAAGTGTTGCAATTTGGTCACCCACCTTATCAGAGTATTCCCTGCTGTTTGAGTTATCACGTGTGCGGCAAATTAGAAGTTTAACAAAAACAGCATAAGAAAGGTGAACCAAACAGGTCCACTCAGCAAATTATGATCAAACATGACTAAATGTAACGGTACTAGCTGTGAGGAAGGCGTTCCCATGTAATACCCATATTTGCAACTCCTTCTTCTAACTAGAATTCTAGAAGTACAAATAGCTCAACCACCACTTTTCCCACTTATTGCTCTAGTCTTTCTGGGATGCGGGTTGTGGCCAAACAGCTATCAAAAAATGGAAAGTAAATAAAGTCTGCATGCATTTTTGGACGCATCTAACTTGGCTCCCTCTTTTTCGTTAAACAGAATTTGCCACTTTTTTGAAACCAAACAAGTTGGATATAAATTACTTACTGAATTTCTGCCAGGAAGGCGTAGACCAAAACCAACCGACACGAGAAGTAGCGTGCATGAATATATCGAGTTGTCTTCTCTTATTTATACTTTTCTGTGTCGGTGTGCCCCTCTCCTCAATCCATACCCTATTTCTTTAGCACGATTATGACGGTGTGGTGATAAACATCTCTCAGCGCACCAAATACTTATGTAAACCGGATACAAATCCATTAGCAAAATTAAAAATTGGTATATTACTGAGCCGACGATCGTATAGACATACAGATAAGTCATATTCTTGAACAGGAATTATTCAGATAAAATCCAGAACCACACAAAAACATAGTCATAACCAAAAACTAAAAAAGGGAAAATTTTATTCGACGGCTCATATTCACACTGAATATTGGAGGCCTATTTACAGGTAATGAATAGAACTTAAAAACAAGATGTTAACAGTAAAAATATTAAGTATAATCGCATAATTCGTCATCGGTGACAATGTCTTCCTGTGATTCATTCAACCGATACCCTCTTTGATGATCCCGCGAAAGTTGCTCTCGTCTCTTAGCAGCTAATTGCTTTTTCCGAGCCTTGGTCTTTTGCTCCCGCTCATTAGCTAGAACGAGATCCCCAGTTTTGTACTTGCACAATCGTTTGTCTTTGATAATAACATCAGTAACTCCAGTCAGTCTCTTTCCTCCGCTTGGGGAGTTGACGTACACAGCTTTCTCTCCCAGCCACGACCGAACAGGCTTGACTCGAGTGCGTTGAGATCGTCTAACACCATTCGCTGCATCGTCAGGTTGAACTGAAAAAAATATGACATTGAAGAATCGTACATACTGTAAATCCTGTACTAGAAGCAATCTATTCCAAAGCTCTTCTGAAGGTGTGATTCATGACCTGGCACTAAAAATTTCGCGACCGAAATATCAGTAGGTAAAAGTTTGAAATATCAGTAGCCCCATATCTCAGAAGGGTCCCCATTATGTATGAAAAACATTTTTGCTCGCTTCGGTATACTATAATTACCGGGCAAAATCACTAGGCCCTCGTAAATATCTGTAGGTCCCCTCGTGCCACGGCCTGGGTGTGATTGAAAAAAGAAACGATGATTACAAGAACTGGACGAAATTTTCAAAAATGAAAAAACTACGGATTTAACACTCACTAATTTCTCTCTTCTTTAGCTGCAATCCAATTTTTACAGCGTTTCTAGCATCATTGCGCCTTCTAGGAACGACTTCTTCATCAGAACACCACGAGTCTTCTGGAATAGTATCATTCCTGAAATTTCTCCGGGTTTGACGACGATCGACGCCAGGCGAATTCACAGTAGCGATTGAGTCACCTGAACGATTGACAATTTTAGAGAAATCTTGAAGATAACAACTCACTGAGTAATCCAATTCGACTTCTAGCTGTTCTGCGCGTAGAAGGCCCGGCATCCTCACTTTCGTTTCTTTCATCTTCCAAATTGGGATCGCCATGGAAATCATCGAAACCGTCATGGTCCAAGTTATAGCTTACGTTAGCTGAATTTCCGTTCAGTGTCAATCCGTTCATATCGAGTTCTACTCCGCTCGCTGCCTGTTCGACATTTTGGGGCATTTCAACCGTCACATCACACATTTCTTCATCATTGACTTTGCCATCATCAATAACAATGTCTTCCGGTTTTCCATTTCCATCACCTTTATCTTTCGGTGACTCTCTGGCCACATTGGCGGATTTCTTCGGAACTGAGCGACATCTACGATCCACATCAAGAAGTTCACAGCCATTGGGAGCACCCTTCATTTTCAATGCTGATGAAACTGTTTGTTTCTGATAGTTGAGTTTGGGTGTGATGGCGTCAACAACTGGTGGAACTGGTGTTGAGAAAAGTGTCGCTCCTCTTGATCTTTCCATCAAACTGTGGGGAGTGACGAAGCTTGATCCACGACGGCTGGATCTATAAAATAAAGCTTAACAGGGAACATTTTTGATAACCTACTTGGGAGTGGTGTTCGCAATCTCCATCGGTTCTTCTTCTTCGGGAACTGGTGAAAAAGCAGTTGTGTTCTCTGGAACAGGATCTACATATGAGGATCCAATCGATTCAGTCATTGAAGACTCTTCAGCAATCGATCCCATCTCAATAGTCTTCTCTTTGTCTGATTCTGTGCTGAGTCTACCCATAACTCGTGGCTTTTGTGGGCTCTTCGTTTCCGGCCTAACTTTTTTTCGCGGATGCTTGAAATAATTGGCGCCGGGAGAAGGTACATCTTCAATCATAGAATGCATCAAAGACATACTCAGATTTGCTCCACGTCTTTCTCTTTCTTGAGCCCCAACTTTCGTTGCTTTTCTCGTCTGTTCGCCGCCTTCCATAGTATTGTGGACAATTTTAGTATCTTCAGGGGTTGCGAACTTTCGAACTTCGTTGTCAGCGATTTCGTTTTCTTCTGGAGTAGGCAAGTTTCTTTCGTTATTTCCATCTTCGTGAATAGTATAAGTCCTTTGAAGAGTTGATTCTTCACTATTCTCGACGATTGGAAGCAGCACATTTTTGGTTTGAACAATCTAAAAAAAAGGAATTTCAGAAATACGAAAAAAAAATATTGTACCGTTTTGTTAGCATCAAGATGATCCGTGTTTATAACATGCGACAGGTCTAGGGCTCTAAGGGAACGCATGGAAACATCGTTGGCACTTTTTGGAGTTGAGCAACTGAGACCAGCTTTCCCGCTCTAGAATTACGATAAAGTTAACGTACTTTGGTAATGAAACTTACTCCTCTACTACCGGCAACCGGTGAACCCATCATGGACTTTTCATTCATATGCTTCGGAAGTGAAGGGACCGCAAAAATTGGAGGAATCTCCGGGGCTTTCTGATTTTCTTCGTTGTGGTCGTCTTCGTCACTCTCGCGCTCTGAAGAATATTGGGGAAGGGCAAGCATTTCCTCGAATCCCTTGGCTCCATATTTTTCTCTGTTTAGACGATCTTCTGCCTAAAGTTAAAGCGATGAATGGACACGTTATGGAACACTGGATTCGTAAACTCACATCTCTCATCTGCTTCTGTTTGCGAGCCTCCTGTCGTTTAAATATGTCATTCTCATCCAAGCCTTCTTTTCTCCATTTTCGCTCTTCAACATCGCGCGTATCATTCAGTTGTGTTGTTTCGTTCAAGACGGTTTTCTCATTTAAATATGACTGGTCTTCTGACAACCCTGCTTCATGTAACGCAGCTATATTAGTGATTGGCTTCTGAAATTTTTGATTTAAAAGCCAAATTGAGCAAAATTACTCACTCTGCCTGGGACGATCGTGCTACGTACGGCACGTTTCCGTTCCATGTCGAAAGTATGGGGTCACAGCAGAAGATTGGGTCAAAACAGATCTCTTGCAAATGAGCTGAAAATGAAAATAAGGTGCATTGACTATTTGAGAAAATTGCAACGCCGGTCTGTCCGCCGATATTCAAAAGTGGCGGCAAATGCAGTGGAGCGATTTTACTGCGCGGCCGTGGCCAAACGGAGGCCCCGCAAATTCCGAGGAAATATGTTTTCTAAGAAAATTGAGCGGAGCCTAGGTTGCAACCCTGGCACGGATTTACTCATGACAGTATATAATTGGCCATGCAGCAACGAGATTGCAATTTAGGCTGCGCCCTCTGACTCCGCCCACTTTTCTCAATGAAAAATCTTCCCCGGGAATTGCGGGGTCTCGAAGGAAATAAGTGGAAATCTTTGAGAAAAAAACGATGCAAGGAGAGTTCGCTAATAAGAAAAAAACACAATCGAAATGATGAATATATCCGACTCTGAACCTAAACATTAAGATAGACTTCTGGCTATTTAGTAACGTTATCATAATAACAAACTCTCCTTTGACCAATATTGAAGAACTCTCAAAAAAAATGGATATGAAATCTCTGTGAATCGAGAGAAAAATTTGTTTCGTGAGTCAGATGCAGATTTGTTTCGCGCGCGGTTCAAAATTATCGTGGCGAGACCCAACTACTTTTGATTGTGTGCCTTTGACTACTGTAGATTGTGACCTCTTCTTCTCTCTCTTTCGAAAATTTCGTATTTTTCCAATTTTTAAATATTCGGATAAATATTCTGAATCTTCGAAATATTCTGATTTTCGAATTTTCGAAATTTCCTATCACAAAAGCGCGAAAAAATGGTGAAAAATTGACAGGCAGATATCTAAACGCAAAAAAAAATCCACTGTTCCGCTCGAGACCTGCAAGGAAACACCACACTTGAAGCGTGCGCCTTTGACATACCGTACTACTCCTTCGAAAAAAAATAGGAAATTTCCGTCGAAGGTTGATTCTGAAAAAAATCTGGAATTTTCCGGTCGGGAATTTCGGAATTTCCGATTTCGTTCCGAACATTTCTGATTCGTCTTTTATTACTTTGCTTGTATAGTACTTTACTGCGCTTTACTGTTACTGCTATATAAAGCTTTCAGGTCATATAGTTTCTAGAAAAGAAACGTTTCTTCCAACCACAACATGTATTTAACCGCCAAAATTCACTACATTGAAAGTTGAAAACAAGTTTTGCTTTGTTTTTGTGAGGTGATCAGTTAATTTGAAAGACTACAGGCATCATTCTCAATCTATCTTTTTCCAAAAAACGCAATGTGTTTGTTTTTTGGTTTTTCGCCTTATCGAGTTTGTTGTTGTTGTCAGAAACTCTTCTAGAATCTTTTTCTCAGTAGTCTCGCTGCCGTTTTCCCTGCGTCTCTGCGAGTTTAGTGCGCCAAGAGCGAAAAGAGAGAAGAAAAATTCGGTCAATTCTCACGTCGTGCGGCGCCTATCCAAATCAATGTGATGTCTTTTTACTTTCAACTGCTCTTGCTCGTTGCTTTCTCGCTTGATCACCTTTACAAACTTACCATCTAAATTTAGAGCCGAGAATGAGTTCATTGAATAAGTTGGCTATCGACCAATTGAATCTCGCAGGAAAACGAGTTTTGATCCGTGTCGACTTCAATGTCCCACTGAAAGAGGGCAAAATCACCAACAACCAGCGTATCGCTGCTGCTGTACCAACTATTGAAGTATGTTAAACTTACTACTTCATCGTGAATCCGCAGATTCTGATCTTTTTTTCAATTGTAGCACGCCTTAAAGAATGGAGCGAAATCTGTGGTTCTGATGTCCCATTTGGGACGCCCGGATGGAAGACGTCAAGACAAGTACACTTTGAAGCCGGTCGCTGAAGAGCTCAAGTCCCTCTTGAAAAAGTTCCTTAGTTCAACTTTTCTGTTTTTACTTTTCCTATTTCAGGGACGTTCTCTTCCTTGACGATTGTGTTGGATCGGAAGTGGAAGCTGCTTGCGCCGACCCAGCTCCAGGAACTGTGATCCTCCTTGAGAATCTTCGTTATCATTTGGAGGAGGAAGGAAAAGGAGTGGATGCTTCTGGATCCAAGGTCAAGGCAGATGCTGCTGCTGTCAAGACCTTCCGCGAGTCGCTGACAAAGTTGGGAGATGTTTACGTCAACGACGCTTTTGGAACAGCTCACCGAGCACACAGCTCAATGGTTGGTGTTGAACATGCTCAACGTGCTAGTGGATTCCTCTTGAAGAACGAACTTTCTTACTTCAGCAAGGTAATGCAATCGGTTTTAATTTTCACTGTATACTTCATTATTTAAGGCACTCGACAATCCAGCTCGCCCATTCCTTGCCATTCTTGGTGGAGCTAAGGTCGCTGACAAGATTCAGTTGATTAAGAACTTGCTCGATAAGGTCGATGAGATGATCATTGGTGGAGGAATGGCATACACATTCCTGAAAGTGGCCCAGGGAGTCAAAATTGGAAACTCCTTGTATGATGAGGAAGGAGCCAAGATCGTCAATGAACTCCTGGAAGCTGCTAAAGCTAAAAACGTCCAAATTCATCTTCCAGTCGATTTCGTTGTTGCTGACAAGTTTGCTGAAGACGCTTCGGCTAATGTTGCTACAGCTCAAGAAGGTGTTCCAGATGGTCACATGGGACTTGATGTCGGACCAGAATCATCTAAGATCTTCGCAGCTGCTATCCAACGCGCCAAGACTATCGTCTGGAACGGACCAGCTGGAGTTTTCGAGTTTGACAAATTCGCTACTGGTACCAAGTCCTTGATGGATGAAGTTGTCAAAGCAACAAGCTCTGGAGCCATCACTATCATCGGCGGAGGCGATACCGCTACTGCTGCGAAGAAATATAACACCGAAGATAAAGTCTCTCATGTCTCGACCGGAGGAGGTGCCAGTTTGGAGCTTCTCGAAGGAAAAGTCCTCCCAGGAGTTGATGCACTTTCCCCAGCTTAAATTTTTTCCCTTTTTACTCTCTTGCCCCTCAGTTCATAAACCACTATTTATTCCGTAATGTCCATTAGAATCGGTTTCGATGTATACTTCTTTGTAACATGAATATATAAATTTTTAACCATAATATTTTAACAGATCCCGTTTAGAACCGTTCATAAAGTCGAAACATTTTTTCTGAAAGTCAGTCATGAACCTTCTTCTATTCCATTGATTAAATTTGTTAGATGTCGGCCCAGAAGCTTTATGGATCTCACGTCCCGCTGGCTCCACTTTCTCGAATACTCTTGGGGATTGGTTCTGCAGCGACAGCAATAACCGATCCTCGAAGAGGAGACATGGTAGCAGCGATGGGAGAAACTACAGCAGTCGGGCCTGTGCTGGAAAATATCAGGAGAAGAATGGAGTCGGATAAAATAGGGAAGAAGCTTCTCATGGAAAAGCCCCGTATCTCTAATGAGACGATTGACAGAAAGTGGCTAGCACAGCTACCAGATGGCACCTTGGGTAAACATTACTCGAAGTTAGTTGAAGTATTACTTGAAGTTCAAAGCAATAATTTAGTTTGAACCGATGCTCCCAAAAGAGTGGGCTACTGTTAAAAAGATTAACTTTGAACATTTCAGTTTCTTGGAGCGTTTGAATACATCCCCTGATGCTCGACCCACTGTGAAGTATATTGATAATCTGGAACATTTGTATGTCATGCAGAGGTAGGAAAACAAACACTTTCAAGCTTAATTTCAGTTTCAGATATCGAGAAACACACGATTTCACTCATATTGCTCTCGAGCAAAAGACTAACATGTTGGGGGAAGTCACAGTGAAATATTTTGAAGGAATTCAGTACGGATTGCCAATGTGTGTTTCTGGTGGTATTTTTGGAGGAGCCAGACTTTTGACAAAGTAATTACAGAAGAATTTTAAAAGCTTTCATGATTATTTCAAAATTTCAGGAATCGTTCAGAATTTCTGCATAAAAATCTTCCATGGGTTGTTGAACAAGCGAAAACTGCACGTTTTTTCATGGCATTCGACTGGGAAAACCACTTTGAAAGCCAATTATCGGACGTTCAAAAGGAGCTTAATGTGGTCCCATTAATTTAGTGTCATAATTAAACAAACAATGTCCCGATGTCAATAAAAATTTAAACATTTTTCAATCATCGTGCATTAACTTTATTCTTCGACTGGAGCGGCCGAAGATGTATCCTTTTGGGTCTATGAATTCAGATCCAGCTGGAAAATTCCCCTCAAATTTTCAGAAAACTTGGCTTTTTTCACATCTGTCTTATTCATTCTCATGAAATCCGAGTAAAACTAGCATTCAGCTTTCAGACACCTTTCGATTCGGATGACACAAATTGGCAGAACAGTCCTGCAAAATGCATGAAATACGCAACATCCGAGCGGCGACTTTGCCAAAAGAGACGCCGCGCTTTGCAAAACTGCAAAAATGGGCGGGGCTTCGTAAATCGACACGTAGGAGTGCATTTTGTGAAATTCGGTTTTAGATTCAGCAACCGATTTCAGATTTTTTAAAAACCTATTTATTATAATTTTTCTTTCAGGCTAATATGACCGAAAGTGACGTAGCAGAATCGATTGGCGACATCGTCAGTCGATTAAATAATGCACTGGAGGATCTCGAAACAAAGAAGAATCAAACTCCAAATGTTTCAAAGGGTCCAACAGTTTCACAAGAAAAACCTTCAGCACCATACCGTCAAAAAATTGAAAAATTGAGTGCAGAAGTTGTGGATTCTAATCCATACAGTCGCCTGATGGCACTCCAGCGGATGGGAATCGTCCGTGACTACGAACAAATTCGAGATAAAACTGTAGCCGTAGTGGGAGTCGGTGGTGTCGGCAGTGTGGTAGCAGAAATGTTGACAAGGTGTGGAATCGGAAAACTGATTCTTTTTGACTATGACAAAGTCGAAATCGCCAATATGAATCGACTTTTCTATCAACCCAACCAGGCAGGACTCAGTAAAGTTGAGGCGGCAAGAGACACATTAATGTGAGAACGAACTATTTGAAAATGTATTTAAATTAGCCCATATTTCAGTCATGTTAACCCTGATGTACAAATAGAGGTTCACAATTTCAACATTACAACTATGGACAACTTCGATATTTTTGTCGGGAGAATCAGGTGAGTTTTTGTCTTCGGTGTTCTAAAAATTTCATACAAATATGTTGGTTCAGAAATGGTTCACTGAAAAACGGAAAGATTGACTTGGTTCTCAGTTGCGTTGACAATTTTGAAGCTCGAATGGCAGTTAACATGGCATGTAATGAAGAAAACCAAATCTGGATGGAATCAGGCGTCAGTGAGAATGCTGTTTCAGGACACATTCAATACATCGAACCAGGGAAGACGGCATGCTTTGCTGTAAGTTCATACCCATTTGTTTCAAAAGAAAGTGTTATCTTTGCAGTGTGTTCCACCTCTAGTTGTCGCTTCAAACATTGATGAAAGAACACTGAAACGAGAGGGTGTTTGTGCTGCTTCGTTACCAACAACAATGGCAGTTGTAGCTGGATTCCTAGTGATGAATACTCTCAAGTATCTTCTAAACTTCGGAGAAGTCTCTCACTATGTTGGATACAATGCCTTAGCTGACTTTTTCCCTCGTGAGAGCATCAAACCGAACCCGTCCTGTGATGATCGTCATTGTCAAATTAGGCAGAAGGAATACGAAGAGAAAATATCTTCCGAACCGATCACTCTTGACATTCAAAATCCTGAAGATGAACCGATTATTCACGAAGAAAACGATTGGGGGATCGAGGTTGTCGATTCTGATACTACAGAAGCTCCATCGTCTTCAGCAGCAACCGAGGTTGCTCCTGGTCTCAAGTTCGCTTATGAGCCAGCACAAACTCCTAAGAAGACCAGCTCCGATAACTTGAAATTGTCTCCATCGCAAGCTGTTACGAAAGAGTGGATGGAAAACATCAGAGATGCATTACTTGAGGAGGATCGACTGAAAAAAGAGCAAAACAAAAAGAAATAATTTTCAAATATTTATTTAGTTTTCGCTTTATTTCCTAAATACAATTGACTAGTCTTTTCGCCAAGCCCATAACACTTCTTTGCCCCGTTCGTTCTAGGGAAACATTTTGGAATCTTTCGAAATTCATGTTTCCCTATCGCCACACTATCCGCATATTAAAATGTTTGTCTGTGATCTAATTCTGCTTTATTTATTTTTCAATAAAGTTATTTATATTTAGGTTATGTGATATTGTTCCTGTTTACTGTGTTTCAACTTTGTCTATATAAGATACGATACAAATTCATTGCAAAGTGTTTATCGGCCCGTAAAGATGCGTAGAAATCCATACATTCGATGGGAACGAAAGTACCCGTGTTCGGACCAGAGTCAATTATGCGATCTTCCTATTTACAAATCGTATCGTGAAGGTCCACCTTCTAACTTGATTTCCTGAGATTCTATCTTCATACAAAGATATTCACCAAGCACTGTACAAACTGTCGTCGAGATTACTTGCAGGATCCACCTGTAAATAAAAACAATAGAAAAATACTCTTAACGAAGAACCATAATCAGTTATATGCTTGAATCTAGAATGTTTTAATATTCAACCCGACTCACCATGTGAACTGAGTGGGAAGAGCACGATTGTAGATTGTTACACATATCAAATGAAAGAAATGCACCGTACATGCAAAATCCAGACATTGCTTGGCTCTTTGAACCAAATAGGAAAGAGCAAATGAGACTCCAACGGAAGCAATTAATTGAATAAGCGCCATCGAGCGTTGTGTCTGTAACTTTTCAAGGTTGTGATGTTTAATTTTTCAGAAACGCAACCTGTATAGAGAAAATTGAAGAGATAAGCGGTTCGTATCCGTAGAAACTACATAATAACATGACCGACATTTGTGCTGCATAAAAAAATGTTTGAAGACATGTCATTTGACTTATCAGAAGAACTGGATCCCATACAAACTGTCGAAACGAAGACATTTTGAATTTTCAGTAGAATTGGTTTCTGAAAGTCTCACTTTGAAGAGAACGTTGCGTTTTTTATCTCATCTTGAAACGTATTTTTTTACAGAATACGGTGTGCGGCTGCGGACACAAACAGTCTGCATACACTTTATCTTACGACCAAACTATTTTTTCGAATTCGTGTTTTTCGTTTATTTAAACTTTCAGTTTCCAAAATGTAGTCGAAATACTTTCAAACTTTACAATCATCTGATGTAATTTCTTCAAAGAATTTCTTTCTTTCACTCTCGTCTTTCTTGTTTTTTTTCTTGCCAAATACGAATCTTCCGATCTTTATGATCCCGGAAATTATTATTTTTCAATTCTTACTGAAATTGTATTTTCTCACCTGTGAAATGTGACTTTTGTTTTTCAGGCAATGACAGATAAAGAAAACAGTGAATTGGCGAGCGGCTTCGTCGAAGTAACGAAGAAATTGGGGAAGGCACCGAATACTGAAATGCAAGGAATTGTGAGTGCGCTTGTCTTGCCCAAATGTTCAAAGTTTTTACGATAAAAATTATTTCAGGCACCAGAAGATATTCCGTTCGAAGAAGATATCATTCGAAACTCAACTTCAGTTAACTGTTGGCAGAGATATATTGATCACAAAAGACAAAATAAGTCGCCCGCGAAGCAAGTTTTCTTGGTAAGGACTGTTTTGAAACTAGTGGAATTAAAATCAAAAATTCAGATTTATGAACGGGCTCTCGCGATCTTCGAAAGAAGCTACAAACTCTGGTATCACTACCTGAAATATCGTGAAAGCACTATTGTCAACAAATGTCCTACCGAGAATTCATGGAGAGCACTCTGTGATACATACGAAAGATGCCTAATGCGACTGCATAAGGTTTTTTTCTTTAATTTAGGTTCTTCTATTTTATTCTGATTACAGATGCCTCGGATCTGGATTTGCTACTGCGAAGTGATGATAAAACGAGGTTTGATCACGGAAACTCGAAGAGTTTTTGATAGAGCACTTCGATCTCTTCCGGTGACTCAGCACATGAGAATTTGGCCTCTGTACATCGACTTTCTGACCAGCCACGATCTTCCGGAAACAACAATCCGTGTTTATAGAAGATACCTCAAAATAAATCCTAAAGCTCGCGAAGATTACGTTGAATACTTGATCGAAAGGGACCAAATCGACGAAGCCTCGAAAGAGTTGACGACTCTTGTGAATCAAGATCAAAACGTTTCGGAAAAGGGTCATACTTCTCATCAACTCTGGACAAAGCTGTGCACTTTGATATCGAAAAACCCTGAAAAAATTTTTTCATTAAACGTTGATGCAATCATTCGTCAAGGAATTTATCGTTACACCGATCAAGTGGGATTCTTGTGGTGCTCGCTGGCCAATTATTACAGTAATAACGCCGAATTCGAGAAGGTTAGTTGGTGAAAATTATGAAGGTGGGCCACTTTAGTCTCAGAAACTGAAATTTTGTTCGAGAAAAAATCAGTATGTAACAATCAAATTATCAATGAATAAATGTCACATTCCTCCTTATGTGATTTTTCCAATTGCTCAATATATAAATATCAAAACATTTTTTCCAGGCTCGAGACGTCTATGAAGAGGCCATTGCAAAAGTATCCACTGTTCGTGACTTCGCACAAGTTTATGATGCTTACACAGAGTTTGAAGAAAGAGAAGTGTCGATTGTGATGGGGCAGGTAGAAGAAAGCGGAGACCAAGAGGGAGAAGTCGATTTAGAATGGATGTTCCAGAGGTATTAACAAGTTTACTTTCCACTAACAATTATTAGTTTTTAGATATCAAAATCTCATGGAGCGTAAAAATGAGTTGATGAATAGTGTTCTTTTGCGACAAAATCCTCACAATGTCGGCGAATGGCTGAATAGAGTGGAAATCTACGAAGGAAACTACGATAAGCAGATTGAAACATTCAAAGAAGCAGTGAAGTCAGTGAACCCGAAAATTCAAGTTGGAAAAGTTCGAGATCTTTGGATCGGTTTCGCCAAGCTGTATGAGAGCAACAACGACCTGGATGCCGCGCGTAGAACCTTTGAGACGGCAGTAGTTTCACAGTTTGGAGGTGTGAGCGAGTTGGCAAACGTATGGTGCGCTTATGCTGAAATGGAAATGAAACACAAGCGCCCAAGGGCTGCACTAGCTATTATGCAAAGAGCTTGTACTGTTCCAAGGCCTGGAGATCACGAGAATATGCAATCAGTCCAAGCCAGAGTTCACCGAAGTCCTATCCTGTGGGCCATGTATGCAGATTACGAAGAATGTTGTGGCACCGTTGAGTCGTGTCGTAAAGTCTATGACAAAATGATCGAACTGCGCGTAGCATCACCACAAATGATAATGAACTACGCCGTCTTCCTCGAGGAGAATGAATACTTCGAGCTTGCTTTCCAGGCATACGAGAAGGGGATTGCATTGTTCAAATGGCCAAGTGTCTTCGATATTTGGAACACTTATCTTGTCAAATTCATAAAGAGATATGGTGGTAAGAAGCTGGAAAGAGCTCGAGATCTGTTTGAACAGTGCCTCGAGAACTGCCCGCCGACTCATTCCAAATGTATGTTATTCTTATTTATCGGATTCAAAACATTCTTATCATTTCAGATATATTTCTTCTGTATGCCAAACTCGAAGAAGAACATGGACTTGCTCGTCACGCTTTGTCAATTTACAACAGAGCAACTTCTGGAGTGGACCGTTCTGACATGCATTTGGTATTTTTTAGTTATGTCTGAAACTTCAAAACAGTTTTTTTTTCAGATGTATAATATCTACATCAAAAAAGTTCAAGAGATGTATGGAATCGCTCAGTGTCGCCCCATTTTCGAGCGCGCAATTTCGGAATTACCAGAAGATAAATCTCGATCAATGAGCTTGCGCTATGCACAGTTGGAGACAACTGTCGGAGAAATCGACCGAGCAAGAGCAATATATGCACACGCAGCAGAAATTTCGGATCCAAAAGTTCATGTTAAATTTTGGGATACCTGGAAGAACTTTGAAGTTGCTCACGGAAACGAAGCTACTGTCCGTGATATGCTCCGCGTTCGTCGCTCCGTTGAAGCATCTTACAATGTTAACGTTACACTGACGTCTGTGCAGATGCGTGTGGATGCCGAACGAAAAGCACAAGAAACGACAAGTGGATCTGCTAATCCTATGGAGTCTCTTGATCAACAAGCACATGTGTCATCTGATGGAGGTACAGTCACACAATTATCCATGAACAAGGGTAATATCTCATTCGTCCGCGGAGCTAGCAAGACAGTTCAACAAGATACGACTGAAAATCCCGATGAGATTGATTTGGATGACGACGAGGAGGATGAGGACGAAGGAAAGGAAGGAGAGGAGGACGTTGACATCCAAACTAAGACGGTGCCTGCTCAAATCTTCGGTTCCTTGAAGCTGGCTGATGAAAGCGACGCCTGATTTTCAACTGATCTTAATTTTTTTTTTCCAAATTTTGATTGAACTTCTTTCAATAAATTTTACATGTTCTAAAAAATATCTTGACTATTTCCAACACATTTATCGTACCTGTGGTTTGTTATGCTTCTCTGTGTTCTTCTAACACTCTGTTACCTTGGTTTCATCAGTTCAGTGGATTGCATGTGTTTCGTGTGTTGTTTCAGATACGATGAACAATGAAGAAGATGATTTATATGCATTGGCTCTTGGCGAAGAGTATATCCCAACAGGAGCATCAACCTCGATCGCGCCTTCTAATTCTCAGCCAGAAAAGCAAACGACACCTGAACCGCCGTCTACCAATACTCATGTTCATGCAGCGCTCTTTCGTAAACTTCTGATAGGATCCCGAAGTCAAATTAAGAAACTCATGGATAAAAATGCGGAACTGCAAAAAAAGTGAGACTATTATCAGACCATATTCTCACTGAATGTGTCGGAATTTCAGACTACAAAACGCGATCGAGTCCAGTGGAGCTGTTATTTGTCCAAACTGTACTCATCATTTCAAAGATCGACAGTGTCCGTTGCGACCGCGAGCGATGAAGGTATATTTCGGTTGACACCATCAATCAGTACATGACTTTTCCAGAAAATGAGAGCTCGCAACACCGTGGAGTTGGAATTCAATAATCTTGAAGATCTGGAAACTTGGCTTTATTTGAATCAGTTAGAAACAAACAACGATGGAATGCCGACTGTTATGACAGTGAAGAAACCAGTAGTGGCTGAACCTTCGCTGAAAGATGTAGGGAGTTTAATTCATGGGCATTTTGAAAATAAGAAAAAACAAGAAACGGAGAGAACATCTGAGAATTTGCGAAGAAAAGAGCGAGAAAATAATGAAAGAAGATCCAACGACAGACATGTCAACGATATTCACGATCGCAAGAATGACCGCACGAGGAAGGATAAAGATTATGAAGAAAGGAAGCGAAGGAACTCGAAAGAAGCGTCTCAAAAATCACACTCACGGATATCGAAATCTAGTGAACGGAAAAACAATACAGCTGATGACAGAAAACCAACTCACAGCCATAGAACCAGCGAGAGAACTGTTGAGAGGCCTGAAAATCACAAAAGAAAACTGTCGACAGGTGATGCAGAAGTTCCAGACTCCAAAATTCGGAAGAAAGCTTTAGAAGACAGGCTACGGTTTCCCTCTCAACATGTTGATCCACCTAATGCATTCGAAGACCGTGCGAGGCTTTCTAATAAAACTTCGTCAAACAGAGAAAACTCATCCTCTGACAAAACATCAAGGAAACCGATTGTATGGAACAAGAAAACCGAATCGAATACCATCGAGTCCAAAAGCTCTTTACCGTTTGAATTCAAAGTGAAATCCGCCGATAAGAACGCTAGAGCTTGTTCGATTCCATCCAAAACTGTAGATCAGATAGCCCCGACTTCGAAAGCTGCTACAAAATCATCGGATCCAACTCCCAATACATCTGAAAGCAGCACGTCGAATGTGACAAAACCTGAACAAAAATACAAGTTCGTGCCTACTTCGAAGAAACATCTCTCATCAGCTCCGGATCAAAAAGACATCGAACACATCGTGGCAGATCCTAAAATGTCTAATATTCAGAAGACAGACCCTGAAGTTGTTTCAGTCTTAAGAAATGAAGTCTTGATAAAAAGCGATACAAAACCTATCCAGGAAACAAGTAGTTGGGAACTGATCCCTGTTAAACAGACCGATGCGGTTCGCGATCATATTGCTATGCGAGCCCACGAACGTCAAATCGCTCAGTTGAAATGGTCAGGGAACATGATAGTTTTGCCTACGGTCTCCAAGGATGGTAATCGTAATTTGTCCAGTTTTCAAAGCACATCGTTTTCTTACAGATTGCTCAACTTCTGCCCAATCAATCGAAACTACAAATTCCAAAGCGGGTAATAGTAAACAAAGTGGAGCATTGAAGAGCTATGGGTTATCGGCAGGTTTGATTTATAAGCTACTTCTGCCTTAGCTAATTTTTGTTTGTTCAGAAGGAATTGCAATGCTTCAGAAATTGAAGAAAACTGAGAAGCCAATCGAATCTAGTGAGACTAAAATTGAACAGTCAGAAGATCCGTTTGTTGAAAAAAGTATGTGAATATTTTCTTGTCATTCGATTTAATAAAATTAAATTTCAGCAATGTGCGACTCCACAACAAATCAGACAGATATCTCGATAGAAACTGTTCAAGCAAGAAATGTAGCCGCCGACATTCCTACCGTATCGAATGATTTCGATGAACCTGAAAATAGAAAAAATACGACTGAGGATGATGATGGACTCGATGAATTCTTCCCGGATCTAGCAAAAGCCCGACAACAAGTTCGTTCTGCTACGACTGCAGAGTCTGCATGTCGACCATGTTCTACAGGAAGCTTCAGTTCAATGGTAGATCGAGAAGAGGTCGAGCTACAGCATCTGATACGACAAGATTCAGCAGCACCTCCTAACGGCGACTTTCTTATGGATGCGGAAGGCCATAACCAAACTCTCGTAAAGGAAAACTCAAAAGAAGAAGTAGAGGATGGGAACTCGAAAATTGACGAATCAAGTCAAAATAGTGATTGGAAAGAGTTTTGTTTGGAAGATTTGGATGAAGAATTGGACGATACTATGCGAGAACAAAGGCTTTCCGAAATGGATCATCTAGAAGATAGTCTAGAAGAAAGCGATGGGGAGAAAGAAGGTTGGCTGGACCTCGAGAAGGACAATCCGAGTGATGATGAAGAGTCATCGGAGGCGCAACAAAGTGATTTGCATGACAACAAGGACGAGGTTTCTGGGGAATCTGAGCATCGGTGCTCAGATTCGAATGCTCTGGAAATGAAGAGCGATTTCCGTCTGTCAGATGACGAAGATACTCAATCACCGCTGACGTCAACTCCAAGAAGAGAAAATGCACCAGATGGTAATTTAATCTCGGTACTGAATTTTTAATTTTGGTTGAAAAGTTTTTGTAGATGTCGGTGTCCCTGATGAGGTCGAGCAGGATGACGTGGATGAGCCAAGACGACCGAGAGATGACAGTTTTATAGATGAGTTGGATTGGGATTACGGTATGGACGACGAAGACGACGGAGACAGTAAGAAATCAGATGAAGATGAGGGAGCAGAAACGCTAATTCAAGGTATGATTTTCGTTTTGCTATATTGGGAATAACTAACAGCTGAAATGATAGAATGACATTTCAATTTGGTCAGAACTGTAAGATAAAATACACTAAAAGGCACCTTATTTGCGGTATATACACAATAATTTATTGAATCATTCAAATATTGAACACTTAAAATCATCAGAAATTCCACTGGAATTTAATGTTTTCCTCTTTTGATCAAAGAGTCCAATGGAATATTTCCACCCCCATTTGCACATCTGCTGCAAACACAAGTAGGTCGTCCGCGTCGTTTTTCACAGTAACCGGTTCCGCAATTCTGAAAAAGAAACAGTTTCGAATAGACTGAAAATAATCGGAACATGTTTCTCACCTGCATACTGCAACTGGTTATACAGAGACCACGAGCAGCTTTGTCAAGTACTGGAACGTCCATTCTAGCACATGTGCTGAAGTCGATTCCGGCAGAGACATGAGACATGCATAGGAATGCGAAGAACAGGAAGCGAAATAGCATTTTGATTTCGATTTGTTCACTGATGACTAGACTGCAGCAGCTTTTATAGTGAAATATGAGACAGTTCTGGGCGGGATTTTAGCGATTTTTGATAACAGAAGACCGCATGTCTGTTTTTTGTTGGGGTGTTTATTGACTCATGTAGCAGGTGTTACGAATTTGGAAAAAAAAAACTAATACGCTTGGGATGAAAAGGTCACATTTCATTCAGCAAACAAACATGAATACTGCAATTATCCATCAGTTAATGTGGGAGTTTTGACTTCAAAGAATCAAGTGAAACTTCATCGATACTTCCTGGTGAACAACCATTACAAAAACATTTGGGGTGTGAATCAACCTTCTTGCATGTTCCACCAGCGCATTTCTAAAATTTTATCATATCTTGAAGGTGCTACAGCTTCGTAGAATATACCTGGTTAGTACAGCTTGAAGTGCACAATCCTTGTGCAATCTTCTGAAGAACTGGGACATCCATTGTAGAACATGCTGATGTTACCGCAAAAAGAATGCCAAGAAGTACGATTCGACAGAAGAGAAGCATTGCAATAAGTGTGTTCTGCAACAATCTCCAAGACCCGGAAACGCGGTTCACTTTTATGCGCTTCTCTTTCTAACTTCACCCATAACTATTCTGCATTTTTCTTGCCGGTTATCGTTTTGTTCAACTTGGAACTTTCTAGAAAAAAAGAACGTTGCGTTCTCTCCAATCCTCTCATTTTTGGTCTGAAATTGAACGAACGCCTGATTATGGGGGTTGGCATGAATGTGTCATAGGATTCAGACAGATTTAAAAAAGTGTTTGTTTATACATTGATCTCTACTTTTGTTTGCAGGCGAAGGTGTAGGAGAAACAACGGATGCAACCGAAAATCAAGGAAATGGTGATCAAATAGAAGAGGGAGAAATATCAGAAGAGGAAGACGAAACGGAACAGAATATTCCAGTCAAGGAAACGAAGAAGCCAATGAGGGAAAGAATAAAATATGTTCGGGAGGAGACAATTCCGGAGAGACAGGTACTGTAGTTATACTTTTCTTTCACTGAATATTGAACAACAATCAAACAATTTAAGGAAAGAAGAAGAAGTCCAGACCGCACGTATCGCGATAGCCGTCACCAATCGCGACCCGAAAGGGAACGGTCCCGAAGATCACCACGAAGACGACGAAGCTCAGATGAAAATAGAGAACGCAGTAAAAAGCGGGATGAAAGACCAGATACGTACCGATCTCTATTGAAACGAAGAAACTGATTGGAACTAATGCATTATATATCTTTTTATTTGATTTAAAGTTGCTCAATTTTATTTGTACTTCATTTGATCTCATTAAAATGCTTTTTGAGAAGAACTATGAACTGATAAGTGATCAGAGAATCACATGCATTCCTATGATTCTCACTATCACTTGAACATCGAAACAATTTCAAAATAATCTCTCTTCTAATTGAATAACTTTCTAGGGTGATTCATAGAAGAGAGATACAATTATTAATCACCGTACGAAATAGGTTATTATAAAAAACACTATGTGAGAAAAAAAAACATACGATGGAAATCTGAGAGTGGGGGATGAAAAGGCCCGTACGGAAAAAGGTGTTGAATCTTATTAGATGGAGAATTAAAGACACTTATAGTTGAGTGAGATGTCTTGACCCGACCAAACTTCAACGGGTTGTCGCGAGAATCCATTGGGGCAGTTGCAGAACATCATTGCGGTCGAAACGTCTTGCACGCTGTCACCTGAAAAAAAAGAAATGGAATTCGGATGTTGATTGGTGTTGGAAGAGAGAGAGCACACAGAGCAAGGGGTTTTCGTGATAAGAAGAGATAATTGAAAGCGAGGAGGTAGTCGCTTAAATGACAATTGTTGTGACATCTCTCTGATGCAAGATGCCTCAGCAAAATGACAAATAATCGGAGCATATCCTCAGACTTGATGAGTCATTTCGGCTCTCCGAGGGCAGATGATCGATCATAAAAGTTAGAAGGGGATGAACAGAGAATTCATTTCCGGCATTTTCCAATGAGGAACATTAAAATAAAAGAGTGACATAAGCAATGAAGAGAATTACGGAAGGAGAGGTTCGGTAATTCATAATCAAACATACAGTATTGCCCTCAATAGAAGCCCACCCAAACCGTCTACTTTGAGCTCAATTATCTCGATTCCTATGAAAGATATCAAAAATATGACAACTGGTAAAATATTGATGATATTTCGATAAAAATTTTGTCAGTTGACAAATTCTTGATATCTTTCACAGAAATCGAGATATAAGATCTACAAGTTGACCGTTTGGGTTGGCTTGGAGAATACGGTAGATAACGGTTTTGAGCTGACATAAAAGGTTCAAGAGATTCCTTATGTCATGAGTTTCTCTTGATTTATCGCTTCATTCACATTGGTACACTACAGTAACCCTCCCACTCTTTACTTTGGTTATCTCGGTGCAGTAAAAAACGTACCAGACGCTTGGGCTGCTCCAATAACTCTAACATTTACATCATGGCGTTTGCACACAGTTGATATATTCTCCAAACTGCAGAATCGCAAGGTGACGTGCTATAACTAACCATTGATAAGATTGTCGGGTCAAATGGCACTTACGTAATCGACCTTGACAACATTGGAATCTGATTCAAAATCACAAGTAGAATCACCTGGGCACGAGCAAAGTGTGGAATTCTGAAGTTCTGGAGTCGCATTCAAATCGTAGATTTCGTGCTGAAATTAGGAATTAATTAAAATTAAGTTAAGTTCAATGGCTCATTACAGTTAGAATTTCATCGTAAACTGGTGGAGCAGCACCACTTCCAAATCCAGAAGACTCCTCGGCATCTGGTTCCAAAAGTGGATATGTTGAAATTGTGGCTCCGCATGGATTGATTCTTTTACATGGACTCAAAGCTGGTTTTACCTGGAATTTGTTATTTTAAGTGGGTCTGATCTCTGGTTCACATTTTTCTTTTGTTGTTTTCTAAGTGATTGGCTCCTCAGAGACGTTTGAACCTTAGTTTTTTCATAGTGATTCCTTCCGCGGAAAACGTTCTAGAATAAGCTAGAGCCATTTTTCGAAAACTTCCCACTTTATCAGATCAAATTTTGAAACCAACCTCAACGTCAGATTCATCAGAAGCGAAAACGACAACAATGGTAGAAAACAGAGAAAATAGAAAAGAGGAGCAGTGGAGAAGACGCATGATGATAAGTGTTTGAGAATAGGAGTGGGTCCGCACGCGGGATTGATAAAGAGCAGGGCGAGAGAAAGACTCCACGATTCCAATGCTGCGTCTCTCTTTGTCTCTTCTGGAGGGCACAGCAGGTGACTCCGCCCATCTCTTCAGGAGTCAGTTGAGATCAAGTGGATAGAGAGAACGGAAATCGAAGAGATAGAAAACACATGTCAAATACATAAAAACAGTGAAGGTGGTGGATGAAAAGAAATAAGACTGAGAAGCAGCGGAAATTGAATAGGTTAATGGTGACGAAAACTGTGCACATCTGGACACAAAAAGATTTGATCCCTTCCAAAATAACTCAATTTACGATCGGTCAATCGGAATGATGCAATGGAAACCAGGTGACACTAAAATTGGAGCCACATTGCCACGTAGCACTTCTGATGAAGGATTCTAGAATCTCAGACGACGTGGGAAAAGTTTAATGGATCCTCGACATCTGAAAAAAATTTTTTCTGACTACTGAAGAAAAGCAACCAAGAAGATTAAAAAAACGCTTATCATACATGTTCTACAGAACACCGTTCTTCTAAAGAAATGTGGTCTTCACTAGGAAGATGTGTCAATTCAAATAAAAAACCAAACTACCGTAAAACCCGTACCAGATGGGTCGACCCTTCTGTTGTTCCAAGGCACCTTCGGAAGGGTCCTTCTATTTTTCGGGACACTTTTTCCAATAATTTTCATCGAAAAATGTAGTGATTCCTCGTTAAAAATTCATGAAACTTGAGCGAGTTTTTGTTCAAAAAGCGTTGTTCAACAAATACCTGTTTTTTGTGGTCTCTGTCGAAACCGAATGTACCGTAACACCTGTATAAGAAACAGGGAATTTAATAGAAGGGCCGCTCTAATAGAAGAGGTCTCGAGAGGGTATTGGAAAAATAGAATGGCCCCCTGTAATAGAAGGGCCCCCGTAATAGAAAGGTAGTAGTAATAGAAGTAATACTAACAACGTAATAGAAGAATCTCGATAAAATATTGATGATACAGTGCGTTGCAGGTTCTTACGTCCACCCATGTATAGGGTCATAACTTGAGAGCCTTTAGAGAAATCGGTCTAATTTTTTTAAAAATCGGATTCGAGACAACAGATTAAATCTAGTGGACAATTCTTAGGTTGAAACCTTGAAAACTACCCGAGTAATCTGGAAAAGTCTGAAAATATGCGTTTTTCAACCGTTGCAAGTTTACGTCCACTCCAAAGATCAGTAGATCACAACCTCCAGCGAAGACGGAGGTGTCCAATTCTGATTCTACTTTTTTGGAAACGGGATTGGGAAAGAGAAAAATGAAGTAGAAGATGTAAAAAAAGTACTTATTGAATATAGATATTCCTGAACATATCAACAAAAATGACGAAAAATGAAAAGTTTCAAAAGTGTACTGATTAGCCAGACTTTCGTCTGTTGATCCCTTTCGCCACGTAGAGGCTCAGTACATGAAAGGGAAAATGGGTTTTCACTGGGGGAAAACACCAACACGAAACCCCTGTCTCCGAGGAGACAGTTTTCTAATTTTCAATAGTTCTTTTTCACTGCTAAGAAGCTATACGATCGCTATTTATTGTTTTTGTTCATTTGTTTCTTTTTTCTTTGATTGGTCTTTTGCAAAAGGGGAAACGTTCAGTGAAAATGAATTCACCTAGCCATGAACCACCAAACATGGCGACCCTGAGGGCCTTTTGTAACTTTATTCGCATCCGACCAATCGAAAGAAAAAAGGCAAATGAAACAATAAACAGCTTACGCAGGGAGCTTCAGGGCAGTCAAAAAGTGCTAGAGAAAATTATCAAACTAATTCAAAAAGTGAGATTTCCCAGAGAACTTTTTTTACAATACGTGGAATTTTTCAACGTGGACAGAGGTAGGGGCGCGACCTAATATTGATTGATTTAAAGGTTTATTGCGTACCGTGTGAAAAGTTTTGAAACTCGATATTGATAGTAGATTTACGTAACCCATTAAAAAGGGAAAAACTAATAGTAAGGACGAACAAGTAAAAATTAGGTTGAATCGCGCCGAAGGCGCACCATCTGTTGTTTTATTTATTGGGCGATCATCTCGGTTCCTATAAATTTAAATTGTTGTCCCGAATCCGATTTTCAGAAAATAGGCCAATACCACTCACAGCTCTCAAGTTATGACCCTAAACATGGGTGGACGTAAGAACCTGCAACGCACTGTATCTTTCTAGTTGACGGCTGTAGAGTCTATAGTAATTGGATTTTGAAAAGAGCTGCTGATTAAAGAACGATATTCAAACACTGGCCACATTGAAATTTATTTTGAAGAACGTTTTGCTGGTACAGTATTCCAACAACTGTAGGTTTTTCAAATTTCGGACCTCTATTCTTTCTTCAGACCTTTAAACTAAAACAGAACCGAATATTCAATCTGTGTCTAATCTTTGTCTCATTTTAATTTGTGTGATAGTGACATTTGGCTTAACACAATAAAACAATTCATGGAGCAATCTGAATTACAAAACTAATTAAAACTGGTAATGTTCAGAATTTTTAACTATTCTCTGAAATTGATCTTCACGATCATAACATTGTCGGGAATAAAAGCGCAACAGTGTGAATAATCGAGTACCAAAAAAAAAACAAAAATCTATATGTGTTCTTTATGTTTTCAGATCGTTTCCTTTGCTCTTCGACTCTGTTCCAAACTTTTTTTCGTTTCAATTTTTGGCATGGACGAATAGTAAATAAGAAGCTAAAATCATGAATGATATCAATATTTTATCAACAAAAATGGTAATAAATCATTTGACAATTATCAATTCTTAACCCCTTTCTAATCGTCTTTTCTATGGTAGAGAAGCTTTAAAAAATTTGAAATATTCCTGTTATTGATTGACAGTTTCTGAAGGCGGTGATTTCATTTTTGATACGTCCCATATGAACTCCATCTTCTTCTCATGTATAAATAAAAATCATTCGATTTTGAAACAACGATTTTAAAAATGTACATACTGTTAATCCTTTTTTTTCTACTCATTTTTGTGGTCAAACCATTCAAAACACTGTATCAATAGCACTTTTTTACTTTGAACACTATCAACTTGACAACTGATAAAAAACTTCGCATTCATTTGAGATTGTATATATTTTTTTAGATATTTTAGGAATTTCAAAGAAAATAGTACAGTAAAATAGTAGTAAATTTCGGTGTAACCAAGATGACAGGAGCACAGAATAGATTGATAAAACACTGAATGGTCTGTGTGTCCAATTCCATCATCAATTGTTATCACTTCACACTTTCCGGCGACAGTAAAGTCAGTTCTCTCACCTTTTCCAATTTCTTGTTACTGTTCAATTATTTGAATGAAACAGTAATACGAAAAAGAGTTAAATTTTTATCATCTTGTTTAAATTTGAATCATTTTCCAGATCGCACACACATCTACCATCTGATTAGTAATTCCAGGATGCGACGCGTCAGGTGAGTTCCAAATAGTTCCCGTTCCGTTAGGAGTATCGTGCTCATTCTCTCTTCTCCCACTCCTGGCTCCTTTTCTCCAAATCCGGTGAGCAAACGAGAGGAGAAGGGGGGTATTGTGGAAGGAAGAAGAAGAAGCCGCGATAATTCGCTCTGGGACTCTACAGAGAGTTCAAACAATTTCGCACTTTCTGCTGCTTTTCAAAAGAAATTAAAAGTTTTGATTTGTATTTTTGTTCCTCCGTTCAGAAACCACTCACTTCTTTACAACGACGGACCTATGGGACGATTTGCCCAACAGGAGAGTCCGTCATCATCAGACAAGCCGAATAGGAATAAAAAAGAATCGGTTAGTTTTTTTCTTCATTCCCAGTCATGATTCGAAAACTATGAAAATAAAATTCATAAGTTCTCTAGTTAATTCATTTTAAAAATTACGGTTCAGCTTCCATAGTTACCGTAAAACCTGTAATAGAATCCCATTACTCACACGGTCCATTTTGAGCGCAATTATCTCAATTCCTATTCAAGATATTAAGAATGTGCCAACTGACAAAAAACTTCTGATATTATGATTAACAATTTATCCGTTGGCAACTTTCCCATATCTCTGAGAGAAACCGAGATAAATTTGCTCAAAATTGATAGATAAGTGCTCTTCTATAACAGGTTTTACGGTATAGATCATCAGGAAAGTTAAAATTTTTGTTTCTTTATTTGTGATTTTTTGATTTCTGATAAGCTCTTGAACTTATTCTTAATGTACGGTAATTTGTTTAACATTTGAAAAAAGCAACAAAACATTGCTACGGAAATGACGTCACTTCAGTATCTTTTCTAAAAATAGCAAACAATGACATGTGCACATGTGACAGTCCAATTAATTGTATTCCAGAATCTCTGACCAGTTCCGTAGAAAAAATCTAAACAGGACTACATATGGTTTTTTTTAGTGCACCTAAAACTATATTGACTCAAACTGTACAGTCGACAAAAGCAGAAGACAATTGAGTTATAGGAAAAAATGATGATAAGGAAGTAGTGTTGACACAATACAATCACTGATTATTGTTCAACACACTAGACACGGTTTCAGGTACATTTCCAATCAGACAGCTTTGACGATGAAATCTCGAATTCGCCGTCTTCATCATGCTCAACTGTCGGGGATTTGCCCAATTTGAAGTTAGTATTTTAAAAATTTTCTTTTTCTGAGAAATGAAGAATTTTAGACCGTCTGCCAGCAAAGGATCATTTTTATCCGAACTGAAACCATTCTCAAAAAGAGCATCTCAACTGATAGTGGATGTTCCAGTGGCGCATTTAAGGAAAATAAAAAATACAGAAGGCGTCTCATCGATAACAAGAGAATCTGAGCATTTTTCCAGTAAGGACTACCCGATAATATAAACTGTTTATCTATTTTTTCCAGATACTACCACCTTACATGGTCCCAAACGGATATATCACGGCAAACGGTTATCATTCCTATTTTGGATGATTATAATGGTAGCTTCAATGATAATGTTGTTAACACAAGTAACCTCACTCATAAACATGTTTCTATCGAAACCTACAGTATCCCAGGTATGTTTTCCAGCATCCAATACCACAACAATTCTTCTTCTCTTTCAGGTTTCTTTTCTTTTGAGCGAAGGAGGAATGCAGTTTCCACGAGTTACTGTATGCAGTTTCAACCCGATCAAAAGAACATTTGTGGAAGGTAAGAGTACTATTCAAATAAATTTGAAAACCGGAATCAGCTACCGAAATGATCAATGATTATTCTCTTTTTTAGCACTCAATAGTACCAAAGATCTTTCGGATGAATTGTTGGACTACTTGATGATGTTCAATAGTGATGCAATGACGCTTTATGGAAGATCTGATGGACCATCATTGCATTCTGGAGATAATTTATACAAACAGTATTTGACGACTCATAAAAACTTTACGGCCGATGGATTCTTTATGGAGGCTGGGTAAGATTTTGTTAATGGGGACCAAATTGTATTTTTGGCATAGTAAGATGTTCCTAAAGTTGTTTATTTTATATATAAGGAAGAAACATAACTTTGAGAGCATTTTAAGGAAAAAATACCAAAAATTAACCGGAGTCGTCATTCAAAATACTTTTTACGAGATAATTTTATTCAGGTTCTCTTGTGAAGACATGTTCAAAATGTGTTCGTTCGGTGGTCGTCGATTCGAATGTTGTAAATACGCCACTCCGATATTCTCGGATCTCGGAAAATGTTTCACTTTAAATGTTCAAGACAGTGATAAACCATGGATGAAAATGCAAACAGAACCAGGAATCGCAGCTGGATTACAAATAATTCTCGATTCTCATCTTGAGGAACAATTCGATTCTGAAACCGATGGCGTCACTCCTGTGTTCTCAAGTGCATTTGAGAATGGATTCCGATATTACGTGCATCCATCAGAAGAAATTCCATTCTTGTCTTCCGAGGGAATTGCGGTTTCCCCAGATACTGTAGTTTATTCTGCACTCTCCAGTTCCAAATATATTTTATTATCATCTAGTTCATGGGGAAACTGTTCGGATCATTGGCCAACTGGATATGATTATAACTTTTCGTATAGTTCTGCAATGTGTTCTACTGTATGCAAAGCTCAATATTTTCAAAAAATCTGTGGATGTTCTCCTTCAATTTATAATCATTTGAACAGTAAGATTCTCCGAAAACTTTTAAAAAATCAATTCAATTGAATTCAGAATTCAACGATTGTACTCCATACGAAACCTATCGATGTATGGATACAAAAATGAAGAAGGTTGTGAACCAGACGACGTTGAACATCGAAATGCCAACCTGTGAAGAGTGTAAAGTGGAATGTAAAAGTCAAGTTTATCATTCGTTCAATTCATATGGAAGAGGATTATCAAGAGGAGCATTGATGTGGTTGAGCAAGCAAAAAGGATGGAGGATCAATCATATGAAGTAAGTATCGGTCAAAAAGTCTGAAATGGGATTCCGACCAGAAACTGTCCTAATTATATTACGGAAAAAACTTTAAAAAAAACTGTCCGCCACTCTCACTGAAGGAAACTTTTTTGCAATTAAATTTTTTGGTCGGAATCCCTCTTCAAAGAATTGGTTGAAAAATGGAAGCCAAACTTCATAGTTCGAAGCAAAACCGAAAAATATTTCAGAACGAATTTCCAAGTGGTGAACGTCTTCTTCCGGGATATGTCCTACACAGAATACATCCAAAAACGTGGAATGTCGCTGACGGAACTTCTTTCTGATATCGGAGGAAACATGGGAATGTTCATGGGAATGTCTGTGTTCACTATCATTGAACTTTCTCTATTTTTATCTAAAATTGGATGGATTGCGATTTCAAGAAAAAGAAGAGACTATATGTATTCGAAGAAAAAGAACGAAGAGATGCACGAGAAAGAATTAGAGGATGTTGTTACTGGATTCAAGTTGTTCCGAACTAGAAAATCAGGAAACGATATGAGTCATCTGAGGTAACGATGTCAGGAGTTTACCAATTAGAATAATAATATTCCAGAGAAAAAATCAAGGGGCTATCAATGCATCGAGTGACATCAGAACAATTGAATGTTTGTAAATTAGCATGGGAAAACGAACCAGATATTGAGAGAAGATTGGCGACTGTAACTAGACAGAATTCTGCATTGAAAGAGCATAAGGAATCAAATATTCTTCCATTTGATCTAAAAGACATCAAGGATCAAATATCACGTGGTAGAGCTGCTTCCATGTTTCGAAGTAGAAGGAGTCGATCAGAAACTGCACCACCTGCCATTCATGAAGCATAAAGAATATGTCACAAATCTGTTTTTAATATGGGTATTTAGATACCGGTAACTGTATGTTGTCCAATATTTGCAATAAATTGTTTATTCTTTCAAATTTTTTAATCTTTAAAAGCTTATTGATGGAATCTACGATTGTAGCTGCCACCTCCGGATCCAGCGGCGTATCCTCCACCACCGTTTCCACCTCCACCTCCACCAGCTCCTCCTCCACCTCCAGATGAGAATCCTCCACCTCCTCCTCCGGAAGAGAAGTCACCTCCACCTCCTCCTTGAGTTCTTGGTGGGCATGGGCAGTAAGCAGCGTCGGTTCCTGGTCCACCATCGGCTCCTGGCCCTCCTGGCTGTCCTGGTCCTCCTGGTTGTCCATTGTTTCCTGGTGGTCCTGGTGGTCCTGCTGGTCCTGGTTGGCCTGCACCTCCACTTCCTCCGTCTTGTCCTGGTTGTCCAGCTGGTCCTGGAGGTCCGGCTGGTCCTGGTGCTCCTGGAGAGTTGACGATAGAAGTTCCTGGTGCTCCCGGTTGTCCGTCTTGTCCTGGTGCTCCTGGCTGTCCGTCGTTTCCTGGGGCTCCTGGTGGTCCTGGTGGTCCTGGTGGTGATGCACCTCCAGCTTGTCCGTCTGGTCCTGGCATTCCTGGGGATCCTGCTGGTCCAGCGTTTCCATTTGGTCCTGGTGGTCCTGGTGGTCCAGCTGGGCAAGTGATGCATTGTTTTCCTCCAGCACTTCCAGAGTCAGCTTGTCCAGCAGATCCTGGTTGTCCGTCTTGTCCAGCTTGTCCTGGTTCTCCGTCAGATCCGGGCTCTCCTGGTGGTCCTGGTGGTCCAGCTGGACATCCAGAAGCTTGAGCAGCACATTGGCATCCACCACCGCCACCGCCTCCGCCTCCTCCTCCACCGGTAGCATATCCACCTCCACCTCCTCCTCCACCTCCTCCAGAATATCCACCTCCACCTCCGGTAGCATATTGCCTCTTGGCACGGAAAAGTCCTTCAAAGGCGACCTTCTCAGATGGAGATTCGATTCTTCTGGAAGCCATCATCTGGGACCAAGCATCGTTGGCCTTCGCTTTGAAGACAGTCATATCATTGGAGAAGTCAGATTCGAATTGATTGATGTCTCCAAGAATAGAAAGATAGGAGAAGACAACACCGGCGACGATGAGAGCCGATAGTCCGGTGACACCGGTCAGAGCATAGTACGTGGACGACATCTGGAAAGTGATATATCATTGAATACAGCTCTAAATATGATATTCATTATAATTAAATTTTTTAAATATATAATTTTTCAATTTACCTTTTGCAGACGTCGTTATCAGCTGTGGTGGCTGAATGAAGTGCCTTTCCCTTAACCACAATTTCCTTTTATACCACATATTCTCATTATATTCCTATCATTCCTAATCATATAGTCCTTCCCACATGAGTCAATGTTTTCTGATAAGTGAAAGTGAGGCTTCTTTCTTGTTCTCAAAAAAAAACAACAGTTTTATGTTTTTCTAGAGATTCCATCAGCTATTAACACTGGAACTGGTTTCGTTTACTATCTCCGAAACTATTCAGATTCTGCGTCTCTTCACTTTACACGCTATTTCCTTGTTTGTTATTGTATTCACGAACCGTTATCGGATGGCGTTCCGACGGTAAAAGTTATAGGAAAGATGAATTGAATTAGTATAAAAAGCGGAAGTGACGATGAATTGGCACTTGATTCTTAACTCGACCGTCTCTACACTTCGAATTCAATTAGGTAATTTACATTTGTTCCCTCTTAACCAGTTTTTATTTATCGTTTTCAGAAGACTATGTCGAGCGGCACGTACTATGCGTTGTCGGCTGGAACCGCTGTTGCGGCACTCCTTGTCACTGGTTCCATTGTTTCGATGGTGTCCCTCGTTAGTGATTTGCAATCATTTGAGACTGACTTCGTTGAAAACATGAGTGATTTCAAGGTTTGAAAAACACACAAAACAGAAAATTCAACTCATTCGATAATAATTTCAGAACAAGGCCAACGATGCTTGGTCTCAGATGATGGTTGCTCGTCGTGTCGAGTCACCAACTGAGAAAATCGCTTTTGAAGGACTATTCGGACGTTTCAAGAGACAATACGCAGGAGGAGCCGGAGCTGCTGCTGCTGCTCCAGCCAAGGAAGGATACGCTGAAGGAGCTGGAGGTGGACAATGCCAATGCGCTGCACAAGCTTCTGGATGCCCAGCTGGACCACCAGGACCACCAGGAGAGGCTGGAGCTGATGGAGAGCCGGGAGAGGCAGGAAAGGACGGAGAAAATGGATCAGCTGGAGTTGCCGATACCTTCCTGGGAGCTGAAGGAAACTGCATTAAATGCGATGCCGGGCCACCAGGACCACCAGGACCAGACGGAAATGCTGGACCACCAGGACCACCAGGAGAAGCAGGACCAGACGGAGAAGGAGCCGGATACGCTGAAGCTGGACCACCAGGACCTCCAGGACCAGCTGGACCAGATGGACAACCAGGAGCGCCTGGACCAGACGGTCAGCCAGGAGCCGCAGGAACCACCTCTACAAACGAACCAGGACCACCAGGACCTCCAGGACCACCAGGACCAGCTGGACCAAATGGAGAGGATGCTTACGCTCAACCATCTCCAGCTGGACCCCCCGGACCACCAGGTCCACCAGGAAAGGATGGAGGACCAGGACCAGATGGACCAGCCGGAGCCCCAGGAACTGATGGAGCCCCAGGACCAGACGCTGCTTACTGTCCATGCCCACCAAGAACCAGCACTTACGCCGAAGGAGGAGGTGCTGAAGAAGCTCCAGAGGCTGCCCCAGCCGCTGGATACAATGCTGCCGCCGGAGGAGCTGCAGCAGCTCCAGAGGCCGCTGCTCCACCGCCAGCCCCAGCTGCAGAGCCAGCTCCAGCTCCAGCTCCAGCTGCTGAAGCAGCACCAGCACCAGCACCAGCCCCAGCACCAGCACCAGCACCAGCACCAGCACCAGCACCAGCACCAGCACCAGCCCCAGCCCCAGAGGCTGCTGCTCCACCACCAGCCGAACCAGCTCCAGCTCCAGCGGCTGAACCAGCTCCAGCTCCAGCTCCAGCTCCAGCTGCTGCCCCAGCCGCTGGATACGGTGCCGCCGCCGGAGGAGCTGCTCCACCACCAGCTCCAGCTGCCGCTGCCGCTGCTCCAGCCGGAGGACAATACCGTCGCAAGAAGGCTCGTCGCGTTCTTCGCCTCATCCGTGCTTAAAGAGGTCGACTTGATATTCAAAAAGTTTTTGTTTGTTTCATTGCTCCTCTGAATAGAAAGAGAGAAAAATAAAAGATTTTCACTCAAGGACATTTTCTTTATTTGGTTTGGCAATTCATTAGAGTGCACTTGTGTTTCGTTTTAGCTCAACACAGCCAAACAATTAGCCAATAATGGATGTGAAGGTAGTGCCAACACAGAAGACGTCTTCCCGTTTTTACTATTTTTTGTAAAAATTGGCTTTTGATTTTTGTTTTGGCTTTTCTAGACTTCTGCCTTTGTCAGGAAAATCATCTTTGGAATTGTTCTGCTTTTGGTTCCGATTTGGGATCTGGGACCCAATTGATTTCAAAATTAGTCTTGCTTTTTTCATGGACAGGGGTTTTTTGGTTTCAATTTTTTGTATTTTTTCAAATATTTTAGTTTGTCCTTTTATTCTTGAGTAAATAATCTTTCAAACTCTAAATAGAGACTATAAAACTTCTTTCAAAAGAAATTAATGAAAGGAAGAAGAATCTCTTCCTTCCCGTTTCCCCAAGACTCGCTTTCTCAGAATATGAATATCTTTGAATCTTCTGCACATATAAAATATCTTCTCCTTTTTCCATATTTATGATCTTCACTTTCTTCACCATTACTTTAGTTTCTTTTCATTTCAAAACAGCAAGTGCGCCTTTGCCGTCGTGAGAAACACATCCCGTTTCTCTCTTTTTTTCTTCTTCTACTCCCGTTGCTTCTTCTTCTTCTTTTTCTTCTTCCTAACTCCATTAGTATTGTGGGTCTGTTGGCTATGTGTATGTTTCGCGGCAAGTCCCTTCTAGAGTCGACGTCGTCGTGTGAGCCGCATTCACAATGAAGAAGCGGGGAGGGCTCTGCGTCCTCTTCGTCCTGTTTCACTGCTACACATCTCCTTTTTTCGCTTGCATTGTTTTTTTTTTGGTACGGGACGGCTGTGTCGGAGTCATTCCGTGTATGTGGAAAGACGGAGAAGCAGATGTCGTTGTAGTGGAATAATAAGAGGAAGAAGAAGAAGAAGAAGAAGAGGAAAGGAGAAGACAGAATTCACAATTAGTCATACAGATAGTTTGTACCACGTCACGTTGTTCGAGGATGAGAAGTATTTAGATGACAAGTTGCCATAAATTTTGAAATATGAGAAAATCCAGTTGACGTGATACAATCATGGAACAATTCAGGTGTGCTTCTAAAGCCGGAACACTGAGACATTTGAGAGATCATCTCGAAACAATCACATTTTTGATATCGGCTAATTCTACAAACTCCTTTATTCGTCGAGATGATATACCTCGAAACCTGTAATAGAAGGACCTCTAACTTTCAAATGTGATCCAATTTGTCTCAGTTCCTGTCAAAGATATGGAAAAGTTATAAACGGATAAATTGTTTATCATAAAGTCAGAAATGTTGTGTCAGTTGACACAAGAGAATTGTGATAGTTGAGCTCAAACTTGACAGTATGGAAAGCATTCTATAACAGGTTCTACGGTAAATATCTACAGAAATCTAAATCGTTTATCGTAAAAAAATTTATTTGCAAGTTCTTCTAATAGTTACAGAAAATTAAAGTTATTTTTCAATTACGCAGTGGACAATTTTTTTGATCAGACCATTCCAAATTCAAGGATTTTAGTGGTTCCTGGTTGTTTTTTTGTCTCCTATGACTTCTTTTATTAAGCTTATATTATTTCAATTTTTGCAATGAATTTATTTTTCATATCTTAATGATGCTGTTTTTGTATATTCTTCCTTTAAATTATATTTAAATGTTATTTCAAATCTAATTTTCGGCTTAAAAAATCTGACTCCTTGTATACCCTAGAAACCTAACAAATATGAATACAGAATTTGAATTCTATCTGGTGAGATCCCTTCTGAATGCCCAATTTCGAAAATCCTTGAAATTTCCATTCAAACCCAGCTGGGCAGATGTTTTGCCAATTCGAACCAATTAACCTCAATTTCCATTCCTAATTACTCTTCATTTTTATTTTCTTCTTTTCTCTTCCTTTCCTTCTTTTTTCTTCTTCTTCTTCTTTTCCATTTCTTTTTGAGCCGCATCACCGTTTTTCGAAAATGCAATTATGTCGATCAAATTGGCACCTTCATCCACTCCACCCACCCAAAAAATGGGACGAAAATGGAAAAAAGAGCTTAAAAACAAGAAGAAGAAGAAGGAAGAAGAGAGTAGCGTGAGACACGCAAAAGCTGTCACTCGAAACAGCTCTCCAGTTCATATTCTCTCTTGACACCTGAAAATTTTTGAATTTTTGAGTAGATGAAATTGGGTTGGTGGATGAATGCATTTATGAAATTGAGAGCAGAATTCCAAATGGTTCTCGGAAAATGATATCAATTTTAAAGCACGTCACTGTCTTTTCCGATAAAATGGTTTTACGATTTTTGCTCAAAATGGACTACCTGGACGAAACCTAAAAAATCGAAAGAGGAAACCTATGAATTTGAAATTTTATAGAGTTCGAGAATATAATTGCAGAGATGAACATGATAATTTCTGAACAACACATGCATTTTAATTTGAAAAGAGGTTCGGCTTCGTAGTACTGTAGACTGATACTGGCACAGGGCCAGTATCAATCCAGTATTCAAAATCAGGGCCGGGCCCGGTCCGGTTGTTCCACTTTTGAAAAAATTGAAATTTTGAAATTTTTCTTTGATTATGGCAAAAAGTTTCTGTAACATTTTTCAGGTATCTATGGTTGCTTGTTGAAAGAAAGATACATTATTTATTTGCGAAAGAAAGCAAGTTAAAAAAGAAATATGAAAATCTTAAACATAACGAAACAAAGAAAAACAATATTTAGAACTCAGAATCAAAAGGTGAAAACTGCAAAATAAGAAAATCGGGTACAAAGTAGGTGCATATTTACGGATGAAAGAGAAATGAGAGAAGTACGCAATTCTATTCAAAATCTTTCTCTTTTCATTTCTCTCAAACGATTACTCCCACCTGCTCTTTCTCCCGAACTTTGAATTGAACCATTATTCCAATCGACTGACCTTTTTGTTTCATCTTTCGGGATATATCTGCTCTCTCCTCCTTCTTTTCTCTATTGACTTTGCATTGATGAAAATTCTCGTGAAGCTCCCCCCCCTCTCTCTCTCTCTCTCTCTCTCTCTCTCTCTCTCTCTCTCTCTCTCTCTCTCTCTCTCTCTCTCTCACTAGAATATATCTCCAATTCCTCTCACTTGTGCATTCTCTACATTATCCGTGCGAGAGAGAGCTTTTCTCTTTTCTTTTTGCCACATAACAACCATTTCTCTTTCTCTTCTTCTCCTCCAAACCAACTGAATTCAAGTAGTGTGTAGGAGAAGGAGCCGCGCTCTCCCCTCCTCGGCTCTCGGCTTTTCCTCTAACTTCTTATCCGTCTCTCTGTCAATTCCATCTCTCTTACTCTCGAATTCTCCTCGTTTTTCAGATCCTTCTTCTCCTTCTTCTTCTTTTTTCTTCTACTTTTTTCTCCTGCTTCTGCTTCTTCGGCTGCTAGTGGTGGTAGGGTGGTAAGGGTGGTGGGTGCTCATAAATTTTTGGCACTTTTTTTGTTTTTCGAGTGTTTTCCTCCCTTTCTCTTCCAACTTTTGCACACAATGACGGCGACGAGCAGCCAATGCCGATCGATTCCTTCAATTCCTCGTTCATCTTTGCTTCCCTTATTTTTCTTCTTCTTTTTTATCCTGAAAATATTCGGACAATGAGGCATTAAAGGTTTAACGAGATTTCCAAAATGAGATTTCCTAAAGCCCTTAATCTCTATATCATAAAAATCTAATGGTATTCTAATGTCTTTGAGATTTACATCTATTTTAATTCTGCGACAATCTGGGATGCTTTTTTTGTTGTTTTTTGGCTTTTCAGCCGAAAGTCGTCCAAAACAAATACTCATCAATTCTGAAAGTCTTCAAAGAAATTTTCGACTTTGGTTGTTTTTTTTTCGTCCATTTGAAGTATTAAAATATTTTTAACTGAATAACTTTTTTATAAATCATGATTTACAAACAGATTGGATGTTTGAAAAGGTCATTTTTTTTGAAAATGGGTACTGTGGGATTACAGTATTTGAATTGTTTTGCAATTCAAAAGCCTTCCGTGCAAACTCGAATGGTGCTTTTCGTTTCAAAAATCTGAATCCGCAAAGTGTTATTTTCACTTTGCTCTAATAATTATTTTCCAGAACCTGTACCGTGAACAATTTGATAGGAAACCACCGAAACCGTCGACTTTGAGCCCATGTATCTCGGTTTCTCTAAAAGATATAAAAAATTTTCCAACTTACAGTGAGATATTATTTATCATAAAATCACCAATATTTTATCCGTTGATAACTTTCTGGTATCTTTTACAGGATATTTGAACACAAAGTTGACAATTTGGGTGACATTCTATTAGAGCATTTAAATGAGAATTTATAAACATAAAAAACAGTTAGCCTGTTCCAGCCCAAAAGTAATTTTAATCTGTACTTGCAAAATCAAAGCCCGGCCCGCGGGCCTGGTGGATCGGAGATTTCCAGGGCCCGGGTTTTCCAAATTCGAAAAAAAACCTGAAATTTTAGAAATTTTGTCAAGTCTTTATAGGGAAAATTATTTTTTAATGGCCTTCTTATATTGGAAAAAGTTTTACTTGACAGAAAAGTTATCCATTTTCTTCTATTCACCCGAAAACTTTTTTGAAAAGACAGGAAACTAATTTCTGAAAACCCGGGCCGAGACGGGCCTAACCGGGCCTTTGAAACTCGAAAAAAGCCCAGCCCAGCCCGGCCTATTCAAAGTTTGTTTCAATCTTCATGTCCCTAACAAAATAGCTAGATTGTTTTTCTTTTTCTATTCTCGAAATTTCCGTTTTCCTGATCTCATAGTCAGTTAGTTATCACTCAAAAATATCCAATTTTGCATTTGAAATTGCGAATTTCCCATTATTTTCTATTCCATCTTCTACCTTCTCGTTTCCTATTCATTTGAAATTCTAACAAAAATTTATGCAATTTCTTCTTTTTTTCAGTTCTGACCATAAATACATCTTTGGACCGCCCTATTCATTTCGCTTTTTACCGTATTCTCCACCCACCAATTCTTCATCATCTGTCCCTTTTTTCTTTGGTGCTTGTCCTTGATTTGTCATTTATTTTGCTCTCCACCCGCCCCGCCGCTCCAAAACGTCTTCAATTTCCAAAAAGTGACATTTGACGCTTTTGGATCGTTGGAGAGACCTCTTCGTTTACTAACCACACCCAATGAATAACCAATTTCACTTTTTTCAAGTTGATTTATGAAATTGCAGCAGAACGGAACGACGCAACGACGGGGGGAGAGTCGGCAGAAGGAGCAGTTGAAAAAGAAGAAGAAGAAACGGACAAAGACGACGACGACGACAACAATTGAAGTCGTCAGAAGAAGAAGAAGCGGAGGCGAAGTGTCGGTGGGAAGTAGAACGAGAAGAAGTAGAAGAAGAAGAAGCTGAAGACGTTGGAGACGACAAAAAAGAAGAAAGTGACAAGGTCACGGGCTGCGTCGAAGAGTTGACGGCCGCTAGATGGCTTTCCGCAGACGGGTTTGTTTTTCGTTTCGACAGTTTTTAGGTAATCCGCGACTGAGCATTTTTAGGGAAGCGGCGACTCAAATTTCAGTCATCACGATGAGTTGGAACTTGAAGCCGGAAACAGAGAAACTCTTCGAAGAGACGCAGAAAGGCAAGCCGCTTTGCAACTTGAGAGAGCCAAGGTAATTTTTTGTTTTATTTGTTTGTTTTTTATTCGGTCGAGAAATAAGAAGAAAATTTTGATGGTTTGTTTCCCAGAAATGAGTAGGTGGAAATTTAAAACAGGTCAAGTGAACCTTTTTTGAGCTAGGATCCATCAAATCATTCAGAAATAAAACTAAAGAATATCCTATTTCGTGCAGGAAATATTATTTTCTGGCTGATTTTCAAAAATCCAAAAACTTTCAAGTCGGCTTTTTGAGGAGTTCCGATTGTCCGTCAGTAGTCCGTCGGCCACCCGTCGGTTCTCCTTCGGCTGCCAACTAGCAGTCATTTCTTACAGTTGTTCGAATTTTGACAGTTCCCCTCCACCTATAAATGGAAAAGTTTAGATTTGAGATTGATTAAATTATAATTATAACATTTTGTACTTTCTTTGCGATGCACTTAGTATCTTAATGATGTTTTAAACAAATATGTTAGTTTATGACAAATATAAAGGATGTTGGGATCCCTAACAATCCAATTTCTCGAGCGGAGTACGATCTTCTTTAATTCGATCAGAAAACTACATATTTTTGTTATTTTCAGTACAAACCCGTCGCGTTTGCTGTGTGTACAAATGTAGAATACGATGGAAGTGTGGACGATGATTCACCTGTACATGGATGTGCTGTTTCGTTCAAAGTCAAAGATTTTCTGCATGTCAAAGAGGTATGTGCGTCATTCAGTTTGAATGACAATTAAAGTACCCAATAATTTCAGAAATATAACAATGATTGGTGGATTGGTAGGCTCGTCAAAGAAGGCCACGATTTAGGCTTCATCCCATCTCCGGTCAAATTGGAATCCTTGAGACAGCAAACGGCGAAATCAGGAAAATTGTGAGTGATTGTTTGGGGTAATTTGATGAAGATTGAGGGTTCCTTTTTTGCAGCAAACAATCCACATCTGCTACTAATCTCGGTGCACTGGACAATATGATGCCAAGAAGTGGATCACGAGGATCCACTCCACCGACGCCTGGTTAGTATCTTGATTTATGGGAAAAGAAAGGACAAAGTTCCAATCATCTCTGAATCTCTACCATCTACTTAATAATGGAGTACAATAATTGAAAATTGAATTTCAGATGATGACGAATACAATGCAAAACGAATGACCAACATCGTGACGACACCTCCAACTAAAGAGAAAAAGAAATTGATATTCAAGAAAGTCCAACAAGAGAATGTTCCTCCGTATGATGTCGTTCCATCAATGAGGCCCGTCGTTCTGGTAGGACCATCATTGAAAGGATATGAAGTGACTGATATGATGCAAAAAGCCGTTTTTGATTATCTAAAACATAGATTTGAAGGAAGGTTTGTGATTTTCTTGGAAAATCAAAAAAAGTCAATTGAATTTACAGAATAATCATAACAAGGGTAACAGCTGATATCTCTCTTGCAAAAAGAAGTCTTCTGAATAATCCAAATAAAAGAGCAATGATGGAAAGGGCGAATTCAAGGACCAGTAATAGTTTGGCTGAAATTCAAACTGAAATTGAAAGGATTTTTGAATTGGCTCGATCAATGCAGCTCGTTGTTTTGGATTGCGACACAATCAATCATCCCTCCCAATTAGCCAAAACGAGTCTCGCTCCAATTCATGTATATATTAAAATTTCCAGCCCTAAAGTGAGAATTATTGATGTCTTTTTTTAAATCACTCATAAAATCTATTCAGGTCCTTCAAAGGCTGATAAAATCGCGAGGAAAATCTCAATCCAGGAATATGAATGTACAAATGGTGGCAGCTGAAAAGTTGGCACAATGCCAGGCAGAACTGTTTGATGTACTGCTTGACGAGAATCAGTTGGAAGATGCATGTGAACATTTGGCTGATTTCATGGAAGCTTATTGGAGAGCAACGCATCCACCAGTCAGATCTCCACCAAGAATAAAGAGAAATCCAATGGAGAACCGAGGACCCAGCACACTATTCACACCGGCTCAGATGATGCAGGTTAGTAGGGAAAGCAAAAAGTGATCCGGAAAATTGTAGCGGTTTATGTGTTAAAAAGACATGGAAGGTCTCACAAAAAGGATCATCAGCGGAAATTGTTTTTATTTCGCTAACTATTACTGTGGTCTAATTTCAAGACGCTTTGCTTCCGAAATTTCAAGGGTGGGCGGAGCTTAGGTCCGGTTGGGAAATCCTGAATGGAGCATGTATTTTCAGCTCCACGTCACTTTGAAAACAGTTAATTCAAAACGGATTTGAAACCGTGGTAATGCAGGCGAATGGATAAATTTTAGGATACAACAACAATTTTAGGATTTTCAAATCTGCTTTTTCTGATAGAACACATTTAGAAAATCGGGAAATTCAAGAATTTTTCTTCTTTTGAGAACATCAAATTTTTCGATTTTTCGATTTTCAGAATGTGTTCTATGAGAAAAAGCATATTTTAAGACCATAAAATTGTTTTTTTTTGTCTGAAATTTATCCATTCTCCTGCATTACCATTGGCTGGTTTAGAAGTTTCGCGGTTTCGAAGTGACGCGGAGTCAATAAAAAGAATATTAATATTGACTATTTTGAAATAGGACTCGGCCTTGAAACGGGAATCCCAAAACATGAATTTCAGGGTTTCCAAGGAGGCGCTGGTCAAATTCCACAGATGCAACCGCAACAATCAATCGCATCAATGTCCCAAATGGGTCCAGGTCAGATGGGATCGATGAATCCACCGTATTTGGCTCCACCAATGCAAGGCGGTCGTCCAGGAATGCCGAGCATAAATGTGCAACAAGCAACTGGATCCTACGGTGGAATTCAACAACAACAACCGATGCAACACGCTCCTCCACCGGCACCACAGCGACAAACATCATACGATCGTCATGGATTCGATGAATATGATGATATGGATATGTCAACAAGACAATATGAAAGAGGTACCTATCGATATTGAAGAAGGACTCTTTTTCGTAATTCAATATATTATGTGAAAACAAAAATCCACAGATTCGATCAATTTGAATATCTTTCTCATTCTCTTTCATGTTTTTTTGCAACAAATGACATCTTTCTGAATTGCTCCGAGTTTTGAACATCACCCGAATACGAGTTGATTTTCTAGATAATTTTCTTATTCTCACTTGTCATTCATTTTTAATTCTGATTTTGATTATATCGTATTTATTCCTCAATTCTTGTTTCTTTTTCTGTAATTTTCAAACATAACCTAGTTTTGATTTTTTCATTCATTACTGTGGACTTATTGATCTAGAAAATGTAATAATATTGTGGATAAAAACAACCAGATCATTGTAGCTCCACAGTAATCCCCATCTCCTGACCATTCTTTTAACCCTGAAACCCGCTCAGTCCCCATGTATTTCAGTTCCGTGTGTTACCATATCTTTCATATGATAATTTCAGAATTTGTTCATCAGACAAACAATTTGTATTTTTATGAGATTTCTATTATTACATCAATAAAATAGTTTATTTTGAAATTATCAACCCGTTTTTGGTCATTCCTAGCTTTTTCCAACTTGGAGGGAAGAAATCTTCTTCGATCATTTGATATTTGACCTGAAACGAAAACATTTTTTCTGAGAAAAAAACACGAGAGAAACGGATTACGGTATCTTCGGTTTCTTGAATATCACGATAGTAGACGTTTGATTGATTCTTCGAGAGATATCCGATCCACCAACCGAACGTAGAAGATGGAGCTGAAACCTGACCACTCGCCAGACGTAACTCTAATCTTTAATAGTTCTAGTTCAACAGATTTCACAGAATGTGCCCATTTTCGAAATTTACTTTCTCACCTGTTATCAACACGGAATCACAATGAACTTGAGAAAAATAGAGATCCTTGATTGCATCTGTCTTCGTTGTCTCCATTACTTTAACATCACTTTTATAGTCCAAATGCTCAGCAATTTCTTTCCGAACCCAGTTCGGATCATTGCTGAATATGAAGACCAGTCCAGAATCTGCAAAATCAAATAGTCATATTCTCACAAATCAGCTTTATTACGGAGAGTGTATAAGTGATCAATAGCGTTGATTGTAAACATCTTATCAGTTCCAGCATGTTGGCCATCCGAAAGGAAATCTCCTCGTCTAACATGAACGCAGGTTCTGAATTTCAATTTTTTATTTTCAGATTATGTAGAATTTGTATTACTTCCACCTGAGTTCATCTTTCCTTCTGATCAATTTCTTTAGGGAAATTTGTTCTCTCTCGGAAGGCTTCAACCATAGTCGAATAGAATTTTCAATTGAGGAAAAGTATTTGAAACTCTGCAAATTTTATAGAAGCAAAAGTTTCAAAGAAAAAAAGGTACCTGAAAGTATCCTCCATCTATAACCAGAAACTTTGTCTGTTCACAAGAGAGAATGGATGAAAACTGATAATGACAGCAGGCAGGAGAATACACATATCTTGTGATTTCTGATATCTGAATTATCCAATTTGAATTAACACATAGCAAAACGTTCAACTAACGTCGATGGGAATAGAAATGACTCTACTAGCAACTGATGGAATTTGAGTGTTCAGAAGATCCAGATTCGAGTGGAGAACATAATCATCCGCATTGAAAACTGCTGTTCGATTCAGTTTTTGAGCCAAACCAAGTAACGAAAACACTTCAAATAGTTGGTTTCCTTAAATACTTTGATCATTTATCAAATGTTCGATTTAAAAACCATACCAATTCCACCATTGAATACAATTGAGACCATAGGAAACATAATATATTTTCTATCAACTATTTCATTCTGAACACTTTTTGAATTTCAATGACTACTAAAAATTTTTGATACCTTATCACAATAGACTTTCGTTTTAATCTGGCTATAGTCATAATAATGAGGCGAGAACCAATTAACGATTATAATAATAACGAGAGTCACTGAAATTTCCCAATTGGTATTGATTCAGTCGAGACACACAAACCTATTATCACTATATACAATTTCTTTAGTGCTGGCCATGACTTAATAACTCGAATTTGACGCCGAATCATAGTAGGCTCACGAGCTTCTAAAAAGTGGAATATGCAACGAATTCGAACAAAGAAACACTTCTTTTTCGCCCGTCTCCTTGGTTTCCTTTCGACACTAAAAGAAGGAAACTCATCAAGTAGAAAAGGCAAAACAGAACGAACGAGGAGGTTATCAGTTCCATTGTTATCAGCAAGTGTTGTTGTACGCTGTTAGCGTTTTCTGAAACTCCTTGGTCATTGGATATTTTTGGAATCGTGTGCATGTTCGGTTAAAGTGCAAGCAGTGTACGGTTCGCAGCTGTTCTTTTTTATAAAGATGAAAAAGAGCTTCTGAATTTTATTTGAATTCTCTTTCGCGGTTCACAGATTCACATCTAGAAAATTTTCGTTCAAAAACTGTGCCACTATTCCCCGTGAACGAACGGTCCGTCGACAAGCCTTCAACGGCCCGTCCGCATCGCTCGGGCGGCGACTGGACGTTGTTCACCCGTCCGCGCCTCTTCAGCCAACATCTAGCAGTTATCCGCAAGTCCCCCTTTCCCTGTGGCTTCCGTAGCGCAGTAGGCAGCGCGTCAGTCTCATAATCTGAAGGTCGTGAGTTCGAGCCTGCATCGTAATATGTTTCAGATGTAGAGACTACTGTAGGTTGATAGTTTCTATTAGTCAATTTTCCTGCAAATTCCATCGACGGTTGTTCATGTAGATTTTCATTTATTTACAAGTCTCTTTACATGTTAGAACGACACAATTATTGAGGAGAGGTAGGGAGGGTTCCAGCGAAATCTTTTAATTTCGACAACGAATTTTCGATATCTGAAAAACAATTTAAATTAGATTCTGGAATTTTTATGAAAATACACACCATTTTTGAATTGGCTCATCATATTTCCATTCATCGATACATCATAAACTTGAGAATCAGTTTCGAAAGTCACTGAAGTTGCAGAAAAATCAAGAACCGTGGCATGGGGCTCTGAAAATTATATATAAAAAAACAGGTCAAAGCTTAAGAATCTCCTACCTCTGTGAACCGAATTTTTGACTTTCTCCATCAATTCGTTTTTGTAAACTTCATAAACTTTTCGAAGTTGTTTTCCATGTTCTGGAGGCAGTCCGAGTTGAACAATCTCTTTTTCGAGATCCTCAAATGGACAATCATATCCAGCTGGTTTCAGGAGAAACCAATCCCCGATCAAAACGAGATTTGAGTGGTTGACTGTGTCTGAAATCAGTCTCTCTTATATTATTAATCCGAAAGAAAACTCACGGATTTCCTCTGAAGTATTCGACAGCACCGTATCATCATTGTCGTGGAGAATCAGATGAGCAGCTCGAGTGCAGAGTTGCTTGAATTTCAGAACTGTCTGGAAAGAAGCGAAGGTTGAAAATTTTAACTTTTGAAACTTTTCTAGACACACCATATTTGAAAAGTTTGTGCAGATTTCCTCAAGAAGCCACGATGGACATTCCATATTGCCTAGGAAATGGTACTTCTGGAATAATATCAATTGTTAGATCACAAACAAAAAGTTCGAAGATGCTTACCATTTTCGAATATTTCGAATTGAAAGTGGGCGAAGGAAAACTGAGACGATAGGAGGATGCGAGATAATAGAAAAGGAGAAAGGGGGAGACGCAGATGGAACACGAAGAGATGTTTATTTGCCGCCAAAAGTAGAGAAAAGTAGGAAAAATGAAGTCTGAAATTAGATGCGATTGGGGGAGACTTTGTGGGGTTATATATGAGAATCGGAGCAGTAGGAGGAGAAGAATGAACTTGAAACATAAAAATTAATACAGCAGCCCTACAGTATTGTCCTATTCAAGGCTCATATTAGAAGAGTGAAATTAATTTTTGACGACTACCCAAAGTTTTTAAAGCAAAAGAAAGTTGGGTCAAACAAGTTTAAATAAAACGCAGTTAACTATGACAGATAAAGTGCGGTTGCCGAAAAGCGGACTAACGGCGGACCGTCGGCGGCTGAAGGTTTAAGAATGATTACAACTTGTGCACATTGTTTTTTTACAAACTTAAAAGTCCATCAAATGAATCAACTTTTAAAAATTATATTATTTAGTGATAATTTTTCATTATGATCCAATTACTAAAGTTTGCTTTTCATACTTTTTGCCACAATTTTTCTATTTATTTTGAACGCAAGTTATATTTTAGATCTCCTATTCTAGCTTTTTTGCTGGTTCTCTTCCCTAAACCTGATATTTTAAAACGTTTTTCAAAAATCTTATCTTCAGGAACATGAAAACAAAATATTAAGTTTCAGAGAGCAAATCAACAAAATATCTTATAGATCAACTAAGATTGAAACCTATTTTTGATCTACTTAAGTTTTGAAGCCCGCGAATTGAAATGAACGGAGTTCAACAGAGTATATTTCATCCAAATTTACTTTTATCACCTAAAAGAATTTCTATCCGGTCCATACAAAAACATGCAAACACATACTTTTCGCAGCCCTTGTTCCACTGTCCTATATCTTTCTTTTCTCTTCTCTCTCTCCTTTTTTTCGTACTCTCTTCTCTTCTTCTTTTTCTTCTTCTTCTTCCATGGACGCGGACTAGATTCTCCCGCACGCTCTCTCTTTTCCCTACTCAACGAAAACTTCCCGCGAACACATTTCCTTTGAATCTGGCCTAAATATTGTTTTTTAAACTTCTTCCTTCTTCACTTTGCTTTGTTTTTCTTTGTGAAAATTTCAATGTAATATTTCAGAAAAATGGGGAAGAAGAATAAGTCGAATGGAGGAGGAAATACTAACAATACCCCAACTAAAACCCCATCGAAACCCCCAGTAAAATTCAATGATAAATGGGCAAGTATTGAGAATGGAGAAGCTAAAAGTGCATCTGTTTCTCACTACAAGGAGCCATCGAAAGAACCAAAATTTGTTCATCCAGCCAAGCTGGCAAAAGAGAAAAAGATTTTCGATGGATTCGATATTCCAGAAAGAGTTTTAGCTCATGGAAAAGTTGTCGAACAAAATGGAGGAAAGAAGAGAAGACATCGGGAAATTTCTCCAAAAATGGAAGCCAAAAAGGCCAAAGTGGAGTCGAAGACAAAGGATGAAGTTGGTGCCAAGAAGGTGCATAAACGTGAGTTTCCTCCAGAGAACCAAAATATAAAATTCAAATGATTTCAGACTCTACTGTATCTTCTGAAGTTGTTCAATCCACGTACATCGTCGAGGAACCAGATAATGACAATGAAGTCACTTTGGTCTCAAATGGAAAGGAGACAACAATCGAAAAGACTGTTATTCTAGACGAAGAAATAGAGGATGAGGAGATTGATGAAGAAGAGTTTGAGGATGAAGAAGAAGTAGAAGATGAGGAAGGAATGGATGAAGATGAGACTGAAATCGATGAGAGTGAGATGATCTTCGATCCAAAAGATATCGAAAGATACATCGAATTTGAAGACGTTGACGATGAAGATGAAATGGAAGATGAGGAAGAGTTTGAGGATGAAGAAGAAGTAGAGGACGAAGAAGTAGAAGATGAGGAAGAAGAAGTAGCTGATGAAGAACAAGGGGAAGAACAAGAGGACGAACAAGAGGAAGAGGGAGAGGTTAGCGATGAGGAATCAGTGGTTTCTGAAATGGATGCGGATTCTGATGACGAGGGATTCATCGCTGGAAAGGATCGTGAAGCTCATGTGATCTCCAAGGACAAGGCTGCTCGAACATTTGCAGCGAAACCAGTCGACTTTGACGCTTTCCCATTCACTGATCAGGATTCTGTCGTCACTGCTTCTCGCGCTTTCGGATTCATGATTTCTCCATGTGATGTTCAAACATTCTTTGAGTGAGTTTCGGAATGTTTTCAGCGTTGAATGATCATTTTTTTCAGCAAATTCTATCAATCGAACGTTCTCGTTGTTCACCGTAAAACTCCCGCCTACTACGGTAACCTCTTCTCAACTGCCCGTTTTTCTGAGCTTTTGGAGAAGAATCATTTGGAATATAACATGAATATTAACATTGCTCAATATAAGGATGGAGTTAGAACTACTTTGAATGGAAAAGGACGTGTTTATCCACAAATTGTTAAGCAACATCTTCATGTGAGAATAGCCTTTCTCTTCCAGATTCAACTATAAATTTTCAGAATTTGTGCTCTGTCCAACTGGTCAATCCACAAACATTTGATGATCGCATCTGGTACCTTTGTGAGATTCTTCAAGAACAATTTGGCTGTTTCGTAGGCGCGAATACCTATTTGACACCAGCCGGATCATCTGGATTTGCTCCACACTGGGATGAGATAGACGCATTCTTATTGCAAGTGGAAGGACGTAAATATTGGAGAGTATGGGCTCCAGAATCCGCCGAAGAAGAGTTACCATTGGAATCGAGTGGAAACTTCACTGAAGACGATATGAAGGGAAGAGAGCCAGTTTTCGAGGGATGGATTGAACAAGGAGATATGATTTACATTCCACGTGGATATATTCATCAGGCAAGAACAGATAAAAAAGTTCATTCTCTTCATGTCACTGTTTCCACCGGAAGACAATGGAGTTTTGCAAATTTGATGGAGAAAGTGATTCCGGAAGCTGTTGGTGCTTTGACAGAGGAACGACACAAACTACGTCGTGGATTGCCGATTGGACTTTTTGATATGGGAGGAGTCGTTGATTTGGATTACCCACAAGAGGAACATTTCACTGAAAAGTTCAAGATTGTGGTGGATAGACACATGAGCAGACTTCGCAATTTGGTTGCTGATCATCTTTTAGATAGTTCTGTGGATAGTATGGCCAAAGAGTTTATGAAACAAGCATTGCCACCGATTCTCACTGATAGTAAGTCTCTGCGAAAAAGTATATTTGAATTCTAAAATTGCTCATTTTCAGAGGAAAAGAAAAGAAGTGTGATTGGCTTATCGACTAACTTGCTCGGAGATGATCTCATTGATTTCTGTGCCAACACGAAAGTGAAATTCATCAGAAAACACACTCAACGTCTTCTGATGGAAAGTGAAGATTCGTGTTTCATCAGTCACCGTATGAACAATTCCCGTCTTTTCGAAGGACGTCCAGAGACTCTCGCTGATTTCCCATCAACTGGAATCGACACGTATCGTGTTCTCTGGAATGCGTATCCAGAATGGAGAACTTTGGAAGAGATTTTCTCTTGTAGAGAAACGAAATCAGATACCAGAAAGGAGAAGTTGGCAGCCATTCAAATTCTATTCCAAATGGGAGTTCTTCTGGTTAAAAACCCCAAATAATTTATTTTTGTTTCCCATATTTGTTCCTGTTTTATTTTGTTGTCCTGTCTTATCACAATTCAAACCCAAACTAACCAACTTACAAATTGAAAGTTATATAGTTAGACTTTGAATTAGAACCCTGTTGTGTTTTTTTCCTGTTTCATGTTTTTTGATTTTGAATGAAAACTATTTTTCTATCCAAATATTTATTTAAGTTTCTAAAAAGGAGATTATTGTGGAAAAATAGTGAGATCTGGTAGAGACTACATTTTGGTTAGACGTTTGGCATATGTGAGATATCAGGAAGAAGTCTGGAATCAAAAAATATGTGCAAAATAAGTTATTGCTTTGAAAAATAATAATAAGAAACAGATCCGAAGAATATAGAAGCAAATCTCAAAATATCAGAAAAGTTATTGTTTTAAAAGTTTTGAATACGGAAAACATGATTGAACGAGAAGACGTGTATCACATTCAATTGGATGCTGAACCAATTCATTGTCTGAATCCGAGGTCTGGAGCGCCAGCCACTGAGCGAAAGCTGCTTAGGACGGTTCGAGATGAGGCAGCCTGAAATTTCAGAGTGTCTCAAACTGAAAGTATGAAATGGAATACCTGAATTTGACGAAGTGGTTTCATTGGGACCTTGTCCGAGAACTCTTCGTCGTATCTACCAGCACGGACCTCGCGAAGTTTGTCGAGCTGAAATTTGATAAATCTATATTCATACCTTTTCTGGTATCTGTACCTGATGAGAGCTGATTGGAAGAGCTGCTCTGATGACGATCCAGTTGACAGTCTCGCGGAATGGATCAGTAGTTTCTGATCCTTCGTACATCCAGAATTCTTTTGTCTTCTCGGCGACAGGGAAGAAGGTTTGGAAGTCAAATGAGCACAATTTGCACTCACTTCCCTTGTAGATAATCTGTGGGAGCAGATTGATGAATGGAGAGAAAACTGGGTTGTCATCGTGAGACTCCTGGAAACGGAAATTCGTTTTCTAAATAGCATCAGTTGATTACTTACGTTCAAGAATACGGCGATCGCAATTACACCATTTGGTTGCTTGAGAGCATCGGCCATGGTTGCGAAACGAGTATTTCGATGGATGAGATGCATTTCTCCAGCATATCCAACACCTCCAATTGTGTGTTCAGATCCATTCATTGGTTCTGTAGCCCAATGGAAGTTGACTGCATCCAGATGATATTGCTCTTCGGCGAGGAAAGAGATGGCCAATTCACTGCTATTTCCCTCTCTCAACAACCAAACCGAATTTCCGTCGTTCACAGCTTTGAACTCTCCTGTCGATTCGTATGCAACTCTGTAATTTCTCAGTTCTAGATTCTTAAATTGGAAATCAATTTGTACTCGAAATGCGCATTCTGAAGATGTTCTCCAAATGCAGTAATGACTGGAACAATATCAATCGGAGACTGACTTCTTCCCAAAGACGGAACATTCAAAACCTTTCCCAACGAATCCAATTTGACCTTGGTTAGTCCTGACTTGAATGCACTTTCCACCAGTTTTGGTGCCTCTTTCAGTTGATTCAAAGATCCAGCAATCGACGGAGCAGCAGCTTCGGCCTTCTGTTTCAACTGGGCGAACCCTCCTTGTAGTTGACTCAAAAACGCCATGATAGAGATGAAGAAGGAAGAAACTTTGGCCTTCTGAAGTATATTACAATAAGGAAAAAGCCAAGAAATAGAGAAGAATGAAATAGAAGGGATATTGACGGCAGAAGAACATGGAGACAAGAAAATGGAGCTATTGAATGGGAAGGAAAAGGAAAGGAGCAATGAATGGAGGATTTATTATATACGAAACGATATTTATGAAAAATTGAAAGATGGAGAAGACATTCGACGCTTCTTGGCTTTCACACATAACCTAAAAAGGAGAATGAAAAGGTCAATGGAAAGTTGACGTCATCCGAGAAGACACCTTTTGAAAAGGAAGAAACCCGATGAGCCATACTTAATGAAGAAAAGAATATCAGAAGGCTTATGGAAGCTCTTCTTCTTCTTTTTTGTTCTTCTGCTCTCCACAATTAAAATTAGACGCTCATTTGTTATTCAACAACGCATTTCACACATAGACAACCGGCCATTATTTGAAGCAGAAGGAGAGAAAATAGCCGAAAGAAAAAGTAGTCGAGCAGACAAAGTTTTTCGAAGCCAACTACCAGATGAATTGGAGAAGAATCGAGGGACGAAAAAATCAGAAAACAGAAAAAAAGAAGCAGTGAAAAGAAAAGAAGACGATAAAATGTAGCGAAAACAATCTATCTGAGGGTTATTTGGGAAATTGAAAATTCGTATCAGGAACAATGCGATTCCTATTTTCATTAGAAATGGAATTCAGTCTAGAGCCTTGAAACGGAAACTGTGGAAGAGGGAAACCGGTGGCCTCCGCGAACTACCGTAGTCAGAAAATATGCTTTGCTTTCTTATTTTTTTTTTTGGAGGTTTTCAACAAAAAATATCAAAAACAAGTTTTAGATTACGGTAGTTGTCGTTGTGGGACCTTCGGTCACTGTCGTTTCTCTTCCACAGCTCCGATTTTTTTGTACCAGAATAAGGGAATGCGTGTCAGTTGATGGTTTTGAAATTCAAACGTCATCTGACAAGACACGCAATCATAATCCTCAATTTTTGAAGAATCTGGTCTTCTTGGAAACGAATTTGAAAACGTTGTTTGATGGAAAAAACCCAACGTTCAACGTCTCAGCAGAAAGCTTCAAATTTCGAAGTTTCCGGTCCACCGAGACGGAAGAAATGGAATGTTATTTGAGTAGTGGCGGAACGCAGAACCATAAATAATGTGTGTGGCTCAAGAACCTGGCAGAGAAAGTTGAAAGTATCAAAGAGCTCCACGGAGCAACAGACGGGGGAGCAGCAACAAGACCCAAAAAGTCGATAGAGTCGCGTGCCTTCTCAAGTAGAAAACGACGAAGAAAAAGAAGAAGAAGAAGAAGAAGAAGAAGACCACTGGCGCGCACATTCTTCGTTTGTAGCAGTAGTCTAGGGGGCTCCGTTTTTCGATAATTCTTCTAGATTTTTCTTCTCTTTTCCTCTTCTTTTCAAGACATACATACACAACGAGCAGTATGCATACTCACAATTATTCTGGGTGAAAAAAGGCGAGAAGAAATGGAAAAATGAGATGAATCCGCGGGGAGATCATACATAGGCTAATGGGACGAATTCGACACCGATGGACGGGCGGAGGCGAGGAATCGTTGGGATTTTGCAGAGAAAAAAAACAGAGGAAATTGAATTGTAGAAAGGTTTTTATGGAAAGGATAGATTGAAAAGGAAATGAAGGAATTTTTCACTCGATGGAATCAAATGTGATAGAGAAAAGAGCGTAACTCTCTTTGCAGTCCTATGAGTGAGAAAGTATTCCATTGTCATGAAAACGTCATGCTTCCCCGGCTACTCAAAAATTTCAAAAAGAAAACACGAATTTGTACTTTGCGATTTGGTATCGAACAGGAGCAAAAAAAATCCTAAGGTACAAACCTTCATAATTTCTGAAATGTTCGTTTATTTTAGAGAAGGCTTCTAGAAAAAACCTATTCCCTATCCAAACCATTGACTTTGCGCTTATAGTTAGTTATCTCGATTCCTATCAAGGATATCGAAAATTTGCCAACTGATAAAATATTGGGGATATAATGATAAACATTTTGCCAGTTGATCACTTTCTGATATCACTCTTATAGAACGAGACCGCTAACTTTCAACATTGAGCCAATGTATCTCATTTCCTGTGTCAGATAGGAAAAAGTGATCAACTGGCAAAATGTTAACCATGATATCAAAAATATTCAACCAACTGACAAATTTTTTTTATCTCCCACAGAAACCTAGATAACTAAGCTCGAAGTTAACGGTTTGGGTGAGCTTCTATTTGAGGAAATACAGTATCAGTTTATATATATATAATGTCCATTTTCGAAAATTCTAATTCTTTTTGCAAAAAGCCAGTAGAAGTCAACCATGGTTACATTTCAAACCGACTAATAGAATTTCGAAAATTTCAAAATTTCAAATTCAAACTTTTGACTCTCCCAAAAATTTATACAAAAACTGACAGCTTCTTCCAACAGACACATCATTCAATCTCTCAAAACCACTTGAAAACTATACAAAAGTGAAAGAAGACTTTGTGATCCTTTTTTCGAAAAGTGAGTTTGTGCCCTCCGGGAAACTGAAAAAAAAAACAAAAAAGTGTTCATAAATTGTTGATGAAGAGAACGAAAAAGGCAAGCACCTTCTTTTTTGGATTTGAATTTGAAAAGTCAAAAAAATGTGTGGGGTTTTGAAAAGAGTTTGGTGAAAAATTGATGGTATTGGGCCCATGAGAATAAAATAAAAAGAGAAAAAAGGGAATAGAATAAATAGGAAAAGGGGAAATATTTTTGGGGGTTGGAAGGGGAGGGAAATGGAAGCTTTTCTCTGCCGGAAAGTGGGATGCGCCACAAAATGCCAGAAATTCAATCACTCTCTTCTTCTTTTTCTTTCTGTTTCGGTCCCTTTTGCCCATTTTCCAAAATGGAATCAACTCGTTTTGGTGTTTTCATTTTTCCATTTTGTTTTGTCTACAAAAAGAAAAGAGATTTGAAAATAGTTTATTCGAAAATCAGGTTGCGTATGAATATCAGATAAGGCAAGATGGGGTAGAACGGAAAGTGGAAAACGGAGAAAAATTAAGTGGGAGAAAAAAAAGAGAAAAAGAAAAGTGACACCCGTTGGATATAAGAATATTTACAGACAAAAATGAGCAGAAACACCGGAGACATAATAATAACAATGACTAGATTAGCGGAGAATAATTATACTAAAAATGATCAAATTTGAGGGTTATAAGCATGCAATGTTGGTCCACCTTTAACAGTGGATATATGTGCTTTTTGACTTCGTTTTTTCCTTCGACAATAGAAACAATAGACGACACAAAGTGTTACATTGAGTCCGAAACAAATTGCAGCAACTCCGATTGCAACGGCAAGGAACCAGAATGGAGAAAGGACTGCACGGAATTCAGGAATATATGAAGATTTAGTTGTTGTTGTCGGAATTGTCGTCGTTTCATTCTGAAAAAAATAATGATGTAAAATTTGTCTAACAAAGTTGGTTTAGAGTTTAGTGAGGTTTTTTCTGAGAAGTATAGAAAGGCTAAACCCAATAGAAAAATACGGACAACCATCCTCTAGCAATTTCTCAACTGTGAGCCCATATATCTCATTCCGTGTTAAAGATATCGAAAAATAGTCAACTGATAAAATGTTGATCATATTATCAAAAATAGTTTGCTAGTTGATTGCTTTTTGATATCTTTCACAGGAACTCAGATAAATTATCTCAAAGTTAAAAGTTAGGAGTGGCGTTCTATTAGAGCGTTTAGGGTAAGCGTCTACTTGAAGTTTAGCAAAAATTTTGACAAGAAGATCAGTGTTCATGCTACATGTATTCAGTAACAAGCAGAATGATTTCCACTAGATTTTTTGTAGTTTTTTCAGAGAAAGGATCTTCAAACTCACTTCGAATAAAAAATTTTAAAGAATTTTCTTCAATTTGTGTCATTCCAAATAACTCAAATCTTTACTAAAACCGTTTTATTCATGCTTCCCAAATCTTTCTAATCCTTTTCATTCTTTCCATTAGGTATATCCAATTAAGCTTTACAAGACAAGTCTTATATGTTCATTATGTTATTGTAGCCCTCTTTCCGTCCCTTACACTAAATCTCCATACATAATCCCAAAATGATTATAACCCAGCATGTCTCTTACTAATAAAACCATCGGGCTCTCAAGAGAGAAGGGCGGGGGGTATATCTACCTTCATTCCCCTTCTTCAATTTCTCTTTCAACATCTTCTATACACTTCTCATTACATTTCGCCCAGAGCCATATGCATATACACAAAAATTGGGGCATTTCTCTTTTACTCGAGTAGGCGAACCGCCCATGTAAATAATTCATGGTTCGTGAAATGGCAATGCTATCTTGACGAGATATTTGTATATATTGGAGGGAAAGAAAAACGGAAATTGGCTGAAGAAAGGAAAAATAACTCACTCTGATACGATGGATGAGAACGGATAATACTCCGGAAGAATTGAGGGTTGAGGGTCCGTTGAATTGACATGTTGGGTTACACGAAACGAGAAGACAATTGGCATCGTCGAACTCTGTTGACGTTATTCCTTCAAATGTCACTCCATCACAATCTGGAAATTTGCGAAATAGGAAAACTCTTCTAATTAATCGTTTGGTGTTGGGCGTTACTTTCTGGGAACCAAATTTTGTACGAAATCATTAGATAAAAACATCAATTCAGCACTTTTTTCCACGAATAATTTTCCAGAAGCAACATTTACATCTTAAGTTTCCAGTTTACCGTAAACACTCTAATAGAACGCCCACCCTCAAACAGTCAACTTTGAGCCCGTATATCTCATTTCCTGTAAAAGATATCAATAAGACGTCTATTGTAAAAATGTTCATCATAATATCACAAACATTGTGTTAGTTGACCACTTTTTGATAGCTTTTTCATGCACTGAGTTAAATTGCCCGAAGTTGAAAGAAAGAAAAATGTGTAAAAAGGATTCCTCAGTTGATCTGAATTTTGAATTTATCAAGTACTGAAAAAAAGTTTGCAATTGCTGAATAAAGGTTTTCTATCATCAACTAAAATTTCGAAGCATATTGTGTTCATCAGTCTAATTCAATCTTATTGTCTACGGAAACTGTCGTATCTCATCATATTCTCCCCTTATTTTCTATTTACTCGACTTCTTTTCTCGGCTCACTGCTCTTCTTTCCTTCCTTTTCTCTTTTCCCTATTTCTCCATTATTTTCATAGGATCTCCATAGAAACGGAAATAAAAGGACAACAGGGTGTTCACCTACTCTTTTATTATTCTTCCCGAAGAAGAAGAAGGTGTCTCTGTTTCCGGCTGTTGTTTTGCTCAGGATCACAGGGAGCTCACAGGGAGGCGAGAGAATCGGTTTAGCCGACGATAAAACAAACGATTGTATGACACGCGGATTAAACGCGACACTGTCTTCTTCTTCTTCGATGCGGAGAGACTGGGAGCACAGCTCTGAGCATTTTCCCGCGCGGAACGATTCGACTGGTAGTTTCGAGTCGGCAAACAACTCGAAAAGCTCTCGCTATTCGCATTGGAAAGAGCAACAAGGTGATCCTCTTCTGCTGATACATTTGTCATTTTGGAGAGAGTATCCGAAAAATATGGATAACTGACATAACCGGAAAAGGGTTTTTTTCGGAGGAACATGACAGAGATAGGGAGAGAACACTTATCATTAACAAGTGAGAACTAGTGGACACTCGAAAGTGCAGAAATCATTCCTAATCTCAATAGTTTAGAAATAATTAGTGAGACCATCATATACCTTTCGAAACTGAAGAAGAGTTGACTTTGGAAGTATTGGCTGAAACCCATCTAAAAGTTCCTGAACCAATTCCTAGATATATTGTCTTGTTTAGAACTCAAACTATCTTATTCATAAAGCATCCAGTTATGTGAGAACTCGAAAAATAGTTGTTTCATTATTCTAGCAAAAAGTTGCAATGTGAGCTCACATGCGAGTAATTAAGGCATTATCCGTTTTGGCAGTCCATTTTTCTTAAGTTGTTGTTCCAACTTGTAAATAGATCACCAGATTTTAGTTGTTGTAAATACTGTCGAATATCTATTTTCTAGAAAAAAACTCACTTGGTATTGAACAACAAACGTCTAGACACTGTTTCATGTCAGTTGTCGTTTGGGAGGATACGGTAATCGCTCCTTGTCCGAATCTTTTTTCGTTGAAAATCTCAAGTTGTCCACAGAAGACATCAACTCCGCAGGATGACTTAATTAAAAGCAAAAAATTAAAAAAGAGGAGGAGAAGGTGTTGCATGGCGAAGAGCTGGAGAGACCTCCAAACGAGAGCTGCACGTATTAGGGAAGCAGGTGAGACGAAGAGGGCGGAGAAAGGAGAACGAGGAGGAAAAGAGAGAGGGAGAAAGACTTTCTCTGCGGTTATGTACATGTATTTGAGGAGAAAAAGAAGAGGCGATCAAGGGAGGTCGTCGAAACTCATGTTTGTTTTCACAAGACACTGAAACCGCACCGCCCACCGATATATTGCTCTCAATGATAAAACAAGATGATATATAAGGCTCTTATCAGAGAGATATGTGGGATATGCAAAAACTTAGAAGCTTCGAAGAGGTCTGGAGATTGGTGAATGAACGGATTGTAAATACTCTTCATGACGGAAATGAAACTTGAACTTTTATTTTCAGGTATTTTGAGCATATCCACAAAACTGTACCGAGAAACTTATTGTTAGAAAACCGGTCCCATCTATTGTTCCGAGGTACATCTGGAGGGCTCCTTCTTGTTTTCAAGCGAAAATTCGCTGAATTCTTGTCATTTGAAAATTATTGAAAACCTATCAATTTCACCATCACTGAGCAACTTTTTGAGTAAAAAAATTGTGCTCTAAAAAATTTCTGGGAAATTGTGGAATTTTCAGGATATGTTTCATTAAAACATACGGAAATTAATATTTCAAACAACGTATTCCGATGGTGTCCCTTCTATTACAGAGGCCCTTTTCAGGTGCTCTTTTTTATTATTTTTTAATAGGTGATTTTTTTAATTTTGTCGCTATTTTTAATAAGCGCATCGGAAACTTGTTTTTCAAAACAGACGCGCTTCTTGAGATTACTGTAGTCTTTAAAGGCTCATGGTAATAATAGTTTTGGTCTCGATGCGCTTGCTCATACTAAACCTGCTGAGTACGATACTCGCATCTTAATCTATTTACGAAAAATTTCCTACTTTTTAGAATATCATCGCTCGATATTTACGATGTCGCTAGTCCCGAAAGATTATCTAACCGACGTTTCAATCCGAGATACTAAACTAGCAGTCAAGCCATGTTGTTCGATTTGTATGGAAGAGTTCGGTAAGAGTTATTGTCAAAAAACTTCTACTTCAAAGATTTTTTCCGAGAGGCAGGTTTTTTTTTTCAGACTCGAACATTCACCTGCCAAAAGTCTTGAAATGCGGGCATACATTCTGTGGAAGTTGTCTCGATAAAGCGATTTCGTCTATGTTAGTTTTCCAAACCAGAAAGCCGTATTTATACCGTTGAAACTATATTTCAGCCAGGTTTCGCATTATGGCGATGGAGGCGTTAACACTTCATTCTGCTGTCCGCTCTGCCGCGTTTGTTTTTAACTGTTTTGGCAATTTTAATCATTATTATTCAGAGATCAGAGGAAATTCCGAATACAGGAGCATCGGGATTTCCAAACAATCATCAGTTGCTCGGTATGTTCCCATGGTGAAGCAATTCAACATCTGTTTTTTTTTCAGATGTAATCGCCTCAAATGATTCTCGTTTCTTGACGTGTAACGTCTGCAAAATGACTGGATCTGAATCTACTTTCCATATTTGTCGTGAATGCACTTTGTCCGAAAAAGACTACGATATTCAAAAAATTATTGGTGATGAAGAAGTAGGATCACGATAGTGTTGCCGTTCCCAATATCTCATTTTCAGCCACCGCTTCATCCAGACAGTTACGCCACCTGCTCAACTTGTGTTCTCAAGCTACACAATACTCCTGAGCATACTGTAGTTGAATATGCGCCAATCAGAGTGATTTCAAAATTCAAACAGAACAAGATTTTAAATCTTCTATTTCAGATTCACTATGATTTTACAAAGAATTTGAATAGTGTAGCAGTTCTCAAGGCGCGAATGATCAAAGAATCGGCCGAAGCTCGCTTGGTCCTCGGAACAATTCTCGATCGTGTTGCTCAAAGCGACAAAGAAGTTGAAGAAATGGTGACACTGATGAAGAAAGCTAAAAGCAGCCAGCGATTAAGTTTGATTTTCGATAAGTACACAAAAGAGATGACATCAGTATGCTTGAATCAATAGTTGTGAATGTGCCATCTGAGCATGTCTTTTCAGAACATCACAATCATGGAGGTCATATCAAAAGAAGGCAAAAAATTGAACGATATGGTCACCGAAAAAACAAATCTTCTTGAGAAAGGCAATGCACAGATCAGTGGACTTCACTGTTTCGCCGAACCGCCGAACATGAAAGAGATTCTCAAAATTTCGGAAGCTACCCAGAGTCCGCCGTCTCCAGATGAAAATATGGATATTTTAGATTCCGAGGAAGCTGAGGAAGCTGATACTCAGCTGCAATCAACCGAAGCTTCGGCCGAAGAACCAACGTTGAGACGAAGCATTTCTCAACAAACTCTCACAGATCATCAACAAGAATCACATGTCATTGATCTTGTTTCCAATGAAGAGAGTATCTGGAACATTCTGAGTTCTACCTGGGAAACTATTTGTTACAACATTAATCGTATTCACCAAGTTTTGAATCATGGAGCTAACATTCGTAACAGAAACAATTATAATCAAGGTAAGCAATGTTTTTTGGGACACCATCGATTGTGAGGAAATCAGAGCAGAGTCTACTGTTAAAGTGCGGCAGAGCTAAACTAAGGTTGAGACTCCGCCCCGATTTCCTTGGAATCGGTTCCTCGAGATCGATAATGCCCCCTTTTTGTTTAAACTTTCAAATCGTTTTACAGAGATTAACGAGATCTGTCCATACGTGCTCGCAGTGCCAGTCTTTGCTTTGCTGGCAATCCTCATATACATGATCGTATTCTAACCGGATCACTCACAAAGAAGACGTTTTCTAATTTTATACAATTCTCAACACAAATTTGTACTGCACATCCTCTATCAATTTGCTAATGATTCATTCTACTGTTTTCCACTCCTCGTTCTTCGTGTAACCCATCGATCCTTGTCATAATTTGATCAAGCTCTTGTGGTTCAATAAATCATTAGTAATTAATCTTTCTTAAATCCCAGTTAAAAATTTATTTTAATACTTTAAAATTATTCCAGAGTACCGATAAAGAAAACTTTTAAAAATGCGAGTAAAGTCCCGTCCCAGAGAGAATTCGCGCGAGAATGGTGTTTGACATACAAAAATACATTCGAAATGCAGTAAAGCGAGTGCGCGCTTGGCAACAGAATCAACGTTCAATAGTACAATAGAAAAGGATAGAAGTGTGGAAAGTCTAGTATTAAAGCAATCTTTTGGGGGCTGTGAAATTTCAGGAAATGACCGAGAAAGGGGGAATTCGCATCTACACGGAAAAGAATAGGACAGAATATGAGGGGGAACGATATGGAAAAGAAGAACTACATGAAATTGAACAGGGATGGAGGAATCACACGTTAGAGTTGGTGAAGTGATAGAAATAAAGGAGATGTTAATTTTGCTGTTTGTATGAGGGGGCAGTGTTCAAATTGGTACATATTATCTAAAACGGGAGAGCGACTAGAAAGGAAAGAGGGGAAGCGGAGAGTTTGAAAAAGACCATAATATAAAAATCTGTGATTATTTACGAAGAAGAGCTTGACGCTGCTTCAGTTTCTCCGCATAAGAGGTCTTCTTCTCGGGAGCCATTTGTTTGACAACATTTCGCCGACCAGCAGCTACGGAACTGAAAATTGGAACATAGATTTCTGAACAAAAGATTTCCAATGCCGGTTTTAGCTTCCACAAAAAGGATATTCATGCTTGGAATAACCGAAGAAAACTTAAAATGAGATCAAAACCGACATCAGAAGGCCCATAGATATACCTCAAGAAACAACATCATTACAAATCACGTGACAACGATAATAACGATTGTTGATAGAGTGACAACCGTCATCGTCTACCTGAATGTCGGTTTTTGTGGAGGTTTGACTGGTTCGATCTTTTTCGGCAATGATGGGAAAGCGTTCTCTTCGAAAGCAAATGATGGAGTGGCAACAGGAATCGGAGCAACGGCGGCAGAGGTTGAAGGAGAACGCTGAAAATGTGAATCAGTAACACTCGAATAATGATCAGATTTGACAAACATACCAATTTTTCTTTCTCAACTGCAGTCATTTTTGTTGGTTCGACCTTCTTAGGTTTCTCTGTTATTGATTCATCTTTCTTCTCCTTTGTTTCTTTCTCCTTGGTTTCTTTTGGCTTCGTGTTCTCAACAACGACTGGCTCCGGCTTAGAAAACGCAGGAAAATCTTCAGAAGAAATAACTGGAGTTGATGGAGTCAATGTGTTGGTTGCAGTAGTGATCGTTGTCACTGAGGCTTCCGAACTCTTTCTTCGTCGGTCGAAACTGGGTGCTGGCCATACTGGTGGTGGTGGCATTTCAGACGGCGTCGGTGGAGTATATTGTTGCTGGTTTGTTCTTGGCGCAGATTGTGATGACGTTGTACACTGCTCAGAATTGGTTGGAGCCTCCACAGCATCGTATTTAGAACTGGCGTTTGAAGAAGACGACGAAGCCACAAGTGGATTTTGACGATTATTGTGATTATTATTGTATGGACGGCGATTTTGATTTCCAGTGTTGGGAGACAACCACCATTGGTTAGATGGAAGAGTTTTTTGCTCATTTCTCCCATTGTTGTGATGTCCATTTTGCTGATTTCTCCAATTTTGGTTGTTCTGATGATGCCCATTCTGCTCGCTTCGCCAGTTATTCTGTGGTACATTTTGGTCATTTCTCCAGTTGTTCTGCGGGATATTTTGGTCGTTTCTCCAGTTATTATGTTGACCATTCTGCCGATGGTTTTGATGATTGAACGTATTTGTATTTGATGTTCCGTTCCGTCCTCCTCTCCAACTTCCTCGGTTCGTATTCGAACGTCCATTGCTCTCATTGTGGTTGTAGTTATTTTGGAACCGAGGAGCATTACCCCCACGACCACGCCACTCATTAGAGTTCGAAAAACTGCTACGCGACTCATAATAAGTGTTGTTATGATGGGGACCGTTGCCGACTCCATTGCTACTACCACTTCGATTTTGATAATTTGAAGCTGTGGTATGGGTGGAATTGGACGAAGCAGTCGAATACTCATCGAAATTGCGTGGAGTGCTTGGTACCATCGGTTGATAGAAGAAGTGCTGTGGTGGCTGTTGATCATTCAGCGTCTGAGAATGCGGTGGTGGAGGTGGTTGTGGAGGCATCGAAGTGGTAACACCCAAACTGTTTCCAGCAAATTGACACGTCTTTGTTTGGTATTTGAAGTGGCTCAAAATCGGTTCTCCATGTCGGTAAGAAGCGACAGGTACTAACCCAATTCCATTTAGTGACGCTGACAGCTCTCGTAGTTGTGGCTGTGCCGCGCTGTCTCCATTGACCACCGGCGTCGGTGCATTTGCTCTCTCGCCATTTTGTGTATCCGAAGATCCAGTCGTCGGAGGCCCACCGGCTTTTATTCTGGCCTTAAAAGAAACAAGTAGACTATTTTGTTGGGAAACGGCCTATGAACTTACACATACTCTCCTATCTGTTATCTCGTTAGTTTTATGCTGTACGTCGACGTACGCGATTTGAGTATCCAGCTCATTATCGAATGTTACATACCAGCTGTCATTGAGACCATACTTCAGTTCAGAAAACTGTGGACCATTACGTAACAAATCCACCACTACCTATAAAAACAACTATTCGTATTCACTGACTACTTAAGCCCTACTTCTCGTCGATCTTCTGGAATTTCCCTTATTATCAACGTCGTTCTTTTTGAGATCGGCCGAACTTTTTCGCAATTTTCGTCTAGCTCCACAATCATCGATTCTGCAAAACGATAGGGTTGAAGAAATTGAAGCAATTTTCTCTAATCTCACCTTTTAATGCTTCAACAATGAGATCGACATCATCAGTAAGGCGGCGGATTTTCGGAAACCCGGCCACCACAGCGATCGGTACGAAATGTTCAGAGTCCATCTGACACTTCAAATATCGGTCAGAAATGAGATTTTCCCTGAAATTCAAGTTTTTGAACTATTTTCAATTCTTTGGATTTACGAGTCTCGGAGTGTCTCTTGTCTGTCTAATTAAATGTTTTTTTTTTCTGTTTTTTATCGAACTCATAAAAGCCGGAGTAGCTAGCAAACGTTTTGCTTCAGGTTGCAATTCGCTTCCCTTGCAAACCATTCCCTCCTCCAAATGTTCATTGTACCCTCCGAAATTCAGAGAAACGAAAGTGGTCACATGATCCTTCCCGAAAAAAAAATCAAGAAAAAAAAGCTTATCGGAAAACGATCAAAAGTTTTCGAATGATGTTCTCTTTGTAAGTTTCGAAAGAAGAAGAAAAATCGAAAGTTAACTGAAACTGACCTTGAAAAATAGTATTCCAGTTGGTTCTTTAATTGCAGACGGAGATCTTCATGAGTTTGTGGTGGAGAAGGAACTGGAGGTCCAAAATGATTAGAAGACGAAGGGAACGAGAAGTTGGGAGGCATCTGCGGCTGCGGGCCGAGCATCATGAGCCTATCCCTACACTCACGATCGAACCTGAAAAAAATAATAAATTTGGATTCCGAGGACACTGATGACGACAACACGAATCAGAAGCAACAAATAAAGTGAAAAAAGGGAGAAGAAAAAATTGTAGTCATGGTGAAACTGCGAGAATTCGGAAGGCTCCATGTAATGCACGTCATGGGCTTTTTTTGTTGACTAGGCGTTGAATACTAATTAGTGCAATCGGATGAGATAGGATAGAAGAATGGAAAGGGAGGAAGCGATATGTTGTTTTTGATGCTAATACTCTTCGTTTCTTTATGGGATTAGAAACACGAAAAGAAACGCGAAAGGAGAACAGATGAATGGTGTCATTCATTTAGTTTCAGATGAACAGAGGGAAAGGAAAAAAGAGAGAAGGGAGTTGATTCGTAGGTTGTTCCGCCATGGATAAAGGCACCCTGCTGGGAGATGTCACAAGGAGGTCTCCGACAAATGACTTCGTTTCCTTGAATATGGTTTTTCTATATTTAGGAAGGAAGTGATTGTCGCGGCGTTTTCGGAAGACGAGCGTTTTTAAAAAAATCAACCTTGAATTGATACCATTCAACGTTTTCGCACTCCTTCCAGAGAATACAGTACCAGTGTTGCAAAACTTAACGACGTTAAAACAAGATAATCGAACAAGGGAGTGTGAGACGGCAAAAACCACTTTCCAATAGCAGGACAACTGTGTGACGGGGGGCCGAAAAAGGAGATGCGTTCGATCGCAAAGTGCGAGCCAGCGCGATGATTCATCAGTCGATATAGGCAAAACGAGAGAGTGTTGGGATCGAATAGTACGGAGAGAAAAGAGACGAATGCGCATGCATGGCGAGGAACAGCAGCAGAACTGTCGTGGTTTTTTTTTCTGGACAACGAAGACAAAGTGAGAAAACGCCATATAAGGGGAATAGGCATAATCGAAGGGAAGTATAAAGGTGACACCCCCCGCAAGTCAGCCCTCTTACCAGAAAGGAATCGGTGGAGCGTCGGAGCTTCCGCTGCTGCCCAACGTTGACGGGGATGTACGACCAGGGGAATGCGCAGACGACGATCCCACAGAGTGATCAGACGGATTGGGAGGATCCGATGCTCCCTTTTCGTCAATTTTGCCAAGCATGCGCTCGATTTGGGATTTGTCGATTTGGATCGCCTATAATAAATTTGATGGATGACCCAGCAGGAAACCCAGATAAAAACTGAAAGTCTAGCATGCCAAAATATACTGTTTGCAAAGCTGTGATGGTACTTATATTGAGACCTTGGTCTGTGTTATGAGCAAATCAAAAATTGGATTCTCCTAAACTTTATTGGATTCGCTAGGGAAAAAAACTACAGATTTCCGAATTTCCGAATAGCGAGCTTTTAAGGAAATGAATAGTCTTTTTTTCTGTTATCATGATTGGTAAAATGATAAGCTTGTCTTTTGAAGTCACAAAAAATGAAGACTGAAAGCTGACTAAAAAAAACGTTTTCGCATTCGGAAGGAAAAATAAAGTGTGCTTCGGACTTTTTTAGGAATATTTTAGCGGAGTACGACTTTTTTTGAAGCAATCTGTCATAAAGCCGTTTTGATCGGAGTGAATTATTCGTTTCTCTTTTTCACATACTGATGAAGCCAACTGGATTCGAAACGGGAGAAAAAATATTCATAAATTTTGTTGGACGTCGTCAGCGGAGCTACCAACAAAAAAAAAGAGAACAAAAAGAACATCGAGGGGTAAGACACGCATGCAATGAGGTGCAGTGGCAGATGAATTCTGATGAGCTGGTAAACATTTTTTGCTCAGAGTACGAGTTCTTGTTAGCATCTCTAGTGATGAATATGTAGTCGAAATAGAGTTATATTGACGTCAAACGGACTCTCGAGAGTATAATCATGACTTCTCCTCTAATTAGTGTGAGGGAGAGGAGGCTCGAAGTCAAAGGGAGAGAGAGGATTGAGGAAAACATTTGGTTGAGATACAAAATGATGCATATTTTTTGTTTGAGAACTAACTGAGATGACAAAAGCTTCGCGTCTAAAATCAAAAGAATCGATACTGTAAGAAGTTTTGACAGAGAAATAACTTTTTAAAAGCGAAAAGTTCATCTTCAGCATGTTATGAGAGAGATCAATGAGAAAGGAATTAGTTAAAATTTCACAGTAGAGGCGAAACGACACCATTTCCCTAGTAGGTATAGTAGAAAAATGAATCCGGTTTTTTTGAGGTGCGAAGACTAAGTGAAAGTAAAAGAAGAAGTATCTGTGACTTTTTGCAATGAAAACCGATCCAGATGCGGGCTTTTAGTGCCTATCATTTTCAAACTTTAATAAATTTCTGGCTACTGGTGCTCACACTTCACAACTTCCATGAGAATATCCACACAAACCTTCTGTACCACAAAGTTTTGCGGTGCTATTTCGGTGCAAATGTAGAATGCGTCCGAGTCAAACTCGAACGTGTCCATTACCAAAAGGTACACTGAAGACGATTGGTGAACGAAAGCGAAGAAGTCAGTATCACGTCATCCGACTTATGGAAGCGAATGGAGAAGTGGGTGGTGGAGAAGGAGCGAAGGGGCGATGGGCGCTGAGGCCAGACCACACTCTTCGTCTCTGACCGTGTCGTGTCAGCCGGTTTTGTGAGGGCAGACACGTTGTTAGACGGTGAGAGACGGAGGCAGGGTAAAGAAAAGGGTGGAGAATGTGATGGTACGCAGACAGCGATGAGAAAAAAAAGGGGTGACGAATGGCAGCCGATGGCCAGAGGACTGGGAAAAGGAAGAAGAAGAAGACGCGCCTCGATTGTTTTTTCTAGAGCTAGAAGCCTGGAATATACTGAAGGCAGCCGTCGGAGACGAGGCTCTCCTGCCATCATTAGGGACCCGCATGAGCAAAAGAAATGAAATAGAAAAAGACACAAACGCATATCCCTTTTCAGCTACTCTCTCGATTCTTTGAAGGCCTCTCGAATTAGCTGGAAGAAGTGACGCAGAAGGATACAAATAACAAGGAATTTGAATTCCAGTTCAAATAAATAATCGAGAATGGCTTTTCAAGAAATTACGATAATCAATGGTTCAGTTTATGACATACAGATTTGGGAAAAAAACAAGAAACAAATCGTCAAAAAAATGAAGATTTGCAGAATTCTGTTTAAATAAATGGTGTTCAAAGAAACTGCGGGAAAAAACCGAAACGAACAGTAATTCGCTCAAAAATATCAATAGTCGGAAAACCTGAATTCAAAAAACCCGCCATTTGTGTTTAGCGGCCGAGCGGGTTTACACTGCGGAAATGCGCGCGCGTTTTGAATCATAACCGCACCCAAAAAAAAAACCTTTTCTTTTCTTGAATTCGATTTCCTTTCAATTAGGTTCCTTATTTGTCGATATTCATGTGTTTAGACAAATTAAAATTTTCAGAAAGCAACAAAATGACTTCAGAAAAACTGGAGTATTGGAAAACGACTTTTCGAGAGATTTACAATAGATCACCAACATCCGGAGATTACTCAGTTGCCCCGAACGAAATTCAAGGTGCGTATTGTTTCATGTGTCTAAATCAGTTAACCCAGGTTTTTACAGCTCTATTAAAAGGTACAACTACGAGCGAAAAACCTCAAGAAAAACAAATCAAGCGAGGACTGAAACGGACTAATTTCGAGTCGAAAATGATGGAGGATGAACAATTCAGTCCTGTCAAAAAACGAGTCAAACTCCAGAAAACAGAAGAAGAAAAAACATCTCCGATTCTCAGAGCTTCGCCCAGAAAGGTTCTAGACTGACATATTTATGTTCGTACAATTCCAAGTTTTCAGAAATTAATACTATTCGAGAATTCGCCAACGAAAACAACACCCCAAGGGAATGATTTATCTCCAAAAAAGGTAGGGATTTGTTAATTTCGAAAAGCTACCTTGATGTATTGAAATATTGATGGATTAAATTAAAAAAAGAAACAGACACCAGATGAAACTAAAGTTGATTAGATTTAAAAAAGTTGGATGAAAAACTAAAATATGACGAGTTTCTAAAGTAAGAGTGTAAATCATACTTCCAACGGGCAGGCTTTTTTCAGAACTTCCGAGCTCCGGCCCGGGTTTTCGGGGGTTTTGTTTCATGTGTTTTCAAAAAAAAAAAACCGGAGTCAATAGAGTTTTTCAAATGTCGAGAAGCCCGGACCGGCCGGTCGGCTTTGATAGTTTAAGTATGGAATAAATATCTAATTTAAGTTTTGGCTTTTTCTTTTGGAGTTTCCGTGGAGCCACAACTCGGCAACTTATACTGAAGTTTCCTGAGCTCCTGAGATTGAACAATGTGAATACCATCAGAGAAAAGTTTCACCTTTTCTTGGAGATACATTTTTTGGGTTTCGGAGCGTTATTCAAAAACATTCAACTAAAATGTTAGGAACCCCTGATCTCAAACTAGGTCATGTTGAGACAAGATTCGTTACAAAACATCACTCCTTTCCAGACGGATCACGCTTCTTCCTATAATGATGCTTACGGAAAATTGACCTGAATAGAAGGATTTCATTTAAAAACCAAGTATAACAGTAATTATATGAAGGGTTGTAGAATATTGTCCCTCTGAAATAAATCTATGAAATGCATTCCTTATCTACATTTTCAGAGGATCAATAATGGCGCCCCATTCAATTTTGAAGATTTTTCCCCACTGAAGACCTTCTCTGGGAGTGCATCGAAATCATCAGTGAAATGTTCATTAACACCTATCAAGTCTCCAACAAAACGACCATATCAGAGACAACTCATGAACAGGGTAAGTTTTGTTCATCATGATCTTTTAAAAAGATTTACCGTAAACACTCTAATAGAACGCCACCCGGACTGTCTACTTTGAGCCTATATATCTCACTTCTTTTAAAAGATATCAAGAAGTTACCAACTAATAAAATTTTTAACAAGATATCAGCAACAATTTATTAGTTAACCACTTTTGATATCCCTCACAGAAAACGAGATGCATGGGCTCAAATACGACGAATCGGGTAGCGTTCTCAATATCGTGTGATCATCTAGATCATATATGATAAAACTCGAAGAGTACTACAAAACTTTACTATTTCGAAAACATTATCTTGTCTATGAACAAAGCTTCGCTTGTAACTGTTTTCATTAGTTTTTTGAATAATATGATGTTGTAGTACTTGTCGAGTCCCACCATATCTAATTTAGTTGGTCCAAAATTATTGATCCTAAAAAAAAACTACAAAACTGCTCGTTTTGAGTCCATTTTCAATACTTCATATCTAAACTGTCTGTTATAATCAATCCAGAAGAGTAAAACTAACTCTTCTGTTGCCCGTTGATAGTCCCCTCCTGACAATGCGATATAATCGACCAGGAATTGGATCGAATTAGATTCATACAAGACCGTCGACTGCATCGATTTGATAGCCTCTCTGATACCATTAAAAGCAGAAACCGCATGCGGGGGATTGTTTTATGACTAATTAAACGGGTCGACTCCTTTCGCTTCTATATAGTTCGCATAGTTCTCAATTGGATCTTCATTTTCAGTCCCTCACTGTGGTCTTTTTTCAGTGTTGTTTGTGGTATCACAGCCCATTGAACACAAAAATATGTTTCAAACACAAAACACTCATCCCCTGTAGTTTTTGATTCCCGACACCCTCGGAGATGATTATGACCAGGCTTGGTCGGAGTCGGATAATCGGATATCCGATTATCCGGGTTTTTCGGATAATTTCGGATAAATTATCCGACGGAGAATTCTCCGAGCATTTTTCCCGGATAAACTCGGATAATTTCGGGCAATTTCTCCGACATAGACTAAAAATATCCGAAAGTTGAGCAGTTAATTAAACCAAAATATTGCTTCCAGCGGTTTTGCAGGTGTTATTTTCGTCTTCCTAGTTGTTATTAATGTTGCTGTTCATCGGAAAACTGTGTTTTTAAATCGCTCGCCTCGGCAAAAGGCCAAAAATCTTTTTATCCGAGATTATCCGATTCTCCGAAAAATTAATTCGGATAAAATTTCGGATATCCGATTCTCCGAAAAAAAATTTCGGATAAAAACTCGTGTATCCGATTCTCCGAAAACTTTTCTCCGACCAAGCCTGATTATGACGAATTCCGGTTCACACCCGATGGCAATAGGTTTGGTTTTGATGCGATTAACTGCCGTTTCCAATCGAAAAACCTGTGTGATGTGTCTGCTGGAACAGAAAGAAACTGAGCAGAATCAGTAGTTAGCTACAATATTCTAAAAATAGCTATGTAGTGAGATGCGTAGTTAGAACTTCTATGGTCTGGGTTCAAAGTCAGTGATTACTTTTCTTGAAATTTTGAAACGAAAAAAAAAGTAAGGAAGTTTTATATCAAGAAATAGTAGATTAGTTGTAGTCCTCAAATTTTCAGGATATCGAAATGCTACTTCTACCAACGCCAGAAAAGTTAGAAGAGGAAGAGCCAGCTGAAGAGTTTGATGATGAAACGTAATTTTATAGAAGATTTTCAAACATTCCAAAACAATCAAATCGAAATTCAGGAACGAAGAAGTGAAACAAGCGCGTGCCTACAAACCAGCAGCACGAAGACTCGGAGGCTCATCAAAAAGTGACCAGAATTTCCAGAAGATCAATCTTAGGAAGAAGCAATTTGTTCGTGGAAAAGTGACAGCCGAGCAGAAGAGAAAGTTAAAAAGAAAGCAGATGTTCAAGAAGAAAAATTGAGCGAAAGGACCCAATTTTCTGTATTTATTCATTCGTTATACTTATTCAAAATTTGACTCTGTGATGTGTTTTCCTTTTTGAATTAATTTCTAAACTCATCATTGACATAAAAATGTTTGATTTTTTCCTGTCTTTGCAGAATGACAATGTGGCAATAGCTAGAAAAGAACACCTTTATTACCGTTCGATAGTTATTAGAAGAAGTTTGGGAAAAAGTTGAACACTCGAAAGAATTAAGAAAAACAATTCTCGGCTAGAAAAGAAACAACAGTATATTCTTATGAGAAAGTACAAATTGGGGGGAGAAAATGATGTCTAATTCGTATTTATTTTGGTTTAAAAGTGAAAATAATTGAGAAGAGAAGCTAGACACGTGCATTTGGAAAGTATTCAAGGCATCAAATTATGAGAAGTTCTCGTCGAACTCTCCCGGTTTCTTCTGTGACCGGCTCTCCTCTTCATTTAAAAATCTGCTCCACATGTCAACGATGACGTCATGAGAGAACACGGATCCACCGTTGTTGTCGATGAGATGAGTGATGAAAACTCCGTCAGACTTCAGCTTGTATCCAACAAATTTGTCGAGAACTTGGGCCGCTGAAACTCAATAAATTTTATGAAAGAAAACAGGTCCCCGACCATTTGGTTCTCCCAGGTTTCCCACTGAATTCCCACGCATTCATTCTCGTCCATGTCACATTATTATGACACCTTTTTGCCTCTCCGAAAAGTGCGCATCCCCCGTTTCCTGCATTCCGTTTCGCCTCTCCCGCTCATGATGCAATTCAACGGATACAATCGGGATGGCCTTGTCAACTCAAATTATATGACCAGAACCATCTACCCAACCGAACCCGCGGGTGACCGCAATTAGTAGTTTTCGAGTGTGAACATAACTTACATCTCGAGTCATCGCTCACGTTGTCCTCAACTTGAAGGTAAGCCTTGATGTGAGCCTTGCGAGCGGATGAGAACAAAAGTTTGCGGCACCAGTTCAACAAGTTCAAGAATGTTGCAACTCCGACGATCACGAGCCAGAACCACAAGAAGACGTATACCTGAAACATATGATACTGATTAGATTTCAATTGGTACAGATTTAGCTCTATGAATTTTTAGTTGCGGTTGTATTGCAGCTCATTAATTAGATAAGTATTATAGTTCTCATTTCTATGAATTTCTATGAATTACTGTAAATTGACGAATTCCGAGATATTCATAGTTTTGGATTACTGTAGATTATCAAAGTTTGAATACCGTATTTCCTCTCATCGAATTTCACTCAAACCGTCAGTTTTGAGCTTAATTATTCTGATTCCTGTGAGAGGTATGGAAAATTGGTCAACAGATAAAATATTGGTGACAGTATAACAAATAATTCACCAGTTGACAAATTTTTGGTATCTCTCACAATAATCGATATATGTGAGCTCAAAGCTGACGGTTTCGATGGGCTTACTAATCAGATTTCGACTGATACAAAAGGACTTCCACTTTTCTAACTGTGGTGCGATAACAGTTTTTCTATGAATTACTGTACATTGAGAAACGTCAAAATATTGATAATTTTGGATTACTTTAGCTTGAATATATTCCTTTCATTAGTCGAAAATCACATTCAGAGTTGTCAAAACATTGGTTAGAGATCTTTGCTAAAATTTAAATTTCAAGACAGAATTATCTGAAGATCTAATTCAACTCTAAAATTTCCATCTGATTTCCCCAGGAAAATATTTACACCTCGTTAAGTTCTTCCTTCCCTGTCTATCTCTTTCCCCTTAGCCACCATAAACATTTTAAAGATATTCATGCATGAAATACGAGAAGGTGTCAAGGCCTTCTTTTTCTACCAACGCCTTCCACACCCTGATGCTTATCTCCTCTTACCTTTTCGTTAAACATGTTGATCATTAGCACACATTGTACCGTATGACGATGCTTGTTTCCGAGCACGCGCACTTCGAAATCGCACATGGTGACTCTGAAAAGCAGAAATTTTAAGAATCCCCCATCTTTTCGAGAATTTGAATTCTATTGAATTTGTGATTCCTCAATAAATACCATTTCCTTACATGTAGCAAAAATGCTGGTAAACACATTCTTCGCCTCTCCCTTCTTCTACTGGAATCGGGGTGTATTTGCGTTGCAAATACTATGCCGTAAACGTTTATTGGAAGTCGTGTAAACAGGGAAAATAGAAGAAGAAGGGGATTCCTATGAATTCATTGAATCGAAACAATGGATTTTATTGTGAGAAAAGTCCCACCATTTTTGCATGATTTATGAGCCATTCTTTCGCGATTTCCATTTCGATTCCCAGAGATAGAATCGGAATGGTCATTCGGAATGATTGATTGATGGAAAAGTACAAAATTTACAGTACGAAAAATTACAATATAAAAACTTGTCATCCGAATTGTGAAACTAATTATAATGGTCAGATATATCAGTTTGGCGCATCTTCTCTAATTAATTCTGACCTAGTAGTCATCTTATTCTTCCAAAGCCAAAGGTCTCGCAACGACAGCTACCGTAACCTAAAATATTTTTATTTCCCGCGCTTATTACAAAATTATTTTTAGGTTACTGTAGTCGTTGCGGGACCTTCGAAAATGGCCACCGGCGTTTCTCTTCCTCAACTCCGATTTTTAACCATAATAACTGATGAACCCCCGTTTCAATGCTCTTCCCTTATTCAAATTGGCATGGTGCCAAGTGAACGGGCGCCCCTTACACCTTCTTCAAACATTGTTCATCAGTAAATGTCAAAAGGCGACGAAGACATTTTTTTGTTTGCCCATGGCACCAAATGTGTCTCTTTTCGTCATCAATTAGTTGTGTTTCTGTTGTAATCGAATGGCTATTTAGTAATGTCATCTAAATTCCTCTTCCCTCACAGTCCCTCCCAACTAAAAAACATAGAAAACACTCTCGAAGGTTCCCTCTCATTACGCTTGTATGCAGTTGACCTCCAGGCGCCTGTCTCTAAAGAAACAGGGGAGATTCCAATCGGGAATGACTCCGATAGAGAATACAAAATGACACTTCTCATTACCTCGGGAAATGACCGCTTTCCTCCCATTCGCGTCCGTTGAGAATATCGGATAGAATGCCAAGACCCCAGAATGTGTAAGAGGTTCCGAGGAAGCTAAAAATATGAAAAGAATAGATTTTGGGATGGAAGAAGGTGTTGCTCACTTGTTCAGAATGATGAACTGGAAAATGATTTGCACAAAGTAGAGAAATTTGACGAAGAGGTACAAGTAAGATAGGTAGCTTCCTCCATAGGTGAATGAAGAGCCTGAAAAGTACTTTCCTAGTTTTATGAATCAACAACTTCAGATTTTTCAGTTCCCAAATGAGTTCTAGATTCTCTTTTACGGTCCCTTGCTGAATCATATCATTCAAGTTTTTCATTCACAGGTTCCCACAAGAATCAAAAACCATTAATGCCACGCTTTCCTCCCCAACCCAATCCTATTTTCGTTTTTAACCCCATTATCTCCTTATTTCAATTCGCGGCAAGGTCAATTACGACTCGAGTGACGAATGAAGAAGGAGGGAAATCAGAATACAGGAATTTTTCGGAAAAATGCAAAAAGGCGTACTTTGACATGATGAATTGAACTGTGGAATCCTAAATGAGGCGAACCGCCGGTTCTGAGAAAAAAGGAGAAGGTTCCCTTGCTTTTTTAGATATCCCGACAAGATTAATGACCGAATACCAAGGTCCCTTTCTTCTTGACTTTTTGAACTTTCATCTTTAAAGTTTCTATTGAATTATGTCATAGTATTTCTAAAGTTTACACAGTAACTTCCAGACACTTCTTCCCGAAAATGGAAGTTCTTGTTTGATCAAGAGAACTGAATTCAAAGACCAGTTGTATGTAGTACATTCTAACAAAGAAATCTCAATTCTTTGCAGTTCATGATTTTGGAAAAAGTTTTTGGACAGGACCTGTCCGACAGGTGAAGAATATATTATCTAGGGGGTTTCCGGATATTTTAGAATCCATTAATCAGTTCCTACAAAACTTTATTTTTTGTTTTCAAATAATTCGCAATGGACTGGAAAATTTGCTCAAACTCAAAAAATGTACTCCGAAATAAGCTTTTCATCTCGGGCCAGGCCGTCCAAAGACACCCGGTATGCGACAGAGTAACGGGCCGCCCGCGACCCGCCCTACAACCGCCCCATCAGAAATTCGTGCAAAATGGAAAGCTTACTTGAGAAAATTAGTAAAAATCTTGTCTGAAAATGTTGCTGTAACATAATCAATGTTTTGCAAATTAAAGAAAAACAATACAAAAACTTTGAACTGAAATATCTCGATTGAAACTGGTTGAAGGATACAAAAATTTGATAATCATTTCGATGGGATAAAAATGGCCTATTTATACAACCTAGGATAAGAAGTAAGCTAATAGAAATAACCTAATTCCCCTGCACAACGTGATACAAAATAACTCACTATATTTAGCGAAACGAGATTGCAGAGTGAGAGATTCATAAAGATGAGCTCCAGTAGCTTTAGCGGCTTCGTGGCGAGCTTTCTCATCGACACGATCGGCTTTCTTTGCTCCATAAAGCATCTTCTTGAGAGCAACTCCCGAGTTAAAGTTCATGAGTCTCCAGAAAAGAGATGGCAAATAGAAGAGGATGGCTTGAAGTCCAAGAATGAATGGAACCCATTGGTAGTATCCGATTTCAGCTGCTTCACGATCAACTTCAGAGTCTGGGATGTACTTGTCAGGGCTGATGAAATAGGTATTTTGAACAAAGCAGTAGTTCTCACTGTATTGCTCCCAAGCACCTGAAACAGTTGTTCTAGAAAAGTAGGATTTTAGAGGAACTATACCTGTGAACTGAGCTGGAATCCAACACTGAATAGGCTGTCCGACATACTGTTTGGCTGAAAGAGTCAAAGCGAAAATGACAAGAAGCATAGGTGTCCAGTAGTAGTTGAGCCGATCGATTGCATCATCATCACCCTGTTTGTGTAGACCTTTGAGGAACGCATCCAAGAAGAACATCTTCTCTCCTCAGAATAGACTACTGGTCTGTGTTGGTCTCAACGTTCGGAAGGAGACTGAAATAAGAAGAACTGTTTTTTGAAGATTTGAGAGAAGAGGGGCGAGAACAAAAGTGCAAAGCCCTATTGATAGGAGAAGAGTGAAAAAGAATAGGAAAAAGGGATGGGAAACTGATGAGAAGGTGAAAAGAGAGAAGATTACGGTGGAGAAAAAAAAATTAGCATATCAGTTTGCACGACGAACATCGATGAAACGGTTTTAATGTTGAAATGCAGTACTCTGAACTCTTGGTTACGAAAATTTGCATTTTTTGAGAGAAGGTGGGGATTTGAATCGATTAGATGGTTTTGTTGAAGAGAGTGGTTTTTAATGTTATTTTTGAAGGAAATAGCTAAGCTTTATGGATTCTTGTTTATTCCAGAACCATGATTAACTTGTTATGATCAACTTCGTATTTTCTCTAATAGAAACCCACCCAAACCGTCATTTTCTGTAGAAGATATCAAAAAGTGGTAAACTGAAAACATTTCGCTTATATTTTGATAATTGTTTTATCCATAGACAAATTTTTAATATCTTTAAAAGGGAGTGAGATATTGCAGCTCAAAGAAAACTACGGTATTTCGAAAAGTTGGAGTACCTGAATTTCTAAAACGATAGTTCATGGCTGCCGGTCTATACAATTTCCATAATCATATATGAAAAGTTATGCAGTTTTCGATTTTGACAAACTACCAAAAATCATTTGTTTCAAAGATCATTAAAAAAAAATGGAATGTTGAGAAAAGAGAAGAGATCATTCAAATGCTAAAAAAAATGGGAAAATGATTGTTTGCTATTCCCATTGAGGACAATGGTTATGGCATTTGATTGACCTACAAAAGAGGGATGCTATTTCTCATGGTTCTAAAAGAAGATGCCGGCCCATTATTATCATTCTGTATCAATAAAAGAGTACATTGTTGAGATACAGTAACCCAATGATATGATGAGGCTCCGCAAGAAAATAATAGAGACGAAGAGACGCAGCAATTTTATAATAGTAGTTTTAGTGGTAGTAGCGAATCGTCCCTCTCTCTCATACAAAACCTCCGAAAAAGCCACAAACGCCATCAGAAGTGTCTGCGTCTCCTCGTCGCCAATCACTCTCTCGGTCAGGGCGCAGTGGCAAGCTCCGCCCACTTTTGCTGACTACTACTACTAGAATAACGATGATCGGTTGACAAAAGTTTGTTGAGGCGAAACGAGTAGTTTCTATTCTACACATTCCGCCTACTCTAATCGCTTTTGAATCACAATCAGCACAGGAAATACGAGGGAGAAAGGTCAAGAGTGTAGTTAAATTAGAAATTGGAATGATTGGAAAAATCAGATGAATGAGAAAAAAAAGGAAAAGAAAATGGAAAGAACAAACAAGTCAAAAATAGAAAAATATAGATAAAGTTGGGGAAGAGTCAACCCAATAATCAAAAAAAAAAAAACAAAAAAAGAAAGTCAAAATGGAATGTTTTGACTTTAGCAAAACCATTAAAACATTTTATTATGTAAAATCAAACAATGTTGAGAGAAGAGTTATTAAGGCAAAAAATAAGGTCTAAACAAAAAAAGAAAGAACGAGAGAATTACACTTCGAAAACATTACATCTCTGACTCGTCCTGGAAGTTTTTGAGAAGCGGTGCTGCGTCTTTAACCAGAAGAGGTGGAGCAGAATATGGAGGAGGCACTTGGGTGTTGAATCTTCTCCACATATCACGAATCAATTCCATCACTGGAGTTTTTCCGTTGTTTAGTTCGATTATTCGGAGAAGGAATACGGTATCTGGCGAGAGGAATTCGGAAACGAATTGTTGAAGTTTGCCGCGATTGTTCTTCACTTTCGGGTCAATCTGAAATTATTTAAAGGAGTTTTAGAAATTCATTGATACAATATACTCACATCTTCCACATATGGCTGGATGAATTTTTTGGATACGGATGTTCCAGAAGCTTTGATAAACCAGTAGATCGTATTGACGATAGTTACAACCATCAAGAAACACAACCACCACCACAAAGCGACGAAAATCTTCTCATTGAACATATTGATCATGAGAACGCATTGAACCGAATGTTTGTGAATGTTATCCAAATTTCTGACTTCATATTCACACATTGTGACTCTTGGGAAGTTTCCAGTTTCTGGCCATTCATTCCCAGCCCACAAATCGGCGGTCACTTCGGCTCCCCAGAAGTAGGAATCCACTCCGAGCATACGTTTCAAGAGGAAGAATTGGAGAAGAACATTAATAAGGAACATTCCTTTCATGAACTGAAAATTATTTTATAAATGCAATATGACTCAAAGAGGAACACTTACCAAGTAAGAAGTGAGAACTGCAGATCCATTGGCACGATTTTGGAACCCTGAGAGTTGTTTCACAACCAAATTTCTATTTCTCTTTTGGCTGATGTATCCAGCAATTGTGGAAATTGTTCCCTTTCTGGATTCTTCGTTTCCTTCGGTGGCTGTGCAAGTATTACAGAGTGAAGTGACGTTTTGTCCTGAAAAAATTTAAACAATCGACACATTCCGGTTTAAATCAAGCTCACCGGCCATTCCATAGAAAAGTCTCCAGATGACAACTGGGAAGTAGAAAAGCATGGCTTGAAGAGCCAAAATGAATGGCACCCACTGATAGTACCCGATTTGATTGGTCTGTTTCAGGGATGTTGTGTTCTGCTTATCAGCCACCAACTGCTCCCAGTTATAGCTACGCTCTGATTTGTCCTCGGAGAACGGGACAAAAAACGTGTTCTGTACGTAACAGTAGTCTAATGCATATTCTGCCCACCATCCTTTATAGTATGCTGGGAACCAGCAGTCGATTGGGCTTCCTACGAAACTGAAATTAGATTTTCAGAAGTTTCAAAAAGATTTTCTCAATCATTTTGATAGTTTTGAAAGAATGAAAACATACCTCCATCCAGTGATGAAAGCAGAAGCAAGTACCAATCCGATAGTGGTGGCACAGTAGTTGAGCTTATCAACAAAATCTCCATCTGGCTGCGGAGAGACTGCAGACAGCAGATTCTGGATGACGTTCATGATTCAGAAGGTCCCAGAATCTGACCCAACTGGACAGTGACTTCAGATGATGTCAAAACTGAAATGAGGTTGAAATGAGGGAGTGGAAGAGAACTGAATGGAGGAAGAATAGTAGGGAAAAGGAAACGGGAGGAGAAGGACAGTACACGCAGTCAGAGGTAGTCGAGGTCGGTCTCTGCGTCTCCATCTCGCGCCAACGACATGACAGAAAATGGAGAAGAGAGAAGAAGAGATCGGGGGGTGGAGCCTCGGTTTCTCTTTATTCTGATGGTATTGTCTGAGTCTCCACCGTCCAAAAGAGACGCAGAATGGCGTACAAAAACGGAGATGACAACGGCGACAGGAAAAACGAAAGAGAAGATGCCGATATGCAGAGAGGAGGGCGATTACAGTTTAGAGGGAGCGAATATTAATGAGGTGCAATCGAGAATACTGTTTTCGGAAATGCAAAAACGGCGCCCCCCGAAAAAAGAAGTGTACTTTTGAGGGGTTTGATGATAAAAAACGATGTGTTTTATAGCTGATGAAAAGAGGGAGAGAGGGAGCGAAAAAGTGTTCGTTTTGCAAATAATCGAAAGCATAAAAAATAGAAATATGTTGTTTTGCAGATGTGGACTTTTCTAGAAAGAAAATTGTGAATGAGTCATACTCAAAATCAATTGAACAAGGTTAGGAAGCAGAGGTGTCCGGATTCCGGATCCCGTGTTTTTCATTCCGTATTCCGGGTTCCGGATTCCGGGAAATTTTCATTTGTCCGGATTCCGCATTCCGGATTCCGGATTGCGAGAAAGTTATTTTATTCCGGATTCCGGATTCCGCTTTTCAAAAAAGTCATTCCGGGAATCTCTGATAGCAAGGGTAGCTTGAGGATTACGGTAGTTTTGAAGTTTCCAACCAACTAGTTAGCGATTTAAGACACCGTAAAACCATTGAAGAGTTCCCACACTGTCCATTTTGAGCTCTATTATCTCAATTCTTCTGCAAGATTTCAAAAATGTGTCAACTGACAAAACACTTCTGATATTATGATAAACAGTTTATCAGTGGACAACTTATTTGTATTTTTAACAGAAACCGAGATACATTGGCTCAATGTTAAAAGTTCGGAGGTTACAGACTTTAGGTAGATTAAGATTTGCCTTGTATGTATTAAATAAAAACATCCTTTTCTTTGAATTTCCTGAAATCCAAATGACGCAATGAAGAAGGAAGAGCAGCTGTTGAATCTTGGGTGCACTGGTACGTACTACCAGATGGTTGTTCCTTGTCGGGAGCAGGATGACCTAATTGATATTCTTCTATTTAGAAGACGTCGTCCGGAGTAAATTAGTTTGATGAAAGTTTAAAGAATTTTAAAGGTTTCCTAAACATTTTTTGCATAACTAATCAAATAACGAGAGATTTCAAATCTTAAATTAAAAAATTGAATATCGTACATTTTAGGAAGTGGTTTTTTGTGTGCAAACATGTTAAACGCATGACTCGTTCAGTTGCCATAATCGTCAATGATCGTAAAATGGGATGTTTTTGCTTGTCACTGTTCCCTTTTTCCTTTTTTCCAGCAAGCCGCCCGCCTTCTTCTTTTTGTTTGAGACGATCAACACAATACTGTTTTTTGACTCATACCATCACAGTTGTAAATATAATAGAAAAAAAGAAGAAGAAGAAGAGGAAAACGCGATGATTTTATTTTGGAGGAACGAAGACGGTGTCTTTTTGAAGAAAAAGGACAAAAAGAATATCTGACGATTATATATCCTGAGAATGGGCGACATTGATTCGAATTTGTGACTCGTTTTGAAGTTACCGACACAAAGGTGTGAATGGGAAATATTTATGGAAGGGGAAAATGGAAATATTCGAAAATGAGAAAACATTGGAGATGTCATGTGAAATTCATTAACTGAAGTCTGTGATAATTGCAAAAGCTTAGCTTCCATAGGACACATCTCATTTAAAACTGAAGATACAAAAAGTAATCAACTACAACTTGTACAAGATTAAAACTCGTTTTCCGTTCAACATTTCCTGAATTTTTTAGAACAATTGGACTTGATTTTTGCACATTTTTACCATTTTCAGAAGTCTGCAGCTCGGCTGTCAAGCTTCCGATCATTTTGAACTTTCGAAGGTGTGAAACAGACCGAGATTAAAACTTTGCATACACAGAATTTTCAAAAATTCCTAGATTTTCAGCTCCTTGCCGACTTCTGAAAGAAACCGGGTTTTTCACGCTTTCAAAAACACTAGTCAAAAATAGAGCTTTTCAGAAATCGGCAAGTAGCTAAAAAACTAGAATTTTTCAAAAAATTCGATTGATGCAAAGTTTTCAAGCAGGCTCTGTTCTACACTTTCAAAATTTTTCAAAGTGATCGTAAAGTTGACAACCGAGCTCCAAACTCTTGAAAATGGTCAAAATCAACTGAAAAACACTTTATTAATGAAAAATAAGAATATCGAAAAAAAGACAAGTTTCAAAAGTGTACTGATTAGCCAGACGGTTCGCCTGTTGATCCCTTTCGCCACGTAGAGGCTCAGTACATGAAAGGGTCCCCCGCCCTGGTCTCCGAGGACCATTGTTGGATAATTTCCAAAGTTCCTTTTCCCTTGTAAGAAGCCTTGCGTAAGCTTTTTATTGATATTTGTTCATTTCTTTTTAATCTCTGATTGAATCTTTTTTGAAAGGGGGACGTTCAGTGATAAACACCTAGCCATGAACCCCAAAACATGGCGACCCTTAGGGCCTTTTAGTACTTTTCTCGCAATCGATCAATCGAAAGATCAAAAAGAAAATGAACCAAAAAATGAAGCATATGCAAAGAGCTTTCTACCAGAGAGAAGGTCTTGTGAAAACTATCCAACAATAAATTCAAAGAGTGAGATTTCACAGAGAACCTTTTTTGCAATATGTGGATTTTTTAACGTTGAAAGAAGGAGGGGCGTGGCCTCATATTGATTGATTTATTGCATAACGTGAAAAAAATTAAAAAAAAAACGAAAATAACATCAAAAAGTGAGAGCGGAGCGACGAACAATGAAATAAAGAGGTCAAATCGAGCCGCACCAGCCATTTTGGGAAAATGGCAATATTGAGATTCCAATTGGAACAACCAAAGACATCTTCTTGTTACAGCTTATTCCAGAAGGATCCTTGTCTGAAAGTTAGACCAAAAAAAAGCAAATCAAAGGTTTTTGAAAACTAGGTTGAATGATTTGAAAACCTGATTCCATTGATAAAAAATTAAAGTGTTTTAAATACCTTGTTTTGAAGCGTATTTCATATCATTACCACCAAACAAAGTTTTAACTTCTGTTTTTTTTCAGTTTGGAACATGATCGTGGACCATCAGCAACTCGTCATGATGTTTGCATTTGTCTCGAAAGAAGTGCATGTTTGTTAGATCAGAGTTCCTTTGAAAAAAGTTTGGAAAGGAAACGAATAGAGTTCAAAAAATCTGACATGGCTATTTCCCTCTGGGACCATTTTTCATCCCTATCTTTCAACACTTTTCTTCAGATTTCTTCCTTTTCATTTTAATCAATTTTTCACTCTCAAGCCCAATTTCGTGGTTTGATAAAGATTTTTTGGTCATTCTGTAGGAACATTATTCTATTGCTATGAAACTAAGGAGAACCAAAATTCGATTTTTAGGTTTCTACTTATTTTCTAATATTTCAAATGTTGTGTCTTTTCGTTTTGAATACTTTTAAGGTCGTTTATGAGTAATTGTGTTTAACATCCTTGTACTTTTGACTGGGAGAGAAGTTTCCGGAGGTCCGTGTTAATTAAGTGTCAAACGAGGAAAAACGAGCTCCTATGGGGAAATGATGTATTACGTTTCTCGTTTTTAGGAATACCCATCTTTCATACAATAATCCTTTGTTTTCTGGTTTTTAAATGTATGCTTTCACAAATATCTTCGATTTTTTGTTGTTGTTTCTTTGTTTTTTCAAAATTTTCTTCCCCTCAAAAACCGAAGAAAGTGCATTCTAAAATGAGCTCAAAAGGTGAGTTGAGGTCCGAATCTGATTCGTGGAAAACAATGAGAAATGCATGAGAAATGAAGAATGGAGAAGTTGAAAAAAAGAGGAAGGCGGAGAGAAGAGAAGAGAATTTTGATTGTCACTTACTATTCGTCTGGAGTAACCGAGAAGAAAAGAAAATAGCCGTTAGTTAGATTACTTTTTGAGTGGGACCTTGTTTTTTTCAAAACAGGAAATGAAGTTCCAGCTATCTTGAAGTTGAATTCCAAGAATTCTGAAACCTGGTTAGAAATTATTATTTATTAAGCTTTTTGTTCTTTTTCCGAGATGTTTGAACTCCGGATTTTGAATACCAAGAAAGTTTATTTATTCCGAATTTTCAGCAAATACCGTAAACACTCTAATTGAGTGCCACCCGAACCGTCAACTTTGAGCCTCGATAACTCGGTTCCTGTGAAAGTTACCGGAAAGTGGCCTACTGACTAAACATTTTTGATAATCTGATAAGCATTTTGTCGGTTGACCACTTTTCGGTATCTTTCACAAGAATCGAGATATACAGGCTCAAAGTTAAAGAATGGGTGGCATTGTATTAAAATGTTTACAATATGTTAATCTGCAAAAATTTAAAAAAAAAAGCGAAAATCTTTTTTAAAACTTCCGCTATTAACGATGAAAAAATGAAGCGCTATATGTGGTTTTTGCATTTTTTGCACACTTCATTTGTCAGAATTCCGGGTTCCGCTTTTCTTTTGTTCCGAATTCCGAGAAATTGATTTTTTTTCTGGATTCTGTTTTCCGAAAAAGTCATTCCGAACATCCCGGTTCCCTACATTCCATAATTCCAAAGTTACAGTATCCCCGTTGCCTCTCTTTTCTCTAGCCCCAGCTATGGAGAAAGCTCATTTTCCCATCAAGAATTGCTCATTGAGCCCCCCGTTGCCAAAAGAGACAAGGTAAACCGATTGCTCGTTTCCGGAGGACAAGTGCAGTTGGTCCCATTCTATGCCAATTACACCATTTTGATACATTTCTTGTCTATATTCTCGAAAACTTTGTCCCCTTATTTATGCTCTCTCAATACATTTGGTTTTAGGTCAAAAAATGGGCAAGAACAGTCTGAAACGGGCCATCGAACTTGATGTCGTGGACTTTGCGGAGCACACAAGTGCTCATGGAATTCCAAGAGCGTATGTGTCAACTGGATGGAGAAGATACATGTGGTTACTTTGTTTTTTATTCTGTCTTTCTTGTTTCGGACACCAAGCTTATTTGATTGTTGAGAGATTTAACAGGTATGCATTCTTTATACTTAAATGTCAATTAAACTAAATTTCAGAAATGATATCATTGTTGGTGTTGAGATCAAATTCGAAGAGATCAAATTTCCAGCAGTAACCATTTGCAATATGAACCCATACAAGAACTCAGCGGCTCGAGAACTCGGAGCAATCAGAAATGCAGTGAGTCAAAAAAAAGAAGGAGATTTGAAATAAAATATGGCACATCATTCATTTTCCAGTTAGAAGCATTCGAATCGGCAATTGATAAAAGTGATGGAAACGTTCATACAATCCGGAAGAGAAGATCTTCGGGTTCGAAATTAATTGCAGTTGATTTAATGTGTAGAGAAGATCATGGAATGCTGATGGCTCATGAGTTTGGGCACGTGGAATGTGTATGTTGATTGTCTTAAAACATAGATCATACGACCAATTATCTTGTCACTATTTCAGACATGTGTCACCTTTGATGACTCGGAAGCATACGAAGATAATGATGAAATCTTTTGGAACTGTCACCCCAAAAAGAAATGGACCCATAGAATATGCAACGTGGCAGAAGACCATAACCAGTTGAAAACTTGCAAATGTTTCGAAGAAAACTGCATTGAGGACGAAGCCACAGTAAAAACACTAGAACATCCAAAAATTTCTGAATCTTTCAAACTTTCAGAAACAGATGGCGTGGCCACTTGTGATGAGAGGAAACGGAACGAAACTTTGTATTTCTATTGAATCAGGTGGTCCCAGTTATTGTGCTTCTGCTCAGAAATATAAAGTTTCCACTTGTCAAAAATGCGATTGGAATGGAAAATGTGAAGAAGAAGAAGAACAAGAAGAGGGATTAGGAATAGAAGAAGAACGGAAAAAGTGCATTTGTCATCATGGGAATTGTTTTCAGATCAAAAATGATGGAAAGGTAGGATATCCCGAGTAGGAGTTTCATTATAAAACAACTTCTTCAGAAAAGAAAAAGAAGAACCCCTGAAAGAAAAGTTCATGAGCGTCTTTTGAGCAGATATGAAGGACTTTTAGCGGTTTACTCTCACTGTAACTGTACAAAGCAACACGGATGTGTGTCTACTTTGGTTTATCGCTTGAATTCCAATAAAAATTTATATTTAGTCGATTCCAGGTGCCAGATGTAGATCTTCAAAACTCAAATGATACATGTCTTTGTTTTTATAATCAGAAGAATGAGCAAGTTTGGCCGTGTTACAAAGAAACAGAATGGGAGGAGAGAAAATGCAGCAGGTGGGAGATTGGGCTATTTTTTGGATTTCTTTCAATTCTATTTTCAGATGCAACACGCTTGGGGATTGTGTATACACAGATAAACCAAAGAAGCAAAATATATCATGTTTATGTGCAACTCCCATCAAAATGTGTGTTCGGATTGATCCTCCACAGAAAAATGATACAAGTTTAGGTATTAGGAACTGGGATTTACCGTAAAACCTGTAATAGAAGGGCGCTCTAACTTTAAACTTTGAGCCCATATATCTCGATTCCTGTGAAAGATATCAAAAAGTGGTGAACTAATAAATTGTTTATCATAATATCACCTATATTTTATTAGTTGACAAATTTTTGATATCTTTCACAAAAATCGAGAGACATTGTCTTAAAGTTGACAGTGTGTCTATTACAGGTTTTACGTATTTGAAACTACTCATAACTTTCAGATGAACGAGTTGTCAAGTTTTGGGATATACAACCATCAACCACAATGTCTCCAATTGTGAAGAAAAAAGAAGAACGGGATAAAGCATATGGTTATACAGTGAGTTTCTTCTCTTCTTTTTTTTCTATAAATGTATTTTACAGGGAGTGAAAGATAGAATCGCATTGAGAGCAAAAGCCATGGAGAACATTATCTTTGCTGTGGATGCATTGACGGAATCTCAGAAGTGGCAAATCTCGTATAACAAATCTGATTTCATAATGAAGTGTTCGTTTAACGGAAAAGAGTGCAATGTGAAACAGTAAGTATTTATAATGACTGGAGCAATGAAAAATTTGATTTTAGTGATTTCGTTGAGTACCTGGACCCCACCTATGGAGCATGTTTCACTTATGGTCAAAAGTTGGGAAACATCACAAACGAACGATCAGGCCCTGCTTATGGTGAGTTCTGGGATCAAGAATATTAAGGAATCAGCGAATAAGGGTAGTGAAAGAAATTATTTTTTAAGCCGTTTTGATTTCCTAGTGGTCAAAGATAAAACAAACAAGCTGACTCATGAAATCTCGAATTCAGGATTACGACTGGAAGTGTTCGTGAATGTGACAGAATATCTACCAACAACGGAAGCGGCAGGAGTCAGGTTAACGGTACATGCTACAGACGAACAACCGTTTCCGGATACACTCGGGTTCTCTGCACCAACTGGTTTTGTGAGCAGTTTTGGAATCAAATTGGTATTTATTCTATTGCAATTGATATCCGTTCCATTTTTCATTTCAGAAATCCATGGTTAGACTCCCAGCTCCATATGGAGATTGTGTTAAAGAAGGAAAAACAGAAGACTTTATCTATACTCAAAAAGCATATAACACAGAAGGATGTCAAAGAAGTTGTATCCAAAAGCATCTATCTCAAACATGCGGATGTGGAGATCCAAGATTTCCTCCGTATCGAGAGTCGAAAAATTGCCCAGTGGATGATCCTTACAAAAGTTTAAATTGGAGAATTCGGTTATCTGAAATACTTTTTAACTTTAGGAGAATGTATCAAAAAAGAAATGCATGTTGCAACGAGAGATTCAAAGAAGTTAGGATGCTCTTGCAAGCAGCCGTGCAAGTCAGTTTATTAACTTTCTCAAACAGAGATAAATGTTCTTCTTTTTCCAGCCAAGACGTCTATTCAGTATCATATTCTGCATCCAGATGGCCAGCGATTGCTGGTGATTTGTCCGGATGTCCGCATGGAATGGCTGCTCATCACTGTTTGAATTACAAAAGAGAGCAAGGATCGATGATTGAAGTTTATTTCGAACAACTCAACTATGAGTCCCTATTGGAATCTGAAGCCTATGGATGGTCGAATCTTTTATCAGATTTTGGTGGTCAACTTGGATTGTGGATGGGAGTCAGTGTTATTACTATTGGAGAAGTGAGCTCTTGAAAAACTAATAGACTTAAAAAGATGGTTTCTTCAGGTTGCATGTTTCTTCTTTGAAGTTTTCATTTCAATAATAAGTTCAAATCGAACGAAGCGACGTCCGGCAAGGAAATCATTCAGTTCTTCTCTCCGATGTTCCACTGATTATAATTTGAACAAAGACGGGTTCAATCTTGACAACTAGACAAGTTATATTGTCACTGTTAATACACTTTCTTCTTTTGAAACAACTTTTATTTACTTTTAGAACATTTTTAATAAGAATAGAACAGCGCATTCAAGATGACTTTGGTGGAGTGGTTGTGACGGGGGAAATCTTGAATCCAAAGACTCCGCCCATGATGATCTGGAAATTATTGAATTAATTGAATAAAAACACACTACAGTACTTTTGATGAAGCCACAACAAACATCATGAAAAGAACAAGTAGAAATACAACTAGGCGATTCATGTCAGAACAATGAAACGGTAAAAAATACATAGAACAAGATATTTATATATCATTTCGATTCACTTTTATGAGTTTTATTATTTGTGTAGGTGTTACGAATGAGTCATTAACATACAGTAAGAACTGTAATATAACTCCATGGTGTTTTATTTTTCGGAGGGGTTTTTTGGGGTGATGCAAGGTACCAAAAATTGGTTTTTTGCTGGATCATATACTACTTTATTCTTCTATTGCTCTGACCGAAAATTGGACGGTGGGCGGAGCTTAGGTCCTGTAACGAAATTCTTAAAGGCGCATTTGAAGGAGCTTGAATTTTTGTAAATATTTTCTGGTCTTTTTCAGATGTTTCGATAAAAATAGATCAGAGAATAATCACTAAAATACATTATCCTGATACGTCCTTCAGGACTTCGCTACCGGACCTAAGCTCCGCCCAACGTCTTTTTTTCGGCCACAACTTAGACTAGAGTAATACCTGTATAAGGATGGCGGTTTATTACCGTTTTACAGTTTGTAACTGTAGTTTCTTCTAATGTTTTGAAGAAAATTGATACTGTAGATATACACTGAAAACAAAAAATAATGAAAGCCAATTTAGAAAATTGAAGGAAATTGAGGAAGGAGAATGACACACTTCTTCCAGTGTGTACAATTTCTTCAATACAACAAAATGGGAAGAAATTTCGGTTTTGAGTTTCTGCAAGAAGTTTCCAAGTTTGGAAGTAAAACTGCATTGGTAAGCCTTTTGAATGGTTTTTTGTATGGAACTTTTTTTTAAAGATTTGGCGAGACACTGAAATCACATTTGATGATTTACGGAAACTTGTGGAAAAATGGAAGAATATATTGGAAAGACAGAAGAAAAGGTTTGTGATTATGAGATGAGAACAACTAAAAATGGCTCAACTTTCAGATCCACAAACCTTTTTCGTGTTTCCATCTTCTGCCAGAACTCGCCTGACATATTAGCCATAATAATTGCATCACAACTAGTGGGAATTACAGTAATCCCACTCAATCCATCATATAAAAAATGTAAGCCAAAAGTTTTTTTTTTAAACTTGGTTCATATTTTCAGATGAAATCGAAAAGTACTTAAGGGAAAGTAACTCAAACTTTGTTATTGTCGGTGATGACGTGGATTTGGAGAATTTTGAGGATATGGAGATTCATACGATTTCTGAGTTGTTATCTGAAGATTTTGCTGAAGAAATTGATGAATCCAATTCTGCTGGAGTCATTGTATTTTTTAGTTCTGGAACCACGGGACCTCCAAAGCTTTTTGAATATTCTCAAAGAATTATGTGTTCTCAAATAGATCAAATCAAAGCAATTCAAGCAAGTCCCAAATTCTTCTCCCCTGTGGAATCAGATATTTGCTATGGAGTTCTTCCATTTTTCCATGCTGGAGGTCTTATTACAATTCTCTCAATGTTATATACTGGATGTACAGTTGTCATTAATGAGAGATGGAATGACAATGAGTTTCTTTCAAACTGCCAGAAGTATCGGGTTACTGTACTTTTTTTGGTTCCACCCGTTCTCAATTTTTTCGCTAATCATCCATTAGTTTCTTCATTTGATTTGTCATCTCTGAAGACTATTTTTGTGGGAGCTGCTGCCAGTCCTCCGGAACACTTTTTGAAAATTGCTGAGCGATTTCCACATTTAGAAAACCTGATTCAATGTGAGTCTACCTTCTTTAAAACTACAGTAATCGGAATATTCAGTATACGGATCCACTGAATGTGGTGTACTCATTTGTAGTACTGGAAAAGGAATCACGAATGGCAAGAGTGTTGGACTACCGTATCCTTTTGTTGAACTAAAATTGAGAGTGGAAACAGGGGAAATACTAGTGAAATCTAAAACTTCAGTGGAGGAAGGATTCATGGAGACTGGTTAGATTTCTTGTTTCTCTTTGATTATACAAGCATTTTCTTCAGGAGATATTGGATGTTTCAGCTACAGACTCAACGAATTGATGATAATTGGAAGACTGAAAGAGATGATGAAAGTACGTGGATGGCAAGTGAATCCGGTTGAAATTGAAGAAGTTGTTATGAAAGTGAATGGTGTTGTGGATTGTGCTGTCTATCAGGTGAATAATTCAGAATCAGGTCCTGAATCTGAACATCTGGTCTACGAAATATTAGTATTACCATTATCTTTTTCGATTTTTCTGTCTGAAATTTGACCGGATGGTGGTCGCTAAGATTACTGTAGATTACTGTAGAACACCTTCAATGAACACACACGTGTTTACAAACAAAGAAGCTACAACAGAAAAGTAGCTTTCTAGTTTTCTACAGTAATCTACAGTAGTCTTCACGAATACCGTACCAACAAATTTCAGACAAAAAACTGTGGAAGTCAAGAAAGAATCTTTGAAAATAGTGGGAAAACCTAAAAGTGTTTTGAATTTTTTCAAAATTCTAATATAAAATACACTTTATCTCTCGAAAAAATTTCTATTTTTCGGAGTTTTCACTTTTGCCGGAAAATTGAAAAAAAAAAGATTGGAGAGCATTCCATAAAATTCCAGAAATGGACGAGATGGATTTTTTCGAGATTTAGCCAATTTTTGAATGTTTTCTTTGTTTCTAAACCAGTAGGTCTTTACCGCTGGTTTCAAAACCTGATACAGAAACTAAATGAAAATACAGATATGAACTACACAAGCCTTTTAAGTTTAGTTAGTATTATAAATACATAACTTTTCTACCATATTAATGCAATAAAAAGTTTTGATCGAAGTTCCCCTTTAATCTTTTCTTTAAAGGAAAAATTGTCAACTTTCAGAGTGCTATTCCTGACAAGTTAATCGCAAAGGTCATTGGTAATCCTGACTTGAAACAAGAGATTATGACGATTGTCAAAGGTGAACTTTCCTTTTAATCCAGATTATTCGTTATCCGTTTTCAGAACACTTGGCTTCTTATAAACAACTCAGTGACGTCGTTTTTGTGTCAGAACTTCCAAGAAATTCTTCTGGAAAATTAATGCGACATCATCTACTACAATAATAATTGAATGCTCGATAACTTTATTTGAAACTTTTCAATGAATTATCCCTTTGATTTATTCTTGGCTGCTGGTCCCTTGATTGGATTTTTGATAGCCATTCCAATCTTTCCACCCATCAGCCCATGTCCTGAGTCGCGTCTCTGGAAAATTGTTTTCTTTTTCTTTGATAATGCAATAAATAGTGATACCGGAAATGTTCTACGTTGAGCTTTAGCAATGGACACAGAGAATATAGCAAGAAGGAATAGGAAATAGAGGAGCTTCATCTCGGAAGAATGAAATGACAAGAAATCAAAAGAATGAATAAGAAGAAAAGGAAATCAACGGTTCTCAGAAAGAAGCCATGGGAAGCAAGACGGTTATTGGGAAACAGTTCAGCACAAAGAGAAGATCAATCGAGATTTGATAGAAAAGTTGATTTATTAGAAATTCCAAATAATCAGCACATTTAAATAGAAAACTTTCGTAACTGTACAATTTACAACAAATTATCCTCGTTTTGTGTGTCGAAATCGTCGATCAACGACTGCCAATTCTGAAAAAAAAGAAATAGAAAAATGTGTCATTTTGCTCTCAACAAACCAAAGCTGACGAAGAATCTGCGGTTTTGGATGTTTTATTTCCATCGAAAAGAGACAAAATGTCATCTGATGCTTGTTTGATCGAAGGTCCCGGAGGAGGAAGAATTGGAGGAACAAATGAAGATGAATCGAAAAGTGCAGCAAGTGGACCAACTGGAAATGCAATTGAAGCGGCAGATTCCAAATCCAGAAGATCTCCATTTCGAGAATCTTTTTGTTCCCTATCAACCTCATCTTCTATAAGAGGACTATCACATTGTGACCTCGATTCTTCTTGTTCCTCCATTCCAAATATTGGACTATCTCTTCCGAAAAGCAAATTTTTCAGCTCTTCCTCGTTGTTTTTTGTCGGTTGAGTCGTTTTCGTTGTTTCCTGTTTTTCTTTTTCTTCTCTTCTTTCTCTTTCAGGTTTTGTTCCGGTTGCTAGATGCTGAAAAAAAAACGCAAATAGGAGCCTTTGAGGACAAGAACTTACGCTCAAAACCTCAAAGTCGTAATTATTATAACAATTGATGTTTTCAGCCAATGTTTCGAAGGCTCTTGACGTCTTCGAGTAGTATTCAAACAGTTCGTTCTGGTAGTGAGTCAGCACATAAGACAGCAGATTCGAACGAGAAGCAGAGAGGAGATCAACCTAAAATTAATTTTGACATGAACAATTGAACCTTTTTGTAAAGTAAAACCTGGAATGTGATGCTTTTTATTTACCGTAAAACCTGTAATACAAGGTTTTCCATACTGTCAAGTTTGAGCTCATATACCTAGGTTCCTGTAACAGATATCAAAAAGTGGCAAACTAATTAAAGATTTTTGATATTATGATAAACAATTTATCAATTAACAACGTTTTATATCTTTGACAAGAACCGAGAAAAATTGGCTCAAAGTTAAAAGTTGGCGGGGCCTTCAATTACTTGTTTTCCACAATTTTCCACCCTAGACTTGTCATGAAAATTCAGCGGAACCGAAGATTTTATGAAAAACCAAGAAATCTAGACTAACATCTATTTTTGGAATGGCTCAAGCCTTCTGGAATTGAGTTGAAATGACAGGTGTACAATTTTCCAAACCCGCCATTATCTAGTTTACCTTTTGTAAAGTATCCGTCTTCAACCTATCCAATCTTTCTTTATTCGTTTTGACAGTTGCCTGGGCTTCTCTGAATTTTTCCATGGATCCATCCACTTCTGGATCCAACTCTTCACTCGTTTTCTTCATCCATAAAAGACTTCCTCGATACTCGGTTCGACACATTTGTACTGCTTCTATTGTCTGGGAGCAATCACCAATTGCTCTTTCGACAAACACACTTAGCTTATTGTAAAATCTGAAAACAACCAAGTATTTAAAATTAACAAAAATTTCGTCTTGTACGTTGAAACTCCAATTCTGGCAGCATTCAATCGATGGCTAGAGAACAACAATGATCTTCCAACAGCTATCAGAATTCGACCGACTGCTTCGGTTTTGTCTATTTTTCCTTTTTCTTTCAAATACTTCCCAAGCACATTTTGAACAAGAGTTTCGTCTGAAATTACAGTAATCGACTTCAGATTATAATGATTAGAACCAACCAAGCAGAAAGTTGGCATAGTTATCCACATTGTTCAGAAGTTGAAATGATGTTCCATGAACAGATCTGTACAGATTCAAACAGGTGTCTAGTTCAATGTCACTGGCTTCTAGATGCTCATCCTCCTGAATACCGGACACAAATCAATCAATTGATCCAAAAAAAGAATTACCTTCTTTCCCAATTTCGTCCTAATAAATTGGCGAGCTGTCCAATAATGTCTTTGCATTGTATTCACTGTGGATTCATCCGTCAAACGAGCCATGAATCTATCAGCGTTCATCCCGCTGAAAACTCATTTCAATGGTTACTGTATCTACACTATATCAACCATATAATATATTTTTTAAACTACAATATTAATTTATATTGATGTGTCATTATAGCAGATGAAATACATTCGAAAATACCTAGGGAGATAAACTTCAACAGCTAAAATTGTATTATAAGCTACATCCTTTATTTTTTAATGTCCAAAATTTTTTGATTTCAATCACAAACAACACTTAAAAAATGACTCACCTGGTGTTCCTTTCATAAAATTGTGCAGCCATGTTAAAAGTGAAGAGCTCTTCTTGCGAAAGAGCGTAAATTCGGGAATGGCGCAGACGACGTTGTATCCGAAGGAGCACGCCACACTCTTCTTATCGACTGCTTCTCATGACTCTCTGCGTCTCCATAGTGTGATGAGACCTCTTCCTGCTCTCTGCCTCTTCCATGATATTTCTTCTGGCAGCGAGCCGCGAAAGGAAGAATAATTGGGGGTGCAGCGACAACTACTCCAGCTAAAAAATAATTTCCGAGAAGCCGTTCTTTTTTTTTTACTCAACGCTGTTTTCCATTAAGTGCCTATCCTTTTGTTGTGTAAATAAGTGGGTGGGAGCATCTCATAGTTTACTGTAGGAGACTTTTAATGGGGCTGATGTTTTTGAACTACCGCGCAAAAGAAGGGTGTAGATTTACGCTAAACATCGCGCGCAAGCGTTATCGGAGTGTCGTACCAATACATTTCTGCAAGTTTCGAATTCTAACTTTCGAAATCTACCTTTCTTTTTTTATCAGATAACGATGGGAAGACACAGTCCACGAGATAGAAAACAACGAGACAGGTCTCCAGGTAAAATATTGTTCCCTGAAGTTTTTTAAAGTCGAAAATTCCGTTTCCAGAAAGAAGAAGACGTTCCCGTTCTCGCTCCAACGATCGTTTATGGCGACGAGATAAAAAGAGAGATGAAAGTCCTCGGGACAGAAAAGAAGTAAAAGAAGAAGTATTCAGTGATAGGTGAGATAATCCATAAGTTTTTAACGAGCTCAACATATTTATAACTGATTATAAAGTTCCCTAAATAAAGAAACAACTTATAATATCAGTTTCTGAGATTCCATTTTTGGTGAACTCTTTTTATTGAAAGAATCTCCTGACAGTTAGAATAATTTTTCTGTTTTCAGCGAGTCTTCGAGACACCGTCAAGATAATTGGAGAGACAGAAAAAATCAAGATCGCAGAGATGATAGAAGAGATGATCGAAGGGATTTCGATCGCCACCGCGATCATAGAACCCGAAATGATCGCGAAGAACGTAACCGAGAAGATCGTCGTAATCAGCGGGAGGATTTTAGAAAACCAGACCAGGTTCGGGACGACGGAAAACGATACGGTCTTGAGCAAAAGGACATAAAGCGGGAAGAACCTTGGGGGAAAAGTGATGAAGCTGCCGATCCTCCTAAAGAGAAGGAAAAAGTGAACTTGGGAACATCTGGAGCATTGACAGAAGATACCAACACCTTCCGTGGAGTTGTCATCAAGTATAATGAACCACCAGAGGCTAAAAAACCGAATGCTCGCTGGCGGTTATACCCATTCAAAGGGGACGAGGCGCTTCAAGTGTTGTATGTACATCGTCAATCGGCGTATCTCATTGGAAGAGATCACAAAATCGCAGATATTCCTGTCGACCATCCAAGCTGTAGTAAGCAACATGCTGTTTTACAATTCAGGTAATTTTTCGAAATATTGTAATAAAATAAACTTCAAACTTTTTTCAGATCGATGCCATTCACCCGAGACGATGGAACTAAAGCTCGAAGAATCATGCCGTACATCATTGATTTGGGTAGTGGAAACGGGACATTCTTGAACGAACAAAAGATTGAACCACAAAGATACATTGAGCTGAAAGAGAAGGACATGCTAAAGTTCGGATTTTCCACTAGAGAATATGTTGTGATGAAGGAAAGAGAGATCACCGAAGAGGAACTGGCTGGAGGAGAGGATACGAAACATGAAGACTCTGATTAATTCTATTTTTTAATGTTTTTAATTCGTTAATTGATTCATAAATCTTCCCATCCTTGAACTCAGTTTTCAACATCAGCGAAGTCATTTTCTTCCAAGTGAAGAAAAAAGCGAATCGATTTTCGGCCTTTTCCGGCAATTTTCTTTTAGTTGTCGAAATTTAATAGACAACAGGACCGATTTGTTTGTACCAGAGTAAATAGCGCTTTCTCATTATAAGTTTGATCATTTTCATTTGCAAGGGCATATTCAAAACTTCAGCGTTGTTTTCCATTCTACCGTAATCTTCGTTTATGAGCTACCGTATTCTTTACTTAAAGACGCAAACATGCGGCATCGAAAGGCAAAAAAAAGAGATTTTCCGGTGTTAATTTTTAATAATTCGTTCCATTTGTTGCTCGTTTTCTCGTCTTGTATTTTTCTTATCAAAGTTTACATGTTGACACACATGTCACAAAACGCCTGTATTAAAAAAATACTGGGCGAATATTTTGCAAGTGTTTCACTTCCTTCGTCTGAAAAAAATGTTCCAAAAATTATAATATTTTACTCTTTATTCTCTTTTAGACATTCGGAGTTCAGTAGAAACGTTAGTTGTATACATCTCTAGTACAAATCTTTTATTCTTCCCCCAAGCACACAATGAAGATATCAAGTTTCGAGTTGACTGCTGCTTCTTCCTTTTTCGCGAGAAAGAAGAAGAAGAAGACGTCGAAAATAGGGAGCGTGTCAATTATGGATAGAGATCGTGGAGACGTAGACGAGTCGGTCGCACTCTAATTCACTTCTTTTTCTTTCTCTGCTTCGTAACCCAGTAGTCGTTGTTTTTGTGGCGAATTCAGTCTCTTCCTATCCCCATTTTTTCCTTCCTCTGTCACCTCTGTCGGTTATTTTATTTTCAAATTTCGAACCGATGTTTGTTGTCTTGTTTTACTATCCTCCTCCTGCGCACTCTCCGACACATGCACACATTCTTCAGAGAAGGGTGGTAGGGGAGCGAGAGAAGAAACGCGCCTCTTTTGAGATTTGAATTTTCTCTTCCCATCTGGGTGTTACATGTTTCTACTCATGACTGAGTGTATCATAAACCCATTTTCCAAATAAACGCGTTCGGTCTTTTGCAATAATTTAATGCTCAATCAGCTTACTACGATACGCTGTCACCACACCAAACTCACACAATTTTTAGAAGTTTCGCAGAAATTAAGGTGAAAAAGTATGGATAGTTCTATTCTCAACGACAATACATTCAGCCTTTTCTTCTCCGTTTTCTAATCTAACTCGTATCACCCGCGAAACAAAAGGATTTCCCGAATCGTATAATTTGAAAATAATTGCCTAATTTGGCGCTTGTAAACTTAGATCCGCACCTTGTCCGTATTCAGGTGAACCTTTCTTCCAACAACTTTACACTTTGCAGCCTTCAAACTCTAATACCCATTCGTTTTTTATTAATAAAATCTCCGAAACGCCCATAACGAATTCATGAATCCTCGCTATACCACTCCATTTCGCAATTGATTCCATGGAAGTCTTCCAATTTGGCGTTTCGCAATATGTATTCCCCTTTGCAATACTACTTTTTTGTATTTAAACTCAGAGAGCATGTCCACCACTGATGATTTATCGGTGGGAGAGAGCGAGAGATGGACACCGAAATTGAAGAAAGAAAGCAACGAAAGCCGTAAAGCAGTTTTTCCTCATTCATTGAACGCATTTGCCCTATCTCTCGACTTTTCAAAATCTTTCCTGATTCTCTCTTCGTTCCACTCATCACCGTCCAAGTCGTTGGGCTCGTTACGCTTCTCGGGCGGCGCAATTAGGGAACAAGACTACTGGCTGCGCGAAGAATGAATAGATAATAATCTTGGCTTTTCCCCCATTGTGCCTTCACTCCACTCTCAACTTTTGGTCCATTCTTTCCGACACATATTGAGCTCACCCATTTCCAATTCAAATCTGGCAAACCTTATTTCCTTCTAAACAAAAAAAAATTCTCAGCAATAATCCTCATGAGATTGATCACGAGGACTCAATGCGCACCGCCTACTTCTGATTTTTGCTCGTCTCTTATTCTGCTCTCACTCTTTCTTTAAATATTTTCATGTTTCCATGGTTTCCATCCGGTCCTATTTTTTTTCCGCTCGTTATTCTCCTTTTTCTAAATACACACACCTCTTTTTCTTTCTCTAGATAGCAATGGCTGCTAACGCTGAGTTCAACTGGGATAATGCTGATGTGAAGAAGAAGTGAGAAAACTATCGTTTCTGTGTATAATGTAATTGTTGTAGATGGGATGCCTTCACCAAGTTTGGAGCTGCCACAGCTACCGAAATGACTGGAAAGAATTTTGATAAGTGGCTAAAAGATGCAGGTGTTCTTGACAACAAGACCATCACCGGAACCATGACTGGAATTGCTTTCAGTAAAGTTACTGGGTAAGTTCTCAACAATCCAAACGCCGATTTTAGACAAAGGTTATGAAATATTTTTAGACCGAAGAAGAAGGCGACATTCGATGAAACCAAAAAAGTTCTGGCTTTTGTTGCCGAGGATCGCGCAAAGAAGAGCCAGAAATCTATCCAAGACGAATTAGATGCTATCACCGAGAAGCTTGCGAAACTAGAGGCTCCGAGTGTTGGAGGAGCGGCGAAGACAAACGCAGGAGGTGTCTACAGCCGTCTCACGGACCATACGAAATATACCGGAGCCCACAAAGAGCGATTCGACGCTGAAGGAAAAGGTAGCAGCAAAATTAAAATCTCTTGAAAAGGTAGCAGCAAAATGAAATTGGGTTTATTGCAGGAAAGGGCAAATCTGGCCGTGACGACACCGCCGAAAACACTGGATATGTCGGAGCATACAAAAACAAAGACACCTATGATAAAGCCCACGGAAAGTGAATTCTTGATCTCTCAGACCAAATGAACAACTCATTATAAATCTATAGTCTATGTTGTCTGATTTTTTAATTATAATCTTAAATCTCAATTTGTAAACTTCCAAATGTGTAATAAACTGTATCTATGCTTACCAGTTCATTCAATAATTCTTATTCATCTGAAATAATCGACAAACTGAATCAGATTTTCCATGAGATTTGGACAGTAATTAATCCAGGAACCTAGAATATTCAATGAGTAACGGGCATCTAAAATTTCATAACTGCATCTTTATTGAGGTTATTCAAAACTCAATATTTAAACTTTTACTGGTTCCGAAAATAGAAAAAAAAACTACTATGAATATCCCATAAGCTGTTATTCCGAATCTAATGAGGCTAATCATGACATAAAAGTGTTTTTTTTTGTTCATTAAACCCATCATGTATGCGTAAAAATGAGTTTCATGTGTTTAAAAAACAAATCATGGATCCCCCAGCATCGTACGTAAATCGACACAGAGGTAACAGCCCACGGGTCTCGCCGCGATGAATAGCGCAGCCAAATGCTTGACTGAGTATTCAACGCTGTCCATGCTAGGGAAACGCAGGGGCGCTAAATTTTTCGAGTTTTTCTTCTTTTTTTGATAAAATGCCCATTTTTCTTGCTTTTTGAAATAAAATATGTAAAAATTTGAATATTAACCGAAATTTTGCCTGAAAATGTAACTTTTCGATTTTACTTTGGCGTTACTGAAGCGCTTACTCTCGTTTTTGAAACTGTTCCTGCAAAAAATCTGTTCAGAATTCCTCACTCATTATTCCTCTGATCTATTTTCGTTTTTTTTTCGGATTCCTGAAGTAGCTCACACTTAACTGATTTCAGGGTACAATGGCTCCACGTGGAAACCAAATGTTGGGCAATGCCCATTTCCGCAAGCACTGGCATAAGCGTATCAAGACCTGGTTCAACCAACCAGCCCGCAAGCTTCGCAGAAGACAGAACCGTCAAGCAAAGGCTGTCGAGATCGCTCCACGCCCAGTTGCTGGACTTCTCAGGTTTGTTGCTTCTTGTAATTTGAAAAATAACCTGGCTTTTGAAGATCTGTTGTTCGTTGCCCAAACAAGAGATACAACACCAAGACTCGCCTTGGACGCGGATTCTCCCTCCAAGAGTTGAAGGCTGCCGGTATCTCTCAAGTTGAGGCCCGCACCATCGGAATCGCTGTTGATGTCAGAAGAACCAACAAGACCGCCGAGGGACTTAAGGTTCGATACCAACTACTTAGGGAATGAATCGATTTAATTTTTCTAGGCTAACGCTGATCGTCTCAAGGAGTACAAGGCTAAGCTCATCCTCTTCCCGAAGAAGCTCAGCGCACCAAAGAAGGGAGACAGCTCCGTAAGACAGAAAAGTTTGATATTTTTTTCAAATTATATAATTCAGGCTGAAGAACTCAAGGTCGCCGCTCAACTCCGCGGAGATATCCTTCCACTCTCCCACACCATCACCTTCGAAGAGCCACGCCAAGTTACTGAAGCCGAGCGCAAGGTCGAGATCTTCAGACTTCTCCGCAAGGAGCGAGCTGACAAGAAATACCGTGGAAAGCGTGAGAAGAGAGCCAGAGATGCCGCTGAGGAGAATAAGTAAATTGTTGTTGTTTTCCGCTGTTCATAAATTTGTTATGAAAGTTAGCAGTTGGTTACTCGGAAAAAAAACGGAATATACAAACAGTTTATTTGGTTACGAAACAGCTAGATCCTGGAAACGATTAGAAAAAATGACCAAGATTGAGCTAAAAAGGGAAGACTTGAGAAGGCTGAAGAAGTTCATTCACATATATTCACAAACAGCGTAGGATATTCATAATAACCTACAATACACGTATTAAATAAGTTAGTCATACAAATAATTGACTGCTAGTCTAGATGTTCCGATTTCATCGACGATTTTGACCTGTTATGAACTGTTGGCGAGTCATCTGTGTATTCGAATCTATGAGGAAAGCTAATCGGTGAAGATGCCCTGATAGGTGCAACCGTTTGTAGGTGAAGTGGGCTTGATGTGATTGCAGCAATTTTCATTTGCTGAAAGAAATTCGACTTCAAAACAATTTTTGAGAACGGTCAAACCTTTTCAACTTTCTGAGCACTATGATGGTTATGGGGTGAGCTTGGAATGATGCAACAACCACGAACGAAAATTGATAGCAAGACTGGTAGGAAGACTAATCCGTGAAGAAGTCCAAGTGAAATTGATAGGACCACCTAAAAAACAAATGTGACGGGAGACTTTCAAAAGATAAATTACCGTTTTGAAAAATGTCACAATCATGTATGCGGGAATGTCAGCAAGAACAGAAACTGCAATAATTGTTGACATTGCTCCCTGGAAAAGTGGCCATCCAAGTGCGGACAATGCCTCCTGCACCCTGCCTGTGGCGGTGTCTCTGGTGGAAACTACGTAGCCGTACGCAATATGTGCAGAATAGTCGACCGAGAATCCGATCGACATGATGATTGTAATCATTGAAATCGCATCCAGGTTGACACCCCACAGAGTCATATATCCAATAACTCCAAAGTCAATAGATGCACATGCTAGTGCAACCCACAGAGAGCACATTGGCTGGGGAATGAAAAGCACAGCGATGACGATCATAACGAGAAGAGCAATGATAATGTTCTGAACAGTGTTAGGGATGATAATAATGTATTGGTCGGTGAACATCCAAATCGGCATGAATGTCGTTACATTGAATTCGGGCCACCGAGCAGCGACATCTCTGAAAGACATTGTAGCGTCCGTCTGGTCCATCGTCGTTACTAAATCCTTCATTCCAACTATGAATCGGAAGCTCTGCACCATTGTACCATTCTCATCGTCTGGCATCGGTCCCCAGTAAATATCTTCTGCCAGTGGATTGTTAGTCTTCGAAGCAAGGAAATGTTGAAGAAGTCCATAAAAGGAAGAGTCGATTATTTGAACTTGCAATTCCTTTTGATAGTATCGTTCCATTTCGAATAGCCAAAATTGAACCGATTCCATTCCAATTGCATGTTTGCTGGTGGCAAAATCTAGAACCATCGCATGAACTCGATCCCTTGATGTGTGATTCCTAAGATCTGGAGCGTTATTGATCACGATTTGCACTTGTTGTCCATATTTCCAGAAGTATTTCTCCAAAAGCCGATAATGTGGAATAGCATAAGAGTCTTCGACGAGCAAGTTAACAGGTTCCAACCCTTCTTTGATTCGAGAACATCCGTAACTCGCACCTAGTAGGTAGATCACAAACCACACCATTGCGATTCCACGAACAAATGGATTCATGAGGACAGGAGCGTACCATTCTCCGAAGAATCGTGACGTCAATGGTTGTTTCACATCGTTGGACGATGAATGATCAGGGACGCTTCCCATGTTGAAAATTCGTTGGAAAGTGCTCAGTGACTTTTTCTTCTCAGCCGGAACAGATTCTACGAAGAACATGGAGTTACGTCCAGCTGCTTCATGCTTCATAGCAAGGGCTAAGCAAGCAGCGAAGAAAGTGATCTGATAAAGGAAGGCAAAGAAAATAGCGACTCCGGTGTAGACGCAGAAAATTTGAACGGCTGGGATTGTGGTGATTGTACCAACGCCAAACGACAAAACATCTGAAATATTAAATTATTCCTAATTGAATTCCTTCTCAACGTTTACCTGTGCTAGAAGTGATCAGAATAGAAACTGCAGCGTCTGCCATACATTCTCCCATCCGCTCATGAACTGTGTGGGTTCTTGATGTTCGTCGAACAGCAGCAACCATCAGAAACATGTTGTCAGTTCCTACGGCAACGACGAGGAATGGCATGACTCCGACAATATCGTTGTAGGGCATTCCAATGAGTGAAAGACATCCGATTCCAGTTAGGATAGCAATTCCGGCATTCACAACTCCAAGAATAGATAAAATTGGTTTAGAAAGGACCCAGTCAATCGAAAATGATCCATCGATGAAGCATAACGAACAGAGGGTTGAAAAAACGACAAGCAGAGTGAATGATATAACGAAACGGGGAACCAAAGTATCAGCGTTTCGTTTCAGTTCATCTGCTAGTGTTTGTGAATGGAAGTAGGTGATGGAAATGTACGGATCCTCTGGATAGTCCTTCAGCATTCTTCCCAATTCAAGCTCCCATTCTCCAGATATATAACTCATTTCTTCTGGATGAAATTTCAAATGATAGATCATGAACCACGCTTTAGCAGATGCAAGAATATCAGTTTCATTCTCTCCTTTCATCACTGTCACTCCGCCTAAGCTGCTTCCAATATAACCACCCCTGTAAGAATTCAAAATTAAATTACAGAAAAATTAATATTGATGCTTACTCGGATCCAAAACGGAAATACGGGTAAGTGATATTGAAACCATGATTGTACAAATCAGAAAGAATATGGACATGTTTGTTAGAAGGACATCCGCCATCTGAAAGAGAGGTTTTTGGAAATCAAAACTCTAACAAATGCTTACTTTTGTATTGCAAACACAGATTTTTATAACTGTAGTAGTGACCATTGTGAAGCACACGAACTCTGAAAAATGTTTTGTTGAAAACTTTAAAAATTTAAAGGAGGATTCCGGGCAAAATGAGTTTATGGTTCAATCGATGCAAAATTTCATGCTGATTCCGAATATCACAATGACAATGCTCAAAAATGCCGCTAAAGCTCAAAAAACGCCGTCAAAGTTACAAAAAAGTTATCCCTCGTGGCCGAACTTTTGTCGATTTTCCACGTGGATTTCAATTTTTGCACTGTTTACGTGAAAAGTTAGGCCACGAGGGATAACTTTTTTGCAACTTTGATGACGTTTTTTGAGACTCAGAAGCATTTTTGAGCGTTTTTATTGTGATATTCGGAATCAGCATGCAATTTTGCATCGATTGAACCCTAAACTCATTTTGCCCGGAATCCTCCTTTAAATTGATTCACCTAGTTTGAATGTACTTGTCCAGTTGATAAACCGCATTCGCAAACTTTGTATCCAAAATGTTCGAATCGTTTCTCGCAAGAGCAGTCACTTGGATTTCTCGACTCTGTGTTACAGCTCGTCCCGGAATGTAGTTGTTATCAGTAAGTGGCCATTTCTCATGAATCGACATTCGCTCCATTTTACTTTGTGCTCCGATAGGTGTGAATAGATAGACAGCATCTGATAACGGATTCAGATGGAGAAGACCGACTCCCATTGCAGTTGTGAACAAAAGAGGAAATACGATGAACGGAAGTGGATGATCACAAACGAGGAATCCGAGCTGTCGGAACAGCGACGCCGCACGCCGCTCCACACAGTCCCATGCCATTCTGGAAAGAGAAAACGATTCTTGTAAACGCAACTGTTGGAAAGATTGGGAAGATACAACAAAAAGGGAGAAGAAGTGATCCAAGATTTGATTTAGCGCAATGAAAAGATTTTTAAATATCATGATCTACTTTTGATCTATCATCAAAAAAAATTTGGTTTGCTAGTCTAGATCAGAATAATGGAATAAAAAATGTTTTAAAAATTGATGAAATCCACATTAGATTATTCGAAAACTACAGTAGTCTTATTTTAGATACACTCATAGAAGACTTGTACTTGCACTTTGAGCTCCTAGACTTGCAATTTGAGCTCAATTTTTTCGATTCCTGTGAAAGATTTCAAAAATCTGTCAATTGATAAATTATTTGTCAAAATATAACCAACATTTTATCAGTTGACACATTTTTGATATCTTTTGTAGAAACTGAGATAATAGAGCTCAAAATACAATCAAACGGTGGCCTTCTATTATGGTGTTTACAGTAAAAAGTAAAAGAGAAGAAAAGGGAAAAAAAGAAAATAATTAAAAAATTGGCTTTAGCAAATTGAGTTTTTAACTTCTGGGATATCTTCCTACGGTTTAGGTAGTTCGAACATCAATTTCAGGAAAAAAATTGAAAGAAATTGACAAAGGTATTTATTTTGATTCAGCTCAAACAAAAAATGCTTTGAAACAAAAAAATATACATCAAAGAAACAGATTAGAAGCGAATTCGATGGAAACTGATGCTTGGCGGCTTGTCCCTAGCATTATCATCAACATCAGAAAAAAAAACCACAGGTAGATCATATTGACAGATCAAAACAAAGTGTAAAAAAGAAATCAAAGTCGATTGGTTTCCACAGTGAAAACGGTGTCCGTCGTCCGCGAGCGCGTCATCCGCCGCGTCATTCGGAGATGAAGACCGGTCTTCTTTTCTTAGAATATTCTGCGGTTGTGTCATCAGAAATGAGGGTGAAAGCAGACAGATGAAGAGGAACAGAAAGAGGGAAAAGTGAGGAATTAAGATACTCGCAATGGATTTTTGTACGTTCCATTTCACACATCATTAAAATTCCGGTCCGTTTCAGACGGATGAGATGTCTCGCAACGTCTATTAAGAACTTTTCGAGAAATAATATTCCAATATTTTAATTTCTTTACCTCTTCAAACAGCATCAAACCTACATCTACGTGTTTGATCTGGGTTTGCAGACTTTGGTTTCCAGATTTATATATTCCGAGTTATCAGTGATAACTTCTCTCTAATCATATGTCCATGAATTCGGTTTACGTCCCTTGCCGGGGACTCAACTTCCTTCTTCCGCCTGAAACTTGAATTTCTAATTTCAGGATTGTCGAGTGTCCGGGTCCCCAAAACTTCTGTGTATTTTTTATTTCCAAATTTTCAAACTTCGCAGAAGTTTTTAACATCTGAATTTCCGAAATTTATGATTTCCGAAAAATCCGAATTTCAATACTATGGAATTTTCAAAATTTCCAAATTTCTCAACTTTTAAGTATTCTGAATATCTGAATTCTTGAATTTCTTGATAACAGGAGACCTGATTTAACAAATTTCTAAATGTCTATGGACTAGATTTCTATTCTGAGATTCTTGCGAATGAATACAAATAGAAATACGGAAATTGAAAAACCATTTCATTACAATTTTAACTTTCAAGTTGAAGCCCTTGAAAATCTTTAACATGAACAGCTACCATAAAACAAAAAATTCCGAACAACAAACAATAAAAAAACCAAAGGAAAATTTATAAGAAACAGAAAGGTATGAAGATTCAAATGAAGCTAGATCACCGTTGGTAAAGGTTTCAGTTCTGTAAAAACGGAAATCCTGAAAAAATGTGACAATTAACAGAAATATTTTCTAGTTGAACTACATAACAGATAAAATTGATTCACGAGGGCATGGATGAGCAAAGCTTGATCAGTTGCTACTTTTGTCTCAGTTGCTCGCATTTTTGGAATTTTCAAAATCTCAGTTGCTACAAAACATCTCAGTTGCTACAATTGACTCAATTGCTACTTTTTTCTCAAATACTACAGAAAAAAAGGCAATTTTTACAGTCTTTTTAATACTACTCTTTCTCGGACCCTGCCGAGTCTTTATTTTCGAAATTTCTCCTTATTATGATAGTCCGGGGCCGATCGAAATAGGGAAAAGGTTAGGCAAACAGTCTCACACAACCAGTCTCACACAATCAATCTCTCCACCTCGATCAGCTCCGATCCTTCGATTCCACCTCGATCAGCTCCGATCCTTTGATTCCACCTCCATCAGCTCCGATCCTCCGATTCCACCTCGATCAGCTCCGATCCTCCGATTCCACCTCGATCAGCTCCGATCCTTCGATTCCACCTCGAACAGCTCCGATCCTCCGATTCCACCTCGATCAGCTCCGATCCTTCGATTCCACCTCGAACAGCTCCGATCCTCCGATTCCACCTCCATCAGCTCCGATCCTTCGATTCCACCTCGATCAGCTCCGATCCTCCGATTCCACCTCGATCAGCTCCGATCCTTCGATTCCACCTCCATCAGCTCCGATCCTCCGATTCCACCTCGATCAGCTCCGATCCTTCGATTCCACCTCCATCAGCTCCGATCCTTCGATTCCACCTCGATCAGCTCCGATCCTCCGATTCCACCTCGATCAGCTCCGATCCTTCGATTCCACCTCGATCAGCTCCGATCCTCCGATTCCACCTCGATCAGCTCCGATCCTCCGATTCCACCTCCATCAGCTCCGATCCTTCGATTCCACCTCGATCAGCTCCGATCCTCCGATTCCACCTCCATCAGCTCCGATCCTTCGATTCCACCTCCATCAGCTCCGATCCTTCGATTCCACCTCGATCAGCTCCGATCCTCCGATTCCACCTCGATCAGCTCCGATCCTTCGATTCCACCTCCATCAGCTCCGATCCTTCGATTCCACCTCGATCAGCTCCGATCCTTCGATTCCACCTCCATCAGCTCCGATCCTTCGATTCCACCTCGATCAGCTCCGATCCTCCGATTCCACCTCCATCAGCTCCGATCCTCCGATTCCACCTCGATCAGCTCCGATCCTCCGATTCCACCTCCATCAGCTCCGATCCTTCGATTCCACCTCCATCAGCTCCGATCCTTCGATTCCACCTCGATCAGCTCCGATCCTCCGATTCCACCTCCATCAGCTCCGATCCTCCGATTCCACCTCGATCAGCTCCGATCCTCCGATTCCACCTCCATCAGCTCCGATCCTCCGATTCCACCTCGATCAGCTCCGATCCTTCGATTCCACCTCCATCAGCTCCGATCCTCCGATTCCACCTCGATCAGCTCCGATCCTTCGATTCCACCTCCATCAGCTCCGATCCTCCGATTCCACCTCGATCAGCTCCGATCCTTCGATTCCACCTCCATCAGCTCCGATCCTCCGATTCCACCTCGATCAGCTCCGATCCTTCGATTCCACCTCCATCAGCTCCGATCCTCTGACTCCACCTCCACTATCACCGATCCTTCGATTCCACCTCCACCAATTCCGATTCCACCTCGATCAGCTCCGATCCTCCGATTCCACCTTCATCAACTCCGATCCTTCGATTCCACCTCGATCAGCTCCGATCCTCCGATTCCACCTCCATCAGCTCCGATCCTCCGATTCCACCTCGATCAGCTCCGATCCTCCGATTCCACCTCCATCAGCTCCGATCCTCCGATTCCACCTCGATCAGCTCCGATCCTTCGATTCCACCTCCATCAGCTCCGATCCTCCGATTCCACCTCGATCAGCTCCGATCCTTCGATTCCACCTCCATCAGCTCCGATCCTCCGATTCCACCTCGATCAGCTCCGATCCTTCGATTCCACCTCCATCAGCTCCGATCCTCCGATTCCACCTCGATCAGCTCCGATCCTTCGATTCCACCTCCATCAGCTCCGATCCTCTGACTCCACCTCCACTATCACCGATCCTTCGATTCCACCTCCACCAATTCCGATTCCACCTCGATCAGCTCCGATCCTCCGATTCCACCTTCATCAACTCCGATCCTCCGATTCCACCTCCATCAGCTCCGATCCTCCGATTCCACCTCCATCAGCTCCGATCCTCTGACTCCACCTCCATCAGCTCCGATCCTCCGATTCCTCCTCCATCAGCTCCGATCCTCCGATTCCACCTCCATCAGCTCCGATCCTTCGATTCCACCTCCATCAGCTCCGATCCTTCGATTCCACCTCCATCAGCTCCGATCCTCTGACTCCACCTCCATCAGCTCCGATCCTCCGATTCCACCTCCATCAGCTCCGATCCTTCGATTCCACCTCCATCAGCTCCGATCCTTCGATTCCACCTCCATCAGCTCCGATCCTCTGACTCCACCTCCACTATCACCGATCCTTCGATTCCACCTCCACCAATTCCGATTCCTCCTCCATCAGCTCCGATCCTCCGATTCCGCCTCCATCAGCTCCGATCCTCCGATTCCACCTCGATCAGCTCCGATCCTTCGATTCCACCTCGATCAGCTCCGATCCTCCGATTCCACCTCGATCAGCTCCGATCCTTCGATTCCACCTCCATCAGCTCCGATCCTCTGACTCCACCTCCACTATCACCGATCCTTCGATTCCACCTCCACCAATTCCGATTCCTCCTCCATCAGCTCCGATCCTTCGATTCCACCTCGATCAGCTCCGATCCTCCGATTCCACCTCCATCAGCTCCGATCCTTCGATTCCACCTCCATCAGCTCCGATCCTTCGATTCCACCTCGATCAGCTCCGATCCTCCGATTCCACCTCGATCAGCTCCGATCCTTCGATTCCACCTCCATCAGCTCCGATCCTTCGATTCCACCTCGATCAGCTCCGATCCTCCGATTCCACCTCCATCCGCTCCGATCCTCTGACTCCACCTCCATCAGCTCCGATCCTCCGATTCCTCCTCCATCAGCTCCGATCCTCCGATTCCACCTCCATCAGCTCCGATCCTTCGATTCCACCTCCATCAGCTCCGATCCTTCGATTCCACCTCCATCAGCTCCGATCCTCTGACTCCACCTCCATCAGCTCCGATCCTCCGATTCCACCTCCATCAGCTCCGATCCTTCGATTCCACCTCCATCAGCTCCGATCCTTCGATTCCACCTCCATCAGCTCCGATCCTCTGACTCCACCTCCACTATCACCGATCCTTCGATTCCACCTCCACCAATTCCGATTCCTCCTCCATCAGCTCCGATCCTCCGATTCCGCCTCCATCAGCTCCGATCCTCCGATTCCACCTCGATCAGCTCCGATCCTTCGATTCCACCTCGATCAGCTCCGATCCTCCGATTCCACCTCGATCAGCTCCGATCCTTCGATTCCACCTCCATCAGCTCCGATCCTCTGACTCCACCTCCACTATCACTGATCCTTCGATTCCACCTCCACCAATTCCGATTCCTCCTCCATCAGCTCCGATCCTCCGATTCCACCTTCATCAACTCCGATCCTCCGATTCCACCTCCATCAGCTCCGATCCTCCGATTCCACCTCCATCAGCTCCGATCCTCTGACTCCACCTCCATCAGCTCCGATCCTCCGATTCCTCCTCCATCAGCTCCGATCCTCCGATTCCACCTCCATCAGCTCCGATCCTTCGATTCCACCTCCATCAGCTCCGATCCTCCGATTCCACCTCCATCAGCTCCGATCCTCTGACTCCACCTCCATCAGCTCCGATCCTCCGATTCCTCCTCCATCAGCTCCGATCCTCCGATTCCACCTTCATCAGCTCCGATCCTCCGATTCCACCTCCATCAGCTCCGATCCTTCGATTCCACCTCCATCAGCTCCGATCCTTCGATTCCACCTCCAGCTCCGGCTCTCGGGACTCCTGGCCCCCAGGACTCCGGCTCTAGAAGCTCCAGCTCCAAGGCTCTCCAGCCAAAGCTGGAGAACTGACTGATTTTCACTGTTTCTCCATCCCCTTATATACGAAAACTCCAGGGAGATTCTTATCTCTTCGCCCTATTTTTCACTTTTCAAAAAATATTATTTTTCCGAAACGTGAAATTTATTCTTCGAATATTTTTTGAATTTTTCGAAAAGCAAAATTTTATGTTTTTTTCACACGTTCCATGTTTCATAATTGCGTTACCTTTATATTTTTCACTGTTCACTAATAGTCTAGTGATACCTACTTGGCTTTGAAGAAGAACGGGGCGGATTCGAGTTTGCTAAATTATAAATCTTTTGATTTTTGAACTTCAAGATCTCCAGGATATCCGAATTTCATTACCCGAACGTCTGAATTTCAAAATGACTGAATTTTTCAAATTCGGAAATCCGGAATATTCGAATTTCCGAATTTCTAAATTCTCAATTCGTAAAAACCATCAGTAAGTTTGAATCACTTTAGCGTGCTATAAAATTAGAACTTCCATTGAGAGGAGACTTCAAAATTTGGCTAAACAGCCAAGAATATATTCTTCAGAATTCATTAGAAACTGTTTTTAGAACATTGCCGTACCCCATGTTTCCTCATGTTTCCTTATTGCAAGGTTAGGATCCGATAATTTACTCAAATTGTGGTATTTAAAAATTTGTTCAGACGTTTGGTTCAGGTTGCACTTACTTGGAGAGGTTGAATTCGAAACATTCAACCTACTTATTCATAACGTAAACTGTCCTGAATGTAAATTGTCCACTCAGATTTTTCCGTGACACTAGATTAGGACATCTGATAAAAGATTAGGTCAACTGATAAGAGAATCCAGCTAGGAATCGAAACCCGGGAGCACATAGCAAGTTCTCAAATCAGTTCTCATTGAGTTGCGAGGAATAAGATAATGAGTCATCCAAACATTGATTCTAGTATCAACAAACGATCAAGTTCAGAAGGAACCACGGAAGTGAGCTTTTGACAAAAAGATAATCTTTTGTGATATTCTGATGAGATTTTCAGGACATTCAAGATAGACGTCAGGAGATGACTGCGGTCAGTGATGAGAAGGGAAGTGATAAAAAGGAAGATAAATGTAGTGAAAGAAAGGATGAATCGGTTATTAACAAGTCAACTTACATTGAAAAAGATGTGGTTGGTGATGAGGAGTTGTACAAGAGTCTTCAGGCAATGCCTTTTTATCATGGATTTCTTCCTCGCGATGATCTAGGAGTCATTATTCGAAACGAGGGAGACTACTTGATTCGTGTCAGCGAGATAACAACGGTAGGTACAGTATTTCCTCTAATAGAAGCCCATCCAACTTTAAGCTCAATTATCTCAATTCCCGGGAAAAATACCAAAAACTTGTCAACTGATAAAATATAGCATGGTAAATATTTTATCACTTGACAAAATTGCTATACCTTTCACTGGAATCAAAGTGATTAGGCTCATAGCTGACGGTTTGGGTGGGCTTCTTTTAGAGGACGTACGGTATCATACTGTCCTAGTTATCATTATGAATTCAGAGAAAGGATGGAAACCTTGGAATCAAGAGAGACATTGTCTTGTCCGTCTGCTCTTCGGATCGTGTTGGAACTGAAGGAGACACGAAAGATGCAAAGTCCGAGAACCCTGGTGAACGGAAGATGCGCAATTTGGTGATCCGTCGTTACGATGGAGCGTATGCAATCAAAGGAGGCCACTCTTTTCCGACGATTGAAGCTCTTCTTGCCAATCATCACGTCTCTAATACATCAGAAACGAAGGAAAACCGTTTTTTGAAGACTCCGATTGAGTTGCAAAAATGGGAGTACAGACATTCGGCAGTGAAATTGGGTGACAAATTGGGAGAAGGGGCTTATGGAGAAGTCAGAAAAGGCGTTTTGCAAAGAAAGGGCAAGAAGTTAGATGCTGCAGTGAAATTGATGAAAGGAGGAGAGTTGAACAAATTGAAGATCAGAGAAATGATGAATGAGGCGAGATTGATGAGAAATTTCAAGCATAAGAATGTCGTTCGCTTCTTCGGAGTTGCTGTTGTTGAGCAACCATTGTACATTCTTCTAGAATTGGTCAATGGAGGAGCTCTCAACACTTATCTTCAGGTAATAATTAGAGTAATCCAGCAAAAATATTTTTAAGTTTCAGAAGAACAAGAATATCAGTAAGCTGGAGCTTTTTGGAATGTGTCTCGGTGCAGCTCAAGGACTACAGTACCTCCATGCCAACCACTGTATCCATCGAGACATTGCTGCTAGAAACTGCCTTTACTCGATTGACAAAGTGGTCAAACTCTCTGATTTCGGACTCTCTGTGATTGGAAATCAATTCAAATTGCTTGCTTCTCAAAAACTTCCAATCAAGTGGCTTGCTCCCGAAACCATCACTACTCTTTACTTCACACCGAAAACGGATGTCTATAGTTTTGGAGTCATGTGTTATGAGATATTCTCAGAAGGAGAGGAGCCATGGGATGGTGTTACAAACACCGAAACGAAAAAGAACGTCGTTTTCGGAAGACATCTGGTCATGCCCGATTCGTGTCCGGAAAAATTCCGATCATTCATTCACGAGAAGATCTTTGTTGTGGACCCGAAAAGACGTGTTGTCATGGATGATGTCGTCCGGTTCATTGAACCAATCATCAACGATATGCACAATGCAGCTGCGATTAGCATAATGGCTGAAGTGAGAGATGCTCTGGTTCTTTTTTTTCATATAATTTTTAGAAATCGGAACGCTTCACCAGAACTTCGAATGTCAACCGTTCAGTGATGGCTCCTGTGACCGGTGGATCCACTCCTCGCAAGGCTTCTGATTCTTCCAGAGACACCAAGAATAAAGCGAATAAAAAGAAGAAGTAAAATTTTTCCGAATTCCATTTTTGTATTCTCAAATTTCAGAGCTGCTGGACAAAAAGCTGGGAATAAAACTGTCAGTCATACCGTGGAGAAGTAGAATTGAGTGTCTACTTGAATTTATTGTATAAAAATGAATGTTTTGGTATTTATTGTTTCACTGTTAAAAAAACAATCATTTTTTGACGACTGCATCTAATTGCTTCTGTAGAGCTCTCCGATGAGTTTCCCCGTTCCAGACTTGTTGTAAAATTGTTTTCTGTTCTTCCTTTCCTTTTTTAACAGCATTGAGCATTGCTTTCTGAGCTCTAGTCACTGCCAAACCACTGCTAGCAATCTGATTGATGAAGCTCTGAAAAAAGGAAATTACAGAGATTACGGTATCGTTAAATAATTCTTACATCTGCTTCTTCATCCGTTTCGAATACAAAATCAACATAACCCTGTTTCTTTGCTTCTTCTGCCGACATGACGTTAGCTCTTCCCATTGCTGCCAATGCTTTTCCTCTTCCCATTATTTTCTCCAAATACTCAGCGCCTCCCCACGATGGGACAATGCCCATTTTAGATTGGAAAAATGCAATTTTTGAAGTGGAATGTGCAATACGAATGTCAGTCGCTGAGCAGATTTCTGTGGCTCCTCCGAGAGCGTGTCCATGAATTTTAGCGATGGAAATGGCTGGGGAAGAGTTGAGAAGGGAGAGAATAGATGACATATATTCGAACATATCAACACCAAGTTTCTGATCAGAAATCTGAAAATTGAATAAATGAAAGTAGGATCAGGAATAAATCCAGCGTACATCTTTGATAAGTCCTAGATCTGCTCCTGAGCAAAAAGACTTTCCAATTCCAGATACAACGATTACTGCGTTTTCCTCATTTGAGAACTTCTGAAAGTTTTTGGTTTGGGATGAATTAATTTAAAACGTTTGAGTTATATGCCTCGACATGCTGTCCAAATTGTTTCATCATCTCTCCAGATAGACAATTGTTCTTTTCTGGACGGTTTAGTATGATATCGAGTCTTGTTTTCAATTTGTCATTGTTCTGAACCTGAATTGCTCCTCCTTTCCATGAAGAAAATACTTCCAGTAGAGCAGCAGATGGCTTCACCTGAAATTAATTCTACATTTGGAATTTTTTGGTCCGAAGAAGAACCGCTCAGATCCTAATTTTTTTGTTCAGAAAAAAAATCAAATTTTCATGCATTTTCTAGAAATTGTCTTTTAGTGGATTTACAGAACCTCTCAGGATGTTCCAAAAGGATCTGTTTCGAAATAATTGTCCGGAAGAATTCGGAAATTTAAGAAAGTTTGTGCTGGTATGCAAAAAACCAGAGCTCTGGAAGAGAAACGTTGGTGGTCTTGTCCGAAGGTCCCACAACGACAGCTACCGTAACCTACAAATTTTTTTATATTTCGGATTTTTTTTTCTCGATTTTTTGGGGTAAAAGAACAAACAACTTAACAAAAAGCAGTGGAAATCGAGAAAATGAATCCGAAAATAAATACACTTTTAGGTTACTGTAGTTGTCGTTGTGGCTTCTTCGACCACATCCATCGGCGTTTCTCTCCCACAGCTCCGACTTTTTTGTACCAGAATAATACAATAGCAAAATGAAATTCCGAAAACTTTGGAAAGACTTACCGCTAGCCTCGCCATACTTCTTGGTACGAAGCCTACTGTAATTGAGAAATAGATAGTTTATTGAATTCTCTTTGAAAATGATATTGTGGTAATCGAAGATCTACGAATGGCTATCGCTTCGAAAAACTCTATCTATGGAAAATCGTACATAATGAGAGAAAGTTATAACAACAGTATAATACAGGAGAATAATTTATTGCTATGAAACATGGATTGCTGTGGGAGAGTCGGCGAAAAATTAAATAGACATAAAAATTATGGGCAAATAAATAAACTATATCAAAAGACATCAAGAAAACAAAAGATGTTTCTGCTAAAATGACTGGACACTGGGTGAAGGAAAATGCCACATGAGACGCAGAAGTTGGAGAGATAGAGATGAAGAAGAAACATCACTGATCTCACAATTTTTTGGCCAAACGAGAAAGGCGGAACATTGCTAAAAAGTGTATCTAATGAAAATAAATTATGACAAGCTGGGTTGAAGGGTTTTGGTAGAAAAAAAAGGCAAAATACTATAAGTGATTGCAATTCGTGGTACCTGGGTTTTTCTAATTGATTAGATTGCATGAACTAATTATGTAATTCAGTGAGAAACGGGAACGCTATATCATTTTTACATACTCGAAGAAGCAACTGGGAATGTATAAGAAGTGTTATATTATTCCGTTATAATCCAAACGGATCATTCGAAGAAGCTTGAGCCTGTTGAGCTTGCGCAGCATTTTTGGCAGCCATAGCTTGATGAACCATCTGAATTGTTTGTTGCTGTTGCGGTGGCAGTTGGGCTGGCTGTCCGAAAGCATATTGTTGACCATACGGTGCTAAAAAGATAAATTTAATGACTTATACTTTTCTTTAAGAAGAACAAACCCATAGCTGGATTCCAAATTGGTTGAGCACCATATGGTTGTTGTTGATACATTCCCATTGGAGCAGTGTACATTGGCGGAGCAGCGGCAGCACCGAATGGGTTGCTAGAAACAGCTGCTGTTGTGGTATTCCATCCAGCCGGAACGCTGAAAACATTCAGTTAATTGAAACATTAACGAACTTCAAATCTTAGAAATAAAGAAAGCTTGAAAAATTACCCCTGTTGGTTGAGTGACATTTGAGCAGTCATGCGAGCGAGATCATCGGGATGAGATGCTGGATATCCGAATGGAGTTGCTCCATGCCCTGAAAAATTATCACAGTTTTTTTAAAGCATTCCTGTTGCTGATGTTAGTCGAAAAGTCACACATAAAAAATATGAAAAGTTGCTTGTTTTATTGTGAAAGTCGTCATTAAACATGTTCTTAATTTCTGTTCACCTGGATCCCCAAAAGGATGCGCTTGCGCTCCCGGATCAGCGAATGGGTTATGAGCTGATCCTGGCGGAGGAGGTTGTGGAACGTGAGCCGCAGCAACTGAGGCTGAAGAAGGTGGGGGAGGAACAGGTGGAGCATTGTGGTGCATCGGTTGGTGAGCAGTAACGAACGGATTTTCTGGCTCTTAAATCATATTCTCTTGATCCGAAACTGTCGGAATGTCCAGAGTTACAACAAAGATATCGAATCACGACAGAAGAAATGACCACAAGGAAAAACTGATGTATGTTAATAGCTCAGTTTTCTTCCATATTAATGCAAGCAGGGAGCACATACAAGCACCGTGACAACGAGATTCACATCAGAGAACATCCGGTCACTTACCATTCGTTGGCTGAGACTGAATTGGAGGCTGCTGTTGAATATTAGCATAGAATGGAGCCGATGAATGGCCAGGTGGTACCCCGAACGGAGTTCCGTGAGGCGCTATAACATATTGAGTTGGCCGAGAGAAACAGAGGAAGAGAGTAAAGCGGTAACATAAGGAATCGTACTTATAGAAAAAAAAACCAGTATAAATAAACGTTTTTTCGACATTTCATCAAAAGAATTTGTTTTTGATTCTTGAAAATTCGGTGTGATCTTACCATTAGTAGCTGGGAACGTGTTCTGAGCTGGGAAGCTTCCGAAAGGATTAGTAGCATCAACTGGAGCAGCAGCGGCGGCTGGAGCTGCAGATGCCTGGAACATATCGAGAAGATCCGGTTGAGTCGTTGTCGGTGCAGGAGCGGCTGCTACGTCATTCGCAAATGGATTCGCTGAGTTGATAGTCTTCTTCTGATCTTCAAATTGCCTTAAGCGTTCTTGCTCCAGTTCAATATATCTTTGTCTTTCGGCGTCGCCAAGAGTTGGTTGCGGTTGTGAGAAACCAAATCCACCAGCGAATTGTTGTTGGGCAGCCTGTTGCTGTGATGGTGGTGGAGCTTTTCCACCTTCAAGATGGATCAGATGAGCTTCGAGGGCTTCCAGGAGACTGGCTGGAGCACGAGTTAGGTCTGGAATCTCTCCACGGTCAATTCCAACTGATTCAGCTACGCGGAGGAACTCCGCAACTTTGTCAAGGCGAGTGAGGAACGACTGTAATATTGTGCTATATACTATTTTTTTTTTAATATCAAATACTTACCTTGTAGGTGTCCAAAGCATCTCGACACTGTTTCTTATTCATGTCAAAATATTTTTCGAGAACATTGATAATTCCATCATTGTAACAAGCGAAAAGACGGATGAGATCACGGAAGAGAAGAATAAATGAACAGTTAATGACTCCGTTGTTCAGCTCTGAACTGCTCACAGAGAACTCCAGAAGGGCATCAATCTGGTTTTGCAAGATGGGGATAGTTTTGAGCAACTTGTCAGTATGCATCGTACGCAGAAGACCATCTTCACGACCACGTTTGACCTGAAAAAGTGAAAACGTCCGGGGACGAGAGTTCATGTGATACTAACCTTGCAGAAATCGAAAGCACACATACGGTATGTGTTGATCTTTTCTCCGATATATTTAGCATATCGTCTAACATGCGTCGACATATCATATCCACCAGCGCCTCCACTCTTGTCGACGAATGCCGTCAAGTTGAAAGTAGTATTGCAAGAAGCCAAGTACTGGGAAAAACGTTCGTTTCCGTAGCACATGATGTTATGAATGGTTATCAGTGCCTTGTAAACCACAGTCCAATTCGGATTTTGAGTCCTCTCGATCAAAAGGTTAGCCATGGAAGGAATCGACACATTTGGCTCGTTAGTACAATGAAGAAGGTCTGAAATAGACATACTGTGGTACAACTGATGGATTTGCACTACTTTTTTTGAATGGATTGATATTTTGTACAGGTGCCTTATCGTTTCTAATCAAAAGATCTGTGTTTGAGACCTCCCCAAAACAGTTCAAAGGATGACCACTTTTGATCGAAAAATAAAAAGGTTTTTTTTTATTATCCATCACACTTACAGTCAAGATGTTTTTTCTTCGGAGCCATAACTTCTTCCGTAGTCGCTTTGCATATTGTCTTTCCAAGTTGACTTCCAGCCAAAGAATGCTTAGCCGCAGTCAATCTGAAACACTTTTGAATATGACAGGAAGCCAGAAAAAATTGTCAAATTATTATTTTGTTCGAATTGATGGGAATCTGTTTTGAACACATGGTGGAGCCTCAATCTTGAACATGTCTGACGAAGACTATTGGGCGAGGGAAGTATCTCTATCGATGATTATAACTACACTTATTCCAATTTCAAAAATTCAACTCACCGGTCAGAAATAGTTTGGCCGCCAGTCGTGAAAGGCATCGGTTGATGCAGCGCTTTCTCGATAGTCTGCATGTCGAGCAGGAGGTTGGCGCCAGTATACCTGCAGTAAGCAAACAAAATCAGGTGCATTCGATGCGTCAGAGAGAAAAAGATTGGTGAAATGTTTATTGATTGTAAACTTTTTCTTGGTTATTTAGAAACATCTGATTGAGCTTCACAAGCGCATTGATATTGATTATGAAAAATTACTATTTGATACGGTAATCGTGTTGAGACTAAACATGAGAGACGATTTAAGGATGCGCCTTTGATTACTGTATAGGGAGAATTTCCGCGCTTTTTTCGCTGATTTTGTGAGCAATTGCTCAGGCAACAAAGCCAGAAGACCACGAAAACATTAAAAAGAAACAATATCTTTGCAAAATTCGAGGAACAAAAGAATATAAAAAATTTGGCAGAAGATAATTTTTAATTTTCAGTGAAATGTCTTTTCGATGGCTGATACTTGAAATCCAAAACAGATTATTCAAAAAATTCGGAGTTCGACATAAAATCAGACAGATACTAGGTGGTAAATCCCGTTTTTTTCGAGGGAAGCTCAAAAAAGTAGGCAAGAAAAGGCAAATAAGAGGAAGAGAAAGAAGAAGCTTTGTGCGGGTGGAAAAAAAGAAAGAAGTTGTGTTGGCGACGAGGCTTGACGAACCAGTGAAAATCGATGGAGAGAAGTAGGGAGAGGGTGTCCACAGCTAGTGCCGCCGCGCAGTAGTCTCTTCTCTTTCTCTCTTTTCCTCGGGAAAATACGGGGACCGGGATGAGAGATTGAACGAGAGGGAGAGACTCAGAGAACAAATGGCGCGGACGACGCCATCGAGGGATTCGATTCTGATGGAAAAGTGAGGAAGGGGAGCGGAAGTAGACTACTAGCACATATTCAGAAGTGAAATAAACATTATTGGAATATGATACTTCGGTCGAGGCTGGCTTTGAATGATCGAGAAATCGAAGGGGCGTATGGATAAACAAATCAAACAGTGATTATGAAATTTTCTTGCTGATTCACTGGCTTAGGGATTTTTTCGTCCGTGCGGTATCTCTAAAAACAAAGGCCTACATGAATAAAGTATTTAAAAAATTCTCTTCGATAGTGATTTTTTTGAGGTCAAATATCATAAGCTCATTTATAAAAACCATATTTAAATGCACACAAAAAAGATTTTTTTTTGGTGGGGGGAGGGGACCTTTTTCCACCGATGTGGGGCATATTTTATTCGTCGTCCAGTAACACTAGTGTGCGCGGCGAGCCTTTGGAAGAGTGCTCCGAGGGCCAAAAAAGCTTGCAACCCAAGAAGTCTCTCCGACAGAGATGACGTCATACTGAGCTTTTGTTTTTTTTTTCAGAAAAACCGAGGCAGAGAAGATTGTGTAAGCGAATTGGTTTCAAATATTTTATTTAGTTTGATTACAAAAACAAAACAAAAATTGAATTTTATAAATTTGGGGGCGGGTGCATACAGAAAATTTACAAATACAACTGTGTGGATTAGTGACTCGAATTGTTTGATTTTAACACATTTTGATGTTCACATTGACAAATGCCAGATTGGTTGATTTTAATTGGAAGCCACTTTACATTTATCAATAAAATAAACGCGAAAAAAAAACTGGACTAGGTTCGAATCGAAACAAGAACAAAAAGTTAAATATGGATATGAAAGAAGATAAGATGGACAGAAAACTAGAAAGAACAGCACACTAGGGAAACGAATTGAAACATTTTAAACCCATACAAATCAAATTATGAGTTGACAACAGGAAAGAAAAAAAACGGGATCGTATGATATTTGCGAAGATACTAGAAGTGAGCCCAATCGTATTGGACATTACGGTAGTCGATCTCATTGTAGTTCACAACTTCTTCTGTGATTCCTTGCTGAAGCCACAATGATTTCAACTTTTGATAGAGCTCAGGATTCAGATGCAGAGGATTTCCACGTCGAAAACCTTGATCCACCTCTCCAAACTCATCAACGTATGGTGCAGGACGGAAGCAACCTCGTTTTCTGGTAGTCATTAAAACAAGACTGCAGTCTCGAACGCTAAAAAACGTAATAAAGAATACGAATTCGAAAAAGGTCATCATACCGCAAGAACATTCCTACTGACCCAGAACATTGTGACATGTGATATCTGCATGCTCCGTAAGATTGCTTGTTCACCTGAATTAAGTTTTTTTTAAACATTAAATCCATTAAAAACTTACGATCTTCTGGCAACAATACGCTTGAGAGCATAATATTGTTCCACAAACCAGGCATAAAGTAGGAACATTCGATGTTGATTCTTCGATCGGAATAGTTGGACATTTGAAGGATGCGACTCTATTGATAAGTTGACTATATCGATCTGGCAAATCAACCAGTAGATTCGGCTTGACTGGCTGAACCACGAGTTCTCGAAGCAGATGATCATCTTTTGGAATAGCCAAAGACCACATCACAAACAATGACTCAACGAGACTTCCTTGAATATGTTCTTCAATCTTTGAAGGGAGACCAACATAGCGGAACAATGCTTCTGCGCTGTGAATGGATGGATCTTTCAATGCCTCTGGAGGATCAACAAGTGTGATGTAATGGTAGAGAAGAGCTACGGGACGGAGAAGAGAATGAGCTCCTTCTTCTAGCTTTTTCCACAATGCATCCACGCGTCTCAATGGCTGATCATCGGGGTGGCAAATCGAGTAGAGCTTCACCATTATCTCAACGATAGCCGGATCGAGATTGGAATGCATTTCACTACCATCATCCATATTAGCATCTTCCCCATCAGATTCTTCATGCGTTGCAAAAATCTGAAAACGGAGAAAAATCAAATTAAAAATCCAAAAAGTTGATAAAAACCTGGAAATAGTGTGCCAGTAGTGCAAGACGGAGTACATAGGCTTCATCGATAGATCCATCCGGGGTGAGCAAACGAGACTTTTGATGGGTCGTCGCTTTTGTTGATGTGTTGCTCATTGACTGAATACCGTTGTTCCATGTCCATCCAATAGTCATCATCAATGAAATCTGAGAAAGTATTGAGTGTACTAACTATAAGTAATTTTTCAAATCTTACCGCCAAGCTCAAAATATCAACTTGAAGAATATTCAGGTTGACATTTTTTCTGGGACCAGCCGGGTTGAAAAGCTGTACAAAAAATGCAAAGTTGGTTCCTGAATGCGGGGTTGATGGGTTAGCAGATGAAGGTGACGTTCCAAACAAAGGTGATCCCAGCGTTTGAGTGACTTTGGTTGTTGGCGGATCGCACAATAAAACGCGGAGCATATCAGAAACAGCATGAAGAAGGAATTGCATATTATGCGAAAGTGATGCACAGAGCCGACTCATAGCAGACATACAATCTCTCTGGCGGGTGTTTAATGCTCCGAAAAGTGGCTTCTTGTCATAGTACAAATAGGAAGAGATGGCTCTGGCGACGTGTGCAGCACTCTGCCATGTCACTGTCGAAATCGCATATCCTTTCAGATGCTTCTCAATGAAATTCACTTTGCTCTCATTCCCACGACGACGATACTGTAACATATGAATAAAAAATACCCTTGTATCAGTCAGCCTACCTTAATCATATTCTTTCCGAGATCTTTGATTGGTTCTTCAAAACCGTCAAATGCAGTTGAACATATTTTACTCTTTGACATTGATGGGAATGGTCGAATGAGAGTGTGAATAGCGTGTTGAATTTGACTGCTCAACGGTTTTTTCACAGCTTCACTTGAGGTTGATTCACTGCTTCGTGGATTCGATTCGCCTGCAGGAGTAGGTGTAGCTGTCGGTGAATTCGCATTGTTGGTTTCGGGATCCACGAAGAGAGCAGCCAACTCGTTGTAAAAGTCAGCATCATCAGCCGACGGAGGTGAATTCATGATAATTTTCGATTCTGTAGGCGTACTTGTTGGCAATTGAGTTGTGCTACTCGCATCAGTGTGAGTCGCATTGTAAGAATATTTAGCCGAACCATCTGATTCTTTGCTTGTTTGAGAAAGTTTCTCGAGATCAAGCAACGATCGCTCCGAGTGTGATCGCTTTCTGCTATGTCCTTTCTTGGTGACAGATTCCGAACTAAGAGGCATTTCCAAGCTGCGTTTGACTCTTGCGACCCAAGACTCGAAGTTCTCATCAGCAGCTCCAGAAACAGTCGAAAATCTGGAATTACCTAATCCTTATTCCGAAGAAATATAGGAGGATCATACCCAATTTGATTTGTCAGCTGATAAGCTGGCAGGATGGGTATGGCAGCATTCGAGAGTCTCTTACACAATGGACATTGAAATTCGCCACTCTCCGTATCCACCATTTTGTGAGGATGTTGACCAACTTGGCGAGCTCTCAAACTATCACGAGATCGATTTGATTCCGACAAGCTGTGATAAAAAAGGAAGGTTAGAAGGGTAAGTATGTGTGCAGAAATATTCATTTTTAGTGATTCGGACTAGACAAAATGTGCTAGAGGGTAGTGATCGGTGAGGGTAACTGAATTTTGTAAGGTGCTGCTGGTGTGCATATTTACCTTTTGTAGCATTCATAATGCATACTGTGTGAACACGTAGAAACGTCGACACCGTATTGGAGAGTAGCTGGAGCTGTCAGGAGATCGCGAGTTGAAATGGCTCCACTAGATGCAGTCATAAGCTCTCCTTTCTGGTTTTTATGAGTGAACAGTTGAGATCTGTGAAAGAGAAGTTTAAAATCGGCTTTAGGCGTAAGAACTTACTGTTGGATGAAAGCTGCACAAACCATTGGTTTTCCCAACTGCGGAGCAATAACTTCATCTTCTTGGCATAAAATACATGTCAATATTCTCGGTTTCTCAATTTCAGTTTGCCATTTATTAATACCAATGCAAACAGGAAAATCGTGGCCAATTTGTTTCACAATATCTTCGTCTTTGTTGTCACAATCTTCCGGTTTAATACCTCCTTCTGTTTTTACATGATTTTCATCCTTCGATTCATCCACTTCAATTTTTTTCATAAACTTTGACTGCATGCTTGACATTTTAGCCATCGCCTTCTGTCGCATTTCAGCAGCCTTCGCTTGTCGTTTTGCTTTCAACTCCTCTGCTGTAGACATTGGATGTGTTTCAACAATAACTGGTTCTGGTGGTCCACTGTTTCGTTTCAAAAGTTTTCTATATTTTTCAACAGTAACTTCGAGAAGAGCCGGACAAATGGATGCCTCCTGTTTGCCTAGAAGACCTTCCAGCATTCCTAACAGACCAACATTCTCTTCTGCTTTGTGAGTGAAACCAAAGTCTGGATCTTTCTCCTCTTCGTTTAATGCAATTCCAATGAGATATAGAACTTTATGAAAGACGCGATCGCTCGAGAACCGACTTCTTCGAGTGGTTCTGTCGATTACAAGTTTGAAGACGTGGATGAGAATGTTCGATTTGAGAATTAGAGGCAAATTTTCGAAAAATGGTAGATAATCTGGCAGAGGATTTGGGAAGCAGGATCGAGTCACTCTGAAACCATCAAAATATTCAATTAATAGTTTTAAATCATCGGTTTACCTGTCCATTTTAGCTCTAACTCTTGCTTGGCACTGTTCTGCAGCAGATTGATCACTTTTGGAATAATGCATGAAGAATGGGGAGTACATAGGAAGACATGACTCTTTGCAATGGAATTGTCCAGCAGAAGTAGATAAAGGTTTCCGGAAATCAGCTACTTGATTTACAGCTTCATGAAGGGAAACTCGTTTTGTGTTGTTATCATGTGATACTTTTTGTTGGATCTGTAAAAAAGTAATTTGTATAAAATAACACGGATTTCACTGACATGACTAAATGTATGGGAGCCAGTGCAGAGAATATGAACAACTTCGCGTTTCAATCCATCCAATGGATTCGTTTTTCCAACACCATAAGTGTATCGTTCAGAGAAAATCAGAATAAGACATTGGAAAAACTCTTCGGCAATCAAAACCATCGTTTTGCTCAAGTCTTCAGATTCTGGTTTCGTCTGTGCCGCTGCTGCTTTATCCTGTTCGAATTCGGTTGTTGCCCATTTGTCAAGGCGGAAACGATGAAGAAGATGGATAATGAATTTCAATGGGGGCGTCAAAGCTGCTCCAACTTGCATCATCAAAACATCTCGATCGAACATTTCGCTTCGGCAAAGAGGAGAGAAGTAGTTATGAATTTGATTGACCAACGAGAATCCATTTCTTCTCCACAGTGATGCGTTCGTCTGAGCACACAGCACAAGAACACGAAGAGTTAATTCGTAGAGATTAGTATCCTCATTCGATTGAAGAAGCGATCTGATTTTCTCTTGAAGCTCTGTTCCGGGCTTATCTGTCTTCAAAAACATTGCGTGATCCTTAGCAGTGAAAAGTCCCGCTATAATTCGGACGACTGGTTGGTGAATGGAGGTGGCTGATTTCAGAACATCAAAATGAGTGATTGTACTAGATTCTCCATTGATGGTGATTGTAAGCCCACTAGAGTCTTCACTCGCTTTCGTATAAACTGGTGGCATTTTATTCATCAGTTCTAGACACATCAGTAGCAGCCTATTGTGAACTTCTTCCTGAAAATGATAAGCTTTGAATGACGGATTGAACTGTAAACAAAATCACTCACATTGCTCTCAGCCCACGAAATAACGAGTGCGATTGCATCCTTCAATCGTAACAAAATATTGAAAGCTGTCTCCCATTCAGATTCCCATACTTGATGCTCCACAGCCTGTCGCTTGACTTCATCCATTCCTTGAAGATGTTGAAGGAATACAAGAAAATCTGTGAATCCTTTGACAAATCCCTCGATAAGCTCTCGAGTCCAATCAGCATCAGATGGAATCGCATTTAAAATATAAGCCAAATCTCTAGTGATTTGAAGTGCTCTTCTCAAATCGGCAGGGAACGATCTACTGGTAAAATCGAATCGACCGATTTCGCTCATGTTTCCGCCTATAAAGTGCATGATGAATCATGTCTTTCAAAAAAAACTTACGATTGATATATTTATTGGTTTGTAAACGAATGGCATTCGAAATCACACTTAGTGCTTCATCCTCGGCGACTAATTTTCGTGCAAGACTTGGAACAGTCATGAACTGTACTGACAGACCGACAACAGACACTTCCATCTCATGATCGTCTTTGATGAAATCTTCATAAATCTCATTGTAATGTTGCATGAAAACTTTGGCAAATCGGACTTTCTGTTCGTAAATCATGAAGACTGTTCTCATGAGAAGCTGATGCAGGATACACCTCCCAGCCTTCCACATTTGTGTATCTTGCAGGAGAATGTTCTCAAGAATAGTGAATGTGGTGGACTCTCGAGAAGGTCCTTGTTGCTCAATACCGGCTGTCAGTTCCCGAACGATTTCTTCATCGTCATCTGCATCCACTTCCATTTGCTCGTCCTCCACTTCTGCTACAATTTCTCCGGCATCTATATGCTCATTTACAAGTTGAATCAACTCTGCTTCATCATCAGCATCCATCCCGTCTCGGACATTTCGAACTATTTGAGCAATCAATCCTTCTTCAGACTTTGATTGTTTTTTAACGTAGTCTTTCTTCAGCTCGAATTTTGAAGTCAACAGAATCTCTCCAACGATTTCACGCAGAGGAGCTGGAAACAGTTTTGCAATGAAAATATATTACCGGTTAAACATACGGAAAACTTCCATTTGTGCATTGAGCCATGTTAAAAGAGATATAGAGAAACTCTGGAGTGAGAATAGCATTGTATCCATGACTTTCACACTAAGTGGTAAGTGATGAGTTGATGCTCTCCGAATGCTTAACGAATCTCGTGACGTCTTCTTCTGCACATCCTCTTTGGCCTTTGTGCAGTCCACTTTGTTACCTAGTTTTACAGCACTTCTACCTTCTCGATCAACTATTGTCGCTACTAGCATCGCTTGATCTTTAGTGCAATGAATATATAGCTCAAGCACTTTGATAACCTAAAATTACAACTTTATCGATACCGTAAAAACTCTAATATATAGCCCCTCCTAATTGAACGCCACCCTCCAATAGAACGTTCTCTGAGAAATGCTCTGAAAATAGAACGCCACCCTCCAATTGAATGCCACCCTCTAATAGTGTGTCACCCCGAAAGTACATTTTCGTTTCACCTACTACTTGTTGGTTCCCGTACTGGCCAAAAAGAAACATTTAAACAAGGAAAATAGTTGAAAATGGTCAAATTGGAATGTTTTGAACTTTTTTGAATATTTTTGTATGCTGAAAACATCCCACATCCCTGAACGAAGTTTTTTCTCGTGATGTCGAATAATAGAATGCCAGCCTCTAATTGAATGCCACCCTCTAATAGAACGTTCTCTCAGCTATGTATTGAAAAATAGAACGCCATGGTGTTAAATTAGAGTTTTTACGGTATTTTCCAATCGAGTGGAGACTCACCGACTCGTACGTATGTGTTTCATCATTATAAAGAACAGTCAGAAACTGCTGAGAGTCCACTGGAACTTCTGGTTTGAACTCCTCAAAGGCTTCGGGTAGTGTGAGATCATCTTTATGAGTGATCAATGATAAAGCAAAATGAAGAATGATTTCTACTAATTGCTCACAACGATTTCTCAACTCTGGAGCTAGTACTGCTGCTTCTTCCTCTTCCTTTTTCTCGTGATTAGCACATGCGTATCCTTCAAGCCAAGCATCTTTGTCTCCACAGTCGCAGTAACCAGATCCAGACGAGGAATGCATCTTAAACGTTGATTGTTTCAATATCAACCGTATATACGAAACACTCACTTTGTATTTGTGCGCTTTGTGAATCGAAACTTCGAAGCATTGTAGACACATTACACATGTTCCATCAGTAGCACAGTCGAGGCATGTATACGTCAGCTCGCCATTTTTGAATACATGACCACAGATTTTTCCGCCTTTTGCAGGATCGACACCAGCGATTGCATTCATAGTTTCTAGACTGCTTTTGGTATTGTGAACATCCAGCAAGAAAGCGCTAACTAATGGTGAGAATAACAATTCGCCAGGGGCACCTGTAGTTTTGAACTTAACAGTATTTGTGTCTGATCTGAGATAAACTCACCCAACAATCTTTCGTTAATTCCACTATTGTCCCAGGGCATATCTGCATTGATTTCGAAGACTTCAGGAACTTGTGCAAGCCAATGCTTGAGCAGCAACTGATGAACTTGGCCCCATTCCCCTTGTCGAACGCAATTCACCAGGTCGACAATCATCCCATTCAATGCACTGAAAATTGCACATGTAATTGGCTCGTGTTTAAAGAAGAATAGATATCTCGGAGACTATTCGAAATAGAAAAAAAAAACTGCATAACGGAGTGCTGGCAAGAAAATAGTAAGCATGAGAACAGCAAGAAAACGATTGTGGGCGATGAAATAACAGTGAACACTAAGAGAGACTGTGATGAAATAAAAGCGGACAATGAGAGGATGAGAGATAAACAATATCTAGTGTTCTCTTATTTTTCGGAGTGTTTCCTCGCCACGGAGAAAGAGCAGTACCCTTAGACCGCGTTCTTATGTGGTTATAATGGAAATAATTATGAATAGCTTAAAAAAACAACAATAGTTACAGTTTTATGTCATGGATAAAATTATTAGAAGCTGAAGCGAAATAAATTGCAAACAAATAATCGAAAATTTTCCAGGGAAACGTTTTCGGGCAAAAAGAAACTTTCACCGTAACAACGAGCGCTGAGAGACCCAACTTGTTGAAAACGTATGCGCCTTTAAACTGATACTGTATACCATTCTGTGAACATCCAAAAACTATTTGTCTCTCCTAATTAAAATTCTGACTTTGGGCTGAAATCTGTTAAAATTATCGTTTAAATCCAGTTTTCCTATCTCCATGTCTTTCAGGCAAATCGTCTAATAAGGCTATATTGTTTCTGTGTTGTTTATTTCCGTTATCGATTGAATTTCAATCTGAAATTCATAAAAAGCCAATAGCTATAAAAAACGCCCATGAAGAGAGCAAAATATATACTTAGCTAATAATATGTTGAAATATATGTCCAGAATTATCTGCGTAACGCAAAGTTATCTTCGATTTTCTTTTTCACGATGACGAGCGCCTCGTGCTCGCTGCGGCCGCTGGCTGAATGCATTGTTTTCTAGGCCAACATTTTCGCGCGACCACCGAATCGTTTTTCGAAATGCAGTGACATAAATTCCTATCTTGGTTTTACTCTATTCCGTTCGAATGCAATGTAGAGCTTCGACAAACTTTGTGGTTACCGTTTTTACTGATTCCTTATAAGAGACAGTGAGGCGACATCCTCTCACATTTCCTTTTTTTTTCGAAAATTAGGTGTTTTCCAAATTTAGGTTTCAAGGGTTTAAAAAATTCGTCAGAAAAATTTTAAGATCTTCGTTTTTAAATTTTCTCCTTCGCCTCGGAGGAGGTATTCCTTCTCCTACATGTTTGACTACTTTTTATGCTCTATTATTTTTTCGTTTTCAGAATGTTTGGAAACTCGGCTCCTAAACCATCCATTTTCGGAGGTGCTGCGACAACTACTCCTTCCACAGGATTTTCTTTCGGAAACTCTAGCACAGCTTCAACTGCAGGTGAGAAATTAGAAATTCACGATTCTCGCAATTCGCTTCTTTAGGAACCAATATATTTGGCACTTCAACAGCTCCATCCGCTGGAAGTGGAATGTTCGGTTCAAATACACAGACGGGAACTGGTTCATTTGGAGCACCAGCTGGTTTGTCGAGATTTTTTAGAGTTCCATATTTTTCACATTCCCTTGTTTCAGCGCAACCAACTGGGTCAATGTTTGGTGGATCAGCAGCTCCTGCTTCTACCGGATTGTTCGGAAGCAGTAATTCTGCTGCCCCTGCAACAAGCGGTTCGTCCGGATTGTTCGGTTCGAGTACCCCATCTTCTAACCTGTTTGGTGGTAATGCCGCTGCCAATTCTGCTGCCCCCGCTACTGGAAGTGGGCTCTTCGGCTCTTCGACAAACACATCGACCGCTCCAACATCTAATTTGTTCGGTAGCGCTACAGGGACTACCGCAGCTTCGGCAGCTCCTAGTACCGGACTTTTTGGATCATCGTCGGCTGCTGCTCCATCATCGGGAATGTTCGGTAACACAAATGCAACCGGAGCATCAACATCTACTAACATGTTCGGTGCACCTGCCAACACCGCTCCTACCACATCTAGCACTGTACTATTTGGAGCCCCAGCTACTGCTCAATCCACGACAGGAGGACTATTCGGAGCCCCGGCTACTACTCAAACCTCAACAGGAGGACTTTTTGGAGCACCGCCATCCACAGCCGCCACAGCTCCAACTACTAATATTTTCAGTGGGACGGCTCCAGCTTCAACTGGTCTTTTTGGAACGGGAACTGCCTCCAAGACAGCTACGACCGCTCCAACAACTGGAGGACTCTTTGGAACTGCAAATTCTGCAGCAGGAACTCCGTCGTTCGGTTCAGCTTTGGCAGGTACAACGGCGGCTCCAGCAAGTGCTTTGTTTTCCACACCGACATCCGCCACAGCAGCTACTCCCTCCAGTGGAGGATTGGTCGGTACTCCTGCGACTTCTGCATCTATTGGTCTTTTCGGCACTTCTGCTACTAATCTAGCTGCTCCTACTACAACACAAAATACAGCTCCGACAACAACTGCAAGTACTGGTTTGTTCGGTGTGACGTCAGTAGCTAGTACTGCGCCTTCAAGTGGCGGTCTGTTTGGGACCGGCGCGGTAGCATCAGCACCAACTGCTAACTTGTTTGGAACTCCTGCAGCTACAACTACCCCATCTGCTACTACACCAGCTCCAACTGCTAAGTTGTTCGGAACTTCTGGAACCACAACCACCTCAGCTGCTGCACCAGCTCTATCTGGAGGCCTTCTTGGTAGCGCTGCTCCGGTAACAGCGCCGGCAACTACAGCATCAGTTGGTGGTCTTTTCGGTAAAACAGTTGCAACTAGCACATCTGCAACTCCTGCTGCTGGTCTCTTCGGTTCTACACCAACAAGTGCGGCAACTAGTTCTACACCTGCGGCGTCTGGAGGGTTGTTTGGTACGGCTCCAGCTGCTGCTCCTTCTACGGGCGTAGGATCGACTGTAACGCAAACTCCCACAACAATTACTGCTACCGCTAGTACAACTCCAGCTACTACATCTACTGCTCCAGTGGCCAGTACACCAAAACCAGTGGAAACCGTTTCATCCCTTGGACTTGGATTAACTTCAACACCTCTTGCTAAAGGATCTGGGTAAGCTTAATTCTTTTCGTTTTTTTTCCAAAGTTCTTGACAATCCTGACATATTTCTATAGAAATTTCTATTCCGTTTTTGCAGATGGGCAACTGGAGGTCTTGGCGGACTGAAAGGATCTGCGGCCACGAATACAAGTCTGAAAATCGGAGCCAGTGGAAGTGAAACTCTGTCAGAAGAGGAAATCAAAGCGGGACTTGCAGGAGCTGATAGTAAAGCGTTTTTCACTGCTCTTCAAGAAGTTGTCAACAGCTATCATTCTGAAATCGCGAAACAAGAACGTGTTTTCAACAATAAAATTCTGGAACTGAACGCTTATGACCGGGAGCTTATCGCTCTGGAGCCAAAGGTATTGGGCCTTTACAATGAAATGGATGAGTTGAGTGGAAATTGCAAAAAACTCAATTTCAACATTGGTTCAATGACGTCGGTTTTGAATGATATTGAAGAGACAGTTGCTGAGCTCGAAAAGAAGTTGAACCTTCCTGATTGGACCAATCTCGATTATAAATTCCCATTGGATAGTCGATTCGCTAGTCGACATGATGTGCAGAGAGTTCAAATGTAAGTATTGTTATATTTTAGGTGCAATGTAGTTTGTTTTCAGCGCTCAAATGATGTTGAACGTAGATTCTCAAATGAAATCAGCTGATTTTGATCTCGATCAGATCACTCAGACTCTGAACAACATGCAGGCTACAGTATTGAAAACAAAAACTGAAACGCCACTGGAAAAAACTGAGTTGATAATGAAGAAGCAATTGCAGAAATTGATCGATCTGTCTGGGCAACATGGTAAGATTCTGAGGGAGACCGTTAGAATCATAAATCTTACTTCCTTCTTTTTTTTCAGATGTTACTCGCGAAAAGTTGGTAAAACTGAAGGATGACCACAACCTGCGATTGAAAGACTCGAAAGCATAGGAAGCTGAATTCTTCCATCTGTCTTTTTTTATTTATTCGCTTATTATTCTCATTTCTCTCATTTCCATAAGTCGTTGACACCCAGTTGTTCTCTCTCCTTTCTCTTTTTGTTATTTTACTACTATCATTTTCATCAATATTTTTTCTTCATTTTTGTCTTGTTATGACAGTCTGGAAAGATAAGATTGGGGGAAGGAAAGCGCCGGTGGCTGTGTCCGGAAACGAAAACTTCTGTAGCCTAAGGCAGTTTTTGTTCGAATCCTGCTTCCATAAATCCCGACGTTTTTGCTCCACCAATCTTTACTTTTCAAACTGTTATTATAATTTTATTGAGAGATTTGTGAATGAAGTTCTTGAAGTTTGAATTGTTGTAATCTAATTTTTTTCTTGAGTTTTGAATCTGTCGGTTACTTTTGTTAGAATTTCTTCAAAGATCCCAAGCGAGAGGAATTGTTTTTCAAATTTTGGATTTATGATTCTCAAACTACTACTTCTTTCAACTAAGATTTTTACTTATTTCCCCCAATAAGTCGCTGTGAACCGTCGTGCAAAATCTCGTCTGAAGATCTTTTCCAACAAAACGGGAAAAAGAAAAGTGAGACGAAATGTGTTTTCTTCTCTGCTTTTTTTGTTTCCTTTTCTCCGACTTTTCGTAATTAGCGGATGAGCATAACGTTGCCGATCACATACATCGTCCCTTTCTTCCATATGCTCTCCCATCACGCGTTTCAGCTATCGCTCTCTTTTTGTGTTTATTTTTCCTGACGTCGTCTTTTTCTGCGTCTCGCCCACAGTCGAGAGCTAACGCTCTGCACGTGAATTCGTCGTCTCTTCTGCTCTTGCCACCGTTGTTATTCTCGCGACTGAACCACCAAATCCGAACCACCACTTTACGGGTTTCTATGAATGCACTTCAACCGAACAACTTTACTAAATTGAACCCCTTTTCACACGGAGTCTATCAAAACGATATAATTAAGATAGTTGAGCTTTATCATGATTTCCTTCAAATTTTATTTATCTGTGTGATGTCAACTTCTGAATAGAAATTCGCATCTTTGTATTTTTCCTATTCAAGAAATGTGTTCGAATTAGTAATGCGGATTACCCGAATCCATAACGAAGTTTTTCAATCTGAACTAAAAATTTCTATTCAAATTTCGTTTCTTTTGTAGCCAAATGTTGAGCGTTTTCCTCGTTTGGCTCGCATGACTTTTCTTTCCGTCTGAGCTTTCCTAGTCTTATAGTGTGTTTGGTTCCTGAAGCCTCGACCCAATTAAACATCGTAGGGAGAGAGCGAGAGGTCTTCGAGTATCCGCCTCTCCTTTTCCTCTGGCACACAAGCTTTCGCCCATTGCCTATTCTGGCAACGCCAGTGCTGCCCATGAAAGAAGAAGAAAATATGAGCAAGCGAGTCCGCCCGTCTAAAATAGATTCCCATACATCCGAAGCCATCTCTTGCTTTTTTCCTTTTAGTCACTGCTGAGAAACTTAGATGTAGAACATTGCTAGGTTAGGTTTCCTCACAACTATTGAATACTTTATGATTAGAATCTATACCAAAACTTCCAATCAAAGATTTTCCACTCCTCGAGTTTCTTGCTTGGCTCCGCCAATCTAGTTTTTCAGTCCCAAGTTTTCAGTCTACATCTATTGTGTTGTGCGCAGAGGTCGGATCCAATATAACCACGTCATCCGGCATGGAATATTCACACACCGCTTCCCTCTCTTTCTTTCTTGCGATAGACACGCAGAGACACTCTGCTTCGTCTCGCTTCTCGCTCACGACCGCACTCACGAGTCACTCACCACGCGCTCACTCTCTTCGATTTTTTTAGTTGCCTGTGGCAAGAGGAAGAAGGAAAGAAAGGAGGCGGCATAGAAAGTTTGTTCGTAGAACATGTATATCGGACCTTATAAGCAAGCATTATTTTTCAAAGTCTCTCCTAATCGATCCTGTCGTCACACTATTACATTTTTGTGTTACATATCCCTCTAAATTCTTAATTGGTCCTCTGAAAACATATGATGGCCGTTCAGTAGCTGGCCGAAGTTCCCAGTTGTCTTCGTCATATGACCTCGTCCCGTTTCACAATGTATACATTTTCCTCAGTCACAAGAAAACAATTGATTGCTCTATATTTCCAGTCGCATTTGTTGACTATTTTCTCAAATTTTATATTTTCCAATTCACAATTTAATCGTCGGCTCGGTTTTCCTTTCTTTTACATCGATTTCTAGCTTTCTCTATGTCATTGTTCTTTGATTCATCTTAATTCGTTCCAGAAGAATGTCGTACGCCTATCTTTTCAAGTACATCATTATTGGGGATACTGGAGTTGGAAAATCGTGTTTGCTGCTTCAGTTCACCGACAAACGCTTCCAACCAGTCCATGATTTGACAATTGGTAAGCTCTTTTTTTCTGAATTCCTTTTCATTCGGATTTATTCAGGTGTCGAATTCGGAGCTCGCATGGTTACAATTGATGGAAAGCAAATCAAGCTTCAAATTTGGGATACCGCTGGTCAAGAGTCATTCCGCTCTATCACTCGCTCCTACTACCGTGGAGCTGCTGGAGCTCTTCTTGTCTACGACATCACGAGACGCGATACTTTCAATCATCTCACATCGTGGCTTGAAGATGCTAGACAACACAGCAATTCAAACATGGTCATCATGTTGATCGGAAACAAGAGGTAAATAACTATAGATAAAAACAGTTAGATGAGGTTAAAACTGTTTGTAGTGACTTGGAAGCTCGTCGCGAAGTGAAACGTGAGGAAGGAGAGGCCTTCGCTCGTGAGCATGGGCTTGTATTCATGGAGACTTCGGCGAAGACAGCAAACAACGTGGAAGAGGCATTCATTGACACCGCCAAGGAAATCTACAGAAAGATTCAAGAGGGAGTGTTCGATATCAACAACGAGGCAAATGGAATCAAGCTGGGACCACAACATTCTCCAAGCTCGCCAAACTCTCCAGGAGGAAACGCTTCCGGTGGATTGGGTGGATCATCAGGATGCTGTTAGATCTCGTAGCATGCACTGCTTTATATTTCTCACATATTACCTGTCAAATCAAACTTCGGTTGATGTTCAGAGGTCGCTCTTCTTACGTCATCAATATAATCAAAACCCCTGCTCCTTGTCCTTGTCCACCTGTCGATAGGCAATCTTCTAGTCTCCTGATCCTTCGATAATTTTCAACACCACCCAAAAAAGTATATCGCCTCCTAACTCTTACTGTACATTTTCCGTCCCACTTTCGCTTGCTTTTCTGTCTTCTTTTTTTTCTAATTTCTCTCAAAAATTGCATAGAAAGAGAGAGCAATCTGAAATTTCTGTGATTTTCCATCTCTACCATCAGATCCGAATGTTGTGAAAATCCGAATCTTCTACATGTTTCTCTTTTCAAAAATTTTTTTCCGTTTTCTTCCATTTCTTTTTCCATTTTCTTATTAATCAACCCTATCCCTTTCGAGCTGAATAAATATGTTCTATGATCCCATCCAGTCGGAAATAAGCATTATGAAAGTCACAATCTTTTGATTATTTCGGTGGAGAGTTTTTTCTGGTTTCGAGAGGTGAACTGATTGATAAGCAATCAAGAAAACATCACGCGATCTAAATAGAAATCTAATCATAGGAATGGGAAGGTTTACAAATTTGTTCTCTTCCGATTTGTCTAAAAAGTTGTTCGGTGAAAAGTTAGCAAGAAAATACTTTGTTTGATTGCTGAGTTGCAGAAAAATGACAAATTTTGCAAATTTTCCACTATTTCGCTACTCTATTAATATTCTGGTATGCAAAAATCGAAACTGTGGAAGAGAAAATCTAGTGACCGGCCGAACTACCGTAATTAGCTAATCTTTTTTTCTTTCTTATGTTTTTCTCGATTTTCGTATGTTTTCCGGCAATTTTTAAAATTCAGAAAACAATTATTATAAAGTTCTCAAAAACCAATAGTAATAGAGTAAAAAACCTAACATTTTAGATTACGATGGTTTTCGTTACGGGAACCGTTGGCCACGCCCACGAGATTTTCCGTTCCACAGCTCCAATTTTTGTACATAAGCTTTATAAGAGTAGAGCGAGATATTCCAACTTTTGAGGTCTCGTATTCTATGTCAAACTGTACATTTCAGCCATTTCAAAAACCATGGGTCCCCATCGTCTTCTCTACCAAGCTCTATGCAAAGCCGGTGATAAATTGGTTTATCCTATATTGCCAGCATTCGCAAAACCAGCTTGGAACCATGCTGCTGGTCCAAAAACTGTGTTCTTCTGGGCTCCAACGATCAAGTGGGCGCTAGTCGGCGCGGGGCTTGCCGATTTGGCCCGACCAGCTGATAAGTTGTCAGTCTATCAGGTTTGTTGTTTTGAAAAATGAATTTGTTTACTCTCTGTGAAAAAATACTGATGTAAGATCGAATGTTTTGGACTTTCAGAACTCTGCACTATTCGCAACAGGAGCCATCTGGACTCGTTACTGTCTTGTGATTACACCAGTCAATTATTATCTCAGCAGTGTTAACTTTTTCGTGATGTGCACTGGACTGGCTCAACTTTGCAGAGTTGCTCATTACAGGTGATAATTAATCTACAGATTGCAATTGAATCAGTTTTCTTTCATTTCAGATACCAAAATCCTGATTGGGAAACAAAAGAGATTATGGAGACTCATTAAACATGACGAATACTTTTAGGAAGACAAACGAGTTTTCAGAATACCGGATTGCATAAATTTAGTTCTAAATGTGAATAAATGTTTATCATCAATTTTTCCATTGTGTATTTTTCACCTTATAAGGTCTCGTTCGATAGCTTCTTTTTAATATTTTAACTAATGTTTGACTGTTGCGCCTTCCGGAACCAATGTTTTCAGGGAATGTCTGAATGCGGGGTAGAATGCATTGCCTCAATAATCGTCGTCGGGTTCCTGTGGGGAGCCACTAATCCGCTTCTTAGATATGCGTCTAGAAAACAAGATAGCCAAATGGCTCCAGAGGAAAATGAAGGCTTTGCAAAGATTGTGAGCAGATTCTTGCGGTCGTTTCTCAATTGGAAATTTTCAATCCCATTCGCAGCTAATCAATTAGGATCGGTATCATACATGCTTGAGAGACATGAATGAATTTGACAAATATTTTCAGATAATGTTCAATCTATTAGTTATCAATTTTCCAGTCACTGTCGTTGTTCCTTGTGTCAATGCAATTCAATTCATCGCCACCTTCATTGTAGGAATAGCGATGGGTGAACAAATGCAGCAATCCACAGTGAAGCAAAAGACTGGAATGGTTTTAGCAATGATTGCAATACTCGGAATGCTTGTCATTGAATAGTTGCATGCTATTTTCACATTTTAGGTCAAAATCAGGCTTGGTCGGAGTCGGATAATCGGATATCCGATTATCCGAGATTTTCGGATAATCTCGGATAAATTATCCGACGGAGAATTCTCCGAAAATTTTATTCGGAGAAATTATCCGACGGAGAATTCTCCGAGCTTTTTTCCCGGATAAACTCGGATAATTTCGGACAATTTCTCCGACAGAGACAAAAAATATCCGAAAGTTGAACAGTTAATTAAACCAAAATATTGCTTCCAGCGGTTTTGCAGGTGTTAATTTCGTCTTCTTAGTTGTTATAAATGTTGCTGTTGATCGGAAAACTGTGTTTTAAATCGCTAGCCTTTACAAAGGGCCAAAAATCTTTTTTATCCGAAATTATCCGATTCTCCGAAAAATGAATTCGGATAAAATTTCGGATATCCGATTCTCCGAAAAAAAATTTCGGATAAAAACTCGTGTATCCGATTCTCCGAAAACTTTTCTCCGACCAAGCCTGGTCAAAATATATGAAAATGTATGTATTTGTATTCAAGTCGAAGTAAACAGTTCTAACAACAAATAATTCGGGGAGCAAAACGGGATACAAAATCATGATTCGGGGAATGTTCGGAACGGAATTCTGACCGGAATTTTTCCGAAGTGTTTCTTCTGAATTAGAGCTTTTCGGACTACGGTATCTCAAAGGCGCACGCGAAAAATTCCCTCGCGGGTCTCGAGCGGAATTACTTTCAGGAATTATTTTTGCGAAATCTGTTTGTCTTTTTTCTCACCAATTTCTCAATTTTGTGACCTGAAAATTCTGAAGTTTCGAAAATCAAAGTTTTCGACTTGCTGAAACTTTTTTTCGTGCTGCTGAATTTGGAGAACTCCCCGAACCATAGATTTCGTACCCCGGATCATTTTCAGTCGTTTTATACTTTTTGAATTTTTAACATCGATTTTATTTAACGAATACATACTTTTTCACAACTTTTGAGCTAAATTGAATTAATTTAACAACCAGTTTTATGGTTTTTCTCAATTTAATTGGTTTTGCTAATAAAGCGAATTGAAATCCAGAACTAACTTTAGCTTGTTGGTTAATGTTTTTTTCTTTTATTCATACTTGAAAAATCAGGACCTAGGATTAGACCCGGACCTTGTGGGCCCGAAATTTCTAGAAAGTTTAGTACATCCGACAAAACACCAAAGACACACGCGCCAGGGTTAAAGTTTTTTTTCAATCAAATTGATCAACTGACTGTTGATGACATCACATCAACGAGACAGTGTGAGATCAGAAGACAAAAAGACACTGTCCCAGCCTAGCGTGTTTGCATTTCTCGTCTTCGTTTCAAAATTTCCCAAAATTCTTATCGCGACGCGGTTCACATTCGTTTCTCCATTGTTTCTTTTAACCACTTTGATAGATGCGTCCTCTTTGTCAGTTTAAATGACTGAGGAGTACTCTTTCTGCCATGCTCATAATCGATATTCCTATCGTGTAATCACTTAGCTCCTCCATGGGAACGGATTCTTTTCCAAAGGATGACTCAAGCTATTTCGAAACCGCGAGGGATCACGTGAACATTTCCTTTCACGATATTCAGAAGAAAACACGCGAAAATAGGTCAGAGAAATCAGACAGCAGAGCTCTACTTGTCTGCTCCGCGCCTTTTCTTCTCTCTGGCTCTGGCGCGTGGTTCTGGGTCTCTTTCTTCCAAATGCTATTTCCGTCTCTCCATTCTTCTCTCGCTATTACCACCGCCCGCTCATTTTTTTTCTTTGTCGTTTTCCAATCAGACAGCCACTGCTTCATTATCATCGTTTCTTTTTCTCGAAAAAAAAGCTCCATTCCATAGTTCAAATGCTCGACTTTTAGTCGACATAGAATTATTTTTTCCAATTAAGTAAGTATGTTTCGCAATGACACTCTACTAAATAATCAGTTGTTTCCTGATTCCCACATGCTAGGCAAGAACGCATCAAACGCAGGGAAACTGAAGCAGCTTTTTAAATAAAACTTGATAGGTTAGCCGCGAAACTTTTCACCCTTTCTTGAATTACTGGATCTTTATTTAGATCATATCATTTCTTTTACATATTCCTTGTTTTGCTTTTTTGTTAACATGAGCTTGCTTTTCCCTTAATCAGAAGGCCCCATGAAGAAAAACAACTGGTTGTGACATCACCATAGTCTCTTTTCAGGAAGCTGCTCTCTGTTCTCTTCTATGTTTTTTCTGTCTCCCCCTCTCCATTTTTTCATTCTCGTAGATTCCAAACTTTGACACGATGCCTCGTGATTCTCAATTCGCCTTATCACTTCTGTATTTCTATCCAGCTGTCTGAATTCCATTTTCCTAATATAGGTTCTTTTGTTCTGATTGGAGTTGGGTTTTCTACAAAAATGAGCAGTTCTCATTAACGTGCAACGATATAGATTTTTGAGACCCTCAAAATTGATATTTTTCACCTGAAAAGGGGAAACACTTGTTTATAAGTCCGGATTAATATCGTCTTGCGTTCTTTTCGTTAGCCGTATTATCATGTTTTCATATTCATCGATACATTTTTACAGATTGAATCTGTGCTCATCAATTGCACGGATTTGACCTCCAATCCTTGTGTGTAAACACTCAATCAATACTTCCTGTTCCGTGCACTCCAAGGGAGAGAGTGTGCATGGAAGCTTGTATTAACTGTCCCCAATTCGTCCAAGATTCCCTCCGCCGAGGAATCTAACGAGTCTTCTATACCACCTTTAAGTGGAACAGTGAGTTTTTTTTTCTCTTTCAAACGATATCTGCAAACGTTTGCTTCATTTCAGGCAGTCGATCAGCTAGCGAAGATCTACGCGGAGCCACAGCTTCGTGCCAGTCAAATCCAACTAGACAAGAACGCAGAACCACCTTGGGATCCGGATCCGAAAGCCTGAGGTGAGGCATATTGATTTTTCTATTGTTTTTGTTATTGATCACCGGTTTCAGAAATTCCCCACGACTTCTATCGATTCACTGTTTTCTGCCTACTGATCGACTCTACATTTACCCCCCCCCTCCCATTATTACTGTAGCTGACAGACGTCTCACCCTCCCTCCAAGTCTTCACTACAACTGTCTTCTTTCTTCCCAGGAACGAGCATCGAGTCGGTACAAATTCCGCCTCGTTGCTGTTCATCTGGTTTCTTGTCCCTCAAAATTTCAGCAGTGTCTTACACGTCGTCTCCTGCCCGCATCTGTCCTCCCGACGTCGTTTGTTGGATCTCTCGTGAAGAGCTAGCATCACGAATTTCTAACAACCGACACATCCCACCATAATTTCGAGAAGTTCAAACTATTTTCCATTCAAGTAAAACAATCCAAATGTAAGTTCAATAATCGGTTTTCAATATAAGACAATTCTTTATTACAGAACTAATGGTCAGACGCCGTCTTCCTTCCTCCACCTACTACACTCCCGCTGGCGAGTCAGAATGGTCTCGGGAAACCTTCGGTGAGCAGTCTGTTGCTGTTCTCTCGGGTGGCTACCGTAATCCCATCGAAATGGCTCGACACGTTGCTGCTCGGTGTGGCTCTCACCAGCCCTTCTTTGTCATGGACGTCGCCGCCATTGAAAGACGTCTCGAAGTGCTTCGTTCGACCCTTCCGCTGATTCGTCCCAACTATTCGATCGCTTGCAATGCAGATCCGGTTCTTGCACGAGTTCTTTCGAACAACCTTGATGTCAACTTTGAAGTTGCCACCTCGGGAGAGTTAGAGCTGACAGGTTTACATTCGGAACCATCCAGAATCATTTTCTGCTCACAACTGTTGACTCGCAAAGGCATTAAGAACGCTGTACAATCAGGATGTGGAACATTCGTTGTGGAGAGTGAGAAGCAAATGAACGACGTTATGAACGCATCTGCTGATGCTCAAATCTTTCTGGCTGTATGTCTTCCATATTCTTCGGGAGAAGTACCATTCGGTTGTTCCATTGATGAGCTGGAGGAGATTCTCGATATGGCACATCTTCTGGGCGCGAATCTTACTGGAATCTAGTGAGTGGCGAATATGCAAATTTCATTTATTATTTGATTAATTTTCAGTTTGGAACTCGGAGTTCGTGCTACACTTGATGATTACATCACTGCTATCCATGATGCTCGTTCAATCATCGATACTGCATCAACGAAGTTTCTGGACCTCCGTCATATTTCCCTTGGTAATCTTGTGATCCCAACTGGAACGGACGGATCGGTGAACAACAATTCCATCTCATTCTGCGAGACAATCAATCGTGCTGTTTCCGAACTTTTCGACGATCATATTGACTTTTCTGCAAACATTGGTCGTTTTCTAGTGACGAATGCATTCACTTTGTGTACAAACGTCATTGGAAAACGAGCCCTAGATGCAAAATATATTACCAACGACGATTTTGATGAGGGTGTTGGTTATCTCTATCAAACCAATGATGGTGTTTATGGATCATTTGGATGCAAGCTTATGGACATTAATCCACAGTGCAAACCATTAAATGGAGAGGAAGCATTTGATGGAAGCAACCAACATTATCTCGGAGCTGTTCTGGGACCAATTCTGGATGGCTGTGACGTGGCTCAACGACTCACTAGATGCCGTCAGTTGCGTGTCGGAGAATGGCTTGTCTGGGAAAAAATGGGTGCATTCACAATTCCTGTTGATGGTGAACATCATGTTCCTCCTGTTTATTATTATTCTGGAAAAGAGTGTTGGTATGTCGAATGTTCGCTATTTTCTTTCATTTCAACCACACTACGTTTCAGGCAAAAATTAATCCACAAAGATGAGCAACGTCGATCTCCATCGCCAAGTGTCAACGATGATATCGGAAGTGATGGTGAAGGCGGCTATGCGTCTTCGTGTGAGGACCAGGACGCGGAGATGATGTTAGAGCCGCTAGTAGAAGACCTAAACGAATTCTAAGTTTCTAATCCAATTCCAATGTGAAACTTTTTTCTATTTGTCAGTTTATTGTCTCTTCTGTTTTGAAATTATTTCTCCAATTATCCTGTGTTAACCCAATATACCTATTATCCGTTTATGAATTCATGAGACTTCGACACTCCGCTATGCGACTGGCTGTATTCTATCTGAAACTTGTTTCATTTGACAAGTATTGTCAGTGGAACAGCGGAGTGTCGTATTGAAAAATTCCCTCTTTCCATTTTCATTTCCATAACTCCCGTTCCAATTATCGCTGATTGTTCTTTCAAAAATAATTCCTAATAAATTCGGCACTTTCTTCTAGGTTAATTCTGTGTGCACAAGAGGTACTGAAGTTAACTACTCTAACAAGGGAACCTTTTAAGTTGACCTTCTAATTTGCAAAAACTAACTTCACAGGATGAAAGAGCGTCCTTTAAAACCTATAAATCCGTTTTCAAAATCTGCTTAAGAGACCTCCAAAGTGCTGAAATTTCAGTTTCAGTACCAAAAAATACCAAAAAAGTACCAAAAAATCACTTTTTTAGTGTAAAGTATGCAATTTTCAAATGTGATTTTCTCCACTCCTAGGAGGTTTTAGACCTTGAAATTTTTTGTGTTATACTTGAAATGAGTTGAAGTTTTTTATTTCATTATGTTTTTGAAAAAAATGTTCGAAACTAAAAACTTGGGCACACCCAAAGTTTAAGCAAATTTCGAAATTTTCCAAAACTTTTCTGAAAAAAATTTTTTTAGAAAAAATGTTGAAATAAGAAACTTCAACTCATTTCAAGTATAACACAAAAAATTTCAAGGTTTAAAACCTCCTAGGAGTGGAGAAAATCACATTTGAAAATTGCATACTATACACTAAAAAAGTGATTTTTTGGTACTTTTTTGGTATTTTTAGGTACTGAAACTGAAATTTCAGCACTTTAAAGGTCTCTTAAGCAGATTTTGAAAACGGATTTATATGTTTTAAAGGACGCTCTTTCATCCTGTGAAGTTAGTTTTTGCAAATTAGAAGGTCAACTTAAAAGGTTCCCTTGTAAGCACACCGAGCTGGATCATTCACATCTTTTCACAAATTTTTTTCTGAATCGCTACAGACAACCAATCTCGTTCGGTGCAAAACGAGAAACAAATCTCGAATATTAATTCAAATTGTTCAAAACTCTCGTCACAATTCCTCTTGTCACTAGATGCTGGAATTCTCTACCCAAGAAATGGAGCTTTCGCCAGCGGCTTTAAAAATCGGCATTTGATCTTTCCTTGTTCTAAATTCAACTGATTATCAAGCTGGTCTCCGATTTTTGTGGAGCATCACAATTCTAGCGTTTGTGTTGTTTGCTAAATCAAAGGACCAAAGGATGACTCAAAGGAACTTGGTGAATTTTTCATTTCCGTTCAGTACTTTTAAAACAATGGGTAGGTGCAGGTGAAAAATATAAAACATTGGATTGGAGAGAAGCATATTAATGCATTCTAAAAGATCATGTCGGTGGGTGCATACAATAGAGAGGTATTATGATATGTTATTAAGAATCGAAGAGGTGATAGAAGAAGCTCTACCATTGCTCATCTTCAACTTCTTCATTCATTTCTTCTTCTTGATTGTTGATATTCATTATCCATTCTGGTACTTCTTTGCCTGCTTCCTGGAGAATATTCACGAGATTGGGGATGATTTCTCTGTCACTTTCTTCATCGAGAAACGCGGTGGATACTCCAGTGAATCCAGCTCTAGCGGTTCGTCCAATGCGATTCACGTATTCATCAAATCCTTTCTTGTCTGGCATATCGTAGTTGATCACATGATCGAGACCTGCGATATTCAATCCGCGAGCACAAACATTCGAAGCCACCATACATTGAAACTTTCCATGACGGAAGTCATCGAGAGTACGATCACGTTGCTCTTGGTTCTGATGACTGTGCATCTGAATAAAAATATTCTAGTAGCAAGAAAAGGTTTTAACACATACTGAAATACAGGAAACACCACAGCTAGAAATATTCGAGGCGAGCGTATCACAGAACTTGACGGAATTGACAAAAATCAATGTTTTCTCTTTCTCAATTCGAGCATCAGGAAGAATGGACATTGTGTTTTCATCAAAACCAAGAAGCTTATACAACTCAGATCGTTTCTCGGAACGAGGAACCGGAAGGATGTGCTGATCGATATTAACATTAGCAGTTCCGAACTTGTCCACTTGGAGCATAGTGTATCCTTCTTTGACAATTTTCGGCAAGTCTTGAGCTTGCAAATTTTCAGAGAACGAAGCACTGAAGAACATGGATTTAAAAATTCGAATATCATAAAAATATCACCTGAAAAGGATAGTCTGTTGAGTGCGCTCTTGTGGTGAACCAATAATCTTATTCACTTCTTCTCCGAAATCGGTAAAGTCGACCATGCGATCAGCTTCGTCGAGTACAATGAACTTCATCTTGTCAAGAGTGATATCGCCCGATTCCAAAAAGTCGTTGAGACGTCCCATTGTGGAAACAAGAATACCGAGTTGCTGAAAAGAATGTAACGAAATTCAAATGATATCAGAATTTTTAAAACTAACATCAAAACTAGAGAGATGTTGAAGGTTTGCACTGCGAGAGTATCCACCATAAGCCAATCCACACTTGAGTCCTGTTTGATAGGTTAATTGGCGAGCAGTGTTGAATGTCTGATTTGCTAACTCGCGAGTCGGTGCGATAATGAGAAGACTGAAAATTATATTCAATGCTTTTTTTCATAAAATTTGAAAGTACCGCGGAGACGGCTTTTCATCCTTGACGTTATAGTTTTGTAGGCGATCCTCGAGCAAGTTGATCACCAATGGGAGCAAGAATGCCACTGAAATGACGTTTTTGTAAGTAACACTCAAACAGAAAACGAATTGTAACTAACAGGTTTTTCCACTGCCTGTGTGAGCACAAGCGACGACATCATGTCCATGTAGGATTTGATAAAAAGCAGCCTTCTGGATCGGAGTTGGTCGGTTCATCTTCATACGAATCAGATTGTCGTGAACTTCTTGTGGAAGCACCTTGAACGCTTCAAATGTGGCAACATCCGGAATAACGTTGTCTCCCATTGAAGCAACAACTTTCTGTTCAAAGTTCATTCTATCGTCATTGTTGACAGCTTCATTGAACATATCTTCTTCTGGAGCAAAAACCACATCGTATGGAACCAGAATGTTGCCTTCTACTGGAAATCGAAATAATGTCGTTAGTGTAAAGCTGTTTAAAAGACAGTGGTAGTTATTGGCTATAAGGCATTTATCCCAAATTTTCAAGAGGACCTTGAAAATATTTCCCATTTTAAAATGAAAGGAAATATGACCAAGTATTTTGAATGTTGACAAACTATTCTTTTGAGCCCATTTTAAGATGCCCCCGAAAAAAATGTTTACACGACGGACTGAACCGATGCATGTAAAATTTTTACATTTTTAAACAGCTTCACACTCACGATCGCGTGGTCGAGTTGGGCACTCGGAAGCCCAATGTCCTTCTTCATTGCAACGACGACACGGCTCCGTCGGTTCGATGCGCACACGCTCCTCGGGACAATCTTTCGCGAAATGTCCCTCTTTTTGACAGTTTCGGCACGGTCCGAACGGAACTTTAGGCTTATCGCAATCCTTTGAGAAATGTCCGACTTCGTTGCAGTTTCGACATGGTAGATGTGGTTGTTTCGGCTTTGGACACTCTCTTGAGAAATGACCCTCTTCTCCGCAATTGTGACAACCGCGAGGTTTATCACCACCAAAGTTTTGGGCATCCTCTCCCCAGCCTCCGCCATTTCTCGTGCTCTCAACTATAAAAAACTACTTTGGACTGAAATTTAGAATGTTCTCACCGTCAAACCCATCGTCTTTCTTAAACTGACCAAAACTACCGAAAGCGGGTTTATTGGTGTTTGAAGCTCCAAACCCATTCCCACCGAATGTGTTATCTGCAGCCTGATCGCTTCCCGACTGTCCTCTGAATGAATAATGCTTTGCTGTGGAACCGAAAGCATTTCCAGATTCAGCTGATTGAGAGCCAAAACCTCCAGCAACAGAAGATGTCCCGAATCCGGATGTCCCAAATCCAGTTGCACTGGCGTTGGCGCCAAAGGTACTAACAGATCCGGAAGACGCTTTATTTTCAGATGCAGCAGATGTTCCGAATCCAGATGATCTAAATCCACTTGCACTGGCGTTGGCGCCAAAGGTACCAACAGATTCGGAAGACGCTTTGTTCACAGATGCAGAAGATGTTCCGAATCCAGATGACTTAAATCCGGTGGCACTGGCGTTGGCGCCAAAGGTACGAACAGATTCCGAATTCGCTTTATTTTCAGATACAGAAGATGTTCCGAATCCTGATGTCCCAAATCCAGTTGCACTGGCGTTGGCGCCAAAGGTACGAACAGACCCGGAAGACGCTTTGTTCGCAGATTCAGAAGACGTTCCGAATCCAGATGACTTAAATCCACTTGCACTGGTGTTGGCGCCAAAGGTACCAACAGATTCGGAAGACGCTTTGTTCGCAGATTCAGAAGATGTTCCGAATCCAGATGACTTAAATCCGGTGGCACTGGCGTTGGCGCCAAAGGTACGAACAGGTTCCGAAGCCGCTTTATTTTCAGATGCAGAAGATGTTCCGAATCCTGATGTCCCAAATCCAGTTGCATTGGCGTTGGCGCCAAAGGTACGAACAGATTCGGAAGACGCTTTGTTTGCATTCACACCGAAAGCATTTCTAGATTCAGAAACGTTATCAGGCTGAGGTGCACAACTGGTGGTGTTCATTCTTGAATCGGTATTCACTCCAAATGTTCTCGGTTGAGTCGGGCCGCCAAATCCTGCCTCTCTTCCAAATCCGAATGATTTGGTCTTTTCATCAACATCCGGTTGATTCGGTTTGGACTCCACAGGAAAGCCGAATCCAGACTTTTCCGATCTTCCGCTTTGAGCAACCTCCTCTAATGCTGGAGATTTGCCAAATGAGACAGTTTTTGGGATTTCTTTGAAGCGTTGTGATTCCAGCTTTGATACAGGTTCTAATTCATTTGGTAAGCCGCTTGACGTCTTAAGCATGTCAGATTGCGGATTGTTGGCAGATGAGAACTGTTCCGCTGAATTGGCAATGTTTTCTTGATTTTTGAGAAGCAAATCCTCACCAGCTTTCATTGACGCATTCCCTTCGTTTTGGTCTCCGAAGGTTCTTTGCGATCCAAATGACTTAGAAGTTTGAAATTTGTCATGTTTTGGTGGTTCCGATGAGATGGAATCTTGCTTTACCTCTACCTCGTCTACGCTAGGTTTTGTCTGTGTTCCAAAAAATTTTCCGAACGGGGCTGAAGTCTTCTGAGAGTCAGAGCCGTTAGGATAAGACGCGGCCGACTTTGCCTGAGAAGAATTTATGCCATTGTTGGCAGTTTGAACTGGAGATAGAGCTCTGAAATTGAGAAATTTATCTCTGGCCGCTTTTATCTCCATTACCTTGGCGATTCTATATCGAACGTGTCATCAGTTGATGCCGCTGGGACCGGTGCGCGCGTAATTCTAACAGGAGGCAGCATGCTGGTAGTCTTAGTGACAATCGGTCCACGAAATCCATCGCCTTTTTTTGGACTGTAAGTAGAACATCAGTAATGCACTCAATGGAAACACTAACGTTCCCCATCCATCGTCGCTCTCATCTGCAGCAGCTGAACTGTCCACTTTCATTGTGCCCATCTGCAAGGACACCTCATTGCTTGGACGAACATCAGCCATTTGAGGTTCTAGAGCGGCATCCGAGGGATCCGAGGGAACGAGTTCCGTGGTATGTTCTTCGATAGTTTCCATCTTCATACGAGGTTTCTCGACGTCTGGTTTAGGAAATGGCTTGAATCCCATTTCAGTTATTGGTTTCACAGGGGCTGAATGATTTCATGTGTTTTCGTTTGAAATCGCACTAACCTGGAGTTGGCACCACATTCTTTTGCTCAACGGCAACTTTGACCTCCGACTCTTCGATGTCACCCCATCCATCGTCGGAGAAGCTGGAAATAAATACGATTACTGAATTTTTGAAAGTACCTCATTGCGTTACCTCATTGTGTTTAGAATTTATTAAGAAGTTTGTTGATTAGGCCTGTAATTAAAATTGTCTGTTTCTCTAGAAATATAAAGAACAATTAGGGCAAATTAACACAGAAACAAAGTGAAGGTATCATCGCAGCTAACGATGTGGAATCGAATCACTTCTTCTAAAGAGAAAAATGGCAAATTTTGCGTTTTCATGAAACCCATAATTTGAGATTGGCTCCCGCCGGTGTATCGGTGAGAAATTATTCCTGCACATCAAACTTTTACAACTCATCGTTGGTCCCGCAGCGAAAATAACTACGGTTTTTTGAATAATTGCATGCGCCTTCGGTACCGTACTTTCGAAAAAAAAACAACAAAAAAATATATTTCCTGTGAAGTTCTTCTTTTTCTTTCGAGTTTTTTTTTACTTTATTCGTTTCGAAATCTGCAACAGGTCCTCCTTCTGCGAATCCCTGCTGCTGGAACCGTTAACCGGCTCCCATGAATGGTAGAAATCCGCTAAGTTTCGTCAGAAAATGTTTTGAACCTCTTGAATGTCATGACTGTTCGATCTCTTAGTCCACTTTGTTGGATGTAGATGTGTCATCATTCTAGGTACCGTTCCAAAAAGTGACAGATTCAAATTTCATAGTCCGTATGCCTCAAAATCAATTCCGGTTGATGATGTGGGTTCGTAGAGTTTTTCGATCTTCTTTTAAATCACCGTTGTTGTGATTGATACCTGAGCTATCTGACATCAAAATTTTGGCAAAATATTCATGTCGAGTTACTTTTAAGAAAGATTAAGCTCTGTTTTTTTTCTCGAAAGCACTCTACGTCTTCTTTCTGATAACTGAGACACTGGAAACAAAGTTTCATCTTTCGAGATGGCCACTGAAGATGTATGTATTTAACACATTTAACAATATATATTGAGTTGTCCTTTTTTGTTTTTATCAATCGCATCGTAGCATCTGTGAATTAATACAATGCATTGTTCAGAGCAAAGGAAGAACTTTATTAGATTTTTATTAGAAAATTATGTTAGAAGTTGCCATACGTTGGTTGCTTGTCGGTATTTTTATTCGATGCATTGTGGATGAACTAATGTGCTTGAGTTGTGGGTGAGAATATTCATGAGATCTCATAAATCCTCTCTATTAGGATTCCCTGAAAGTCGCGTTGTTTGAAATTAAAATTGTTGTCGTTCGTTATTCTGAATTCAGCATATTTTCATTGAAATCGGAAAGAACAAAATTTTTTAAAATCTGTTGTAACACTTTTTTATTATCTCAAAACCTCTAGTGAAATTGATCCAAAGCTTTTTCCGGAATTAGAATTTTTGACTACAGTATGTCAAAGGCGCATGCGAAAAATTTTATTGCGGGTCTCGAGCGGAATTATTTCTGATCTTTTTTTTGTGTTTTTGAACTCAGTTTATCTCAATTATCTTCCGACAGTCCGGAGAATTTCGAAAGGACCATTCCGAAACAGAATTTTAGACACATTTGTTGAGAAGCTTATTTTTGCTCAAAACCGCTAGTGAACGTGATACATTAGGATCAAGAATTTTTTAGAGGAAATTCGGAAAAGACATCATCAGTAAAATAGGAGTGCTTCCTCTGATTGAAGGGCCCCTGTGATAGAAGGGCATGTTTAATACTGACTTTTTACGGTCAGCATGTTCTCGTGTTATCGTTTTCCACCGGCATTCCTCGCAACTAGTGTCTTTTGACGTCTCATTTTGTTTTGTGTGAAAAAGAAAAACCGACAGAAAGGAGGAGCGGTGGCGCGAGTGAAGAGACACAGAGCGGAGATACATGTCAATATTTATTTCAACTGCCTCGTTTTCGTACACTTTTTCTGCGTCGATATGCGCGCGATGTCGACAGCAAAGGTTTCCTGAAAAGGGCATATCATCATCTTCTTGGTGGATCGTTGTGATAGCTGTCTCTGATAGATTTAACAAATTGGTAGAATGTGTGGAAAATCACTTCGTTTTCAGAAACAAAAATACTGTTGATCAGAAAACTGGCTAGGAATTTCTAGGAGTTTCACAGTATATACAGCTAGAAGTTTGGAAACTAGAATACGCTTTTGGATATAATCAAAGAAATGTATATCTCCTACAATAGCGCAAGAGTTCAGGAATTTTTCACAAGCAGGTGTTTTCTTCCATATCCCATTCTTTTCTTATTCATTGCTATCTTGAAACGGTGTTGAAACAAGTAGGAGAGAAAATTCTCGACTTCCTTTGGTTGGCCGATGCAAAATTGCAGCAACCACCAATGTCGCGTCGTTGTCTCTACACTGGCTCATCACCAAATGTAAGAGGGTATATGCAACCTGTGTCTGCCTGCGTCTCTTAATGCAAATCACATAAGGCCGCATGTCTCCTCGTTTCTCTCGCAGCCTGACTTTCTTGGTTGGTCGGCCCGTTCTTTTCACAAATAACGCCAAAGTGAAACACAGTCTGTTTGGGCTGGTGTCTTTCTTCTCTCCTTCTACCTCCTTCTCATTGCTTCAAAAGACAGCCAGTAGGCGACCGCCTCGCACGACCGCAACGCGTCGCCTTGCCTTCTAATCGTTATTATATTCACTACTATTGGAAGACACACCACGACTTGTCTCGCACTCTCCGCCTGGGTTCCCGCTCCCTATCATCTGACTGTCGAGCTTGTCTGCGTCTCTGAATAACACCACTACCCTCGTCGATTCGCATCGCCCTCGCGGCCCTTGACATCCGTCTTTTTGTGGGTTTCCTTGAAAATAAGCTTGTGTTGTATGTGCCTTCTCATCGTCTCATCTCATAAAAAACACCCAATCATTCGCATCTTTTCAATTACATCTTTTGTTCTTTACCTTCGTAAAGTTTAATGATTTCCGAACAATCTATCTTTGTCCTTTTTTTTCAACCGTTCCAGTTAAAAAAAAATTATCGCTCAACTTTTTCAGACTAATCTCGGTTAAAAAATTGAATCGCGTACAAACCATTTCCAAAGGGATAGCGACCAGACGAAGGTCGCACGAAATGGTCAAGTGACAAAGATTGAGCCGCCGAGAATGCACGGAGCCGGCGAACAACAACAGCAGCAAAATGGGCAACAGAATCATCGTTACAGATTGGCGATTCGCATGGATGAGGTAAGGAACCAAAATCACCCGACTTCGAGACCTTGCGGCTCGAAGTTAAAGCGTCAAGCATAATAATCGCTCCAATGTCTCCAGATAAATATGGTATTTTAGTAGTAAGTAGCACTATTTGTTTCCCTTTCGTCATTCATTTGATTTTCCACCCATTCACTTTGAACGACCATCTTGCGAAATTCATTTCTTGAACTTTCTCTGTATCACATCGATTTTTCGGTCAATTCAATAACATCGCCTCGTGATGGTTTCATTCTTTTATGTTATTTTTAAAGGTCGATGCCTTGAAAGTTTCCAAAATGGCATGTTCCCTCTGACTTATTCAATGTTTTGAGTAGTAGGGTCTTTCGAAAAATATTTCTTACGAAATTTGATAACCCCATCAACTTAATTACCAGAAAACAGTTTTATTATATCTTTTTTAGTCTAAGTGTTCTTAGAGTTTTGGAGTTGTACTTTTTTCAAGATAAACAACTAAATAGTGCAGAAAGTTCATTTTTGTCGGTGATTGCAAGAATAAGAATGCCCTTACCATAGATTCCTTCTCGCAGAGTTTAATCTTCGTTGTGATCTATCTTCCACTCTGTTTATCGGTTTCATCTCGCCACCGACACATCAACTTTCTTTTTTCGGACGATCCAAGTTTTTAACAAAAGGGGAAATGTGTGTTTTACACTATCTTTTTATATTTCATCACCGAGCTAAACGCGAGACTAACTGGCGTTGTTGGATACCCTGTTCAGACATGTTGGAAAATTAAAACACCTCTGATAATCTAACCACGAACAAGTTCAACATCCACTTGAATCCTGAGTTAGATTCAGCATTATTTCTTCATCTTTTCAGCAACAACAACCAACCACGTCTTCTCGGCAACATCCTCGACATGCGAATCCAAGTTCCCTGCAGACCAGTATGATGTGCACACCCACAAGTGCTACAACAACTATTTCTGGTAACACCGGAGGCCAGCGGTTTCAGCCAAAACGTAATGGGGATCCCATAAAGCTAGGAAACTTAGTCTTGGAACCCGCTGGTACTCTCGTTTTTCAAGACAAACATGGGATTCCAAGTGGCAATAAAAAAGCTGTGAGTTTGTTGACTATTTTATGGTAAAACAAGTACAAAAATGAGAATAAAGTGCTCGCAGCGAAGCTTTTAAATTGTCAAAATATGTCGGTCGTAGTTTGAGAAATGGCTAAAAATTTTCAGGAGCTCATTATGAGCTCCTCTTATTTTTTTTTTTGCACTCGTTTGACAAAATCTCTAGAGAATTGTTGCCATGATAACAACATCATAATACTCAAAAACAAGTTGATAGTTGAAAATTTAAAAAAAAATAATCAAACGGACCTATGAAAATTCCAAGTTCAGCTGACAATTCCTCATTTTTATTCTATAAGTAAAAATATACAAATTAAGAGAAGCATTTATGAAATATAGAAGAGTTATTTCAGGTCGTAGCAAATCTTTTTTCGATTGGTCCATCTCCAGTGTTGACCTTACCACCACCGGTACAAAGACAAAATGGGAATTGGTATACCATATCTCAAAATCAACCGTCCACTAGCAGTGCCAGCAACGTAATTAGCTTGGTTCCGCTGAGTAACAATCATCCGCCTGCAACGTCATCTGCAACTCCTGACTCTGGAATTCAGAGTGTTCCCACATCCCCACCTAGTCCAACTTGTGAATTCCACAACGACCGAAAATCGGAAACAGTTAAACAGGAACAAAAAGAACAAGAAGAAGATGATGATCTCGAAGATTTTGCGGATATGCCAACGTTGAAACCAGTAGACGAAGAAGATTATGAATATGATTTACCGTCCACCAGGTAACTTAAAATACGTAATCGCCGTCTATAAAATGAATTTTCAGCTCTGGACCTTGCTTAACCGACATAAACAAGACAGTACCAAATCCAGTTCATTCGACAACATCAACGCCTCTGTCGACACAAGAAGATTTAGCGAATGGGATGAATGCTCAGGAGATTTTATCTTTTGCTCCAAATATGGACGAAGCCGAGATTGTGCGAAGAATATTGGCGTTTGCTCCAGAGAAAGCCGATTCAATCGCCACGCTCATCAAAAAAGGTAGTGCCGAAGAAGCGAAGAAGAAGAAGAAGGACATGGAAGCAGAAGTTTCATCTACAACACCCACCACTCCACGTGTCCGTGGCTCGAGACGCAAAAGCACGTTTGCTGGAAGAAGCACCAATTCGCCGGATGTTACGACGAGCAACTTGCCACCAGAACCTAGCACCTCTTCAATGTCAGAAGAAATTGACGAGGCGGAGAAGGCAGAAGGAAAGCGGAGAGGTAGAAAACCCAAAAGAAAGCGAGTTATTCCGAGGGACGAGTCCAAAGATGTAGAAGTCGATATAAAAAAGGCCAAGGCAATTGAGAATATTTAGTGAGCATATAATTAAATCTGTTTTTCAGTGTGAACAACAGGAGCATCCAGAAGCGAGCGATACTGTGGAAACAACATCCCCGTCCCGTCCAGAGTCAGCTGCAAGCACGACAGTAGATCCGGTCCAATTTCGTTTGAAAATTCGCGAAATGATGGAAAGACAATTGGAGCAGTTGACTCAAAAAATGAGCGATGATATGACAGAACTGCGTCTGGGGCATTCAACTTCATTAAAAATTGGTGTTGGAAAAAGGAAAGAATCTTTCCTTCGACAACTCAATGAACAAAGCAGGAAGTTGCGGAAGTCAGGTGTTCCGACAGCGAAGCGGATGCGAATGTTTGCTACAGATTTGAAGGATGGCGTAGAAGAGGGTTCATCGGATGCGAAGAAGGAAGGCAAAGAAGGAATACCTTTCAAAATGAGGAGCAGAATACCGTCTAGACGTTTGAACGCGGAAGAAACTCCAGAATATTCGAATGTTGAGGAGAAATTCAACGGCGAATACAATGAAATCACGAGAAGCGTTCCTTGGTCAGAAGATATTGTTTCTATTTGGAAAGCTCCAAGTTTAGCATGTGGATGTACGAAAGGAGCTTGCACGTCGGATATGGAATGCCTCAATAGGGCTCTTCGAGTTCAATGCAGCAAAGAGTGTACATTGTCATACTGTTCGAATCGTCGTTTCTGGAAAGAAGATTGTGATCAGAAGTTGCGTGTTTCAAATCGCTCGAAAGATACTATTAAAACTAAAACTGCCAGAAGAGCAGGAGAGTTTTTATGCGAATATGCGGGAGAAGTGATTACCTATGAAGAAGCCCGTTCGCGATTTATCAAAAATCATGATGCCAGAATAATAGCTATTGGGCCGCAACTGTTTGTCGATGCTACCAATCGTGGGAATCTTGCTCGTTTCATAAAGCATTCCTGCACACCGAACACTCGTGTGGAAATTTGGTCGGTCAATGGATCATACAAAGCAGGAATTTTCTGTCTTGCTGATTTATCATCCAACGTTGAGATAACTATGGACAAAAGTGGTTTATTGCCTTTCGATATATCATGCAACTGCTCATCACCAAACTGTAAGAAGATCGTTCGGGGCATGAGACGTGCTATAATTGCATCAGCAGAAGATAAGAACACAATAGAAACTCGAAGGTTTTTACAACGCAACCGTAGAAAGACGATCAGAAGTTCTCGAAAATTCGGAATCCCATCTATTCTTCTATCTACTGATGATAAGTCATCAATCCTATTGCAAATGAAGAAGACTTTGGCTGCTTTCTCGTATCGAGCTCGGGCAATAGGCGGTTCAATTCCACTATCAATGCTCTCATTTTATTCGTCTATCAAGAAATGGTTGGAGGTGAATTCAAGCAATCCGGATCCGGCCGAATTCATTTCACTTCTTCACAAATGGATCGATGCCGCTGGAGACGAAGATTTGGAAAGATCATTCATGTAAGTTTACTAAACTCATTGAATTTACCAAATAATGTTTTTTCAGTGCTATCGAATCTCACTACTTGCCATCATCCTTGTTATCATCGGCACAGCAACCAAAGAAATCGATAGACAATGCTTCAAAAGCAAAGACAGCTTCTACGTCTTGTGTATCACCTGTTCCATCGAAACGCGGTGACGCTGATCTATCATATTTGGAGTCAGAATACCCGGTTAGTTTTCATTCCAACACTATTCCAATTAACTACCCCAACTTTTAAACGCCCGATTGAAATTATCGTTTTCAGATTGGATCTTATGACCCGGATGATGCATGGGAGACGTACCAGGCGAAATCTCGCGACAATGCCGTCCGTTGTACTTGTGGTGCTCTTGATGAAGACGGAGAAATGGTTCAATGCGATAAGTGTCACTTTTGGCTTCATATCGATTGTTGTCAATACTCCATCAAAGAAGAAAAAGATTACATCTGTGAATTCTGTTCGAAAACAGGAGAGGATCGCCTCAAACGGCCTGTGGCTGATATCAAATTGCTGCAGCAACCAGAAGTTCGGTTTGAAAATTGCGTTTATTATCGATCACTGATGAACCGTCGTGGAATTCAAGTTCGTCTCAATGAAACTGTCTATGTCAACAGAGTGTTTCCCGATGACCATAAAGTTATGCTACGTAGTTTACGCGAAGAAAAGAAAGGAGCCAAACATAAGGAGCCGAACAAGTACCGTTTCCCAGAAGCTCCTACTGAGAAGCTCGTCACGATGAACGTAGAAAGAAAAGATGCTCGCATATTTCGTGTTGAACGCCTGTTCGTCTGTCCTGGAAATAACCGCTTTGTCTTCGGATCTTTCTATGCATGGCCTCATGAAACTTTTGCCGACACCGGCAAAGTGTTCAGCAAAAGAGAAGTGTTTGCCACATCATACTATGAGACCTTGCCTCTTGATGAAGTGATTGGGCGGTGCTTGGTCGTTGATGTACCAACATGGATAAAAGGAAGACCCAAAGTACCGAAGTTCAAGGAAGAGGATGTTTATCATTGTGACATGCAAATTGGAAAGAATCAAAGAGTCTTCGAGAAAGTCCCACCTAAAAACAGATATCCTATCAACACACAGCCCTACGTCTTCGAAGAGTTTACAACGCCGAAAAAAGTCGTTAAAGATTTCAGAGTAAGTATTATGTAACAGTTCAATAACATCTTTTTCCGAATTTACAGCCGTACGACTCATCGAATCATTCCCCAAAAACTGCGAAAGCTGCTGTAACTTCCAATTCTTCTTCAACTACAGTTTCTTCCAAAACCACGTCTTCCGAATCTCTGCGTGATGTGAACATGAAGCGAATCTCTGAAAAGAAGATCGAAAAAGTTCTGAGCCGCCTTGTTTTTTTAAATTCTAAACAAACTTAGTTTGTATATCACTTCAAAATAATCCCCCATCCCATCTCGTTTCTATGTTTCATTTAAATCAGATATCATTTAGATTGTAGTTTCACGAGTTTTTAGACCGGTGGCACTGCAACTGTAATAAAACGAGCCATTCCCATCAGTTTTCTGTCTGGCCGTATAGAGTCCTTGTTTATAATAGTCATGCTATAGATTTGCCATTTTAATTGCACCCAGTTTTCCATTCATCGCCTCCTAATCGTTGAACGCATTCCTGATTCGTTATCAATTATAATTTTGGTCACCCGGTGCTCCCAGATATTTATCGTAATGTTAGCCGAATTGCTTATGGCTTTTCGAAACTCTAGTGAATCATTTTTTACGGTTATCACACTTCAATTACAGATGTCAACCTCTTGATTCTATGAACCTTCACCTCCCCACCGTCGCTTTTTTATTCCTTGAATCCATCTCTCAAATGATTATTTTCATGATTTATTCTCAATTGCCTGTCTTGTGTTATTACTCTCTGTGTAATTATTAATGAAATGCTTCATTCAAAACAACTGTTCAACGCTTTGCAAATGCAAAATTACCCCAACTAGTGAAACCCATTAGACCAAGATTTGTCCATTTTTTCGTGTTAGTGTACTCGGCGACTTCTTCTGGAGATGAAGAATAATGAATATCCGATTGCTTCTCTGGGTTTTGGAATTCATAGATGGGCTGAATATCACCAAGACACCGCCGAGCAGATGATTCCTCGCGGAACACATATCCGGCTCTTTTAACCATCTGAAAATTGTCGTAACATTTGAAGTAAACTGAATAATGAGAACCTCTTCATTTGGATCATCATCTCTCAATTTCAATCGATATGTCGTTGTGATTGGATTGAAAAACTCATAAATCAGTGTCATTTTTCCACATGCATCCGAAATTACAGCAACATTTGTCGTTTGATCAATCAACGAAATGTTGTAAACTTTGTCGAATTTATATTGTTTCAGATATCCATTATCACGGAAAGATGTGGTGAAAGCAACAAGTCCAGCTGCATTTTTGACCCGAATTATGGGACGGAGTCGTAGAAGAATTTTATTCTGAAAGTAGATTACGATAACGAGTTCTGTAAAATAGAAGATACTTACAAATACCACATTGTCGTATGGTTTGATAGCATTGAATGGGTAATGGCTGAAATGAGAGTTTTCAATTTCAAACAACACATTTAGAAGGGGGCCCTTGTAATACAGGTTCTACCATATTACTATTATTCTTATACAGAAAAATTGGAACTGTGAAATTGAAACGCCGGTGGCCATGGCTGAAGGCAGATTTGTTCGGAACGAATTTTTTTGAGAAACGGATTCCGGACAATTAAAAATTTCACGGAATCCGGAATACGGAATCCGGAATGAAAAAAAAACCACGGAATCCGGAGTATGGATTACGGAATCCGGAATTTCGAGTTCTCCAAATGGGCAGAAAAGTTCTAAAACACATATCGTGTTATATTTTTGCATTTTTAGTCGCGGAAGTTCGAAAAAGACAGAGAATTCTTGCAAATTAGCAACTATGTGCAAAATCCGGAATAAAAAATATAACTTACTCCGGATTACGGAATCCGGACAAAAATATTTTTCACGGAATCCGGAATCCGGAAGTAAGAAAGCATGGAATCCGAATTCCGGACATCTCTTGCTGAAGGTTCCACAACGACAACTACAGTAACCTAAAAATATTTTCCTTTTCAGGATTTGTTTTTTGTTTTACACTGTTTTTCGTCGATTTTCTTGTTCTGTGCTCTGGAAAGTTGAAATTTTCTATTGTGAAACACTTAACGGAAAGAGTATTCAAAAAATAATCTGAAATAAATTGTTTTTGGGTTACTGTAGTTGTCGTCGTGGGACCCGTACGGCAACCGGCGTTTCTCCTTCACAGCTCCGATGTTTTCTTCCCAGAATAATATTTACTTCTCAATTATCGATCCCAGAAATCTAAACCTACATTGTTCTATGTGGAACTGTTGCATTGAACAAATATCCAATCACTTTTGTGGGACGCCAAAATTGTCTATCCTCATTCCATCTTGCTTTCAGAATATCCTCATTCGATGAAGCGTATCTGAATTGATTCAAAATTGGAGAAAACATTTCAACGAGTGCTCCATCAGAAGTTCCACAGTATCCAGGCCATGATCCAACGTAGCCAGCTTCTTCTATTATTTCAGCCGTCTCGTTGTCCTTTAAATCACTCCAACTGACGAGACGAGGAGATCCGTTAACAGAAACATGGAATACTTGAGTCAACTGTGGACACAAAGTGTCAATGACTTCACAATCTGTATCCGGAGAGGCCAATCCAAAAAGAGGAGGAATGGAGGAGTTATTGGAGATATATCCAGAGCTACCTGATGATATAGACATTATCAGAATAAAAATAGAATGAAAAACTCACTAAACATTCTGAGAACACTCTTTTCTGAATAGTATATTCTTTGATGATCTTTTGGGTTTTCATCGAATTTCAATGGAAGCACTGTCAGTGGGAAATAACTTTCCAGCATGGAGTGCTAAAATTTTAAAAATTTAAATACTGACAATGAGATTGAATCATCTCATTGGAGAAGTATTGCAGTTCAGAAAATAGAGACCCAACCAAACCGTCAACTTTGAGCTCAATTATCTCGAACCCTGGGAAAGATATCAATAATGTGTCAACTATCGAATTGTTTATCATAATATCATCAACAATTTATCAGTAGACAATTTTTTGATATCTTCCCCAGAAACCGAGATAATTGAGCTCAACGTTGACGGTTTGGGTGGCTTCTATTAGAGAAAATACGGTATCTATTTTCTACCTAGGGAATGTTCTGACTGGGGAATGGAACTTTGACAGGAGACCTATACAATTTGAAAGGCTAAAATGCGACATTTGCGAAAAAAAAATGGATTTCGAATTTGGCTGAAATTTGAATATTCTGACTGCCGGATTTCCCCCTTTTTCTAGAATCCTGTACGTCTGCAGCAAAATCAGAATATTTGTTTGAAATATCGCATTCCTAGATTTCTAATGATACAGGTCTCATACCAATGTTCTATATCCTAGTTACATGATTCCATAGCCAGAAAATATATACCGTATTTCTTATAGAAGCTTATCCGAACCGTTAACTTTGAGCTCAACTATCTCGATTTCTGGGATGGATATCAAAATTTTGTCAATTGATTGAATATTTTTGATACCAGATTTGCACGGACAGAGGAATTTTTTAGCGGACAACGGGCACCGACAAAGGACATCGGACAACATTTTCCAAAACCTACGAGTTCTTGCTGAAAAGATATAATTTACCGATGGAAAATAGCGATGGAAAACGGAGCTCATCCACCATCTTTACTGCTTTCTTAAACGGAAAATTTGAATTTACATTTTCCTGGTAAAGCGAAAACGGCCGGACAGCGGACAACAGACTGTTCGTGCAACTCTGGTTGATACTATCATAAATTCATTAGTTGACAAATTGCTGATATCTTTCCCAGAAATAGATATAATTGAGCTCAAAGTTTTCGGGTGATCTTCTATCAGAGAAAATGCGGTATCTTTTTTTTCTGAATTGCAGTACTTCTCCCATAAAACTATTCAATCTCATTATTCGGAAAAAGATTAAGATCTTTTCAGAATTTTTTTAAAATGTAATACACTTACAGATTGATAAAACAGCGATGTGAATATCAGAAAGATGGGAACAACCTTCATTTCAATTCAGTAAAAGGCTTCTGAACCATTTCCGGTTTTCTTCTCGATACCTCATTTTATGATTTTATTACCTTCTTCCGCTTTCTTCTTCTTTTTCATACTTTTTGCAACTTGCAACGTCATAACTTTGGTATAACTTCTTTTTTTGTTCCTAACAGCTGATGTTTTGATGTCGACAACAGAGACCTGCTCACAATCAATTCAAGTGTATTCGGCTCCAAATCAGCACGCTGATAAGAAGAATTTAATCAGAACTGATTCGATTCAACTGATAGCTGCCCCCACTTTCTCTCTTCCTCACACTTCTTCTTTTCTTTTTCTTACTATATACAGATGAGTAGTCCAGATCCAGATTGCGATCAATAGATGATTTGGGAGATGTTAATCTGGTATTAGAGAAATCTGATAACTGATAACTGATGCAGTGGTATCTCTTTTGTTACTATTTGTTTATTCACTTTATGATTGGGTCATACCAGAAACTAGATCCTAAATTATTTGATTCTTCGAAACTCGAAATCTAAGAATGCTTTTCACATTTCCACTTTCAGAAAGAAATACTTTTTTGTTGCGAACAAAATGAATCATTTTCAATATACACCTTGTTGTATTCTGATACATTTTGAAATAATTGATAACAGGGTTATGATAGACATTGATAAGTTCCCATGAGTGAGATAGTGATCGAATCGTCTCTAGTATAATTGTATGGAACTATTTTAGTTTCTATCTGATTGTAATCTCTTTGTAGTCAATATACATCAACTTCTTCTTCCTTTTCATCTTATCATCTAAATCTATGAAAGAGTCGGCCCCAGCCACTCACAACTTGCTCTGCGCCCTCACACAGATCTTATCTTTTGAGCACATCTTTCTTCAGAGCTTCTCCATCTTCTCCTTCTTCTGCTTTTCCATCTTCTTCTTCTTCTCCGTCTTCTTCTGTTTCGTTTTCGACTTCTTCTTCTATACGAACACTGATGAATGCTGCTAATCAAACAATACTCCATAAAGCAATTATAGAAGTAATTTTCCTTTTTTTTTTTGAATTGTCATAAGAATATTTCTTTTCAGAATCTCAAAATCCAAATGATGGACTTCAAACCCAATGATTTTAAATGTGGAGATTGTGCTGGACCATTCTCACTTAACACTGGCGAAAAATCTTTAAAGATTATGGTATATCAGGATATATCAAAATACTAATCAGATTGTTTCTCTGTTAAGATTTCCAACTTCACTGGTGAAATGATGAAATTGGAAATAGAAGAAAATGAGGTTACAAAACGGATTCAAACTATTGCAAGTCCCTTATTAGCAAATTGTGTCATTTTACAAACAGGTAGTACTTATTCCTCAAAAATTAATTTTTAGATTGCATTGAGTTTCAGGAAAAAATGTTCAAATTTTGTTCACCAAAGACATCGAATCCACAGAACCACTGAGAGCAATTTTAGTTGCTGACATGAATTACCGACTGGAACAGGAAAAACTTTCTGAAAAAGAAAAAAGTAACTTTCATTCGAAATCCGTCCAGTTTACCGAATTGTCTTATTCAGAATACGAGTGTCCTAGATGCCACATGGCGAAATTCAATTCGCTTCCGAATCTGAAAGTACACGAAGAGTTATACTGTACAAAAAAGGATGATGCAGCAATCGTCAAATCAATAGACAACACAAGTTTAGAAAGCCCTCAGAATCTAATTTTGCTTCCACTAGCTTATCATGACTTGTTACAACAAAATGCAGTTCAGGTAACTCTACTACTGTTATTTTGGTACAAAAAAACCGGAACTACCGTAACAAAAAAAATGATTTTATTTTCCGACAAAAATGACAGAACACTTGACGAAAGGCAGTGAAAAACGATAAAACAAATGCGGAAAATAAAAATGTTTTTAGGTTACTGTAGTTGCCGTTGTGGGAATTTCGGCCACCGGCTTTTTTCTTCCACAGTTCCGATTTTTTACACCAGAATAATACGAAAAGTTTCAATTTGCTAGCTTTTTCATTTTTAGGTCATGGGCCCTTTGAATTCGATACTTCCGGTAGCGGTTAGCCGGAAATCAGCATTTGTCAACACAAATCCTTTATTCGTTCGAAATAAATTAAACTTGGATATTCCCCAAACTATGAACCTTTCTAATCTTCCTCTTTCGGTTAACATTCCAGTCGTGGACCTTGATGAAAAGTAAGTTTTCAATAGTAAGCATAAAAACTCAATTATTGTTTATTTCAGAATTCCGAGCACATCCACTGCCAAAGAATCATCTACTTCTTCTATGGAAGTCAGAATCCCTTCCATATCACCCAGTTGTTCTCCAACTTCCAAAAGTTCGAGCAGTGAACCTTTTTATCCGGACCGCCCGTTTTCGTGCATTTGTGGAGTGTCTTTTTCATCGCAAACCACTTATGATGCTCATCGACAATTATACTGTAGTCATACTGTACGTGAATCATCCACCAATGGCGGACCAAATCGCACGGATTCTTCAAGGAAGGTGACTGATTTCTTTTCGTTTTTTTTTCCTTCGAAATATACGTCTTGAATTATCAATGTTTCTGATCTCTCCTAGTCTTTTTCTGATTGCAATCTTGAATTATGGCCGTAGTGTGAGAGAGGACTCTCATGGACTCTCCAAGCAAGAAAAACGAGATTTGTAGGTACCGGACAAATGCACAAAGTGCGATTTCGTGCCAGCTACACCCTCGCAGCTCTCAATGCATATCCGATCTTTGCATCAAACGACGAAAACATTTACTTGTTTAGTATGTGGATATCGAGCGTTTAGTATGAGAGGAGTACGAACTCATATGAGGTGAGAGCATATAAAAATTAGGATTTTCATTACTTTATGATTCAGGTCCCACCCGAACGAGGACTCGCAAAGGTTCAAAGCAAACGATGTAGATGACACATAATTATGATTTTTATTCTTATCTTTGAGACCAATATGAAAGCAATAAACGGGTTCAGAATTAAAAAAAAACAGTTAATCAGAAACGTTTCCAACAATAAATGACAGAACGCAATCTTCATTATGAATGTTGAACTCGGCCATCCTATTTGAGATGATGTCTGAAGCCTTATTTCTGGATCAATCTTATAGGTTGCATACTTACTCATTTTAACCCGAGATCTGGTATGGGCAAAACTTTGGAAAAGAGATTGAATATTCCTAATCATCAGCTGAACATTTGCTGTTTCTTCCTGACTGTCCGTTTCAGATGGGTTGGTTTGAAGATCTGAAAAGCTCGCATCAATCTCTCCGTGGTCGATTTTCGTTGAGATTCTCAGATCTCCGGAGACACTTGCGGTGAACTTCTGAAATTTAAGAATAGAAACATCTCTTGAATCATTCGATTACCACAACACGAGCATTCATGTTTCTGAATGCGTGGATGAACCTTGCAATAGATTTTGGAGGTGGCATACTAATACACATCTGGAATTACAGATCTTGAATTGAAAACGGATTATTGAACTGGGAAACCTTTCTAAGTTTGATTGTTGGTCTGGCATATGTGTTCCAGTATTTTGAGAGGACTATTGTAATCGGAATTTGGTGGGATACAATATCTGCTTCTGGATTCCTCACTTCAACAGACAAAATTGGTTCATCACTTTGACTTTTTGAAAGTTTTAACTTTAAATAGCAATGTCCTCCAGGTAGAATACGGACCAAGCTGTCGATTTCGAGCTCGAAGAAAATGAAGTTTTGCTCTGGGTTGCGGGGGTTCATTCCAACCATATCCTGTGGTTGAGGCATTAGGAACTCTTACGATTACAGAAAAAAAACCTACAAACTTTCGAAAAAGTTGGCTGCTGTATGGAACACACAGATTGAACCACGCACCGCCATCATGAAGACCAGAGATGCTGATGAAGTTGAGACCTATAGAAATTCAGAAATGATTTTGACTCTCAGCAGTGTACTATCAAGACCTTCTTTCTCAATTTTCACACAGCATCTTTTCTTGCTAAGTCGGCTTGCAGCAGAAAGAATTTCTGAAATGTTTTTTATTTTCTTTTTCAAATGTGTGAACATTTACTGATAAAGACATCGATGGCAGCAGTGTCCTGTAACAGTGAACTGAACTTCATTGTACACCTGAAATGTTCTTCGATATGGGGGAAAGAGACATAGACAAGAAAAGACACATTTTCGCGCGCAGCCAAGACAATTTGAAATTCATGTTTCTGTTTTTTTTCCGTAAACGGGAAAGAAAAAGAAAAAGAAGAAAAACAAATCTCGCTGGAAAGAAAATTACCAAATACAGTATACTTTCGTTTCGAAACCATTTTAAACAACTTACAACACGCGCCTTTAAACTATCGTTGTAGAACCGTTTGTAATAAGATACTGTATGTACCTTTAAAGCAAGAAATTTTTGGTTTTTTTTCTTCAATTTTCAGAATATGGACGGTTTTTTTTCTGGATTTCTCTAAAGATTACGCATAATTTACCGTCGAAAAACTAGACAACTTTTTTTCAGGTCGAAATGAGTGGCGGAAAAGATGAAGCCAGCGACAAAGCGTTGTTGAAGATTTTGAAGAAAAAATCGCAAAACACAATTGCCATTTTTTCCCGAGGAGAGTATTTCACTGTCTACGGCGATGATGCCAGCTTTGTTGCAACTAACATTTTCAAAAGCGATGTTTGTGTCAAGACATTCACACTCTGCAGTAAGTGTTGAGAATAAGTTACATCTTTCAGCATGTTTTTCAGCTAACGATTCACAACAGATGAAGTACATTTCCGTGAATCGTGGTCAATATGAGAAGGTGGTTCGAGAAACGGTAGTACTTCTGAGGTGTTCTGTGGAGGTTTTCGCTAGTGAACAGGGAGAATGGAAAATGATCAAACGGGGATCACCTGGAAATACAGTCGAGTTCGAACAGGAAATTGGAGTTGTTGATCAGGCTCCAGTTATCGCTGTGTATCTCCATCCTGGAGACAATGATGTATGTTTTTAACATTGAGTAATGATTTTAGGTAAATGTTGCAGATTCGGGTGACTTTGTGCGCATGGGATTCGGGAAACGTTCGAATCGTGACAAGCGAATTCATTGACACTAGCGGCTTCTCTCAAATCGAGCAGTGTATCTTTGGACTATGCCCAACCGAGTACATACTGGTTAATGGAACAGCTTCTGGACCAAAAGTGAAGAAGTTGGCTAGCATGTTCACAAAGATGGAGGTGCACTGTAAACAACAAATGAAACAAAAATCCGAATGGAACGATGTCCTAGAATGCATCCATCAAGACTACAGAGGTTTCGTTTCTAGAGGCAAGACCAGAGATAATAATAGTTTTCAGAAGAGGCTGAAAAACAAAGTGATCAAGTGAAGGAGTGTCTTCAGATACTACACGCCAACGTCGCCGATGAATACAGCCACTCAGAAAAATACAGTATTTTTAACTATGGAACTCACGGAAACATGCAAATCGACTCTTGCGCTGTCGAAGCCTTGGAGCTTTTCCAATTGAATTACAATTATCTTGGTGAGTTGGAACATAGAAAGAACCACCCATATTCGCATCACTTTTGCAGAGAAATCGAACAACCTGACTTTGTACAATGTCTTAAATAAGTGCAAAACTCTACCTGGAGAGAAGCTTCTTCGGGATTGGCTTTCACGCCCACTTTGCAATGTTGACCATATTAACGAACGGCTGGATGTCGTCGAAGCATTATCTGAGAATCAGACAATCCGTCAGAAACTGCACGATTCGTTTCTTGCAAGAATGCCAGATTGCTCACAACTGGCACGTCGACTTATGCGAAAATGTACCCTTCAAGATCTCAATCGATTCTATCAAGCATCCACCCTTCTTGAAAGCGTGGAACTGCAACTGATTCATCTCTCTGAAGATGAAAGATTCTCCGCTTCCATTGATCGTCTTCTCAAGTCGGAAGTAACTTCAATTTTGAAAAAAGTGGAAAGATTCCTAGTTCTTTGTGATGAATTCTTCGATTTCGATTATGAAAAAGAGCATAAAGAAATTCGAGTTCGTGTTGATTTCGTTCCGGAAATTCAAGAGATCAGTGAGAAGCTCGAGCAAGTGGAAAAAATTGCAGAGAAGTTACGCAAGAAATATTCTTCGAAGTTCGAATGCGAAAATATGAAACTGGATAAGAACTCACAATATGGATACTATTTCAGAGTCACTTTAAAGGTTAGCGGTGTGAAACTGAAGTTTCAAAACAATATAAATTTCAGGATGAAAAAGCTATCCGTAAGAAGGATGTTCAAATTTTGGAGACTACAAAAGGTAGTGGAGTGAAGTTTACTGTTTCGGATCTTACTGAAATTAATGACGAGTAAGGCAATCAACATAGATAATTATTAAATCAGATTCTTATTAGATTCCTCGAATACCATGTGAAGTATACACGCGCCGAGGAAGAAGTCATCTCCATGTTATGCAAAAAAGCCGAAGAATTCATCCCCCTGATTCCTGCAATGGCTCAAATCATCTCAACTCTCGACGTTTTCGTTTCACTAGCTACATTCTGTTCAATGTCTTCCGGAATGTATGTTAGACCTCAACTTTTGCCACTTGGATCGAAATGTCTTGAGTTGAAACAATGTAGACATCCAGTTATCGAGAGAAACAGTGAGAAACCGTTCATTCCGAATGATGTCGTTCTGAGTAAGCTTGTTCACCTGTTACAGTTATAACAACTTCATTTTCAGAAGAAAACCGTCTCATTGTTCTCACTGGTGCTAACATGGGTGGCAAAAGCACATATCTTCGTTCTGCAGCTCTTTCCATTCTTCTTGCTCAAATCGGGTCATTTGTGCCATGCAGTTCAGCCTTGATTTCCGTTGTGGACGGAATCTTCACCCGTGTTGGTGCCTCTGACAAGCAATCACAAGGAATTTCAACATTCATGGCTGAAATGCTTGACTGCTCCGCAATCCTTCAGAGAGCAACCGAAAATTCGTTTGTTGTTATTGATGAGCTTGGACGTGGAACATCTACTTTTGATGGATTCGGAATCGCTTCTGCCATTGCACAGGACATTCTGAATAGGATCAAATGCCTATGCATCTTTGCCACTCACTTCCATGAAATGGGAAAACTTGCTGAACAACCTGGCGCTATTGCTCTACAGATGGGAGTTCAAATCGAGAACAACCAAATTCACATGCTCTACAAAGTCTTCGAAGGTATTGCACAGCGCTCTTTCGGTTTGCAAGTAGCAAAAATGGTTGGACTCGATGAAGATGTTATCAATGTAAGATCATAAATCCTGGCTGATGGAGATTTCGATATTTCAGAAAGCATCTCAACTACTGGAAAATCTCGAGAAAAAGGTCATCATCGATAGTGAAAAGAAGAAGGAACTTCTTGAATCTTCCGACATCAGACAATCTATTCTCCGTCTCATCAACTGATCAATTGTATAACTACATTTTTATCAACTTTACAGACTACTTTTTATTGATATTTTGTCCAATAGTAAACCACTCATACATCCACTGCTGTTCGTTTGACCTAATTTTGTTAGCTGCTTGAAACCTGAAGCGTGAACAAAGATTCCAGAGATAAAATAGCAACGCTGCGGTTTAAAAAAATCTGTTTTCGTTCGATTATTTCGACATGTCTCGACGAAGATCATTGTCACGGTTTGGAAGAAAAGTCATGTTTAGAAACAGATCGAAGAGCAATGATCGCTCGAAAAGACAGAAATCAAAGGATCGTGGACGGGCTCAGCCGATTTCTTTCGATTATGATTTGTCGGTATGGAAATTGAGTAAGATATGAAAAGTTTCAAAATCTTTGAAGAATGTTGTCAATCATCTGGAAGCTCTCATGAATGCTGCTCGATATGGAAATACTGATCTTCTTTACAAAGTAAATTATGGAATTTCTCCAGGAATAGACTTCAAAAAATAAACAATTTCAGCTGTATATTCATCATATCGACTTGAAAATGACTGATGAAACTGGAAACACTGCAATGCATGTAGCTGTTATGGTTAGATAAAAGAAATGTAGTTTAAATTTTCAATTTCGATTTTAGAATAATCAACAGAAAATCGTTCGGATGTTGGTAGTGTTATGTGCTCCGTGCAAAATCTGGAAAATAAAAAACAATAATGGGTTGACATCAACCGAATTATGTACAGATAAAAAGAATGTTTGATATTTCGAACCTGTAATTTATTAGGCAGTTTTCCAGAATTCGAGAAGACTTCGCGGGTCTAGATAATCCTCCAAGTCCAATTCCAGAAGGTTTTGTTGATGTGGATAGTCATTATAATGATCTTTTGGTAAAAGAGAAGAAAACATGGAAACCTGAAGAACGAGTACTACTTTCATTGGATGGAGGTGGCATTCGAGCTGTTATCACGATTCAAATGCTCATTCATATTGACAATATGCTTGATGGGAAATTAGTTGAAAAGATTGATGATATGGCTGGAACAAGTTGTGGTGGTGTCATTACTCTTTTACTCTCGACCAACAGTAGGTTTTAGGAATCCTAATTTTTCCTCCATAGAGGTGATTGAATACTTTTTCTTGGGTTTGGAATCTATTCTTCTCATCGAATAGAAATTAAAATTTCAAAAAAGGCATTCAAATTCCGGATACATACGAAATATGTATCCATTGTTCTTATTGTGAACCATTCTAGATCGAAATATAGAAGAAACTCGCAAATTATTACTGGAGATGCGAGAACGAGTTTTCATTCGTGGAACTGACAAAAGTGTACCTAAATATAGTTCCTCTGGAATGGAGTATATAGCTCGGCACGTCACCACTTGGGAAGACTCAAAAATGTCAATTATCAAGAGACACAGAGCTATGGTTACTGTAGCTGACACACGAATGGTTCCTCCACAACTTCTTCTTTTTCGTTCGTATTGTCCAGAAATGCCAGAAGATGCATGTGAACATTACAAGTTTTTAGATCCCGCAAAAGTAGAATTATGGAAAGCACTTCGGTGTACAACGTAATCAAAGTACCAAAAAATTGTTGAAATTTCGAAAACTTTTCAGAGCAGCTCCATACTTTTTTGAATCCTTCAACGGTCTTTCTGATGGTGGTCTGATTGCTAACAACCCGACTCTTGCTCTTATTTCTGATTTCCTTTTGACAAATAAATTAGAAAAGTCTTTCGCCAAAACTGCAGAAGATAAAGAGAAGAAAGGAAATTGGAAGATTGGATGTGTCATTTCTCTAGGAACTGGTGTTTTTCCCACTGAGAAAATCGATGGAATCGATCTTATTGTGGCTCATGCGGTAAAGATTTTTTTTTAATTTTGAGAATATTCGAAACGCATTTTTTTCAGAAGAACCCAATTCAATTTGCAAAATCATGTTACAAAGCATTTGCGAGTACTAGAAATTTGCTTCATGTTCTTGTTAAAGAGGTAACAAAAAACAAAGTTCCCATATTTCGTACTTTATGATTTTAGTGTACTGCATCAAATGGACAACCTGTGAAATACGCAAGAGAGTGGTGCCATTCCATTGAAACACCGTACTTCCGGTATTTATCTCGATCGCTTTTTTCCATAAATATTGTTCTTTTCAGGTTCTCTCCACACCTGTCACAAGGAATATCTTTGGATGAAATTGATTTAGAAAAAGTGATGCAAGTGATGTGGGAGACTGAACTCTATGTTGCTTCGCATTGGAGTCAGTTTGTCAAATTAGTAAACTTTCTGGCTACAAAACCAAAAAGAGAGGGCTTCGAAAACCCAGCCAACACTCAAGATTCGGATAGTATGGAACAGACAGTGTCAGAAAGATCAGAAACTACTACAACTACTACTATGACCACTACTACAACAACGGAAACTGTTTAAAATCATGAACAATAAAGTCTTTTAACAATTTCTTAATATTTTATGAAATAAAAGAATCCGATTTTACATGCAAACGGGGAGATCTGGGTCTCTAGGAAGCACACCCAACGATTGTAGAGCCACTTGACAAGCTACGGCTTTTCCTTCTTTCTTCTGTTTGGATCCACACATTGGACGATACTGAACATTGTTGATAACGACGGTCCAGATGAACATTTTCGAATGATCAGCACCAGATTCTTCGCAAGTAAACGACGGCGCATTCCATCTTCGTTTTGCGCAGAGTTCCATTACCAAAGAAATTGGATTTTTGGCTGTAAATAAAGGCGTTCCTTGTATTAACCTACTTGAAATTACTCACTTGACAAATCAACCGGAACATTATTCTGTGTATTCATCTTATTCCGTTGCTTCGTCGACATCTCCACTTCTGCCATCAAACCCTTCCGATCACTTTTAACATCGAGAACAAGAGGTTCGACATTTCCGGTTGCATCTTTTCCAAGACCTTCTCCAGGGCGCCAACCCATTTTTTCTAACATCATCCGACCGATTCCAGTTGTTGCTGGAGCAGCGTTTCTGAACTGATCCTGAAAAACAAATTTACTTCTTGGCAGAAATAGACGTTAGACTGAGCAAAAAAGACAACTGCAAAATTCATCGTCGTTGCAGAACCTATTTCTCTTGTCTCTGCCCTTTGCCTCTGGATGAATAACGTTTCATATAAAGTTAAAATTCAAAAATTGATAATGTTTTTTTTCCTGACCCCATATGAAGTACTGTACTAAGAAGCAATAGGCTAGAGATAAAAGAAATAGGAATTGCACACGACTCACGACTGATTGACGGCTAGAGTGTAGTAGCTGCTGATAGAGAAGTTGATTCCGAAGAAGTAGCCGATAATGATGATGATGTTGATGATAGAAATCGGGACACTCTGCTTCAAAATTAAATGTGAAGAACATGCCATTTACGATATAAATGTCATGATCTTCACATAAACACACGACAGAGTGCCCCGATTTGGCACTTATAGTCAGATATATTTAGATGAAGACAGTTGAACAAACCTTTTTTACCCATGCGTGGAACTTTGGATTGTGTGGTTGTAACTCATCTGCTGAGAGTAGTCGTAAACCAGTGGTTCCGGTGTATTCCCCTGGCAAACTCTTTAGAGCAGCCCATAGCTTGATCTAAACTTCAACTCGTGATTAATTTCATTTGGAAATCGATTACCTGTTCATTTGCTTCCTTCAATGCACGATGTGCTTCAAAGTCGTTTGGTGTCGCCAGAACTTTTCCTTGTGCTTCTGAACGTTTTTTCAACACTTTTCCAATGTCACTTGGGGCAGGAGCTGTGATGTCTTTTGGCTCTTTGAGAATCATTTTATCTTTAGTAGGAACATATAGAACTGATGGAAGTGAAGGAGGCGTTGGTGGGCGGAAAGCTGAAAAAGGAAAACTAATTGTATCATAGATCAGGATGACTCTAACTAACGATCACTGGGATTCGGCATAAATTGAGGAGGCATCGGAGGAGGAGGTAGGATTGAATTGAGGAACTTCGGAACGGGAACTGGGGCAACGGGCTAAATTAATTTGAGAACATTGGAATACGTTCGAAACAAACTACAACTTACAATTCCTTGAGCTCTGCATCTGTCAATTTCAAGACTAGTGAGAGCCACGTGTTTCTTTTGTTCAACTGAACAGCTTTTCGGAACGTCTTCTTTTTCTACTGGGATCCATTCAGCATTCTCTCTATGGACTTCACCAGATGAAACAGGATAAACGATACGTAACTGTGATGCTGGAAGCTGGGTCGGCTCTTCAGGTCCTGTTAAAGCTTTTTGAGCTAGGCTAGCTGAAGTAGCAGTCTGAAAACCACCGAATTATGGTATCTCGAGTAGGAATGATTAGTTTACCACAATATTAATTCGGATAGGGTCTTTTGGCATAGCGTACGGATGTTTGTATCTCACAGTCTCTCCATCGCTGTCGTGATCACTCACAGCTTGTCCAGCTTCTCTTCGTTTTTCTCGTTCTTGTCGTTTTTGTAATTTTTTACAGTAGGCTGAAGAGAATGTACATATTAAATATTAGTTTTGAAAAAGATTGTTTCGGGACTCACTAACGAAATCTTCGATAGAAGCATTGTCTCTGTCTCCATGCGACATCATTTCTGCTCGCTTCGTCTTCGCAATAGCGAGCAACTTGTCTTTATCAATAATTTCCCTGCTTCGTGACCGTCTTCTTCTACGTTCGTTGAAGTCTCTTCTTTCTCTCGATTGGCTTCTCCATCTGGTTATTCGTTCAGAACTTCTAGCTCTTCGTTCACGAGACACAGATCTTCTTCTAGTGCGGTCTAACCTTCTTTCAATGAATGGCGAAGGAGAACGTCTTCGGGGAAGCAGCCGTTCCTTATCCCTCGATCGAGAACGACGACGAACATCCTTCCTGAAACAAAACCAAATTTTAGAAAAATATAAGTTATTTTACATTCATTACCTATCTTTCTTCTTGGAATCATGATTCGATACACTTCTCTTTCTCTTCCGTTCTGATTTTTCTTTCTTTTTGTTCTTGTCTTTCTCTTTTCGATCTTTACTATCTTTTTCCTTTTTTACTTCGACAACTTCGCCATTCGAGGAATCCTGGAAATTATACGATCTTACATATTTTTAAAAATTGTATACTCACTTTCTTATCATTTGTATTTTCTTCATGATCTGGAAAAACTGCATCGGCAGGACCATACACAAAATCCTCTATTTCTCCATCTTCAATATCTTTTTTCTTCGAATTTTCCTCCACTAAAGGAAGAACGATCGAAATCTTCGTCTTTGTCTCCTCGTTTACTTCTGGCAAGATGGTGGCTGAGGTCTGTTTTGAAGCCTCCGAAAATCCTGGATCCGTCAATGATTCGTGAATCTTTTCTTCGCTATGAAATCTATAAAATTATCGAATAATTTGAAATGAGACTCTCAAAATTTACTCTTTAGGCGGCGTTGGTAGCTTGGTTTCGGCTTCTTTCGATTCCATAATGTGTGATTTATCCTTTTCCAATTTACTCTGACTAACTCTGCTGCTTCTTGACCTACTCCTGCTTCTACTCTTCCGCTTTTTGTGGTGTTTTTTACGTTCTCTGCTGCGATTTCTACTTCGGCTTCGGCTTCTTGAGCTATCGGACCATGTTCTACTTCTTTTCCTCCGCTCTTTCTTGCTCTTTTTCGATCGATGACTACTTCGGTGCTTATGACTTCTCTTTCTTTTATCTTCCACAATGGCGCTGTCATCACATCTAGCGATTTTATCAACAGAGATCGTCTGAAATATACAAAAAATGGCTTTTCAGTTGCATAAAATAGTAGACCTACCTTTTCAGATGATTTCAAATCATTCAAGAGATCAGCAATAATCGCTTCACTATTGATTTTTGGCGCATTTTCCCCATTATCCATGTTTGGACCTAAAAAGAAAACATTCGCCTTGGGTTGCTTGAAATCTAAACGACACTCCGGAATAACGGCGTGTCCCGTAAATCGACCCCGGCCGCTGCCCACTGCGGCCGTGGCCGCCTACTTCTGTTTGTTGTTGTGCTGCAGTCCCATTTTTTGCAATGTTTTTGCGAGCTCTGTTTATAATTGAACAACAAGAGAACAATTGATTTTTACTTTCTCGTTGCGAAATATCTTGTATTTCTTGTCAGCAATAATTCCTCACTGTGTCTTTCTTCTCCCTCTCCCTTCAGGGAAATCGTGGGAATCACTAATTACCCGCTCACATGACCCTACCCATCTAATGTTGAATGGACCACTGCGCAAGTAACGAGCCCTGAGCTGGGTAGCAGATGTGAATGCGACCTCTTCGGTCATTCAAGTTTCTCAATTTTTATTTGTCAAGCTGTGTCTTCTGAGTCATTCATTCTAGAAATGAGAATTTTTTAAAATTTAGGTTGTCGAGTGCCTATTTTTTTTAATCTTTGTTATCCATTGTCGGGTTGATCCAGGTTCATCAAAAATTGACTACCTTTTTACCTTTTTTGTTTCGATTCACAAGGTTGTAAGAATTAACCAGCAAGTATACATCAACTGAGGAATACTTGCTGGGGTTCGTCATGTTTTTTTGAGAATGACGAGTCTCGACACGATTCTTACTATTAACTGTTCGATTTTTGATGCTTCGTTGTTTTTAGCTATTTTGTAAGAAATATGCATTTATCTTTGAGCGTTTCTCTGTTTATCTCGAGCGGTTTATAAATAATCGTTATATGCTTTCAGAGTAAGCAGAATCCGAAAACATGGCAAAAACATACGACTACTTGTTTAAGGTAAGTCGGTATTTCATTTTCAAGAATTTATTATGAAACACCTTCAAAGCATCCAAATTTCGTTTACAAAAAATGTTTTCAGCTCTTGTTAATCGGTGACAGTGGAGTAGGAAAGACGTGCGTACTCTTCCGGTTCTCTGATGACTCATTCAACAACTCTTTCATCTCGACGATCGGAATCGATTTCAAAATCCGCACGATTGAACTCGATGGGAAGAAAATTAAACTGCAGATTTGGTAAGCACTGGCTGCACAAGTACTTCTTCAACAAAACGTTGTTTCAGGGATACAGCCGGACAGGAAAGGTTCAGAACTATCACAACTGCATACTACCGAGGAGCCATGGTAAGTAGTGTATCCTACTCGCTCTTTTGGTGTGGTGTTTGAAACGGTGGTACGACAGATTAGAGATTTCCCAAAATGAAATAGTAGCAAAATGAAATGTTCCTGAATCGAAATACTTCCAAATTAAAATAGTTACGGAATGAAAACTGTCCGAAAGCAGAAAAGGGGGAAGCGGAATTGTCCTGAAGTAGAATTGTCCCGTTTTGGACAGCTGTTAGCATTAGAGCGCTCGCGCTAACAGCTGTCCAAAACGGGTCAATTCCACTTTGTGCATTTCAGTCCCCTCCACTTTCTACTTCTTGACAGTTTTGCTTTCGCACAGTTGTCAATTTGGAACTATTTCGATTCAGGAACATTTCATTTTGCTACTATTGAGATTTGGGAAATCTCCAATCTGTCGTACCACCGTTTGAAACACTGTTTATGTTAGATACTAATTTAAGAAGAAATTCATGAAATATATATTCTTAATGTTTTTCAAGTTATTGAAGTTCAATAATTATCCAATTTTAGGGTATCATCCTGGTCTACGATATCACAAATGAACGGTCATTCGAAAACATCAAAAACTGGATTCGCAACATTGAAGAGCACGCAGCATCGGATGTGGAGCGAATGATCATTGGTAACAAGTGTGATATTGAAGAACGTCGCGAAGTATCACGGGAGCGTGGAGAACAGCTCGCAATCGAGTACGGCACCAAGTTCCTTGAAACTTCGGCTAAAGCAAATTTGAATATCGATGAAGCATTCTTCACACTGGCCCGCGACATCAAGAGCAAGATGGAGCAGAACGAGATGCGTGCCGGAGGATCAGCGTCAAACACGGGCCGTGTGAATGTTGGCGGAACAGGAACGCAGAAGAAGAGCTTCTTCAGCAACTGGAGTTGTTCGTTGCTCTAAATTATGCCTGCCTATTCGCCATTTTTCTGCCTTTTCATAGTGTATCATATCTTTCTTTTCTCAACTTATTTCCGTTTGTACCCGCTCTTATTTTAATTTTTGTATTGACTACGGTTATAATTCGAAAATAACCTTTATTCACAAAAATCACCATGGTTTCCCCGTAGACCATAATAACATACACCTGATTTTTCTTCAAATCTCTCGCTTCTTCATTTAGTCTACTCCTCGCTTTTCCTTTTTCATTTCATCTCTCTTGCATATTCACCAGCATTCTGATGAGATAACTTTTCAGGATTTGAAATGTTTTCTTTAATGTATGAAAAAAATTGTATGTCTTTTTGTATTTATTGAAAAACATTCCAGAAATTATGTTTCTCTAGTGTGGATCAAAAAGATCACTAAGCCTAGAAACATTTTCCAAGCAAAATTTAATATTTAGTGGGAAAAATCTATCTTCAGAATTTTACCCATTAATTAGGGGAAAGTCGAACTGGAGAAGAACAAAAGCTCATGAACAACATCCTGTAACTACAGGTATCTGAATGATTCCCAAAACTCGGGATTTCTGATTTCTCTGAAAACTCGGGCGATTGGCCTTTGACAACACCTACAAAAAACCTGGATAATGAACCAGTTGCGGTGGATATAGCTAATAAGGTCAAGAATACATTCATATTGCAACCCATATAAATATATCAAAGGGATCATCTCCTAAAACGAAACATTTCAAGTTTGATATTCACGATGTGATTGATCAGTGAATGAAATTGGGTTAATGATAGTTGAAAAAGGTTGAGAGACGACATTAAGGCGCACGTAGCCGCTGATAAGCAGCTCACGTAGCGAATCTTATCAGGGGTTGTTCGATGCACGCACACTAAAATGTAGGTCTTTGTTTGATGTTGGAGCTCACGTGATGTAATACACAAAAATCATGACAGTCTTCTATAACTTTTTGTCATGTTTGGCTTGATAAATATCAGTATCGATCGCCGATTTATATGTGTTGATGATAAAGGGTCAGGGACACGATGCATCACGGGATTCGACCTAGATTGAGAAAAATACCGTCATTTAGTATCAGAGTAGGATCACTTTCTACATAGGACACACGTCGTTTTATCTTCTTTCCCAGCACATCACTTTTTATATATTTTGAGAATGTATTCGATTTTCAGGACAGTACTTGTCAGAAGTACTATTAGACCGTTGGTTGTGACTCGCAACTTCACTGGATTTTCATTCCCGTTAGTTATCGGGTTAAATATTTTTACTTCTGGACTTCTTATCAAAAACTTAGGAAACATTATTCAACTCAAATTCTTCAACTCAAATTTCATTTATGAATTCTGATAAAATTTCTTCTTTTCAAAAATTTTCCGAATTTTCTCTAGACTCATCCGTTGACCATTTTCAACTTCCCTTCAAAATGATCTGTCGGCGCGCTAAAATTGTTTTTGTTGAACGTTTCCCGCCAAATAGTCTTCCAATTTGTATTTGATTTCAAAGTAATCAATTTAGGTGGCTCGGGATCAAATTCTTATTTGGCGCTGATCATTGTTTTTTTCCTTAACTTGCTCTTCCTTGTATCCGTAACTTTTGCTCTTATCATTTGTATGCAGACTCCACCCACACATTTTCTCCGCCCATTCTCCCTTTAAATACAACACTGACGGCTCATTAAGCAGTATTGCAGCATCACTAATAGCAAACAATCACCAATCATGTCGCTCGCTCGTCAAAATTACCACTCCGAGGTTGAGGCTGCCGTTAACAAACAAGTTAGTTTTTCGATTCTCGATTCTCGAGTATCGATTGGTTTCAGATCAACATTGAGCTCTATGCCTCGTACGTCTACCTCTCCATGTCATTCTACTTCGATCGTGATGATGTTGCTCTTCCAAACATCGCCAAGTTCTTCAAGCACCAATCTGATGAGGAACGTGAGCACGCCACCGAGCTGATGCGCGTCCAGAACCTTAGAGGAGGACGTGTTGTTCTTCAAGACATCCAAAAACCAGATAAGGACGAGTGGGGAACCGCTTTGAAGGCTTTCGAGGCCGCTTTGGCTCTTGAGAAGTTCAACAACGAGTCACTCTTGAAGTTGCACACAACTGCTGGAAACCACAATGACGCTCACCTGACCGATTTCATCGAGGAAAAATATTTGGATGAGCAAGTAAGTATAAGGGATGACAAACTTCTGAAATTATCAACACAAACATCCTAAATTTCGTATTTTCCAGGTAAAATCCATCAATGAGTTCGCTCGCATCGTCGCCAACTTGAAGAGAGTCGGACCAGGAGTCGGAGAGTACGTCTTCGACAAAGAACACTTCTCCGATTAAATCATCTCTTTCCTAAAAATCTCCAACAAATTCTCTTCTACTTCCTGTACATAATAACTTGCGAATCGCTCACAAATCGTCGATCAATGAAATTATTGCATGAAGTGTTTGAAATTGTGTCGTTTAACTTTTTTGTGCCGTCGCACGAGTCGGGCTGATAAGAGGCATTATGTTCTGAGCCCAATTTTTCTCCTTGACTTTGCTACAACAATTCTCGGAATTGGAAAAGGAGAAACATTAACAAATATAAGCTACGAAAAATGTAGAATTTGTAGAATTAGAAAATGCTTTTTTTCTCATCTCCGGGATTTGTTTGGTTTCAAATGAAAATCCGGAGACTGATGCAAATGGGTTGACGAGATGAGTTATGTTCGCGAAGGCCATTTCTATGTTTGCATTAAATTGTTTTATAGAAGAAACGTCAGAATGAGAATGTTAAAGGAAATTCAAACATGAAATCTTCAGACTTTTAGTTTTGGTTTCTGGAACAGGATTACTGTAGGAGTTCAACAGATTTTCAATGGTACCAGCCTGTTTGCGGTTCCAACGTCCGACTGGCGTGTCTACGGCGTACCTACGGCGCATTTTCGTCGCTCTGCTCCTCATTTTTTCCACTAATTAATTTCTGAAATTCTTTCTGAAATTCAAATGAACAATTTTCAAATTGTGGTTCAGATCTGCAAGACCCAAAACATGTATGGCTGACCAAATTAGGTCTCAAGGATTGTCTGGGATTTTCCTTCTGGGAAACGAAATGTCACGAAAAGAAAAAAAGACACCACTCCTTTTAGAAGAAGATATGCAAAAATTAGGAGACGAAAGCTCATTGTTAGCGTTTCAAGAACTAAAAAACCGAAAATTTGAGACACCGTCTGTTTCCAGTCTCAAACTTCTAAATATTCTTTTTTTATTCCAGATTTGGCGCACACTCATCATTAACTTCAAATATTCTTCTGTTCAGAAATGTTTTCAATGCTCAATTCAACATTTTTTTGAATCAAATCAAATGTGATTTGAGTGATTTGACAAGATTAGCGAATCATATTGTTTGCACATAATAGAGTGTCACTTGGAGCGATTTTCTCAGAAACAGAGTCCAGCCAGTCCCTATCTATGAAAAAAAACCAAACGGAATGAAATTCGTTTTTAAAACCTCAAATTCAAAGAAGAATTACGGTATGAGCTATATAATCTGCTGAAAAATGTTGTAACCTCTTGGAGTCCAGAATGTAATTCACACTTCAAATGCCACAACTCTCTGTTCTATTGTTTTTCATTTTGGAGTAGAGATGAGCAGAACTCCTTATTCCTGATTTTTTGATTTTTTTATCATTTTCCCGGAAAATTTGAGCAATTTTTAGCTTGAAATTATTTCAATGTTTAATATTATTTAAGCTTAAAGTACTTCTTGAAATGTCGTTTAATGTATATTAAATTTCCTTCCTACATGTTTTCTTCAAAAAATAGTCAAGAATAATTCAATTCTACAAACTGTTGTTCCTTATTTCTTATTCCTTCTTCCGGATTTTCAAAATTTTTACTTCGCTCCTATATGTTTTGGAGTCCCTCTGAAGAAGTAAACTCTGCCAAATCTACACTTTCCCATCCAAATGTATCTTCTTTTCTCATTTCACTAATTCTCTCAATTACATAAAAAAGGAAACGCTTTCTTCACTTTCTTCACATTTCTCTCAATGAGGAAATATGCAATTCAATTTCTTTATTGTTATTAGAAGTCCATTTTGTGTGAATTACGACGAGTGGCCACACATACACTCTTTAGACATCCCACTGACTATTTCAAGTTTGCCAATGATTCATATAGTATTATTGAAGTATACGGTAAACAAAAGAGTGACTTGTCACTGAGATTGATATAAAGTCTGTGTTTGCATGGTCCATGACTTTTGTCGCTTTGAGGATGTTTTTACTTGATTCAATAGAGTTCCTAAGCCACAGAATGGAGCGTCGAATTGAGATCCCACATAAGTTTTAATCTCAAATATTTATAAAGTTCTTGATAGTGTTTCCATTTTTTCATTCAATGATCTGATTCGATCACACTTAAAAAATTTTCTTGTTTCTGTTAGGACCAATATTTAGGACCAACTAAAATAGATATAACAGAACTCGATAAGTACTACAAAATTATCTTATTTTGAAAACTGTACCTAATATGTGAACATAGCTTTTTGGGTGGTAACATTGTACATAGATAAAATACGATTATCAAAATAATATTATTTTGTAGTACTCATCGAGTTCTATCATATCTATTTTAGTTCGTTGAAAAATATTGATCCTAACAGAAACTATGGTAAGGCGCGCCAGTGTCCCGTTTTTGTACGTTTTCAAGTCTGGTTCAAATTTCTTTGTGTCGTTTTCAAAACCTCCCGTCATCCGAACGAAATTCCCGATAAATGTTAAGTAATAACTGTGAAGATGTCATGAACCTATAACGATACAAAGTATTCCGAAAGGATACTTTTTCCGAAAGAAACCGATTAGCCTTGTCAAAACCGTCTTACTTTTCCACCCTTTTCTTCGTTTGTTCTTCAAAAGTACTCGGCAAGAACGGAGATTCCGATTTCTTGGGCCGGTCATAAACCCTGTTTCCCTTACCGAATGTTGTTGTTGCCACGTCACGGGAGGTACTTCCGAATAACCATCAACTTTTAATTGTCGTTTTGTCTTCACCAATTCTTCGCTTTTGGGAGTGATATGACTTTTACGCTTCTATCCTGTTTGCCCTTTTTACACCACCTACTACTTTTGGACTTTTCAACATAGAACTACTGCTTTCGAGAATATCGGTTTTCATGAAAAAAAAACCGGAACAAAAGTTTTTTTGAGCAAAGACATACGATATTTTTCTATTATTTTTTGGGAGATATCAAATTTATGAAAATAGGTTTGAACGAATATTCAATGTACAATTTCTATTTTTATTCAGAGCATTTTTGAAAAACAGAAACATTCAAACTCAGAACGAGAACTTGAAATTAATAGGGTTCCAATTATTGTACTGGTATTCAAAAATAGGTGCTGTGAAAGAGAAAATTTGGTGGCTGCGGCCTCAGCCAAACTACCGTATTTATTTAGCAAATATATTTTAGTCCTTTTTTTTCTCGATTAATGTCAGTTTTCCGGCAATTTTCTAGAATTAGAAAAGTTTTATACACCGACTTTCTGGAAGTTTTCAGCACAAAGATTATCAAAAAACAATAGTAATCAAGAAAAAATGACCCAAAATTTTAGGGTACGGTGGTTTTCGTTGGGCGGGATCGTTGGCCACTTTCCCAACTCGGAAATATGAGATACTAAAGTCATCTGTTTTTCTGCTTGATTCACAGATTAGCAATGTAATCTGAAAATTTAGCACTATTTGCTTTTTTGCAACCCTTTTAATCAAGTGAAAACCCAATTTTTATTACCTTTTCATCTCAAAACACCCTTACGAAAATTAGAACGCCATAGCTATATTACAATTTTTACGGTACATATTGAGCAATTGATGTTGATAGGAAGCGTTTGGTTTAAGCAACTGTCAAAGGATTCTCTTCAAAATGTTTCCAATTATTTTGGCTCTTTTATCTTCTCTCTTTTCATCCCCTTTTTTCTTCTCATAATGATTGAAGATGCGGGTAAACGAGGATCCAGAATCTCTCTTGTCTTTTTTCTTCTTCTCCCAAGTATAATTATATGTGTGTGGTGGTGGTTTTTTGAAGGGAAACAATCTCTCCAATGCCAACTGCCAGAACTCTTTTTTCTTCTTTTGCTTTCCCGAGTCGAGGCAGGCGACGCATGTGTTGTTGCAACATTGTAACATAGAAAAAAGAGATAGGAGGAGCCGATGATCGTATTGAAGAACATCAATTAGATCAACGACGATATATGTTCTCTCTCGGCTCTCTTATCTTATTTCTTCTTCTTCTTCCAATCGAAAAAATCACATTACCCAGGTCACATATACTTTTCGTTTCGCGATTCACTTGATTGATTGTTCTTTTTCGACAAATTTTGGGATCTCAGACTGATTTTTCACACTTTTCTGTTTCTTTCAAAAGTGACACCTACAAGCTTTTAGTTTTGGGTTCCGTTTTTCTGTCAGAAATTTTAGAGAATGTTCTGTTCTCAGAGGGATAGAGTAGGTGTTTGTTAATAACGTCTTATATTTCCATGGAGAATATTATGCCAAAAGTTGCCAATATAAAAGATAGGAAGTGGAAAAAGCTTAAGGGCAAATTGTAGAAAATGAGCAAAAAGTGAGGAGTACTAAATTTTCCAGTTTTAGACACTTCAAAGCTTCTAAAACCTCAGAACATTACGTTACACAGAAGTAAAAAGGATTTAATGGCATGTGTAATTGAACCAGGATCGTCAAATTATTAATAATTTTTTGGCGAAAAAACCATTGATCTATTCAACCAGTTTTTCATGTCGTTCAGATGTTTTTTGTAGTTTATCTGCTTAAAAACAGTTTTTCCATTATTTGATTTAGAATCAGCAAGTAAAATACACGAAAAGTGTTGAATTTGGATGAAAACTTCATTTTGGAGATGAGCAAAAAGTAGCACATGAGTAGTGCTAACTTAAAAAATGACATATTTGTTGGTTTCTTTTTTTCTGAAAAGGTAATATTCATCAAAACAAAATTCGTAGAAGTTAGGAATTCGTAGAAAATATGCTGTTTGAAAGCGATCCGAAAACTCAAACTCATGAAATGAATACCGTATTTCGATGCGTCGAAAAGCTTTGAGTAGAAGACAAAGTACATAGTTTGTTCGAAATGTTTGCCAGATAATCCTTTGGTGGAGCGAGAAAACAATACACCTTTTTCTTTCTATTCAACCCCCCGCCCAACCACAGATTTTTCATTTTTCCCCCATTTCATTCTTTTTCTAGGCGTACAGAGACGAAAAAAAAACAATTTTGACCATGTGAAACTGAAATTGAAATTCGAATTCCGGAATTGTTTTCTGTCCTTTTTTTTCCATATATGGCCTCCTTCTTCCATCTCACTTACCATGTTTTCTTTTCCTTATTCTTCTTCTTCTTCCTCTTTTCCGTTCTACAAAATTTGTCTAATCTCTCCAAATCTTTAATAAAATCTCTTGCATAAATGTGGAACATGACCAGCAAATCTACACATTTTCATCTTATGTAATACGTCAACTGTCAGCGTATCTAACTCAATTTTGTAGAATAAAAACGGTTTCTGTTCTCCACAACGTCTTCTTCTTCTTTTCCAGAATATGAAGACGTAGAGGTGAAATCGGACCTAGTGAAAACGCACTGTTGCATGTCTATTAATGTTGCGTGACTTGTGAGAAAATTCATGGATTTCTCGTTGAAAACCTCCCGAGATTTTCACCCAAAGATTTTCCCGTTTTGTTAGTTTAGAATTTCCTTTTCAATAGGTCAAAAGTAGCTAGGCATTGAAAGCTTTCTCTCTAAGAAATCCACTTATTCTGAGTTTTTTATAACAATTAGCCATCGTTTTTCAATTAGAGCTTCCTATTTTCAGAGTTAATCAGTATCTATGCATTTTGAACTTATACCAGTTTTTCAAGAAAACCCGAAACTACTGGGGGCTATACTCGTCGGATACCACAGGAGAAAAGGATTACGGAATAAGATAATTTTTTCGGAATCCGGAATTCGAAACCCTGGCAAATAACAAATTCCCGCAATCCGGAAAATGAAATCCGGAATATGGAATCTGAAACAAAAAAAAGCGCGGTTTCAGAAATGTAATTTTCCCAAATTCCCGATTCCGAATTTCAAAATAAACATTTTGTCCGGACTCCGAGACAATTCATTTATTCCAGATTCCGTGTAAAAGTGACATATTCCGAATTTTGAACAAAAATTCAATTTTCAAAGAATTCGGACATCTCTGTCCGTTATCGATGATAATAATAGTTTTCATGAAAACGGTTTTATCAAATCTTTAAAGATTCAACTGATTTTTGAAACTGCAAACCTGTGGTTCTATTCTCAATTTGAAACCGTAAGTATCTCGTTGACAGATGTTTAAACACATCGTTTTCCAAACTGACCCACTGAGACAGTGTCATGATTTATCTCGACACTTCCATTCCCTCCCTTTCCTTCTCTAGAGACACCAAAAGATACTTCCCTCGAAGTTCCATATATCCATTACATAACTCAATCTGATTCGATTCTATTTTTCATCCATCACCCTCAAGCCACACCCTTCACCAAAATTAGTCTTATGTGTGTTTGACTCCTGTATAAATTCTCAAGATTTTGTTGCTAGACAAAACTGTGGTCAATTTTTGATGGGAATTTCTCGATAAACACTCATTTTCCGTGTGGTGTATGCAAGGAGACGTAGTGTCGAAATTAATGGTTTTTGTAGAGATTTTATCGTCAGCGAATTTTCCCTCCTCTTCTGGGTTTTCGGGATCCGGGCCCCAGTTTGTCTCTATTTTCTTCAATGCCTCAGTGTCTCCTTTTGGAAAATGAGATGAAAAAGAAAGTTCATCGTAATTGATAACTGCTATCAGCTCTTTTTCAATAGCGACGAAACTTCATCTGTCTCTCTTTTCTTCTTATTTTCTCTTATGTATTTTTCAAGAAAGCGACTGACGTGCACATTTTACCCATTAAAATTGTCCAAACTGTTGTAACTTCTCTCCCATTTAGTACTCCACTGACACTAATTCAAATCAATTCACAATGTAAAGTGTTTAGGGTTTAAAACATTTTCAAAAGTCCAGAATATATTTAAAAACCTTTAAAATGACGAGTCATCGAAAAGCAGTTTAGCAAAATATGATCTGCTCGTTTAAGTTCAGATGGTAGAATTGGAAAAAAAAACCTATTTAAAAATATATAATGAAGAGATTTAAGAGCAATAGCAACAGGAAAAATTATAACGAAAAACTATATTACTTTGGTACAAAAAATCAGAGCTGTGGAAGAGAAACACTGGTGGCCGTTGCCGAAGGTCCCACAACGACAACTACCGTAACCTAAAAATAGTTGTGATTGTGGAATCTTTGCCCACGACCACCGGTGTTTCTCTTCCAAAGTCCCAATTTTTTGCACTAGAATAATACTGTAGAATTGATCATGTATCTTAATCAACAAATAATTTTTTTTCTGTTTGGGATCATATAAAATTTCTCATAATTAATTAGAAACCCTGTGTTTCGGAAGTCTACCTACAGTACTCTAAAGGAAAAAAGAACATGCCTCCCATGCTTTTTTATGTTTACCCGTCCTGGTCGGCCACCTCGAAAAGTTGTTTGTTCCATTCCGAAATGTGACACCCTTTTGAATGGGAGGCCCAGTTCACACCCTGTCTCTCTCTCTTTGTGTTTAGTTATCAGTTGGCTTTTTGCCAAATCTCTTTCCTGTGTTTCTTATCTCTCATCCTCTCTGTCTCCAATGTCTTGTTTTTACATTCACCACAATTTTCAAATTCACCATGATATCCCACTATTTTCTTTCTCTTCCAAATCTGTCGAATCTATCATTTTCCGCATGATAAATTATCTCCTCTCCTCCTCCTACTTTTTGCCACTAATCAGGTGTTTTAACGCGTTTTTCATTCCAGGTATCATAATGCAAAAACCATGAACTGGTCAGTAAAACATTCAAAATGTTGTACCGAATATTCAATCTTCTAATTCTTTCTCAATTTGGCTCAAGCTCATTTTTCAGTGCAGATACGAATGTGTCTCGGGTGGATGTATCACATTGTGAGTTCAAATTAAGTATCAAATTCCGTATAAACATTTATAGTCTCAAGGAACATTTGTGTTTTTTATCAAATCGAATGTGCTGTAGTCTCTTTTCCAAAATGTTTTTTTTTCAATTTTATTGTGCACTTTTTGAGTGTCTCTTTCCATTTACGTTATCTACAAAAAACAAAAAAAAGAAGATAAACTGGAACTGGTTCTAGTTTTAGAAGTGTGTCAATCTAGGGAATTAAAGAATTAAAGTACACAAAAAAGTGGTGTAAAAAGTTAATTAAATGAAAGAGAGGTACTGTAGATGAGACATAAAAATTGATGAAAGTTCAATGTTTCAAATAAAATTGGACACAGAACGAATCATTGGAAGAAGTTCTAATTCCCTTCTAAAACTAAAACCAAACAGTCAACTCTGAGCTCAAATATCTCGATTCCTGTGAGAGATGTCTAAGATTTGTCAACTGCTAAAATATTTTTGCTATTATGATAATTAATTTTTCAGTTGACAATTTTTGATATCTCTCACAAGAATCGAGATAATCAAGCTCAAAGTTGACGGGCTTCTGATGGACTTGGATGGACCCTATTAGACGAAGTACGGTAACACAATTCAAACGATTGTTTCTTTATTCTGTGTAATTGCTCCCGTTTCTAACTAAAATTTTGATAAGTACAAAGTATAGGAAGATCTCTTAATCCTTATTTCTATCTTATATTCCAAAACCACAAATGTATTTCTTACAGTAACCCGAATATTGTCGTTCCCCAAGAATGAGAAACTTGTGGTTCTACATAAAGTTCCAAATGAGTATTTCCTCCTTGGTGGTCAAAACCGTGTCTACAATGTATCCATCAGTTCCATGACCGAAATCAGTAGATATGAGTGGTCATCAAGTGAGGAAGCTCGGAACAATTGCGCTGCTATCAGTCAGGTTGCTCATTCATTTGTACTTTGGCACTTGACTTCAATTCATTTCAGAATCCCGCATCTTGTGAAAATTACATCCGAACATATTTTGAACTAACAAGTGATACGTTTATTCTATGCGGAACGCATGCATTACAGCCAACATGTGCGGAATTCAAAAGAGAGAATACAAGTCTGTCTAGGTCTCTCAGTAAAAGTGAATAATTGTTAATTTCAGAACCACTCCGTTTGATTTCGGCAGTTGGAATGTCTCCGATTGATGCAGATTCCACGTCACCATTCATTCGATCCAATGAGAATATTATAACGGTTAATGTGGCAGAGCTCTCATCTTCTGAACCTCTTCTGATTCGGAGGAACGTCGTCAAAATGTGGAAAGGGATAGAGAACGATGTCATTCTGAGAACGCCTCGTGGATTGAGCTCTTTCGAGCAAGCAAATTTTCTTTCGATGCATAAAGTGAAAAAGGTCTTTTTGGAAAAACAAACACTTTGAGAATAAGCTGGAATAGTTTTAGGAAGTGCTCTTCTTCTTTTCCGAATCTCCAATGGAAACCGAAGGATGTGGTCTACACAAAGTGGCGCGAGTGGGACGTGTTTGTGAAGACGATCCTGGCGGCAGGTATCATCATTTTTCATGTGTCACTTTCTCTTATCACTAATCAAATATGACTGGGGGATAATGATAAAAGACGCCGACCAGGGGTGTCTCACACATAATTACGATTTACAGATTATCCTACAACAAAGAATGGAGTTCTTATGAGAAAGCAAGAATCGAATGTTCCATCGAAGAGAATGATACGGACACTTTCTATTTCAATCAGTTTGCTGGTGTTGCTGAATCTCCAAACTCTTTTTATGGAGCATTTCGATCTCAATTGGCTGGAATCGGAGCTTCTGCTATTTGTAAATACAGTAAAAAATCGATTTCGAAAAGTTTTGCCAGTGGATTCAAAGATTCGGATTCTCCGGATTCTTGTGCAAAAGCCAATGAATTAGAAGAATTGAGTAGACTTCGATTGAAACCATTAATAAAGCAAAGTAAGAATAATTATCAAAATTGTCTCATTATGTTTTGTTTTCAGAAATATCAGCGAATCCAATTTATATATTCCATGGTAAAGATCGTTTTGTGCATGTTTTGGCTCAAGAAGATTCTCGGGACCTCAGTAATCGTTCTTTTGATATCCTATACGTTGGAACTAATCTTGGAAATATTCTGAAAATTGTGATTTCCAATTCGGAACCAGGTTCCAATGTAACAGGCAGACATGCTGTAACATTAAAAGTTCTTCCTTCTAACTCCAAAATATCGGATATGAGTTTGTATACAAAAAATGGAGTGGAGGAGCTGATTGTGGTAACTGAACAGAGTGTAAGTCATACTAAAACAATAACTTCAGACTATCTGAATATTCAGGTTATCAAAGTACCATCTGCCACGTGTCACCTGGCAACCAACTGTGCCGAATGTCTTTCTCATGGAGATCCACATTGTGCATGGGCTGATGGAGTCGAATGTATCGATATACGAACGGATCGTCGGAAGTCTGCCAGTCAGGATAGTGGAACTTGTGATGTTGTCAGTTTTGATAATCATAAGCCAGTGTTAATACCGCCACTGAAGAATAGTGAGTTACTGGTTTTCGAGTGAATAACAATCAAATTAATTCAGAGGATTCGCTTAAAGTTCCGGTATGCCTTTGCGAAACGGAAAAGGTTAAGAAACCATGTGCCACTGAAGTTATTCAAAAGGAAATTGTTTTATCTGGAAGTTCCGGTAAATCAGTTTAATCTTTCGCATACGCACAACTACTTTTTTCAGAGCCATGGAAATACATAACCGTTTTCGCTGTCGGAGTTCTAACAGGTTCAATCTTCAACTACTGTTATTTCTATTTCAGCAGGTATCTAACTTTCCTTTTCCAAATGCATGTATACTAACTCCATACTAATCCAGAAACAAACCATCCCGATTAACAGATGACTCATCTAACGAGCACCGTCAGCTTCTTTTGTGAGCACTTCCCCTAGTTTATTTTTTGAGATTCAAAATTGGGATTATTCAGGAATCTTGGGGGTAAAACTGCTCCATCATCTCGTTCGTCGTCTTCAATGACTCGCCCAATCACCACAACATCTTCTACACGTGTTCCAATCGACGCCTTCACAACGTCTTCAATTGCTGATGAAATGTTCTCATCGACTCTTTCCTCAGCCAACAGATTCAACACAGTGTCAATGCATTCCTCAATACGCACTTATTGCTAATTCCATGTTTGTTTCTTTCCTCCTGTTTTTGATTACGGGTTTCAAATTTTCAATTTCTGTCATTTTCGGGTTTACAAAATTCTATTTTTCTATGTATCTGGTATTCGTTGTCTTTTTTGTCCTTCTAATTGCCATTTTAATATTTTCAAAATTTCACTTTTGGATTTCAATCCAATGAAAAAAATTTTGTACAATATTGTCTAAAAGAATAGTTAAGGGGTTAATTTAGAAACCAAAAAAATTTTATTGGGATGTTTACAATCTGGAAGAATACAAAAAAAACATGCATAACAGATGAAATAAACTTAATCTTGAGCTATTGTGTTCGGAGAAAAAGGTCACATTGAATTATCCAATGGCAAGAACTTTGATATGCAATTTCGACAGGAACATTCCGGGCGGAGATTTTTTCGCGTAAACGGTAACGGTAAATTGTTTGGCGTCAATTTTTTGCCTGGTGATATTCAAAAGGAGAAAATATTTAAAGGAAAGAGAAAAGTTAAAAACATTGTCGTTCCTCATCTTCCTTATACAGTGCGTTGCAAGTTCTTACGTCCACCCATGTTTAGAGTCATAACTTGAGAGCTGTTAGAGATATTGGCCTATTTTTTTGAAAATCGGATTCGAGACAACAAATTACACCTTGTGGACAATTTTTGTAATGAAACTTTGAAAACTGCCCGAGTTATCCGGAAATGTCCGAAAATATGCCTTTTGCAACCGTTGCAAGTTTATACGTCCACTCCAAAGATCAGTAGATCACGACATCCAGCGAAGACGGAGGTGTCCACTATTGATTCTTCCTTCTTGGAAACGGGCTTACAGAAGTAGAAAAGAGAAATATGAAATAGAAGATGTAAAAATGATTTATTTAAAAAAAGTTTCAAATATAGATATTCCTGAACATATCAACAAAAATTATGAAAAATGAGAAGGTTCAAAAGTGTACTGATTAGCCAGACTTTCGTCTGTTGATCCCTTTCGCCACGTAGAGGCTCAGTACATGAAAGGGAAAATGGGTTTTCACTGGGGGAAAACACCAACACAAAACCCCTGTCTCGGAGGAGACAGTTTTCTAATTTTCAATAGTTCTTTTTCACTGCTAAAAAGCTATACGATCGCCATTTATTGTTTTTGTTCATTTGTTTCTTTTTTCTTTGATTGAGTCTTTTGCATAAGGGGAAACGTTCAGTGAAAATGAATTCACCTAGCCATGAACCACCAAACATGGCGACCCTGAGGGCCTTTTGTAACTTTATTCGCATCCGACCAATCAAAAGAAAAAAGGAAATGAAACAATAAACAGCTTACGCAGGGAGCTTTAGAGCAGTCAAAAAGTGCTAGTGAAAATTATCAAACTAATTCAAAAAGTGGGATTTCCCAAAGGATGTTTTTTTTTTGCAATACGTGGAATTTTTACAACGTGGACAGAGGTAGTGGGCGTGACCTAATATTGACTGATTTAAAGTTTTTTTTTGCGTAACGTGTGAAAAGTTTTAAGAACTCGAAAATTGAATTTAGATTTGGATTGAATGTAACAACTACGTTTTATCTAAACGCTGTTTGTTTCTGAAATTTGATAAAAGAAATCAAAAATGAACGAGGATGAGAATAAGGGAATAGTATTTCAAGTAGATAATTAATTCGATGGCATCATCCATAATAAAAGTTTCAGATCGGATATGAACTGCCATCACAGCAACGTGTCAGTATGCAAATCGCCAATTTGAGACTTCATGCTTGGGGAGTTTTCAGTAATGTCTACAGAGGAACTCTAGTTTCACCTGGAACTGAACAGGAGATTGCAATTAAGAAAACTTGGCCAAGTGGGAGGAATCATTGAATTCTAGAAGCTTTTTTAAAATTTATTCCAGAGACACCTGAACGCAATTTCGAGTTGTTATTTCTATCAGGAATAAGAAGAAAGCCTCATAAAAATGTGGTTCAAATGCTGTTTGCATTTTCAAAAACAACCATAAGTGGGCAGGGAATTGAAATGACAAAAGCGGTAATTAAGCTACTGAAGAACCTAGATTTCTAAAATCCATTTTTTTCAGTTCTGCGAGTCTTACGTCTTCGCATTCATGCCGTTCACACTTCAGAACATCCTCAAGAAACAACGTCTTGGCGATGTTGAAGTAAAAGTTTACACGTGGCAATTGTTTGAAGGAATACGGTACCTGCAGTCCCATATGATTGTCCATCGTGACATAAAACCAGTCAATCTTCTCATTGATGTGGATAAGGGAATTCTGAAAATCGCCGACTTCGGAAGTGCCAAAATAGTGCAACGTGGCAGTCACTCGACATCTTATCAAGTTACCCGATTCTATCGTCCTCCTGAATTACTCTTAGAATCAAAAGAATATTATTGGATGGTTGATGTGTGGAGTGCTGGATGTGTTGTTGGAGAAATGATGAAAGGAAAAGTTCTGTTTCCGGGTGCATCGAGAGATATGATGCTCAAATTGATTGCACAAGCAATTGGGATTCCATCTCCGAGAGATCATGATTTTATGAAAGTGGCAAAGATGATTGATCCAGTTTCAGATGTCAAAGTTATTGGATTCAAGGAGGTTTGCGAAAAAAAATGTATGTCGAAATTATTTTCCGGTTGTACCAGGTTCTAGGCAATGTGAGCCAAGAATGGGCCGATTTCATTGGAGAGATTCTTCGTTACCGTCCTCGTGAGAGACTCCATGGACCAAAACTTCTTGCCCACGCCTTCTTTGATCAGATATTCACGTAATCTCATATTTTGAGATTTTAAGATCATAGAATCTCTTCACATATTTACAGACCAAAATGTACTCTGTCCAATGGCCTTCTGGTGTCTCAAGTTATCACTCTGGAGGATTACAAAACAGCACAGTCCGTTTTTTTTTTCAACATTTCTTATCTTCCAAAAAAAAGTTTCCAGGAGAAATGACTGTGTGGCTGGAAAACAGTATGCGATGTCCGTCCTTCGAAATGAAGTGAAATTTACACTGAAAGATGCGCTCCCGACTCCGATTCCTGTTGCAAATTCGAAGGAAAATAAAGATCAGAAAGAATCGAAAGAGTCCAAAGAAGTGGTCAAAGATGGAAAAGAGGTGAAATTGCCGAGTGCATGTCCTAGCAATACGAATATTGCATCTCCAACTGCTGTCATGTCACTAAAGAGAACTTTGAATGCTTGATTTTTTTGTCGAATAAAGGTGTTTTTTTAAGTCGTTTTCTGTCAAAAAATTAAAATATTTTTTCCGAACTCCAAAGATGACTACTTTCCACAAAAAAAAACGTATTTTTATCTTGTACTGTGGATAAAATAAAGCCAGCCAAACTGTTCCACAAAAAAATAATAATTTTTCCGTGCACTCAAAGAAAAAAGTGATGGAAGCGTTTCAGCGAGTCTAGACCGTTCTGATCCAAATGCTCACTTTTCTATTAAAATGGGAGCAGAAAACTCAGTTTTGAGACCTCCGATGAGACGGGAACCTGATCGAAGACCAACAAGTGGACCAAGAAGTAACACTCCATCACAATACTACGATGTGAAGAATACGGTAAGCGGCTGCTGATCTCACCTATTTTTCTCTTGGAACTTCTGAAATTAAGAAATATGTGGATAGTGAGTCACAGTCATCTACATCGTCATCGGAATCCACGTCGACTTCTGAAGATGCAGATGAGAAGAAAGAAACGAAACTGTTTGAAAAAACAGAAAAAGACCCGAAACAAGTGACAACTCCCAATCCATTGAAATGTCTAGAAGGTCTGAGTCAATCGGAAAAAATCAAAAAATCAGAAGAAATGCTCCGTCGATTGTGGAAACGTCCACATGCGTCATGGGATAAAATAACTACTGTAACAAGTGTGACAACTGATAAAACAAATACAGATGGTCAAGTTAGCGATGAAGTCAATCGAGAAGTGGATCACAATGTTGACAGACTAATTTACGATGTTCCAATCGAATACTGTCATCTCAGAGTTCCACGAAGCAGAACTGCTCGATCTTGTCCTGATCCATGGAGAAAGCACGGAGCACATGTGAAATTGTGTGAAGTTTGTTTAGTTTCATTTATTGCCCTTACATGTTTCCGTGTTCAGATCGGAGGATGGATGCCCGAGAACAGAAATAAGAACTCCAGAGCAACGTTCGTTAGAAAAGGATCTACTCCACCACCTCCACCGAGAACGAAACCACTTCAGACAGTAGAAGACTATATGAAATTGATCAAAAAGTGAACTGTTTGTTTTATAATAAAGCTACTTTTCTTGTATGTCGTTTTTGAACATAATTTCTTCACCATTTTATTGGTTTTCGAACAATCTTCAAAGGCGCTGGGTAGGGATCACGGGCAATCGGGAGAAAATAGTCTATATAAGATCAGCCTGGAAGCTGCAAAGCAATGGGCTGAAAAATAGAATTTGGGTAATGAGGGCTGGGCGGCAACATTCTATATTAGAGTGTGTTGATGGGAATCCCAAAAAGGGTGGGTGGGGACTAAAAAATAATTTGGAAAGGGGTGAACATTTGGGAGGAATCCAGGTTGGAAATCCTGAAAATATAGACATCTGGTTATGCTACTTGGGGAAAGGGTACGGGTAAAAAAAGCACAGGAAATGGGTAAAAATGTGGATGAAAACGAAGACCTGATTACTTGAATTAGTAGAGTAGGTTTGTTTAGGAAATTTTTGATTAGAATTTGTGTGGTAGGGGTCAAAGCTTAAATCTATGGATGGATTTGCGTAAAGTAAGAAACGAATGAATTGTATGTACAGGCAATGGTACACGAAACGGCAATAATTTTGATTATCATGTGTGACATGGTCTAGTAGTGTCCGTGAAGACCAAGGTTCTCCTCTGACGTCCACTTCGTGTTGAGAGAAGTTCTACGTTTGGACATCGGTGGATTCACCCGACGGTTCCGTCTCATATGAGGTGGCAAGTATTCTGGACTAGCCTCGGCTTGGCTGAAATCTCCACCAGCTGCTGCAACATCACGTCCAGTATTGGAGAGGCACATCATTGATCTGAAAAATTTTGACAGTTTCCCAAATTGAAAAATATTAATGTAATACAAACGCACCCTGCAACATTACGATGCTTCAACATTACTTTTGTTGGTGTCGTAGATCTTCCACTAGATCGCATGAATCGAGGCTGATGCCTGGCAACAACGTAGTCTTCTGGAATGGCGTCCTGCTCTACAACATCCTGGTCAACCAGAAGGCGTTGCTGGAAATGTGAAGATTAAAAACAAAGATCAAAGTATAACTTACGTATGGTGGGATATTCTGGAACTCCTTGTCGGTTGGGTGCACAAATTCGCATCGAAGTCCGTATGGGCAGAAACCAGTACCGCCACGAGCGAAGTTTTTGCACAATTTAGTTTTGTACTTGTTGTTTGGATATCGAGATGGCTGAATAAAATACTATTTGAAAAACAGAGATGGTAAGGAAACCAACAGCATCAGTCGAACGAAGTTCTTTAAGTCCGTGGGCAAATTTGCACCGCGATCCCATGTCGCAAGGTCTCGTGCCTGATGCATGCATCATGCAGAGACGTGTCTTATAGTTTGCTGGTTGTTGAGTTTCGATGTCAGCGTTTGTGAAACCCCGACGAGCCATCTTTTCACCATTGTTCTCCTTCTCAGCACTCATTGTGTCATCGTTGTGATGATCAAGCTTGATCTCTGAGAGCTCTTCAATTGGCAAGTCATCATGCTCCATGACACTGAAAATGTAGCTTACAGGTTTTCTGTGATATCAGCATCGGGGAAAGTAGTCGGAAAACCCGAAGACGGACGGACAAATTAACGCCCGAATAAACTTTTCCGAGAAAATTGCTTACCGATGGTACCTCAGCTGGATGTTTCTATTACGTGCTTGGTTATCTCGTTGCATCGTCTCATATTCAAGGCTGGTAGGAAGCGGAGTTGACGAGGTCAATGGAGCTGGTCGCATGACGCTCATTTCCATTCCAAGTTGCCTTTGCTGATGGGACTGTTGCTGTTGGATAGATGGCTGCATTTGTTGCATGACTGTCATCTGATCTTGGAGCATGGGTGTCGCTGATGGCTGCATGGGGTGGAAGTAAACTGGTGCGGTCTGTGGTGGCATCTGACCAATCGCCTGTTGGTAATAGATCAACTGCGGCTGTCCTGGTTGTACCACTTGTTGAGGGCCTTGCTGCGGTGGCGCCATGTAAATATAAGACTGTCCCGGAACCATCATTGGCTGCGAGGGAGCCTGCTGGGTGACCTGGACGTACTGGCCGTTAGAATCTTGATAGTATGACTGAGCGGTAGTAGCATACTGCTGACCATTTGCGTTTTGTTGAACGTATGTTGGCATTGGTTGTCCAGGCATCGTTGCTGCGTAGTAGTACTGCATCTTAAAAAATCTTCCAATAGAATATATTTCTCTCTATCGGTACCTGTTGATCGTAGATCGGTTGTTGTTGTTGCGGCGGATGACCTGGTGGTGCTGATGGTGGTAGCACTTTCGTCGGTGACATTAATCCTCCTGTAGATGACACACTGCTGGATGCCGCTTTCATACCTTGTCTGCTTCAAAAAGTTCAAGTTTAAGCAGATGCGTTGATCGGTGAAGCAAACAGAAACTACTCAGTCAAAACAAAGGGAAAAGACGAGAATAGAAGAAGGCAATTAGCATATCAGCTCATTCAACGGAATGAAACAGAGCGCCGGCGGTCGCAGTCAAGGTCAGAATGAGAGGTTACTGTAAGCGCCGCGAGACGCATTATTAATTTTGCCGCACGCTTCTTTAAGCTCATGTTTTCCGGATTTCGTTTTTAGGAAAAAATTTCACATTTCAAAGTTATTTTGTGGTTCTTGAGCATTCCTTGTTCGCCTCTTACTCTAAATTTACTTCATTTTTTCTGCTTCTAATTTTACAAATAATAATAATGATAATGGGATTATTCATGACATAAAAATGTGCTTTTTTAAATTTTTAACCTGTTCATGCAGGAGAAAAATTGTAAAATTTGTTTGCTGAATTGAATAACTGAGAAATTACAGATGGTCATCACTACCGAGAATATTAAAAACAATAAAGATTTGTATGTCACATGGTGTGTTTCCTCAAAGTCTGTATTGTGCATTGAAAGTTAATTTTCAGGATGATGGCAACCGGTGAATCAAAAAAGCTCTCTCGAAGAGAGGTTTTGAGTCAAGACCTACCTTCCATTTGTACACAGATTATGCAACTGGCTCCAGAAAAGAAAGAGAAAAAAGAGAAAAAGGATTATACTAATAAAACTGGGTTATACCTTTTGTCTCTTCTTACTTTGGGAACAGTTCACATCCATCGCTCGCAAGTAGAGTTTTTGCAGAGTGAGTATTTATGTTCTCGAACTAAACTGCAAAACTTTTTTTTGCAGGAGATTTCGAGAAGCTGAAAGAACAAATGCGAAAGAAGAGTTTGTGCCTTCGGATAGCAGAAAAGTTGGATAGAGACGAAAAAGTTAGAAGATCTCAAAACAAAATCAGCTCTGGCTCGATGTTAATTGCAAAACCCGAAGAAGTGGACGATATCGATTTGAGTCAGTTGCAGCTTATTAGCGAACAAATAGGAGTGAGTTCATGCCCACTTGAATGGTTTCAAACCCTTTATTCAGATTAATGGGGATCCTGGTCTTCTCCTGATTATGGATGCATTACCTCAGTGGAGACAAGATGATAGTGACTTGGTCAATCAATACGGTTCGGTTGTTCCTTATTCTAGGTAATTTTGGGTTTAGTTCAATTTGCTCATTCCTTTCTGTTTCAGCCAGTCGGATGCGGGAATCCAGGAAACATTTATTGAAGGAAATGGCTCCAAGGAAAACAACAAAGAAAGGAGATTGGCTATTGTGGATTTTGATGTTTTCGAAGCGCCAGCTATCAACCGTGAAACTGTCCAAAGAAAAGACATGAAAAAAAGAACTCCAAATTTGGGTGAACACCAAGAAAACCGACAAGATCGTGTTCAATCAGGAGTCGAACAAGACAAAGAATTGGAGCAAACGCAATTGCAAGAAGTTCAGAATTTTGCTCCGGACGGTTCAGTTGTTGCCAATGAACATATTCCTTCGAAAATTCAGGAGCAAGAAGCACGGGATGAACTCTTGGGAGAACCACAAAGGACTTTGCCATTCCAGAACGAGATGGATGACGTTCCTCCAAATATGCAGACAGAATTTGCAAATTTTTTAAACAAAGTCGACTCAATGCCCGAAAATGCAGTGAATTTGCCTCCAATACCTCAAATTGATGAACTGGATGTTTCGCTGCCACCTCCACCTAAAAAACAAAGAGTCGGCCCAGAAGAAGAAGAAGATGAAGAGATGGAAAAAGCAAGACGGAGGCCATCTTCCAGACCAATCACTCCTCTCAATCAAGAAGAGTTGACCGTGATTGATTCAACTCTAAAGGTTAATGAAACCACGGAAGGACCCTCGATGAATGTTGAAGCGGCCGCTGGTGCTGATGCACTCATTAAAGTTAACTCGCCTGAGAAAGAAGGTGATCCGGTCCCACCAAAAAGCCCTGATTTTTCTATTGATACTCAACCTGTGATTCCGGTTCGCAAACAACGATCTAAAAAGTACTATCCATTGGTTCTCGGAAAAGATCTGGAGCTCGATGAGGCTGTGCGAGAACAGATGGAAATCAACTATTCGTCATTGTTACGCACTGATGAGATGAGAGAAAGTTTAAGAGCGAAACTTCCATCTAAAACGGTCGACCCTATTCATTTAATGAATATTCCTGAACCAATTGGTAGCATTGGGCACCGATTACCAGAAAGTCTTCGAAGATTGTTCAAATCTCAAAAGTTTCGGGAGTTTGATGGTGCTGATGTCTCGGATGAAGAATCGGACGATGAGATGTCTGGAGAAAATGAAAAATACTTTAATATGGTCCTTCTATCACCAATCCGTGTGGACAATCAAATGGATGGTCGGGAGTACGATATTCAAAACATTTTGAATGAAGAATACAGACCAAACGAAAACTTCGAATGGCCTGGTAATCTTCCAGAGAACTCAACCATTGGAGCCACAATGCTCCAGGAACCGAATTCCTGTATAACGGATCCGAACGGTAAAACAATGACAAAGGAGAAGTATTCGTCCATGTGCTTATTCAACAGTCCAGAAAAGCAGAAAGAGACCTATATTACTGAAGAATTGGATCTTCCACCAGTTTTTGATGCAAACATCTTGAATAACGGAACCATGCTGCAGGATAATTCAGCGAATATTTTGGATTCTGACATTGAAAAAGTACGACAGCGGAAACAAAAGAGTAGCATGGGTTTAACAGGTCACAGAAGTAAGTTAAGATTTCATAGTAGAGTCAATTTATGTGTCATTTTGAGCCGATAATTTAGATGAGGTCTCATACGAACCGGAGCGTATCCTTTTAGCAAAAGACGCGAATGACGATGAGTTCGTATTCTTCTCTTCTGGATCCCTTTTGCCCGACAATCGGTTTGATATTCACCAAGAGCTACTCGAGTGAGTCGATTTATTTTTTTTTTCTATTAATTTACAAGCTCATCATTTGCAGCGAAGTCCAAAAAAGACCGTCAGAATGGGTGGATTTCAATCAATTTGTTTCTGATCACACTCGTAAAAAAGCGGCGACTGCTTTTGATGGCTTACTATGTAAGACTCACTTACGAAATTCGATTTCAACTTAAAAACTACTAATTTCAGTGGCTCTAAAGAACAGAGAGGTTATTGCCAAACAGGATAACGCATTTGATACCATTTACGTGCATCTACGAGATCCTGCAACCGAAGAGTCGCAATCGATGAGCGATCCTGCACCCGAAGAGGATCTTCCAATCGATGAGTTGCAAGTGATGAGCGTTCCTACAACCGTAGTGGGTCTTTGAATCGATGAGTTGCAATCGATGAGCGATCCTTCAACCGAATAGTGAATGTTACGATATTGTTTTGTTGTTCATTTTTTTATTGCTTTCTCTGTTAATTCTTTTTTACTGCCCCGCAGATCTGTACCATCCTGAATCAGGCTTCCTGATACCTGCTCTTCTGAAACATTGATAATTTGCTAATTAATGACAGTAAGTAAGAGTGAAATCGGTTCATTATTAGTTTGCCTCAACAAAAACAAAAAAACGAGAATCACAATTGCGATTTTAAAAATCCCGTAACATGCGAAAACAAAGAAGAAGGTGTGTAGTTGAATATCTTTACAATTCGTCGCGTTGGATGAGCTTCTCAAGAGTGATGTCGAAATAGAGACGAGCCTTTCCTGGAATAGCTGGTGATCTTCCATTGTCACCGTATCCGTAATCAGATGGAATCACGACTTGACGACGTTCTCCCTCACACATTCCAGTCATAGCAATGTCCATTCCTTTGATTACTTCCTGAAAGAAAAGTCATGCTTTTGCATAAAAAAAATATAATTTTCTAAATAGGGATCATAGAAAAAAAGGTGGCTCAAGCTGGTTTTTTTTTCGATTTTGGTCCGTTTTCCGTCAATTTTTTTAATTCACAAAAATTTAGTTTCCCGGCATGTCTGGGGGTTTCCATCAGAGATGTCCGGAATGACTTTTTCGAGAAACGGAATCCGGAAAAATGAAAATTTAACGGAATCCGGAATGAAACAATTTTCCGGATTCCGGAATTTTGAGGTCTCCAATGGGCATAAAAATGCTAAAAACACATTTTGTGCTTTTTTTGCATTTCAAATCGCTGAAGTTCAAAAAGGGCAGAGAATTCGTGCAGGTTAAAACATTTTCTGAAAAATCCGGAATAAAAATTTTTCTCGGAATCCGGAATACGGTATCCGGAATCTGGACATCTATGCAATTGGCCACACCCACAAATTCTCTTCTTTCATAGATTAGATTTTTGTACCAGAATAATAGCAACACGCTGTGTGAACACAAATTACTGTACACCGCCTATTCAGAATACCGTATCCCCAACAAAACTCAGAAAATCTCATGCCCCCTTCCTTCAAATCAAACTTACATTGTTGTTCAACTTGAAGATAAACGGAGCGTTTCGAGAGAAAGAAGAATCAACAAATGTTCCATCTTCGAGGTGAAGAACATATTGCTGATGGATGGTGTCTCCACTCTTTGACTTCTTGCACTTATCCTCGTCAATCTTATGGGTCTGCTCGACAACGATTCCTTCCTCAGTCGTCCATTTCTCTCCTGGAACAGCACGGAACAAATCGACAAGCTGAACAGTGTAGTAGAGGGTCTGATCTTCCTTAATGCTGTCACGCTCGCGTCCCTTGCTTCCGAATCCCAAGCTTCCTGGGATCATAACCTTTCTCTTTTCTCCTTTGCACATTCCAGTCATGGCTCTCTCCATTCCTGGGATAACTTGACCCTTTCCAAGAGTGAAGGTGTATCTGAAAGAATTTGAATTTCAATCAAATTAATTAAATTTCAATAAACATACGGTTTCTTGTTAAAATTCGATCCAATTTCTTTTCCTTCCTTATCAGTCAGTTTATACCATTGATCAAGAACATCTCCATCCTGTGATTTGATTGGACACTTCTCGGCCTTGATTGGTCTGATAATCTTGATCTCGAGACCGTCCTCATCCTTCCATTGGAGTTTCTGCTCCTCCTCGGCATAACAAGACACTGCTACGAGAAGACAAAGAAGAATGACACGCATTCTGAAAAATGAATCAATTCAAATATTATTTGGAAGCAAGGACGGAAAAAGTATATATGGAGAGAAGGAAGAAATGTTTATTCTGAGTTGTACGGAGCATCTGGTGAAGGTCTGGAGACCCCTGTCCGTCTGAGTGCAGCTGAGTAATGTGAGTGTAACCAGACAGCTGCCACGTCAACGTTTTTGTAGGTCATTTGCACTAATATTACAAAAAACGTTAGGAAGCAACAAGAGATACTGTACCTCTCAAAAACCCCGATTGAGAAACATTCCAGGTATTAGTGGGTGTTCAGATGAAATCCTAAATACTCAAATTGTGTAAAAAAACTCCTAAAAAAGAAGCCGATCTACACGTTTTAGAAAAACTATTCTTGAAGACGTGGAACTTCCTGATTCCGAATAATTGAATTTCCAAACAAGGTGAGAAGGAATAAGAAAAAGAGAACAAGGATATGAATGGATCTGAGTGGATGGTCATTATTAGTGTCCCGTCTCTCTCTTTCCCGTTTCCTCCTCACCGCTACCGCCTCCTACTCGGTCCGTCGCGCTGTAACTTTCTTTTCTTATTGCATCTTGATGTCTCGGATCTCTTCGATCCAAATTATCTCTAGATTTTGCAGTTCGGTGGTCATCTCCTGGAGATCTCGGAGGAAGGGTCACAAAAGAAGAAGAGAAAGAAACAGAGAGAAGTGGGTTACGAACATCAGAACAAAACTGATTATTGGTTAACGTTTTGGTTTATTCACAAAATCACAACAAGGTAGGTAGGAGCACAAATGGATCACTGATAAGCCGTATATGGTACATTGTTTCCTGGTGTTCTTCGTTGGCAGAAGAATTTAAGAGCAAATACAGCTAGTCCGATGATGAGGAATGCGACGAAGATTCCAACTGAAAACAAAAGTTCATATTCAGAAGTCTTAACATATTTTTACAGTAAAACCTTTGATAGAAGGGGAACCCCGCTTTCAAGTTTGAGCTAATTTATCTTCGTTCCTGTGAAAGATATCATAAATATGTCAAATGACAAAACTTTTTGTGGTATTATGATAAACAATTTATCAGTTAACAAATTTTTCATATCTTTTACAGGTACCGAGATAAATAGGCTCAAAGTTGTGAATCAGGTTGCCATTTTTTACAGGTTTTACAGTATTTGAAAGTTGACATGTTTTTGAATAATTTCTGTGTTTCATTACAATTTTTTTTGGATTTTCAGCTAGGAAAACATGATGGCTCTTTTTTGAAAGTAAACGCTTTCCAATGGTTTTTGGTGAATCATGACAGCATGTTTGTTTAGTCAAGATCTTTGATTGGTTCAACTTTTCCGTTATTACTATTAGTAACATGACTTTTGAAAATAATAAACAATGTTTCTAAAGATCCCATATTTCAGAAGCCTGTAAAATCGTGCGTCGAGGCTTTCTTCAGAAAAAAAACTGAAAAATACATTCTTGTAAACCGGGCTCTCATAAAGCTTCGTTTTGAATTGAAATTCTCAGACCAATTAAATCAGATACGATAGATATCGACGAGTACTACAATTGGGTACTATTCAGAAAACTGTGTCTTGTCTGGGAACAAAGTTAGAAGCCATAAAGTAGCTGATCCGGATAAGGCCTTTCCTTGAATTTTTCAGCTCCTTTCGTATGAATAGTTTTTCATAGACAAGATACAGTTTTCCAAATTGGATTATATTGAAGTACTCGTCAAGCATCATAGACGATTTAGCTGGTCCAAAAATTTTGATTTTATGAAGCGAGTCATTGAGCAAAATAACTAATTCATTAAAAAAACGTCCCCCTCAGAAATCATCCAATTCTAGGAATACTCTGAAACAACTCACTGAAAAACGACCAGACTGTGAAGGAAGGAGCTCTTGGTTTTGACTTTGGTGTCGTAGTTTTGATATCTGGACCAACGGAACTTGTTGGATTAGAAGCAGAAGATCTAGTAGATGGAACTTCAGTTCCGTTGATGAAAGAAGTGGAGTTATCTCCATCGTATTGTTCCTCAATCGTTAGTTTCCCATCTGTGGCATCTGTGATGTTAGTTTTATTTCCATCATCTGATAGTAGCTGTTCTACGGAACTGGATTTACTCTAAAATTGTTTTTATCTTATAAATTAATAATAAAATCAGAATTATAGCTCACATCATCTGCAAAACTGGTGGTGAAAGTTGCAAGAATTGCAAAAAGGCACAAAAAACGGAATCTCATGATTATCGGGAGTTTTGGATGTTGAAATGGATGAAAACGAATTTGATTTGGGCAGAACTGAGAGCTCGGAAGCAAGGTGTACAAATAGAATAGTCAGCAGCCACTCATTTTCATTTGGGACACAAAAAAGGCGTAGGAGTTGTGGGAATAGAGAAATGGACTATGAGAGAAATGAGGAACAAAGAAAGGATATATACGGAGAATCGAAGTGCATTTCTCTGAAAAAATACTTCTGACCATTCAGGAAATCTGATAAATACAGTACGTTGCAGGTTCTTACGTCCACCCATGTTTAGGGTCATAACTTGAGATCTGTTTGAGAGCCCCCAAGGCGTGACCTAACATCTAAAATCAATCCAAATCTACATTCAATTTTCGAGTCTTTAACACTTTTCACACGTTACGCAAAAAAACTTTAAATCAGTCAATATTAGGTCACGCCCCCCTACCTCTGTCCACGTTGAAAAAATTCCACGTATTGAAAAAAAAACAGTCCTTTGGGAAAACCCACTTTTTGAATTAGTTTGATAATTTTCACTAGAACTTTTTGACTGTCCTGAAGCTCCCTGCGTAAGCTGTTTATTGTTTCATTTGCCTTTTTTTTCTTTTGATTGGTCGGATGCGAATAAAGTTACAAAACGCCCTCAGGGTCGCCATGTTTGGTGGTTCATGGCTAGGTGAAATCATTTTCACTGAACGTTTCCCCTTTTGGAAAAGACTCAATCAAAGAAAAAAGAAACAAATGAACAAAAACAATAAATAGCGATCGTATAGCTTTTTAGCAGTGAAAAAGAACTATTGAAAATTAGAAAACTGTCTCCTCGGAGACAGGGGTTTTGTGTTGGTGTTTTCCCCCAGTGAAAACCCATTTTCCCTTTCATGTACTGAGCCTCTACGTGGCGAAAGGGATCAACAGACGAAACGTCTGGCTAATCAGTACACTTTTGAAACTTGTCATTTTCCATAATTTTTGTTGATATATCTATATCTGAGACTATTTTTTTCAATAAATCCTTTTTTAACATCTTCCATTTAATTTTTCTCTTTTCCAAGCACTTTTCCAAGAAGGAAGAATCAAAATTGGACACCCACGTCTTCGCTGGAGGTCGGGATCTACTGATCTTTGGAGTGGACGTATAAACTTGCAACGGTTGCAAAAGGCATATTTTCAGACTTTTTCAGATAACTAGGGTAGTTTTCAATGTTTCATTACAAAAATTGATGTAATTTGTTGTCCCAAATCCGATTTTCAAAAAATAGGCCGTTAACAGCTCTCAAGTTATGACCCTAAACATGGGTGAACGTAAGAACCTGCAAAGCACTGTATTAGGTCTTAGTTTCTAAAGATCTATAAAAGTGTTCACAACTATTCATCTTTATTTCAGCAGGAAAAAATAGGGTTGAGGGATACAGAGAGATCGACTAGATGGATATGAGAAAATAGAAACAAAATGGGATTAAGACAAAAAGAATCGGCAGTGATCCATTCATTATTCTAGAATAATACTAGCACATCCAACTGTGAGGAACCCATTGAGTCTCATAACGAAGTGTTTCCAATGCATCCACAAGTCTGAAGTTTTCTCTTTTTGATTGGAATAAATAGATTTTAATGAATAATACCGTTTAAATGTGACATCAATATTTCTATTGACCAGAGTAAGATGAATGCGAGATTTGCATTCCTGACCGATTTTTGCACTTTCGTCACAAATGGATTGAAGTTGAGCTCGTGTTCTGAATATAGAGATAAACATTAGCCGTAAAATTTGCAAGTTTGGGATTCATGGGCTTTAAGATTTGTTTCATTTTTCCCCAAACCTATATCTGGAAAACCTACCTATGAGTTCTTCGGACAGCTTCAAGTTGGGTGAATTCTTCTATTGGTGGTGGCACTATGTGAACAACAAACGGCATAAATTCAGCATTGTAAAGATAATTCACACTCTGAAAAACGTCAAAGTTTCAGAATTCAGATGACTTCAGATTGTTCGGAGAGTAGTGGATACTTTTACTTCTGTCAGTCCTTGCAGTGGTTTTTTTGTCTCCAAGTCTTCAGAGTTCTACGCAAATGAACTTGTTCAAGCTAGCAAGAAGATAGGAACTCCAAATACCGTAAAACTGTATTGGAAAAGTCCCTTCTATAGAAGAACTTCTCTAATAGAAGGACCCTTCAGGAGGGGCTTGGAAAAATAGAAGAGCACTTTTCAAAATTTTTTGTTCAAAATCATAAATTTCCGTGAGTTCTCACAATCAGTGAAATATACTCTGAAAGAGAAAATGAAAAAATACTCTGGAAGGCTGGAAAAATATAAGGTATTGAAGAGCCCCTGTAATAGAAGGGCCCTCTCTGGAAGTACCTTGGAAATATAGACGGGCTGGCTCTTCTAATTCAGTTTTTACGGTACATCTCTTATAGATTTTTGTTTTCTCTCGATAAAACTTGTCATGAACAAAAGTGACCACTTCCTGTCTATTAAAATTACCTGAGTTGCAGCATCCAGTATACACATTCTTCCACTTCTGACCTCATTTCGAACTGCATCTGCTGATGTTCCATACAACTGATTATCGAGTTCACCCCACTCAACCATTCCTCCTTCTCGAATTTTCTGATAAATGTCTTCCTTTCTTACAAATTGATACTCTCTTCCCTCAACTTCTCCAGGTCTCTGAGCTCTTGATGTTACTGAAATGGATATTTATGAATGAGAATCAAAATAAATTCCTCACATGGAACGATGGTAGAGAAATAGTGTGGAGCAAGTCGGAGAAGCATGGATTTGATATCTCTTCTTCCAGTACCAACTGCTCCCAAAAGAACAAGAGTCCTTCTTCCAAATGGACACAACATTGAAACTTTTTCCATTGCTAGACTGGCGGGAAGGTATCCGACTTGAGTTAAATCACTCAATTTTCTCACTTGCATCCATTTTTCGTCTTTACTCAAAACTTGTATAACATCTCCTGTGGAAACTTCGAGATCCAACCAGAGACATGGACGATCCGCGTCTTCTGCAGAACTGTAGATATCCTGGATTCGGAAGAAATTCTGAAAATCATTAAGACGTATGTTTGAATTGCGAGAAGATGTATACCGGAGGTGCACAATGAATGGCAGCTGGTTCGAGAGTCAATTCAACGTTTCCTTTCAAATTTTCGATATCGGCTCGAAAATAAACGTCCTTTCCATTAATTTGCTTGACGACGTCTCCCGGTCTCAAATCATAATTTGCTTTCTCGTTAATTTTCGTAACGACCAGATGTCCTCCATGCTTTTCCACCTCCACCTGATATAATTGCCCAGCATCAACGGTTGTCTGTCTGGATTGGTATTGAGGAAGAAGGATAGCAGATTGATGAATCGGTGCATAATTGTGCGATTTGGTTCCAGATGAACGGAGAATCGGAGTCATCGTTGGAGATGGTCCATCGAGAGCAAGAGCATGGAATGTTTTAGTTGTTAAAACTCTTTCTGTTACTATCGTTCTCTTCTTTAACCCAGTTTTTGGATCAATCTCAGTCTTCTCTTCAATTTCCACTTGTTCGAATTTCTCTTTCCCATCATTCTTATTTGATGACGAAGTTTCGCTACTCTGAAAAAGAAGAAAGGGATACTGTAGATTCCTATTTTTCAGATCTCAAAAAAGTTACCTTCGTGCTGTTCGCATCTTGTTCTTTTCCATTTTTTTTCTCGATATTTTCAATTTTTTCTAATAAAACATGAAGACATCTGGATAAGTTGTCGGCGTTCGATCTCAACTGAGCCAGTTCATCCTCTTCACTCATCTTCCAACCTTCAATGATTAAGAACTCAAAAATCCTGTTTGGTGTAAGAAAAAAAAAGGGAAAGATGCAAAAAAAAAAACTAGGAAGTGAAACATGGAACAAGGTGGTAGCGGAAAAAGAGTGGGAAGAATCGAAAAGCATACACAAATTTTGTTGGTATGGAAGGGCAAACATAGTGCGAAACGACTACGCAGTTCGAGGCTTAGAGCATTTTAGAAAAAATAACAAAGTGTTGTGATGAAGTAAAGGCTACAACTTTTAATAGTAAAAGTCCTAAAGGGAGACTCCGACTTTTTCGATGAAAGTTTTTCTGAAAAAATGGCTGGAAAAATATAAGGGCTTTCTCTAATTGAAGGGCCCCTGTAATAGAAGACCCCTCCGAAGGTACCTTGGAACAATAAAAGGGCCGAACTTCTAATGCAGGTTTGACGGCGACATTTTCATGCAATAAAAGTGTTGGTTTAAGAAAGAGATACGGAAAAGTGATGGTCGATGTTTCTTGTATTCAAAACAGTTTGAAATGGTTCAAAATGCTACAGTATGCATTGAAAACATTACACATCGAATGTTCCCAAACATTTGTCTTTGCAAACAAATTGGACCCAATCATTGTTATGGAAACGGAGTGTAAACAACCAAGACTAGATGATCGAGACAATTTGGATTCAGAATTTTTTTGGTTTTGAAAAAGAAAAAGAAAAGAAGTATCAGATTAACATCTGTGTGCAAGTGTTTCCATTTCAATATAATGGTGTTTCGGAAGAGGAAAGAGGCATGGGAAACGAGCCCAAACATGCGAATTCGGTGTGTTTTCCTGAAAAGAGAGAGAGCAACGACTACAACTGAGTATGGAGAAGAAGAAGAATAAGAAGCAAGAGAAGATGAAGAATAAGAAGAAGCATAGAAAAGACGCAGAGACGTTGGAGAGAGAAGAATCAATGGGGAGCAGCGGAAAAAGAAGAGTGACGATTGGTTCAGAAGGGGAAACGAGGAGAGGACAACGCCATGAAGACAGAAGACGAAGCATGCTAATTTGGGTGAATGAACCCGTGGTGAATAGAATATTAAGACCATTCTCACAACTGGATGGATGCCATTCGACAGTAAGGGCCAATTCTCGAGCATTGGAAAAACAAAAAGGAAACTTTGGAATTTCCAAGAAATACCGATTTTTGGGAATCTTATATTTTCAGGCCTTTTTGACTTTTACCAAAAAATTGTAGGAATTATTTTTGGTTTCTTTTTCAGAATGCATATCCAAATTTTTCAAATATTCAGGAATTCTAAAATGTTTAGGTTTTTCAGGATTTTTCAAAATTGGAAGAATCATAGAAGGTACAAAAAAAATAACTTTTTTAACTTATTGTTCCTTTCTTCGGTTCTCTTCTACAATTAAACTTAAAAAACACGAAGTCTTAGACAACGATGGACTCATTCTATTCGTCACTCTGTCTGACCTAGAAACAATCGTCAACCAGAACCTTGAAATCTTGTAGAACAAAATAATGAATGAAGTCTCATCGTCATGAAACATTGTATATGAACCAGTGACCATGAATGCGGCAACTCTCAATTAGAATATTTCTATTGTTTGTAAACACTGGGTGGCCTCGAAGTGGTTCCGATGGTGTAATCCGAACGGCGGTTGCTGCCGTCCGCCTTCTCTAGTGCAGACAATGATTAATTGTCGGCGAAGAATGTTCTCGTCTGCGAGCAAACCACATAACGACATCTGCCTTCCCGAGTTTTGAGCGAATTAGAGAATCAAAGATAGAACGAATTCGAATGGACGTCAAGCAGATGGTGCGATTTCTATCCAATGGTTCACAATTGAAAAATCGAATTCGATAATGGAGGAAAATTGGAAGATTATGCACAATTAATTGGGGATATCGTGTGTATACTAAATGATATTAGCGGGATTCTGAAATACAGAGCACAGAGGTGTGATTTCTTTTATTTATTTTTCACTTTATATGAAGAGATACCGTAAACAATCTAATAGAGTGCCTGCCAACCCGTTAACTCTGAGCCTATATATCTCATTTCTTGTGATAGATATAAAATAATAGTCTACTGATAAAATTTTTACCAAACTATCAAAAAAATTTTGTCAGTTGACAACTTTTTGATATCTATCGCAAGGAATGAGATATATGGGCTCAAAGTTGAAAGTTTGGGTGACATACTATTGGACTGAATGTGTACCGAAAAACATGTATTAGAAGGGATATCTGGAGATACCTTAGAACAATTGAACAATCGGTTCTTCTAATAAAAGTTTTTCTCAGATCTGAAAGATGTCTCATAATCTCTCTATGGTCTTCTGAAATCTGTTTCGGTTTTGGGCTGTTATCAAATATTAGTTACTTATTACAGTGAGGGTGATGTGTGCATTTTCAAGTATTCTATTATTCTGAATATAATGATTTTTTTCTTAACTTTCAGTCTTTCCCAGTTTCATCCATTCCTTTCAATCCTACTGTGCATAATTTTAGTGTCGTCAAATCTGGCGCACTGGGAGTACATCTACACCTAGTTTTACGCGCAATCACAGAGTCATCATTTTTTGAAGTTGCTTCTTTTTTTCATATCATCTTCTTGATTTCTTCGTTTTTAACTATTAAAATTCTGAAAATAGGATTTGTTTTCAGATAAGATGGCTGGTATGCACTTTCTTGTGGGTATCTCTACCGAGAACTACGTGATTTTGGCTGCCGATAAGGCCACTTTCGCCTACGGAGCTATTCTCGCAGACAGCGGTTGGTTTTCAACTTCGAAATTTTCTTAAATCGAAATAATGTTTACAGAAAATGATAAGGAGTACAGACTCGGCAAGAAGCTGACAATGATGTGCATTGGAGAAGAAGGAGACGTTGCGCAATTCGGAGATTGGACAAAGAGAAATCTTCAACTCTACTCTGTTAGAAATGGTATATTCCGTTCACTATTGTTCATGTATAATTATGCTCATTCAGGTTATGAAGTGTCTCCAGCGAGTGCTCATCACTTCGTTCGTCGCAGTATTGCCGAAGGTCTTCGCTCACAAGATCACTACACCGTAGATGTCCTCATTGGAGGTTATGACGACAAGGAGGAAAAAGCCTTCCTTGGCTCCGTTGATTATCTCGCCAACGGACTCGCTCAGCAGGTATTTTTAGTCTCTTTCGGTAAAATAATTGATAAATTCAATTATTCAGCCATACTTGTTCCGAGGATTCTGTGGACGATTCTGCTACGCTATCATGGACCACGAATACAAAAAAGGTATTTGAGAAGCGTTAGATTTCCCTACAGGTTTGTTCCAGACATGTCCGAGGCTGAAGGACTCGCATTGATGAACAAGTGCATCGGAGAGGCCAAGAGACGTTTTGTGGCCAACATTCCTGGATATAAAGTCGTCATCATTGACAAGAACGGATACCGCAAGCTGAATGATGTTCTCTTCTAAAAGATTCTCTCATCACTCCGGATCATTTGCACCGGTTATAAATTTCCCTCCCAATTATTTCATCCCTGTTTTGATCGGTTTTAATTTATTGACAAATTCGAATGTATCATTTATTATACTTTTGTCTCTATGCGTTTTTTCTAAACATGTTATCAACAAAAGATCCTCTCGATTAGACGACTTGTTTAAGTAGTTGTTTCCGACGTTCTTCGATCAAAAGACTTCCGCGTTGCTCTGCTGCGTGCTTCATGTTCAGCAATGCTTCTCGAGTTTTCTTCGCCTCATCAGGTCTTGCAGAGAATTCCACCGACGATTTTTTGTCGCAGGTGGAATAGATCTCGTTGATCGCTTTTTTGTATTCATTCAGAATTCTTCCTTTGGCATCTGTTGCCATTTTTTCTCTCCTTTCTTTGCTCGTCGGAGGAACATTAACGTACAAAACGGCGCCTTCTTGTTGCGGAGTCACGTTCAAGGTGGACTTCTGTGAATCCTAGTTTGATTAAGTCAATCTAGAAGTTCTATACCTGAATTGCAAGCTTTGCAGCTTTAATCGCAGATGGATTATCTTGGAAGTTGATCATAACAATCAATGGGGATTTCAGTGTTACTCGAGCTACAAGAGAAAGCGGCTTTTCCTTCCCGTTGTCCAGCTTAACCATTACATCTTCGTACTGACGAATGTCAACCTTAAATCATATTCATAAAATTTTGTCGATTTTGAAAAAAAGTTCACTTTCAGAGAAAAGTGTCGTGTAAGCTCTTCCACAAGTACAGCTTCTACTCGTTGAATTTCCTTCAGAGCATTCTGAACAATCGAGTTGTCATCGAGGTTTGAAAATACCGCGGGAGGACTCTGCAATTTCCAAAGTTTTCATTTATTATTGTTGTCAGTGTTTTTAATCACCTTTTTCTTGTTATCTACTTTTTTCTTGGCAAATGTTACAGCAGAAGAAGAAAATGAGTTTTTGCTTGACAGCAATTGCCTTCTAGAAGTACCCTGTGTTAATCTAATAACAGCCAAACGAATCATTCAGTCTGAAATTAAGAAAAAGTTAAAAATTAAAACAAAAAAACAACAAGTGCTTCGCGATCGCGAGGAAGTGCGTCGTCTCAGTTTCTTGTTGTCTGTCGTCTCTTCAACCAATTGTACTCTCTCATATTCAAGTATGAAGCGATTGGTTATGAAAGTGATTCATATTACAGTATCTTTATTGTAAAGTTTGGGAAGTTCAAAAACAAAAGAGAAGGAATAACCGGAAGATTAGCTTTCATTAATTCTGATTACGATCTTCGAAGCAGAGCAACTGTAGATTCATCATCTAATTCTCTTCGAGTTGAACTGGAAGCAGATACATATCTCCTGATAGACTCACTGAAAAATTTTTGACATCGTTTCTACAGGGTGCGGCAAAAGTATGGTAACAAAAAGAACAAGTCATAACTTTTCGAAAAATAGTCGGATCAGCTTCAAATTTTAACAGGATCTTATCTAAGAAATGTGTAACAAAATTAGATCATAGCTGTTTGTTTCTGGCAGCTCTATTTCTGATGACCGGGCTCAACACCAACGGTTAGCGTTTATCGCGGCACGAGGGTGGTCTGCAGGCAAATTGCTTCGTTCCGCCCGAAAAATTTTTTTGAGAGCACCCAAAAATATGTGAAAATGAACTTGAACACATGCTCTAAAAAATCCAAAAACGGAAACCCCCATCGGATTGTGACTTGACTCAAAACAGGCCATCCTTTTTTGAGAATCGAGTTGGAACTTTTGGTTTTGGCACTTTCTGCTGAACATGTTTTTCGGTGTGAGCAAATTCTGCATATTTTTGAGTGGTTTAATATAACGATCTATTAGGCACGATGACTTAGACACCATGATTTTCCCAATAAGTAGTATTCCTGGTACACTTTCAAGCCCGTCTAGATCCGCCCAAAATAGGAAAATAATGAAGTGAGGCGTACAGAAAGTTGTGCCATCTTTGTAAAAATTGAGATATTAACATGAAACTTTGCAAGTTCACTATTGAAGAGATGCGGAAGATTATAAACATAAAATCAACCCATGAGAAGCGCGTCAGCGCGCGCCAGCTTGCGTCAAAGTTTTGTTACCATACTTTTGCCGCACCCTGTATATAAATAATTCTTTAAACAAACCTGCCAATCCCAGTTGGCATGACCAATTGATCATTTCTGAAAAAGAAACATGTTGGAAAAGAAAAGAAGAAATAGAAGACGTACTTGACAGCTATATCGAATGCTTCTGCGTACTCCACTGCGGAGAAGCTATCTTCAGAAAACGTTGTAATGTTTAGAATGAGTGGTGCTTCAAACTGCTGAAGCTGGAAAAGCAAATTAGAGACATTTAAAATAAATTGAATAGAGGTACTGTAGTTTTTTTTAATCAAACAACCGTTTAGAGTTATATCTAGATTCTTACCTCAACATGTGATCTTTTCGGGTGGCTGAAATTAATAGAAACTAGAAAATAGATGAGGGAAGGAAGGATCAACAAAAGAGAAATATAGATTTTAGTTTTCGTCTCCATATTCTCGGAGCAATATCTATCACAAAATGCGTCAACTGAATCTACTCTCGGCTCTCCGGGAATCTCGATTGAAAATGGTTCGACCCTTCGGACAGCAATTTCGCCTGTCGGTTGCACACCTTCAGTCATCATTCCACAAACTGAATGAGAGAAAACATATTCTTCTTTCTTTTCGAATTCCATTTCTTTTCTCATTTCGACTGGGAAAAAAGCGAAATGTGTTTGTAGGAATTCGCTGACTTCTCACGAATTATTTCAGACAAAAAAGAATAATGGAGTTTGAATATTTATTCGTCTCAAAGACATAGTACAGTTTCATATTTTCATCACTAGCGGAACAATTTGTTTTGACAGGGATTCAAAGTTGATTACGGATTAGGAAAGTTATCAAGAAATTATTTTGAAAAAGTAGATCCGTTTGCACAATGACGTGGATTTCAGATTCTGAATTTCAGAAGAGTGTTAGTTTATCGAATTCTGGATGAGATTTTTATAAGGGGAGGAGAGCTGAACCCATTTGGACTTTCTTTCACAGTGGTTGAGATTGAAGCCACGTTGATCGTTGGGTCACTATTGGAGAGACGCTTGGTCTGAAAAACGAATTTATTAGCTCATAATCTAGTTTTGAAAAATATTTATCAGATTTGGCACATATATCAGAAGAGAAATCTTACCTGACGGCAATTGGCTTGGCAGCAAAAACCACCTTCGAATTGAGTTTTGGTGATCTTATTTTACATGGTTGTGCATAGTGTTGAGTCGGTGTCATTTCAATGGGGAGAGCTCTACGAACTGGTGGAGAACGGGATGGAGAGAAACGGAGAGGCGGTTTTGATTGTTGTTCTGAAGTTGACAAGTAGACAACATTGGCACGGAACATGGCATCTGCTTTCTGAAAAATAATCAATCAAAAAGAAATATTCCGGGAATTTTAGATACTTGTTTGTTCCATCGAATGACTTCTGCTTTCTGCGGAGATTTTGATTCTTCGTTAAGATTTAATTGGCTCAAACTGTTTGGTAGGGCTGTTGGTTCAATACTTGAATGCCGCTTTGACGATTGATTTATGACGGTGAACGCGGATCGACGCTGAAAATATATGATCTCAAATTAGTCTAAAATGATTGTTTCGAACCTCTTTGGTTAGATCAATCGGATGTCTCGGCGGCTTGGTAAATCTGAAAAATGAAATTAATAAACACGATCATAGGATATCCCGATAAGTTTGAGCCAATTTATCTTGGCTCATGTAAAAGATATCAAAAAATAGTGAACTGATAAAATAATTAACATAAATTGAAAAATATTTTGCTAGTTGACTACTTCTTGATATCTTTTACAGGAACTGAGATATGTCAGCTCAAAGTTGAAGATTTGGATGGTTCTCTATTACAGTGTTTACGGTAATTTGACAAGGCAAAAAAGCAAAGTTAAATGAAGAGTTCCTATTCAAAAATATATCAGAGAACTTACAAGTATTCAGTTGCTGAAGTCGTTGAATCAAACATGCTCTTGGGTCGAACTCTTTGTGGTGACGTCTTCCAGGCACCTCGATGACAGCTTCTTGAAGTGATAACAGGCGGTGCAAAGTTCGCTTTCTCCGTGTATTCGTTGTTATTATTATTCAAATAATTAGAAACATTGCTGTGTGTTGATTCAAGGGACATTTTCCGAAATGTTGAGTAGTTCATAGTAGTTGAACTATGTCTGTAATCCGTCTTGTTTCTTTTTTGGGGATTAAAACACTAATTCCCTACTCGTAAATGTTTGAATGTCTGTTTGAAGACAATTTGAAGTCTTCTGGAGTAGAACTGCGTGTTGAACTGATTGTGTTTTGAGATGAGATGCCAGAATCCACTGATTGAAGTGAGAATCTATCCAGAAGACCATCTCTTGTTTTCTTCTCTCTGGCCTGCACATCGTCTAGACTACCAGGAATGACTGGAAGTCTGGAACGAAGATTCTGGAAACATTTTGAGATTCATGATAAACGTTTCGGTGAACAAACTTGAATCAGAAGTGTGTGTTTTGCTCGCAGCGCATCCAACTCTTGCATTCCACTCCGACATGCTTCATATCTATTTTTAAGACGATCGACATGGTTTCCAGATGACGTCATTCGTGGAACCGTTAACCTACTGTAGTAATCCTTTTCTGGTGGTGGTGGACCGTACCCAGAAGGACCACCATCAATCCGAGTACAGTCGGAATCTCGTGGCAATCGACTCAGATTCGGTGCTGAAAAAAAATGGAGAAATGGAATTTCGAAAAGTGTGTACAAGGGAAAAAGTAGTTAGTCAATGAATATGCACTCGTCCACTTGAGACTCTCCTCAACACGGGGAGGAAACGAACGGGAAGGGGTGTTTATTCGATGAAACGGTAGGAGAAGAGAGGGGATAAGACGACATTATTAGAGTGAGCATACAGAAAGTAAACTGCTCGATTCGCTTCAATGGATGAGCACCGGAAAATGAGGAATTGAATAGGAGAAGAAGAAGAAGAGTGTGTGTGTGAATATGATGAGTTTAGGAAGTCCATGATTCGGAAACAAGAAACTGGGTTACCAGACGATAAAAAAGTCATGATCAGCGGAAAAGAAGTTGGGATGGGGATGGCTGGATTCAAGGTTATAAAATCGACAAGTGTGTCAGAAGTTGAAAGAGGGGAGATAGGAAAGTTTTCGGCGATTTTTTTTCGAGGCAGAAGTATGCATTCTGAGATGACGGTGTTCACACAACGCGTGGCTACCGTATCGCTTTCCGAAGTCACATCGATCGGCAGGCCAGCTTTGGCTACCGTAGCTCACAGCTGTTAGCTGGTAGTGACTCGGCACCTCAAACCCAATACTTCAATTCCTTGGGAGGCTTATATGAATGAAATTTCGAGATAACGGATTTTTTTAATGTCTCCTTTAAAAAAACGATCAGGAAAAGTGTTGAAAAATAAAACAGGGAAGAAGATTAATGCCTGAAACACAAGACAATTCAGTTAAAATACTCATTTTTGATGGTAAAAATGTTTTTCTCAAAGGTTACTTCTGCAAAAATTCTTTGATAAAAAACAACAATAAACTCAAAAAATTTGAATTTTGAAAAACGAAGAATCAAAAATAAGACAAAAGAAATTTGGATGATTTTACGATGATAATGATAATGATGGGTGATAATATAAAACGAGATGATAACTCGAAGCCAGCTGATGGACTGGTCGGGAAACGCCGAAACGAAGGCGTCCTTTCTTCTTCTTCTCGCGGAAAACGACGTATAGTGAAAGCGGGATGAGAGGGAGGAAATACAGGAAGAGATAGTCAAGTGTCCTTTTGGCGAGAGACATAATTCATATTTCGATAATGTTGCCTGATTGTTGCAAGAATGTTGAATGACCAGAAATTCGCACATACCACCATCTAAAAGAAGGAAAAAGAGAAGAAGGCGAAGCAGGCCGCTATTTGGAATAAAATCGAGAAAACCCGATTTCAATATCGAAATCAAAAAAATAGAAGAAGAAGAAGAAGAAAAAAGGATGAAAGGGAATTTAATAAAATATTTATTCAAAAAACGAATAAGAAAAAAGAAAACTATTGTAGAACTCAAACCGACGAACCGCATCCTGATGGAAACATTGTAATGACCTCAAATCTTGAATTTTTCGATAATTATATCTTTCTGTTAATCATACTCTCACCTTCTTTTCACTATTTGGTGGTGGAGTTGTAATGATGACTGGAGGAATAGATGCAGGTGGAATGGTAACTTCTGGAGTACGAGCCACTGGAGTCATTGGGGATTTTGCCTAAAGAAGAGGAAGGATAATATTTTGTTACTGAATAATCACTATTACCAAAGTAAGATCTTTTGCTGTTACCACATCGCCAGTCTTTCCTCCTTCAGATGGAGCAGTTGAAATAGAAGAAGCTCCGGAAAGAGTTGTGGCAGTTGGTGTAGCAGGTGCCATTTCTTTGGGAGCCGTTGTCTCTTTTGGAGCAGTAATTGGAGTCTTCGAGCGATTCGAATTCGGATCCTCAGGCACGGTGAACGACGTCATTCCGGATTCTTGGGATTGAGAACTTTCGGATTTCTGAGAAGAAGCTGCTGCTGGGACCACAGGAGCAACACTTTGGGCAGGAACAGTTGGGGTAGCTGTCGAGTTGGAAGATGGATTAGGGGCACCAGGTTCAACTGCAGTGGTCACATCAGCTGAAGCCGCATTTTCCAGAGGTGGAAGTGGAACATTGGCTGTTGGTGGAACTGGCGGTTTTTTAGTGGTTTTCTCAGTTTGGGAAGTATCCGTTTTGGATGTTTGACTGTCATCAGTAGTCGATTCTTTGGATGGAGCACGAGTTTTTTTGAGAGTAGACATGCTCGGAGAAATCGAAACCTTCATTTTCATAGATTTAGAAGGCAAAACATCTTTCTCGTATCCAGATGAAGACATTTTTGATTTATCATTTCTTCCCGGTTTAATGTCCTGTTTGGCATTGTTCGGTTGAATAACAATCGCCTGTGGAACTGAGTTCTGTTTTCTCTTTTTTCTTCTTTCCAGAATCAAAAGACACATATTAATGGCAGCGAAAACAGCCAAGAAACTTAGAGTGATTATGAAGAGAACCTCTTTTGCACTGATCGATGAAAGTGTTTCATTGATCTCTTCTCTGAAAATTGAAGATTACGATTCCATTTGAACAGTAGCTAGAGCTCACAGTCTCTTCTCAATGGCAGATGCATCCGTCAGATTGGTTGTCCCGTTCATTTTGATGATGATACTTGTAGGGGATCTCAAGTTGTGTTACCTTTCTCCAAAGAAATTGTGCCAGTGAATACTACGTGGAGCTATACCGATATTACACGATTTATCCATTCCAGAGCAGCGACGTGTGTCGTTTCTTTGATCCAATATTGTAAAATTGGGTCACATCAAAGTTAATTTTCATCTGGACCTGAACTGTTTTAGTGAAAAATCGAAATATGGTTTTCTGGTCGATTTCCAATCAAAACTTTCAAGTACTTTTCCATAGGGTTCCGATGGTCCGTCAACCGTCCGTTAACGACCCGTCAGTTCTCCCCTTTCTGCATTCTCCATCAGTGTCCCTTTAACTGTGAATAATGATTCGGGTTGCAAAAACAGGATAGATCTAAATCATTTCTTACCTGAACCATTTCGTTAAAAATTGGAATCTAAGGAATCTAATGAAATTTCAGATTTTTTTTAATTGAATCCGATCGAACACGATTTCTGGAATTGCGTTTCTGGGGTCGAATTTTCTGGAGTTTTTGAAGAAAGCGATTCCGACTTCAATGGCAGAAAAAATGAACGAATTTTTTTTTGTTCGGAGTTAGAACTTGAAAAAACTGACATAGAAAAAATAACAATTAATCGGTGAGAATTGATTCAAAGATGTTTTTTTTTTAAAGCTTCCTACACTTGCTCTTTGAGCGAATTTATCTCGGTTCATGTGAAAGACACCGGAAAGTCGTGAACAGACAAAATGTTGATCATAATATCAAAAATATTTTATTAGTTTGCCACTTTTTGATATCTTTTACAGGAAATGAGATAAATTGGCTGGAAGTTGAAAGTGAGGAGCAAATCTAGAAAAAGGAGATTAAGAAAACGAAAAATCGAAATTTGATTCCAGTTTTTTTCATTGTTATTAGATCAAAGATGAACCGTTGAAGACCGTTTGCTGTTGATTGTTATGAAGAGTGGAGTAATCTAAAAATTAGATTTGTATGCCTTGAAATAACACAATTTTGAAACTCACCAGGTGTAGCAGAAGTTGATTCGTAAAGCTGCCTGGAATGATCCCATTGGGCAGTAAGGGGTCTTCCGTTATAAATGTTCGCGTATCCAGAATAGTGATTCTGATAATTGGCGTGTGACTGATCATACGTTGCTTCATGTTGATGTTGCTGACTGTGATTTGGAGACATCACAGGTTCAAATGAAATTGGAAGAAGAGGCGTCACTGATCCACTACTTGAAGATACAGAAAGATTCTGAGGAATCATTGAAGGAGCAGCCAGTGGAGATGTATATGGATTAAGGGAATTTGTTGGTAGAGGTGGTGTGATATCAGTTCGTATCGTTGGTGGAGTCATTGTATTTGTATTGGCTGAATCACTGCGACTCGGTTCTTGAGGCGGAACTTCACTTGCTTCCTTCTTATTCACCTTCTTCCGGGTGCTTCTTGGCGTTTTTTCCGTACTTTCTTTTCTTTTTTTCCTAGATGGTGTGCTTTCATCCGCTGATGCATATGATGCTGCTGTTCTTCTGGTGCTTTTTCGATTTGGCTGAGGAGTCTTTCGACCAACATTTGACATATTATCTTGATTATCAGCATCTTCTACAACAGCGTTTTCGTCGTCTCCTGACTGCTCGAGATCACCAGAATGTTCTCTTTCCTCCAAAAGTTCCGCCAATTCTGTGACGTGCTTCAGAATTATAGAACTGGTATCCGTGAGTCTCTCTTTACTCGAAACTTCGACTCGATTAAAAGTTCCAGTATCATCTTTTGTTTTGTCCACAAACTTCAGAAGACTTTGCATATAATTCATTCGGATTCCAAAGTTGGCAAAGATGTTTCTCATCGCCAATTGGTCTTCATTGAATGAATGATTAAAGTTGTCCAGTGCTTTGATGATATGTGGATATCCTGATCCCACTGAATACTCTCCATTGTTCACTTTTCTCATAAGCTCTTGGAAAATCTAAATATTTGACTATTCACTTTTTAATTCGTCTTGGATATCCCTCACCTGATTCGTTGAAACTTTATTTTCAGATACAATGTTCTCCGCCAATGTGAACCAGTTCAGTAACTTTTCTGTTCCATGTTTGAAGTGTGTGATCCGTTTTGTCGATTCCGAAGTATGTAACATTTTCTGAAAATTAGATTGGATGAAAAATTTCGAATTTTGAGCGAACGAACTTTAACCGTTTCTTCTGTCATAACAGGATGACCGGAATGATTTTTCTCTGCACATTGGAAACACATCAGCCATCTGATAGGTCGTTTGGCGTAATCGGTATGTTCTTCATGCGAATCACCAACTTCCCATTTGCTGCATTCGTGGCAAATTGTCAGACTGCAAAACAAAAAAACGATGAATTCGATGGAAAACTGAACTAACTTCGTGTCAAAGTCAACCACCCGACACTCAGAACATGCAGATCTTTTCGGTTCTTCTTTACAAGTCGATTCCAAATCCTTTTCCATTTTTTCAACAAGTAATTGAAGAAAATTTGACCCTTCCTGAATCTGTGGCTGTGACTTTTTACAAACCATGCAAAAATAATATTTTCCTGACAAGTTGGGTGCACATTCTTTGCACACATTATGACCACATGACACCAGTATTCCAGGATTTCTCTCATCTGTAAAATTTCTACAATAATATTAATGTCTTTTATTAGTTTCTGGCCTACTTCCGAATGCATGTTGTAGCTATTTTTCAGTTGTTGAAAACATGAATACCGTAATATCTGTAAAAGCAGTGCCTCACACTGTCAAGTTTGAACTCAGTTATCTCAATTCCTATGCAAGATATCAAAGATTGGCCAACTAAAAAAACATTTCTGATATTATGATAAACAATTTATCAGTTGACAGCATTTTTGTATCTTTGACAGGGACCGAGAAAAATTGGTTCAAAGTAAAAAGTCAGGGGCCCTTCTATTACAGGTTTACGGTATCAACTGGTTTTTTATGACTGGTTTGGGTCTTGAAGCTTTTTTGAATCACAGATTAGAACTTTTACAAAGCGAATTTTATTTAGTTTTTCAAAGTTTATGTTTCGATCAATATTTTTCCAAAAATCGATTTGTTCAACATCTATTCAGTTTTAATATTTTTTCTGGGGATCCCTTCCGATTGGACTTACTGAATTTTGTAGCACACTCATTACAATGTACAATTTCCAATGCACTGCTGACCATACTTGGTCCTGTCGCAGCCATTTTCTGAAAATTAGAAACGCATATTTTGAGAAATGAGACGTATAAGGTTTCGAGCCATCTAATGAGCGATTATGAGGATAAACGGAGAATAGATTTGAGAACCAAAAGCATTAGGAGGAGGAAAGGAGGGAAATGAGAGAAGCAAAAAGACTCGAATGGCACGAGATGAGGTTCAAAAGACGAAAAGGAACGCATGTGTTGGGAAAGAGAAGGAGAAGAACAGGAAGAAGAAGAAGAAGAGAGTGTGTTGAGGAAGGAGACCCAGAGAAAACAGTCGACAGACATTCAGTTAGATGAATGAGAAGAGAAGAGAAGGGAAAGAAGAAAACAAAACATTATAAATGTATGCAATCGCACAATTATTTGCGAATGGTTTTTTTGAATGTCGAGGGTACTGTAGCTGAGTTCTTCTTTAGAAAAGGAAGAAAGAATCGAATTGAATTGAAAAAAAAAAACGAGGTGCAAGGGGGATGAAGAAGCGATTAAAGATTAATGAAGTAAGAATTACCGTAAAGCCTGTATAAGAAGAACCCTCACACTGCCAAGTTTAAACTCAATCACCTCAATTTCTATGCAAGATATCAAAAGTTCGTCAACTGATAAAACATTTTTGATATTATGATAAACAATTTGTTAGCTGATAGCTTTTTTATATCTATCACAGGGACGAAAAAAGTTGGCTAAAAAATTAAAACTTAGAGGGCCTCTCTATTACAGCGGTTCCAGCATTTTCATCTTCTCGTTAATGATTCAAGGGTATATTATAATAGTAATTTCCAGTTATCAGAAAGTTATATCTGGTATCTGAAAATCAAATAAAATGCCAATTATGATCTACATAAACACTTTTTTTCCAATTTAAAGCAAATGAGGATCTCATATTTCAAAATGAATCAATTTATCTTTCCAATGGAAAGAGACTTCTGAAAAATCGAGCAGATGCATTTTCGTGTCAAGGAATGGTGATCGCAAAGTGTGTGTTCAAATCCACTAATTTCATCCCGTAAGATATGTATCTAGCTTCTGTCCATTTCAGAATATTTTTCGATCCCAAACCTGTTATAAACCATTCTTTGTATTTACGAGGAATCATTTTTTATTTTATCAGATTTGAACAAAAAGTAATGAATGTGATAATACAATGAATTTGAAAAACTTTGATGATTATTAGTATGATGTGATGATTGTTCCAGTATCAATTGAATTACTGTCATGCGTCTGAAAAAAATTATATTGGAAGCAGAACATCTAGCAGACTTAGTTACTTTAACGACGGTTTCTACGTCCGCCTCTGAGATCCTGGTTAATCGGATTATGGCGCGCGGGTCTTCCTCTTCTTCTCGCAATATTTCCTCCTGCCACTGGAGCTGCTCGTCTTCCAGCAATGTTTCGTCCAGCAGCGGGAGCAGCGCCTCTTCTCGCAGCGTTCCCTCTAGCCACGGCAGCTGCTCCTCTTCTCGCACCGTTTCCTCCAGCCACAGCTTGCTCTTCTCTAGCTCTCGCTGCTCCTCCTGGAGGTCTGCCTCGTCCTCGTCTGACTACAGCTTCGCCGGGAGCATCTGGGATTACTGGACCGACAATAATAACTTCATCGTCGTCTCGTACATCCATTGGAACTGGATCTTCATTTCTTGCTTCTTCGTTTTGTGGCTGTTCGTTTTGAATTTGGAACCTGACTTGAATTCGCCGTCTGACAAGATGAGGCCGGTTTTCGTTTCGATTATCACGTTCAAGTAGAACAATCTCATCAAGCAGTTGATCATTATCTGCATTTCCGTCAGCGGCACCTTGTCCGTTATTTGGCTCTCTAGCTACCATGTCATCCAAAAAATGGAACACTCCTTGAACGAGCCCATTGAAGCGTTCGTCGATGCGCTCACCGTTGGGAACTTGAAAAGCACCTCCGACTGGAGCAGCATCAGGATTTTCTCTTATCAACTGTTCCATAATTTCTCGAACTTGTCCCTCTCGCTGTGCGTCATCTCTTATACGTATCAAGATATCCACGTCCGCGTCTTCTTCCATCGGTGGAGCCTCCGGTTCAGCCGCTTCAGCTCGAATTAGACCCACATTGACCGGTGGGGGCTGAGCAACACCTTGTTCTGCGATTGGAGCGACTGGAACAGCATCTCTTGCTGCTACTGGATTCTGCTGTGCGGGTCTTCGATTATCAGGAATTGGAGGTCTACGATCCCCAGGCGGCCGGAGTCCAGTCTCCGATACCCTGTTGTTAGTACGTGATAAGAGTTCCTGAAGGGCAGCAGACTCCATCTGAAACGTTGTTACTTCGCGAGATTGATTCGGAAAATGCTCACCCCAAGGCTCGTGGCTTCTTTGTGAGCAGATTTGGCAATATCCGAAGCGTTCTTTTCGAGTAATTTGATTTTCGCTGTAGACTTCGAAGTTAAACACATGAGATTACCATTTTTCGAATGTTCTTTCACACTAGTCAGCAGTTGATCGACAATCTGAACCACGATTACATTTTAAGAACAGAAAACTCGCGTTATGTATTCTTAACGAAAACTTACTCCACAAACTTGATTCAATTCGTCGAGGCAGTTGTTCAACGAAATCTTAGCTCCCTCAATCTTGTTCTTAGCTCTTTCTGCAGCTGACATGAGCTGATTAATTTGATGTCTGTTGTCGGACGCCATCTAAAATTGGGACATTCATGAATTTCGTAGACAGCTTCAACTTGCTTTCACTGCTTCCATCGGTTTTACATCATGATTTTTATGTTGATCCTGCACACAGCTTACGCAGATCAATTTGTTTGTTGCACGGCCCTGAAAGAACATGATATCTATCAAGGCAACTGCTTTTTTCTTTACCAAGAAATCGAAGTCGTTGTTTGAATGTATGAGAACACAACTACACGTAGTGCACCTGAAAAACAAGAGTAAAGGCGGTGAACAACGAATTCGAACCTCACATATCATCTGCAAATGTCTTCTTGCAATCCATACATTTAACACTACGTCGCTCTGCTCGTGTCTTGTCTGCTCTCTGCTTGAGACTTACAACTTTTTCAATCACCTCCAGGAGTTGGAAGTTTTTTGGAAAAGGAAATCTGCATACTCCGTTCTGAATCTGGCCAATGTGTTTCTTTCTGCACACTGGACACATCATCACTGGTGCACCCGTATGTGGTAATAGTGAGTTTGAACATTGAGTACAAACTGTGTGCCCACATGGAATGTTGAGCGGACACCTTTCGTTCAAGTCTGAAAACTGACAGTTTAGAAAATTTATGTGTGCTATTGCTAGCACTCACTGAAGGTATCACGACAAACTGGACATGATATGAGGGTACCCATTTCCACATCGCCGAACAAGTCGTCAGCGGTGGTCATGTTTGAACCCACTTCTGCAATATAATAACAGTGTAAACAATCAAAAACATCACAGAACTCAATTTGCATCAGTACAGATATTTCGAAACGAAAAACATATCAAACCATTTTCACATTTGGTGAGTAAACTTCGCGTTGGTGTGGTTTATTAAGATGATTGTAAATAGGTAAAAGCCACCAAAAGTGTTCAGACACAAAAAAATACCGAAAACTATATAGGGTAGAGACACAGGATAATTGATTTAATATCGGGACTATTGGAATTCGAAATATTTAGTGTATGTTAACGATAATAAAACATGTTTAAAGGTCAATTGAATTTCATGATAAGTTTATAACAAGTACGGGTCCGTCCGGAACTCGCTGAACATGAATCATCGGCGATGACGTTTAGCGGCTGGCTCATCAGGAATTGGAGAAGGTGCACGTTGGTTACCGCCTGAAATTTAATGGAGGTTATTTGTGGGTAGCCAAGTTTGAATGTTACCTCGGACGACATTATTTTCCGCTTCGGCATCATTTGGAGGCTGATTGACTTGCGCAGCTTCCTGGACTACGAGCGCAGCTCGAGCACGGCGATCCCTACCTCGTTGAATCCATTCAAGCTCGAGGGCTCTGAGATCAATGAGAAATGGTTCAACTTGATGTGGCAACAAATTGCGATGATCCGGAGCTCCTGGATTCTCATCCGGATTCAGTAGAAGTGGTAAACGATAGTTGTTGGGTAGTGGTTGTCCGTTGGCATCAGCCTCGGCATGAGCTTCATTTCTCACCATAGCACTAACGCGTCGAACAAGCTCAACGATCTCAGCTCTTTGGATTTGTTCCTGATTGTAACCATCGATAGGTGGCAACTGTGGCAGAGGCTCGTCGATTATTTGATCGACAAACCGGACAGGAGCGGGTTCAGCTACATCCGCTGGAGGTGGAGGATGCTCATCGCGGACGTTATCTCTATTTAGACGATCCAATCGTACCCGTAGTCTGTTCAAATGACCTTCAGCAAGCTCAAACTCGCGAACCATATCAGCATGGGGATGGAGCAACGGGGGTCGTCGCCCTCTGAGATCATTGTCGAGAATATTATCGCCACGGTCTCTTAATTCATCTATAACTTGTTGGATTTCAGGAACTTGAAGAGCTGCGTTGGCATCTCTTGCCGCCTCCAGTCTAAGGCGAATCCCTCTGAAATCTCTCCAATTTTCGTTGCGAACGTTACGGCGATGTTGGAATGGAGCACGAACTCCCCACATGTCGAATCGATTACCAAGAGGATTCCTGGCGCCTCGGATTTGCGCTGGATCTTGAACTGCTGCATTATTTTGTGGTTCAGCTCCGGCGGCGTTTGCCGGTGCAGCGTTAGCATCGTTCGCAGCGTTTGCAGCGTTTGCAGCATTCTCAGCCGGTTGTCCAAATAAACCACGATTAGCATTTCCAAACGGATCCACTGCAACATCAAGCTGCTGCATAATCTGATCGAACATATTTCCAATATTTGGAAAATCCATATCTGGACCAAGAGCTCCCGCTCTGCGAGCATGGAACGGGCCAAAGACATTTAATCTTGCGCGCCGAGCCATATCTCGATTCAACCCTCTCGGTACCCTGTCAGCACGGGGACGAATATTTGCTTCATCTACTGGCTCTTGCTTCGGCTCCAACGCTCCTTTCGAGCCCGCGCTGGTGGGAGTGATTGATATTGGACGAAGCGAATCGATACCAAATGCACGATAGTATCGAGACTGAAATAATTTCATTGTTTTAAATGCATTAAGTACTCAAAAACACCTTAGATATGAAATCAAATCCATTCATGTCTCCGGTTAATCGTTTGAAGAGTTGTTCAGAAGCTTTGACAGATGTTGTGAAACGATTGAGATATTCGTAGATCATCGGATGATCCGCCTGGGAGCGAATGTTTTCAATCGCGTTTGCCATTCTCTGTAAATACCTAACTGAAAACATTCTTTTGCAAAAAAAAAAACTTACTCGTCTATGATCTAACAGCTCAGTCTCCGCGAGTTTCAAGCCAATCAACGCATCATCGGCAGCTTTGAATGCTTTAACAAGATGTGATTCAGCTGAGCAGATCTTTTGATTCGCTTCGTATTGTGCCACTACCTTCACAAATGGAGTGAAATTGTGACGAGAGTGATTTTTCTCAATACATGTAGAACAGACCAGTAGACATTTCATACGTTTCTGAAATCAGTTAAATAATACACCAGAACGTATTAACGAAACTTACGATACTGTCTGTTCCCAGAAGTTTACCTTCATCACTTATATTTTGGCATTCACTTTCGTTGCATAAAGTCACCCTGCAATTAAAAATGAGCTTTTAGTAAACCCCGATGACTTACTTTTCACCGTCCAAAACTTCATGACATGTATTACATTCTAGCATTTCTTTCTCAGTTTTCGTATTGCTTTCCTCTTTTCGTTGTTCCAGCATTGCTATAATGAAAATTTTACAGCAATTTAAATAATATACAACTTACAAAGCACACTATAATTTGTGGGAACTTTTTCGGGATTAAGAGTCATGGGATACTGAGTATTCTGCCGGCACGTTGGACAAACGACAGTAGATCTGCTCAAATATGTTCTATTTTTCATAAGCCCACCGACACAACTGAGACAGAACGTGTGTCCACAAGGGAAAACTTTTGGAATTCGTTTTCCGGTGTCTGAAAAGAAGCAGATTAATATTCAAAACGAGTAGAGATATATATACACATACTGAATGGATCATAGCAAATCATGCAAGAGAATCCTTTCATCTCCGTCCCTTTGGGAGTCAGAATAGCTTCAATTTGGTCCTCCTTAGAATTGTCTTCAGAAGGTTTATTGGTAGACTCTCCTGTGCCATTGGCTGCACCATTTTGATTTTCTACTGGCTGAACTTCTGGATCACCGGCACCAACATCCAGATTATCCGCTTCTTGACGATTTCTTCCGGGGGCATCACCAGCTGCTTGTTCCATGCCTTCAGGCTGTGGGTTGACGACTATTCCTCCTCGATCAACTCGAAGATCAAACGCGTCTCCTAGTTGACCTACATTCAACTCTATGTCCATATCCATGTGTACTGAAACAGAACAATTCTTATTTTTTATTATTAGAGATTCTCTTTTGAACCCTTTAGGATTTTAAGTGCTGAAAATCAACTTTAAATGCCGAAAAAGTGCAAAAATTTTAGTTTGAACTTTTTCGAAAAGCATCAAAAGTTCGTCAAACCAAAAAAATTGTATCATTTTTTAAACATGCACCCTACTGAAAAGAGATCGTTGAAGTCGCCCACTTCTGAAAACTTCTGAAAGGTGTTCGATATTCTCAAATTCCAGCCAAACTGGAGACCGTACAAGAAATTGAAATCCGCAAGAACGCTAAACCGTGCCCTCTTTTGCTGAAATCGCGTGTGCAGGCTGCAAAAAAGGGCGGGGTTTATCTGAATAGAATGAGAGATTTAGACAAAACCCCGCCCATTTGCAACTTGTGCACGCGATTTTAGCAATAGAGCGCACGGTTTAGCGGGTTGTACGGTCTCCCAAACTGATAATATTCCAGTTTTGTTTTTCCAGGATTTTTCAAATTCTGGTACGAAATCTTCGGTATTTCGAATCGCTCAGCTCAATCGTTACTGGTTTCACTTACTTTCAGCTCTCAACTCATCAAGTTGTTCTAATCGATCTAGTTGTTCATTGAATTCCATATCATCAAAGAGATCCATGGGAGGTTTTCCCTAAATAACGAATGGTACATATAATAAATCAATTTTAAGAGAGAAAAGAACAAGTACTAACCGAAAAAAAACGGTGGAATAAAATATGGAATGCAACATCTAAGAATAAAAACATTTATGGTTCAGTTAATCGGGCGAAGGGTGACATTATATGCAGAGATTGAATATGAATAAAACTACGGTGTGACTGAAGAAAAAAAGAAATACTAAACAAGGTTGGAGGAGAGAACCCTGATGCAGGCTATTATATTTGAGCCAGCAAACATATCAATTTGAACAAAGAAGTGCAATATTTTCGGTATACAATTCATTCGGGTCGGTTTCGTTTTGGTGGTCTTCCAGGACGACGACGGACCCCTGGAGTGGCTGGCCGTCGATTGCGCTGTTCATTCTGTTGGGCTTGTTGAGCGATGCTATCCGCACGGCGCTTTGCACCTAAAATATTTATCACTATTTGAAAAATTTCAGATTCTCACTCACCTCTGGTTGACCTAGCGGGTGGCAATGGGACCAGATCTTCGTGTTGGAAAACAAAGTTATCGCGAATCTGTATTTCAAAATCATCGCGCTGAACTTGAACGTTCGGTTGCTCTTGTTCGTTTTCTACTACTTCTTCTTCTTCTTCTTGAATTTCTTCATTTTGTCCGACCTGTTCACCTTCGTCAACCATGTTCTGCTCGGCATTGTTATCAATAGCAGGGGCAACAATCAAAACTTCGGGTTGTTCATCGTCAGCAGCTGGAGGTGCCATCTGGGCTTGTTGCATATTCAAGAATACCACATCATCGTCATCTCTAATCCAAACAACTTCTGGTTCTTCGACTACTTCTTGTTCGTTATCTAATTCTTGGAGATCCTGGAGCAGTTGCTCAAATCCAGTATAGGGCATGCGTCCTGGAATCATGATACCGGCATTTAAAATGGTTTGCAACACTGCGCAGATTTGAAGGCTTCCGTGTGGAGTGAAGTCTCTGTCTTCATATGGCGCCACGAAGAAAAAGTTATCAACTTCCTGCCATCCGTCATCCAACCGAACGTTGTCAACCAAAATACGAATAAATCGCTCCAGAGTTACAGCTCCATTTCCCACAAAAGCAGGGTTCAAAGCAATAATTTGGTCGTTGAAAAAGTCCTGAACTCTATTACGATTGTCGGGCGGTGGAACATTAAGTCGAAATTGCACATTAAAGTTTTCTTGTTGCTGGTCGGCTTGAGCAACGGCTACATTCATGTTCCATAGAATCTGATTTTGAGCTTGAGCCTGAGCCAGCTGTTGAACTGCATGAATTTGGGCTGCTTGTTGTTGAGCGTGTAAAGCTTGAAGATGAAGATATTGATCACGTTGCTGCATAAAAACTTGGTTGAAATTGTTTAAAGGCATTTGCATTTGTCCAATATTCATGTTTTGCAAAAACTGATTGCCTAATAAGTTTGCGAACGGATTTCTTATATCTAATACACCCCCTAGATTTGGCATTGCGGCAACGACGGGGGCAGCCTGAGCAACTGGGGCACCAGCAGGAGCAGCAGGAGCAACATTAGCAACAGGCGCCGGGCCTGCTGGATCCAAATTATTTACATTTCTTCCTTGACTTGTTGATTGATGCGATTCCTTGAAAAGATTCTTTAGGCACTGTCCATAGTCTTGTACAACTTCGTTGGCTGGCTTTTCAAATTTGAAAAGTTCTTTTCCTAGCATAGAGTTTTGAGGTGCCTTAAAGTTTCTATTAGGTCTCGGATCGTTAGGTAATGATTTGCTTACGCTGGGTTTCGTGAAGCGTTCTATACATTCTGTTGACATGTTCATGAATTTGGCCGAGTCACTGGCAGCTTTCACGAAATTCCTCAAAACCGAACTGATTTTAGTGTGAAGAGGGTTATTCCCTACTTGGCGAACAGTTTCGTGAAGATTCTGAAATTCATAATCAAATAAGAAACTATGAGACTGATGAAAAATTTTCAAACTCACAGTCTTGAACTTCTTTGCGATTTCAATAGCATTCGTCATCGATTCGATAAATTTATCCACTCGTTTGTCTTCTTCTTCTGCAGTCTTTGCGAACTTTTGATAAAGACTTCTGTGCTTCCATCTTGCGTGAACGTTAGCTTGAGGCACGAACAAATGACCCCGATGGTGTCTGACCATACAACCAGAACAGGACAGTGTAAGATTAGGGCGACCCTGCATGAATACCACAAACCGTAATTTCTTTAAACTGAGAACTAATTACCATAAAGTCTACAGAATCATCATCTCGGGCTTTAGGGCAGCAAGTATCACATTTCATCAAATCTTTCTCATGGAATTCTCTTTGGCAATGACGGCAACAATACTTTTCTCCTAGTTGGGAAGGATCATCTGTTTCCTGTTTTTCGAGAACCTCTGAAAAAGTTATTGCGTTTTACACAATTCTCAAGTTTAACTCACCTCGGAGCACGAAGTTTGTCGGAATTGAGCTTTGCGGATTCTGAGGATTCTCGAATGGGACCATTTTACGACATGTTGGACATGGAAGACCTCTGACAAATTGTGGTGTATTTGATATCAAGGAATTGATACATCCCTGACAAAAACTATGCCCGCAAGGAAGGCTTTTCGGCACCCGAAGTTTTGAGTCTGAAATCAGCAATTGACAAAAATCAATAATTTCGAAACTCACGGAAGACGTTATAGCACACCATACAGCTTGCTCTGTTGTCATTGTCGTCATCCGGAGACGCTGGAGGAATTTCAGCCAAATCAGCATCCTCCATAGTTACCTGAAACGAAGACCTTATATCTGGAAGTGAGTTAGAAAAAAAACGAGGAAAAGGAATAGAAGATGAATGTGCCTATTTTCCAATACGCGCTCTCACTCTGCTCTGCCACGATGTCTAGTGTGCTATATCTGAGCGAACGAGAGAGGCGAGAGGAAAAAACGCGAACAGCGACGAAGACGCGGCCACTATCGATTGAAGTGTGAAGATGGCATAGAAAAGGTAACTATTGGTTTGAAAAAGATAATTCTATAGTTAAAAGAAGAAACTATGAGGTGAAGGAGAATCGAAGGAAGATGGATCTGTGGGAAGAACTGTACTAACAAGTAGACGAGAGAAAAGAACAGAGAACTTTATACCCAATCGTCGTTCGTTTTTTGGGAAATTTCCCACTAAATACATTGAGTAGATTTTTTCTGACTTGATCGAAATGTCACTAAAATAGTCAGAACACAGAAAAACAGAAACGAAATTCGGAAAGTGTAATTATCTTTCAGGTTACGGTAGTTTTTGTTCTAAATCGACACGAACACGGCCCGCGTAATTTTTCAGGTGTCAGTTTTTTATCTCGACACTATTTAACGAGGTGACAGTTTCCAATTGCATTATTATCAAAAATTGAAAAAGCAGAATTTTTCTAGAGAGGATTATATTGTCAAAGGAACATGCTTTGAAGAGATATGGTATTGCCACGATACCATTTAAAAAGAAACTAGAAAAAATGCTGATTTTTTGAGACACCACCGTTTGTGAAAAAATCGGGGCGGCGCCTCAACTTTCACTTAACTGCCGCAGTTGCACAATAGACTCCGCCCCGATTCCCTCGGAATCGGTTTCGAAATTATCAGATAAGATATAGAAATAGCGAAATAACGCAAAGAAAAACGAGATGAGAGCATATATCAAATCAAATTAGAACTTTATCGGGGTAACTGAAAATAATTTGATTCTTTTCAAAACCTAAACATCGGAAATGGAAACGGATCATGGAACAGCAAGAATACAAATATTAGAACAAATGGAACACATACTCGAAACAGGAGTTGGAACGAACTATATGGTGAACAAAATCAGATCATGAAAGAGAAAAGAATCATTAGCAATTATAAAACGGTTAAGAATTGCATTCTGATACATTCGAAGACACGTATACAATACGGGTGTAGATCTTTTTTATATTAAAACTTTTGGGTCGATGTAAGTGAAACGAATCATTTTCTGCAACGACGACGTTTTGGAAGAGGTTCTTCGACTGCCGATTCTGGAGCTCCCGCTTTAGAAGTGCTTGGGGTGCTTGTACTTGCAGTGAGCTCCTTGATGCGTTTTTGATTGGGCTTGGTCATACAACCACCGAGCACTGAAAAGATAACTACTCATAAACATACATGAATCTACGTTGAATCAAAAAATATCAACCAGCGAGTCTTTCGAAGGCTGTTTCAGTATTTAAGAGATGGATATATAGAATCTTATGGAGTTATTCAGAAAAGAAATTTTGCTGATTTGCTTCTTCACCTAATAACCCCATTAGAACTACGTAATGTCAAAATATACCTGCGAATCCATTTTTCGGAATCATTCCTTTTGGCACCAATTCCAGCTTTATGGAACCCTCGGATCCAGACGCTTTCAATTCAAAAGATCCACTGAATTCAGCTTCTTCCAACTTTGTTGGCGCTTTTGCGCATTTCAACGCCGATTGTCCAGTAGCTAAGCTATTAACCTTAACAAATCGTTCTGCTTCTTTGCTATTGCCTTCGTCGTGAACCATCTGAGGCATTAGTTTTCCGGTTTCGATGCTGATTCCATTATCGTTTATGAACTTCACTACTTCTTCCGGAGATCCTGTTTTTGCTGCGAATACGATATGTGTGGTTCCATCAACATCCTTCCGCATGTACATTTCTGTTCCTTTAAGATCTTTTTTATGCGCAACGTGAATCTCCATTTTGTTACTACGAGCCAGTTTAAGCTGAAAATGCTGCTCGGCCTTTTTCCCCTTCGTGCCCTTCCCCGCTCGTTCTCGCTCAATTCTCTCTTTTTCGGCGAGATATCCCATGAGCTGGAAGTTGGTGTTGCAGGTTTGCGAATTTCCACGCGATGTGAATTGGCGACATGTCGGGCACCGAACAGCCATGAATGGTCTGAAAATTACGAATTAATATATTGGAATTTTTTTCAACTGTTCAAGAATATGAGTATCTTATCAAACATGATTTTATTCAAACCTAGCATTTTTCATCCAACAATATGCGACTAAACACATACACAGTGGGGTCCTTCAGAATTGCGGTGCACTCTTCGCAAACAGTGTGTCCACAGTGTAACACCTTCGGCTTCCTGGTCTTCGTATCGAATTCTCTGATGCAAATCAGGCATGTAATGAGGTCGGCTGATGTGAAATCTAGCCGCGTTGTCATGGTACTGGAAAACATTCATACATTAGAGTCAGGATTTTGGCAAGACTGGAGCATAAGATTAAGTTTTAGTTATGTAACGAAAACTATTTCGAATCAAAGTGCATACACTAAATATATGTCGGAAACTATGCGTACCCACACCTCCAGTTGCGTATTTACTTCACTAAAAAACGTCCTCAATAGTGCCGACAGCAAGCTTGCGGGAAAGCTGGAAAGGAAAGAAGGCGGGATTTCAGTTGTGCCGCACGATGCGAACAACCCGAAAACGCAACGCGCCGCATGGTTCTGGGGGAATCTGATAGTGAGGGGAAATGGCTCATGGTGGTGCTATGCAACCTCGAATTTGAATAGAAAGACATATTCCAGTATCGTTTCACATCAAATTAGATATGAATTGACCTATTCCGAAAAATTGTGAAGTTGAGGTTTATGAACCTTTATTTGCACGATAAAAACTCGTACTCTGATTTATCGTATTGTTAAGAATAGTTTTGAAAATCATTTCGCTAAGTATTGACGTTTAAGTAAAGATGATATGGATTTTGGCAGATATAATTGGTTTTGTTCTATTGACAGGTGAAAATTTTGGCTAAGAACGCAAAAAAAATACGGTTCAAGTTTTAGTTGTAATAATGTCATGTTCAAAAAAGAATCAAGAACCGAAGCAAGAAGAAAAGAAACCTAAAACATCATCTACATCTCCAAGTATCGTCACATCAGTGGATTCCGGAGAAAAGTATAGTCACAAAACATCTAATAGAGCATTTACGGAACCATTTTTCAGGAAACAATCGACTGTTTCTAGAACAGTTTCAGTGCAAAACGAGATTGAAAAAGATAAGAAAGATAGCAGTAGCTCAATAGAATCGAAAGATTGCAAAGACTATTCAAAAGTTACTAGCGAGAAGAAAACAAAGGAGAAGTCTGTAGCACAACCTGTAGGACCACCGGCCGTTAAACCCGTCATGAACAAAGAGTCTGATGGCAAAGAAAAAGTCGCAAGTAAAAAAGTTAGCAAGAAAGGATCGAAAGAATCTCGAACAATCAAGAAAATCTCACTAGAAAAAATTGTGGAAAGAGAGGAAGATGTTAAGTGCGACAAGGAAGTGTCCCAAAAGCCAGATGATTCCGAGCGCATTCTACATTTTTCGAAGAAAAAGGTTGCGAAGACACCAGAGAAGGTTGAAGAAAAAGTGGAACTCTTGGAGCCGACTCCATTATCTTGGAAAGAAGAAACATAATTTGAAAACTTGTTTTGAGCAATGAATTTTTATCAAATGAAACATTGTGTTTTTTCCTGATTTTAAAATTTCCGGAAATTTTCATCATTCGAATTTTAAAATATTCCGAAATCCTAAGTACTCTTTCATCACAAAAGCGCAAAAAACGATGAAAATCAAAATGACAAACAAATTTCGAAAATCCCAAAAAATATCAAAAGTAATTCCACTCGAGACCCAGAAGAAAAATTCTTGCATGCGCCTTTGACATACCGTAGTTCAAAAATTTTTAATTTCGAAAAAATAACTTCGGAAATATTCCTATGGGAATTTGATTACGAAATTTTTATTCATCGAAGATTTTGGGAATTTTCGGAAGTTTTGGAATTCCGGATTCCGTTCTGAACATCCCTGATTGTAAAGTCCGCGAACAAACTTGTTTTGCATACCGTAACCCACCGGCGTTTTACAGTGCACTCGAGCGGGAAACCTGTCACATAAAAATTTTGATCAGAAAAACAACCATCTAATCTGAATCATATTCAGCTGCTGCTCCCAATCGTTTTCATAGTAAAATTAAGTTTTTTTGTCCTTGTTTCACTCTCTGAAGTTGTTTTCGTTTAGACTGGCGACAACATACATCAAATTTTAAGTTGTACGCAGTTCAGGAACGAAATCCGAAGAAAATAACAGTATTCGAGCTATTTTCGGTTTTTCATTTCTTTCGATTCTCCCGTTAATCACAAAGTCTATTCAAAAATCTTCGTCTGGTTTTTTTCCTTTTCTTCATTAGGTTATGTTTCAGCTATGGCTCTTAACAGTGAAGTGTTGTTTCGCGAACAAATCGCTGCAATGCGGCAACAAGCCGGCCGAAAGCGTGCTACGTCGCTACAAAGCTTCTGCTCCGGTAACAACGATGAGTCGTCAACTGATAGCATCGATAAAATGTAAGCTGGTATCAATAATTTCACTCTGTGGAAAAAATAATCCCAGGGAGTATATGGTCGACTACCCGCAACAAAAAGGAGTTAGCCGCATGAGAACTCGATTCAATAGCGATACCACTTTAAGCAAAAGCTTCCGGAAGAAGGTGAAGAAGCTTGCCCAAAAAGACAGGTGACTAGATTATGATAGTTCAAATGAGTTGTTTATTTATTTTCAGACGATCCAAGCAAAGCATTAACCCAGACTCTGATGAAGATCAAATCGAAGTTGCTCGTGGAGCGCCCGCTGCTTTTGCAGCTCCATCAAGGCTACGCAAGTCGAAAGCTCTCGATTGTCTCATTTCACAGAAATCTGCCAAAAATGGGAAAGAAGATATCAGAGAATCAGAGGACATCGAAATGGCTAAAGGACATTTTAACAACGTCCGAATGAAAGTTTTCGCAGCCAGGACCGCAATGCAAGTAGAACCAGAACTAGTCCTCAAAACAAGAAAAGTTATTGAAACGAAGAGTTCTGTTCTGGGAAACGACCAATCCCCCGGTGCCTTCTCATTGCATGCTGCTTACAAAATTGCATCTACTCCTGATTCACGCGTTGGTTCTGTGACCCAGAGCAATAAGAAGATCACGAAGGAAGCTATGGCAAACTTGATTCGTACGAGTTATGACGATACTGAGATCACACAAGAGTTGTTGTTTTCTTCGAAGTTTGACACAAAGTGGAAAGGTCGTTATACTGATATCTACATTAGACGCGATGAAAATGGGAAGAAACCTAGACGCCCAGTCAATGGTCAAGGTTGGGTGATGCCGCTCAAAAGTATCTGCGAAAAGTTTGGAATCAACCCTTCATTCTTCACCGATCATCGAATTGATCTTCAATCAGCCAGGGATCAAGTTCTTCTTATGCGTTTCCTTTCGAGAGATCAGACAAGCACGTGGATTTCGGATATTCATCCGGAAGCTGTTAAAAACGAAACTATGACCGAGTATTTGCTTCACGATCTCGACTCATCTACAATGCAGAAGCGAATCCAAGCTTTTAAGGCCAACGTTCTGGCGGACAGAGATCGTCATCGTGTTGCTGGACAGTGTTAGTTTCGTAATTCTGTAGATAGTGATTCAATAAGTGATATTTCAGTTTACAATAACATTCGAATTGGTAAAAGAATGTTTGGAGCTGCCAGAAAAGCGAAATTTGTTTCTACGATAATCGGTGGTATGGAACGACGCTTTGAGATCCTTGAGAACTCTGTGAATCATATTCCGTTTACGCACAGTGCTTCGGACACCAATCGAGATAAGTGTCGCAATGAACGCGTTCACTGTAAGGATTCTACTCGAGTGAAATTGGAATTCCCACAGAATCAATTCTTCGGGGATTTCATCCATGCCAATCTCATTTCTGGCAAACCTCTTTTCAACGAGTTCATTCTGACGCAAGCACCAATGGAAAATACTGTAAACGATTTCTGGCGAATGATTTGGCAGGAAGAAGTTCCATACATTGTCATGCTGACTAGCAGAAAGGAACCTGAAAGGTGTACTCCTTACTGGCCAAAGTCTCCAGCCGATCCTGCCATTCATGTTTCTGGTGGTATTCAAATTGAAAACTACGGAGTGTATCAAGCGCCAGATCCATTATTCCGGGTAACTCATCTTCGTCTCATTGGGCCAGATCGCGAAGAACGTCATGTTGAGCATTGGCAAGGAGATGTTAACAATTCTTCGAACATGTATTCACCTTTAAACATTCTCCGTCTTCTTCGGAACACTTCAAAGCCAGTCGTTGTTCACGATCACTTGGGAATCTCAAGAGCAGCTTGTCTTGTTGCCGCTGAAATCGCTATTTGCAGTTTGCTCAGAGGACCAACTTACAAGGTATGTTGATCTGATAATTCTGAGTATTATTATTTTTTTAACAGTATCCAGTGCAAAGAGCAGTACAATTCCTACGGCAACGTCGTCCATTCTGCATTGAAACTCCAATGCAATACATATTTGTGCATCGTCTTGTGGCATTCTTCTTCCGTGACGTCATTGGCAGCGCCAAGGAGCTTGATATCGACTACGAGAGATGGTTGGAAGAACGTTCGGAGAGAATGTTCCTTGACGATATAACTGCTCCCATTGCTGGATATCGCTTGCTTTCTCCAAAAGCTGATCCCGATATTGTCCGAATGGTTGGAAGACCGGAGAGACCTAACTATCGACGGTAAGAATTGATCAACGTATATTTCTAATACACATTAATTTCCAGCGAAGCACCGGATTGTGTTGGCGAGATGCCCAACAAAGTGACGACAGTCGACGGAATTCTTTCACCTGCGAAAACTGTCTTCGAGTTTTGAAAACTCATCCTTTTTACTAACATTAGCTCCACTCTATCGCATAATCCCCACCCCTTCTTTGAAATGCATGCCCCTGACATTAACCTAATTTGAACGTTCCTGTAAATATTGCATGATACTGTATAAACTCATTGAAAATGTCAAAACTTTAATAACCAGTGATAAGAAAACGAATCGTTGATGAGTATGATACGAAAATTCAGAATAAGAACAGATTTCAAACAAACAGAACACCTAACTGGGAAAGATAAAAACGACCTGTTGAGAAAAGATGCAGTTCTGAGTTTTCCGAATGAGAAGAGAAGGGATGTGTGTGGCAAGTGAGTGAAGAAGGGGAAGATAAGTTAAGGAAAAAACATGTAAAAATTAATTAGAAGATCTATTTGGAAGCAATTCATGATTCTCCACAGTGTCGTTGTAAATTGGAACCATTTCTTGCTCGAAAACCGGATTGTTGAACGATCCACGCTGGAATTACAAAACTCGAATTAGGTTAAATTTGAGCAATCGTCTTACTTCGTGAGATGATACGAGACTCGTATTTTGGGTGACTAGTTCAATGCCTCCTTCATCGATCAGATATGCAGGATTGCTGAACTGATCGGCAGGTGCTTCATGATTTTGCAGTGGGTTATGGCGGAATTGGCGGAAAACGGCAAACCTAAAGATTTTATGATTAAGAACAAAGCAAGCGAAGGACTGGCAAACAACCTGTTGGATCTGTTGGCGACTATTCCAATGAGAAGAACTATTGTGAGAATGACGATAATCAGAATGACGAAAAATCCTGGAAGAAACATATATTTGAATTTCAATATAGCAGAATAACTTACTTGTCCAACCAATACTATCAGCTTCAGATGGTGGTGTTAAGTGTCTAACACGATACTGACATCGATCTCCAGTAAAAGCTTTGTAACATTCGCATTGCGGTTCAAATTCTTCGTTAAGTGAGCAATTTCCATCGTGATGACAGAAGTTGTCACAGGAATGTGATCCACAAAGAATTCCCTGGAATCCAGGTCGACAAACACATTGAGGACGATTCCTATCCACATCCGAATCCGGTTCCAGACAATATCCTCCGTTTTGGCACTTTAGTTGATTGCAAGAAACGGCTGTTATCTCCTCACAATACTTGCCTCCAAGACCTTCAGGACATTGACAGAGTACTGTTCTTGATGGCTGCTTGATGCACTTGGCTCCATTTTGGCATTCACTACATAGCGTTTCTTGTTCACAACGTAATCCCTTGAAACCAGGTTTACATTCACACTCGAAATGTGTTCCGTTCGTCTCAATACACTTTGAATTGTTGGTACAGTAATCATCACATAGTACAGGAACATCGCATCGGGGACCAGTGAATCTTGGAAGACATTTGCACTTTCCAGGACTTCCAGGCATATCGAGACACTTTCCTCCATTGTGACACCAGTTGGGTTGTTTATGACAGATAGGAGAGCAATCTGCGTTTGGAGCAGCTGCGTTTTTCTCGCAGAAGCAAGAGATCGGTTGTAAGTGATTCGTGAAGTCATAAACACATTTTTCTCCATAAGCACACGCATCCTTACAAAGATATTCCTCACAGTTATCTCCGGTATACCCAGATGGGCAGATGCAATGCGAAATTGTTCGATTTGATCCAAAATATGAACAAAATCCTCCGTTTAGGCACTCACGATCCTTACAGTTTTGACACCGATTTCCGTTGAATCCTGGTCTACATTGGCATTTCAGATTTGATGGGTGATCTCCTTGGCATTCTCCTCCGCTGAAGCAGTGTCCATAACAAATCTTAGCATCGATCTTGTGTCTACAGTGAGGTCCAGACCATCCTTTATCACATTCACAATAACTATATGAACGGCAATGAGGTTCTTCTCGTGTGCATGGAACAGTTTTACACGATCCACGGGGACCACAAACTCCTTCACACACATTCGTAGCACAGTCGATTTGAGTATAATTTGCAGGACAATGGCACTCGATGTTTCTGGTCGCTCCGCTTTCTCTGATAGCGCATGTTTCTCCATTCCAACACCGTTCGGAACATTCGTTGATCTGAAAACAACATTTTGATAGCCACAAAAGTTCAAAAATTGCTACTAACTTCACATTGCCTTCCATAGAAACCAGGTGGACATATACATTTCTTTTGAGCACTGCAAGCTGCATTGTTGTAACAGAAATAATCTCCACATTCTGAAAATTACACTTGTTATACTCCATGATACTCTGCAGAGATATCCGGATTTCGTTTCTCGAAAAAATCATTCCGGTCATTTCTGATGATCTGAAAAACTCACGAGAAGCTTCTTGGTTCATATCATGAATAGGTAGACATTTTTTGGTCGATTCTTCAAAGAACCTGCCAGCTCCGCAAAGACACTTTGGAATTAAAACTCCGTTTGTCTGAAAATTCAAAAATAAGAAAAGGAAACACAAAACAACTTACATCCTCTTTAGGAATACAAACAGTTTCGGATGGACAGTAATCTGATTGACATGGATTCTTCTGATGGGTGATGTGGGATACGGTGTGTTTAGAAGGATGAGCAATCAGTAGAAGAATTCTTGGCGCAACATCTCGAATTCTTTGTGGATACTTATTGGTTTTTCCACTGAACTTGTGCATTTTATGAATGTTTCCTTGGAGAGTGACCAGATAAATGTATCCACCAATGATATCCATTGAAACTGGAGTGTCTCCCAATTCGAACTTTCGCACCGTTCGTCTGTCTCTTCCATCGTAAGATACAGTTTCAACGGTTCTCTTGAAACCATCAATCCAGTATAATCTTTCGTTTGGAGAATCCAAAATTAACGATTTGGGGTCAAAAATATTTCTCTCGATCAACGCTTTGTGTGGTTGAGATCCAGTTTTGAATGGCTGAGCAATCGGAGTACCATCTAAATGTGCTGACAGAATTCTTGGTACCGGAGCTCCAGTCGTCCAGAAAATAAGACGTTGAATTGGATCAACCGAAAGCGAAGTGATGGATCCAGTTGAATTTACAATCAGAGTTCGGGTGTTTGTATCCTTGGATTTTGCAATATAAATATTCTCTTGGGTATGGAATAAAATTCCGGGAGTATACGATCCACTTTCTGTGAAATAAACATTGTTATGCATGAAATCATGAGCAATCAATCCAGCTGTACTCTCGTCGTTTTTCTCTCCCCATTCGTCTGATGGTTTGCTTTCGGACCACTTCTTTGTTCTGATATCAACTCGATTCATTCCGATTCCGACAGAATACATCAATGTAGTTTTGTACATGTCATATCCAAAGTCAATTCCACCAGGAATTATATTCATCCTCTCATTGAAAACAGTTCGGAGGCGAGTTTCTTCAGCAACCATCAAATGTAATCGTTTTCCATTTGATAGGAAGATTTCAGTGAATTTCGTTAAAGGTTCACAATCGTTATATTTCGTACTTTTTGTGTATCCCACATCGCAATGACATCGTGCAGTACTGTTATATGCCATCCAGCATTTTTGAGGACAAGTACCAAAATGATGGCATTGTAATCCACAAGTATCTTCATCTGATCCATCTCCACAATCATCTCTTCCATCACAACGTGCTGATTCATCCACACATCTTCCGTTTGTGCACCTGAACATTCCCTTGCACATGTCTTTGCAGTGAGCAGGACTCTCATCACTTCCATCGGAGCAGTCTTTGAAACCATCACAAAGCGCAGTTGAAACATCGAGACATTGCTTTTTGTCGTCACAGAATCCGATTCTAAAGCATCTCGCTTGTCTTGATTTGCACATTTCTGGAGATTCATCTAGGCCATCTGCACAATCCCATCGACCATCGCAGACCTGCCATTCCTTGACGGTTTGTCTGGAACACTGGAAGAGCGGGTTACTGTAGCCTCCATAATTCTGGCAGTTCTGTTCATCCTTTCCACTCTCGCAATCAACCTTTCCATCACAAATAAGAGAAGCGTTATTCGAAAGATGGCATTCCAGATCCGGACATCCCTTTTCATCAGATCCATCTTCACAATCAATAATTCCATCACATTTGAATCCTCCACAGGTTCGAAGCACAGGTTTCTCCATCAATTTCTTGGTAGCACAAGCCTCTTCCTCTTCATCTGTTCCATGTGTGCATTTTCGTTTTCCATCACAGAGTTCTTCAACTGGAACGCATTCGTTGTCACATACAATTGCACATTCTTTCTTGCATCCTTTCTCATCCGATCCATCTCTACAATCAATTGTGCCATCACATTTTCTTCTTTTTGGAATACATTTTCCACTTGCACACTGAAATTGCTCATGTGTGCATTCTCCGATTCCAAAGCAAGTATCAGGTTCATCCTGTCCATTTGGACAATCATCTTCTCCATCACAATAGAATTCCTTTGGAATACATTTTGAGATTTGTGAGGTGGTTTCATTGACGCAGGCGAAGAAATCAGGTTTACAACTTTTGATTTCACAGCCTCGTTCATCCGATCCATCGTCACAGTCTTTTTCTTTATCACATACGGACGTCAGTGGAATACATTTCTTCTTGTCTCCACATTTGAATTGAGATTCAGTGCATTCGAAATGTTCGCAGAATGTCTTTTCCTCATCGTCCCCTTCTAAACAATCCTTGACTCCATCACAAAGTTTTGAAGCGTATAAACATTGCGCAGTGGTGTTCCGAGGCGATTTTGAGCACAGGAATTGCCCGGGATCACAAGGGAACGGAGGACAGACGCCCTTCAAAAAGTATCCTTCATCTTCTCCATCACCACAATCATCTTGTCCGTCACATCTCCACCACGAAGCAATGCATTTGTAGGTTTTTGTGCAGACAAAATCATTTGGTTTGCATTCAGAAACACACGATCTTCCATCCGATCGGAATCCTTGTGCACACATACAAGTAAATGCTTCTGGACTACTAGCAGGAATGCATAGATTGTCACATCGCGCTGGCTGGGAGCATGGATGTTTCGCTGTTTTCATACTTCCCATATTCTGAAGTGAAGGATGAACAACTTTGAATCCCATTGGTCGGTATTGTTTGTCTTGAATCAGAACTTTCCGATTGTCTCCAGTGATTTTGTGAACTCGTTCAATGGTATGATTATGCCAATCACTCCAATAAATATAGTCTTCAAATACTGCCAAAGCGAAAATATGTCGCACAGAATTTCTCAGAACCATTCTTCTTTTAGTTCCATCGTAATTGCAAGAAGCAATGTAATCTCTGTGAGCATCTCCAAAATATAATCGTTGTGCTGGTGCATCAACAGCCAATGCATTTGGCCATCGAATCGTACGGTCTTCAAGAATTATCATCTCGTTTGAACCGTCCATGTTCATTCTTCCAATATGAGCAGAAGCTCCCCAATCAGTCCAGAAAAGAAGAGCCTGGATGGGATCGAGAACAATAGCTCGTGGATCATTCAGTGGTGTTCCCTTGAGAAGAATCCGGTTGAATCTTCCTCTCATGTCACAGACTGCAATCGCATCGTGGTTTCTATCCGTATAATAAATGTTTCTTCCGAGCCAATCCACAGCGATTCCATCGATTCCCTTCGTTGGTAGAGAGCTTATGATTCGATACGTGTATGGTTGATTGCTCATTGAAGTGATTCCTGCCTTATTTCCACTGTTTGTGACATCTGTCCAATAGACCAAATCACTCTTCACATCATAGTCTAAAGCAACTCCATTGGTCAGATTCGATAGAAGAGTTGCTTTTGCGTGTCCATCAATTGTGAAAAGTTTCAGGCGATGACCAGAAACCATCAAAATTTCCGGCTCAATTGTATCGTTCCTTCTACAATCTCTCTGATTATCCGAGAGAATAAAACCAGGAGCACAGAAACATTGATGTCCAACGTCTCGTCGATCGATGCAGAAGTGCGAACAGTTGGCTTTCGGGCATGATGGAGATCGTAGACATGTCCTCTTATCATACGGAGAGAGATGGAACCCTTCATCACATGAACACGTTTCAAAGCCAGCATGTCTTTTGCAGTTCCAAGGCTGTTCACAAGTGTTTCGTGTCGTTGAGCAGTTTTCTTGTGGCAGATCACATTGTTCATCAATTCTGAAAACGATAAATAGAAACAGCGAAATACTTTTGTTTCTCTTACCCAGACATGCAGTCTTTTCTTCCATCGCAAAGTTGATGTTCCTGCAGACATCCAATAGTTCCATTCTTCAAAACACACGACCATCCGTTTGGACATCCACGTTTTGGTGGTTCTGAGAGTGAACATATCTCAACCCATTCATCTGATCCATCAATACAATCTACGGATGAATCACAGAGATGAGCTGAATCAATACATTGTCCACTATCACACATCCATTCATTCAGTTTGCACTGTCTATCCAACGAAGCACAGTTTTCTTCATCGAATCCATCATTGCAATCCTTGATTCCATCACAAAGAACTGCTGTCAACTCACAAGCAACCACGCAAGTCTCATCTGTACATCTTGATGGAACGTGGAATGATGTTTTCCCCGGAGCACAATCCATTTCATCCGACCCAAGTGATTTTGCATTATCCATACAATCGTCAGTTCCATCACATCTCCACGCCATTGGAATACACCTATGATTCGTGCATCTGAATGTTGAATTTCCATCCTTTGAGTCACATTCTGTGTCACACGAATTCTCATCTTCTCCATTTGGACAATCTGATCTACCATCACATTTCTGCTCCAACGGAATACATTTTTTCGTAGATTCGCATGTGAACTCAAATGAATTGCATGCTTTCTGCTCACAGTTCGCCTCATCTGATCCGTCCGCACAATCTGGTTGGCCATCACACCTCCAACGGTTTGGCATACAATTTCTGGTTGCTAAACAGGGGAATTGAGTGGCAGAGTCACAGCTTCTGGGTGGTGATACACTTCCTTTGTTGAAATCAAATTCCACTAGACAATCCAATTCATCTGAGCCATCATAGCAATCATTAGTTCCATCACACTTCCATGAAGGATGAATACATTGAGATGTTGTTGCACAATTGATAAGGTCACTCATGCCAAACTCCACTAAAGATGAACAATTTCTGTAGGGACATCCGATTTCATCACTTGCATCGTTACAATCCTGTACGTGATTACATCTGGCTTCTCCCGGAATACAGTTTCCTGAATCGCATTTGAATTCACTTTTACTGCACGTACAATTGTTTTCATCATGGAAATTAATGCAGTCGTTGAATCGATTGCACACTTTGCTTTCGCTGATACAGAGACCATTTCCACAATCAAAATATCCAGGACGGCAGACACGACTGGAACAATATTTGGCATCTTCATCATCAAACATCGGACAATCGTTGTATTGATCACAAGTGTCTTCATATGGAATGCATTTATCAGAGTGGAGACATTTGAATTCGTTCTCTGCACATTTCTTCTCATCAACATCTGTAAAATTATAACAGCTTATCCAAGTTGAGTTCTGAAATTTATTACCTCCTGTACAGGTTTTGTTATCCGCACTCAATCTTCTCTCTCCGTTACATGCACATGTAGCTTGTCCATCTGCCATCAGTCTACAGTAGTCCCCACATTTCAGTTCATTTTCATAGCATGGATTTTTGGTGCCTGAAGAATTCAAATTCTATAATCACATACATTTTCGAAATATGAACTCACAAAACTCTTTTGTTACATCAACCACCACTAATCCAACTGGAACTTCTGTTGCCCGATTCATAAGACGATGCTCGACACCCGATATTTTGTTAATTCCCGAGACAGCTCTTTTAACCCAATCAGTGAAGATGATTTCATTTTCGTAAATTTCCAACTCGAAAGGATGGATCGAAGGATTATCAGAGTTGGAAATGACAACCTGAAAATTGAATTATCTTAAGATCATAGTTCCGTATGATGACAGAACATTTCCCAACTTCTCATTGAAAGACTAACCTCTCTGTTACGCCCATCTAAATCACAACGGGATATTCTGAAGTCTTTGGAATCCGAAAAATACAATTTTTCAGTTTCGAGATCAATTGCTAATCCTCGTAAATCGTGGAGATCCTCTTGGAGAATTTGTTCCTTAAAAATTTCACTAATTTTCTGATAATTTCACCCAATCACTTACTCTTTTATACCCGCTGAAATATGCCCGTTCAATGACAGATCCAGTGATTGCATTGTTGGTGAAGAATAAAAGCATTCTACATGGATCAATTGCCAAATGACGAGGTCGATCCCTATTTGTCAATAGCAACACAAGTTTTGGTTCCGTTGGATAATTTTCCAAGTTATTGTCAGCTACATCGATTCTCCAAATACCCGCCGGATTGGCTGACACGTAATAGAGTTCTCGATTGACCTCATCATAAGCCATGCTAGGAACGACTCGAACGTCTTCTGCAATCACAACGCATCCAGTTCCATCGAAGTTGACTGCGGAGATTCGGAATTTTTCATAATCCGCAAAGTAAATTCTTCCTCTTGAATTATCCGCAGCAATCGCTCCGATTTTCGTCATAGCACAACTGGCAGAGGCAATTTGTTTGTAAGGTGGAGCCATAACTCCAGGAGTGGCAGACAGGAATTCAATAGAAGTGAACCGAGTGAAAGCTACAAATGTGTTACTTTGACCACAGGTTCCGTCTTCTGTAGGAACTGAATGAACGCATATACACTTCTTTTTGATGGTGTCCTCGAATGGTATCGTAATACAAAGATGTTCACATCCTCCGTTGTTATTGGAACAGGCGGTGAAAAGAACTGACTTCTTTTGATCCATAATATCAATGTCAATTACTCTGAGTTTTTGGCGAGGTTGTTGTTTTTTGATAGAATCGACCATAAGCACAGTTCCATCTTTTTGAACTATCCCTCTTACGATACTCCCTGATGAGTTGAATTTATCAAAGAAGAACATTTCATCTCCATTGAATGACAAACTGACAACTTCTGCCAGTCCTTGCGCTTTGAACATTGCCACATTTCTCTGTTCCCTATCTCCATTGTAATCAACACAATCAACTGCTGCTCTTTCAGAATCCATGTAGCAAAGTCGAGAACGATCTTCATCCACTGCAATCGTGGCAACTGCTGACTTTGGGACAATGCATTTCGGTTCACTTCCATCGTAGTTTGCTGCCTTGATACAGTGAGCACTCGCCCAGAAAATTTTTCTGAAATTATCATTATTTTTACATTTGTAAATCTGAAAGCCGAAATTCGAAGTACCCTTTCGGAGGATCCACTGCGATTTCATATGGGACTTTTTCTTCATCTTCTACTATCACAGAATACATTCCTTCTTGATAACGATCCGGATCAAGAAGAACAATGTCTCCTTTGGAAGACACCGATTCTCTAGCTGACACAAGGAGATGTCCAGTTACTCTATCCAAACTTATTGCTGCGATCCGATGAGAAGTTGTTGAGTAGATCATATGAGCAAAGGATCCGTTTGTTGCACATTTCCAAACTTCATTTTGACGAGTCACAACGTAGATCTAAAAACGTTCATTCAATGCGATATCAGTGAAATGAAAAAAAACCCCACCACATCCTTTTTGGTGTCTGATACCAATCTGACGATTCGCTTTTTGCCAATATCACTGTGGAGAGAGTGAGCTCTCATTACTTGTACCATTTCCCCTGACTTCTGATCTTTGTACCATCCTACAGATTGAACTGATCCGTCATCAGTGACATAAATGACTCGCTTTTCTAGCGACCGACATTTTCCATTTTCCAAGATGTACCCTTGAGAACAAGCACACTCGAACGTCTTCTGATCTTTGCTCAAACAGAGAGATTCACAAGTCTTGCATTCATCAGGAATATTTTTCACTACTTTCGAAGTATCAATAGTTGCCAAGAAGAATTTAACGGAGCTGTGAAGTGGAACTTGCATGACGCCTCCTGTTTGTGTTGACTTCGTACCCTTCATTGACAATCGTCTTACTGTAGTCTGGTTGGCAATTCTCACGAACTCTCCAATCAGAATATCACCATTCTTTTGATCAACAGCAATCGAACTGACATTCTTGTCTCCACCGGGAACTTCTATTTCGTTAATGATCTCTGTTGCTGGATTAAATTGAACTATTTTTCCTTGAGATATCCAATACAGTTTAGAATTGAATTGGTCTACCGTTGGATTGTAGACATTTGTGAGCAACGTGGAATTCAGCTTCAGTTTCTTTGCTCCGTTTCCAGAAGCCGACATGGTAAAGATACTGTACGGAGTTGTCCCGGCTTCGAACCAATATAATTTCTTTGTTGAGTTTACAAAAAGAATGCCCCGTGGGAATCTCATTCCAGGAAAAGTTTCCGATTCAATCAGCACTTTCTTACTAGTTCCTTCTGCATTTATGACTTCGATTCTTCCAGTTCCAATATTTGAAAAGAAAGTAAAGTAGGTATTTCCAAGAACAGGATCGATTGTCATTCCACTAACACCATACATATCACTTCCGGTTGCTAAAATCTGTTCATCTGCTTCCCCAGTCAAATTCACAAGGACCACTTGGTCTGTTATATCATCGAGAATTTGAAGGCGATTCTGGAAACTTCCAACGTCTCGAATATTCTCAAACTGTTTTCCAGAGACAAGCGGGAATGCGTGTGGATGAGGAGGAATTGTTGAGAATCCACGAACCGCATTCTTCGTAGCAATCAGAAGAGTCTGTTCAACATCTACACATCCATCGTCGGTTGTAGTTTGAATATTCGTGCATTGGCAGCTGGCTTTGTTTCTCCCATTATTCAAGCATATTCCGTTGCATTTGAAACCGTCACACATGTTTTTCAGTTGGCGTTTCTGTTTAGATCGGTGCACGATTTTCAATGAAAATGGTTGAGTTGCAACTCTTTCCACAATGGTGACTTCTCCTTTACCAAACTTATTAACTGTACTGATTGTATTGGTTCTCCAATCCGAGAAATAGACGTTATCTCCATAAACATCAATACCAAAACAATGTCCAAGTCTTTCTGGATCTCGGAGCACAATGACATGATCTCTTCCGTCGTAAGTGATTGTATGAATCGAATCCGATTTCGCATCAACCCAATAAACTCGTTTTGTAATCGTATCCAATGCAATTCCATTCGGCCATCCAGCCTGTGCAACATTCGAAATCTTCCAAACAGTTGCTCGATTCTTTCCCGCCAATGTACATCTCTCGATTCTCGGATTCGCCTCTTCCCAATCTGTCCAGAACATTAAACCTTCTTCCACATCAATTGCCAATGATCTTGCGTTTCCCATATTCTCATTGACTACTGTTGCTCTTTTTGTTCCATCTTCAGACAAAACTTGAATTGTATCTAGATGACTGTCAATCCAGTAAATATTTCCAGTTATCCAATCAACTGCGATTCCTTCTGCATTAAATACTCCGTATGAAACAATCGTTTTCGGATACATAATCGTCCGTTGGTCCAGTAATCCAGAATATATCTTATCAGACGATAAATCCGTCCAATAAACAATTACTGATCCATTATTGAGATACTTGAAATCTAGAGCAATCGCATTTGTAAGACTTGAAATTAGTGGAATACTTCCTGGGGATGTTGCTTGAATCATTCGGATTTCATGGCGATTCGAGTAGATCATGAACTCTGTCTTTGGATCAACTGTACGGCAAGAGATTCCATCATTCATCAACTTGTATCCATCTTCGCAGTAACAGAAATGACGAGATCCTTGTGACATACAATGCTGAGAGCATTGTCCAAAGCGACATGGATCTTTTTTGGCGCATGTAACTCCATCTTTCTCAAGGAAATATTCATCAGGACATGAGCAAATGGGACCAGATGGAGTAGCGCGGCACGTATGTGAACATCCGATTTCAGTTGAATTGCAAATGAAAGAACACCACATTCCTTCATCATCTCCACTAGGACAATCATTTTTTCCATCACATAGTTGTTTATCGGAAATGCATTGGAATCTTCCACTTTGACATTTGTACATTGGAGGAATGCATCGCAATAGAGCTGCCTGAAATACATTTCTATTTCTCGAATGGTTTAATTTTTGTAACTTTAAAAACATTTTGATAACAATTTGTTGAATTACGAATTCGTACACCCTAAATACTGTAATATAGTTCTACCCGAACCATCAACTTAGAGCCCACATATCTCATTCCCTGCCAAAGAAATCAAAAATTATTGACTGACAAAATGTTTATCATAATATCAAAAATATTTTGTCAGTTGGTTGACCATTGATATTTTTCACAGCAACCGAGATGTATGGGCTCAAAGCTGACGGTTCGAGTGGCACTCTATTAGAGTGTGTACGGTAATTGGAATAACAGGTAATGGTTGCCGAAGTACGTATAAAGGCGGCTTAAAATCGGAGAGTTGACTATAACTTGCGTAATCCAGTTATTTATTTTTTTGTCACACATTTTTCGCCATTTGCTTTAATACAGAAGTTGTAGCCAACCCTCAGATCTCCAGATGCCGTTTGTACGTTTTATCGAATGGTTTGAAGACTCACCTCCATTCGAATATCGTCACAATGTGATTCATCCGACTTGTCTCCACAATCATCCACACCATCACATTCCAATTCCTTCGAAACACATTTATTTCCATTTGCGCAACTCAAATGAGTAGTACTGTTGCACATTGATGGTGGACACTCTTTTTCATCTTCTCCAGTTAAACAATCTGGAAATCCATCACATAGCTGGAAACTTCGCAAACATTTTCCATCGGCACACATGAATTGATTCATTTTGTCACAAGAAGAAGAGGTATTTCCTTTGCAGAATTCTGGAGATTCATCACTTTCATCCTCACAATCAGGCACTCCGTCACATTGGAAAATCATATCCAAACACGTGGATTGTTTGTTTGCACATCTGAATTGTCTTCCCTTGATACATGAATTATTCTCTTCACAATGTTTCTCGTCTAATCCATCCAAGCATTGCATTTTTCCATCACAGACTTGAGATTGTTTGATGCACAGCCCAGTTCCACATCGGAATTCAGTTGGAGTACACAGTTTGCTTCGAGGGCAATCTTCTTCATCTGAGCCATTCTCACAATCTTGAATACCATTGCATCGTTTTGATTTATCAATACATTTTGTGTTGGAACAACGGAACTGTCCAACGGAACATCTCACATCGGGAACCTTCTTACACATCGTCTCCAATTCGTCCGTGCCATCGTTGCAGTCTGATTTTCCATCACAGAGGAATTCGAGAGGAATACATGTTGTTGAATCACATTGAAATTTGTTTCCAACACATTTGAAGTCTTCTGAAAATGATGTACTGTAGTAATTTGTAATTTTCAATCGAAATCACTCACTACAAATTCCATTTGAATCCTCATCACTTCCATCACCACAATCATCGTCTCCATCACATAAATTTGCTTTCGGAATACATTTTCTGCTATTCAAACAAGTGAATTCTCTATCCTCGTCGCATCCATTTGGGTCTTCCCAGTGTTCATCTTTGACACATTTTCCGTTTGCCACCAACTTCATTCCGTCGGCACAGCCGCACTTCACAGGCTCACATCCAACCGATCCTTTGCAGGAAGTGGCAAAGCAGAAGTGTTCACAATTGTTCGAAGACGTTGAGCAAGGAGATGTTGCTAAATTCATCAAAGTTTTCAAAAAATAGTTGTGTGTATTAACTTACATTTGGAGAGAGAGTTTTTGAACACTGCAAGTTCAAAAACTGTCGCCGAGTATTGAAAAATCTCTTGCACTTGATCAGGAAAATCGACATTGACTCGTTTGACAGCACCTCGTTTGAATTCGGTGAAGAAAATGTGATTATCGAAGAAAGCGAGACCATAAGGATGCGAAATCTTATCAACACCTTGAATGATAACTTCCCGGTCTGCTCCATTCCATCGAATTCTTTCGATGACGTTCCGATAGGCATCACACCAGTACAGAAAATCATTTTTCAAATCGAGAGTCAATCCATTAATCCACATTGAATTCTTGGAAACAAGAGTTTTTCGTTCACTTCCATCCAACTTGGATCTTTCGATCATTGCAGGGGTATTCGCAATTTGTCTTTCCTCACTCCAACTTCCCCAGAATAAATAACTTTTGGCGACATGAACTGCAATCGCTCGTGGATTGCTCATGTTTCCTCTTACAATGATTTTCTGGACGGAAAGGTTTGACAACCTTTGTACCGTAATCAATTTTCTTTTCTGATCAGTCATATAGAGATTATCCGAAGTGTAGTCATATGTCATTCCTTCACAGTTCATGATTCCAGTTAGTCCATGAAAAGTTGTATTTGATTGATCCATCTTCTGAACAACTAAAGAATGTCTCTTCAAATCGTACATCAATATTCTCTTCCCTTTTAGATCAAAAGTAATTGCACTTGGTCGTTTTGCAGCAAGAATATCCGGAATTCCAATTTCTTCAGTTTGATAATCCTTATTGAATCCAAGAACTTTTACCCTTGCCGGTCTCAGCTGAGCCAAGATTAAGAGTTCTTTGTCTTTTAATTCGCTTTGATCAATCTCTTGACATTTATTATCTTTTCGAATCAATCCGTCTCTGCAAAGGCACGAGAAAGCTTTCTTGATGTGACCAATGCAAATATCATCGCAAGAAGCAGCTTTGCAAATGTTCTTTCCTTTATTCTTCCATGCATTTTCATTCTTTCGGAAATGAACAACTTCCATTATCACCTTGTTTGGTCCTCCATTGCTAGGAGGGGTTATCTCCTGCCACCTCTTCAGAACTGCCTCCGAATCCGATTCCAGAGCGTTGGCCACAAAAACTCTGTTGTCTCTCAAAGTGGCAAAAAGTTTTCCTTCAGCGTAATCCAACTGTGTAACTTCTTTTGCAATCCGTCCTGATACCAAGATTCTTGAGAAATTCGAATTATAGTCGATTGCCTTGATGGAATTTGCAGAGCTGTCAACATAATAAAGTGTCTTTGTGAATGGATCAATTGCCAGAGCATCAGATGTGATCGGTTGAGTGGTCAGTCGGTTTCTCTCTCCTGATGCCACGTCGATTCTCCAGATTCCTTGTTGAAAATAATCACTGTCGGTGACAAAGAACAGACCGTTCAATCCATCGTATTGAACATCTTGGAGTGTTCCCATGGCTCCAGCAGCAAAAGTATGGCATTTGGATATTTTAACAGAGTCATGTTTACAAATGAAGATGTAATATGACGCATCTGTGAATATCCAATTGTTTCCAAAGTTATCGAATCGAATCATATGAATTGCAGAGATATCAAAATCCACTGCATAAGATTTCGTGACTGGTTCAGTTCCTTCTACATTCCCGCATGTGATATAACTTTGATTCGAAGTTGGAGATTCGGAGAGACAAAGAATTGGAACTTTAGCTTCAGGAAAGTCCGGATGTTGAAATACAAGAGTCAGAGCTCCAGGTTTTCCCAGCGGTCGTGGTAGACTTGAATAGTTTGACATAGTTCCGTTTTGAATTGTATAAACCTTCTGTTTCGTGAGAATTGCAACACTTGGAATGGAAACTGAAAGAACTGATTTCAAAGACATTAATTGAATAAAGCTATACCATCTTTTTCTGCTACGCAGTGTGTACCATTTGCAACAGTAAGTCTTGGATCGAAACAGAAGCACGAGAATGTTCCATTTTTGTTGTCGGTACATCCTTGGGAACATGCGGGAGGAAGTCCTGAAATTGATAGAATATATCTATTGAGATAATTAAAAATACCATTTTTCAATCGATCACAATGATTGACAAACTCGCACTTTCCCTTTTCATTCAAGAATTTGTTTTTTGGACAATAACATTTGATTCCATCAATGGTTATTGCTGCTCCATATTCACAATCATTAGCTGTCGAAATGTTTTTCACACGGCATACTTCATCCGAGCCATCCGAACAATCCAACTTTCCATCACAAAATTTGAAAAGTGGTACACATTGAGCAGACGCTGCACATGCATATTCGTTATGCTCGCAATTCAAAGGTTGGTTGCCTAAAAATTGAGAATACACCAGTGGAATACATTTTCTAATCTTACAAAGCTCTCGCGATTCATCTGAACGATCTTGTAGTCCATCTGGAAAACGTCCACAGTCCAATTGTCCATCACAGAGGTATCCACGAGGTAGACATTTACCCGTTTTACAAACAAACTCGTTTTCAAGACACGCTCTTTCTGAAATGAAATAGTTCAGAAGATCAGAAATAATTATCATATAAGGTTCTTATAAGGTTCATATGAGAGTTATAAGGCGGACTCCGACCAGCATTTTTATTACATGAAAATGTTTGAAAGGTTATGTATTTTCCTAATATTACTGCAAAAGTTCGAAACAAAAATTCCAAAATCCTGGTTCCGAATACGGACTAGAATTTAAGTTCCCGCGCAGTGAGAAACCTAGGCCACGGAGGAGGGCCGGCTTTTTTAAAAGTGATTTTCTACATTTTTACGGGCCGGAAATGAAAACGGAAAAATTCCGGAAAAAATGTCCTTGTTAAAAAGGCGTCCCGTCGCCGTGGCCTAGGTTTCTCACTGCGCGGGAATTCAAATCCTTGTCCCTATTCGTGCCTTTTTTTGGGAATTTCGGGGGTTTTTTTTTCAATAATTTCGGAATAAAATAAGGAAAATACATGACTTTTGAATATTTTGTTGCAATAAATCTATTTGTCGGAGTCCCCCTTTAATTTGAAAAGCCCTTCAAGAACGAGGTTCAGTGACTTACTACACGTAGGAGGTTCATCGGAATTATCTCGACAATCTGGATACCCGTCACAAAACCACTGTTCTGGATAACACTTCGGTCCACTTGGCGTTCCTGAATCGCATTCTCTCATTGGAGGAACACATGATGATGTGTTCGCTTCTGAAAAAGAGAATAACTTTAATATTCTGAGATCAAAATTTTCAAACAAAAAACTTACTTTCTGATGAAGAATCTGGCGAATCGGAAAGGCAAACACCCAAAAGGGCAACAAAAAGAATAACTAAATAACGAGAGGAGAGCATCGGTGAGTGTACAAAACCTTCATGGAGAGCCGGTAGGAACAGGTTTCGACTGAAATTAATAGTTATAAAAGAGAAGAAGAACAAGAAGAAGAAGGAAAAGAAAGGACAAAGAATACTAATTCGCAATTCGTGATTTTAATTTGGAACTAATTGCTGTTGTATTTTGGTACAAATGGTAGAAAAGAAATACAGAAAAGAAGAAGAAGAAGGACTAAATAAGGAGGAAGGAAAGTAAGAGGGATTGAAAGGGGAGGAAAGACGATGAGCCGAATGCAATAAACAAAATTAAAAGAAGAAGAAGCACGGGGGACAGAAACAGAAACAGATTCTGATTGAAAGCAGAGAAACGGGAAGAACACATAAAGGAGATGAATATTGTTACAATTGTCAATAGAATATTTGTGTTAGCTTTTGAAAATTGAAAAAAAAATCATTAAATAATTGTATTTGAGAAAACTGTAGTTTAGAAAAGAACATTAAAACCAAAAAAATACGGTTCCTATTTACTAATCTGGTACGAAAAGTCGGAGGTGTGGCCGAAGGTCTCATAACGACAGTTACCGTAACCTTGAAATATTTCTATTTTATGAATTTTTTTCTCGATTTCCGTTCAATTTCAGTCAACTTTTTTGCTTTCAAAAAATCCATTATTATTTTTTTTTAATTTTGTGATATTGTTAGAAAACAGAAAACTCTAGATCCTAAAAATTTAATTTAAAATTCCAAAAAAACTGTAAACGATGGGTTTAAGAACAAGTTGATTTTTTGTGAAATGAACTTTTTTTGTAAAATCATACAAGGTCAAAAAAAGGTGAGAAGATAGGAAGAGATAGAGTCAGACTCAGACACAAAAAGGGGAGAAGAATAGGGGTTTCGGCATTTGAAAATGGTTGAAAAGAGAGGGCAATTGGAAGAAAAGAGTTATGTTGTGGTACAGAGGCGGTGAAAGAAAAAAGAAGAAGAAGAAGACGAAGAAGAGGGAGAATGTGAACAGTCTGCGGACACAAAAGAGACAATTTGATAGAATGAATAGAGGTTTAGTAAGTGCATTCCATACTTTGCAAAGTGTATCAAACAACTTTGAATAAGAAAGAGAACTGTATAGTCAGATCGTGTGAAAAATCAAAACTCGAGTATCACAAGAAACAACACCCTCGAATCGCAAAAAATGCCGCCAGATGTGAATAAATTCATCCATCTTCCGGAGTCTACTAAGCCATTTGGAACCAAACAAAAAGCAAATCGACAAAAAGTCGGGGCGAGTAAGTACCCAATAAAATTGGAGACATTCCAACCAACCATGGGTGTCTTTTTGATGTCGGGACGAAGAAAAATGAACGGAAACGGAGAAGAGAAAAGGATAAAAAAGAGAAGGATATCTCTGGAGCCGAGGATTGTGCGTGACGGAGGGTGTATGTCTATTTAGGGAAAAGGGTAACGGCAGTCCAATTTTTTAGGAGAAAAAGAAAAAAAGAGAGAGGGCGGTATCAGGAAGAAGACCGCACACAATAGGAAAGTATGAATGCTAAGAATATTCAAAATGCGTTTTTTAGAGAAAAAAAAATCAATCTTTGTTATGCTTTTATGTGCCGTTTGTCGAAAAGAAAAATTTACCCTAAAACCTGTAATAGAAGTGCCCCCGCACTGTTAAGTTTAAGTTCATTTATCTCGATTCCTATTAAAGATATGTGAAAGTTGTCAACTGATAAACTGTTTATCATAATATCAGCAAAATTTTATAAGTTGACACTTATTTGATATCTCTTATAAAATCCGATATAATTGAGCTCAAACTTGACAGCGTGTGGGCCTTCTATTACAGGTTTTACGGTATATTAACAGAAAAAAAAACTGTAAAAAATCTTAAAATTTTATCCGGTAAACTTCGAATAGAATCAAAAATTTGGAATGAAAAAAATTGTTAATTTTCATCAAAAACATGAGGTGATTTTGGAAAAAAAAACAGAAGAATCTTCTGGTAACAATTAAAAAAAGAAAAGTTGAAAAAAAAGAAAAGAAGTTTTCGCTCACAACGGACGGATATGTCTCTATTTCTCCAGATGTCTAAATCTCTTTTCTCTCGTTTTTTTTCTTCAAAAGAGTGACCTCATCAGTGGACGAAGAAGTGTGAAGAAGACCTTGGCGAGAAAAAAAGTAGGAAAAAAAATAAAAATGAAGAAAAGAAACTTAATGTGTTTTGTTGTGGTTTTTGATTATAGAAAATAAAAGAATGGATCATGTGAGTAATCATTAAGAGGTGAAGTCATGGAAGATGATTAAACTTAATCCGGATGGTTGCTATTGTTTCTCTATTTGATATATTTATATAAAAATAAGTGAATGAAATATGAACAAGAGCCATTTTAAGCTAGTCCGGAAACCAATTTTCACCCAACACTATAAACTAAAAACTTCCCGTCGTACCCTGAAAAACAGCCGTCCACTTTTTTTTCGTTTTCTCAGAAGTCTGACTTTTTGCGGGAAGTGTAAAAGGGGAAGAATAAAAACAAGTGGCAAGTTGGTTTTGTTTCTCGAAAAAGTTATTATTCTCAAATGGTTTTGGGACAGAAGAAAGAAGGGATATAATCCGAAAAGAAGAGCACTCGAAAAGAGGAAAGAGAATGGGTCCATAATTGGATGAGAGCACAAGAAAAATAGGCGGACGGAGGGACAGAAAAGAGAGCCACACGGAAAGTGATGAAAATCAAATCGAATCGAGAAAAAAGATGATTGGAGGAATGGAGAAACAAGGGTCGAGGGGTGAGGGTGCACAGGAGACACGGGACACGGGGTAAAAAGTGACAAAAGGCTTTCTGGGTCTCCGACTGGGTATCGATATTTTTTTGATGGAACATTCGGATGCCACCTGGTTTACGGATATTAGAAAAAAGAGATGATATGACTCTTCAGAACGACGACCATTATTTTAGTTTTATAACCTCTGAATGAGTTCTTTTGCGATGATATATACGAAGAGTTGGGTGTAGAAGTGGACCGGAAAAAAAGGGGGAAATGAAGAAGAAAAAATGGGCAATCAAAAAATGAGCAAGTGAGGTAAAAGAACGAAGTGAACACTTGAAACTACTAGTTTTCTACACCTCTGAAAACCAAAAATATAAGCGAAATTGTTTTAATTACAGTACGGTTTTGGTGTACTTTTTGAAATGTCTAGACGGTATTAGTTCCATTTGATTATTTCCAAACGAAAATTATACAAACTTTTCTAGAATTGCATGTACAAATAATTTTTATGTCGATATTTTCCATAATTGATGGTAATTAATCTGAATATAATCTCGAGTATCGAAATGTTGAATAAACGATGCGCAGAATTAAAGGTAGAGCAAATAAAAACAAAAGTAAATAATTCAGAAGTGGGGGTTCCTTTTTGAAGTCGTTTGTTGACGAGAAACGAGGAGAGAATCTTCGCAAACAAATAAGAATGCGTAACGAAGAGGTTAATCGAATTACCACAGATATTTTCAGAGAACATGTGAGACCTAACTTTCCCCCGAGAGACCAAATGTACCTGGCCACAAACTGCCCCAATACACAAAAATGCAACAGTTTGTGGGTGAGAGGAGACAAGGTCGAGTCGAGTGTGATGGATGCACCACGGAGATGTGCCCGGATGGCAGAAATGACGACGACAGATGGTACAGAAGAGGAGACGCAGATAGTGTGGAAGACGAAGAGAACATAGAGAAATAGTGGGAAGAGAAAGAATGCGTGATGTTGCAGTGGCTCGCTTCTTTCCTCTCTCAAAACCGAAGGATATGCGTACCTTTGGAACACAGGGACAAACAACAACAATTTTGTTTACTAATGCTGGAAGATGGGAATATATGTGCTTGGATTGCTTCTCAATTCTGGAGATTGTTTTCAAGAGAAATCTTTAGAAGTCTGAATCAGAACGATGACTGCAATTTAATTCTAAAGAATCTTTTCTCTCATAAGGATTGAGCAAAATGTTCTATAGAAGCTCCGATATTCCATATATGGTGTTCTCAGAATCAGCAAGTCGCAGGTGACCAGTTGACCTCAAACCACGTGTCAGTTGCGACATCGTAAATGAGGCTCGTAAGTGGAGAATGTCATTAGTGGGCATCTTGAGATGATTGACGGTTAATCGTATTCAATAAGGATGCGTTAAGACGACGATCTTTAGAATGTTAGAAAAGGGTTTTGTCTTCTCTGATTCTGATGACACTGTATCAGAAACCAGCAGAAAAATGATATCTCTGGTTGAAGTCTCCCATCGACGTTCTCTCACCTAATTCATTCAACAATCGTATCTCATTTATTCATCTAATTCTTTTGTGTGCATCTAATCTTCTACTATTCGTATGATAATTATCTCTGAGTAATCGGAGAACAACTAATGTACATCCATCGATTACTCACACCTGACAAAATCATGTGCAAAGACACTATCCTTCAGACCAGCAAATGGAATAAAAATGTTACATGGCAGTGGATTAATTTGCAACGACTGTTTTAATTAATTCTGTTTATGGTATTTGGGTGTAATCGAATTTAAAGAAAAAACTGTGTCATAGATCCACCAAGAGCAGATCCACTTTTAGAATCAAAATCATACAATCTATTGTTTTACATTTAATACATTTTATGACTCGGCTGTCGGCTTCTAACTTCTGGTCAGAGGTTGATCAGAATTCGGATGAGACCGCTACGAAAGCCGATCAAACACTCACTAAGTTATGGCAAGGGTTATGACCTAGTAGTGTTCCAACTTCCAACTTCGACCAAAATCTGACCATGGCCCGCCATGAAGAAGTTCTCAGGCAAGTTCCGTTCAGACCCTCAGTCAATATCCGTCAAAAAGCTGAACTTTGCTCAACTAGAAGTTACAAGCCGATAGCCGAGAACAATTCATAATCGACTGATAAACTAAGGAGATGACAATAACAAAAAGCAGGTTAAATCGTTTATTGAGATGTTATCCAGGACACCCGGAATAAACCGCAATCACTCATTTATTAAAATCTTTATTTTATTTTAAATTGTGTTCAGATGCCTGAAAGATTCTATAACACTCTTTATTAACCGTTAAGCAACTGCCCAGGAACATGCATATTCGAATCTTCTTATCTAGCAGACATCTAATTCAGAACACAACGAGGAGCTCTATCACGGAACGAGGAAAACGGAGAAAATGGAGAACGAAGGAAGAACAACGAGGAAGACGAAGTTCGACGACACAACGAGATAACGTAAAAATCGGAAGAAAACGTGGATAGCTGAAGAAATTCGCGCGCACAAAAATAAGAACAAAAAACAAAAAAATCAAGTTCACAAAGTTATCGTATCCAGGGGGAAGTTGGCTACTCGACGTTGCTTGATCGGTGACATTCCACTGAAAACTTTAACATAATTCTGAAATAGCTAGCTTTCATTTTTACCTAATGAAACTTTTTCTTCCAATTTCAAGATCCTTGCCGACGTCGACGTAGCTACGGATGAGCATCCTGTTTGTCCCAGAATCAATCCAATGACCTCAACATGGTTATGAACCTGACAAAATGAATTGTTCACGGGTGCCGGTATACATTACATAGGGAACATTTTTAAGTTACTAAAATCGCCGAAACCCACCCAAACGCAAATTTTTCGAATTTGGCAAAACATGGGAAAATTTCGCTGATTTTCGTGAATCTTTTTTTGAACTGGAATTTTTCAGAATGTCGTATTTTTTGAAAATTTTAGAGTTCGGCTAAAACGGCTATAAATTGCACCTTCAATAGTGTTGATTTAAGTTTTTTTCCCCATTTAACCAGAAAATTCAAATATATTTTGAAACAAAAAATAGTTGTCTCGTTTTTATAGATTTTCAAGAAAATGATTCCCAATTTTTTGAATAAAATCAACCTTCCAAAATCTCATCTTGATAAATTTTTCTAATTTTGAAACTCTAATAGTTCCCATTTCCTCACCTTTCATATCCACGAAACCACTACAAACCATCAAAATCGGCAATCTGGCAATCCGGGGAACCGTCTTGGAAGTAGTCGAAGCTGAAACCTCGAAGTTGTGGAACCACGTCGGTGCATAGAAGCCCAGAAGCTCCTAAACTTGAACGTTGTAAAGTTGGTACTGATTATTTCCCCGGTGCGTTGGATGTGAGGCTTTGCCTTATCTTTTTAGAAATCACGGAGTTCACGCGATTTTGTTGGAAATTTTAAAAGAATTCTGAAAAGAAAACAAATACAAATGCAATGAGTGGAGAAGGTTTTATGGGTCATCATACCAAAGTATACGATATTTCAGACTGGCAATCAGAACATAGAGAATGTACATCAAAAATTTATTCATCTCATGCCAATTCATTCGTAACAACAATAAATTATTTCCTAATCTTGTTTGTCTTTAAAATCAATCCAAAGTGGCTTGAGAAACTCTGCAGCTTCAAAAATTGTAGCATTCGCGTATATGAGATGTGTCAGATTGATGCCATCGACTCTCAGAACTTTTCGGTTGAATTCTCCGACTTCTGTTTCACTGACATCATCGAAATCTCCGCTACTTGAAAGAATATTTGAAATGAATGAGACTTGGTGATGTACGGTGAAGCGGAAAATAAAGCGGAAGATGTCATAAATTGATAGAACAGCCAACACGACATACCACCACCAGAGAGCAATGAATAGTTTCTCATTGAACATGTTCACCTAAAAACAGACATGCATTATGTTGATAATATTAAGACACTAACCATGAGAACACACTGAAGTGACCAATTATTCACATATCCTAGTTCTCTGACTTGGAAATCACAGAAAGTGACTCTTGGGAATGTCCCACTCTCTTGCCATTGACGCCCTTGCAACAAGTCCTTTGTGACAGTCCATCCATAAAGAGGACCCATTCCCATGAAGTAATCCATGAATCCCATGGATAACAAAATAACGACAGTTGCAAATACTTTTGTAGCCATCAGACATACTGTCAATCGTGAACCCCAAAACTCTCCATCGGCTGAAAATTCGAAATATTTCGTTGAATAACGTATTTGTGATTACCGCTTCGATTAGTTGTTTTCTTTTTGTATTGCATTTGTTTAGTTTTCTTTTCAACATCTGGATCTGCTGATTCAAATCCCTCCGTTGCATTTTTACGAAGAGATGATGTTACAATGGAGATGTTAATACCAATTACAGATTGAAGCGTCATCCATAAAACTCTCGGAATATAAAGAACCAGAGCCAGACCAAAAAGAATGAAGGGTACCCACTAAATAACTAGCAAATATAGGTTAGTGATTAGGCATCTCCAATCTGATACCTGATAATACCTCAACTCTTTGTTCTCTCGTGTTACTTCTGTTGGCAGATTTGTATCATTCATATTCACATAATACGAATTTTCAATAAGACAGTACGTTTCCGCATACTCCTCCCATCCACCTTTGAATTGTTTTGGCATCCAACATTGAATCGATTGTCCCACATATTGTTTTGCCATGATGAAGAAAGCACATGATGCTAGGATAATCACAGTAGCAAAGTATCGAAGTCTAAAAATGAGAACTTTCGGAAGTTAGAGGAGTTTATGACTCACCTATCAATTGCATCTGAATCATAGGTTGGTGTGATGTTTTTTGAGTAGAAGGGTGTCTCAATCTTCATCTAAACTTGGTATATTAGAATCAAATTCAAAAAAAAAATAAAAAGGTATAAAGTCATGGTAAATCCATAGCGAAAAAAGTTAAATCAAACATACAACCTCGATCATTCATAAGTTAATAAACATAATTAGAGACTACATATGAACAGAATTAATAATTTTTATGAAAGTTGTTGGTTTGAATCGCTTTCACTGTCGATTGAAGCGTGTGGAGCATGAGCTGAAAAAGAAACTGAACTTATTTTTCAAACTCTTGTATTTTTTCACTTGGGTAATTCTCCATAAATTCTTCTAGAGCCATACTCTCACTGTGATATAAACCTGATGCTTCTGAATATAAAACTCCAATAGTTTAATTTTCCATCTTCCCTCTTTTCCCATCACATTCCCTTTTTCATTCACTCACCCAGTTCCTATTGTTCTTCAGTTGGAGTGTTCAAGCTGGACGTGTCTGAAAACAGGAACTGTTAGAGAAGAAAAAGGGAGAAAGGGAACGGAAAAGAGGGGAAAACTGTGTGCTCACTTCCAACTGAAAGGTTATAGATCTTTTTCATCAGCTCTTCTGAGTTCAGACGTCCGCTGTTAGAATCCAGAAGTCGGAGGAAGAGAACTCCGTCATCTCGGAGAACATTATGATACAATTCGTTTGCCTTTTGTGGGGAATGGTCAATTCCTTCTTGGTTCTGGAATACTGAGATTTTTGCAATATATTGAATTCAAGAATCATACCAAAAGGTCCAAGATGAATCCGATTCTTGACTGCTTGTCAAATCGTCTCCAAACCCAGATAATGAAATCAAAAGTGGTAGCAATGAGAAGGAATGCAAACCAGAACCACAAGAAGATAAATATCTTTTCGTTGAACATATTCACCATCAGCACACATTGAAGACTCCAATGATGCACATTTCCGAGCTCTCTTACATTGATATCGCAGAATGAAACTCTTGGGAAGTGACCACTCTCTTGCCAGTGTCTTCCATGGAACATATCCCAAAATATTCCCCACCCCCAGAAAGTGTAAGCAGTGTTTAAGAATGAATTGAGGAGGAAGAATTGAAGAATGATATTGATCAGAATCAGAAGTTTCATAACCAAGTAACAGTTGAAGATTCTAGATCCATTGTGTCCTTTCTGTTGTTCAGTTCTCCAGTTGACTAACGCGACTTGTTCCAGAGCCTTATCTGCACTTTCCAACTGTTTTCCATTTTTTCTCGCAGCAGTTATCATATCAGCAATTGTGAGTCCCGTGTACGATGGGAAAATTATCCAATATGCTCTTGGGATACAGAAAAATAAAGCTTGAATGATCAACAGGAATGGCACCCACTGAAATCCATATATTCGAATTGAATACCTAAAATTTTGAAACTTACCTGATAATAAATCATTTCCCTATCTTCTCTCGTATCCGCAGCTGGAAGATTTGAGTCTTGCATTGGTACGAAATAAGTATTTTCAATGAAGCAATATTGTTCAGCAAACGATTCCCAACCATCGTTGAATTGGTTCGGAGTCCAACATTGCATTGGTTCTCCAACGTAGTTTTTAGCAAACAGAAGAAGAGAAAAACCGAGGAGAATTGATGTTGTGATTACATAGTTCAATCTGAACTAGAATCTATATATTAACTGTTTGGATTTTAAGGATACCTGTCGATTGAAGAATCATCATGATCTGATAGTTTGGTAACAGTCTGTGCATAGTGTTTGATGTTATTCAACATCTTGGTCTACCCTGAAAATGGAGTTTTGGGAGCGAGAACAAGAAAACTGACATAACAAGATTAATTTTAGAATGAATCCTGAATTTCAAAGTGCGATAACTTTCGACTCATTTAGCAAAATGAAGATGTCAACAGAAAAGAAATACTTTATACCAGAAACAAGTTAAAGTGTTTAAGAAACTGTGGTCGCGGTGAGTCTCCATTCCAGCGGCATGCCTGTACTCCAAAACTCCAAAACTGATAACTCCAATTCCAGCTCTTATCTTTGTGTGTCTCTTGCCTCCTCCTCCCACACCATCTCTCATTGAGTCACCGTGTTAATTTACTGATAATACTGTTGAATGAGACGTCCTTGTAATAATGTTGGTTGCCGTAGCTCAATTTTCATTCCTCCAATTCTTGTCCATATTCTGATTTGAGATTTGGTTTTTCAGGTGATGGATCAAATCATAGCATTAGTGACGCAATATACCGACAAACGACATGAAGATGATTTTATCGATCGACTCAATTTTCAGTATACTTCCTATGTCTTTGCACTTTCAGCACTAGTCATCGGATATAATGTGAGTTTCAATTTTGCGATCAAATTCAAAAGCGCATAATTACCCATACTCAAATGTGTATTAGCATAAAACTTGACCAAAGCGTTGTACTGAACAAATTTGGAGTGCAAAAATTCGAATAAATGGTCAATTACGGTTAATTTTCGAACTGTTTGATCCACTTTGAGCTGAGCTATAGGAGCGCTTTGGAAATTCCAGTAGCTTTGAATCAAACATAAAGCTATATTTCTACCAATTTTCGTGCTTCCTAGATACGTATGTCTGAAGATGTACCCATTTTTATCAATCCGAGTAATTTTGTACCACTCTTTATATATTTCAGACTTATTTCGGAACAGCAATCTCTTGTTGGACACCAGCAGAGTTCAAAAAAGGATGGGTCGAGTACACAAGAGATTATTGTCTGATTGAAAACACATACTACGTACCACTGGAAGATCCAAACATGCCACCAGAGCATTATCGAGAAGAACGAGAGCTCACTTATTACCAATGGGTTCAATTCATTCTCGTATTCCTCGCGTTTCTTTTCTATCTTCCGTATTTGTACTGGAGTACTGTCAACTGGTGGTCAGGGCTTCAAGTGAAGGCAGTAGTAGCAGCAGCTTGTCAACTGAATAAAACTGATGTGAAGGGTCGACAGGAGCAAATTGAGAAAATTGCAAGCCATTTGAAGAAATTTATTGATAGGCAAGGAAGAAAGAGTCCGATTCCATTTATTCCAAATGCGATTGGAAGGAATTGGGTGTCGTTCAACTATGTGTTGACAAAGTCTCTTTTCGTTATAAACTTGTTCGCTCAAATGCTCTTGATCCACTTTTTCTTGGGTTTCGATATGGATGATTTCCTGAGTAAGTATATTGAATCGGAGAAATTCTAAAAAATGTAAATCTTCAGGTCTCAAAGTTGGATTTGGAAGCAACTGGATTGCTGATGGAATCTTCCCAAGGCAGACAATGTGCGACTTTGAAGTGAGTTTTATATACTTTTTCGGAGAGGTTTACAAACGAATTGATAATTCTTACAGGTTCGCAAGAAAGGAAGCATCCAGAAGTACAGTGTCCAATGTGTTCTTTCCATGAACATGCTGAACGAAAAGATCTTCCTTGCCCTCTTCTACTGGCTTCTTGCTCTTATTATTCTCACAGTCACTAATCTAATTCTTTCATTCCAACACTTTTTCCGAGCCTCTTCTAGAGAAGCTTTCGTGAGAAGGATGCTCACTGCAGGAGGAAATGGATCAACGGATGATGATACTGGAAGTCAGAGAGATGAAAAAGAGCCATTGGTTGATAGACCAACTAAATATTCGGTAAATTTCATGAATTTTAACTCATTTAACATTGTTTGTTCCAGAACGATTACAACCGAATTCTATCAGTCAACCCAGATGTCGTCGTTGTTCTTCATTTGATCGCCAAGAACGCTGGAGACAATGTTTGCCAGAATGTAGTGAATGTTCTGTTCAAGAAGCTTTCGGAATGAAAATCTCAATACTAGATCATGTTAATTATATGCACATTTTCATTGTTTTTTGTTCTCACATAACTATGATTTTAAATAAATTATGGACTTCTGAAGGTTTTTAATATAATTCTGTTCTGACCCGTTGAAAGAACATTTTTGCTCCTAATACCAATGTTGGCTCAGCTGCTCTTTTGGCACATTCCATGAAATGACCAACCCTTTTTATCGACCGTTCGTCTACTAGCTCATACATATCTTGTCAATACTATGCTAAATTCAATTTTTCATCTGTTTTTCATACTTTTCCCTCTGACAGTGGTTAGTTCCAAAACAGGTAAGAACTTTTTAGTCTAGTTTTTTTCCTCGACCGTGGCTAGAAACTTCTGGTCAGATGTTGGTCAGATTCCGGTTAATGAAGTTTCCAACTTCCGACCAAAATCTGACCATGGTCCGCTATACATCCGTTTTTGGGCAAGTTTAGACCAGAACCTGACCAATATTCATCTACAACCCAACCCCCTCTATTTGTAACCAGAAGTTACAAGCCGAAAAATTAGTTTCTCTCCTATCCCGAATTTGAATTCAGAATTCCGAGTATGTTGTCAAGTCGGAACGAAGTCTGAGAACTGCACTTCATTCTCCGAACCAAGAGAAATGATCGGTGTCGCCTGTTGCGGCAGCCACGTTTACAACACATCGAGTCAACTGTGTTGCGAAGAAAATGTACACAATCGGGACAGAGGTACCGTGCCTTTCTTCTCTTATCTCTTTTCCCTCCGATGCCATTGTTTTACCGTCTAATGTGTGAGAGTTATCAGTGAAAAAGGGCGAATACTAATGTGTATAAATAAATAATGACCATAATCGGCGTATTGTTTCAGGCGGTGTCATGGCTCACTCATGTTGCGGTACTCAACCACTTCGTCTTGATCAAACTTGTTGTGGAGGGGTGGTAAGGGTTCATGATTTTTGAAAAGGAAGGGTTCGAGAGCAGGGAATGAAAAGGAATGGATCTGAAAGATAAGGATCAAAACATCTATTATGGATTAGTTTCACTGTTTGAGTTTGGTGTTATGAACTACAGTAATACCGGTCAATAAGATGAACAAAAACGTACTTTTCAATTGAATTGAGCCTGAGCCCATTTCGACCATTTTCAGAAGTCTAGAATGCTGTCAAGGACCTTTTTGAAAACCTTGGAGGGTATAAAACAGACCTAGATTTAGAATTTTGTATTTACACAATATTTCGATAATTCCTAGTTTCTCAGCTATTTGCCATTTTTGAAAAGCAGTTGTTGTTTTCTCATTTTCAGTACGGAAACGGACGGACCCTCCAGAAATTTTCAAAGTTATTGGGAAACTTGACATGAGATTCATAATCCTGAAAATGGTCAAAATACTCGAACACCAACTGTAAAATACGTTTTTGTATATCTTGTTGGCCGGGACTGTACATATTATTTCCCAAATTGTACAAGATCTAAAAGTGTTACATAGCATCTTTATATTTTTCCAAACCCCTCTCTGGTTCAGAACACTTCTCCCAGCTTGTGATCTAATTTCTAGAATTTTACACCTTGGAAAAACTTGCTAGTCTTCATGTACAATATTTTCTGTGATTTGCCTAGATTGTATTCGTTTATCACCTGTGAAGGATCAGGATTAAACTATACACACACGAATTGCGCAACATCCTGCTGTTATGTCATAGCGGAAAGAGAAGTTCACAAGATCGTCCATAAGCAGCTTGTCATTTGTTTTTCGATCTCCGAATTCATTTCCAGATCCATAATATAATTGGTGGTGATTGCTGCGGCACCGACGTCTATTTCCAAAGGGATGCCACTGCCTTGTGTTGTGATCAGACCTTATCATTGTGAGTTTTTTCTCTTTACTTGGATTCGTAAAATGGGATGAGGATGAATGGCATTGGATAAAAACAAGATTGGAAAAAGGAAGAAAAAGGAGAAGATGTGGAGATTGAGAACCATGCAAAGTCACCAACGAAAAAAAAACCTATTCCCAGCCTCGTTTAACGGTTGCGTCGTAAACATAAAAGTGTATGATCAGATCTCGTTCGTTTCGAGGTTGATTCTCCCGTTTTTTTACCTTTTTGCCACCAACTACAAGATGAACAGTGAGATGTGGTTGTAACGATGAATGTGTAATATGGGTAGTAGAAGAGAAGATGTTGAATAGAAGAATAGATGTAGCTGTGAGTAATTTCAGATGTAATGTAATGGCGCCACGTCACAGAGAATAACAACTTGCTACTACAGCTAGATTGGCGGAAGTCTTGTAAAAGACAAGGTTATGGAAATCATTCTCAAGATTTTATGAGTAAGCTATGTCGTCTCTGAAAATAGATGGTATCTTCAAGAGGAATTATTTAGGTCTTGGCTTAAAAAAATTGTTGTGGTGTTGAATTCGAATGATTTGTTGTTGATGAGGCAGTCGGGAACAGAGTTATAAGGTTGTCATGAACAGTTTTTGAGAAATAAGCTCGGCCACCCAGAACTCATAGAGCCGCTAGACCACCGAATTCTTCCAACCCCAGAAAAAGCCTAACCAAAAAGCTAGGGCCCTGTTTTTGACAGCCTTGTTTGGCAGACAAGAGAAAGAGTACTATAATTCAGAAAGTATTATTTTGTTCTTCTTCGAATTTTTTAAATTTATCTCTGGAATTTTTGTGTCAAGAAGCTTATGAAAGCTCTAATGAGAAATTCTCTGAAACCAGTTACTCTCCGGATTGGATGACCACAGTTCTGATCTAAAACTCTCATTTCTAAATCATAATGAGAAAACGATAAACAGCTTTTCTCCGCTAGTAGATTACATCTAACCGATCAAAGTCCCCTATTCACCCGAATTTCAGAAAAACGACTCCAGATGACGTTTGTTGTGGTAATTCAATTTTTGACGGAGGTATCAGTCAGATGTGTTGTGGATCGTCTGTTTTCAACTCAACAGAGTTCAATTCTTGCTGCACCTTGAACAATGGCACCGCCCGTCCTTATCACTCGTCCTCCCATGTTTGCTGTGATGGTCCACTCGAGAAATCATCGAATGTTCGGGCGTGTTGTTATCTTCGGAATGAGGACGGAAAGTTTAGAGATACGGTACGAGAGCAAGGGTTTAATGAGTCTTAATTTGATTATGAAGACACTGATACTGGCGAATCGATGTGTTTGTTTTGTTTCAGCAATACGACAAGACGAAGCAGTGTTGCAAGTATCCATATGATAAAATCTATTCGATGGGACGGAATAAAACATGTTGAATTTGTTTTGTTGTGAAAATTATAATGAAAATAAAGAAAAAAGATATTGGAAAATGTTGGAATTGATGTTGACTATTCTGGATATGTTTTGGAGTCTCTGATGCGACTTCTTCTAGAAAAGGAATCCGGAATTCAGAATGAAACTAATTCTTCTGAATACGGAACGAAAAAAAAACGCCGGGACACGTAATACTGAATCTGGAATTCGAACATCTCTGGTGACACCGTCTATAAAATCGGTAAGGTCTGAAAACTTTGGAATTCTGTAAATCCCTACTCTACATTTTTCCTATATTTCCTAACAATCCATGCCCGAATCCCTTGCGGTATCAAAAACGCAATTAACCAAATGTGAGAAATTCCAATCAAATCCAGATAGATGCTGGCAACATTTCATACCAAAAAGGCATCACATTCTTTCAATTTGCATACATTTAGCGGATCTCTTCTATTATTCATTTTTCAATTTCCCAAAAGTGTCTTCTCCTTCTGAAGGTTTTTGAATGAGAGAGGTGTCTTGTCATTCCAAGTGGCTTCCCGCCAATTTCTATTGCCCAATCTCTTTTTATTCTCAATTTGAATACGCCCTTCCCTAAAAATACAACAGGTAACGAGATCAAGAAAATATAATGGAAAAAGAAAAAGAAGAAGAAGAAGAAGCGTAAGCAGAAGAATTAGAAGCTGAAGAAAAAAGGAAAAGCTGAAGGCCGCAACGACAGGTGGTCGGTTTGGGATCCCGCCTACCAGCCATCCGAAGAAACTATAAAAGGTTGGAAATGAATCAGTTCGGTATGCCATTTTTGGTTTCACAACAATTATGAAGTTCTTCTCCGCTGCTGCCTTCGTCGCTGCTCTCGTTGCCTCTGGAAACGCTTGCCTCGGAGGAGGAGGTGGTGGTGGATGCTGCCCACCAGCCCAGCCAAGCTGCGGAAACCCATGGTTAGTAGTTTTCATTATTTTCTAACGTTTGAAAATGGATATTTCATCTTTGATAGTTTCCAACTGTGAATAATTTCAGCGGAGGAGGAGTCGGACCAGCCGCCGCCGGACCAGTTGCCTACCCAGTTGCCCCACCACCAGCTTATGCTGCCCCAGCCGGAGGATACCCAACCGCCGGAAAGTAAACTTCCAACTTCCAGATGCAACTCGATTGATGCCATGAGCTCTCAAGTTCTCCCCTTCTTTCTGTATATTTCGAAATCCACCGTGTTTTCAATAAAACTATTATCAATGCAACTCTATTTTTGAATCTTATGCAAATGAAAAAAAAAACCTCGGAATCCAAAACTGCTTCATACTCACCGTATTCGGAAGTATGTCTTCTGAAGACATCTCATTGAAATTCAGTGTTTCGATTCTTCGTAAAGTATTTCGAATTTCGGAATCCGAAAACCATTTCTAAGCTTAACTACCGTTAAAGAAATCCAAGCTTAACTACCGTATCTCATAAGATTAAAACACATGGAATCTTGTTTAGGGGAAGAAAACGGAAAGTGGCGTCATCACTCGCTTTTTCAAGCGGATTACGCGGACGCTGAAGTGCAGTGGCAAACGACGCAATCGAAAAAAAAGAAGACGTTGGCGGCATGTTCAAAGTACATTCGTATTACGATGAAGACTGTAGTGAAGAATCGAAAGTGACTTTATTCATAATAATCATTTGGATGAATTGGTTTGCGGACAAATAGAAATACTATGAAAGAAAGAATACGAATCATCGAGAAAACTGATTTTTGAAAACATGATCATGATTCATGATTTATATTTTCATAAATTCATCTTTCAAATATTTAATTTGAAAATATTAACCCCATCTTGCGGACTGAAACAAAAGTTATGATTAATACCATATTTTCTCTGTTAGAAGTTCACACAAACCGTCAACTTTGAGCTCAATTATTTCGATTCCTGTGAATAATATCGAAAACTTGTAAATTAATAAAATATTTTCATGATGTTACCAATATTTTCTTAGTTGACAAAGTTTTGATGTCTTCCACAGGAATCGAGATAATTGAGCTCAAACTTTACAGTTTGTGTAGACCACTATCAATTCAATTCTAGATGTTTCAATTCAGAAAACAAGAATCTAGACATGTATAATAAAAGATCGGTTACAATTTTTTTTGTAAATCACGAAGGAATGTTCGATTAGACAACACTATTGCTTCCACCTGAACTTGTCCCTCGGATATCCAACAATCGTAATAATGAGTCAGACTGGCATCACACTACACGGTATGTACAGTGTAAAACATGTTTGATGGAATAGAATAATTTATTTGAACTTGAAATTGAGAATTTGTTTCCAAAATATACATTCACATTTAATTTTCTTCTGGAGGTACAGTTTACTTTCCAGCAGTTGGATATCCTTGTGGTGGAGCAGCGTATTGTGGTGGTGGTGGAGGTGGAGCAGCAGCATACTGTGGTCCGGCTCCTTGGCTGAAAACCGCAAAACAATTACTTTCAAAAAACAGATTATTGATATACCATGGGTTGGAGCATCCTGGCTGAGCTGGTGGGCAGCATTGGCCACCACCTCCTCCTCCGATGCAGGCGGATCCAGAAGCAACGAGAGCAGCGACGAAGGCAGCAGCAGAGAAGAATTTCATGTTGGAAAGAATGTGATAACCGATAACGGTATAACACTGCTACTTTTTTTCCCTTTTTATACCCCTAAATTTTTTCGAAGATTAGATAAAAGAGGCGGGCCAACACATGGCTTGCATATGGTTTTTCACTCTTCAAAACTCGATTTTTATCTTTCTTTTGTCTCTAGCTTGATCATTATGCAACACCTCGTTTATGATCTTTAATTCTTCACAGGAATTGTAGAAAAAGCGAAGCTTGGAACTTTAAAACACAAGTAGTCCTAGAATATACCGGTCTTATGGGAAATGGGAAATGACTTTTCTCCCACCCACAATCAAGGAAATGTTCCACCTTCCGGTTGGATAAATGAACAAACAGCAGGTAACGGTGATCCGCCTTCTCTATCTTATGCAGATGAGAACACTATAAAATGGCTGAAATCATGCCAAAACTTCATCCATTCTAAGATCTTCCAATCTATCAAAATGAGATTCTTCGCTCTTCTTTTCACTCTTTTTGCTTTTGCTTCTGCCTGCATCGGAGGTGGCAACAAATGCTGCCCACCAGCTCAACCAGCATGTGGAAATCCATGGTAGGTGTCCAAATAAAGGGTTCAATTAGAAATCCATGAAGCGTTAACTCCGAAAGATGTGTTTATTTTAACCCCGCCCACCTTCTCGCTTTCCAGAAGTTTCCTTGTTCAACTAGGAATCTGGCATAAGGAAACTGATTTATCCTTCGTACATTATTCATTTAATTAAAAGAGACTTCCTCTGAAGTATAATGTATATCATAGTTCATTTCCAGCGGTGGAGGAATCGGTCCAGCCCCAATCGGACCAGCGCCATATCCAACTGCCAATGCTTATGCTGTGGCTGGAAAGTAGATCAATTGCTGAACTATTTCCATGTGTTTTATTTGGAATGTTCATTTTTCTGTATATTTGGGATATTTTATTTAACTTTCAATTTAAATAAATTTTTCACCGTATTTTGAGAGTATTTTCTGATTCAAAACAATTATATCGTATTTTTCAAACCGCTCAAGTGGGACGAGATTCGTTGTTGAAAAATTATTAGTTTCCAGGGTTTTAGTTTTCTGAAAACTTTTGAAACTGGAATAATTTATAAATTGCATTCTGATAATGTTGTGGGTTTTAGTTGAACTGTCGTTCTTCTGGTTGAATTGAGATCCCAATCTGATAACTTTGCAAACAGCTATTAATATCCCCCTGTAAAACGGAGCAAAACAAAATGCAATAATTGAAAAAATTCTGTTTCACTTTAAAAAATATTTAAGAATCTGTAGAAAAAACGGGATTTTTTTTGCTTCTATACCAAATGAAATTTCAATTAACAAATATCAAAGGCTTTACAACCGTCTACTTCAACCAAAGTTACCGTAGACTCTAATAGATGCCCTCAGAACTGTCAAATTGGAGTCCCATATATCTCATTCCCCACAAAAGATCAAAAAGTGGCCAACTGGCAAAATATTTTTTGGTATTATGATAAATATTTTATCAGTTGACTAGTATTTGATATCTTGGGATCAAAGTGGGCTCAAGGTTGACGGTACATGGGCTCAAAGTTGACGGTTTGGGTGGCACTCTCTAAGGGTTTTTACCAAGTTTGGGGACCATAAGAGGCATTTAAAAAGGTTTATCGGTAATTGTTCTAGAAAAATAGTATTCCGCTTCAAAAGTTCAATTTTTGGTTCTTTGAACGTCTTCCGAGTTTGTCCGATATTCGACAAACTTCTCAAACTTTAATGTAAGATTGACTTCCAAGTTGGAACAGTTCCCCACTTCAGGATGTACTTTAGTTGTACTCACAATATAAACATCATATTGAATGCAGAATAATTTATTTGAACTCTATTGCAGAGTAGATATGTTTCAAATATACAACCAAGATCAATTCTTTGAGTCGACAAATTACTTTCCAGCGGTTGGGTATCCTCCGGCAGCTGGTGGTGGAGCAGCATACTGTGGTGGTGGAGGTGGAGCAGCGGCGTATTGTGGTCCGGCTCCCTGGCTGAAAATCACAAAATGTTATTTCTCAAAATAACGAAATCAAAAATACCATGGGTTGGAGCATCCTGGCTGAGCTGGTGGGCAGCATTGGCCACCACCTCCTCCTCCGATGCAGGCGGATCCAGAAGCAACGAGAGCAGCGACGAAGGCAGCAGCAGAGAAGAATTTCATGTTGGAAAGAATGTGATAACCGATGAAGGTATGCTTTTCATTATTGTCTCATCCATTTTATACCCAGCATCAGAAGCTGCTTTTTCATCCGAAGGGGGTGGGTCATTTAATATAAATTTGACATCTCCTCGTTTTCCAAAACCTGCCGCTTGCGTAATCGGCAGGGAAACCATGCGGTAAGACGTTACGTAATGAGAAGACTACACACGTCGACATAGCAAGTTCAAGTTCTCCCTCTTCCGATTGGAATCTGAGGACATTGTACACTCACGAATGATCACGCCCGGTATCATGAAAAGCTATAGTGGTTTCTCAAAGATTCGTAATGGAGATTATGAAATGGAAAGTGCGATTGGATACAATGTGAAACGAGAATCGTATAACAACGAAAATACCAATATTAAATATAGCATGCTTGAAATTATCTCACTCTGAACATACTCTCAAACTTAACCTCATCAAAGTTGTCTTCAAAATCTAAAGATCAAAAAAGTGAAACGAATCGAAACGGGTTTCGTATCAAAAAATAAAAGCAAAAAAAATCGGCTTTATCTGATGTCCCGCCCATTCATAAAGCTGCAATTGCAGGACAAATGCGTCGCTATAAAACTCAAATCGAATTGCAAATCGACATACCTTCATCGGTTATCACATTCTTTCCAACATGAAATTCTTCTCTGCTGCTGCCTTCGTTGCTGCTCTCGTTGCTTCTGGATCCGCCTGCATCGGAGGAGGAGGTGGTGGCCAATGCTGCCCACCAGCTCAGCCAGGATGCTCCAACCCATGGTATTTTTGATTTCTGTTTATTGAGAAATAACATTTCGTGAATTTCAGCCAGGGAGCCGGACCACAATACGCCGCTGCTCCACCACCACCACCACAGTATGCTGCTCCACCACCAGCTGCCGGAGGATACCCAACTGCTGGAAAGTAAATTATCAATTCAAAGAATTGATCTTGGTTGTATACTTGAAACATATCTACTCTGCAATAGAGTTCAAATAAATTATTCTGCATTCAACACGGTGTTTATTAGTACGGAACCCATAAAACCATCTGTTTTAATATGAGAACAACCAACTAAAGAGAAGTGTGAAAATATTCAAATTTGGAAGTCAGTCTTGCATTAAACTTGTATATTTTTCGAATATCATACAAACATAAGGGAAACGTTCAAGGAATCACGAATTGAACATTTGAAACGGAATACCACATTTCTGGAACAATTACCGCAGAACCTGTAATAGAAGGGCCTCTAAACTTTATCCATAGACGTTTTCAGATATTTTATTTCTTTGATAATTCACATTATTTTTCCAACGTATGCCGACTTTCCCCAACAGTTGCACGCCAGTTTCTACTTATCTGCCGTTCAGCCGCCAATAGTTCGTTCATGAAATCGGAGATAGGTTTCTTATGAAAATTTGAAAAGCGTATCTGTAGAATTTGATTTCGTAGTTATTCTGACAATAATTACTCAATGCATTTTTGATAATTTTCCAACTACACTTGACACAAAAAATCAGAGAAATTCGTATCATGTTTTTCAAACTGACACAAAACAAAACTGACAGAAGAGAGAACTTGTGGGAGGAGAGAACTGTTATCAATTCTATGTTTTCGATACTCGTTGCCATAAATATTTACCATATTTGTTAGTTTTCTGTTTATCAGTTTTCCACTTTCCACTTTTCATTCAAAACATGCTGAAAGTAGTTTTGGTGGTTCTTTTGGCCTTCTTGGTGCAGTATGTCTTCAAAACCTTGTAAGTTTTAGTCATAAATTTTTCCTAGACATTTTGTGAATTCAGGTTGATGTTTGATGTTCACAAACGAATTTACAATCATCGACCAGGACAATGCAGAAAAATAGAAGGACCCGTTCATGGATCGGAAGACATAACCATAGTCGATGGGAAAAATATTGCATTCATAACTTCTGGATTGGTTTATTTGAATGACGACCCGTCTCGTGCCACATGGAAAGGCCAAATATTCCTCTATGATTTGACGAAAAGAACCTACAAAGCAGAGTCCATCCCAATTCTGAATCTAGAAGATGAAGAAGGATTTCATCCTCATGGAATATCTCATTGGATTAAAAAAGACGGAACTATTCGTTTGTTTATTGTTGTGCACTCGAAAGTTTTCAAGCACTCAATTGTGATTCTTGATTTTGATGAAAGCAAGCGGCAATTGAATCATGTTAAAACAGTGAGGGATGAGAAATTCGTTCGGTATTTTTATTTCTGATGGGACTCATGCAGGATAGATCCTTCCAGACCAAACGATATTGTGGCAACTGGAGATGACTCGTTTTTGGTTTCAAATGACGGAGGAGCTCAAACAGTTTTGGGAAATGCGGTTGAGATGTTTACTGGCTTCTGGAAAGGGGGATTAGTCTATTACGATGGAAAGGTGATCATAGAAATTATAAATTTCTGTGAGCTAAATAGTTGTTTTCAGATATCCCAATATTTATTAGAGAACACAGTTGCCAATGGAATCATTCTTTCTCGTGACAGAAAGACATTGTTTGTTTCCCACATCAATCAAGAAACTATTGGAGTTTTTGCTTGGGATCAGAAGAAAATTTCAATTAAGAAACTATCTGAAATTGAAACACTCACTGGATGCGACAACTTCTATATTGATAAGCAGGATAATTTGTGGTCGGTATGTAATTTCTTTTTTATACATGTATTATATATCTTTTTTTTTAATTTTCCAGGGATGTCATCCCATCCTGAAAGATGCTGTTGGACATCTTGGAGACGCTGGAGACCAGTCTCTGTTTGCTCCGTCCCAAGTTCTTCGTTTCAAATTCTCAAAAGACTTGAAATCAGCTGAAATGGTTGAAGTATTTTCCGATGATGGAAGATTCACTTCTGCCAGTGCGATTGCTGTCGGTTTTGATGACGGAAAACAATTGCTAATTGGAACTGTCTTCCGTGATTTAACTCATTGTGATATTGATGTACCACTTGATTTCTGATTCTTCACGATTCCTGATTTTATTGAATTGAAGACTATTTTGTACTCATTTTTATGATTTATAATGTTTCTTTTGAATTGAAGGCTACTTTGTAGTCGGTTGACACAAAAAACGAAATAAATAGAAAATTAGATAATTTGGCCCTGTTCTCGAAAAAAGGAGAGATAACTCTTCTTCTTTTTTCGATAGTATCTCTATAGACAAAGATAAAATCTGCCAGGTTATTTACTGTGTGGTATTTCACTTTAATTAGGTCGATTACATCAATGGGAAAGTAAAGAACATGACCTTAAGAATATCGGAGCTGTGGAAGAGAAACGCCGGTTTCTGTGGCCGAAGGTCCCACAACGACAACTACCATAACCTAAAATATTGTGATTTTCCGTATTTACTTTCTTGTTTTTCACTGCTTTTTGTCGAGTTTTCTGCTCTCAAAAAGTCGGCAAACAACAATTTTTGACTGAGATAAAATTGACTGAAAATGCACAAAAAAAAGAGAAAGCTAACCTTGAAATATAACTATTTTCAGGTTACGGTAGTTGTACCTGTGAGACCTTCGGCAGCAGCCACCGGTGTTTATTTTCTCTAGCTGCGACTTTTTGAACCAGAAAATAGTTTTAAAAATCAACAAAAAACCAACAAATATTGTTTACTCTTTCTCCTAGAGACGCACAACCTGGTGAGAGCTTATTGAACTCACTTCCCGGGTTTTCTTTTTTTTCAAGACAGCATCTCCAATTTCCTGCGAACATTCAATATTTCTATTTTGATTTTGAGAGAGATCCTATCACAATTCACTTGTCGAAAATAACAAAAACAACCAATAACTTCAGAAAACTTTTTTTCAGATTCGATTCTATTTCGAAGATGTTTTTCAAGGCTGTGTTCATCGTATTATTTGGAATTGCGATTCAATTTTTATTCAAAACTTTCTAAGTGAATAACTTTCTGTTTTGAGATCCTCTCCTCTCATTTTTCAGATTAATGATGGATATAAACAAAAGAGTATATAACCATAGACCTGGAGAATGTCGAATAGTTGAAGGACCGAGTGAGTGGATATCTGAGTTTCAGTTTTCTAAAAATCCCCATGTTTCAGAACAAGGATCTGAAGATTTCGAGGTAATTGAGGATAAACAGATTGCCTTCATCTCATCTGGCGTCGTTTATCTCCCGAAATCACCTTCTGATGTGACGTGGAAAGGGGAGATTTACCTTTACGATCTCACGAAGCGAACCTATAAAGCCGAATTGATTCCAGTTTTGAATCTAGAAAATCCTGAAGAATTCTATCCACATGGACTGTCTCATTGGAGAATGAAAGACGGAACGATTCGGTTGTCTGTAGTCGTTCACTCGAAGACTTTCCAACATTCCGTAGTGGTTCTGGACTACGACGAGAAGAAAAAACAATTGAATCATGTAAAAACTATAAAAGATGAGAAATTTGTTCGACCCAATGATATCATTGCCACTGGAGAGAATTCGTTTTTGATTTCCAATGATGGAGGCACTCAAACGGAGTTAGGAAACATGCTCGAATTAATCAGTGGGTTTTATAAAGAAGGAGTTGTGTATTTCGATGGAAAACTGAGTCACGACGTGATTGAAAACGAGACTGCGAATGGGATTAGTCTGTCACGAGATGCTAAAACTCTTTTCGTTTCCCATATAAATAGAGAAACGATTGGGATCTATGCATGGGATCAGAAACTGATGTCCGTTCGAAAAATTTCTGAAGTTGAAACCCTAACTGGATGCGATAATTTTCATATCGATCCAGAAAATCACATGTGGACGGTAAGCTAATTCTAGCATTACTTTTGAACTATTTATGATATTTCAGGGTTGCCATCCAGTTACGAAAGACGTCGTGGCTCATTTTGGAAACCGTTCAGATCCCACTCTTTACGGTCCTTCTCAAGTTCTCCGAATCACTTTCTCCAAAGACTTCCAGAAAGCTGAAATGGTTGAGATTCTTGCAGACGACGGAAGATTGGTTTCCGCGAGCACAATCGCATTCCCGTTTGAAAACGGAAAACAGATTTTAATCGGCACTGTTGGCCGCAGTCCTCTCCACTGCGATGTTAATGTACCATTAAACTTATATTAAACTGTTTATCAACATTTTATGGCACATAATACTAGTCAGATATCACAAAGAAAAATGAATGCGAATGTAAATTTGATAAATATTGAAAATCATATCAATCATGCTTTCTAATGAATTGAACAATGTATCCTTTTGACGTCATGATGGAACGCTTTCGCACCCAGACAGAGTACCGTGAGAGCCAAGTTGTTTCGAAGAGTGGACTGCACATTGGTTTTTCACAACCACTGTCAATCTGAAATGAGTGCTTGAATCGGTGAGGGTTCATTGATAGCTTAGTTTACCTCACAGAAAGTCTTGAATATATTATTGGTTGGGAAGGGTGTTGGATCATTGTGTACCAACAGTTGAACATCGTTGTCATTAGCAAGTGCTTGCAACTCTGGGGGAACTTGGCAACACCCATCGAGACGAACATGGTTGATACTTGGTTTCACATCGAAGTGGCCAAGAACTTCTTTGAGTTGGCGAGCAGAGAAATCAGATACTCCGATTGAAGCGATTTCCGATGTTTCCACAAGCTTCTCCATATATGTGTAAAGAGGTTTAACTTTGTCGAACCAACGGCGGTGCTCATCGTCTTCTGACTCTCCATCAATGAGATCGAGCTCGGGGAACGAGAGAATAAGGACCTGAGAAAAATTTTCTTATTTTTCAAAATCGTTCTTATACATTCTCAATACCTCAATATCTTTGGTCTTCAGTTGCTCCTTGAGGCTTGTAACAGCCTGTTCTATCTGCTGAACGTCCCAGGCTGACAAAAACACCTTCATTGTAATTTTGATTTCATCGCGTTCGTAATTGTCCATATGATCGTTGTCGCATAGCAACAAACAACTATTTTCCTAAAAAAATTGAAGACTTGTTATTATGTTTATTAGAAAAACAAAGCTTATTCAAGAGGAAAGCTGTGGTTTCAGGATCGAGAACAAAAACTACAGTAAGCTAAACATTTTCTGCTCAATATTGCACCGTTTTTTACCATTTTCCTCAGATCTGTGCCCAGACAACTCGGGAATAGTACCTTCTTTATGGAATAATAAAATAATTGCCGGAAAAGTTACGAAGTTTGAAATCTGGTGCCTGGAAATAGTTTTCTGATGTTTACCGATATCACCAATCCACACTGCATGAACGGCTTTCAAAATCATTTCTATGTCATGAACAACCCCGTTATTTTTTAGACTGGAATAGTAACAGTGTATTTAATCTACCTTGAAATCAGCAGCAATAGGGTTTGACGTGAGTTGTAGGTCCAGACATGCTGACAGCTCTTCGGCTGATGTCTCGAATCGGCGAACCTGGAATAATTAATGAGCCATTTTTTCGAACATATTATTCCATATTATGAGGGCTGTGAAAATCTACCTATCCTCTCCCAAGATTTCTATCTTGACATGTTTTTATCTAAAAAGCGTAATGGGGCGCATCAATCTAGCCCTGACCGTTTATGTGACAGGTTTTTTATCAGCCACTTTTTTCTTCTCATCGCAGTGCACCGGTCCCCAAAACGGCGGAAAGCCACTTTTTACAATGTGACATCTTTCTTTTCTCACCTTCAATTGAGTGTATCCATTGACGTTACCGGTGTGAAGACGGAATCGGGTCAATGACGAAAGGTTGCTTAGAAATTGATGACAATATGTCATTCTTCGCAATCGCTGGACTGAAAAAAAACAAATCCTAGAAGAAATTTGAATTCATGAAAAGGTGAGCCCAGAAAAAAAACACGAAAGAAGCGATCCTGTGCACAAAACCCCACTGAGCACAAGATCTGTGGATAGATGTGCGAGTGCGGAGGTAGACTCGCAGGAATGACGAAGGAAACAACATGACACAAAAAATTGTCATCATTTTTGGTGAGACTTTTTCCTCTCTTATTCTCATACTTTCTTTTTGCGGCTCTACGTCTAAAGTCTCTCATTTCTCATCTCTCTCGTTCGCAGGACTTTTTCTAGTTATGTTGAAACCAAAGCCAAAGACAGATGAGGGGGTTGCTAGACACAATACAAAATTTAAAGCAGGATTGCAATCCAAAAAGAATTGTCAAAATGACGCAGTAATTTTTCATCAGTAGAACTGTCCCTCAAAACTTCTTGATGCAGTTTTGCTTCATTTAATCAAGTTCAGAGGGAGAAAAGAAAAAAAGAGATACAGAGGAGTAATGCGAGAATGCCTTTTTCATTAGACCAATTCTGAATTTTTTTTTCGTAGAAAAATATTCCCCAAACGAATGTTTTACTAATTTAATTTCTCAAGGATAACAATTTGGAAGTAAGCTCCTAAAACACAAGGCCGGATTTGGACAGATTATCGCTCAGCTTTATTTTTTCAATAGGACTTCAATGATTACGACGATGTTTTAATTGTTCCACATTTATCAATAGTCAACCATCATACCAAGGACACCAGAGAATCGCCTCATTCCGACCGAACGGAAAATGGGCGTTCCCTTTTCTGTTTGAACTGGCGGCGCGTTAGATCTGCAGGTTTCCTCTACCGTAGTCCCCCTCTTCTCGTTCATCGATTTTCGTATCGGTTCGTTCATTGTCCTGGCGTGTCGATCCATTGAATTTTCTCAGTCGCACACACACACACACCCCCATGACCACAAGGGTTTTCTGGAGTCTTCTCACGCAGCACGTCTTCTTAACGCCCAATGCCTTCTCTCCGTGCTCGGCAGCACGCGTGCTGCCCGCTTTTTCTCTCTAACAAGAGGTTATCGATTTTTGGGTCGACGCGCACACCACCCCATTTCTTATTACACTGCCAGCGCGTATTTCACTTCGTTCTGACAATCAATCGTTTCTATCTCGATGTACACTCTTTTTGGTTTATCCTTTTTCCAATACGCAACCTAAATTCACCTAATCCGTATTTTTTTCACGCCTCCAACTTTTTTTCGTAATTTAGAAGCTATTTCTTTCATTTTCTATCGAATTTCGTAATCTGTTCTTCCTCGATTATGCCGTCACATTCAATGTGGGGGTAAACTTTTTCTCGACAACTATTTTTAATTTACAGTGGTGAAATAATGGCTTGTGGACTCGCTTTGAAAAGACCTCTACAGCACGAATATGAATCGTATTTAACGGATGAATCATACAATAGCGAGGCAAAGCGAGCAAGAACTCAATGCCCTCCATTCCGCGCTCAAATGGGAACTATCGCCGCCACACTACCATCTACCAGCACATTTGCCCAGAAGTTTAAAGAACAGGTATGTCAGTTCCAGAATAGCTCTTAGTTGACTTAGGTTGTGTCATATATTCCTCGGAAAAAGAATAAGTAATTTTTCGAGCTCAAACTGACACAATATCAACGGCAGATTTGCAACTAGTCATGGTTCACATGAACCTGGCTTTACTTTTCTCTGACTACATTTGAAAACTGCTACTATAGTTTCAGCAGTTATATGAAACAAAGATGTGATTAAATATCCAATTTGCAGGAGGAGAGCGTTTTCCAAGCAGCAACGCTGATGACTCGGTTGTCCAGAAACCAGCTCAAGACGTACCTTTGTTCAGAGGTGAAAAATCTTCGCAAGAGGAAAGCGATCCCTCGTAACAACGATTTCGATGAAAATAAGGAGCAGAGGGGCGATGGCAGCATTGCAAGTTACTCAAAAGCCTACAGAGCCCCTTCCTCACCAAAGGTGAGTTCCGAACCCGCCTAGCTCTCTGTGTGTTTCGTCAGGAACTTATTTCTAGTCGAGATCGAGTAGGGGTTTTGCACAAACATTTTTAGAAATTAGGATGAAACGAAACCTACTGTGAATAGTTTTGAATTAGAGGAAAATGACATATCGAGTTTATTTGGAGTGATGTAACTAAAAATTTCAGTCTGGGTCGGATTCCGAAGGTGAAGCGCCACTTGCTTCCGTCAGTGATCGTTTCAACAAACGTGAGTTCACAATGGACAACGTTACAATGATCTGCGAGCGGTTGCTCAAGGAACAAGAAGTACGCTTGAGAAGTGAATTCGAGAACGTTTTGGCCAAGAAATTGGATGGTAAATATTACAGTTTTCCAACCGAATTTCTAAATCTGTTTTTTTCAGAGCAACATCAACAATATGTCCAATTCGCCACTGAACAGTTGAACTCGAAATGTGTCAGCGCTGGGGACGACTATGCTTATTCTTATCTCTCCTAAATCTATTCCTCATTCGATAAACACCACGAAGTCATCATTCATAATCCTCAACCCTTTTCACAGTAATATAAGCCAAAAACAATGAAGTTCGGATTCCCTGCTTTTTCTGCCTTTTAAATTCTTTACATGTTCGAAATTTAATTCTTTTTTCCTCCACAGTTTCTCGCTCACAGGTACTCTCAAATTAACGCGGTTTTTTCGTTGGTTTGATCATTCTTTCCGCCTCCTTCTCCCGTCGCCTTACAAACCTTTTTAGGCATTAACTGTATGAGGCCTTTTTCAATTTATATTAGAAAGAAATTAGATATTCGTAGCTTTGTTCTAAGAATCACTACCCCCACTGTCGCTCAATGCTTTGCACCGACCCTTTCATTGCTAATGTGATAAATATTAGTGAGCAAAATTTTTATAAAAATTTGCTTACTGTAATCCCCTCTCCCTTTATAAAACATTCTATCTCCACTCTTTTATCTGTCAAGTGTCCTCATTTCTCCCTCATATGCTACATTTGCTTTCAACCGTTCAAATAAAGTGTGCTATACATGTGAATTATCTACATATACAGAAACACGTTCATCTCAATCCGTCACATAATCCCTTTAGACATTGAAATACATGAGCTAAACATCCTCGCTCTTCAGGCTAAAATGGAAGTTGTTGGACTGATTTCTGGAGGAAAAGACAGTTGCTATAATCTGATGTGCGCTGTTCGAGAAGGACACAATATAGTAGCACTCGCCAATTTGCACCCACCTAAAGATTCCGACTCCGATGAACTGGATTCTTATATGTACCAAAGCGTTGGAGCTGATGGAGTCGAGGTACATTCTGAAAATTCAATTGACAGCTTTATCGAATCTTTCTGCGGTTATTGGAACCTGACTAAATTTAACAACTATTTTCAAGACATGCAACGTAGACTCGTATCGCAACAGAATTCTTTCAATCCCCCTAAAACTTGAAAAATCGAAAAATCTCAGTTTTCCTTCCTGTTCTAGAAACTTTTAGAAGGTTCTCGAATCTTTTTCGAATTCCCGCCACAACTGGAATTTTCGAAAATTTGCGGTTTTTTGCGATTTTTCGGAAGAACAATTAATTTTTTCTCCGATTTTTTGCGAAATAGACCTTATATTTTTCAGCTATTTTTAAAGATTTTTTTCGATTCTTTCGAATTTTTATCTGAAATTTGGCAAGATGATGTTCGCGAAAATAACTATAGATTACTGTAGAAAACCTTCTAAATAAATTAAAAAAAATCGAAAAAAAAATCTTCAAAAATAGCTGAAAAATCTAGTCTGAAATTTTTGCAAAATTCGAATAAAAAATCAGTTGTTTTCTCGAGAGATCTTCAATTTCTCGGAATTTTCAGTTTTGGCAGAAATTCGAAGAATATATATACGAAAACCTTCTAGAATTTTCCAGAAAGGTTCCTTCCTCAGCAAATTTTTGGCACATGTGCCGCTACTTGGGGCACGGGTGCCGCTGCAACGCGGTAATCGTGCCCGGGGGGTCGGGGCACGGGTGCACTTTGCGTGCCGCTGCCGTGCCGTTGCCGTGCTCATGTGTGCCGTTTATTTTTGAAATTCTTTCCTCGATCAGGGCAATTAATCACTATATTTCCTTAAATTGAACAGTTTATTCGATTACAAATTCAACCAAAAAAGAGTTAAAAAAAAGAAAAAAGGATCATTTAAATCTGTAGAGGAAGATTGTGCCGAAGATGTCGAATTTCGATGAAAGTACCTTTCCTACTCCTCTTCTTCAGCTTTATTGTCCTCGAGCTTTGCAGGGTGTTTCTGAAAGAACTTAGAAGATTATTTACATAACTAATTGGATGAAAACTCACATTTCTTTGGGCGAATTGTTTTTCCGACGATCCATCGGAAATTATCTGGCGCGTTCTCACCGAAGATCAGCTGACCTGTAAAACATAGTGATTAAAATTAAACATTCAAAAATTTTTTTGAATATTGTCGTTCCAAAATAGTTAAGTTTATCACATCTTGACCACTTACATATTTAATTTGATATATTCATTGTTGCTGGTCGTAAACTACTTTCCTCTTCTTCAGTATCACCACGGTTTGACGACTTCCCTTCTCGTCTTCACAACTGAAAAGATTTACGATATCATCATTACTTGAACATCTCTCAACTCACCTATTTTCATTCGGTGTCTCTTCCAACGGGACATCTGGTCAGCCAATGTCTGAAAACTAAACAGAAATACATTTCATGATTTTCTAACGGAAAGCCGAGAAAAATATAACTAAATGCCATAAAACGATGAAAAATGCAAAAATTTATGAAAATGAGAGGCAAGCTATTTTCGAAACATTTTCGAAACTCTATGGATAGAGACGATATGCGCAGGTGCTTCAAGAAAGGGCACGGCAGCGGCACGGTAGCGGCACGCCAGATGCTTGCTAGGGGCACGGGTGCGGTGTTCCAAGGGCACTTTCAACGCGGCACCGTGCCGTTTGGATGCGGATCCTGTGCCCCTCTGTGCCCTAGCGTGCCCAAAATTTGCTGAGTCGTTCGAAAAACTGTTTCCATTATCTCCCTAGGGACCTTATGAAAACAACCAATTATCGAATTATTAAATTTAGAAACTTTCAGCTTTATGGAGAAGCGATGGGGCTCCCATTGTATCGTCGAGAAATCAGTGGACAGGCTAAAAATCAAAAAGCTAACTACGAAAAAACGGAAGGAGATGAAGTGGAAGATCTCTTTGAATTGCTGACAGAAGTCAAAAAGAATCATCCAGAAGTAAAAGGAGTTTCTGCTGGAGCCATATTGTCAAGCTATCAAAAAGTTCGCGTTGAGGATGTGTGTCGGAGACTGGATCTCACTCCACTATGCTTTCTTTGGGAGAGAGAACAGAATGTGAGTTTACAAAAAACAAATTGAAATACTAATTATTCAAGGTCATAGGCAGTATTCTACTCTAATTATTACCTCTGTGTTTCCATTTGAAAAAGTAATATCTCTAACAAGTAACAAGTGAAAGTAATATAGAAATAAAAATTGCTTTATTAATAAAAATAATATGCTCGAGTTATTGCTTATATACAAGTGCAGATTCAAGAAGATTAGAAGGATTAAAAGACCAAAGTCTTCTCTGGTATGTTCTATATTTAGAGCATTCTCAATACCAACATCCGCTTATTAATACCTATACAAAAAATGTTATAAGCAACTTATTTTCAGTCCCTACTCTCCGAAATGGTGGAAAATGGCGTTGATGCTGTTCTGATCAAGGTGGCAGCAATTGGACTTGGCGAGAAACATCTTGGCAAAACGCTCGCAGACATGGCTCCAATCATGAAAACACTACAAGACAAGTATGGAGTTCATCCCTGTGGAGAAGGCGGAGAATTCGAGTCATTCGTCCGAGACTGTCCGCTTTTCAAAAAACGGATTGTGATTGATGAGACAGAGGTACACGGATCAACCGCGGTTCATTCGCTTAAAACTGATTTTTTCAGACAGTTACCCATCAAGATGATCCGGTGGCTCCCGTGTTTTACCTTCGCCTCAAGAAAATGCATCTGGAAGACAAGTAACATAATAAATTCTGACCAATTTACGTTGTTTTGCTTTCAAATCTGTTGTTCATTGTTGATGTAATTTTTTGTTTCAAACCCTCGTTTTCCTAATTAAATATAAACTTAGTTTTTCACCTTGGCTAAATAGTTTCATCATAAGATATATGTGCGAGCAAAAATCAAAAATCTAATCTTTATTGTAGAGAGTAAGGAGAACTGTACTCTAACATTTTATGGGGGGAGTAAATGGAGGACAGCATCTTATTTAAAACAGGGAAGGATAATTTATCCAGGATAAGAAATAGAGGGGGAAGTAGAGCTGTTTGAAAGAAACACGAACGAGTGTGAAAATAAATAAAATCGATGGTTATAAATAAATAATAATTATGGGATGTCATCGGGTGCGTCCAAATCCCGGTACGATACTGGCTGACGACGTGGGGCATCTTCGAACATTCGCCCGCCGCCACCGCGTCCTCCGAGACTGTGACGAGGTGGAAATGGTGGACGTCTATCATAAGATCCATTGCCAAAAGAGCTTCCTGAAAAATAATAATTCTTGAGGTAAAACAAAATATTCTTACTTCCTCCACCAGGACCTCTATCGTCATCACGTTCTCTTCCGTATCCACGATCACCACCTCCACCACGGTGATCATCGCGCGACATATGTGGCATATGCTTGGGCTCCAGATCTACAGGTCTTTGCGCATCCGCCAGATAATTATTGAAGAAGTCGGCTTCGGCTCTGGCTTCTTCCAGTTTGTCTTCATGCTTCGATTGTAAATGCTTACGAATGAACTCAGGACCTTTGAACTTTTTCCCGGACAATGGACAAAGCCATTTATCCTTAGCAAGTTCAACCGTGTTGATAGCGATAAAAGCTTCAACTTCTCTGAAATACACAATTCTAGTCATGGAAACGAAAAAACAAACTCACTTTTCGCCATCTTTTTTCCCCATTTTCTCCATATCTTCCTCACTGACATACTGCTTCTCGATTAGCCCTTTGTCGATACGAGAGTTGAATCCCGAGATGAAGTCATTGATGAACTTTTGTGGAACAATTAGATCTCCATTCTCATCCGTATTGATGGAAGCTCCGGATGGTGGCTGCCCACGTACATGAATCAGACCACATCTGTTGGGCATGGAATCCTCTTGAGCATAATGACCGTGATTGTAGAAGTCAATAGAATGAACAATACGAAGATAGATAATGAGAAGATCAAGAGCTTTCAAAATAGTATCGTCTCTTTCGTATCTAACCTTGTCCGATTGGGAGTCGCCACCGTTCGAAACCCCCAACAGCTCGGCTTCTTCTTCACTAATGTCATTCAAGGTATCTTTTGGTACGATGGATTTGATTTCCTTGATGAGGGGATTAGTTGATGCAGCTACCAGATCTACTCCCATGCGAATATCCTTTTCGCGATCGGATTCCGATTCATCGGCAGCATTGAACAAGCCAAGCTTCTTATCATAAAGAGCTGTTAGCTTCACAGCCAATTTCAAGTCGTTGAGAGCAACTTGTTTATGAGCAGCGACGCCATTGTTGGTGCGGACACGACGAGTTATATCGCGATTAATGATTGCGTTTAGATCAGTTTCACGAAGACGATGTGCATTGAGTCCCCAACAAATTTCTTTGATGTTGACATCCCGCTTGAAAGTAGCCCATCCTCTTCTATAAAATCTTCTCTCAGCGATTCCATCAGTAAGAGCAAGTCGGAGGAACCCTGGATACTTCTTGCATGTACTTTCCAACTCCTCATAAGTCAGCCCTGGCGGGATATTTCTCAAGAAAACAGAGCATGTTTTATGGATATTGACCTTGTTCGAAGCTTTATCAGTTCCATCGTCAATTGCGCCTTCTTCCTGCTCTTCATTGGCTTCCTCCTTTACTTCGTCCTTCACTTTCTCTTCAATTTTTTCGGCGGCATCGTTGTTTTCTTTTTTAACATCAGCAAGCGATTCATCGTCTAGTTTTTGAGCCAAAACAGCTTTCAAGTCGTCCTCTGAGCCATTCTCTAGTTTGACGACCACTGGAAAATGAGTAATTGTGAAATGAGCCATTTATTGACTGAACTGACCCGAATCCAACATTCTAAGGATTGCTTCAGCATCTCCAAAGTCCAAGGTGAACTTATCAAACTGTCCTTGTTCCTTAAGCTCATTGAAAATCTGCAATCGTTTTTGAACGTTTTCCAATTGAACCTCTTTGACCTTCTTAGCCTCTTCCGGCTTGTACTTGAGACGGAACCTGGAAATAATGAATGAAGAAAAATTTAGATGACGAAGAATATTGCGAAATACAAATACAATAAATCGGTTGGGTACTGGCATCCGTGCCATAAAAATACAAATATTCGACTAATCCGATTGATATTTTTGACCGCGGCATAATGCGCCTCTGGTCTCGATTTAGATCCACGACAAAAGCTGAAATTTACCATTCTTCGTCTTTATGAGCACGGAAAAACCGGTCAAGTTGAAACTTTCTGTGTTCGTTTTTGTACTCATTATACTTTTTGATTGCATCTTCTTCAGAAATGTCATCTTCCTGATTAGCAAGGAATCTCTTAAACGGTAACAAGGGACCGGAATAAATACTATTCTCTGATGACGGCTCGGCACCGTTACCATTCCGATCACCACGAACTGGATCAAATCCATCGTCTCCTTCGCTGAAAAATTAGATGATTAGAACTTTTAGTCAGTAACCAACTTTAGTAAGTAACTCACTCTCCACGGCTCCTTTTTACTTGATAATCATCTCTTCTTCCTGCTGGTCTCTTATTGTCATAGCGAGAATAGCCGCCGCCTCCGCCACCGCTTCTTCTATAGCTAAACCTAATTTTGTATGATTTATCTGAAAAATAAATTTTCAGAATACCTGTCATCGTCCCGGCGTTCTCTAGCAAACTTGTCGCGGCGACGGTCACCATCATCATCAGAATCCATCTTGGCTGAAAATAGAGTCTGACATTAAACGAAATATTCAGTACGATTGATTAAAATGGAGAATAATGAACATACAACAAGCACAAAACGAGAAAATAACTGATTTTTTCGCTTTCAACTCCCTAATAAGTAGCTCGACTGCTGGATTGTCTCTTCGATTTGTATGCGCGCGCGCTGCGGCGCAGTTAAAGAGGCGTGTCTACGCTTGCGCAACAGCGCCGCACAGAAAATTCTCGCATTCTCCATCGAATTATTCGAAAAGTGTTTCCTTCGACTAAATATCCCAGCACACAAGAGAAGCTTCAGATATAAATCAAAATGAGCGACACGGATCTGGCTCTAGACTATGAAGATAGCTCACACAGTTCGAGCAGCTCTCGATCGTCTTCCAGAGAGGTTTGTGGTTTTTACTGATAGTTAATCTGAACTTTAATGTTTCACAGAACAAGAAAAGGAGAACCAGAAGCAGAAGTGGTAGCGTTCGCAATGATAAGCCGATGTGGAGTAAAAAAAAGTGGGTCATTTAATTTGCTATAAATGCTTATAATTTCTGAAAAAAAAACTTGAATTTCTCCAGAGTGAAATAAATTATACTTTTTAGGTCTTCATCAAGTCGAAGCTCTAGTCGATCCAGTGCATTGAGTTCCAGATCTCGGTCATCAAGTCCTGCAGCGAGAAGTCCATCGCCAAAACGTAAACGCGAACCGATTCGAGCTCCCAGTTTATCTCCTAGACGACGCAGTAACTCTCCTAGACACAGGAGAAAATCCCCTGTTCGTCGTAGGAGTCCTTCTCCGAGAAGATCAAAGAATAACTTTTCTCAACGGTCTCCTGAAAGAAGGCGCATATCAAGAAGTCATTCGCCACCGATTCGAAGAAGACGAAACAGCAGAAGTGGTTCTCCTTTACCTTCTCGAGTTCGAGCCTCCAGAAGTCGATCACCGCCCAGAAGACGTCAGCGACACTCTAGGAGTCCTCAACCAACCAGAAGAAGAGATAGAAGTCGTAGTAACCCTCAAGGAGCTAAATCTCCACCACGAAGAAACTATAGGCGACAGAGATCAGGTTCGCAGTCTCCAGAAAATTGGAAACAGGCAGAAGAAAGAAGAAGAGAAGGAATGTGGCTGGCGTTAGTTTTTCCTGAAATAAAAATTTTCCATTATCATAAAATTTCAGACGAAGATCGGACCGTATTGAGATACAAGCAATGGGATTTGAGAAAATTTGGGGACATTCACCGAGTCAGGAGGAGATCCAAGAAACCTATAAACTAAGAGTGGCTGCTGAAGAGATTCAAGCTGAACATGCGAAGAAAGGAGAAGAGCTGAAAGAAGACAGACGAAAGGCCAAAAAGAGAGAAATGCGAGCTGTGAGAAATGTTTCAGAAGACGATTCATCAACATCTTCGGAATCAGATGAAAGTGAAAAGGAAGAACGTAAAAAAGTGAAGAAGTCTAAGAAAAGTAAGAAGAGTAAGAAGAAGGATAAGAAAAAGAGCAAGAAGGCTGATAAAGAAAAAGAAGAACGACGAGCAAGACGAGAACAGAGAAAGAAGGAAAGAGCTGAATTGAAAAGGAAGCAAAATAATCGTTCGGATACTGAAGAGGAATGGGAGGAGAAGCAACCCGAGAAGGTGACTGGAACTATCGGAACATATAGAGAAGGCAGTATGTCACCTACTCCTATTCTTCCGGAGCATATTAAACAACGTGATCAAGGAGGGGCTTTCGAGATCGAGAAGCCTGGTAATTATGGAAAAGATCTGCTCAAAGGAGAAGGAGCCGGTATGGCTGCATACGCCGCTCGCGGAGAACGTATTCCTAGACGTGGAGAAATCGGATTGTCGTCTGGTGAGATCGCAGAATATGAAAAAGTTGGTTATGTCATGTCTGGGTCGAGGCACAAAGCTATGGAGGCAACTCGGTTGAGAAAAGAGAACCAGGTTAGTGAATTGATTTCGGAAACTTTTGCTAGCAATTTTTCTTTCAGATTTTGACAGCAGAGGAAAAGCGTCTTCTAAGTGGAGTCTCAATGGAAGCCAAGAAGAAGAAGGAAGAAGCGGTTCTAGAGCAGTTCCGAAGTTTGATTCGCAACAAGAATATGCGCAACTGATTCGCTTTTTTTCTATTTTATCTGGTTTGTTCATTCGATCTTGATGATGTAACACTGTTTCCTGTTATTTTTTATTTTATCTTTAAAAAATAATGAAATCTGAAATCCAACTTGTTACACATTTCCCCTCATCCGTTTTCAAAAATTGAGACAAGTCTTCCACAAATGCAAAAAGTTCGACAACAAAAAACACATGTTTTAGCGTAAGATTGATGAAGAGGTCCCCTTTCTCTTTGACCTAAATCGATTACTTCCGTTTCGAGTTGAGCAGTTTCACCTTGAGATTGACGCCAGTTTGTCGCTAAATTCAAATATTTCTGGCACACATTCATCGTTTCTTATGTCAACGACGTCGCCTTTTAATGTACATAACACATGAATCTCTTTCGCTCAAACAACGCCAAAAAAGTGTTGGTGTCATTTCCGTTGACGGTGAGATTCTCCTTTTTTTGGCTGTACCGTACTTCTTAACGGAAAAGTGATTGGAAAACGACACGAATAAAATAAATTAGCATATTTATTGAGGGAAGGGCGCCGCCTTCACCGTACAAGGAAAACGAAGAAGAAAACGATGAGATTGAAGTAGGAAAAAAGTAATTAGGAAAACAAGAGAGGAATTGTACATATCATAGAAAAGAAGAAAAAAAGTGCAAAGACCCGTAATTGAAAACGAACATTGAGAGGGAGAAATGTACCAATAAAAGGATATAAATGAACTGAATCGAATCATTTTCTGAAAATTAAACTTTTCGGAGGTGTCCCATTACATGTTGAAATCCAACGATGTTGAATACAGTCTTTGCAAACCAGATTACAGCACCATACAAATTCACAATCACATTTTACTCGGACTACTTCGTGTCGAATCTGAAAAAATCTTGAATATATGTCATCCTCCTAATATATCGGATATCTCCTAATTCCACTTACACTGAACCCATTTCCACAACATAACCGATCACAATCTCCCTGAGTATGAGTCTCGTTTCTCCATGCACAAACTCGTCCGGCCACCGATTTCACCTTAAAAAACGTTAATTTTTGTTGAATCCACTCTATTACTGTACCTTGCAAACATCTGGAGAAGCTTCCAGATAAATCAAATCAGTTGTTTTCACAACGGAATCATCTGTGTATAACTTTGCACGTGCATATCTATAGAAACATTCTACTTGAAATCTTCCTATTTTATCACCTACTTTTCAACAAGATAATCTGTGATATGTTCCAAAGTTGCTGTTCGTTTCCAACATGTTTTTTGTTGGCATGAGCCTGATACTCCATGACATTTGCAAGAAGATATCAATGTTTTCTTTATAGCCTGAAAAGTTGTGATCTTCTTTTGTTGTATAATGATCTACACTGCTGATTCCGAACCCCCACACTCACCAATCTTCCGGCTTTTAAGTTATGCTTCTCCACTTTTCGCAACAATGAATTCACTGCGCCGACCTTTGTGAGCAGCTTTCGACTTGCCGTTATTCCGTGTTGGACTCCATGTGTACATCTAAAGAAGTCCCCAACCGGATCTCATTAACCGTTTCTTAAATGATCCTTTGACCTACCCGCCGAATTCGTACTCATTCTGCCCCATATGATTGTTACACGCACAATCGTCAATCCATCCTTGTGCGCAAGCTGTCGCAACACCCCAGGCAGCAGATGCAGATGACAACGCCCAGATCAATGAAGATTCACGAAAACCTGGATTCGAAAATCTTCTAAAGATGGTTGAACATTGAACTGTACCTTGCCGTAACAACGGCGGATCATGCATTATATTTCCAGCCTCTGAACAATCCCACTGCTGAAACCTCAAACGGTTCGCACAGTTTTGTAAACCTTCCTGAATTCCTTCGAATGCCGAGATTACTGTAGCAGGATGAGAACGGCAAGCGAGTTGGATAGATCGAAGTGCTCGAGAATGGAGAAGATCTGATGGGCATCCCTGAAGGAAGAATACTGTTTTGAATATTGAATTTCAGTAGGATGATTGGATTGATTCTGGTGACTCATATAAATTTGAAACTACAAAACTTATTGGAATTCGGGCAGAACATAAATGTTTTATAGCTCAACTGGTTTGATCTGTGAATCACCTGACAATGAAAAATTGAAACCTCCAGAGAAACAATTTTGGAATTTAGTGAAATACGGTATCAGGTGTATAAGAAAGAAACGAGCATAATTTAAAACGAAATCTTGATCGATACCGTAAGTTTTCTTGAAAGTGATTGTTGAAAACTCATGAATTCTTCTAACAGAAGCCCACCCAGACCGTCAAATTTGGGCTCAATTATCTCGGTTCCTATAAGAGATATCAAAAATTTGTCAACTGATAAAATACTGTAGATATTATGATGATTAATCACAGGAATCGAAATAATTGAGCTCAAATTTGACCACCTGAGTAGTTTTCACTCAGAGGAAATACAGTAATCATGGAAAATAGTTTTAAAAATGGAACATAAGGATCAAGGATCACACCTGTTTCAGTATATTAGGCTTTGGTGGTTGAACGATTTTGTTTCCACCAGGTCTTGGAATATCATTTGTAGCCAAAGAGCACAGAATAAAAAACGTTGACAGCGTCGTAGTTCGAAAGTAGAGAGCTCGCATCACGCTGTGTCACTTCGGAAAGTGCGTGTCTTGAATCCCTTGTTTCTCTCCGATCTTTCACCTGTCTCTCATCCACACACTATTTCCGGTACAAGACACCTCAACACATACCGTACGCTCTAACGAAACCTGAGAACGAAAAAGTGGGCGGAGTCGTGAGCGTCTCGAAGCAAGAAGGAGAGGAGGTGGGAGATGAGGATTTTGTTTATTTTCTTTGGTTTACGACGTGAAAATCGGGTCTATTTTCTAGAAGGAAAACCGACATCGTCGTCTTCTTTTTCTTCTTCATCTTCTTTACCTTGCGTTAAGAAAAGATGACAGATTTTTATGGCTCTTTTGCGCAGAATCTTATTCAGACCATCCTTTTCTGACCAATTATGCCATAAACCATAAACGAAGTGCGTCGATTTCTAATTGTTGGCAGAAGAAAAATAAAAAGAACCAGGCAAAAAAAAATCTGAAGAATAGAACAATGAGAACAGGGGAAGAATTTTTGTTTCGATGTTTCCTTTGACATGAAATTTTTTGAAAAATTCTTCTCTGACAAATTTTAATGCCGTTTTCAATATTTCCAACTTCCGTTTTGTGATGACTAAAACATAGAAAACCAAACTCTTCTGGAAAAATTGTGTCTCAAACATACTCTATCTTAAAAGTTCTTAAACCAAGTTATTTTTTACTTCAACAAAATCACCCTTGTTTCGTATTATTCCGTTTTGCCTTCTTTTCCTCTGACTAATCAAAACGAATTCAGAAGTAGAAAGGAGGAATCGTCTCGCATCGTAAAACGGACACAACATGAGATTGCCTATATAAATTCCATGTCGTCTACATGTCATACTGTAACTGAGGGAAACGAAAACAGAAATATTGACCTCTAAAAGTAAATTTTATCAGTTTTAGGAACCAAAAATTTTTCAAAATGTTTTAGGAATACTGCAAAAACTGTAATTGAAGAGTCTTCAATTCAAGCCCCTCGGTTAAGGAGCGTTTTGATTACAAATGTGTCTAAACTAAACGGCACCTTTCTGTTTTTTTTCTATGTAGGATGTTTTTTTTCAGTTGTTTCCTTTTTCCAAATAAAAGTCCAACTCGGTAGTGTAAGCTTCAAAACATGTTTTCCAAACGCTTGAAAAACAGAAACTTCGTGTCTTTTTTTGGAACGAAATCAGTTAGTCCAGCTTTGGGCTTTTATTGAAAGATGCGCTTTTGAGCCCCCCGACTGCAATTTTATAAGACGTTTTCTCCAATTACGATATTCACGGTTTATTATTGAACGGGAGTTGGATACTTTGGAGAAGGAGGTGGTGGAACAGCAGCTGGAGCAACTGGTGGTTGAGCATAGTGTTGAGGAGGTTGGACATAGGAAGGAGGAACTGCGTAACTTACTGGACCAGACGCCGGAGGAGACACATAGCTTGCAGAACTAAACTTTTTAGACAGCAATTGGACTATTATTTTCAGATGAACTCACCAATGATTTGTTTGTGCGCATGAAGGGCCGGGAGGGCAACATCCTCCACTACTGCTTCCACCGCCCATCAAGTTCGGTAGACATCCATACGAATATCCGATGAAAACGGTACAAAGGAAAACGGAACATAAACTGATTTGTGGCATAATGAGTCGTGGACAGGCACTATGGACGATGCCATTCCACATTTATACCGACAGATGGACTGAACGAATTTAACGGAACGAACATGAAAAACCGCAGAATGTACTGGTCTTGGTCGGCTTTTTGTGATAGAATCGACTGTATTATGATAATAATGAGGCGTGAAAACGAGATAGAAGAGATGGATACTATTCAGGGAAACGGAAGATGAATTCGGATGAAAGAATCTATACGATCATTAATAGATTATATTCTTTGAAGATAGATTTTGATTGTTACGTATTCGAACCAGACAGATTTTTTTAGAATGTTTCTATTTGTTTAACCAGCATAACTGGTCCTGAAGAGGAAATATTAGGTTGTCCCAAAAATAATCCACTTTTTTTGAGATTTTTTCAACGAAACTTTATTCAACAGTAGCAGTATTTCAGTAAGTAATCTAATGTTCATTATGGTTTATCACACCCTGCCAACGTTTTGGTAGATGTTCAAAGTTCCACGCCTAGAACGCGGGTGGCTGTTGCGCGAATAAGGCACCCATACACGATTTGGTGTCCGATCTTCCATCGAAGCGTTTACCTTGTTAACCATTCTAAAGCAAGCGGAATAAATGACATTCTGTTAGGGCGAGATCAGGACTATATGATGGATAAGGGAATACCACGATACCTACACCCTGGATTATTCGGCGGGTAACCAAAACCGAGTGTGGGCGGGCGTTATCGCGAAACAGAACAAATGTGCCCGGTTTTGGACGCAGAGCACAAAACGAATTGAACTCGTTTTGCAGTTAGAGAGAATATATGTCCGTAGTTACGATCGCATAATGGGAAGAAGTTCTCCATAGATCAACCCATAGAAATCCCACCAAATCCTCAACATCTCCCTTTTTTGACGAATTTCTCATTTGTGATTGATTTCTGGAGTTTGGCATATCTTGATCCACTGATGCTTACTGTTTTCTTCAACCTACAGACACCCTTTATCGTTTTCTGGCACAAGATAATTGATCCCATCGAAGGTTCGCTTATGAGTGAGCAAAGACCGACTCAAGTCACAACTAGTTTTAATCTGGGAATCACTGAAACGGTGTGGCACCAGTTGACCATATTTTTCTCTGTGTCCGAACTTCGAAGATGATGAAATGCTATTATAGTAGGTAAACCGAGAGTAGAAGACACTTCACGAACAGTGAGTCTCGGCTCAGCTTTTAGAGCTTTCGCGATATCGGCATCGAAACTTGAAAATGGGCTGGTCTGCCTTCAAGCGAATAATCGCTTTTCCGAAAGCGATTGAACCAAGGTCGCACTACAGGATACTCAAGTGGCTTGTCACCAATTACGGAGCATATAGATCGATGAGCAGCTGTAGCGGATTCTCCTTTGTGAAAGTCGAAAAGAAGACAGCCTCAAAGATCAAGGGCTTCGTTGGCGAGGCTCTCGGCCATGGACTGCGATTTTTCGAAACAGGCTGGCATCTTTTTTCGAACATGAGATGAACATTATTAAAACAAAAAAAGAAAACGAAAATTGACCCGCAAACATGGTCAAAATGCATGCTTTAAAAAAGTGGATTACTTTTGGGACGACCTAATACATACGAGATGTAGCTCTTTGTAATTAACATAATCATGCCTAACAGATTTTCATTCAGGTAAACGAGGCGTCAACGACCCGCCCGCATCGTTAAGGGTGTTCACCTGTTCGTGCCTCTTCAGCCGACATTTAACAGTCATCCGCCAGTATCGCTTTGCCTGTGATAAAAAAAAGAAAAAAAGTTATTCATTTAAAAAACACCGAATGTCTATACACATAAAAATTAATTCATAAAACCCGACATTGACCAGCGCATTATTCAAAAAGTCTGTATTAATATTAGTACTTCTGTATACTCGATCGAGATCTGCCTTCATCCGTGGGGCTGCATCCGGAATCCGAATCCAATTGATCAGCCAAATCTTTCAAATTTATCCGAAACTCAACATTTCCAGTTTGATCAACGTTTTTAATGGATGGTCCGCCGTTCATACTAGCGAGAGATCTAAAATATAGGATTCATATAAAAAAGAAAAAATATAGAAACTTACGATAAATTTCCATGAGAAGCGATAACTTTCATTTTCTCAACTGTTTCACAAACGTCTTTCTCATAAATCTGAAATTTATTTTAATTATTTTTTGAGATATAAAAAAACTAAAACCTTCTCATTAATTTTCTTCGAGTACATGTAATTTCTTCGTTTTTTCGAGACTGCAATCCAGAACACTTTTGAGAAATACAGACAAATTTCAGTGATTGTGATAACTGACATTCCCAAAAACATTCCCATATTTCCTCCAATGTCACCTAAATTTGAATTATTTTTCATTCAACAAAATAAATGTGTTCTTACTGAGAAGTTGTGTAATAGATGCGTCCTGTACTTGGTTATACTCTGTGTATGACATGTCTCTGTAGAAGATGTTGATCATTTGAAAATTGGCTCTGAATAATCCTATAATTAGTTTTTTTCAAGGTCTGTAAACCTACTTCATATGTCCAACTGTCCAATTCGAATTTTTGGATCTGAGCCAATTGAATGCCCCCGAAGAGAATTGGCTTCCATAGGAATTGTAGGCACGGAATACCAAACTATTGCATTGTTGAGCACAGTGTTTACAAGTGGGAGGTATGTATTCCAGTTTTCCGTTGTTGTGATCACTGAACTTTGTATCAATACAAGTGAAAGTCTCATACGGAGTGCATTCTTTCAACTCTGAAATAATAAAATTCCATCTTATTAGACTTAAAATAATTCATACTTCTTTCAATGTTGTAAAGAGCTGGTGTGCATCCACATTTATCCAAAAAATGTGTTGCTTTACAAAGAGCCAAACAGTTTCCACTAGTATACGGTAGTTCCGATTTTATATCATCTGGATACTCTTCTGTGCAGTTTCCCCATTGATGAGATGGCAAAAGAACAAACTGAAATCACCCTGATTGAACACTTTTCATCTTTCACCAGGGACTCACTCTATCTCCAGAAATAGCAGAATAAGCAACTGAATTCGGAGACACTGTGAATTCGTCAGAAGCTAAATGTGGTACCGTATTTGGTGGATGAACGAAATATCTGAATCCGTCTACAAAAGAATTCGTGAAGAGGGCATCCATCGAGTCATTGACCCCATCGAATTGCTCTTCGAGATGTGCATCTAAAGTGATTCCTAAACCCGCTTGAATTCCAGGTTCTGTTTGTTTATGCATGTAGAGTTTTGGACTTTTCGAGAGATCCAATGTATAACATTTTCCCAATGGAGTCAAAACTGGAGTAGCCAGGGAACAGCAATCGAACCTAAATGTTTTGTTTCTTATTTTTTAAACGATTTTTAACTTACAATTCTCCTTGAAAAGTACACAATTTGAGAACATCTTTGCATGCGAATCCTGCGTCCATGAAGAAGTTTTCAGGTGAAAAATCTGGATGGTTCTTCTGATACATTTGAAGATCTTCGTTTCCTTCGTGCAAATTTTGTCTATCGGAACTTCCAAGGAGAGTAGGGATTTCGGTGAACCATTGCATAAGATAATTAATCATTTCTGGATGCACATCTCCTGTTTTGTTGATTTCTGAAAGTTTGAATAATAAAAACAATAAAAACCTTTTTTTCAGAAGCCTACCATGGATATAACTTTTTCGAATTGGATTCAAATTGCATACAGTTACAAGTGGAAAATCCATGCCATCTTCGTTGATCAGAAAGGAAACCTGAAATTTTTGCCTGTACTGAAACCACAAGTGAAAAAAAACTCACATCAGATACTGTGGGACTAGAAAGATATTCTGATGCAAGAATTACAACTTGAGTGATTAACAATCCAAGGGCACAAGATACCATTATGAACCAGAATAGAGTCGCCCATCTTTAATTCAATGTTTTAAATTTAAAAATCTTTTTTCAATTTACCGTTTTCCTTTGAATATTCTTTTTGGTCCGTGCATTGTAGTTGTTTCTGAAATCATTTTGTTAGAACTCTTTCTTTTTAAAATCTTAACCAACCACAGAAATGTTGAGTTTCCCGTTCAACTGAAACAGTTCCCCCGGCTTTCTTTATTCTTTTTAATTGGGCCGCTGGAACTTCTATAATCATATGTGACCTCGAACCATTGTATCGAAGATTACATTGTGCAGATGTTGTTGGAGATCTGAAATTTTAAACTCAGTCATGAACAATCGTTCCAAAAACCACTAACATGTCTCCAGAAGATCCAGACGAGAAGCTGACCAGATATTTGTCATCATTTTCAAATCCTTCATTCCTATATGATCTTGAGTTCATCGTGCTGAAATTTGAATCACGAGGTGTTTGAAAACAGAAGATACGGTAAGTGAAAAAAGAAAGACTCCAATTTTTGAGGGAAAGATAACAAAGTGTTTTGATTATTGCAACACATGGAGTGAGAAAAATTTTAAGCAGTGGAAAAGTGATTGATATTGAGCTGATAAGATAATAAAGGTGAAAGAATGGAATCCATAATTGAAGAAAGAGAAATAGATTGAATAATTAGGTATTTGGAGATGAAATTTGTGTCTTTGAAATAAAAAATATATGTTTTCAAAAATTGAATGTATCCTAAAAATAATTCAAGAATTAAATCAGTTTGAACTTTCCTTTGTGTTTGAAAAAAAACTTCCGACCCTTTTTTAATCCTCTCATGTTTTATAAGCGGTCTGAATCGAAAATATATCACATTTAATTGGTTTGAAAATGGCTGAAAAATCTAAACATGACAACTTTAAATTGAAAATTCAGTTTTCTGCTCTAAGAAAACTGGTGGTTTTGGTTAAAAAAAACCAAGAGTGATTCATAGAAAACCAAGAAACCTCTCAATTAAACATCATTTGCCCTCGCTCTCAAATTTTTATCAGCAATTCTACAGTATCCAATCGTTTCGCAACTTGCCTCTTATCAGTTCAAAGTTTTCACACCCTCTGAAATTGAGCTCAAATCATCGTGGATCAAAAGAAAAGTGACTCTAATCACTAACGCCTTAAAACTTTATCAACGATAAGGAATTCTTATAAAAGAGATGGTTACTTACCTAGCTTTCAGTTTATCCAATACTTTTCTTGAATACATTTTTTCGTTTTTTTCAGTTTTTCGCTCTGTCAAAAAACGTTTAGTGCTATGTTTTGTTTTTCGGTTGAAAAACAAAATGAACAGTAAAGAAAGAGCAACAAAAAAAACTAAAAAGATGCACTGACTCTAGCTCTTTTTATACTCCAGTAAATTCTCTTTTGAATAGGTGGAGAAGGGTTGTACGCTTCTCGATTTACAGTATTTGCAAACATGAAGACGTACGAGTATTCTCTGTCGTCTCTTCATTTCATATACTATCTCTCTTCTTACTATTATGATTACTTTCTTTGAATATACCTTGAATATGTTAGTTCAAAGACGAGCCAATTCTGATTTATCATAAGTTTGACCGGTGAGATTTCAAGGTCGGAGTACCAAACATTCGAAAATTCAAAATTTTGAGAACATCAATAAAGGAGGAAAGTCATATGTTGACCCATGTGAAACAAATACAATCAGCTTGTGGCAGTTATAGTAAATATACCAATGTTTTTTTATTTTTTTCATCGGCTGTAAAACTTACAGAAGAAGAAATAAAAAAAGAAACCAGTGAAACACACAATTTCGTTTAATTATGAGAATCGAAACAGTAAAATTTCGTTTCATCATCTCAATAAACGGAGCAAATGTGGGCGGTGATTGGTGGAGTTACTATTTGATTTTTAATTTCAAACTCGTCGGCTCATTGGATAAAATTGGAAAATCATGAGTTTTGCGAGAGGAAAGTTCACATTTTATTAGAGAAATGCAGCTCATAAACACATTCCTCGTCGGTGTTTGACTCACAAAAACTACCGTAACCCCGAAACAAGTTTCGAGGCTTCTATGAACGAGAAACGGAGAGTTACAGAACTTTCAGTAGATGAAGAAAAACAGGAATTCGTTAAAGGTATCTGCGACATCTCTAGTTTTCTCTCCTTCCTTGATAGGTATAAACGTTCATAGCCTTTCATGAAGTAATTGATTTTTTTGTATTTCTCTCACCTTAATTTAGGATACAATCTCCTCCTGGATAGTTCAATATGTTCCGAGTCTGATAGGTCCAAACTTTTTGGTTTTGTGATATTTTTTGGTGTACAAAGCACCTGATGGAACTACATCTTTAAAACATTGAGCATACCGTATTTCCTTTAACAGAAAGCCACTCAACCGTCACCTTTGAGCTTGATTATCTCAATTCCTGTAGAAGATAAACGATTAACTTACAAAATATTTTTGACTTTATGATTAATATTTTGTTAGTTGATCATTTGCTATAAACTCTGACAGGAAATGAGATATACGGGCTCAAAGTTGATGGTTGGGGATGAGCTTCTATTAGAGCAAATACGGTAACAGTTGACATTGGGAATGTAAGAACCTGAAGAAGTTTTAGTAAGAACTCGGATACAGTGATCCCTTTAGAATAATCTTTGATTCTTGGTAACTTATGATAGTTTAGTATTTTTCTAAGAATGAAACACTTAAAACATAATTACCGTAACACTAGTAATAAAAGGGCCTCAACTTTTAGCTATGAGCCGATTTTCCTCGGTTCCTGTCGTAAAGGGGTCAACTGATAAATTGTCTATCAAAATATCATAAAGATTTTGTCAGTTCACACATTTTGGATACCACGAATAAGAGCCAAGAAATATCTGATCAAACTTAACCGTGTGGCGGCCCTTCTATTACAGGTTTCCTGATACCAGTCTACAATATCCAGAAACATCACTTTTTAAATATTACAGCAAAAGCGTTTCTTGTTGAGAAACCTTGTAAAAAATTTCATAACTACAGTAACCACCCCACTTTTCACCTGAATTGACCTTTAACTGTTTGCCATCAACCCATTTTGCAGGAATTCAAAAAACCCAGATAGTGGACATTGTGTGGACATTCGAGTTCAAACCGGCAAAGCCATAAAACTGCGTCCATGACGTCGCTCACTGACCAGTCCGTGTCTGTGCACCGAGGTCATTTCAGATATGACTAAAAACAATTTTACGATCTGTTCGTTTCGAAAATGCGCCTAGAATTTGTAGTTGAAGATAACGTTATCGTGTTTTAGAGGTAGTTGAATTGAAAAAAAAGTGACGAATGGAGGAACTGAAATTGTAACCTAGGAAGTTGGACTTTTTCGAAGGTGGTAAAACTCAGAAAACGAACAATTGTGCAATACATTCTCTCTACCATTTCCTCTGGTCCCATCTGAAATTCTTCAGAATCAATGTTGGATTTATAAATAGAACATTATCTCTACAATTTTTTGTGTGCTGATATCAGTTTTCAGTTACGAACTGATAAGAAGTATGAGCTGTTAAGGGGCACCGCCTGGTGCGCTCCTTTAACTGACTCTGACCGGTCACGGAGCGATCGAATCGTTTCCGGCGGACACCCATTAAACGGTTGGAGTCGTAGAAGAAGCATCACAGAATTGCAGTGGCTACACAAAACTCAAAAATTGTTCAAATAGAAATATTTAGTTATTAATAACTTTGAAGTTTTGGTCTAGAATTCACTAATAGATTCTAGAGAGGGATTACTGTAGTCACAGTATTGCCTTTCCACTTACTTAGATGATACCTTTCGTCCTCAATAAGGCGGATATACTTCCAAATATGCACAAGAAAATTAGTTTATTTCGAACCTACAGTAATCATTTTTGAAGTAATTCAGAATCAAGCTTGTCAAAAACTGAACCAAACGAACATTTGAAAGTTTCAGAAGAAGTTTTTTTTGTTTCTTGTTCCATCATCCTTTTTTCAGCCCTTCAAAATTTTATAACCGAAAGGTAAACACAAAGTTTGAAGATCATTTTCAGGTTGAAAAACTTCATTCAATTGAAAAAAGAAACTCGTTAATGTTTTTTCATTGTCAGGAACTGTTGACTTTTACATAATAAAAGTGAATTTGTTTTCGAGAAAATACCCATAATTAGTGATGGATGATTATGATATTAGTATAAAGATAAATAATATTAATGTGTGCAATTCATATTTACATAATTTTCAATTATTTCGGTGACTGAGAGTTCGGAGGTTTTGAAGGAGGAGAAGGCGTTTGAGAGGATCTTCTGGAGCTCGGTTCTATTGTGAAAATCGGGGGAGTCGATGAATAATTTTCTAGATTTGTCGAGTTCGGTCGTGTTGACTGATTTGGTAACCGGATTCTGGCGATGCCATCCGAAGATTGTTGGTTTAATTGACGACGTAACTCATTGATGTCGAATTTCAGCTCGATCTGAAATTTATTAATTAGTTTGATTTTAAAAAAATCTAAAGTCTTACAACACTGTCCAAACTTGTCGACGAAAGGTTTTCTTCTGAATTCCCATTTTTGTAAGCAAACTTCTTTTGGAATTCTTCAATCGGCATTATTCGGTTACTATAGTTACTGAGTGCCGATATATTTTCTCTAGAATTCCTCCTAGATCTTCGCTCTTGGAATTCTTTCACTGCATCATCCAACTGTTGTTCTTTTTCTTTCTCGTTCTTTTTCTTTGAATACATATATTGTCTTCTTCTCTTTGAAACCATAATCCAGAAAATCTTCGAGAAGAACAAAGTCAATTCAGTGATTGTGATAACTGACATTCCTAGGAACATTCCCATGTTACCACCAATATCTGATAGAATCTCAGTAAGAGAGGTCGCTTGAACTTGAGAATAAGAAGTGTAGAACATCTCCAAAAAGAATATATTGATCACTGCCACATTGCTCTTGATATGCGATTCCGTTTTGTTACTGATTTTTTTCAACCACTCTAAAGATCCTCTGTTGAATCCATCTCCGTAAGAATTGTACGATGTATAACTGGTACTTTGGCATTCCATATGACACTCTGTACAATCTGGCAATTCCAAATAATCCGTCCCATTCACTTTTCGAAGCATATATTCATCCATACAGGTTATAGACTCGTAAGGAGCACAAATCTTCTTCTCTGCAAAATTATATTTTTTCATTGGAAGGTTTTCAGATATCCCTTACTTCCATCAACATTATAAGTGAATGGAGCGCATCCACACGTGTTATTGAAGTGCTGAGCAATGCAGAGAGCACGACATGCGGATGCGGAGTAGTAAAGGAAAGTATCGTAGTGCTCTGGCCAATGCTCCGAGCAATTTCCCCAATTTCGACGACTCAGCAAGTTGTGCTGAAGCATATGTCGTGTTACCGTATGACACAAAGTATGACTCAACTCACCGAAACGGTTTTGATAGCAGAGTAAACAGTTCTTGAAGGGGAAACACTGATACCTTCTGATGACAACTCAGCATTTGCTCCTGGCGGATGAATATAATATCTGAATCCATTTTCATAGATATCTGAGAAAATCGCTTTTGCATCTCCATCTTCTCCTCTTAATTCTTCTTCCAATTGTGCATCAACAATCATTTGAAGCCCTGCTTCACTTCCAGGTGATATTTGTTTTCGCATCCATTCAGGCGCCAGATTTTGAAGATCCAGTTCCCAACATTTTCCGAGCGATGTGACTTTTGGTTTCATGTATTTACAGCAATCAAATCTGAAATATGATGACTAGAATACTGTGATCTTACAGTAACAGAAACCTTCTTCCTCCGAAATAACATGTCAGAAACATTTCTCCACAATCGTATCCAGCGGTCCTCAGAAAATTAATGATTTGGAAATCTGTATGGTTTTGAAAGTATGTTTCCGCTTCATCGTGTGCTGAAATGCCCCAGGTCTGTCTCTCAATTTCTTTTCCGAATGATCTTACTTTTTTTCAAATTATGTCGATCTAGATTACTAAACACAAACATTGCATCCATGTTTGTCTGTAGAAGATATTCTAACGTTTCCCCTGTCAAATCTCCAGATGCATTCAATTCTCGTACATATGATTTTTTAATTGGATTGAAATTACAAACAGTGACAGCTGGAAAATCCATTCCTCCCTCATTCACAATGAACGAAACTTGTGATAGTGTTGGTTTCGAAAAGTACATCTGAAGAAGAACGAAAATCTGAAAGCATAACATTGCCAACGCGAGTCCAACGATGAGAATCCAAAATGCTCGAGCGACTCCTTTTCCATAAAATATTCTTTTTGGACCGTGCATTGTGGTTGTACCTGTAAAAGAGGAGGAATGAGTGCAAACATAACACAAATACTTTCAGCCTTTTTTGTATTTGCCTAGAAAAAAAGCGAAAGATCAAAGGTGACTTTGAAAAGTTGAATTCAGAGTTCAAGAGGGAAAAATGGGAAGAAAATCAGAGGGGAAAAAGAAAGGCCTGAAAGAAAATGTGCTACTAATGCTATACTGGTACAAAAATCGTTGCCGGGAAAGAGAGAAGGCGGTGTTCGTGGTTCCACAACGACTACTACAGTATCCTTTAAAAATTTCGGATGTATTTTATCGTTTTTAACTGATTCCAGTCGGTTTCTCTTTTAGTTTTCCTCGCTAAAGTAGGAAAAAATTGCTTGAAAACGGACGAAAATCGACTAAATGAATTTGGAAAATATTTTTAGGTTACAGTAGTTTTCATTGTGGAACCTTCAGCGTTCCTCTTCAATAGCTCCACCTTTTTTGAACCAGGTTATGTTCATTCAAATTTCTAGAATTCAGAAGATTTAATAGTGTATTTTTTAAAAGACAGCTTATAGATATTACTTTTCAATTTTCAGAAAAAAGAAACTTACTTGAAAAGTGTTTTGTTTCCCGATGAGCAGATCCAACTCCTTTGGTCTTTTTCGCATTTTTGTAAGTATTGACTGGCACTTCGATAACAAGTTGATTTGCAAATTGCTTGCTCGATGACGCCCTAAAAATTGAATTTATACACTTGTTCAAAAGAAAGTTTCCTACCGTATTCTAAAAGGTGCTACAGTATCAGTATCCATGACCTATTCTTCAACAGGACTATCAAGGAACTAACCGACTGAGCATACTTCACAAAATGCAACACGAAGAACATGTTTGCCAAGAATACTGACACTTTTTTTTGTCGAGAAGGCGTGAATTCGAGATATTTGCTCGAGAGACAAGACCTCTTCTATTCAGTGCCATCTCTTTTTCTGTGGTTTACTCATTGTTAAAGGCCATTTCAGAATTCTATTTTGGTTTCGGTCATAATATGATATTTGACATAACGGGTTTACTGAAAGTTGATTGGAGCTTGAAGTGAATGATCATTGAAACACAGAAATTCAAATAGCGTATTTTCTCTAATAGAAGTCCATCCACACAGCCAACTTTGAGCTCAATTATCTTGATTCCTGTGAAAGATATCAAGCGTTTGTCAACTGACAAATTATTCATGATAATATATACCAATATTTTATTAGTTGACAAATTCTTGACATCTTCCATAGGAATCGAATTTATTGAGCTGAAAGTTGACGGTTTTGGTGGGCTTCTATAATAGCGAGTACGGTAGTTTATGTATTTTTCAAATTGTATGCTTCTCATGAATATCATCTTCCAGAATCTCAAGAAACTCAAAAATGTCTTCTCAACTACAATTTTCTCAACAGTCAACCGTCTTCTGTCTGTTTTTCAATCTACCAACGTTTCCATTGACCGGTCGAATTTTGATTGAAAAATTATCAGATAGTTTTCTGTCTGCAGTCTCTAGTTCTTCCACACTATCTCGTCCATTGCTAGTATATAAATATTCACCGAAACCGCTAGATTCAACACAGTTATGGGTCACTGGGAAAATGAAGAGTTCTAGATTTTTGAACAAAATTGATAATTTTTAGAACTGATCTTTGGAAGATACTTTTTGACCTGTTGATGATAAAACTGTTGTTTTTAACTTTGAACCTTTCAGTTTCCTATGTAAACCTCATGATATTCAAAAAACAGTGAATGGAAAACTACAGTAACTCAGAAATGAACTAACCATCCTTTAATTGAGTTCAGCGTCCTTACAGAATGATTATTGTCATATTCTTCTCCTCCAGAAAGTTGTCGAGACGGTTCAGAATCTGGCGGTTTCGTTGTCGGATGTTGTGGATCGAAATACATGATCGCTGCAAATGACCGGTCAGACTCTGATTGAGAAAAGTATCAAATTCAAAGTGGAAGGAACTGATCGAGAAGAAGACGTTGACAACTACAGATGATAGTACATGGAAAGAGGGAAAAAGAAGGCGTGAAGGAAAAGGAACGAAGTGAAACAAAATCAAATTTTCTTATATGTTTTTGATAGGCTGGTTTGAGTAATGTTTTGAAACGGAAGTCGGAAGGTGACCACAAAAAAATATATTTTTGGAGCACTGAAATAAAATGAAAACAATGGAAGAGCAAAAAGTTTAAAGGTTAAAGACAGTTGAGACTATTTTCGATCTAATGTAAGCACTAAGTGGGTTGTCTATTTTTAGTTTAAATTAGTCATGTTGGAGTTTTTGTTGTTACTGATCTGTGATTATTGTTATTGAAAACCTCAAAACCTTGGAAACCCGGATTTTGAACATTTCAGAATAGGCTAAGAATAGCTTAGCTAGAAACTTCTGTAAATTTAAGAATTTGCTCGCCGGTTTCAACCGAGTTATATCAGTTTCAGCACCAAAATCGCGTTTCCAGTTCAAAAACAGCAGTTTCCAAAAACGACATCTGGGATTTTTCCACCACTTGTATTCATTCGATAGTAAAACAATATTGCAAAAATGTCTGAAACATTTTTGAATAGAAAGATTCATTGAATTCTCAGTATAAGTCATAACAGTTCTTCCTGTTCTAATTCCATAGATTTTGTGATTTCTCTTCTGGATGCACATCTTCATCTTTGATAATTGTAGACGAATTAACTGTATAGTTTTCAAGTTCAGAAACGAAACATTCAAATATCGTTTCTTGAACTTGTCGCTTCACGAATACTCTTGACCAGAAAATCGAAAAATTCTAAAATAGTTTTGAAAGTGACGTCTTCAACAAAAAAACCACCAAATATGAAAAGGATTGATAGCAGTTATTACCTAGACTCATGTTTTAGTGATCTGAAAAAGTCAACACAGGACCGGAATGGAAAAAAATAAACAAATATTAAAATCATAACCAAATCAACATTTTGAATATTCAATTCGAATTACGACGAATTTAGTGAAAATTATGATATGGATTCTGGATAATTGAAAGTGAAAAGTGATCGGAAATGACAAATTTTCAATTCAATGACAGGATTTCGATATGATTGATAACCCTGAAAAATAAACGATTCCCTTCCTGTTTACGACTTATTAGTATTAATAATTTTTAACTTTTTGTGTGAGGATCATTACAAAATTGTTTTTTTTGTCGCTGTTTGAAATTATCTCTTGTTTTTGTTCTTATGTGTCACATTTTGGTTCTGAATTCCAAAGAAAATTGGCACTTTTGTATTGAACAATTGATGATAATCTTCAAAGATCTTTATTGATAGAAAGTGAAAAAACGAGTTTGAGTATCCCAGGAGGAAAACCTTGATAAATTACAAATCAGATCAAACGGGGAAAAAGAGATCAAGTCAAACAAGACAGAAAAGGTAACACACAGAAACGAAATGTAGGTACTTTTTTGGTAAGAAATATTGTTCCTAAACTTTGAACTAATCTTGGCTCCTGTAAAATCCATCAAAAAGTGGCCAACTGACGAAACATTTTTGAGTTTATGATGAATAATTTATCAGTTGGTCACTTTTTGATATCATTAACAGGAATCGAGATAATTGAGCTCAAAGTTGACGGTTTGGGTGGCAATCTAATAGTGTTTACGATATCTGATTTTATAGAAGGAACCATCATATTTTTATCATTCAAGAAACATTTTTGAAATTCCTAAAATTGTTCTAAAAGTTCGTTCATTTATTAACCGATCCTAAGAATTTTTGTATTGGCAATCTGTACAGTTTTTTTTCTCAAATTAAAATTTTGGATATTGGCTTTATTTTGAATTTCATTTCGCTAGTCACCAATTAGGTTGTTGCAGGTTACAACCGAAGAAACTATGGAAAATTTATTGAAGTAATTTAGTCAAAATTTAGGGAATTTTGATATTGTTACACTCACAAAAATATTTTTGCCAAATATCTATTCTGCATGAGAGATGACTTTAATTTCTAGATGATCATTTGCAAAATACTGTAAACACTAATAGATTGCTACTTAAACCGTCAACTTTGAGCTCATAAATCTCGGGTTTTTGATATCATGGTAAAAATTTTGTCAGTTAACCACTTTTTGAAATCTTTCAAAAGAATCGAGATAAATTGGCTCAAAGTTAAAAGTTAGGGATGTCGTTCTATTGATGTTTACGGTATATTCTAACGTTGTTTTTCATTCTTAAAATCTCAACAGAAGAGGATTTATCGCGGACTACTAATCTCACTATCATGCTAAACTATTTTTTTCTTGCGATTACATTTTTTTCATAGGAATTTCATAAAAAGTGGAAATTGAAATATGCAAATTAGCATAGAAAAACTAAAATTCTTCCACCCCAATCATCCCCTTCTTCCCTAGTTTCCAATGTTTCTTTATTGGACAAGTACATACATTTCGTTAAAAAAATTGAGCAAAATCAGCAGTAAGTTACCAGAAAATATAGAAAAGAAACTAATCTAAATACAATATATCATCGTTCCATAAATAAAAAATGTGAATTGAATTTTCATGCTCAAACTCTATTTCCCATTGGGCACTTTGAAAAATAGAGAGAAAGCTTGAAAAGATACAGAGAGAAAGCACGGGAAGGCAAAAGTTTCGTTGGTTCAAAAGTTGACCTAATTGAATTAAAAAAAAAACATCTACTCGTAAAAACGATAAAGTCGAATATCAAGCGAGGAATCTCGGGCACAGATTCTTCGGAGATATCGAGAAACATGATTATACTAGAAGAATGCAAAGAATAAGAGTTACAAAAAAAGAAATAGACAAAAATATGATAGATTAGTTTCCATATTTTGACTCAAGCTCGTCGCTGATTGGCCGAGTGGATTGATGTTGGCGAATCATTGCGGCGAGTTTTCGGAGTCTCGAAGCAGAATATCTGGAAAAATATTGTATTTTTCGATGTTCATGATTACTTAAACTATTATAAAAGTCTAAAAACTTACTTAATTGATTCTCTCCTTCTAACCATCGATGGATCTGAAGATAAGAATTTATGCGAAAGAGCTTCGTCAGTTCTCATTCGTCGAACGGGAGACTTCTTAAGTGCCCACGTGGCAAATGAAAGACATTCCTGTGAAGCATTGACTGGAATGAGATTTGGATCACATTTCACATTGATCACATTATCCTTAATCTCCTCTTCTCGGTCGTATTCAGAAGTGAATGGATGGAATCCGGCAAGTCTGAAAACGTGGAAAATGTATCTGTTAATCATTTTGTATCCCTTACAGGCAGAAAGTAACCACTCCCATTCCCCACATGTCACTTTGAACAGTGACTGGAGTTTCCGGAATGTGGAATTCAGGAGAGGCCCACTTGGTATCAAAGTCGACTGGCTTCACAGCAGATGAAACTTTTTGTGCCCTTCCGAAATCCACCAATTTAACAATCCAGCTACGTTTTGATTGGAACATAATGTTATGCGGGTTGACATCAAGATGAGCAATTCTAAAATAGAAAACTATTATTATATTAAAACGGTTATTGAATTACCCTCTGAAGTGCAAGAAATGAAGAGCAGAAGTGACTTGTCTCATTGTCATTGCCACCTGTTCCTCTGTGTAATAATCATTGAAGACGAATCGAGAGAAGACGTCTTCGTAGAGTCTTTCGGAGAAAAGATACAAGAAATTGTTGAAGTTGTACGCAGCGATCAGTCGTTGCACATTCTCATGCTGTCCATCACGGAGAGATTCATACTCAGAAATGGCATCAGAAGATGGGTGACGAATCTTTACGGCGCAGTGAGCATGGCCTTCAGTTGTTGAGTCGACAGCATCACGGATAATAGAGAAACGTCCCTTGAACTTAAGACCACCAATCTAAAACCCGACGGTCAATTAACAAACCTCAAGAATAGGACATACCTGGAATCTTCCGATTGGATCTGAAGTTTGAAGTTGCAAATTCGACTTCATGTCATCATTGGTTGTTCTGGCTTCGGAATCTTCCTCACTTTCCTCAGAAATTCCTCCTAATTGATTGGCAGATTTTTGAGGCATCGAAACAACATTCAATCGGATTTCTGATTTCAAGACATCGATTTGAAGCTTCGGAGCACCCTTTCCATGAGTTTGTACAATTCTGCTGCTTAATGAAGGAAGTCCGAGACCGAATCCATTTTGAGCAGTAACTCGGAATTGATAAATTCCAAATGGAGAGAGATGTCTAACAACTACAGATTCATCATCGATTTTCTCGGAAATAGTGATCCACGGGGCACCGTGATCGTTTGGTCCGGCAACACGATATTCCAATCTGTAGGTGATTCCTTCGAGATAGGTTGGTCCTTCTGGTGCCTCCCACTGAAGGAAAATCTCAGTGTCCGAAGAAAGTTCAGCTTCTGGTCTAGATGGACGGGATGGAGTTTCTCCACTGATCATGCGACAACTTGTTTTATCTGTTCCATATTCATTTGTGGCTGAGCACACATATTCTCCAAGATCATACGGAGCAACATTGCTGATAATAAGCCGGGCGATGTTGTTTTCTTGTTCAATCTTGATTCTATCGTTTGATTCCAGAATCTTTCCTTGGAAGTCCCATGTTACTTTTGGTGCTGGACTGGAAGCAACTGAGCATTCAAAAATGGCTGACTGGTTTTTACGAAGATAAACATCGCGAAGGCGGGAAGTGAAGATTGGGGCGAATGCTGAAAGTTTTAAAATCGAATATTTCCATATCTTTAAATAAGCAACTCACTTCCATCATCATTTTTCTTTGTTGCACTTGGAGTGACCTTCTCAATATCAGCCTTGATTCTCTCAATGGCTGTTGCAGATGGAGCCTTTTGAAGAAGAGCGGTGGAGTGTTCATGGGATTTTGGTTCAAGTCCTTGTGTGGATTCGCGAAGAATGTCAGTATAGCGACGACGTTCTCGAACGGTAATGTCACGATTACGGACTCCTAGGAAGCCTTGTTTGACTGTTGGAGCTCCAACACCGAAGAGCTCTTCACGATAATTACGGACACGAGAATTGAATGCAGCTCCACGAGCAGCCATGAGGTAAGTGTCTGGTCCAATCTGAATAGTGTATTGGCTTATATTGATTATCTATACTCTAGAAAACTAACCTGATAGTGAGAATCCCATGGAGAATCATCGATATCATATCCGGGATGTCCAAAGTCATTATCATCTTTATAGAATGCTCCAGGACGGAATTTATCGAGGTCATCCAAGTTGACTGCTCTTCTATTCTTATCCTTTTCAAGTCGATCTTTCTCATCTTTGAAATCATCCTCTCCATCATGATCCTTTGGTTTCACTTGTTTCTTTCTATCATCCATGAATGCATCCTCATCATCAATATCTTCGGCCAGTTCTCCAGGTGGCAAGAATCCAGGTTTACCTCTCTTTGTGGCAATCAGAACTTCCATTGAATGCTCTTGACGTGGGCTGAGCATCACTGGACTCTTCGTTCCTGGAGTAGATCTTCGTGGAGATTTTGGATTTGGACTGAGAGTAACAGCTGGAGACGTGACTTTGATAAGTCCAGAAGCTGAAGTTGTGTCAACCGTCAAATCTGCACCGTGAAGTCCTTCGAGGAATAGTGGAGCACCAACAGGGATCGATGGATCGTTCTCAGCGTCTTCAAGGATCTGGAATATCATGATTGATGATTTGAATCTTTTGAATTATCAAAATTCATAGTTATACCCATTTGTGCAAGTGCATGAAGGTGAGTGAATTCAAAAAACTATTTTCTGAATACCTCATTTAGAATCAATGCTTCCGGACGGACCACATCCGCCGCAATGCTCTCATTTTTGTTTTTTCGCGCCAACTTGCCCGGCGTCTTGCCCACCTTTGCGGTGTTTTGTAGTTTTTGCTCTATTTTACGATCAATGCAAGATATCTTAACACCGGGTGCAATGATGGCTCCGTTTGTACGAAGAGATGGTGATATGTGCATTGTTGTTGGACGGGATGGGCTCACAGGACGAGCTAATTCGTCTAGTGAGTTCATTTCTGCAGGTTTTTAGAAGATAACAGAAAAGTTAGAAGGAGAGAAAATGAGAAAAAAGAACGAGGAACAAAACTGTGAACAAGTATTTTGGTTGAGAGTGAAAATAGTTAAGTGACACTTTGCAGTTTGTTTGATGATAGGTTCTACCACTGTCTTTCTGATGAGAACTGAAAAATGCTAACGTTCTGATGGGGAAGTTTGAAAAATACAATCTAGTCAGGCACTAGATTGTCTAGTTCTGAAAATATCTAATATCTTTTTTTTCAAGGATCGATTGTCCAAAAAACTACAAAAATAGTAGAAATCGATAAAAATAGTGAATTTTACCACCTACGCAAGTGAGACAAAAAGTAAGACAGTGCTCGTTTCTCTCCTTCTTTTTCCCAGTATCCCACCCATTTCTTCCATCCAACAAGTTACTCTTTATCCTCTTTTTCCACAACTCAATACGCTTCTTCGATCTCCTAACTGCGCGGATTTTGAAGAGCTTTCTCTCTTTCCCAACCTCATAAAGTTTGTCTTTTTCCTCCTGTCAGTTTGCTGACCTCCTCCTACTCTTCCCTCGTTTTTTTTTCATACAAAAAACGGCAAATGCCATCTCCGAACCAGTTATATAGACATCTCGGAACTCCTCATTGTTTGTTTGTTTCTTTTTAAAAATATCTCACCTTTTTGTCAGCTTCTGGGAGTCCAGCAAGAACTGTGTCGGGGTATGTTACTTTTGGTGGGATTACAGTACCCTCTTGTGGAGGAACTGGAGATTTCTGGGGTGTGGAGGGAGATGGTGTTGGTTTTGGGATAGTTTCTCTGATTGTGACTTCTGGAGTAAGAGTTGGCGTGGACGGTTCTGATGCCTCGACTTGGAAGTCCTGAAAATTAGAAAGATGATGTAATATGTAAAAATTCAAATTCTTGAGAATTCAGGTCACCGGAAACTATGCTCTATACATTGGGTTCAGAATCAAACCCATAAGAATTACACAGAGGGAAAACCCATTTAGTTAATGTCATTCCCCACACATGTTTCCCCTTTTCTCTCGTCACCTTGGGAATCTCAAAGTCCTCCAGACTGGCAAGAGATCCGGCAATCGATCCTTCTTCAGAAATATCAGATAGGATTCTGTTGGCGATTTCCTCTTCAATTTCTCTTCTTTCGCCTCTGATCATTCTTATCGGAACTTTCTGGGGTTGTTGCTGTTGTTGATTTTCGTTGTTCGTTGGTTCTAGAATCGGAGTGGAAACTGGCGTTCCAGTCTTCTCTTTTTTCGATCGAGATGGTGTTTCTCCCTTGTCTTGTGGGATCAGTTTACGTTTTTCCAATGTTTGAGGAGCCATTTGTCTTCCGAATTCGTCCAAATGGATTGGGTTGCCGTATTCGTCGACGTAGAAAGGAACGTCGTCAAGAGAAGATGGGCGGTGTGATGGATCGTTTAGGTAACGTGGATCGATCGGTCGGCCTGGAAAAAATCAGAATGGAAAATTATAACCGATTTTATTGAGAAGCAATAGTATCATTGAGCAAAGATCGTGTGCAAAAAATCCCAGGCTACCGTAAAACCGTAATAGAAGGAACACAGTCCAGTTTGAGCTAATTTATCTTGGCTCCTATGCAAGATATCAGAAATGTGTGAACTGATAAGATGTTTGTAAAATTATGATGAACAGTTTGTTAGTTGACAACTTTTTTACATCTTCTACAGGAACCGAGAAAAATTGGAATTTGTCCACAAACGACTTACCGTATTTATCAACTGGAATTCTTTGTGGATGTCCCGGTTGTTGTTCAAATCTTCTCGAATCGTGGGATGATTGATTTGGCCTTTGAGGTTGAGGAGGAATTGGTGGTGGTCGCCTGAAGTTCAAAAATCGAATTTGAATTTCTATAAATGTTCAAAATTACCTCTGATGATCTTCAAATCCAGATCCTTCGTCAAATGCGTCTCCGTCAATCAACTGTCCGAACTCGTCAATAAACGGTGGATGTTCCTTTCTTGGTTTCGGAACGTATTCAACCACTGGAGGTGGTTTCTTTGGTTGAATTCGAAGATAATCGTAAATTTCGGCGGGACGTCTTCCTTCCGGTGCTACAGGAGCATTTTGTTGTGCTCTTGCCGTCGCAGGACCGAGAATTGCTTCAAGAATCTGCTCAGACGGTGTCTGTTGAACGAAGACGCGTCGTTCCTGAAAACGATCACTTTTTTTTGAATCATGAGAAAAAAGTCAGAGCTCCCGCCGCGCAGCTGAGTAGGCATAGAGAGAAAAGTGAAGTTGCAGTGTGTATGAATGTTGTGTGCTGCTCTTTTCTTTCTTTTTTTTGCTCTATCGGAGGTAAGTACACACACACACGGATGGACCGTACGGATCAATCCAAACTTACCAGCCATTTGTGTTGATATTTGAATTCTCTCAATGTGTCAGCTGATAGCGGTTCATTTTTCAATTTTTCGTCGTTCAACCATGGATGATCCAACGCTTCATCAACTGTCAAACGGTGAGCTGGGATCTCTAACAAAAGTTTTTGAACGAAATCACCAGCATCATAAGAGAAGTTTCCAAGGGGAGAGGAATCAAATTGACAACGATCCACATTTGACAGAGTTTCATTGTCATTGTCTCCATGGAAAGGTGATAATCCAGTCAATCTGTGAAAATACAAAACAGTTAAAAAAAAGATTTTTAATTTAAAGTACTTACAAAACATAGGTCAAGACTCCAGTGCTCCACATGTCGGTTGCCAGTGTCAATGGATAACTTCTGACAATTTCGGGACTCACGAATTCTGGTGATCCTTTGATTTCTCCTGTGATCAATCCACGAAGTAGTCGCCGAGCTTGTCCGAAGTCTGCCAATTTCAATTTGTCATCCTGGAGAAGAATAGTTTCCGGACGAAGATCCAAATGAGCGATTCTCAGATCGTGCATGTGTTTGAGAGCCAGAAGAAGTTGACGAACGAACACTCGAACACATGTTTCTCGATTTACTCCCTTTGGTTCGGATATCGAAACTCCTGGATGTGTTAGACTGGAGAGACCATCTATCGTTGAGTTAGCACTGAAATTTTTTGTTAAGAACGGGACAAGGATCGAATTTGATTTTTTTGAAATTAATTGAAATTTTAATTTGAATCAATCCTAATAACTTTACTACCTAGAACTCACCCATTAATAGTAAACCTAACCATTTTTACAAAATCATGTAGGATTATTCTGGACGTTGGCTATAGTGTCCGTTGTGTTCTTTCTGCCATCAGCTCTTATCTTTTCTCTCCAAAGCTATCATATCTTTTCATCTATCTTTTTTCTTGGACCTTCAAAAAATTCTTCACAATCTTTCTTTCCGAGCCTGGATGAAAACTACGTAGATTCGAGAGACGCAGAGAAACGAGAAAACATCTTGGCATTGTAATATCCGAAAAACTACACAAGAATCCTAGAGAACCAGAGAAATTGAGGAGCAAAGTGTTTCGAAATCAGTATCACCCCAGGAACCCATTCATTCATGACGAGTGGGTTACAGAAACCAATTGAGAAATAGTGAGAGGATTTCCGCGAAATCAAGGGATACCATATCTGCTCACATGAATAACTTTTCAATCTTTCAATTTCAGACTGAATTTTTCAGATCGAACAAAATGTTTCAAAATAAATCGAAAAAAGGGTAATGTTATCGGGCGGAAAAGATTTTAGGCGAAAAACAAATTTATAATACTTGATTTGCTATTCTGAAAAAAAGTTCAAATTGGTATTCTGAGTTCTGGCTGCGGCTTTTGGGTTCACAAAAATTCGGTTTGGAAAAAAAGTCGAAATCCGAGTAACTTTTCATGCAAGCAGTTTCAATCAAATATTTTTGAAGTTTAGTTTTTTTGAAAAGAGAAAAGCAAATATATTTTCTGAGGTTACGGATTCTGAGATTCGGAGATTCTGAGATCTATCGTCAGTTTTCCGGCAATTTTTTAGATTAAGAAACAACTTTATTTTCCTAATTGCTTGAAGGTTTTCAACACGAAAACTGTCGAAAAGCACTAATGATCGAGAAAAATAGGACCAAAAGTTTTAGGTTACGATATTACGGCGGAACCTTTGGCCACGCCCACAAGATTTTCTCTTCCACAGCTCCGTTTTTTTAAACAGGCATAATATTCTTATGATCTCACCATTCATCATCATCATCCACTAAATGAAACATTCGCAAGATGAAGTATAAAAGAAACCAGGAAGAGAATTTGTAAACTTTCCGTCATAAAATCGGAAGGAAACGATCAAAATTCAAGAGAAGCCCGGAATCAACATATTGAAATAATTTGATTTCGGTATTTGAGTCTCTGAGAAAACGAATCGGCAATAAAAATGCGGGCCCCCGAAAGAAAGACCCACTGCGCACAAACACTCCCACATCTGTTTTTATTCCCTTTTTACACTCATTTCAAATTTCGATTCGATGGATGGGATGAGATGGATGCAGCTGATGCTTTCTCAGTGTTCGTTCAGATGATTTTATTCCGACCACTGCTGTTGATTCTATGCCAACTGCCTCCGTCAGTTCTTTCTTTTTTTGCTTTACAATTCTAGTTTAAATTTGACTGATCAAGTGATCATATTCACAACTGTCTATGGATCCTGTTCATTTTCTTTTCTTTCTTCTGATATTGAGATTTTCTTTAGTTATTAAAATACTCTCAACTATTAGATTGAACTTTGTATTATTTTTCTCGTGCCGTATTTCCTCTAATAGAAGCCCACCCAAACCGGCAACTTTCCATTCAATAATCTTGAATTCTGTGAGAGATATCAAAAATTTGTCAACTGATGATTTTATTGTCATTTTATCACCAATATTTTAGGAGTTTACAAATTCCTGAATTCCTGAATCGAGTTAATTGAGCTCAAAGTTGACGGTTTGGTACTCTTCAAATAGATGAAATACGGCATCTTCTTGCCGTTTTAGGTTTTTCTGACTTCCAATATTTCCCAGATTATTAATCTTTTCGAAAAACATTTGCATTTGAATCTCCATTCTCTGTTCCATTCCTTATAAACCCTCTCAAGAACCCACTTTTCGAATACAACCAATGCCAATTTTTCATCTCTGAGCACTCGATGCATTTGAACGATTCCTGGATGATCCAAAGAGTTATGGATATCCACGTGGCGAAGCAGTGCATCGTCAATTGGTCTCAGCTGTGCCAAGAATTCGCGTCCCGAGGATTTTTCGTTGACTCGAAACGGTGCTCCTTCGGCAGCCAACCTGCAATTTACCACCAGCGTTAAATACGTTTTACGGGGGTTCTAGAGCAAAAACTACGGATTCTTACTGATTTAGTTACACTACCTATTCCCAAACGTTAACTACATCTTATCTACCTTAAATTTTTCGAGCAATCTCTAGATCTTATATTTGATCTCTTAACTTGGACACGGGACGCTGGTGGTAATTGCTGTTGGCTGACCGAGACAACGATCTCGAAATTTCTTTCAAGATTTAGCACCCCCACTGATTTTGTCTCATTTTTTGTGTGTTCGTTTTCAGCCACACGATTTCACCGATTTCTTTCATTTCTCTCAGAAGTGCTCCATATGATTTTTCCAGATTTCAGAAGTTTCCAGAAAATTTGGACCAAGTGAAGAAGCACGAAGCAGAATGGAGAAAACCGAAGTTGATCTGTAATATTTTGTTTGATAATCTGATTTTATACTGGAATAAATAATCAGTCAAGAGCACTTTCAAGAGAAATTCAAGAAACCATCAAAAAACGTCTCGCTGAAAAATGAAAACACAAAGAAATGACACAAAAAAGAGCGAGGAGGCCGTTGAGAGCAGCTCGCCGAAAGACAACGTATCACCGGGACACAAAGACATTATGGACAAAATCGGAATGGGTTCCAGCATTATACCGGATTGCTGTTTGACCCATTTTTCCGATTCAAGGTGCTGAGTTAGTGCTGAATGTAACATGGACGTGACGCGGACACAGGGTGGGATAGTTAGTCAATCTTTATTTTCATGATTGAAAGGGAAAGAAAAAAGTGATATGATCGCTGAAAAAATAGCAAAAGAACAATATTTAAAAAATTGGGCAAAATGAATTGAGCAAACGGGTAGTTGGTCTTTGGGCACTGGATGATGATGATGGGATGGAATAAGACACTTGGCAATTGGGCACTTTGCCACGTGGCAGATTCCGATGAATGGGATGGTGGGGGAGGGGAGGGCACTAGGCGAAAATTACTACCGGATACACATTAAAAATAAAAATATGAACTGAGAGAAGTTTCGAATCGGTGTGAACAGCATGGGATTTCACTACTGGGCGGGGATTTAGAGACTCACTGGAAATGGAAAAAAATGGGGGATACAGGGAGACTAATCGATGAACCGGTATAAGTGACAAAAAAGAAAGAATATAGATTACTGTAGTTTTAGGAACTTCTGAAAGTAGGAATATTCTGATGATTGGGCACTTCACCAGCATATTTCAAAAGGGTCAAATGTAGAGAAATTCAGAAAACTAGAATTGAGTTTACAACAAAAAAGTATTTTGGAATATGACAAAATGAAGAAAAAATGGAAAACAGAAAACACAAAATCGATTTTGATACATATATTTTTCGATTTGTTTGGGAAATTTCTAATTTTTTTTCTTGTTAATTACTTTTCGTCTTTTTCAGAGATTTCGTATAACTCTCGGACTCGTCGAGATTCGATTGTCACTCGGCGGCGTGGAAGTTCGACGTCGTTGTAGTCTCCTTCGGCTGAAAAAATATTAGTTCATTGGTTGAAATTTATACTTTCCTTTTTTAAAGTTTTATCTGTTTAAAAACTGTAATGAGCTATGTAAATACTCTAAGAAGAGGATGCAACTTTGATATAAATCCTGTTTAAGATTAAATATATGGAATCGGATTAAATCGGATTAAAAATTGTTTGATCCCAAGACGCAAACTTTGATCTATCAAAAACTACTGCTTCTTAGTCTGAATCAAACCTACCTTCAACAGTAACAGTACACGAAGTAGTTGCTTGTCCGGCGTCATTGATGGCTACACAGGAATAGATTCCAGAATCTCTCCACATTGGGTCATTGATGATCAGAGAGCACAAGAAAGGTCCATCTTGAACGAACTTGATACGTGAGGATTCAACAATTGGACGCCATTCCTGGAATAAAATGTAATTATAGAGCGCAAATATAATTAATGCTCACCTTCATCCATTTCAATTCTGGGAATGGTTCTCCTTCCACTCTGACGTCTAATCTCATTGGTTGAGCCGATGAGAATGTCTTATTTACGAGTGGCTGGATAAAATTTGGTCGTGCTGAAATTAGTTTTTTTCTTTTCCATTTTATTCCTTTCTGAAATCTTACTGGCAAGATCCACCAAAATGTTCTGTTGAGCGTCTCCGTATTCATTCTTAGCGAAGCACTGATATTGTCCAACGTTCTCCTTGCTGAATCCAGTGATGGCAAGAGTGGTTTCAGTTCCTCCGTAAGTATAGACTTTACACTTTGATGTTGGTGAGGACGTATCGATGTCCCATCCACGGAACTTCCATTTGATATCTGGATCTGGGAATCCAGAGACATTCAGAATGATCGTAAGAGTGTCATTTTCGGCGCAGTATCGTTTCTCGACGACTCCTGGAGCAAACCATGGGGCACACGCATATTGCTCAGAATATTTCAAGTCGAGGGCTCTTTCTGCATATGGGTCGAGAAGTGGAATGACTTTGTTGGTTCTCTTATCGAACACTGGTTGCGGTGGAGCCATGAGTCTTGATGGAGGAGAAGCAGGCGATGGATCAGAAATTCCGTAGATGTTCTCGGCACGAACACGGAACTGGTATGATTTTCCGAGTTCCAAATTCCTGACTTTGCACACTGGCTCTGGGATATTGTAGTCCAAAAGAGTCCATTCCTTCTCTGGAAGTTCTCGAATCTCAATGACATAAGTGACTTGTGGATAACGTGGTGGTGCTCTCTTGGTTGGGATCCATGACAGAGTAAGATAATGTCCGGTGACCTCCTTGATGAATGGTCCACGATCTGGTGGTGTTGGAAGGCTGGCTGTGTTGAGTTTCTTGAATCCATACTCTTCTGTGAGATATGGAGTTACATCGATCTCTCCGTTGAATTTGATATTGTCGAGGAATGGAACAGTCACATCAAGAACAGCGGATGAACTGGCAGATCCATGGGAATTCTTAGCAGTTGCCACGTATTCTCCTGCATCCTCAAGTGTGGTATCGAGAATGATGAGTGCGTGGGATCCTCCTCCACAAGACTGAATCTTGATTCTTCCTCCTGGAACAATCTTCTTTCCGTTATGGAACCATTCAACTTCTGGAGCTGGATGTCCAACAACGAGACAATCGAAGATAGTTGGCATGTGGTTGAAGACGTGCTTGTTCTTTAGTTGACGAACGAATCCTGGTGGGAATGGCATGCCTCCTCTGAAATTTAAATGAATGAATTTTCAATAAAAAAGAGGGTGGAAGGGATTATGATCTGAGTTATTCATAACTTTTCCTTACCTATCATCAGCATCGGCAACATGTCTTGGTCTGATAATATTCAAAGATCCTTCGGTTCTTGCTGATCCCAATTTGTTAGTAGCTTCAAGAGAGTAGTCTCCTTCGTCGTCTGGGCTGGCATTGACAATAACCAAATGATGGATTCCTCTTTCATCAGTGAAGATGACTCGTTTTCCATCTGGACCATCTCCAATGATTTCTTGTCCATCCTTGTACCATTTCACAGTTGGAGTTGGGATTCCAGTAGCACAAACAATCATTTCGACAACATTTCCCTGCAAACAACAATCCAAATTAGATTTGCCGTCTTCCGGTTTTTGACGCAATTCCCTTTTTTAGATTTCATAATGGAGCAGAGGTAAATTTGGATGCTAGTCGAAAATTCACCGCCACCGCCTTCCCTATTTTCCATTGTGCTCGATTGAGCATTCAGAAGAAAAAAAAACGAATGATTCATCTCTGTCGTCGCCCTCTCATTCGTCCGTTTTTACGTTGTTAAATTTCACACCTAGTTGGATTCTCAAGTGAGAGAAAGAGTGGGTCAGAGAGCCCCGTCATACTTTTGTTTGTTGATTTGAGAGAATAGGTCAATCTTTTTTTTGATGAATCTATGAATCATTTTTGTGTATTTTAATGGGAGGGGTTTATGGAATAAAACGGACAGGTCTCTCTAGAAGTTTTATCCATTTCACAAGTTTATTTTCTTTAATGATCCATTTTGTCCAATTTAAGACGAAGGAACTGTTCTTCCCGAAAGTTCTCTATTCTCAACCCAAAAAAGTTGTTCTTTCGTTTTGTTAATAAATGTGTAAACATGTGTCTCTTCTTCTTGGTTTTCGTTGCGCGTGAATTGGATTTCGATTGTAAGAAGAAGAAGAAGAGTTATAAGCTGGAGAATCAACAGTAAATGACGTACCAAATTGCATGTTTTCTCACTGCTACCAGATGATTTTCTTCGTTTTAGCTTTCTTAGAATTTTCAGAAAATAGTTTTAAAAATTCATATTTTTCTAAAATAGATCTTCTGAATTTTCAGTGATAACCCGGAAAAAAGAAGATAAGCTTCGCGAGTTGATGCTCATGAAAAATTAATCGGTATTCTTGAAATCAAAAGAAAACCGAAAAATTCGAAAATCAAAAAAGTTGTTGAAGTAGATTTCTGACTAGCTGAATATTTCTGACCCATCCTCCTACATATTTCGAGTTCTCTATTTTTTCAAAAACTTAACTATGCCCCTAATTGGAGAAAAGTGACCCAATTTAGCTTTTAAAGTGCAGAAACTTTCTCTTTGCTCGTAATTTGCACCTCGTTTCCTTGCAACACGTGACTTTTCTCTGTGTATTTTCTGAAGAAAGAACAGAGAAAGTTGCGTCAAAAAGAGCTTCCGAGACGAAAGAACTCATTCGAACACAAAACTAGACTTCAAAACAAGCTTCTCCCCCTTCTTTTCTCTTTTTCTTCTTCCTATTATCAGTTCATCACATTTCGTTTTTGTGTTTAGTTAGCTGATTAGATAACATTTCGGATTATCATCAGTTTTGTGCATGTGTGTATGCGTGGTCAGTTGGCGACAGATTGGCGCGACCAAGATTCGTATTTTTGTTTCCCTGTCTAAATTTTGTTTCCGCCACTCACCTCATGAATGCTCATGTTGTACAATCCACGACGAATTCTTGGTTTGCATTCTTCTGGTTCTCCGTTTCCTTCTGGAAGTGGGCGGGATCCAATTGTACGATCTCCTGAAAAATAATTGAATTTCTTATCGAGTCTTTCTTGCACTTTGTACTTGCTCTCTGAATCAGTTTCAAGTCTTTATAAATCAAATGGTTTGTTTTTTCAGTGTAACTCTCGGATTATCTATGATACGGTGACATGACCTACTACTCTTCCGTTTTTCTGTTTATAACATCACTTCTTTCGACTTTTGGACTTTCAATTCCGCCTACCACATTTCCGAATTGCCCAAAAGTAAGTTCACCTCTATTATTTATAAATGTCATTTTTCAAACTCCTTTTCTAGGGATGGAGCCATGATGAACCTGGACGAACATGTTACCATTTGGCACGTAGAAGAATGAAACTTCCAGAAGCACACGCCTACTGTCATAAACTAATTCCAGATGGTTCTGCACATGTATTACGAGTAGAGTGTGGAGGTGAAAATGACTATATAAGTGGTCTAGTCAAAGGGCATTCCGATAAAGTTTGGATTGATGCAAGAGCGCGATTTGATATTGTTGATGGTTCTGCTGGTCTTTTTGGACCTGGATTTGTCTACAGATGGCCAAATGGAAAGATAGTGAGATATCAAAATTGGGCAGATGGAAATGGTCTCGATGAAATCGGAACTTCGAATAAATGTGTGACAATAAAGAGTGATGGACAATGGGTGAATGCGAATTGCACAACAACCGCTGCCGTTATTTGTGAGAAGAAGCTACACAGACCCTACTCGAAGTTCTGTCCCAAACATTGGGTTTATAATAAAGAAACCCAGTCTTGCTACCGAACAATATCAAAAACAAATATGACGATTTTGGAGGCTGATAACAAATGTTTCGACTACGGTTTGTTGTTTTTTTTTGTTGAAGAATTATCATTGAAAATGATATCTTTAGGGTTCGAACATCGTCAAGATGCAATGCTCACAAGTATTGGTAGTGAGAGTGAAAATCAATTCGTAATGAATCTGGCAAAAGAAAAAGACGCCAACTTTGAATTCATCTATCTTGGAGGCTATGGAAGATCTAGAAATGGAAATAAGTGGCATTGGATGGATGGTGAGCATATTCTTTTGATCTTAATTGTCTATAAATGTTCTATTTAGGATCAGAATTCAATTATTTGAATTGGGATCGTGGAATGCCGTTCGGAAGAAGAGCTTTGGCAGTTCTTGTTATGAATAAAAGAGGCAAATGGATCAATCATTATGCTGATAAAATTTTATCACAGTACAATGCTGTTGCTGTTTGCAAGTTCAAAAGTTGATATATCGATTATAATTATTGACTTTTGTTAGTTTTTTTTCAACTTTTAGTCATTGCCCAGTCACTTTCTTTGTTGTTACCGATTCCCCTGATCAAAAATCTCACTTTGCTTGTTCTGATCTCTAGATTCTCAATCAATAAACATGTTCTCTTTTTTCTTACCTTCAATCACAAGTTCAGCCTTTGTAGAAGCCGTTCCGTGTTCATTCGTGGCCACACATCTGAAGTATCCTTCACTCAAGAAAGTGACATCAGAAATGATGAGACGCTGTGTTCCATCAGCAGCTGCTTCCATCTTGATCTTCTCATCAGCAAACAGTTCTAATCCATCCTTCAACCATTTGATGGCTGGGAATGGATTTCCGAATGGTAGACATTCGAAAGTGACAGACTCTCCTGGTTTGGCACGACGGATTGTCAACGGGATGGTGAATCCTGGAGCCTTTCCTTCACGTATTGAAGAGTCAATGTCGCGTGGTTTGCGATCACCGCCTGGAAACGGAAGAAATAGAAATAATTCTGAAATTGGTGAAACTTACGGATAACATTGACATCACACGATGTTCTAGCTGATCCATATGTATTCTCAGCAACGCATCTGTATCCTCCTGCATCTTGACGAGTGGCAGAATCAACAACCAATTCGCAGACACCGTCCGGTGATTCGATGAGTTGAAGACGTCCGTATGGGAAGACACGTTCTCCGTCCTTGAACCATTTGATTGTTGGCTTTGGATCTCCACTGAACTTGCAGCGAAGACGGAATGCCTGCTTCTCCGGAATCTGAAAAATTGAAATGAGATGGTTGAATTTATAATTGAATAATTACTCTGATGTTCTCAAGTGGTTCCATAAGTTTTGGTGCCTTGTTGGCATCAAAGACATCTCTCTCAGCAGATCTTCTTGCTCCACTATCTCTTGGAAGTTTCTTGACTGTGGCAGTTCCCTTGTCTTGAGCAGTTCCAGATGGATTCGTAGCAATAACACGGTAGATTCCATCGTCATCGTAAACACAAGATGGAATGAGAAGAGTGGCAATTCCATCTGGCGAGAGACTGATTTGAATTCTGTCCGATGGAGTGACAATAGCTCCATCCTTGTACCAAGTCATCTCTGGAAGAGGGGAAGCATCGACCTTGCATTCCAGTTTCAATGGTTGTCCTTCTGTTGTTCTCACATCTCCCATCTTCAATGTGAATCTCGGTGGTTGGCTGGCAGTCACAACTCCTGATCCAAGACCATCATCCATGCGAACAAATGATTTGGTAGTAGCACTTCCATTTTCATTTGTAGCAACACAACGATAGGTTCCCTCGTCGTGGACAGTGGCGTTCTTGATTCTGAGTTGGTACACTCCCTTCGATGGCTCATTTGACCATTCGAATCTTGAATCTTCAATCAGTGGTCCTCCATCCTTCGACCATTTGACAGATGGGTTTGGAAGACCAGTGACTTTGCATTCCAAATCAATAACATTTCCAAGTGAAACTGACATATCGGAGAGTTCCAAAATGAACTTTGGTGGTTTTCCTTCGTCCATCTTTGGTTTTTCGGTTTTTCCGAGAGCCATTTGAACATGAGCAGTTGCTTGAGTCTTGGCCTTTCCGTGAGCATTTTCTGCTTCACATCTGTAGATTCCTTCATCGCTCATTGTAGATTCCTTGACAGTCAGAGAGCATGTACCATCTGGAGAATTCTCCACAATTGTTCGTGGTCCAGTTCTGACGAGTTGTCCATTTCTGTACCACTTGATTTCTGGGAATGGATCTCCAGTAACTGCACATTTCAGGGTAAATGTCTCTCCACGATCAGTCCATAAATCAACAAGACCCTTCGTGAAGAATGGTTCTTCTCCTTCTTTCTTCACTTCTTGTTTTGGAACCTTCACATTCACACTGCAGCTGGTATTGATTGTTCCATGAGCATTAGTTGCAACACAACGGTAAGCTCCAATATCGGCTTCAGTGCTTTCATTGATGGCAAGAGAAGCAGTTCCATCTTCCTCGTATTGAACCGAAATTCTGGAGTCGGCTCTGATTGGAAGACCGTCCTTGTACCAGACAACTGAGGCTCTTGGGACGGCATCGACCCTGCAGGATAACCTGATTGGTTGACCTCCATTCACTGTCTTGTCTTCCAATGGTGGATTGATTCTTGGAGCGTACTCCTTCTTCTTTTCTTCCTCGGTATGCTCGAGAATTTCAACTTGATAGGTGGCTTGAGTCTCGGCTTGTCCCAACTCATTAGTAGCAACACACATATACACTCCGATGTCGGATTCTTCGAATGGCGAAATCTTGATACGGCATGCGCCATCCACAGTGTTTCTGATTTCGGTGTGGGCAGTGTGCTCGATTTTCTTTCCATCCTTGAACCATTCAATTTCAGCAGTTGGATTGGCATCAACGTGGCACTCAATGAACATTGGATCTCCAACTGGAATTCTTCTATCCCAAAGTGGAACATTGAATCGTGGTGGGTAACGAAGATCGTCTCTCATTCCACCATCGTGATCCTGTCCTTGCGAGAACTCGCAGACAGTTTCATCCGTTCCATTTTCGTTGGTAGCAATGCACTTGAGAGTTCCAAAGTCTTCTTCACGGACATCACGGATGGTCAAACAATAGTTACCATCAGCCATATCATCAAGAGTAACACGGTCATCGAAAGTGATTGGTTTTCCATTCAATATCCATTTGAGGGTTGGTTTTGGAAGTCCACGAACCTTGACATTGAATTCCTTTTTGTCTCCTGGAAGAGCAACTCCAGATCTCAATGGAATCACAAACTTTGGTTTGGATGGTTGTTCTCCTTGATCTGTGACGGTCACCTTACAGTCACTGGAAGCACTTCCAGCCTCGTTCTTAGCTGTGACGCGGTATTGTCCAATATCACTTTTCTTGGCAGAACGGATTCTCAAAGTAACAGTTCCATCAAGAGCAGTTCTCATCGTGATTCTATCATCCTTTTGAAGAACAACTCCGTCCTTCTCCCAAATGATTTCTGGGAATGGTTCTCCGGCAACTGTGCATTGGAGAGTGAGCATATCTCCCTCCTCCACTTCGGTGTCTTTGAGTGGAGATAAGAAGTTGGCTCCGGAAGTAGCATCTGCTGGTTTGGCTGCTTTGACATGGACCACGGATCCACTGTACACCTCTCCCTTATCGTTTCCAAGAACAACACGGTATGCACCTCCATCGGATTTCTTCGATGATGGAATAAGAAGAGAGAACTCTCCAGATTCTGGTTTCTCTTCAAATTTGAATCCGTCAGCATCTGGCTTCAATTCTTGTCCATTCTTGTACCATTTCACAACCTTTGGAATTCCTTCAACCTTGACCTTGAGTGCAACTGGTTGTGGTTCCTCAACATCAACATCCTTCAATCCATCAACGATCTTCAGTACATTTGGTTTGACAACAGTGAGAGCAGCAGAAGAATCGCAATCTCCAGCTGCATTTGAAAGCACAACCTTGTAATCTGCTCCATCGTCCAATTGAGCTCTGTTGATTGCGAGTTCGTATTTCTTTGGTCCGATCTTCTTGGCTTCCAGATGACTGTTTGGTTTGATCTCCTGTCCGTTCTTGTACCATTTCACTTGACGAACTGGAGCACTGACTTCCACCTTGAAGACGTCATCATCTCCTTCTGGGATTTCAATGTTCTCCAATCCACGAACGATTTCTGGTTTCTCATCAACTTCTCCTTTAGCATCACTCTTAGCCTTTCCACTTTCATTGATCACTTCAACAGTGTACTCTCCAGCATCCTTCAAATCAGCAGATGGGATGGTGAGTCTGTAAGTGGTGTCATCAATCTTCTCAATGATTGCATTTGCTCCGGCACTGATAACATTAGCATCTCGGAGCCATCTAACGTCTTCTGGTTCTCCTTGAATCTTGACTTCGAATACCATTTTAGCTCCCTTGGCAACAACTTGATCTTCAAGTCCCTTGACAATCTTGCAGAGTCCGGCCTTAGCCTTCTTGACAGTCAATTGAGCTGATGATTCAGCCTCTCCAGCAGTGTTCTCCATGACAACCTTGTAAGTGGCAGCATCATCTCGAACTGCATTCTTGATGACTAATTGGTACTTTGTATCAGATTTCTGTTCAATGACAAATCTCGAGTCTGGTTTGATCTCTTGACCGTTCTTGTACCATTTGACAGTTCTTGGCTTTGTGTTCGTTTCCACTGCAAACTCGGCGTTCTCTCCCTCTGTGATTGTTTGATCCTTCAATGGTTTCATGAATGTGATCTTTGGTTCCACAGTGATCTTTCCACTGCTGTTTGCAGATCCAGCTTCGTTGGCAACTTCGACCTTGTAGTCTCCAGTATCTTCAACAACGCTGGATGGAATTTCGAGAATATACTTGTTGTCATCGATCTTCGAAATCTTGATGTTCTTGGCAGCAGCACCAGACAATTCCTTTCCATTCTTGTACCATTTTACGGTCTTTGGAGATCCAGATGTTTCGATTTCCAATTTGATTGGAGATCCGATAGGAACCACTTGATCTTCGAGTCCCTTGATAATCTTTGGCTCTTCTGCTGGCAGTTTGACAGTCAATGCGCAGAATGACTCAGCTGTGTTTCCATCGTCATCAGTCAACACAACCTTGTATTCAGCAGCATCGTCATCTCCAGCATCTGGAATAACCAACTGTGGCTTTTTGTCTCCATCGCTTCCGGCCTTGGCTTTGTCGTTTGGTGTGATCTCCTTTCCATTCTTGTACCATTTGACTTCCTTTGGTTTCTTGTTGGTTTCCACTTCGAGAACAACCTTCTTTCCTTTCGGAACTTCAGTGTCTTCCAGTCCCTTGACAATCTCGATTCCAGGAAGTTTGACGGTAAGGGCAGCAGATGAATCAGCATCTCCAGCATCATTAGACAACACAACCTTGTAATCAGCAGTGTCATCCAGCTGAGCATTAGGAATTTCGAGAGAATAAGATCCATCTCCATTGTCTTTGGTCTTGGCATCTGGGATCTCTTTTCCATTCTTGTACCATTTCACTTGTTTGACTGGTCCCTTGACCTTCACATTGAATGTAGCAGTGTCTCCTTGTTTCACAGTTGTTGGTACCAATCCAGACACAATTTCTGGTTTCACCTTATCCTTTCCATCGTCAGCTAATTTGACAGTAAGTGCAGCAGAAGAATCGGCATCTCCAGCATCATTGGAAACAACAACCTTGTAGTCAGCTCCATCATCAACTTGGGCGTTTGGAATCTCGAGAGAATAAGATCCGTCTCCATTGTCCTTGGTCTTGGCATCGGGGATTTCTTTTCCATTCTTGTACCATTTGACTCCTTTGACTGGTCCCTTAACCTTGACATTGAACGTGGCAGTTTCACCTTGTTTAACAGTTGTAGGTACCAATCCAGAGACAATTTCTGGTTTGGCGCTCACATTGACTTTAGCCTTTGATTCGATTTCTCCTGCTTCATTCGCAGCAGTGACACTGTACTCTCCAACATCAGTTTCTTTGAAATCTGGGATAGTGAGGCGATACTTTCCGTTTCCAAGATCTTCAACTTTTCCGTCCTTGATCTCATCTCCGTTCTTGTACCATTTCACATCCTTTGGTTTTCCTTCGATTTCTACTTCCAAAACCAATGGGGTACCCTTTGGAACTGATTGATCAGAAAGTCCCTTCTTGAATGATGGAAGACTGATCTTTTCAGCTGCTTTGGAAACAGTGACAGTGGCAGAAGATTCAACAGAAAGAGAATCAGTAGAAAGAACAACACGGTAGGAGCCGGAATCAGAAAGCTCTCCACTCTCGATTTCGAGTTTGTATTCCGACTCTGTGACCTGAGTGATCTTTGTTGTCGAAGAGCTGGTGACAGTTTCAGATCCCTTGTACCATTTGACAGTCTTTGGTTTTCCTTCAACTTCAACAGAAAGAAGAATCTTGCTTCCTTGAGTAACAGAAACATCATTGAGACCCTTCTTGATCTTCAGAATCTCTGCTGGGATGACGGTAAGTGGAGCCTTGCTGTTGGCAACTCCAGCATCATTCGATACTTCGATACGGTAGTTTCCTTGGTCTTCAGTCTTGGATTCTTCAATGACAAGTCGTTGAGTTCCATCTTCAGTAGATTCGAAGTGAATTCTCTTATCTTCCTTCAGCTCGGATCCATCCTTGAACCACTTCACATCCGGCTTGGTTCCAGAAACCTTGCATTCAAACTTGGCAGTTTCAGTTTCCTTGACTTGGATAGCAGAGAGGTCTTTGAAGAATCCAGGTGCAACATGAGATGGTTCCTTGACAGTAAGAGTGACGTCACTCCATACGTCTCCAAATTCATTGGAAGCTTCACAGCGGTACTCATCCATATCACTGAGTTGAGCATTCGTAACAGTGAGTCTTTGAGTTCCATCATCCAAATTTTCGATCTTGACCTTATCAGATGGCTTGAGCTCTTCTCCATTCTTGTACCACTTGACAGTTGGCTTCGGTTTTCCGGAGATCTTTCCTTCAAGAACAGCAGTCTCTCCAACAGTGACAACAGCTGGTTTGACTGGTTGCAAGAAGTCTGGAGCCTCTCCATCAATCTTTGGAGCTCCCTCCAAGGTGACGATGATTGGTCCTTCGGTCCAAGCACTTCCATACTCATTCTCAGCTTCACATCTGTATTCTCCAGCATCAGCTTGAGTCACATTGTCGAATGTCAACGTGAGAGTTCCATCATCCTTGTGTTCAGCAAGGAAACGAGCAGACATCTCAACTTCTTTTCCTTCCTTTGTCCACTTGATTTTTGGTCGTGGTTCTCCCTTGACCTTGCATTTGAGAACAGCTTGGCTCTTTTCTGTGACTGTGCAAGAACGAAGGAGTTCAACGAATTCTGGGGCTCCGCGTCCGGTGTCAGTCTGGGAAGAAGCAGTTTCTGAAAATAATAAAAAGTTAATAATGTTAGCGTTACAATAATAATTCTAAAAACTGAAAGGGATAAGTGCTACATAAGTGCTACACTACATGCAAACGACGATACCTCCGACGGTCTCCAACTGTCCGATCTCTTCAAGTTGGCCACTTTCGTCAGTGATGTGTTCTTCGACTTTAGCAGCAAATTGAATCTTCAAATCAGCCTTTGTATCAGCCTTTCCAGCAACGTTGACCGCTTCACAACGATAAGCTCCAACGTCTTCCTTCTTGGCGTTTTGGATGGTAAGTTTGATGTTTCCATCTTCGAGAACTTCAAGTTGCATGTGTTGTCCGATCTCCACTGGTTGATCATTTTTGAAGAATTTGATTTGTGGATGAGAGTCTTTGTTGACTTTACATTCAAGGACAACAGTATCTCCCTCATTGGCGAATGTCTCCTTCAGTGGTTCAATGAACAATGGTTTCACTTCTTCCGCAGTTTGTTTTTCGAATGAATATTTTGGAACCTTGAGCTCTCCGATGGTCTCATCCTTACCAGCTTTGTTGGTAGCTTGGCAGGTATACTTTCCAAAGTCAGCAGAATTGGTATCCTTGATGATGAGAGTATGAGATCCATTTTCTCCCTTCTTCTCAATCACATGTTGATTATCAATTGCAATCGGAGCTCCATCCTTAAACCATTTGACTTCTGGTTCAGGTTTTCCTTCAACTCGAACTTCCAATTCGACTGGTTTTCCTTGTTCAACTTCGTATGGTTTGAGTCCTTGAACAAACAATGGTGCTTCAATTTCTTCCTGAACAGCCATATTTGCAGTTGTCTTCGCTTCTCCAGCTTCATTCGTTGCCTTGCATGTGTACACTCCAACATCTTCTCCTCTGGCTTGTTTGATGGTAAGAGTATGATGTCCAGATCCTTCGTCCTTGGCAAAGATATGAGCGTTGTCAATATTGATTGGCTTATCATCCTTGAACCACTCAACGTTTGGAGCTGGAGTTCCGATGACAGTAACCTTCAAGTCAAGAGTCTCCTGCTCTCTGACTTCCAATGGACGCAGTTTCTGAGTGAATTCTGGAGGAATCGAGTCTCTGATGATTCCAAAGTTGGCTGTCGTGAGTGCTTCTCCAGCTTCGTTTCTTGCACGACACGAATAAATTCCAACATCTCCTTGCCTAGCGTCGTTGATCGTAAGGGAGAAGCTTCCAACGGCAGTCTGTTTCTGGATCACATGCACATTGTCAATGTTGATTGGAGTATCATCCTTAAACCATTCAACAGCTGGCTCTGGTTTTCCAACAACTTTAACTGCCAAAGTGATCGATTCCTTCTCCTTAACCTCCACTGGTGACAGCTTCTCAACGAATTCTGGTGGAACCAAATCCTTGACAACGGCAAAATTGGCCTCGGTTTTGGCTTCTCCAGCCGGATTGGTAGCACGGCAAGCGTATTTTCCAGAATCTTCAGTTCTTGCGTTGTTAATGGTAATCGAATAGCTTCCAGAACCTTCGACTTTAGCGATGAAATGACTGGAATCAGTTTGAACTGGTTGTCCGTCCTTAAGCCACTCAACACTTGGCTCTGGAACTCCTTTCACAGTCACAGACAACGTTGCACTCTCGTTGATCTTCACTTCGGTTTGAACCAATTCCTTAACGAATGTTGGTTTTTCAAGCGCCTTTGAGACTTCAGCTTCAGCTGTTGATTCGGCAGTTCCTGCTGGATTCGTGGCTTTGGCAGTGTACTTTCCAGCATCAGTGGTTTCAGCTTGTTTGACAACCAAAGTGAAAACACCAGTCTCTGGATTCTTTTTGATCTCGTGATTTCCATCCTCACTGACTGGTTTATCATCCTTGAACCACTCAACATCTGGAGCACTTCCACCAACTTTAACTTCCATTTTGATCTCTTCTTTTTCTTTCACACTTGTCTTCTTTAATCCTTGCTCAAATACTGGAGCCTCGACTTTAGTAGTGACCTTGGATGTTGAGGTGGCAGTTCCGATTGAGTTGGTGGCAACAGCCTTATAAGATACGATATCTTCTTTTGTTGTTTGACTGATAACCATTCTCCAATGAGTATTCGCTTGGTCATGCTCGATTGCGATTCTGCTTGAAGATGTGATCTTCGTCTCTACTTTGGTAGTTTCAGAGAACGAATAAAAATCAACATGCGGTTGTGGGGATCCCTTGACTGAGCAGGAGAGAATCAATTTCTCTCCAATCGAGAGTTCCTTGTTCTGTAGTTCCTTTGTGAACACTGGTGCTTCGCCTGGAAAAAATGGGAAAGAGTGCAAAGTGCGAAGTGGGAAAGAAAACCAAAAGAAACCGAGCAATCACAACCGTGGTGGATGGTGGGCTCACGCAAACGACATGGATAGTGAGATAGGAAAAAACTAACCTTGAACAGTCAAGAATGCTTCAGTCTTCGAAGTTCCTTCGGAATTCTCAGCAACACAAGTGTATTTTCCTTGATGAGTGAGCTCAGTTGATGTGATTGTTACTCTCTCGACTCCTTCCACCGATTCAATTTTGATGGATTCTTGGGTGATGGTTTTCTAAAAAAGTAGTATTATTAGAATTTCTTTTAACTATTCAACTTACATTATCATGAAGCCAGCTGACTTTTGGCTTTGGCTCTCCAATAACCTTGCACTCGAGAACAACCTTCTCAGAAGTCTTCGTGGTCTTATCTTGAAGAGCGACAATGAATTCTGGAGCCTTGTTGTCCGTCTTCTTCTCCAAAGTCTCAATGACAGTCAATGTTGCTTCGCAAGTGTCTTTTCCTGCTGTATTCTCAACAACGCATGTGTATTTTCCTGCATCTTCAGGAGTGACATTATCGAGAATAAGCTCTTGAGTGATGTGTCCTTCTGGTCCAGTTCTCGTTTGAACACGAATTCTGGCAATCAGTTCAATCTCTTTTCCGTCCTTCAACCACTTGCAGCACACTCCCTTTGTATCTGGGACAACGCATTCGAAAACAGCAGAATGCCCCTTCTTGGCCTTCGTATCCTTGATCTTTGTGATGAATTTTGGTGCCATGACTGGAGTTGGAGTACGGTGCATTTCCTCGCGAAGACTTTCGTCTTCAGTCAAATCATCTCCAACGAACTCTTCAGCTTGAGCTTCACTCTCAGATTCGCTGAACATATCGGATGTGTAAGTGATCATATTTGCAGTGCAAGACACTTCTCCAGCATCATTTTCAGCTTTGCAAATGATCTCTCCCACGTGGATGTCTGGATTGAAGCTGTTGATAGTCAATGTGGAAGTCTTGTCATCAGTAACAATCGTGTAAAGATCCGAGTTGAGAATCTCCTTGTTGTTGATGTACCAAGTGAGACTTGGTTTCGGATCTCCAGTGAACACCACCTTGTGAACAACCTTGGTTCCAGTGCGAGCACGAACATTGCTCAGCCATTCCAAGAAATCTGGAGGCTCTCCACGTGGAAGAACGAGTAGCGTGGCTTCAGAAGTTGCTTTTCCGTATTCGTTGATAGCTTCACAGACAACTTGTCCAGAGTAATCACAAGTGATATCTTTGATGGTGACTGTGTATGTTCCTTTCTCAGAATGAATCTTGATGTTCTGTGATTCTTCCAACTTCTTTCCATTGACGTACCACGATACAACTGGTTCTGGTTCTCCAAGCAAAACAGCCTTCAATTTGAGAGTATCTCCTTCTCGGCACGTGGCATCGCAAAGTGAAGTTTCGAATTCAACTGGAATAGGAGCAACCACCTTGAGTGGTCCTTCAATGCTTGCTTCTCCTGCTTTGTTGTAAGCGACACACTTGATCTTTCCTGTCATATCTGAAGTGACACCATGAATCTTCATAGTGTATACTCCATTTGCATTCGAGATCTCGGTGTCTTCAGTGGCACAAACAAGTTGTCCATTGATGTACCATTTGACGAATGGAGTTGGGTCTCCAGTGATTAAAAGTTTGCATTCCAGAGTATCTCCTTCGGTGAGATTAATTGGTGCGATATCGCTTTGGAATGCTGGTTTAGCCATTGGACGTCCCTTGACAACTCCAAGAGAAGCTGAAGTTTCAGCAACTCCGAATTCGCTTTCAGCCTTGATTGTGATTCTTCCCTTATCATCCAATTTGGTGGTCAGAATGCTCAACTTCAGAGTTCCATCTTCCTCTTCGACCAATTTGTAGTGATCATCAGACTTGATTTCAACTCCATCCTTGAGCCAAGTGATCTTTGGTTTCGGTTTGACAGCATTCAGCTTGGCATCCATAAGAGCGAGTTCTCCCTCAGTTACCAGTCGATCCTCGAGATTCTTAGCAAACGTTGGGGCTTCTCCGACCTTCTTGACTGCCAATTGAACATCTCTCTTCTTGGATCCAACTGCATTCGTGGCTTCACAAGACAGCTCTCCGGCTTGTTCTGGAGTCACGGCTGCGATTTCGATTGTATGCTCTCCGTCCTTATCGGTCACAGTGATGTTTCTGAAAATTAAATATATGTTTTAAAATATCTGGAATTCTACTTACGCATGCTTGGCAACTGGTTCTCCATTCAAAGTCCAGGCAACAGAAGGTTCTGGATATCCTTCCACATTTGCAGTAAACTTGACGTTATCTCCTTCCTTCACTTGTCTGTCATCCATATTCGTGGTGAATTTTGGAACTTCAGTCTTTCTGTCAACCTTCAATTGAGCTGTTGCTTCAACCTTTCCAGCCACATTCACTGCCTCCACTCTGATGGTTCCGTTGTGTTCCATAAGTGGTTTATGAATTCGAATTGATGTTTTTCCGGTCTCATGGACATACTTCACTTTCACTTCTTCACTTTGAATCAATTTCTTGTCATTCAAGAACCACGACACATTTGGCATTGGTTTTCCAGTGACAATTGCACTGAACTTCACACTCTCTTCGATATTTGTCTCGTGATTTTGTGGAGCTTGGATGAATTCTGGTTTCTTGTTTGCTCCATTTACAGTCACCTTTGCAGATGACTCGCATTCTCCTGCTGCGTTCTTCGCTTTAGCCGTAAGTGTTCCAGACATATCTGGCTTCGCTTCTGCAATTGTTACATGATACGTTCCATCTCCATGATCAACCACTTGTACAGTATCACTTTTGGTAAGTGGTTGCCCGTTGAGAAGCCAAGTGACTTCTGTTCCTTGGAATGGTCCATCCAATTCAAGATTCCAACGAAGTGGTTCTCCTTCGTCGACAGTTCTGTCGGTGAGTTGAGACTTGAACTTCGGTGCAACCACATTGGGCTCGACTTTGAGATCAGCTTGTTTGGTGTCTTGTCCAGCAGAGTTTTGAGCAGTAACCTTCACAGTTCCAGTCTGTTCAATCTTTGCATTTGAGATCTTTAGAGTGTAAACATCGTCAGTTTTGATTGTGGTAACTGTTGTTGATTCTTCTACAATCTTTTCATTGATGGTCCATTTGACAGTTGGTGCCGGGAATCCAGTGATGGTAGCTTTGAATTCGGCGGTTTCAGTTTCCTTGATAGTAACTGATTTTGGTCCATCAACAATAATTGGAGTAGTAGATGGTGGATTAACAGTCAACGTCGCAGACGATTCAGAAGTTCCGACTTCGTTTGAAGCTTCCACTGTGATTTTTCCGGAATCTTGAGCGTTCGGAATGATGAGCGATGACTTGTTCTCCTCATTTTTAATGGTGATTCCATTCTTTCCGTCTTCCAAAAGATTTCCATTTTGATACCATTTGTATTCTGGAGAGTGGAGAGCAATCACATCCATCTGGACAGTGTCTCCCTTGGTGACCTCCATATCACGAAGTTTATCAGTGAATTCTGGTTTCTTTGTTTCTTTCGGAGTCTCCAAAACCTTCAAATCGGTCTTTGTCTCAACTGATCCAGATGCATTCGATGCAACAACAGAAACCACTCCACTTCCGAAAACAGTTGTATCAATCGAACAACGGAATTCAAATTGATCATCTTTGGAAACACTGACTCCTTGAGCAGTTGTAATTTCCTTTCCATCCAAGAACCATTTGATTTCTGTCGCATGCTCAACCACAACTTCGAAATGAGCCAAATCCATTTTGTTGACTGTTTGCGATTTGAGATCTCGGGTGAGCTTTGGCGCTGGAGGCTGAAAATTTGAAAATTACGAAACGGAGATGAAGAGGATTCGAAAGTTTTCATTCATCTTTTTTCCACGATACTCGCTCTTTCAACAACTGAATAAACACAATATTTCCAGATCTTCCCAGAATTTCAAGCTATAAAAATCTAAAAATGTTGGTTTCGAAAATTTTGAGTGATTTAAATTTGATAGTTTTGAAACGTCTTTGTACTTTATAAGCAAAAATTTGATTATTTAGAAAGAAATTGGCTATCAACCGGTTTCGGATAGTCTAACTTTTCCTAGGATACTGTAATTAAGACACCGTATTTTCAGCTCAATTATCAATATTCCTATGAAAGATATCAAAACTCTATCACCTAATAAAATGTTGGTGACAATATGGTGAACATTTTATCAGTTTACAGATTTTTCATATACACAGGGATGAAGATAACTGAGCTTGAAGCTGGAGGATCGGAGTAGCAGGGATGTTCAGAACGGAATTCCGAATTTCGAAAATTACGACCATTTTCGAAATAAAATTCCGACCGGAATAATTCCGAAGCTTTTTTCGGAATTAGAGATTTTTGGACTACGGTATGTCGAATTTCTAATTCAAAATTTGATTTTTTCAATTATTAGAGAATTCCGAAATTCCGAAATTTTACAAATTTTGCAAAAGAAGTATCAGTTCTGAGAATAAGAAAATAGGAACAAATATAAATTCTACAAAAAATCGTTCAACTTTTTTGTAAATAATTTGAAAAAGTTTCGATATCTTTCACAGGAATCGAAATAAATGAGCTCAAATTTGGCTGCGCTCCTATTAGAGGAAATAGTGAAATAATATATTTTAATTAAGATCTAAAAACCGGGCCAGAAAATTTAAAATAAATGATGTTTTGTCATATTTTTCTCTCCGAATTGATTTAAATCTTATCGATTTCAAAAGTCTTTTGACTTTGTCTTTTTAAGGAGCTACAATGTAATTAAATCAGTTGAAAAAAAGTCGTGAATTTTTCAGAAATTTCTTACAGTCAGCGAGTAGTCAAAAATTCACATTTCCTAGAACTAAACATACCGAAAAACTTGTAATAGGAGGGCCTCCACACAGTCAAGTTTGAGGTAATTTTTCTCGGCCCCTTTGCAAGATATCAAAAATGTGTCAACAGATCAAATGTTTTTGAAATTATGATAAACAATTTATCAGTTAACATACTTTTTATATCTTCGACAGGGACAGAGAGAAAATGACTCAAATTAAAAGTTAGGCGCCCTTATACAGGTTTTATAGTAGTCCTACTTTTTTTTGGATGTTTTCATAATTTTTCTTCAAAAAATGGGATTTAGCACGATTTTCAGCTCAACGAACCACTTCTTTTTCATATTCTATCAGTTCTTTCTCTCTCTCACTCACTTTTTAAACAAAAATCTTCAAGTTTTTTTTCTAAAAATCGGTCTCTCACAATCCTACTAAACATTACCTTCTCGGCTTCTGGTGATTTCGACTTCTTCTGTTTCTTCGGTGACCCTGGTGGAGATTTCTTTGTAGGAGATGTTACTTCTGTAGTCGTTGTAGATGATGTTTCTGTCTTCGTCGTTTCCAAAGAAGAAATCTTTTTTTCGTCTACAGTAGTATCCGGTGATTTCTCTTTTTTGGTTGGAGATTTGACATCTTCTGCGAAAGTCGATTTTTCTGGTGACTTCTCCTTCTTCGTTGGACTCTTCGGCTTCTCCTCGGTCTTTTCTGGAGATTTTTCTTTTTTCGTTGGAGATTTCACTGCCTCATCTTCCGTTTTCTTGGTTGGAGATGTTGGTTTTTCTGGCGATTTCTCCTTTTTAGTGGGTGATTTCACCTCTTCGGTTGCAGATTTTTCTGGGGATTTCTCTTTCTTTATTGGAGATTTCACTTCTTCTGCGGTCGACTTTTCTGGGGATTTCTCCTTTTTGGTTGGGCTAGTTGGCTTCTTTTCAATCTGCTCCGGAGATTTATCCTTCTGGATCGCAGAAGTTGGTTTTTCGTCAGCCTTTTCAGGTGACTTGGCCTTCTTTGGCGATGCAGGTGGAGATTTCTTCTGGGTTGGGGAAGATGGCTTCTCTTCTATCTTTGTGGGAGACTTTGGTGGAACTGGAGAGCCAGGCTGATCTTCAGTCTTCTTGGTTGGAGATGTTGGTTTTTCAGGTGACTTCTCCTTCTTCGTAGGACTCTTTGGTTTCTCTTCCACTTTTTCTGGTGACTTTTCTTTCTTAGTTGGAGACTTCGCTTCTTCAGAAGACTTGGTCACTTCTGCCGTGGTTTCTGTCTTTTCAATTGTCGTTTCAGAAGACACCTCCACAATATTTTTGGCTTCTGGAGATTTCTCCTTTTTAGTTGGAGACTTGACTTCCTCACTTCCAACTGGGCTCTTCTCCTTCTTCGTTGGACTCTTCACTTTTTCCTCTGACTTTTCTGGAGATTTCTCTTTTTTAGTTGGAGATTTCACAGCTTCCTCTGCATTCTTCTTGGTTGGAGATGTTGGTTTCTCTGGTGATTTCTCTTTTTTCGTGGGTGATTTCATCTCGTCGGTTGCAGATTTTTCAGGTGATTTTTCCTTCTTGGTTGGACTTTTTGGTTTTTCCTCCACTTTTTCTGGTGTCTTTTCCTTCTTTGTCGGGCTCTTTGGTTTCTCATCAGAAGTAGTAGTCACTGGAGATTTCTCCTTCTTTTCTGGAGTCGGACTCTTCTTCTTCTTTCTCTCAGGATCAATTACTTCTTTTGGTGGTTCTTCTTCAGCAAATGAGACTCTTCTCTTCGGAGTTCCTTCTCTAACATCAGTTTGTGATTCCGTCTTTGAGACCACCTCAATCTTGCTCACACTGATGCTTCTTTCCGTTGAGCCTCCTCCGATAATTCCCGTAGTTGTCGCGGATTCCGATTCCTTCGTCTCGACCGTCACGCCTCCAACTGTAGACGTCACTTCGGTAGTGGACATCGTCGTTGTCTTCGTTGAAGTTAACGAAGTTTCCATTGTGATTGTAGTCGTTGCTTCCGGAGAAGCTTCTTTTGCCTTTAATTTATTTAAATAGTACCTAGAGTTGTTTGGTTTGGTTAGTTGGGTGACTAACAGATTTCACTTCTTCAGAAAGTATTCAAAATTTGAAATGTTTTCATAAATTCTGGAAAAGTGAAATCTTCTAAAACTTGTGTTAATTCCTAATGTTATTGGTAGAAGCTTCTAAAAAAGAAGTGGTTGATTTTGCTTAGAATCGTGCTAAGAAAATTATTTAGAAGTTTTTGGAAATTTTAATTATAGTTTTCTTTTTTATTTCAATTTTTAGATATTAATTGTTTGTCTGGAAGTTCTGGGAAATATGCGGAAAAATAGACACGGCAAACCATGCATCCATCTGTAAGACCTACATGTTGAATGGATTCAGAAGACGTTTGGACTTCTGAAGTGGACTTTTTCGAGTCTGTTTCATCGACGACGACACTTTCCTGAACATGCAAAACAAAATGAAGAATACAGCAAAAAAGAAATGATTGGGATTCGATTGGCTAGAAAACTTTCATTTTTGTAGTTGTAAAAAGCGAAAATTTGGAGAATTTCAGATGGGTATTAAAAGTTTTTTAATGAATTTCACTTGAAGTAGCATACCGTAAAACTTGTATTAGAAGGACCAACTCGTCTATAGTTCCAAGTTATTTCCGGAGGGCTCTTCTATTACAGGGACCTTTCAATTAGAGGAGGCCTTTTATGTTTTTGGCCATTTTTTCCGTAAATTCTCATCAAAAAATTAGGTTTATCTTGATTTAAATTTTTTTTAACCTATCAATTTTACCAAAGGTAAAACTGCCCTCTAACTACAGGGACTGTCCTATTTTTCCAGGCATCTCCTTTTATTGAACGGAACCTTCTAATACAGGTTTTACGGTGTTCAAATACTATAAAACTATGAAAATGTTTTCCACCAATCAAATCCCATTCACCACAGCAACAAAAAACTGAAAATATGGAAAAAAAACTCTCTGCAGCCCTATTACTACCTGAATATGACATGGTGGTATTGAGATCTTTCAGAAATTAAAGTTTTTGCTTTCAAGTTTTTGACAGTCATACAGAAAATTGAATCAAAAGTTTGACTCAAAAACACAAAATTGGCTATGTATGAAGCTTTCGAGAATTGATAGTTACCGTAACAACACTAATAGAGTTCCACCCGAGCCGTCATTTTTGAGCCCTTCTATCTCATTTCCGGCAAAAGATATCAAAAAGTGGTCAACTGCTGGAATGTTTATCATAATATCAAAAACATTTTTCGAATTTTCCACTTTTTGATATTTTTTACAGGAAATGAGATATATGGGCTCAACGTTGACAGTTTGGGTGGCCCTCATGAGAGTTTTATGGTAGTTTAGTCAATAAGAACTGAACGTCTTTAGACATCTTGATGTATTGTAAGAATCAGAAGACATTGAAAGCAAGAAAATAAGTTCGATAGACTCAAAACCACCATATCATTTTGAACCCCGTTAACATATATAACTTCCCAGAAAAACAACCAACCTTCTTTGGTTCGATCGTCAGCTGGGCGCCCGTCTCTTCGGCTCCGAGTGTATTTTCTGCGACAACAGAAATCGTTAGATGGTTCACTTCGGAATAGTATGTCGCCGTGTCGATCGTCAGGATCGATGCGCCGTCGACGGTGCTCTCGTCACGTGTTACGCGCGCCCCTTCCTGTCCATCACGCACCTGAAAATTACGGAAGATGTGAAATTGGGTGAAAGGGATAGTCAGAACTTTACTGATTGTGAAACTGGGAAAATAAAGCTTGAAATCTCAAAAAGTCTATGCAAGAAAAACTCACCTTTCTTCCATTAATTGACCACTCGTATGTTGGAAGTGGAATTCCGAATGCATGAGCAGTGAACACAGCTTCAGATCCCTTCTCAACAGTCAAACTCTTTGGCCTCAAATCGAATTCGGGAGCAAATGGTTTCTTCTGGACTGTCAACGTGGCTCTTGTCTCATCGGATCCTTCCGAATTCGTAGCAACTGCCTTGATTTCTCCGGCCTCATCAATCTTGATATTTTTGATTTGAAGTTTGATGGATCCATCGAATTCTCTGATTTCGACACGATCCGATTGTTTCAATTCTTCTCCTTTTAGATACCACGTCACAGTCGGTTTTGGTTCTCCCTCAACACGAACTTCAAAAACGACGGTATTGTCGACTGTTTCGGTTTTGTCGACGAGAATTTCGACGAATTTCGGTGGTTTCTTTTGTTTTTCTGGTGCCAGCACGATAAGCCGAGCTTTCGTTTCAAATCGTCCTACTGCATTCTCAGCTCTGAAAAAGAGACCTTGTGAAATTATTCAGTTGAAGAGAAATGTTAAACGCTTACCTGCAAAGTACAGTGCCCGCGTACTGTGCTGAGTCGATCGTCAGTTTGTGATCGTGATTGTGCGCCTCGATCTTGACGCCCGGACTTCCTTGATCCATCTTGTGCCCGTTGATGAACCAAGTGACCTCCGGGTTCGGATTTCCGCGAACGGTGGTCTCAAAGACGGCGAACTCGCCGGTTTTTACGGTCTGGAAAATGATGTTTTACCAATTTTCAAAACTGGATCTTTATGAAAAAGTTTGTCTTTCTTTGAAAAAATGAGAAGCTATGATTCTGAATGTAAAAAAAATTGAAAACAAGGCTCTTTTTTAGAAATCAGAAGTTATGAGGTAGTTTAGACGAGAGAAGATAGATTTCAAACAATTTCAATAATCAATTTAAAGAAATTTGTTTAAACTCAAAGTTTTGGAAACTCAAATTCCGTAAAACCTATAATAAAAGGGCTCCCTAACTTTTGACTTCGAGTCAATTTTGCTCAGTTCCTGCAAAAGATATCAAATAGTGGTCAACTGGTGAAATGTTTATCATAATATCAAAAGAATCTTGTTAGTTCACACATTTTGTATATCTTACATAGGAATTGAGATCATTGAGCCCAAAATTGACAGTGCGGGAGCCCTTTTATTACAGGTTTTAAGGTAAGATTAATCTGGAATAAGCCAAACCAAATTTGCAATAAGCGTTAACATATGGGTCTTCAAAAAATTTAAATTAAGGAAAATGAACGAAAATGTATATTCAAGTCAGGGATCTCTAACCTAAAATATGTCAAACTAATCAATAAGTTTCAGGAATTCTTTGGCAAAACGCTTGGAGTGAGCTATCTTTTCTGTTGGTGAACCCGAGAGAAATCATCGTCAAATGACAACTGTTTTGCGAGTAAAATTGCAGAGTTTTCAAAATGTTCAAGTGTACTTTTGAAACGATTTAGGAATAATAATACCTTCTCTTGGGACGAGGAAATCAAGAAATTTAGATGAGCATCCTAAGAAACAAGAACAAGTAAAACTAGTATTCAAAAAGTCGATGGATCACTAATTTTTTGAAAATTTTTCAGATAATAAAGAAACATCTGATCGTGTGAGGAGCAAGAGAGATTCCGGCGGATGAAGAAATAACAAAAAACAAAAAGCGTGTGAAAAAAAAGATCTTGAACCGTCTCTCCATGATATGATTGGGATCTCTCACTCTCGTTTGTCTCGTTTCGAAATATCTCTTTCATGATGTTACACTGATCAACGAGAAGACGAGTGGGTCCCGGAGGGAAAATAGTGCACTAATCAGAGAGAGTGAATGAGAGATCAGTGAAGGTGGCATTGCTAGATGGCATCCACCTCCACAGAACAAAAAATGAAAGAGAGGGGGAGAATCTCGAGAATCTTTGTTTACCAGCCCTTCGGGGGACCAACAAAAAATGAAAAAGGGACCAGATTGGTGGGAATTAATCTTGAAAACGAACAAAGAATATGCTATTCTGTGAGATAGGAACTTCCAAAATTTTCTAGCTTTCCGAATTTCGTCTTTTTATGATTCCGAATTGCAAAACATACCTGATCTTCAATATCCTTAAGGAACGTCGGCGCACTGCGTGATTCCTCTTCTTCTTGTTCAACGGTTAGCCGTGCCCTGCTTTCCGCTGTTCCATGTTCGTTTTGAGCTTTCGCCACAATCTCTCCATCGTGTTTTTCGATCGAAGTATTCGGGATGGAAATACGATAGAAACCGTCGTGCCCTACGATTTCAACGCCTTCTTCGCCGTGTTTCAACTGGAAACATCCTTTTTTCAAAACGAAAATTTTAAAAGAAAAACTCACTTCTTTTCCACATAGAGTGAAAGTTACAGTTGGTTCTGGCCAGCCACTAACATCAACTTCAAAGACAACCTACAAAAGTATAAATGTGATATGGAATAGTTTTCAAAAAAATACTCACAGTACTCTTCTCTTGAACAGTTTTATCTTCGAGTGGTTTGTTGAAAGTTGGTGGTGCTGGAGGTACTCTGACTTTCAGTCTTCCATCACAAGACGCAGATCCCAATCGGTTAGATCCTTGGCATGTGACCATTCCATCGAAATGTCTCGTTACATCTTTGATCGTCAAAATGCAAATTCCATCTTCAGAAATGAATTTGACTTTTTCCGATTCGCTGAGTGGTTTTCCGTTGATGAACCATGTGATTTCTGGATTTGGATCTCCAGTTATCACTGATTTGAATCTCACTTCTTCTCCTTCATCACATTCCACATCTTCAATCATCGCTTGGAATTCTGGAGCCACATGATTCTTGTCTGGATCGGCTTGCACGAAAAGTTCTGCTTTGCTTTCAATCGATCCAAATTCGTTTTGAATCTTGACAGTGTACACTCCAGTATCATCTGGTTGAGCATCACGAATCTCCAACTTCGCTGTCTGTCCATCATATTGCAATCGGAAGTCGTGAGACGGTCGGAGTGGTTGATCATCCACGAGCCATACAAGTTCTGGTTCTGGCCATCCTTCAACTTCACATTCGAAATCAATAACATCTCCTTCCTTGCATTCTTTGTCTTTCAATTTTGTAACGAATGCTGGTGGAGCCGCCTCTTTTTCAACTTTCAGAACTCGGAAGAACGCTGAAGTGGATGCTTGTCCGTATTCGTTCGTGGCCATGCAAGTGTAGCGACCCGTATCAGTGACCTACAAAAAAAATTTTTTGAGGTGACCGGTATTTATTGATCGGTGAATTTTTTTCAGAATACATTCTGAACAACGGAAAATCTAATTTTTCAGAACACCAAACACGCAAAAAACTCACTTGAACTGGATCAATAGTCATCGCAAAGAAACCATCCTCATCAGAATAGAATGTGTGTCTTTCGTCTTCGTGAAGTTGAACATCGTCTTTGTACCATGTAATATCTGGAAGTGGATATCCAGTCACTTTCAGACACATTTTCGCAGATGATTCTTGAAGAGTTCGGAATCCGTATTGTGTTCTTGTGACACGAGTTCCTTGCATTTCAAGAGTCGTTCCGGTGGTTGCTGGAAACGTTAGAATATTTTAGTTTTTGTTGGAAATTTTGGGAATCATACTCCAATCAATACTGCTACTTCCTCCGGAATAGATACTGGTGGAAGATCCTGTTGGAGAAATCACTGGAGGTGACTTCACCTTTTTCCGTGGTGGACCACCTTCTTCTGGACCTGTAAATAAATTTATTAAATTTGTTCCTGTCTCACTTTTCAACATTGAGATTCACTTCAACACATATCTAAACATAAAGCGTTAGATGTTTGCAAAATTTCAGATGTTTGGTTTTAAAGTTTTTTACAACTCTATTTGAACTTTCTACTATCTTCAGTTGAAATCCCATTAAAAAAACAACACATTTCGACACCAGATTTCACCACAAGAAGCACCTGTTTCAAGACAAAAGACAACAAGTTACACTTGTTTTTTTTTGAACTGGAGTTGTTAGTTTTTTTTTCAAAATCAAGTATTATTGCACACTACAAACTACACAAATAACCAAACCAGGGAACAAGCTGCTCTTTCGAGAGCCCGACCATTCCGAGAATTCGGACTGTTGGTCAGACACATTCATATCGAAATCAACCGATGATACGGTCATTTCGGATGTTGCAGTCATCGAGATTGCATCTCGTTCCGCAGCTAGAAATCATTTCAAAATTGGATATTTAAAAACTTACACCATGATGGATCGACGAGCTCGAGACCTCCTTCCTCGGTATCGGTTAACTCGATAATATAAAGTGTCTTGAGCACCATGGCTCAGGACAGAATAGAATACGAGGACTACTGTCTATATGGGGATGAGGAATACCGTAATTGAATTAATAGAAGATGATGACGAGAATGGTGGAGGTTAAAAAGAGAAAAGAAACAGAAGAAGATTCTTTATGTGTATCTCGTCCTCCTCCTCCTCCTATCTCCTCTATGTGTGTGTCGAGTATGTGGTGTATAGCCGGGGGCTAAAGCTTCCACTGATAATGCAGCCTGCTGGGCTCCAGAAGAGCACGCCGATCAGAGAGACGCAGCACGCACCGGTGGGCGATTACACACGGTGTGAGTGTGTGGCAGATGCTCTCTTGCCAAGGATCCCGTCGACCCACCAGCAGCACCGATAGACGGGAGAAGGGGAGAGATAGAAGATTTTTTCACTTTTTGTGTGCATCTGTATGTCTGCATGTCATTCAGAAACTCTCATCAGAAACTCTTTCAGGGGGCACAACTAGGGGCCGAAGTGTCCGGGAGTGGTCCTCTTCCGAGGGTCCCATTGAGTCACTTGTTCTTCCCGTAGAAAATGAAAAGAGAACAAGTGATCGTTGTTGTGATGTTCGTTTGATTTGTAGAGAACAAGAAAAGATAACATGATGTTAAGATGAGAATACACTTTTTCTGAGGGCAAAATGTCTTGAGTTTTTTTTTTTTTAGACTGAAAGTTCATATGTATCCTATTTCGATATAATGTTTCTTTTGTACTTTTTCTTCTAGGTTTTTCTTCTTTTCATCATCTTTTTGTTCTTTCCACATCACAAGTGTTTTATCATTCCTTCCTCTTATTCTCTTAATCCTTGTGTATTTTTTTCCCTCTTCCACTCATTTATCCGAACACGAAAAAGTTACGAGCTCGTCGAATCCGATTACTGTTTGTTACCCCCTTCTACCAATGTTTGTGGTCGGAAAGATTCCAAGAGGTTTTAAAGACTTACCATATTTCTCTTGTTCTTCTGCAATGTCCTTCAGCCATGCTTTTCTTACATACTCCGCAGTTTCAAAATCTTTTGGTTTGATTCTGAAATTATAATGATTAAACATTTTCTAGAATTTGTTATTACCTGAAACTTGGGAGTCCTGGCTCTTGTGGTTGCAGTACTATAGTATCCTCATCAGTTGAATGTTGTCTGATATTGTATTTATCCAATCGGATAGATGAATAATGAGTATAACTCGGTGGAGAAGTGGACGCATCTTGTTCTGTGAACATTATTTTGTTTCGGAACAAGAAGACGTAGCGAAGTTTGGGGGCCTCGTCGCCTTCCCAAACTTGAAAAGCGTCCTGAATTTATCGATTAAATGAATATATCTTTCTTTCCTTTGTATCTCACATGTCTTATGATTCTTCCTAGTTTTCCAGTGTCTCCTGGATGTTGCTTCAAATTGTTTGTGAATTCCAAATCATGGACTCTATAACAAAATACCGAATAATTGATAGTTCTAGATCAAACACCTTTGTGGAATGGTAGTGACCAATTCCAAAGCTTTCTGAATACTTTTTGATGAACCGTGAGCTCTTGCAGAGTACTTGACAAATTCTTTGAAATAGTTTTGATACTGGACCATTCTATCGGCAATTTCTTTGACATGATCGATGAACGAGGATGCTCCAGCATCATTTTTTGCAGAGAGTCCCTACAAAAATTAAAATTAGGACTGTATCAATAATCTACCGTAAAATCTGTAATAGAAGGGGATCCTGCTTTTAACTTTGAGCCAATTTATTTAAGTTCTTGTCTATGATAAATTGTTTCTCCATAAAATGTTTCATCTGTTGATTTATTTTAGACATATTTTTGATACCGAAAAATTAGTTCAAATTTGACCGTGTGGGGGCCCTTCTATTACATATTTTACGGTAATTGGTTTCGCGCGTTCCGGATTAAAATGGGTGAGAGACGAGGATAAAAATTTGGATATTGTTGTGAGAAATGAAGAACGGAAGAAGGAAAACAATTTTAAAATCCGGAAGGAGGAATGAGGAACAAATTTTTGAAAAAATCGAATTTTTTGAAAAGATTTTCTTGAAAGACTGCATCAAGCAACATTTTGAGGGATAGTTTAGGGTTGAAAGACATTTGAAATTCAAAAAAAAAATGACAAGAAGTTCGTTAAATTTTCCGAAAGAATGGGAAAAAATTCGGAAGACGGAAGAAGGAATAGAAAAAAAAACATCAGGAAGAAGAAATCAGAAATGAAAAATGAAAAAAAAAACACCCGGAAGAAGGAATAAGGAATGAGGAATAAGGAAGTCCGCTCATTTCTGTAGAGTGTATGACTCATTTCTTTTAAGATCCGCAACGGTAAAAAACCAACATTTCAGAATTGAAAAATCAAGTTCGGGAATGAAATTACATTAAATTCAAGAGAATTTGTGTTGAGCAGCTCCAAGCACTGCAAAAATGAGTGATAAAACACAAAAATACTTAATTCATGTCTATAAATGTTGAATAAGGTTATAAAAATCGACACTGAAGAATAATATGGTAGAATTTGATTCAAGGTGACATTATAAAATAAGTTCAATACAAAAAATAAAGGTTTGCTATAAACCTCAATTAAAAAAAAAGAAATCAAAAGTAGGGGCGAAATTCCAAAAGGACATACTTGTAACGGGCCGGGCCGGGCCGGGATTTTTCCGGAATTTCAAGGCCCGGGCCCGGCCCGGCGGGCCCGTCATTTCACAAGTTTTGAAATTTTCAAAAAACACATAAGGGGGGACCCTTATGTGATTTTTTTTGATCAAAATTTTTTTTCGAGTTTTTTCTATCTTTTTTGATCAGACATACAAACAATCCAAAAAACGTTAAAAAAAAAGGTGAAAAATTATATTGAGAGCTCAAAATTTGGCTCAAAAATACAGGTTTTTCCTAATACCGGGCCTCCGGGCCGGGCCCGGGCCTTGAAATATTCCTCACAATCAGGCCCGGAATTTTACAAGTATGCAAAAGGAGGGAGAAGGAAGAAGGAACACAATTTTGAATAAAAATCTTTTAGAAATATTTTGAAAATCAAATAAAACATTGATTAAGATTCCATTAACAACACTAAAGTGGTAGCTCAGATTTAGAAAATTTTTCAAAATTTCAAATTTCAAAACAGGAATCGTTCAACTTATCCAGAAGAAAGAGAAAAAATCAGCAAGATGGAAGAAGGAATAAGAAATTCCGCTCATTTCTGTTCCGTGGGCATTGCAGCAGTTTTAAAATTTCGAATGTTGAATGATTTAATTAAAGCATTGTCTAATTGGTTTAGTATTTTTAGACCTTACAAGATATATTACAGAAATATCCAATGGAATAGATAAAACTCGCGATTCGTCAATATGAGGATGAAAATTAAATTTTCTGGCGAACCAACAATATTGAAATTTAAAAAAAACAACGAGTTTTATGGTAGCAATCATATTACGGGAGATGGATCAGTGGGAACATTGACATGGTTGAACGAAACATATGTGAACGAAGGATGAGTTTATTGTAAAAAAGTTAAGATTTGGAATGTACTGTGGCACTGTTTCTAGATAAAAGATCGATATTTTTATAGAGAAGCAGAAGAAAACATTGAACCAAGTTTTTGAACAAAAGACAGCTACGAAGCGCTGGAACATGAATGGATATAGGTTGAAAATGTGCCGGTTTTCCTTTCATTTATTACTGCCTTAAAATTTTTTCATCTGTTTTATACAAACTAGCCGGAAGAGAAATAATGTGTAGAGTGGAACATTATCCGAAAAACGAGGAAATTTGGACAGAAATCATGGATTACGGTAGTTCTCGTTTCGGGACCTGCTGTCTTTCTTTCACAACACATATAATTTGTTTGGCATTATAAACGAGACTTTTTTCAGAAACCGTAGCAGTAGATATGTTGACCTTTCACGATAGGAAAAATATCTCCGGAAAAAAGAAACTCAAAAAATAATGACATGTGTTATTCTTTATTCAAAGTTTACAGACGCCGTGCTGATGCCACCCCAACCATCTAGGGTAATCAAGAAATTTCCCGACGTCTAATAGTAAGAATAGAGAAATATGATATTTTGCTATTGTAAGACAAAATTTTGGAACGCTGTTTATTTAAATAGTTTTGAAGGTTCAACAATTTATGGAAACATTTTAAAAATCTGACCATGATCTTTAGTGAACCCTGGTGGTCGTAGTCAAAGGTCCCAGAACGATAACTACCATAACCGTAAAATATGATATATGAATCATATAATATGATCTATCATTTTAAAAAAAGGGAGCATGGTTTCAGAACTTTTAATCTCATTTTGTAGGAACTCAAGATGATTCTAATGAGTTTAAAAACACTAGTGCGTGGTTTAAGAATCATGTATGGTCATTTTCCGGGAGAAAATATTCCAAAAAATCCCAATTTTCAGGTTTTTTACAGGAAAAATGTGTCACCTCATTCGATTTTCAACATTACTAAAAGTTCTATGTTTCAAAAGAACCGTTCTTCACTTTGTGTAAACCACATTTTTTATTTGTCTGATTAAACTTTTTTGAATTGAAAAACCTCAAGAATTCCAAAAAAGGTTAATCAGACAACTCAAAAATTCGGTACCTGAAGAAAAAAAAACGAAAAAAATCCCACAAAGATAAAAAATAATTTCATAGGCTACGACAGTTTTTGTTCTGAAAATTTGGCAACCGGAACTTCTCTTACACGGATGATTTTTTTTGTACCAACATAATATTGGTTCCCTAACAATTTTAGAGGAAAGAATGATTTAAGATGACAATCTGTGAATGTAGAGTTAGATGTTTCTCATTAATAAAGATAAAAAGAATGACTAGCTGAGAATTCAATGAAATAGTTTCTCGAATGACAAAGTTGCGTATTTAAATCAGAGATCGGTGGGAATCTGCGCTACTTCGGAACGGAAATCTATGAAAATTTTTTTTTGATGGGATGTAAAATCGGAGGTAAGAAACAAGTATTTTAAAGGAAAACGGGAAGCGATAAACAGGGCTAGGACAAGGAAATTTCCTTGGATTGAGAATCGAAACTAATATTCAAAAAAAGTTAAGATTCTTGATAACAGGATCAATATTTTTCGGAAATTCGGAAGTTCAAAAACTATGAAATTATAAAACTCGGAAATGCAGAAGTTTGGAAATTCGAAAATTTGAAAAGTCCCCAATTCTAGAATTTGGAATTCGGAAATCTGAAACATTGAAAATTCGAAGTGTCCTAAAATTCGGAAAGCCAAAAATTAAAAAATTCCTAAAATCAACAACTGAAAAATCTATTCTAGACCAGCCTGTTTGCCGCACCTCCGGTGTTTCAAACAGCTAGCTGGTGCGCCTTCGGCGCAATTCAATTTAAATACCTCACTGTTTTTCAAAAGTCACGTCAATTTATATATCTAATTTTCAGGCTAGATTTTATATTTTTCAAGTTAGGTTCACAACCTAGATTTTTCTAGGTCACGTCATAGATTTTTTCAGGTCACGACCTACATTTTCTAGGTCATGACCCAAATTTTTCTAGGTCATGACCCAAATTTTTCTAGGTCATGCCCCAATTTTTCTAGGTCATGACCCAAATTTTTCTAGGTCATGCCCCAATTTTTTCTAGGTCATGACCCAAATTTTTCTAGGTCATGACCCAATTTTTTCTAGGTCATGACCCAAATTTTTCTAGGTCATGACCCAATTTTTTCTAGGTCATGACCCAATTTTTTCTAGGTCATGACCCAATTTTTTCTAGGTCATGACCCAAATTTTTCTAGGTCATGACCCAATTTTTTCTAGGTCATGACCCAAATTTTTCTAGGTCATGACCCAATTTTTTCTAGGTCATGACCCAATTTTTTCTAGGTCATGACCCAATTTTTTTCTAGGTCATTCCTAATTTTTCTAGGTCATGACCCAAATTTTTCTAGGTCATGACCCAATTTTTTCTTAATGAAAACTGAAAACCCTTAAGAAGGAAGAATAAAGAACGAATAACGAATAACGAATTACAATAATCTCTGGCTTCTACTTCTTTTCTGCGGAAGTTAGAGATTCTAACGGCAAAACGGAATCATGTTTATAACTCAGTGGTCAGAAATAACAATAAAATTGAAAACCACAAAGTTTTGTTAGTGAGTTCGCTTCTATTAAAGATTCAGCAATTAGAGACTACCCTATACATGCCCTTTGAGCTCAATTTTCTCGGTACCTGTAAATGATAACACAAAGTGATCAACTAACAAAATGTGTATCATATCATGAAAAGTTTTTTGTTAAGTAACTAATTTTTGATATATTTTGAATGGAACCAAAATAATTGAGCTTAATTTACACTGGGGCGGGATTCTATTAGAGCATAATCAGCAGAAGCTTTGAGGCGGTTTATAGTGAAACGTAACCAATACTAGTCACTGTTTTCTAAAAAATATCTTAGTTGTCAACAAGAAGTTGTATTTTTTCTGATCAGATGTATCATAATATGTTCTTAATTATAAATCAGATGTTTGATCAGTGAGAAATAGAAAAAAGATGATACAGCGTGGACATGTTCAATGCGAAAAGTCATGTTACAACAGAAGGCATCATGTGCTCAGCCAAAAAAAATGTCCTGTCTTGATTTCAAGAACCAACTTCGAACTCCAATGAAAATCAAGAAATCAAACGAAAACAATGATGAAAAATTTCAATTCAAGAATGTGAAAACTTCCCACGAAGTCTGAGATTCTATTGAAATCTACGCATAAGAATGCAAATTTTGAAAATACGGAAGAAGGGAGAAAAATTGAAAAGACGAAAGACGGAAGAAGGAAGAAGGATCAACAGTTTTTAGCAAATTCTTTCTGTTTGGAGAAATTTGAAAATAAAATAAAATGGTGGTTTATAACTCCATAGGAGTTTTGCTAATCTCCGATATGCATGTTATCTGCAAGTACTTTTCTATGACCACATTGGAAAAACCATTTGAATGGACCTCTGATGTCTAGAAGTGGTTTTGAAAGTATATGGATGATTGGACTTTTTAGTTTGGTCCAAAATAAAAAGAGCGATACAATTTAAAACTTTGTTTCAACATGAATGTATTTGAAGAATAAAACACAATTAAAATATATGTCCTACTCAATATTCAATTCGTGAAGCGATCAAACGTATTAACACTCATACTCTATAGTTTTCAAGCATCCATTGTCGACGAAATAAAATACATAAAACAATTAAATATATATGCATAGTGGGTTGCTCGAAGATCTACGAGAATGAGTGTTAAAGTAATTAGATGAACACTTTATAAATTCGATCCTCTTGCTGAAACATAGAAAGATAACGGTAGTAACAAGTATGAACAATTGCCTATGAACCTTCAGTACACATAGAAAATCACAAAAAAATTTAGGCACGAATTTTCAAGTTTCACTAGATCAGAGTAGAATGAAGTTAAAGCCTATTTATGAAAGGTAACCATCGAAAAACAGGACGATTTATGATAGTTTAAAAATCATCAGTACGGAACTAGAAATACCGACCGGAGTTGAAAAGCTCTTCTGCAAACAAACTGTATCAGAATTGAAAAACTAAGATTGAGAGTAACAAAAAGGACCTGGTAGACTGGAAGGTTTCAAATTCGCGAAATTGAACTGGGCTTGTAGTATGGCCGTAGCACAGGCCCCATAACGACAACTACCGTAACCTGAAAATATTTTTGGACCTATAAGTATTATCTTGATTTTCGAGCATTTCCAGAAAAAATTTTCCATTAAAAATTTTTGGTTTCTGGCTTTTTCTCAGAAAAAAATATCAGAAAACTCGAGGAAAGGCAATGAAAAAAGAGAAAAAATACGGAAAATAAAATATACATTTAGATTATGGTAGTTGTCGTTGTGGGACCTTTGGCTACCGTCATCTCTTCCACAGTTCCGATTTTTGTACTAAAGTAATTAGAAGTTACAAGAAAGTTATCAAAATTGTATTCGACGAACTAGTAGAAAACCGTTGATGGTGGCTGTTCTGTCATGAACAACAATCATTATTCTGCTAAACTTATTATGACACGTATCTTTAATCAATACAGTAGTAAAAAACCACGTTTAATGATCCTACTCTATAAAACATTCATTCGTCCGCTAGTTGAATACGGTACTTCGATAAGTTATCCCCCCAACAAAAAAGAACAAAGAAATATTGAATCTATTCAGAATTCCTTCACAAGAAGGCTTTATAGTAGGAATGTAGGCAGATATATTACTCCACAAGACCCAGATTACATTAATGCTAGTGAACGTAACCTCCTTTATGGTCTCTCCTCTCTGGAACACAGACGACAAACAATTGATAAAAAACTGATATCTAAAATAATGTTAGGAAAAGTGTGTCTAAATCAGACTGACTTTTTTCAAGTGTCCACAAATAATCGAACAAGATCAAAAACAAGGTACAAATGGAAAAGAGCTAAAACGAAAATTAGGCAACACTTTTTCGTCAATAGAACGCTTAGTAGAATGAGTTAGTTACTGCTGGGCAATTGCTCAATTGTTTGCCCCTACTATGTGTCCTCTATTCTATGTACTATTCTATGTTCATTTATACCTGATATGTATCTTTTTCCTCTTTTCCTCTCCCTATTTCTTTTTAATGTTCACTCTAGTTTATTCTCTAATTTTACATTTCTTCTTACTAGAATTCATTCTCTATTCATTTGGAATCTGTTTATCATGTATTTTAATGTATTCTTTTTTTCACGATTCTTGAAATCGTATCATTCTTATAATAAATAAATGAAGTTGCGTCTCTTTCTCTGTGGCTCTGTCCGCACACGTTGAAAAAGTTGAATTAAAACATAAATTGACGTGACCCTTTTGAAGAAGACAGAGGAGAGAAGCGACGATGAAAAGAAAAAATAGGTCAAATCGCGCCGAAGGCGCACCAGCCAGCTGTTTGAAGCGCCGGAGGCGCGGCAAACCGGCTGGTATAAATAAATAAATAAATAAATGAAGAAAAATTATATATGAGAGGAAACCAAAATTCAAAAGTAATATGGAAAACATATAGGAAGCAAATAAGGTCGGATCAAGTTTAAGTGAGAAAAGATGCAATTCATCTTGAAGAGGTAAGAAGCAATACCGACGGAATCACCGACATGTACTAGCACGAAGCAGCAAAAATGAACTAACGGGTCAGTAAAAATAGACTCTTTCTTATAGAAAACTTGTTAATATTTCTAGATTTTTCTATGCAACAGACCAACGGTTTCGGGAGGAGGGATAAATCTACCGTAAAACCTGTAGAACAAGGTGCCAAATTTGAGTTCTAAAGGGTTTACGTTGACCTAGTTTAATACTATAAATACGGACCTCGAAGATGGGCGATTGCGATAACCGAAAGATTATGCAGTTTTTACAATTGATACTTTTTCTGATGATGAACACTTTCATAGAGTAAATCGAACAAGTACAAACTAGTTTCAGACAACTATAATTGTAAGGAAAGATTACGGAAAATTGTAAAATTCAAGGTTTTGGATATCGTGAAGTGAAAGAGATATGCAAAGCCAATAAACAAAAAAATCTAATAAAAAAGAGAAGGATGATAGCAGAAGCAAAAAAATCGATAATTTAGAGAAATATTTATAACGAATCGTTGGTTAATATAGGAATCATGAAAATAGACAGAAAAGAACAGAATAATAGTGACTGTTAGTTTAATGTTAATGAGAATACACAGATAGTGAATCATAGAGAATGGCCAAGTACAGTAGTTCAACTTAAAATTTATATTTTGAGTTTATTCTTCAACCAGGATGAAAAAAACAAAAAAACAAGAATTTGAATATCAGAGAATAAATAGAAGTTCAGTGAAAAGAGAAAAAAATGAAGAGAAAAATATGATAGACTGGAGGAAAAAGTGGAGAAAATGTCCTGGTTGAATCAATTACTGTACTTTAGCGGGTTAGTTTAGAGAGAATATTGAAATAAAATTTTTACGGAGAATGCAGAGTATAGAATCTCATATTTCTGAGTTTCTGATGAGCCAATTCAATTTGATATCAAGACTGGAAAAATGAGTTTAAATTTTGAAAAAAAATGTTGAGAATCCGGAAAAAAGATGTTCAGATGATTTCGTGAAATCAGAAGATAATAATATTAGGGAAAGAAAACGGAAATGAAAAAAAATATATACTCAATTTTGAGAATGATTGAAAATTTGGAAATTCAAAAGAAAAATTCAAACAAGAAACAAAATGAAGGAACCCAATAAAAGAAATTCGCGGCAAATGGAGAAATGCAAGTTCAATGATCGTTACCTCAAAGAATCGTTTTATTTCAGGTTCTTCAAGAAGTTTCAGAGTATCTGCGTACTGTTTGTAAAACTCCACATGACTCTCGAAATCTTTCTCAAGGCGTACAAATGTCTGACCGACTTTGCCCGGATCGTCAGAATAATAATTGAGGCCTTTTAGCATAACACTGAAATTGTATAATGTTTTTTGAATGATTTTCTAGATTGCTTGTTACTTTGCGTGAAAATTGTAGAGCTCTGGGATATTCAGAGTGAGCTCTTCACGATGTTTTTTAACTGCTTCTGGTACTCCATGATCATCGAGAACTTTGATATAATCGTCGACGCAGGTTCTCAGAGATGAAACGAATTCCTCCTCTGATCGAACAAGTTCATGGTAGACTTGGCTGAAAAAATGTGTTAATTTATATGTAATTCATTTATATTGCTATAGTTTCCCAATGATTCCACTTTTTGTCGATTGGCCAGTGCTCCCAACGATTGGCTCGACTTGCCATTTTGTCATGTTTACTGCCGTCATTTTATCTCATTTTCTCTGGCTCTTCTCTTATCTTTTTATCCAAAAAGAAGCGGCTGTTGATTCATTTTTCTACATAGCAAAATCCCTCTTTCTATCTCTTTCAAGCGAATGTTTCGCAGGAAAAAAAGAAGAGAAATAATGAGACGGCTAAGAGAGAAGTAGGCGAAAAACGTTTGTTGTCATTGATCGAACATCTGGTGAAGAACACAACATAACATTATTTTTAAATGTGTCGTTTTGATGGTAATGGAGCGGGCGGGCAAGAGCACTACATGAAAAACTATTTGAAGACGTTCTGAGTATGCGGTGATATCAAAAACACTTTAATTGGAAAAAAAACCCATCCTTATACAGGTTAATGATTTTTCAAACTTTCTGGGGATTCTATTAAATCCTTTATCTCTTTCGTTGATTTGAAGAATATTCCCAAACTTTTGCTCTTCATTTTTTGCGGTATCCTACTCACTCTCTTTTGACAAGAGCCGCCTGTTCGTCAGACAGACTGACGTTCTCGATTTCTCTCGTTCTTCTTCTTTGCTTGTAAAACTCAGTTGGAGTTTCAAAGTATGATCCCGGAACCCATCCAGAGCGAGGAGGACGAGCCTGGAATGAAAAAGTATAATAGGAATAATTAGGAAAATAGGATACCTTCGTTCGAACCAACCATCGAATGGAATTTTTCTTGTCTAGAACCTCCACAATTTGTCCTTGCTCCAATGGAATCGCTTCAACATCCTCTTTATCGGGAGTATAGTCTTGGATAGCAATATAGACTGGATAAGATCGAGATTCTGATCCGGCAATGATTTCAGAAGACGTGGACCGCCCGCGTCCATCGGTTATTGAAGTCACTGATTCAGAACGGTAAGATGATCGAGATGAGTGGGTACTGTAGTTGACATCTTCAGTGGCAGTGAATTTTCTGGAATAGAATGTAGGATAAACAAAAGCTTATATTTCTAGAATTCGTTCCAATCTTATGCCTCTTGTGCAAATAATTTTGTTTCAGTTCAAGTGGGTCTTAAGATCGCTCCGCGTGGTGATAAAAGTTTTGAGTCTCAAAAGAGGAGCGAAGAACACAAAAATGACGGAATGTGGATGAGTTCCAATGATGAATGATAACTAGGATACGGTATTTTGAGACAACTTTTCAGTTTCGTCATATCTGATTACTGTAGAATGGAAAGGTGTGAAACAAAGCTATTATCCATTCCCCAACACATTGACAATCACAAACTGATCTACACCCGCTAGCCAAAAAAGCCAGTCTTGTAGAAAATGATCAGGTAGTTGTAGGTCAATTTGTGGTGGACAGAGCTTCGGAGTATGAATAGTAGGGCTCCTGAACCTACCGATAGGAGCTATATTTCCGATCGAACTGCTTTTGGCGTCGACTAGCCATGATGGTAGCGACCTAGGCGCCTGTGTGACCACTTTCAGATGTTCCAGATGGCTGAAGGAATCGTAAAAAGGTGAGGATAGATTAGATCCCACACGCAGAGACAAAAACGGCCCGATAATGATGTTGGCACCCGGATTCCTCCTCTTTTCTTGAGCCCCACCGCTCTGGTTTGTGTGTTTCTTTGCGTTTCTTTTCTGGCGCCACAATCGCTATTCTCTCGTCTCCCGCCCATCAGGGAAGATCCCGCGGGTAAGATAGAGCCAGTCAGTCCACTTCCCACGCACATACATACACACAAACGCACATATATACACTCACACACAATATCTCATAAAACTCTGTCGATGTCTGCGCGTCTTACGTTCTCACTTCCCAATGAAATAGGTGAGAAGGAGTGCTCATGAAGGATCCAGAGGATTCCTCTCACCTGCTGCGAATGCTTCTCTTGCAAGCGAAAAAAATGAGCGGGGGACGAAAAAGAGTTTGTTTCGAAATAATCCTAACTTGTTTTCGACAGCTGTCGGGGTTATAAAGAACATACAAAAAGGACGTTCACAGTCAAAGTCATCTACAAAACCCCGACGAATCATGGAACTGTAATCGAGGATAAAACCAATTATTTTGAATTGAGCCTGTTTACTCGAACAGTGAGAGTAACTTTCAATATTGTTAGAAAGACAATGAAATGGATGTTGCTTTTCGAAAGAGCTTCGAGAATTTTAGGTCGAAAGTTTTAGTACTGAAACCTTTGCATTTAAAATCGACGTGGGACATACATCATTCTAAAAGATGAAATACTGTCAAGAGCTATCTGATGGCAGACTGATAAAAAGCGGATTTAGGAAACTTGGGCCCTCTGGTTCAACCCCTCAAGGATGAAATCATATTTTTTGTGACATTTTGAAATATTTTTTGGATCTACAGATATGATATCTGACCTTTACAATAATACTAAAGTGCAATAAATGCTATTGAAATGCATATTTCCAAGTTTTGATAAGAACAAGTTTTGTGAAATTTCATCCTCCTAACATGGTGCATCAGACCTTGTTTTAAAAATGTTTTATTTATTTTTAGAGAGCAGAATTCTAAAGAAGTAATAAAGTTTGAAATTGTGTCGACATACCGTAAGACCTGTAATAGAAGGGTCCCCTAACTTTAAACTTATAGCCAATTTATCTCGGTTCCTGTAAAAGATATTTAAAAAGTTTCAACCAATAAGTTGTTTATCATAATATCATAAAGATTTTATCAGTTGACAAATTGTTGATATTTTTCAAAGGAGCCAAGATACATCAGCTCAATCTTGACAGTGTGGGGGCTTTTCTATTACAGGTGTTATGGTATCAGGTTTTCTTCCACAATAAATTGAGGACAGACTAGGATTCCCGAGGAGAGGGCTGGTAGAAATATCAGAGAAATCATCCAGATTTTTTTATTACGCAGCTCCATAAAATAATTAGGTGGGCTTCTACAAAAAATTCTGAAAAAAAACCCCAATTTGATATGTTCATGAAACTAGTGTTAACCTTCCAAGGGACATTTCAAAAAGCATCCAGAGATTGAATAAGACCAGTCTTGTGCGGTAGAATGTTCCGAATAGTGACATCGAGCCCATTTGGAATACAGTTCTCAATTGTTCCTTGAAACTTGGCCAGCTGTCGACAAGCATATAACTCTTTTTGAATCGTTACCTGATCCGAATTGAAAACAGAAGTATGAGAAAGTCATCTCTCTCTTTTTTTGCTGGAGAAAACTCTGAAATCCATTCCTAATAAGATATTATTATATTCTAAACTTCACTTGTGAGCTTTTTTATATATGAAAATGCCGCACTTTTCTCTCGTGATATAGATTTCTCTTCAAACATCAAATGCAGTTACCGTAAGACCTGAAATAGAAGGGCTACTGGCTTCTAACTTTTAGCTTTTTCCATCACAGGTTTTACGGTATGAGGAAAAGATATACCCATCCTAAAACTAGAACCACAAATACATTGCAACAATTAAAATACAAAAATCTCACTCAGAACTGATTCGGCTCTCAACCAGCTTCATTGCTGTCAGATAACTTTTCAGAAAACTCAGTTTCCAGGAGCAATAGGCCCATTGCAGTTCTAATTATAATCCTGAAATTGTTGGGCTAGTGGGAACCGCTTCCGGAAATTCGGAGCAAAACAACAAAGTCATTTTCCACGTTGAAATTGACAGGATAGTGAGGTGATTCTGGAGACATAATCTTGTGTTTTAGGCATAAAAGGAGAGATAATAAAAGTGGTTCTCTCATAAAACTGATTTTTTGGAGTCGATGTTGTTTTTCAGGTGTCTGGTCTGAATGGATCGTTTAGGAATGTCTATGTAAAATATTGTCCCTTCATTTCATTCAATAGTGACTGATGACTAGGTTCATATTAAAAATTGTTTCATATTGAGAAGTCCTCATGAAACTGGATTTTTAGCCTTGTTTTTCAATTCAGGATCAGAAAAAATCAATTACATTTGGTGTTGTGGAAATATTCATACTCCATATTTCCACAAGTATTTAATATCAAATAAAGACAAAGTCCTCTCTAATGTTCTTCCCGAATCCTTCAGCCCAACATCATTTCTTACACCTTTAACGGTCTTCACGGTCTTCACATCTCCACTCCAACACTCCGCCAACTACGGTGTCGCAGCCGTCCCAACATTACCATTATGAAGCGTCTCATGCGTACACTCGCGTACACTCCACCAATAAGACACTTCTCTCGCCGCCAAGTTCAAATAACCTACACAAATTGGATTTATTAATTCTTTCTTGTTCTGTGATGAATTTAGGTCATCTCTTACTAATGTTTTCTCCATAATTTATATTAATTAAAGACAGTAGCAAGTCTATGTTCTTTCTACTAATATTTAGGTGCGCACCTAGGTGCACAAATCTGTCCTCTCACTTTGCTCCTCTTCTTGATGTCATCTTGATATAATTATTTGAATATATCTTCCCTAAAGAGATATAGTTAACGAAACTTGGATACGGTCATTAGAACAACCGTGACAGGTTTTCAGTTTCGACTCCGCCCATTTTCCTCCGAGAGGAAGAATTCCTTCCCCTGAATTTGCGGGGTCTCTGCAGAGCTCTGTCGAAACCTCATTTCCTGAAATCATCCCTCTTGTTCTCTCTCTCTCTCTCTATCATCTCTCCAAGAAGCGTTTTTACCCAATCCCCGTAATAGAAGTCACTTTACAGCTCCTCTTTCTTCTCTCGCAGTTTTGGTTCTTTTTTTCGCGATTTTTAATAAGGGCGTGAATCGTCAGTTTCCCGCTACCGTTTTTTCCACGCATTACAATTCACCCACCGAGATGTGTCCACCGTTTTTCTCTCCATTCACAAGCTTTAAAAAAAATCGTTGGTTTTCAGACCAAAGAATGACACAAATTCAACAAGCGTTCGGAGACCTAGAGCACAATCCTACTGTTGATGCGTTAGGAACGTTCACAACGTAAGTTTGAAGAGAGTGCGGAGCTAAACATAATTTCTGGTTTGCAGACAAATCGAGACGCTTTCCAAAATGCTCTCGTTCGCCAAAATGAGAGCAGGACTCATGGATTGCCTCCGCAAGATTCGCCGGGACAGACGATTCGACGCCGTGCGCAACGACGAGACGATGCTCCGTCTATACAAGATGCTCGGACAGTATAGTGAGAATCTGGGCATGAAAGGAATCTACGTTCAACTTCACGCCACTGGAAACTTTGACAAAAGTCTGAAATTCTACTTACAATGGGCTGAAGAGTTGGCCAAGAAGAATGAACTCACCGAGTTCACAGAAGTGCTTGAGATGGCTCGGAAAGCTCTCGAGGGAACGCTAACCATGCCAGAGATCGAATCTGGATTCCGTGATCTGACCGATGAGTATTTCCCAGATGGTCGAGCAGCTTTGCTATTCGCGAGCCCCGATGACACACTCGATGTGTTCCGTGACAATGCGCCAGGCAGGAGAATGAAGAGACGATCATCGGTGTGCCATCTACAGCAAGTGGCTCCTGTGAACACAGCAAAGGAAACAGCTTTTGGTCCAAGAAGTGAGTTTTTCAAATCGTTTTTTCCAAAAAAAACCGTTCTAACTGCTATTTCAGCCAAGACAAAACTGCGTCCCGAGTTCATTGATGTCCCTGGAACATTCGGCGTCTCGATCGAAGAGTTTCGCTATGCCAAGTGGAAGGACACGTTCGGAGAAGACGTTGATTCACACAGAAGAGACTCTGGAATCGTGCATGTCAAGCATCGAGTCGCTGCAAATGACCATCGTGCTCGTGAAGATGTTGAGAATCGGATTGCATCGAATCTCAAAAGACGTCCGCTTTCCCCACTCTCTGAAGACAACGCTGACGATGAGGATGAGAAGCGTAGCAGAATTTACTCGCCATTGGTTCCAACGAAAGATGCCACTAGACCAGCGCTTCGGAACTCTAAAACATTCCAAGACAACATCCCCACTATCACCCTTTCGTCCGATACCAAATCGGCTTCTTCGAAGGAGATTAGTTATAACCAACTAGATGATAGCGATACAGAGGAGAAACTGAAGACAATGGCAGCTGGAAGAGATATAACTCGTACTAGCTCTATCAGCAGTACCGCTAGCTCATCTACCAGAACTGCAAAGAGTGGAGGACTGGATCTGATGGCTGAGAATAATTGCTTGGAAGCACATGCGATGTTCTCTGATACTGTTCATATAGGAGGTCCAGAGAAAACAATGGTGATTAGTGATGAAACAATGTCTATCAAGCCCACCGAAATCTCCAGCAACTTCTCGGTGCTCTGTGATCCGGATCCAACAATGAATTTGACTCATGATCGTCCGAAGAAAACGTCTGGAGGATTGAATATGGTTTTCGATGAGCTCGCGCCGATTGAAGAGCCGAAAGAGGAGGCTGCCGAAGATAAAACGGTTTCAAATATCAAGAAGGAGCTAGAAGACACTCGTGTGTCAGGGAAATCGCTCAGGACTCCGCCAACATTTGGAGACGAAGATGATAGTGAGTTTTGGGGAAATCGTAATTTTCAATAAATTATTAATTTCCAGTGTTCGACGATGAGCTGATCCATGGACACGGTTTCGGAAAGATCAAACATGGCTCAATCGTCACATCAACACCAGCAGCTGGAGTTGCCTTCGTGGATATCGAGTCGTATTTCGGAAACAAGTCGGAGGCTGATCGTGAGGAAGAGGAGGATGTTGTCCAACCAAAGTTTGTAGTGCCAACTGGAAGCACTTTCAATAAATTGGTAATTCAATTTTTTTTATTCGATTTTCTAAATTCTCGATTTTCAGATGCGCCGGAAATCGCAAGCAGCAGCTGCACAAGCTCAAGCTGCGCCACCAGCACCACCACCAGTACCGAAACAAGTTTCCGCAGCAGCTGCCAACTCATCGATTGACTGTCTTTCTGACAATCTCGGACGTCGCTTGTCCCTGGGAGCCGATGAGATTCGAGCTGCCATCGTCGCTGACGAAGCAGAAACCACTGGAATTCTTAACCGCCGTCGTAGTGAGATCATCAGAAAGGGAGATATAAATCCGTGGGATGAAACACTCCGTAGAAGATTGATGGCAACAGTTCGTGCGCCAATCAACATGCACGAATTCCAGGAGAGGGCACCGAAGATCCAGGCGAACAGAGATTGTGAAGTTGGAGGAGAAGTGTTCCATATCCAAACGCTGATTGGACAGGGAGGATACGCCAAAGTGTACAAGGCTGTGAACGAGGAGAAAAAAGTGGTGGCTGTGAAGTATGAGGTTCCGTCGTGCTCCTGGGAAGTGTACATTTGCGATCAAATGCGCAATCGGTTGATCAAGGATCGCGAAGATCGAGTGAAGATGGCTGATTGGTGTATCATGAAAGTGATGGATGCTTACGTCTTCTCGACTGCCTCACTCCTTGTCAACGAATACCATGAGTATGGAACACTTCTGGAGTACGCCAATAGTATGAAGGACCCGAACTGGCACATCTCCTGCTTCTTGCTCACCCAAATGGCTCGCATATTGAAGGAGGTGCATGCTTGTAATATCATTCATGGAGACATCAAACCAGACAACTTTATGATTACTAGAAAGTGAGTTAATCAGAAATTTAGATTCCATCAAATAAAATGATATGTTTTAGGATTGATCCAAACTGGGACAAGGATGCTCTCATGAGCAATGATACGTTTGTGGTGAAGATTATCGATTGGGGACGTGCCATTGATATGATGCAGCTGAAGGATCAGACATTCAAAGGAAGAGCTGGAACTGAAGATTTCGACTCGCCGGAAATGATTGACGGACGCCCATGGAATTATCAGGCGGACTACTTTGGCTTCGCCGCCACTATGGCTGTTGTGGTTTCCGCGAAGTACGGCAAATTGACGGGCAGCAAAGTGGGAGAGTACTCGTTGAGCTGTGATATCAAGAGACGAAACGTTCTTCGTAATACCATCTTCGACATTATCAACAAGTTCCTCAACATTGAATCAGTCCGCACACTTCCTGATTGGTCGGAAGCCATTCAACAGTTTGCCGATTTCTGGGAGACGAATTTTGACGGTTCTTCATGGAGACAAGCGATTGCCAAGTTCAACGAAGTCTGTGATCTTGCTGCTACCAATCACAAATAATTAAAAATAAATTTTCTCTTTTTCTCTGTAATATATCTCGTATTCTCGTTTTTCATGCTTCCTTGTGTCTGTTTTTGCTTCTTTTGCTTGCGCGCATATTGTAAATGAACATTGGAGTACTGACCGTTTTTTCAAATAAATTTTAGCGGGTTTTGTGTTTTTCTTGTGGTTTTCATGAAGCTTTTTCTTTTGAATCAGTCGGATATGTCAATTTGTGTGAAAAGTGTTTTGAAATTAATGCGGATACGGTAAGCGCTTCGAGACCCGCGCTGTTTCAACCACAATGCACCTTTAATCCCGGATGTTTTGTTTTTCCTTTTTGTTCGATTTTACTCAGCATTGCTAATCGAATAAACAAAACAACCTGTTTTTCGATGTTCAATTATTTGTCATAATTCATTTTGTAATTTTTACATATATAGTGCTTATGCTAATACGGTCGTTTATCTTGCATTCACCGTATTCAAAGCTTATTACCCAGTTTTCAGTCAATGCTGTGAATATTTCCCGGTGCCTGCGGAATCTAAGAATATCAGTTTATTCAGTCTGAACGTTAACAAAATGGCAAGAAAAGTTAAAGTAAGTTTTTTCGATAGCGACGAAAATAAATGTTTTTACTCAATTCATTTCTAGAGACTCACACATAAAAAACGCCGCTCATCTCGACCAGTAAAAACGGAGGCTGCTGAAAATGTTCAGTATGAAGTGGAAAAAGTGATCGGAACTGTAAAGACTTGCGAGAGCAGCTGTGATTAACGTTGATTCGTTTCAGAGCAACCAAGGAAATACTATATACTTCGAAGTCAAGTGGAAAGGATTTCCATCCGAGGAAAACACTCAGGAGCCGGAGTTCAGGTTGACTTGTGATGATAAGATTTTGAGTTACTTGGTACGACGATTGGACCCTATCGCCTACTTGGACACAATTCCTGAATCAATCGAGGATATCAATGCCATGAAAACTAACAAAAACTACATTTTGGGTAATTTTTGACCCGCTCTACAAGCATTTTTGCATTTTTTTTTTGAAATTTTAGATGTTATCGAACCTCTGACATCCATTGGGCAAATGACAGTTCTCAGTGGATCTGTGAAATTCGTGAATGTCGATTCGATTCCGAGCAGGGTCAAATACTTAAAGCACATGATTACCTGTGAACAATCATACATTCTGAAGTCTCTGTTTGTTCCACCTGAGGATGACGTGCGACGAGATATGAAACAGTATCAAGAAGAGCTAGATCTATTGCAAAAGTCATTCACCGACTACCCAAAGATCACTATTAGGATTCCATATCAAATACAAACTGTCTTTTATTCTCCACCTCCTCTCTCGAAATTGTTGTTCGAACCAATCTCAGAAGCTATGTTCGAGGAACGTGAAAGCGACAAGTACCACTTCCCTCCGAATTCTGACATCTTGAGTTTCAATAAGGTTTTTTTGTTTTTCAAAAATATAATAACGAACCAGAAATTAATATTTTAGGTGGTTCCTTTCATTGATAGATCACACTTGGAAGAGATGGCGGACAAGAAAATCAAACCAACCCTGGAAAAAGATAGACTGGATTTCAAGTAAATCAATCCTTTAAAATTTGAACCCAAAACTTGTATTTTTACAGCTCTAACCCTCGTTTCAATGTTCGCATGAGCCTCTCTCAATATCCGGCGTATGGATGGAATCTCACTTTGAACGAAGAGGTTGATGAAAACACCCCACTGTTGGTGATTGCAGGAGTCGTCCGTCCCGTTGCAGTGGCTCAGAAGTGTTTGGAGGAAGAAGGAGAAATAGTTGCATTCAGCTCATTCATTGAAATTCCGAATTCAGGCATGTGTCTTGATAGACGCGAATTCTTCGATTTTTCCAAGTACATCCCACACAATGTATGTTTTAGAACATTATCAGGTTAAAACTTAGATTAACCTTGTTTCAGTGTGAGCCAACATGTGGTGTTCGTTTGGTAAATTCCGGAAACGATGTCCCAGATCTTGTGGTTTATTCTCTTGTTTCCATTGATTCCTCGTGTACCTATACCGTATCACTTGACTACTTCCAAATGTTCCAAAGTGATGTCAAAGACCATTTCCTGAAAAACCCTGCTCCAGGTTAGTTCAAAAAAAAAACATATCAAAACTGTTAATGTGCTCAGATGGTCAAATATTTTCACTTTACGAGAAGTTGACGGACTTCGTTCACTGCCAATGCTCGATGCCATCATGCAAAGAAGTTCTGTATGTCTCAACTATGCAGAAACAATCACAACAATTGCTGAAATCGTCGAAGAAAAAATCGAGATTGGACTCAGATGAAGAATCGGAGCAGAAGATATTTGGAGGCCTGAATTTGGTCGATTCTGATAGAATCTATGCTATCAGAAATGGAGAATTCGTCGACTAACCGATCTACGTTTCCTATTTTCGAACTGTTCGCGAAATTTGAATACAGTCTGTGTCATAAAAATGGGACTTCCTGAATTATTGGCTTCTCTATTAAAGTTAAAAAATTTTCGTTTTCAGAAAGCCCATTTTTGAGGGGGTCCTATTTGTGCACAACTGTAATCTCTCTTGTTAAAGCTTGGTATTGTCGAATTAAAAAAAACTGACATTTGAAAATCTCGGCTCCAAAACCGATATAAAATCCGAACTCTCAGGTGCAAGTTCTTTTTCAATTCAACAGTGAAGAGTTCGCTTTTGTTTCATTCAAATGTTATGTTTTTATCTGCTTTTATTAAAGTAAATATTTTTATCTTTTTTTTAAACTTTAACTTGAATAATGGGTTGAATCTCATCATACTTTGGTTTCCTTTGTGAAATGTAAAACTAGCATGGTTTTCCGACTTCTCCCGTACCATATGGTGGACTGATCCTTAGGAAGCCTAATCTCGAACATGTGTGCTAATGTTTGAAGAGTGTTTTGTGTGGTTTAGAAAGAAATTAAGTCGGCTACTGTATCAATGTTTCCTTTTATTTTCTATAGTTCCCCATTTATCAATATATAATAGTAAGCGTATATGCTAGCTCTAAAATGAGATTGATTCAGACGAAATTCAAAATTCAAACAAGATGATCCTGCAGATTTGAAGAGTTGCCAACATAAGTAGTTTCTTGTCATCTGTCGTTTTCGTCATTTGCACCTGCTACTAGCACTTACCCATTCATGTCTTCCTTTCTTCCTTGTTTCGGTTTTGTCCTGTCCACCACCATCCGACTACCCGTCGTGCGTTGACCCCTGCGTTCACTTTCTCATTCTGCGCTTCTCATGTCTTCAGCATTGTCTTACCCGACTATCGGTCTGCTCCAACGGCCGTTAGCCTCCCATAACAATTCCCTTTCCTCCCGCTTTTGTGCACTATTCCCGGTGGTGCCCACCCCTCGGCTCCATTTAAACACGCGGGCCCTCTTGAAAGAGTTCGTTTTGCGCGTTTCTTATCGTTTCTTCCTCTCTTTTTTTCAATTCTCACACCCAGATATCTTTCTTCTGAAATAATTTATCAGCTCACAACGAAATCATCTGCTAACTGTTTTTTTGTATTTTTCTTTTATGAAAAAAAGTGCGAATTGTTTTGCTATTCACCAACCGAAAGCAGTTATCGCTAATGCCCATAATTTCGCAATCGGTCTACATTGACATGAATTCTCTTCTATTTTATCCCGCTCAGAACCTCTTGAACGTCTACAATTTTATTTTATTCGATTCTGTAAATTTCAGCGGGTTCCTTTCGTCACACGCACGATATATGCTGACATCAATCACAGATTCAGTTCAATTTACTGGAAATGCCACTCAGTAAGGATGGTAAAGTGAGTTTTTCTTTCTTCAAAGTATCGTAAAACAAAATCATCAGCGTTAGACCATGTTGGCGCCATAATCCATTGAAGCGATTAATGCGGGAAACGGCAGACTCAGTCGAGTGCAAACTGTTCGTTAAGAATTGAATCTGTGAGAATATTTTGGGAAGCTGATTGTTTTCGGCCACTCATTGCTCCTCAATACTTCCGATACCTAGACCCACTCGTATTCTTGTTCTCATCCATTAATTTTCACGTAGAGGGGAGAGAGAGAGAAATAGAAAATGACACTTAGACAGGAAAAATGAAATAGTGACCGGTTGTAAAGTTGTGAAGCGTTAAACAGGCTATCCCTCTCCTGCTCTTCAAATGAATCATAGAAACAGATGGGGCGTTTGGAACCTCGAACAACGTTCGCGGCACTTTCTATTCTATTTTATACTATCGAAAAGGGATTATGACCTCAAATAGACGCAGAATATTTACTAGAGGAAGGAAACAGCGAAAAAAGACTGGAGCGTGTAATGGAGGCAGTTTATGGCAATCGGACGAAAAGAATGCCTCGTGTGATGACAGAAAAAATGGGAGGAAGGCAAAAAAGGAAAGAAATCTCTTAAGGCTTTTGTTGGGTTTTCTTTTTTTTTTCTCGAGTCAAATATGTTTTTTTTCACAAATGTGGTAAACCGCTTTCGTACCAACTTTTTTCCGAAATCAAGATATAATTAGGTCGTTCTCGAAAACTGCTGATAAATAGTTCAATAGATTATACATTCACTTGGTCCGTATAGGCAATGTTCCCTTTGCTTCTCTTTTTCTCTCTGAATTGAATGTTATTTGGCTACCATACTCGGCGCGGAACGGACGACGCGCGTACGCACACACACCATCCTCTCACAAAAAGTCGATTAACAGATTGAACTTGGTGATAAACTGCAGTGCAATGTGACCGAAGCCACCCCACTCGCAGTTAGTAGTTTCATCCCCATTTTTCGTTCCCCTCTCGACTCTTCCCCCCTCTTTCTATCTCTAAGACTCTTCACTCTTCCTCATCTTTCTCATCTGACGGAAAATTGAATTCCGAAGGACCTTCTCCTATTGCAGCAACAAACAGTGATATTCCAGCGCGTTTTTTCCCGTTTCGACTCATTCGGTTTTTTTTTCAGATGACGATGAAAGCAGAAGATATCCTACACGTTCTTCGAGATGGCATAGCTATACTTCATGGTGGACGATGTCGAGCCGGTCAAGCAGTCGTGGTGTGTCCTCCTAGAGAACAACTCGTCAATCAAGATCATCTACGCAATGTGCTTCTTTATCTGTTCGAAGTTACATCGTACGTTTTTTTCTGATTTCAAAAAGATGTGTTCCAAAAAAAACTAAGATTCAGAACCCAAAACAAATTTGTTTGTTTACAGAAAAGAAGCCCGAGAAAAAGGATTCCTTGTAGTAATTGATATGCGTGGAAAACAGACATGGACCAACGTTCGAAATATTCTGAAGGCACTCAGCGTACGTTGTCTACTGTGAAGAAACATAAAATCCGAAAAAAAAAACGTTTTTTTTCAGAGTATTGACAATTCAACAAAAATACAAGTGTTCATCATCAAACCTGAAAAGTTTTGGGAGAAACAGAAAGCGCAGATGTCCTTAGGAACATGGGATTTTGAAGTTGAAATGATCTCATTCGAATCTCTTATCAAAATAATTGATTCATCCCAACTACCGAAATCAATATCTGGAGGAAACTATCCATATGATCATGACGAATGGCTGGAAATTAGAATGGATCTTGAAAAATGGATATGGAACATAACGGAGATTATGGAAACATTAGAAGCCGTGAGAAGAGAAATGTGTCAAGGAGAACATCCAATTGATGTAAAAACTGCTGAAGCGGCATTGAAGAAAAGTCAGTTGGCTAAGAACAATATTTTCAATATTCCAGTCGACAATATCGAAGCGGAAGGAAACAAGGTAAGGTTTTGAAAGGAGATTGTCAGTTTAGTAAATGTGTTCCAGATTGTCAATCGAATATTGCAACCGCCTAAAGGTGTCAAAAACCCAGATCTCCAAGCCACTACGCCCTATATCTCAAATCTTACGGACTCCCTTAGGTTACTCAAGTAAGTGAAAAAAAACGCCTTAGAATTGATAAAATAATTTTCTATTCAGAGGCGAGGTTCATAAAAGTTGGGACACCCGGCAAACGGAACTGGTTAAAGTGTATTATCAAAAACGTTTCGAGGAGGATGTCGAGAAAATGGTTGAAGCCCTGCGCCCGTACAAGAAACAATGTGAACGAAGCATGGGAGATGTTGGCGGATGTGTTAGCGACGTAAACGCTCTTGCAGAAGATTTTGAAAAGTTTCAAGTTGCTGTCAAGGTAAGTTTTAATAAATGTCAAACAAAAACAATTCATGGTAATGTACAGTAAAACCTGTAATAGAGGGGCTCCTATACAAGATTTCAAAAAAATTTCCAACTTATAAAATGTTTGTGACAATGTTTATGATACAAAATTTATCAGTTGACAACTCTTTCATATATTTCACAGGTACCAAGATAAACTTTTTTACATGTAAAAAGTCGAGGGGCAATTCTATTACAGATTCTACTGTAAATAGCTCACATTTGGTGTTTGACCAAAAGTTCTAGTTTTGTGCTCCGTTCTTTTAAATTTCTCAATACCTTCTTTCAGGCGATGGAAGTGTCTGTCAAACGCGTTTTTGATCAAGCGAATGAACTGCGAACAAGTGGGGCTCGAAATCAAATCGTATGATTAAACTTCTCAAATCAAATTGAATGTTGATATAAATTTCAGACTGACCATGTAACAGAACGACTAACGAATGAATGGCGTCTCGTGAAAGAATTGATGGAACGAAGAACGACTATTCTGCACAATGCTCGAAAATTCTTCTCATCAGCACAATGCTATTTCGCTGAGATACCCGCTTGGACAGCACAGCCGGGAATCAATCCGAATGATGTGATGTTCTCTCAAGAATCTTTGGAAATCGCCATCAGAACACATGACGGGTTCTGGGCGCAGGTAGAGGAGGTCTATGCGCAGGCTTATGAAGATGCATTGAATTTGATGAAATCACTCAAAGAATCCGAAACAGAAGACAATGTTGCCAAAGAGCATTCAAGTCGGTTACAAAGAGCTCATAAACAGCTAGGCGAAAAATGGAAAGAAAGACAGGCAAGTTGGTTTATAAACAGCAGATGGTGCGACGTCTCCTCCTTCTGTCGCTTTCGACGCATGGCATTCATGCCACTCTCATACATGTCGCGTAGCGCACGCAGTGAAGACTCGAAACATCGATTTTGCATCAAGCAGTTCAATTCACAAATTGCTTCAAAAATTCTTTCAGTTTTGTGATCGTACCACCTAAAACTGTTCATTTCAGGTACTTCTTCACCACATGCTTGCCATGATAGCATTCGAGACGGACGTTAAGTTAGTAGTCGATTGGCTTCAGCTTCATGGAGAGCCATATTTACGACGAAATATTCATATAGGGGAAAATGTGAATCAAGCTAGAACTTTTCAACGGAATCATTCAAATTTTCAACGGGTAGCAGCTAACACTTACGGAAATGTACAAAAACTACGACGAGTATATCAAGATGTTTCTAACTCAGGAAGCCGTAAGTGATGTTTTCTTACAGAATTGAAACTATTTCCTCGTGTGATTTCAGAAGTATGCGATGTTAACAAGATGCAAGAACTTATGACCGATCTCACAGCTAAAATTGAGAAATTCACTACTATTGAACAGTCGAGAGAGCATTTACTCCGACAATCTGTTCTCTTTCACACTCATTACACGGAACTGACGGATTGGTATACGAAAATGCGGGAAAAATACAACGAGAAACGGATAGAGCTGACCGTTCCAGTTTGTGACAAAAACAAAGAACGATTCGTTCTGGAAACTGATGAAACTGCACAGGTAACTTTTAATCAACAGAAATCAATTGATTTAAACCAGTTCGGTTCAGGCATATGCAATGACAATTGACGAAGGAAAAATGTTGATCGAAATGATGCATAATGCTACAAGGATATTTGATGTTGACTATACTGTCAGTATTGCACACATTCAAACGCTCATTTCGGATATCGGTGAGGTTTTTAATAGATTTGCAAAATAATATATTTTTTTCAGAAAATAAGAATACACAGATTTCGTCAGAATGGGGACCTCGCCGGACACTACTCCACATCGCTTCCAAATTTGCGATGTTCGAACAGAATAAATATGAAGTTCTGGAGCAGATAAAAGGATGGGAAGAAGATATGAGAGAAATGGTGGAGTCACCTTCATTTCACGACAAAGCTGATAACGTTATGCCTTATCACATCGAGAATCAAGAAAAAGTTCGAGAAGCAATATCATCGATTCAAAAAGCAGCAATGGAATTGTCTCAAGTACTCTACAGTCACAAACTTACAGATCTCAGAGATAAAAGAGATCGGATAGTACTGGAAGCAATACGAGATCACATTCGAGAGCTAGAAATAGATGAGTCTAGAGTGATGGCATATGCCAATGAAACATCATCACGGATCAATGCAGTTCGGGAAGTTGTCGAGCTACGAAAAGTTTCTTTAGGAGTTTGTCGACTGATAGAAACCCAGCTGCAAGCTCTCACAAAGCTAGGAGTGATTCCACATGATTACAATGACACGGTTCAAAAGCAAGAAGAACTGCGTGCTTTCCGAGATGCTGTTACTATCAGACTCAGGGATCCGTATGATGCTTTCGTCGTTCGATTTCGCGAGCTGATGGAGAATCGTCTGGCGAATCGAGACGAAGTCGTCCATCACAATGAAATGATACAGACAAAATATCGACGGTTGATGGCACTTTGTGAAGAAAGGAATAAGCTTTTGAAATCAGCTCATGGTTGCTATAAAACGTATGAAACAGCAGTTCTTCCGATTCTCAACCAACTGGAATCTGAATACCACTCTCCAACTGTAACGGATTGGTGTGCTGGATGTCCATCAACGGTACACTCAGACCGAGCTTCTTACGTGGCAGATTTGCTCAGTAAACACATGGATTACAAGGAACGATTCGGTAAAGGATGTACGTATGCATTGAGAAATGGAGATTTTCTTCTACGGTACATCAAAAGAGCCAACGTTGCCGCTAGTGAACGGTAAGTGACAAAATAACGATTTTCATTTAGCAGAGGCAAACATATGTTGAAAAGATGTATCAACAACCTGAACATATGTTTCCTCTTTAACGAGCGTCCCATTTTTGAATTCAGACAGGAACCCCAAGATGGTGTGTTCTTTCTCGATATTTTGCTCTTTGAAAGTTGTCAACTCTGTGTTGATTTCTTCTGTAAAGTTTTAGACATAGGGAATAAGCTACCTTTTGTTCGTTTCGAATGTTTGCTATGGAGATCCTGATAATTCTATAGAAAGTGTTATTAACAATCGAGAATCTTTTAATTTTTCGCGCATATGCGTTTTACGATCTTCGCCTCTTATATGAGACATCTGATGAGAGAAATTACGGTTCCAGGAAGCGGCATGAGAACAAAATCGCCGAGATGAAGTCTAACATTCGAGAGAGGCAGTCAAATATACTGGAACTTTGGTTACAGAAAAAAGCACTTCTGGAAGGGTGAGTGTTTCGTTGATTCCGGTAGTTTTGTTGCGTGAAATCTATTTTCCTGTACCTACAATGTTGGCTGGACACATAGGGTGTTAACTGGTTTCATCTAGCTGGAGCATCTTATTATCAGCATGAGCTTTGAATTGAAAAAGGAAAATAAAAACAAGTTTACTAGTAATTTTTGTAAAATTGCAAGAGAGATTCTTACAGATGCCAAAACTTCATTGCCATCGAAGCCACTGCTAAAGATCTTCTAAAATTCATGACTGGTGAAGGAAATGAGAAGTTGAAACAGTTTGAGAAACGAGGACGTGGCGAGCTGAACGATGAAGATGACGAATTCGCCAAATTCAAACTAGAAGTGAAACAAAAGAAAACGGAGATTCAGACGTTCTTGCTTTGCTCAGACGAATCGATGGTTCGAGGCGTTCATGGAGATCAGGTTGAACGATGTATCGAACAAGTGAGTTTTGAATATTCAAATTTCAAATAAGAATTTCATGAAAGTCAGAAAAAATTTCGGACCAATTTTGATCTTCTTTGATCTAAAAATGCATAACGGAAATTGCAATTTTTCGATGAGAGATCAAAATACCTATTTTAAAACTTTGACCCACTTTTCTCAATTTCTCACTTTTTCGTTAATTCGTTCCGGATTCGAAATTTTTGAATTTTAAACGAAATATAATAACAATCTGATTTTAATATATTGAATGATTAAGGTATGTCCTGATGTTTTCTGTGTGTTTCTAAATATAGCCTTTTCCAGGTGAAAGAGAAATTCAATCAATTTTCTCGACGAGTCGGCGATTGTGAAGTGGTTCTGCGTGGCGAAAATGGTGGATCAAGTTCATCGAAAGACGAATTCTCACTGGATCGACACTCCGACACAGCCATATTCAATGAAAAAGCAATCAGCGAGCAGCGGGCTGAAAATCGGAAAGTTCTTGAACCAATGCGGGAACTCATTCAGTCGGAGAAGGATTATATTAAAGACTTGGAGAAATGTATCAGCATGTAAGCACGTTTTGAAACAAATCAAAGGATAATAATGATTTTTTTTAGATATGTCGCCGAGTTTGATCAGGCTACGAAGAATGGCTCAATTCCGACATTACAAAAGTATGATATATTTGGTAATATCGAAAAAATATATCAATTTCATCATGAGTAAGTCAATCTATCGTAATCCGTTGAAATAAAACAAAACTTTTTTTAGTAAACTTCTCCCGGAACTTGTGAAATACGAGAACCAGCCTGAAGCAGTTGGTGCTTCGTTCACCGTCTGGATTGATTTGCTCAATGAGCTCTACATCGAGTACTGCGTTAACAAGGAACAGAAGAACAACGTGCTTGCTACTCCAGAAGCGAAAGCGTTTTTCACAGAAATTCGGGAGAAACACGGACTGGAAATCGATAATGAAATTACAAGTCACCTGATAAAGCCTGTTCAAAGGATCACTCGATACCAGTTATTGATTTCCCAACTGTTGAGAAGCTGTAACGATAAAGCCGACGATCTCAAGGATGCGTACGATGTGGTGTGTAGTGTTCCGAGAAAGGCCAACGATATAATTCACTTCAATTGCCTGGAGTTGAAAAACTGCAATGTAAGTTCATTCTGGCACCTGGTCTAGATTAATTCTGTATATTCAGGTTGATGAGTTGGGCCCATTCGTCACCCAAGATGTACTTACAGTCTGGGAACCAAGAGCGTACTTTAAAGGACGAGGAAAAGAGCGTCAGGTGTTCTTATTTGATCTTTCTATCGTCTTCGCTAAAAGAATTGAAACGTCACCAAAGAATTTCAAATATGTTATCAAAGGCAAGCCGCTTCCACTCAGCGATGTTTCCATTGTTGAACATGTCGAAGGAGATTCGTGTCGATTTGGACTGCGCGTTGGATCCAACCATTCCAATGACAACCGTACCGATTTAAAGGCTTCAACTGAGAGTACCAAAGTTAAGTGGGTTCTGAAGATTCGCGAACTGACGACTGGATTATTGCCACTTGGAACATTGGGTCTTGGAGTTTCGCCAGCAATATCAGCTACAACCCTATCAACCGCCAGAAGTGTTTCACATCGTTCTGGCGCTTCAACATCGTCTGGAGGAGATAATCGCCAATCGCAAGACGTCGACTCACTTCTTCATCATCGTTATAGTGTTCACAGTTGTGATAGTGAGGTAATTCTTTTTTCATTTTTTCATGTCAGGAGCAGATATCTTCTTTTTATTGACGGGTAGGTTGATGTTTGTACGACAGGTGCCAACCAATGGAATGTATGGCATCTGTTTTCTTTTTTTCTTAGGTATGAAGAATTGTTTAAAATCTAAAATTTAGATTTTGAACAGAGTTATAAGGAAGCTCAGATCTAAGAAGTCGTATCGATTTTGCTGTAAATAACTGTATAATTCATTGCTTGATAAGTAGTTAACAAATTGTGATTCATGACTAAGGGAATCGTAAAATTTTAGAAATTGATTCCGAAATGTGTATACAATAGACGGAAACGGTACTGAAATGATTGCACATCACAGCTCACATGAACGCATAGGGATTAGGAATTTTCGTTTCTCATACACACACACAACAAACTTCGGTCGGCTCCCTCCCGGGAAGACGGCTGTCGTCTGCGACCTCGTGATCGTTTCTACTCTCTGCTTTTGCTCTTCGAGGAGCAGCTCTTCTCATCATCATCATCTTTTTCTTCTGCTCCTTTATCTTCTATCTTGACTTTGAAAAAGTTTAATCAATATCATCCATCAGTGACAAGGAAAAACGAGTCATCACATCACCACCCATCAGATGAAATCTATTCATTTTAATATGCTGTCGTAGATTCTATTACTGTAATCATTCTGTCACTAAACTTATTTATCGCCCGAAAGAACGCCATTGAACGGTTTATCGTGGCGCAATCTATTCGATTTATTCTTAACTGCTGCCTGCAGCTGTCTCTATTTTCCCACGGTTCGCATCGTTCAATTCGCTCTTCTTCAAACAGTCAACTCGTTCTGTGATAACCGAATCTCTTTCAAAGAGAGGCTTCCAGAATTATGATGAAATGCTTCTCATGTATCAACAAGGTGAGTTTGTTGAAAGTAAATCTTTTTGCAATGACGTATTCATCAATTTCCGCCGCCAGTGGTGTCGTATGACCTGCTGCGATTCTCGTAATATGTTGATTGAATTTTCCGTTTTCAGAAAAAAAATACATTTTTGGTTCTCAAAATCGGTTTCCTCGTTCGTTTTGGTTTGGTATTTAGTTATTTTTCTTAAAATCCTCCCAAAGTTGGAAAAACATGTTCGAAAATAATCTGTGGTAGTCGTGAGCGGAAAATGAATTAATTATGACACAGACACACAAGCCCCGCGTCGAATGCTTCTCTTGTTGAGCAATAGACCTAGTATTTCGTTTGCTTGTCAGACTCTGAAAATAAATTGAACATATATTTGCTTTTTTCCAGAACATATATAGATTTTTTAACCAAAACCAAATTGCGAATTCATACTGAAACGCGTTTCGCGCTAGTGCACTTTTCCTATTCACTTTGGTCGGACGATTATGACGATCCTATTCATTCGAATGTTCTTCTCCTCTCTTTCAATTCCTAATCCTTCTCCTTTTTAGTCCGCCTTCTTCTCCTTCTTCGGAATTCAGACACCCGACTATTCATCCTTTCTTTTCTCCATATTCTCCACCCCCGCGTTGCTCCTCTTCTGATGGTTGGACATGTGAGTAGTTCGACAAACGAGGCTCAAATTCTTCGACGATTTTGGGATGTTTGTTATTTGTTTCCTTCCTGGACGTCGTTGCACACCGACTCCTCCTCTTCTGTGCCGTTTTGACTCTTGATATGGATTGCAGGCAATTTGTTTTCAATTAGCTCAGATTATGTAGACGTCGTCCTAACAAACAATGAAGAGACAAGACAAACCTCACGTTTGTCATTGATCTCATTCTATTCCTATTTTCCGTACCGTCATTGTTTTTGTTATAAGGCGAACCTAATCCTTTTTCTCAATGCTCTAACCCAGTCAGCAATTTTTATAAACCACTTATTTTAATTCTAATCCTACTGGAGAGCCTCCAGTGGAGACATCGACTAATTGGTTCAGAGCTACTCTCTTATTTCGTCCCGCCCATCTTCTTGTTTTTTCAACATCTTCGCTTTCTCTTCTCTTTCTCCGTCCAGCTTTTATGCGAAGGAAACAATCAAATTCGGTTATGTCGGAGTAAGCTCCGCCTCATACACGCCACGGTGTCCACAGCGAGTGTTTTGTGTCTCTTCGGATCAGATCCTCTTGATATTTACTCTAGTACATGTATCCATTTCATCGTTTTTTTTTGTGTCGCGCCCCCGTTGTCTCTCTCAATTCTTCATTCGTCTCTTCCCACCCCTTGCGGTTTGTTCCAGTGATTCATAGAGCGTTTGGGTTGAATTTCTAACTTTTAGTGGTATCAAACTTCGATAGTAAAAACGTTTGTATCAATGACTCAATTGGCCAGGCTTTAACCTTTAAGCAGGGTTTTTCCTATTCCAATTATTGAAGTACTCTCGAGAGGGTCCGACAATATAATTGACGGCAGTAGTATCCATATTGGATAGAGTCTAAATAGACCTTTCACATTTCTTTTTTTCTATAATTTCCTCTGCAAAGCCTTGACTTTTACCTCTAGCTAGGCTTCTCTATTTTTCTTTTCGTCAATGGCTGTTTTTTTTTGGGTGCTAGGCAGGTGGAGCGTAAGAATTAGATTTGAGTCGGATTATTGAGCTCGAGAGACAACTAGCAAATTTTTAGCCATGATTTATTACAACCATTCCATATTGATCATATTGAAAGCTTCACAGTTTTATCAGGTTTAAGAGAAAATGTCCACTCAAACAGACAGATACCCTCAGGCTATTTTTTGGTATGTTGAAACTTCATGCTCTTATTTTCAACAAAATAAATGAAAAACCAGAGGCATTCAATTTACGATTAACCATAGAACATAACAAATTTTCGTATGTTCATGTCGTTATCCACAGCCATCTGATCCGCATCTTCTGTTCTTCTTCTTCTTCTTCTTCTTCGCTTTCATTTCTTCTTCTTTTTCTTCTTTGAAATGTAATTACTCGGCAGTTGTTTCTATTTCTTCGAATCTTTTCTTTTTTGCTTCTCTCTGTTTGACATTTTGAATCCTCTTCCTCTTTTTTGTTTTTCCATCCACAACATATCGAGTTCTCTCTCTAACTACAGAATGCTAACTTATTCAAAATCGTGGCGTTCGATTCGATCGAGAACGGGTAGTCTCTATACCCGTGCTCGAAATCGACTGACAAGCTCGTTTCGAAGTGGAACGAAGCCAGAGAAACTGACTATTGATGGTGTTGAATTTGACGATTCCGCGGTGAGAAATCATGACTAGACTCGTATGTTTCTGTGGGTAGAACGAAATTCATTAATATTTGATATCCATGAGTGTCGGACGTAAACGACTCGGTTCGTTTTGCAGAAGAAGAAGAAGGAAGAATGTTTTCCTTCATTGTGACACTTCTGTCACCAGACACTGTCACTGATTTTGAATGATTTGAGTGACAAGTGAAAACCCAGGAGACCATCAGACAGTAGAATAAAAAAAAAGTTTTGAAAAATTGTTTCCTTTTTGCAGCAGTCCTCGGAAGTATGGATTGTGACGGCCGACTTCGATGGGCAAACGGAAGGACACTTAACAGTTCACAAGGGAGATCGAGTTGAAGTAAGATTTTCAGATTTTTGATAGGCAATCTTCTGCAGTATTATGAATTATATCCAGTCAATAAGATATGCAAAACCGTATTTTTCAATTGATTTTCAGCAGTTTCTGATTATTTTGAAAATTTTGGAGGGTGTAAAAACATTCCTAGATTAGAAACTTTGTATTCACATTATTTTTAAAAAATAAAGCACAAAAACCGACTCCTGAAAATGGTCAAATTGGCAGAAAGTCAACTGAAAAATATATTTTTGTGTATCTTATTGATCGGTACTGTACATACAGTTCCTCGATGAATGCTAAAATGTTTTAGCGTGTTCACAAATGAAAAATCTTCATACAAATCTAGGAAAAACTGTAATTTTAGAACTGAAAAATTTTATCTTCTTCCAGATTGTCGAAGATCAAGCCACAGATTGCGCTGAATATATTCAAGTGGTTCTGTGTGATCAACCAACAAAGCATGGTCTTGTTCCTGCTTCCATCATTGTTCCACGTTAGTTTTTTAAGCTTTCTTTAGCTTCTGTATAGTACGAACAAAGTAAGGAAAAAGAGGTTGAGTAAATTACCCTCAACTTCCTTTAAATTTTTGAGCCAACGGTCAGAGTTTTGAATAATTCAGAAAGCGAGTAAGGAGTGCGTGTGGTTGTTGTGTCAGTGATTCGAGTATGTGCATGCTACTACCTTCATCATCTTCTTTTTCTTCTTCTGCTTCTTTTTTTTCTAACGTCACTTTTATTCTCGTTTCTTGTGTTATCCTTATGATTTTTCTTTCTGATTTTATCCGGTGTTATCTATCAACTTGTCATTCATATTATCCCATATTTCTATTGATTGAGTGAGCACAGCATTCCCATACAGAGTTCACGAGCCCGTTGCCTAATGAGCAAAGGGGGCCCCACTCTCATTCTTGCTCCTCTGTTGCCTTCCCCCTTCCTTCATTTTCTTGATTTTTTGTTGTCTTTCAATTGGGAGGATACGTGAAGCGGTGGTTGTCAGAGAAGGAGAAGACGAAGGCAAACAATTCCCCTTTGCTTCTTCTTCTCCACTGCTTCATTCGTCTTTCATTATTAGACTGAAAGACCACTCTTCTGTTTCCCATCTCCAGGCGAATGACACCACAATTCAAGAATCTCCCTTCCTATGATCAATTTGTTTTTTTTTTCAATTCATCACCTCGTCACATTATTACCAATTACACACGTTTCCATGAAATTTACCCTGATCTCTTACCTAATTTATCGACTTTTTCTGTTATCCATATTTCTTATCCTCTTCATTTTATGGGTTTTTTTGTACAATCTGCCTGTCTTGTATGATGTGTGTATATGAATTTTGCAGTAAAAATTGTGATCTCATTAATACGGATATCAACTTTATAATAAAATTCTCTAAGCGAGAATACAGATTTATCCAATTTTTGAGATGGTTAGTACATTTTCGACTCTTCCTGATTATTAATACACACGGATACCAATAATTCTGAATTCCAAAAAGAAAGAACTATTCGGAATTAATCTTCTGGAGAAAAACACTGGTGGCCTAAAAAGATGTTCATTTTCCGGATTTTATTATCCCGAGTCGGAAAAAATGATTTTTCATAGTGAAAAATTGACTGAACGAAAATCAAGATAAAAATCTTGAGAAAACACATAGATTACTGTAGTGGTCGCTATGAGACCTGCGGCGATTTTTTGTGCCACAATAATACCATGAATTCGGTTTCCAGCTAGAAGTTCCTTTAACCGAAATCGAATTTCATGCAAATCCAGGTTGGGAAAATGAAGGATTAGAGTCTACATTCTTCGTCATTTTCCCACGTCGTCTTTTTTTCAATTCTTCAAAACAACGAATCTACGGAATTCTTCTTCTACCACTTTCATATTCCATTTTCTTCATGTTTCCACCGGAAACGTGTCATTCCGGTCCCTTCTTTCTTCACTTTATACACCCATTAGTCGGGTGCTGCTCAACCAATCCAACGTTTTATTTTTTCGTATCACACTTTGCTTTTTTTCGCGAAAGCTATCAAAAAGTAACGGTAGAGCTCTTTTACCATCAGGTAGATACCCTGTTTGCTCAGGACTCTTCATCGAAAAAAGTGATAAAATATATGAAGTTTTGAAAAAGAAAGACGAAACAGTTTGTGATATCCAGAGACTGCAGCTTTTAGTGTTTATTTGATATAGAGCACAATGGCACAGAATAAACGCCTTGGGCCCAGTTTAGAGTATTTTCATAGTCTCATTCGAATCTTCAGTACAGGGAGCTTCCACATCTCCCATTTTTCAGTATGAAAGTGATAAAACATACAAAGTTTGAAATTGTATTTAATTTTTTCTGGTTTCAAGTTCTTTTCGATTGACCCAATTGATGACTTCTAACTTTTCATTCTTTTTATTGTCCCACTGTATTTTGTAGTTCTTTATTGTTACATCAAAAAAAAATAGTTAGACGAACAACCTAGTTCTTTTTATGTTATCATCTTCTTTCGAACAAAATGGGATTCCGTGTTTTTGAGTTGTTTTTTCCTCTCTCACCCACTACTCAAATTAGGAGGAAACCAACAGAAGCGACGCCGTGTTCGGAATTGGAAAGCTCATCCATCTCGTTTAATTGAAATCTATTCTCATCCTTCCTCTTCTTTTTTCTTGTTATTCTGAAGGTAGCGTCTTTTTTCTTCTCTGGAATTCAACGGTCATGGAGTAAGAAGAGGAATAACTTCATTGATGTGTTCTTCATCGTGTTGAAATTGTTCAAACACAATCGACTGGCTCTTCTCCATCTGGTCCATATGGCTCGTTGAGGATTCGTGTATAATTGTAAAAAGGTCTTTCTGATTTCCAAACTCTTCTCCTGCTCCCGCGTCTCGATTTCGATCAGCGGATCTCTTTTCTCTCTTTTCTCTCTCTCTCTCTCTCTCTCTCTCTCTCTCTCTCTCTCTCTCTCTCTCTCTCTCTCTCTCTCTCTCTCTCTCTCTCTCTCTCTCTCTCTCTTCTCGAAATGACAAATATCGGCTCGCGAGAGAGCATTGGAAACCCTCTCTTCTCGATTCCTCCCCGATTCACACGAGTCTCTCTTCTGTGCACCCCAATCATTTCGTTTTTCTTTCTTTTCCAGAGTCTCTCTCAGTGATTTTTTGGTTGTGCGGTGGTTATGTATATATTTATTATATACATTGAGCAGAAAAGAGAGGAAGTAGAGAGTTTTGTGTATGTATGTGCTCATCAAATCTCACTGGGCGCCCGGGTGCTCTCGCGAGCGCGCACTCCTCTTTACTTCTCAACCTTATAACATTGTTTTCTTCCGAAACCCACAAATTGAAATGGTTTCATTAGTTTCAGTCTCATTAAGGAGAAGTCCAGATGGGCGGAGTCACATGATTCTTCTGGAATTCTAACAATCTTTTCAATTAGGAGGATTTTTCCTTAAAGAACTTTTACTTCTTTTCAGCCCTTTCTCTTGATTCCAATTAAAAGAGCAACACAAAAAGAAGAAATAATAGAGATGTCTCATTTCCGGAGCACTTTCAATTCGATTTTCGTTTCCAATTTCGTCTTTCTTTTTGTGTGTTGGCTCTTCGTCTTCTTCGTTTTTTTTTCCAATTTTCGCCATCCATTTTCTTCTGAATTTCCTCCCATTTCCCGTCTTCTCCTTGACGACGTCACATTAGACTTCTCTCCCGATTCTAAAAAAATCTTTTCATTCCTTTTCTTTTTTTTTCTTATTTTTCTTTTTCATTCGAAAGAAGAAATAGACGTAGGACTTGAGATTAAGGATACCGTATCACCTCTAATCGAATTCTACCTACGCAGTCTACTTTGACCTCACATATCTCGATTCCTGTGAAAGATATCAGAAACTTGTCAACTGATAAATTAATCACCATAATATCTACAGTAATTTATCAGTTTAAAATTGTTTAATATTTTATACAGGAACTGCAATAATTGAGCTCAAATTTGACTGTTTAGATAGGCTTCTATTAGAGGAAATATGGTAATTCGTTTTCTCTTTCTGTTGACACTGTCCAGAGACAGTAGATAATATCACAATGGTATTAGAACTGTAAGAGAGAGTGAAAAGCTTATAAAACGAGAATGCTCCTAATAGGACAAGTTTTCTAATATTCTACACTTATTTCATGTAAGCCTGACCATGATTATTCTTTTACTTGTATTCTCTAGTTGAAAACCCTATCCCAGATAATTGAAAACCAAACTTATCAACACTTTGTTTATCAAACTAGGTCCTGATCATTTTCCTTTATTCCTCAGTTCTTTTCCGTCTCATCCACTTCAACTCACTTTCAACTCAAGTCGTTCTATGAGGTCAAAGAATGCCGACCAGTTTCAACGTACACACAAATACCGTATCATTTATCAAGTTTCTTCTTAAACCCGTTCCGTATATCTATGTATGGTTTTTCTGCAATTCAGTCGTACGATGCGCCGATCTCAAACTGTGGAGGGCAGTACGGATTCAGAAGGCGGCGGAACGACTCCAACGAAATCATCAAAAAAAGAACGATGGTCGTTTGCTATCAAACGTCGATGGTTTTCTTCATCAACCAGTAGACACAGTCATGATCATGACGTGGCAATTGTGCAACCAACGAAAACTTCGCTTGGTGCATCTGGAAATAATAATGGTAGTTTGAATGTTTGAGTTCTTGTGATAGTGGTTTGGTTGATTATTGGGATTAGATATCTGACAGTTGGCTCACAAAAATTAAAATAATTTTCACCTAGAAGTACAAACAAACAAACAAAAAACAAGTTTCAATTTTTCAGCCGAATCTGGAAGTGTTCCTGACCGTCCAGACGATTCTAATGCATCCGGATCGACAGTTTCAAAACGGAAATCATTGCGGTGAGTCGGATTCTTTTCTTTGCTTTTTAGACATTTTCCTCCGCTTTTTTCTTCTTTTTGATCCACACATTCAAAAGAAAGTGGCACTTAAAATGGGGGTGAAGAGGGCCAGTTTCCATCTCCCACTTCTTTTTTCTTACTATTTTATTCTTTTTTTCATATATTCTTCCTCTACTTTTTGACTGTTTCTTCGCAACGATAACGTTTTGTAGTTCGTTCTTTCCAAAAAAAGTTTTTCTCTTGAATGTCCGAATCCAGAAAGAAAAGGAAAAAAAAGAGAAAATTCGTTTTTCTCATTCTTTGTTGTTTTCTTTAATACTTTACTCGATTCAAGGCATGTTTCTCATTCTATCTTGAAAATTTTTTCGAAGAACATCAAAATTTTCACATTCTTAGCTTTGAACCATAATAATATAGCACTTTCCGGTGGAATTGAGAACTATGATCTTCTTAAAATATAAGAGGGAGTATCAAATTTCTTTTTTCCTTTGGCTAATATTGCAATTTTTAAGGACGAATTAATTCAGTATTAGTTTTTCTTGAACTTTCTAGAATATTGAAAATAGTAGTCTCCGGTGCTCATGAATCTGTTGACCATACATACCGTGAAACCTGTAATAGAACGGCTTACGAAAAATATTTTATCAGTTGACCAATTTTTGATACCTTCTGAAGGAACCGAGAAAATTGATTTCAAAGTACACGAATAGGGTGGACTTCTATCAGAAGATTTACGGTAGTTACCCATTAAAAGCTTACAATTATACCTTCTCCTTGATTCCCTAGTTTTTCTTCTCCTAGTTAAAATTTTTCCATCGTTTTCTCAAATCGACTTTCGAATAGTGTCTGGATATTTACTTCAGCTCCTAATTTTCTTCTCTTTTTTCCTCAATTATATTGAGATCTAACTAGGGACGTCACCAACTGCAGCAATTGGTTTCATCCCGCGCCGGTTTCTGATGCTGACTCATTTGTCGTCGTCTTGAAAGACAGAATTCATCTGAAGACAACAGCTTGTCGATTCTGTAACATAACTACATATGGAAAGGAATTCACAAAGAGAATGAGAATATAGGTCCCGGTATATTGGAAATTTTAGGCATTGAAGTAGAGGAAACTGTAGATTAGATTATACATTATCATCATGAAAATAGGTCAATTTCGGGATAATTGAAAGAACGTAGAAACAGATATTGTGCTCTTTGTAGGAACTTTGCTCTTCTTTTTCCTTCCTCTCTTTTATTGTTATCTATTTTATGTGTTGCTCATCCTTGTCAACTAAAATGGTACCCAATCGAATTATATGACACAGTCTCTATTTTTTCCTGAGCTTTCCTCCATTCTGAATGCACGCACACTGCCTCTGTATTGCTCTGACACAATCGAATCAACCCCATGGATGTTTTTTTTTCGGCCGAAGGCACCCTCTTCGCCGCTTCGTCCACACATCCATTTCGGGGTCTCCCTTTTTCCCTGTATTATAAACATTTGTGTTAGTGAGAAGAGTCACTCCTTCTTCATTTTTTTCTCCACTCTTTCGACAAACATCAAAACACCGCCATCGTCGTCCCAGTGGTTTTTGTCCATTCCCAATTCAATTCGAGTCTCCTAGTTAAAATTTCTCTTCCTCCTCAATCCACTGTCACATCATCATCCTCATTTCACTCCGGAAAGAAGAATTGGACCCCCGACGACATATTCTCAAGAGTTGAGAGGAGCGAATTAATCTGTGTGCCCACGCACTTCGTCTTCCGTCTTCTTCTTCTTCTTCTACTCATTTACTTCTTCATACTCCAAAAAAAGTTGAAGAAAGGAGAAAGAAGAAAATTGGAAGAGAGAAAAGAAGAACATTGTGGGTTTTATCGTCTTGTGTTGCCCCCGCCTTTTTCTCAAATCGGCAGCATTTCGTCCCCACTGTCACCTACAGACAAAAAAGAAAGAACAAGAATTTCTCAACGTCTGCGTCTGAATCCCTCTCTCTCATATTGTCATCGTCATCAACAGTGGCACGGTTTATTTTTTGTTCGCTACTGTTCTTCTACCGACCATCTGAAACCTTCGCAACACGACGACTGCCATTATTAGTTGATATTTTTATTTATTACTTCTGAAAACCGTACAAAAAACAATGCCGTGCGCAAATCTGATGCCACGGTGTAAGCAGGAGTTCAGGTGAGTTGCATTCCCGTTGTTTGACCACCTCTTTTAAAAACTACACAACGTCATTTAACAGTCAACAAACGAATTCCGTCTCGTGGGTGTTTCTATTAGTTATCTGATTAAATTGGACAAACTAACTACGGAATAGATTGAGTGTGATTTTTAGAAAATACAGAAAACAATTTTCAACGGGAACAACATACCTAAATCCTGTAATAAAAGGCCCTCACAATGTCAACCTTGAGCCAATTTATCTCGGTTCATGTGAAAGATATCAAAAGTGCGTCAACTGACAAAACACTCTTGATATTCTGATAATCAATTTATCAGTTAGCAACTTTTCTGTATCTTTGACAGGAATCGAGATAAATCGGCTCAACGTTAGTAAGAGGCTTTCTATTACAGGTTTTACGGTGAGTTCTTCCTTGGTCAAGCGTTCTGAAACAGAATAACTTCTTCGGGCTTTTAAGGTTACAGTAATTTAGTTGCTCCCTTCCAGTTGCTTATTATTTTAAACAATAAAGTTGATAGAAAACGGAGAAGAGTTAGAGTAGGAACTACTGAATCAAGACACCTGGAATCACATATAATATTTTCTGGATCGTCTTTTTCATTTAAAAATTTCGTAACCATTTGGTCATTCTTTTTCTCATCCCCTGTGAGATACAGCGCCCGTTTCTTGATCAAAAGTTCATTCGATCTGCCTTTTAGTCATATTGATGTCTCTGTTTCTTTTCTTAACAAGCTCCGACACTTGCTCGTCATAACTAAAAAGTACGATGGCTTCCGTTGCGTGTTCCGAGCCCAATTTGCCCTATTCGCCATCGGTCGGGAATGTGTTTTTTCTGGGGACTGCCGAAGCATTAGAGGCTTCTTCTTCTTCTTTTCTTCACCATCACTTTTTTCTCCTTATTCTACTTTCTCTCTTTCTTCTCCCACTTCTTCCTTTTCTTCGTTTTTTTGAGCGTGAAGGAGGTGGAGTTTCGAGCAACTTGAAAAAAAGGGTCCCTTTTCACTATTTGCTCGACGGTGATGCCCCCGTCCCTTCTCCTTCTCTCTCTATTTTCCCCTTTCACACACACTATTCTCATTTTTTGTCTTCGGAAGCATTTAATGAAGTGGGAGCTCTTTCCTGCCTTTGGAAGAAGAGCACAACCCCTTTTTTCTGAGGCGTCCCCTCTCATCCTTTGCCCAGAAGAGTCGTAAAACTGAAGACCCCCGACAAATGTCTTCCATTTTCATTCTCGCCACTTTTTTCTTCATGCCTTTCCTCTACTTTTTCCAGTGTCTTCCCTTTTCTATATCAACGAATTAGTCTTCTTTTCCAATTTTTCTGTTCGAAGAGATCATTTTTAATCCGCTGATCCTCGTCGGCACTCCGGCATGTGATGATGCACTTTACTCTTTTCTCGGTGGCTTTTCTTAATTTTTTAAAAACTTATTCATCAAAAGTATCATAATTTCCATTAACTGTGATTATTGTAACTGAAACTTTGTTATAAACGCGAAACAAAATTTAATACCGTAAACAGTCTTATCGAAACCTATACTCGCACTTTAAGCCTATTTTTCTCTGTTCCTGTAAAAGATATCAAAAATTTGTCAACTGCCAAAATGTTTTTGATAATACAATAAATATTTTGTCAGTTGACTACTTTTTGTTATCTGTTACAGAAACCGAGATATATGGACTTAAAGTGCAAGCATAAGGTGGCCTTTTAATAGAGTGTTTACGGTATATGAAACATGTTGTTCGCATAGGACAATTCTTATAACTCTTTAGAAAACAATAATTTGTTAATAAAAACTGTGCTTTTCTTGACAAAACGACACTTTTACCACCGCCGACTCGACTAATTTTTTGATGTTATTTCAATCGTTTTTTGAAGTAATTAACTTTTTTAGCAGAATTGAGATAAGTGAGATAAAACTAGGAAAAAAAGAGGTGCCAGTCTATTAGAGGGAACGTGAAAATAATTCGGAGGGTACAAAGCGATTTAGGGGTACAAATTTTGTATTTTTAGTTATTTTGTACCTCCGAATGGACCATGTTGTACCTCTAAATCTGTTTGTTCCTCATGGACCCTACAATTTTTGTATCTTCCAAATTAAATTGTGTTTTCTATATTTCTCTACATCCCTGCCGCCTCAAATCTATATTTTTTCGGTTATTTCCCAAAACCTTGTCCAGCATAAAAAAGACCAGACGACCACCACTAAGTCGATCTCGGAATGGCATAAATGATGGACCATAAAATATTTATTCATCCACTTTTTCCTCTTTTCATCTCATACTTCATTTCTTCTTCTCCTTTTTGCTTTTTGGTTTTTCCTCACTTTTTCCGAGTAAAATGCTCGGAGGTGGTGAAATTGGTTGAAAAAAGGAAGCGGGACCCGTTGCATCGAGAGGGCGTCCATAAAATAAGAAAAAGAAGGAGAAGAAGAAGAAGTCGAGATGCAAAAATGAGAAAAAAAGAAGAAGAAGAAAAAAGACGAGAAAAAAGTTGAACGAAATAAAATGACGAATTTAGTGCTGAACTGAATTTGTTTCGTTCTTTTTTTTCGAAAAGCAGTGAAGAAAGAAATCGAAACTTTTTTGAAGCTTGTAAGCTGTTGCGATTTCCAAAAAATAACTTTTTTGCTGATGAATTTGTCTACAGTAACTCTAGAATCAGTTGAATGACAAAGAATTGCAATAAGCCCCACCAGCTTCTAGTTATTAAAATTGAACGCCAACACAAAATATTTCAATAATTCCATATTTAATTCTGGTGTTCACCGGAATTTTTCAGACTTCAACGATCACATCATCTTAGAATTCGGGGTTCTTCCGTCACTCTTTTCCTGTTTCCTCAGTTATTTTTCCGCTTCGTTTACCTGAGCAATTCTTTTTTTTTCTGGTAAGTTCCTCCTCCATCGAAATGATCTTCTTCAATTTAGTTCTCAAATCATTCAGCTGAAACTCTGGAATATCTAAAAATCGAAAAGAGAAACGATTAAAAAGAATCACATTTAATATACACTAGATGTTTTTTTTGGAGCCGGTGGGGGTCGGCGCCCAACTGAGCGAGAAGAGACAGATGAGAAGCACGACGACCCCACCGAATTTTCTCTCTCTTCGTCTTCTTTGCAAAGTTTGTGTTGTTGCCCTGCGGCAGAGTTTTTCTCTCGTTTTCAGTGTTGTTGTACTGACTGGAGTGGTTGAGAATGATGCGGAAAAGAAAAAAGAAGAAGAAGAAGAGTGGTCCAATCGGCCGGTCGTCGCTACCATATATGTATATTTATCTGAAGTGCTTGGGCGCCTTTTTTCTTCTTCTTTTTCTTCTTTTTTTTCTTCGCCACACTCTCATCACTTTGTCGTATCCACTCCCAAACTCCCGACCCGCCGCCGCTCCGTTCTTCCTCGTTTCATCGTTTTGTGTCGACGTCTTCTTCTTCTTCGGGGACCGAAGCGGTTGCCGCCACCGCTCTAATATCTGTTTGTGTGTGCTGCAATGTGTATTCGTGCTCCCTTCAGCTTCAGGCTCACCGCGCGTTTCTCCGCATCGATCCTTCTCTCCTGTCTCTTCGTCGCCCCGTCGCGCTTCACTTCTCTTTTCGATGCTGCTTCTTTTTTTTGCATTCCTAATTCGTAGTATCGTGTTTCTCTCTTCGTCGCTTCTTATTCGTTTTCTCCATCATCTTCTTCCTTTTTCCCCATTCTCCTCATTTTTTGTTTTTGTGCATCCTGATCCTATTTGAGAGCCGAAACTAATTGGCATCCAATCCTTGATTACCCATTCAACAGGGTTAGGCATTTTTCTTGATCCCGAGATCATAATAATTAGGTATTGTAGTTCATTGGTCAGAATTGCAAGTACAAATTACTAGTTTAATAATTGTATGTGTAGAAAGTGGGCCAAAGGCAACTGATATATATTTTTTGTATTTTAAAGAAGAATTTATTTTTTTGTGAAACTATCAACGTTCTTCCTCCTCCACTTTTTCTCTCGAATTGGTTCAAACGGGGCTTCCACACATTTGCATACGTTTATCATCTCTTCTGAATCCTCTTTTACTTCTCTCGATCGCAAAATAACTTTCTCGTCTACTAGCAAAAAAGAAGAGACAGAAAATTCGAAAAAAAAAGTTAGCTGATGTTTTCGAAAAACGCGTAGGGAAGGAGAAGAAGAATAAGAATAAGAAAGAAGAAGAAGAAGATGGGAAAGAAGGGCTCATTCCAATTTGCTCCTCCTTATTCTTCCCCCCATCCTCTTCGTCTTCCTTCGACCCATTCTTCTTCTTCTTTCCCATCTTTCTTCTTACTTTTTTATGTCCCACTCCCTGTTTCCCAAAACCTACCAAAATATTTTCCCTTAGAACATAAATCCCCCAAAGTCCCTGCTTATTTTCAATATTTACAGACGAATCTTCGCAAACTCGAGCAAGGAGCGATCCTCGTCGTCAAACAACAACAGCCCGGCAACCAGGCAGTCTACATCTACATCGTCTCCACTCACTGCTAACGGACATGTAAGTTTAACTTCCTTTTTTTTCTATTTTTTCCTATTTTTGGTTTTCTGAACTTCCTTGAATCCTTTTTCAAGACGATTTTTTTTTCTTTTTAATGAAAATGCTTGTTTTTCAGACAGCCGAATCATCGTCTATCGGTGTGCTTTCATCTGGAGAACTGTCGACTGCCGGAAACTCCAACTCGACTCCATCCTCTTCTACACCAACCCACGTGCCAACATCATCATCATCGCCAACCGTCATTCCGGTGGTTGTTGCTGAAGACGAGAAGGCCGAGGATTGTTTACCACCTCCAATGGAAAATATCACCATCACAAACAACAGTATGGAGGAGAAGGATGTGAACGACGATCCGATGGCAGCTTCCGACGTGGCAGAGCCTGAAGTACCGGAGAAAGTCGAGAAGACTCCAGAAGAGACGGCAAGATTTAAGAGATCGTATGTGCTGATGGAACTCGTTGAGACAGAGCAAGATTATGTAAAAGATTTGACGTCAGTTGTCGAAGGATACATTGGAAATCTAGAGAAGATGGATCTGCCAGCTGATCTTGTTGGAAAGGACAAAATCATTTTTGCCAATATCGCTCAAATTCTGGACTTTCACAAAACTTGCTTCCTGAAAGAAATCGAGAAATGCACGGAGAACTATGAAGCAGCAGGACAGGCATTTGTGAAATACGAGAGACGGTTACACACTTTATACGTCAAGTACTGTCAGAACAAACCAAAATCGGATTATCTGCTGGCTCAGGATGATTTCGAAGGATTCTTTGCGGACACAAAAGCCAAGTTAGGACACAAAGTAGCGTTATGTGACTTGCTGATCAAACCGGTTCAAAGAATTATGAAGTATCAATTGCTGCTCAAGGATATTCTCAAATTCACCGAACGAGCCAAGGATCGACCTGATGTTTTGAAGAAGGCTTTGGGGGTAAGTATTCCTGATTTTATATGAAATACAGAAATATCCAAATTGTTTTTCTCTTCACTATTCAATTTATTGTTCTCAAATTGTTTTCAAATGAGTTTATTTTTCTTTTCAAGACAGAATCTGATGTTTTTCAAAACTTATTTTCATAGAAGGCATGTTTTGTAGACACTCGGGAACGTTGATAAATGTTATCATAGCAGTTTCGTCCTTTTTAATCCAGAATATCCAAATCAACAGTACCGGTCATTAAGAGTTACAAAAAATTATTTGAGGCTTTTTAAATCTTGACCATTTTCAAGAGTCTGGAGATCGGTTGCCAGGTTTCCAACCACTTCGAACATTTAAGAGGATGTTAAACAGACCAACATAGATTGAGAACTTCGCACGCACAGAATTTTTTAAAAATTCCTTTTATTTCCGATTTCTGAAAGACTCCCCTTCTTGATCGGTTTTTTTACTGAAAATGTGAAAATAGGGGTTTTTCAGAAATCGTCGAATAGCTGAAAAACTAGAAATTTTCAAAGCATCCTGTAAATGCAAAGTGTACCATTTAGATCTGTTTTACCTTTTTCAAATTTTTTCTAACAAGTTGTAAGTGATCGGAAACTTGACAGCCGAACTTAAGACTCCTGAAATTGGTGAAAATCAACTTAAAAAAACGATTTTTACGATACAATAATTATGAATTTTTCAGGTTATGCATGTAGTTCCAAAGGCCTGTGACGATATGATGCAAGTCGGACGTCTTCAAAACTTTGACGGAAACCTTGGAGCACAAGGAAGATTGATTCATCAGGGAACACTTCAGATCAGTGAATCTGTTGCTGGAAACACTCAAAAACCAAAAGATCGAAGAATCTTTTTGTTCGAACAATCTGCCATCATCGCTGATCACATTCCACCAAAGAAAGAGTTTGGAAATCCAACATACATCTTCAAGAATCAAATTATGGTTAGTTTCAATTTTTTCAAAAACTTCCTTTTTCAAAGTGATTAGTTATAGGTGAATAAGATGGTTTTCGAACCACAAGTGGCAGATGATCCACTTCGATTTGTGATCAAAAGTTCGGATCCAACTCAACCAACAAGTTTCATCGCCAATGCTCAGACCCAAGAGGAAAAGGACGAGTGGAATAGGAAAATCAGCGAACAACTCGACCAACAGAAACGTCTTCTTGCTGCTCTCGTGGATCCAAAACGATTTATGGGTGGTAGCGATGATATGTCCGGTGGAATGGGAAATATGAGCTTGTGAGTTTTTTTAATTTAGCGTTTTTCAATCGTCAACTTCGAGCTCAATTATCTCGATTACTAGAGAAGACATCAAAAATTTGTCAACTAGCAAAATATTGGTGATATTATGATAAACAATTAATCAGTTGGCAAATGTTTGATATCTTTCACAGAAATCGAGATAATTGAGCTCAAAGTTTACTGTTTGGGAGGGCTTCCCCTAGAGGAAAAACGATATTTTGAATTTTAATGAGTTTTGCATTTGCAGTTTTTGATTCTTTTAAGGAAAAGAAAAAATACAAAAAAAGATAAGTCAAACTTTTTGCAGAGGACCATCAGGAAATGACAAAAAAGCGTCGTCTTCCACTGCCAAATCATCTGCAACCACATCAAAGAAAGCAGCTGAATCTCCGAAAAAAGAAAGCAAATCAAAATCATTATTTTCATTTGGAAAGAAGCCAGCCAAGTCTCCAACATCTCCTCCACCGGTTGGAAACTCAAAATGAGTGCTGTATTACTGTAACTAATCACTAATAACAATTGCCTCTTTTCTAATCACATTAACCTCATCATTTTCTTTTTTCACTCTCTCGTTTTGTGAAGTCAGTCCTTCGTTTGCTAGTCTCTATTTCTTCAATTCTGAGCTTTTTCGCAGGTTTCCTTTCGTCTCAATTTCTTAGATTTCTACTTGCTTTTAACGTTTTTTCTAACCCAAAAAGACTAACTCTCTATTTTTTTTCTCGAAAATGTCTATCTTTGAAACGGGTACAAAACAATTTCCTCTTTTCTAATCTAGGTCCCTATGTATAATTCCCTCCTCTCTTTTTTTCTAAACGCCGATTTCTTCCTCTCTCCATCCTTCGAACCGGACCCATTTTCCCTTTCTCTCCCAGTGATGTATATGCAAATTATATCTGGAATTCATTGAGCTGTTTCTCTATTTCTCTCCCAGGCACACACACACTCTCTCTCTGTCTCGCATGCGCATTTTTCGATTCTCTTCAAACTGTCCATAATATTTTTCACTCTCCCAACTGTCCAAATCAATTCTTTTGAGAAACAAACTAAAAACAAAAAACTCATCACACACAACTCTTTTTTTTTCTTAAATTTCTGTTTTAAATTGCTCTTTTGTTTTCCTTCGTTTCCTCTCATCACCACAACACAGACAGTATGTTTTCGTGTATTTTTTTTTGAATAAATTTCTTCTGCTTGAAGTGGTATTCTGAACATAGAAAAAAGAGAAGAGGTGCTGTGCGATGCGGTGCCAAATTTATAGAAAAACGAACATTTGACAAAAAACAACAGAAAGTGTTTTTACAGTTAGAAGCAGCGGCAAACGGAAGATTCATCAAGATTTCAGATGATCAAGTGAATTTGGAAACTGATGAAAAGGTGATTAGATAGGCGCCAGAAATCATTAAAACCTAGATTTTAATCTGATACAAAGAAAATCGGAGAGGTGGAAGAGAAAAGCCGGTGGCCATGGTCGAAGGTCCCACAACGACAACTACCGTAACCTAAACATATTCTTATTTTCCGGATTCATTTTTTCGTGCGTCTTCAGTCAATTTTTTCATTAGCAAAACTTTTAATTTTTACTTTTTTGGGGGAAAAACAATAGAAAAGCAATGAAATCCAAAAATACGAGCACGGTAGATAATTATTTTTTAGGTTACTGTATTCGTCGTTGTGGAACTTTCGGTTACGGCCACCGGCGTTTCTCTCCCAAAGCTCCGATTTTTATACAAGCAAATATCTGAAAATCCCCAACTTTTAACATCAAGAAACCATTTTCAGGTCCAAGTTTTAGATGTAAAAAACGGATATGCAAATGTCAAAAAATCCGACGGTACTATTGGAAAATGTCCAAACTATTTCTTAACAATGGCTGAAATTCCTGGAGAAAACTTTGCTGAACAGATACAGTAATCCCGTCGACACACTTTTCTTTGTTCTAGTTTAAAAACTATTTAGATACCGTCGTGAATGGCAGCGAAGAGTCGATGAAGCAGATGTGAAGTATGGACCAAGTGCATTCGATGTTGCCACGTCATCAACTGAAAATTTCGATGTGCTCTTGGAGCTTTCGACTTGTGAAAGACCAGTCATAGTGGAGGAAATGAAAGATTTGGAAGTGGTTGAAGGCGATGATGTAGAAATGACACCAATCATTTCTTCTCGTAAGTCATTAAGCCATTTTCGAAATAATACTGTATCTTCTGTTTCAGACACGGACTATACGGTAGTATGGCATGGTCCAGCAGTTGATACAAAAAGGGCTAAAATACAGGTAATGAAAGGACTCTACATAATAGAATTGGTTATAAATGTTCAGACAAACAATCTGGATAGTCGTCTTCTGATCAGAAAAGTGAAGAAATGTGATGCTGGAGCATATTCTGTGATAGCAAAGAATTCATTTGGAGTCACTTCCAGTGTATCTTTTTTGACTGTAATCTCAGTTCCAGGTATGTGAAGTGATAGTTGAAGGGAGAATTCAGTTTCTGTTTGGAACTTGCCAAAAAACGGCTCTATAGCGGGTCATTGCCAGATTTTGGGTGGAAGTTGAAAGTTGAAATACTATTTGATCGTGAAATATTTCGAAAAAGGGCATTGAAAATCAAATCCTCAGACTTTTAAGAAACTTCAGCAAATAACCTATTTTTAATATGACTTTCATGGCGAATAATTTGAAAAACGTTTCGGAGTCACTAGAGTACAAACCGATTTTGATCTTCAATTCGTGGGTACAAATCTTCAAAATCTTCAATTCGTGGGTACAAAATACCTGGAAAACTCGAATTTTGTACTCTCCAAATTATCTTAGGAATTTTATTCAAAACCTGATCTAAATTCTACAGATGCTCCAACGGAATTCATTGTAAAAGTAACTGGAGATCATGAAGTTCGTCTGAAATGGAAAGCAGAAAACGGCTTAAAATATTGCATTGAGTACTGTGCGAATGGTATGTTCTTATTTTGAAATCATACGGTAAATTTACTCATAATTTCAGGTGGATCTTCACCGGAACACTGGCAAATAGCATCAACAAATATTGAGAAAGCGCATGTTTCTTTGAGGAATTTCGCTCGTCACAGCTATTCGTTCCGTATTTTTGCATACAATCAACGGGTCAGAAGTACTCCATCCACCTCAATTAGTGTTGTTTTCGATGGAAATTCTAATGAATAATAGAATGACAATAATAAAGCTTTCACTCTGCTTCTTTTTTATGAATACCTTCTCATAGAAATTCTATACTATAAATCGGAAGTCGACTTTCAAGATGAGAAACCGAAATTTTCATTTTAAAAACTCGATTCGTTTATTTAGATTTTAATTTCACAATAAATGTTCCTAACCAAAAAAATCAACATGAAGATTACTGTATAAAAATGTAATCTGGCAGGCAGATTACTGTAGATAACGGAAAAACTAGGTAATTTTATTGTAGTTACGATATATAGAAAATGTTGTTTAATATTTGGAAGAGTATCACTGTAAACGCATTCATGGGAAAAACTGTGACTTTCTGGAAACTCTTTTCAAAATCTCCTTCGAAAACGTGGACTCAACCTTGGAACTACAAACAACCGAATCTCTGTTTTTGAATTGAATTTCTGATTTTTCTTGCACTCGTCTCGTTCCGAAATAACCCTAAAAATGGATGACATCTACTATTCTCCTCGATACGAAGATGATGATTACGAATATCGTCATGTGATTCTTCCACATGGACTCGCCAAACAAATTCCCAGAGATAAATTGCTGACTGAAGGAGAGTGGAGACGTCTTGGAGTCACACAGGTTACATCGTCTGACGATGACTTCATAATTTAAATTTTGAATTATTTCAGTCACTCGGATGGGAGCACTACATGGTTCACAATCCTGAAAGACACATTCTTCTGTTCCGCCGTCGACGAAACTTCTCGAAGCAAGACGAAGAAAGAGCCAAACAACGACTTTTGAAAGAATTGGAAATTTATGAGAGATCTCGATCAAATCAGATTGGAAGAATGCACCATTGAGAATAAAGTATTTAATATGCTGAATTTTTTGTTGTTGTTTATCTTTGTGATATTTTTTCTGAATAAGTTTTGTATTGGTTTTCAAGATTTCATAATGAATTCTATCATTGAGCTTTGGAGAAATTAGCATTTAGCTGAAGACCTAAAAGTCGGAAATATTTCATTTCGTCCAGCATTCGTTTACGATCAAGCCCGTCTGCCTCAAAACCTGTATTAGAAGGGCCGGCTAATACTCCAAAATACCTCCGAATGACCCTTCAATTACAGGAGTCCTTCATGTTTCCGGCCATTTTACAGAAATGTTCAATTTCGAATAACGGATTCTAACGGCGAGGACCCTTCTTTTTTCTAAATTCCTCTCAAATCGACCTTCTCTTAAAGGAGTCCTTCTAATCCAGGTTATACACTATCTGTATTTTTTCTAACTCTAACAAAGATTTTGAGAAAATAAAGTTTATTAAAAGGCATTATAAGGCAAAACCAGAAATAAAAAGAACACATCGGTGGGATCACAAATAAAGTGATGGATAGAGAAAGGAGAAGAATCGGAGACCGCGAAGAGGCGATAGGAATCGATTATGGGGGAATGGAACCGTAGAAGTTATTAAAAATCTAGAGGTTGAAAAGGGACTACTGTAGCAGATCGGGTGATGACATCGTAACAGGATGAGAGAGAAATGAAAAAGATGAAGAGAAAGAGATTTGGATGGGAAGAAAGGGCATTGCACACAGCCAAGGTTTTGGTAACCCAAGAGGAGAGATTTGAAGATACTAGCAGGGATTATGGTAACAGGGGGATTAGGACATGAATCACAAATTGGTAAGAGATTTGGACGATGGAACCGTTTTTAGCAGAAATACATGTATAGAAGAATAAATGAGAAGATTAGATTTGGGTGAGAAAAGGCAACGGGGTTGAGTTGTTGGGAAATTTGGATACGCGTATTGGTTAGGTTGTTATTTTTACATAAACGGATAAGTACTTGAATTCTGGCAATTTGAATTTCATTCGCAGGCAAAACATCGGAAATTTCGAAAACATGCATTCTTACAAAGTGCAGAATTCGAGTACAATCCATTTTTGGGGAGGGTCTGAACAGTATAAATGACAATGGCTCTGTGCTGAAATTTTCAGAATCAAACAGCTACACAGTTGTAATAGGTTGATTCAGACTTTTCTGAGCCATTGTGAAAATATACTTGCACTGATAAAATGCCTAGAAGGAAGACTCAAAAAGTTCTAGATCGCTCGACTAATATTAAAAGAAAGGAATAGAAAAAGAACAGCATTGCATATCACCTGACATAATGACTAGCCGTATTAGAGAAAGTGTATGACTATCGATGAATCGAGGTTGAAAATGGGGCCAAGAATCCGTTTTGTATTGATAATAACCGAGTGTTGAATTGATTGGGTGGGAGATCGGGTTGGAGTGTTCAGTGTTTTGGCAAGTTTGAGTTCCAGTGTCCGTAAGGATCGATTGGAGAAGAGTACTCAGATCCAGAATCAGATGAGCGGCTCGACTTTGGGTTGAGAAGAAGCTCGAAGCTGGTCCAGCTGTTCTTTTCCTCGGGAGAGGATTCCAATGAAGTTGTTGGAGACTCGAGCGATGGTGCACGATTGATTGGAGTCATCATGTTGAGAGACATCGGAGTGAGTTTTGGAGCAACTTTTGGAGTTTGTTGCATCTCATTTGGATTCCACTTTCCGATGTTCGCGAAGACGTCGTGTTTTGGAGCTGGTGGTGGTTGACGAACAGAAGCCTGATGGTGCTGTTGCTTCTTTGTTGGTGGTGCCTCCCACATTCCCATAGTGCTGAAGACGTCCTCCTTCTTCACTTCCTGCCAAGTTGATGTATTGAACTTGGCTGGTGATCGGTGGAATGGACGTTGAATTGGTCTTCCACTAATCTGGATATCAGCCCATGATGGTGGTTCTGTAGCGAAGAATGGGACCAGTGGAGTTGGATCCTCCCACATCAGCTCGCGATTCATTAGATCCTCCTGACGACGCATGTCGGAAACGTGGTTTCTGTTTCCTCGAGCCGCCATTTCCGGATCGTAGAAATAGTCTTGATTCTCTGATGGATACTGTGGTTGATGGTGACCGACGGGCATTCGATCCATTTTTTGTGCTCCTATTGGATAAAGGATTTCTGAAAATGATAGGTTTGTGTTATTTGATATAGGTGTTCTAAGAAGACGGTATATCGAGAACATGAAACGGAAAACGTAATGAACCTTGCGGAGGAATACGGGAGAAACGAACAGTTGCGGAGAAAGAAGAGAAAACATAATATGAGGAAAAGGGGGAGAAGGTCAACCGAGAAATTACGCAACAAGAGCCACTATAATAAGAAGACAAAGAAAGTGAGAGAGAGAGAGAGAGAGAGAGAGAGAGAGAGAGAGAGAGAGAGAGAGAGAGAGAGAGAGAGAAAGATAAAGAAAGGAAAGGTTGATGGAAAAGGTACTAGTGGGAGTGGTCATCCTCTCCAAGTGCACCGCCCGTTCTGTGTGCTCTGGTTATTTGATGAGATATGATGAGCTGAAGAGGGTGAACATGAATAGAATGGGTTGGAGTCCCATGGTGAATAAAGAAACGACAGGTGGCCAGAAGGAGTATTTTTAACACCCTGTTAATTATACTCTGAGGACGTTGAGTATGCAAAAAAAGAGCTACCTGCTGATGGGATAATTGATGGGTGCGAGGGTACCCGTAAGAATACATTATGGGAAAAGTGACACAATGTGGGTCTAGAAGTTTGAATCACCACCAAGACCGGCCACAGCATTTTGATTAGGGTTCTTCTGGGAAAGGTAAGCCTAGGCAGATTAGTGGCCCTAGCATTTTCTGTGTCGCTGAGCTCAAATTCTAGAGAACGGACTGATTGGTCCACGGCCGCAACCTTCACAGTCTTGATTGGGACCATATGAATCAGACTAGAATCATATTAAAGACAAGATCTGAAAACTAATCCAAATCAGAAGCCAGAATCAAAATCTTCTGGTTGTGTTGTACCTTTTACTGATATCAAATGAACAAAATTTCAATTGTTTGAAAGACGCCAAACAACAATATATTTCGGTCAACAGAATCTGGAGATTCAAATAGCGTTTGACGACACCACACGTCACTGGTTACGGTATGTTTTGAAAACATAAGGAGACGAGAGATATGAAAGGACACAGGAGACGCAGAAGAATTCAAATTTGAAAGCAGCAATTTTCAGTGCTTCCAACACATTATTATCGAAACATTTCCATTGCAGAATAGTTATATGAATAATCAGTAGGCAAACGCAACTGTCAATAAATCAATGTGTCGCTCGAAACTGTGATGAAATCATTCTCTATGTTTCAGCAAAAGAGGCGGGCTGAAAACGATACGCAGCGGGAAAATGGGCGGGGCTTGTTTTGTGGGTCGGAAAACAAAACGTATTGAGTCATCGTGTTGATAAGGGATTTCAAAAGGGAAAGTACACTATTGAAACCTTTTAGAAGGTGAAATCTGCCATGTCATGCAGAGAAATATTGAGAAATGGATGGTCCTGTCTTCTGGTAATCCTTCATTTCTCGCCTATTACATCACTTGCGACGTGGCAGATGCCTCTTATTTACAACGATTGGTCCGTTATCGTAAAATGTCTGCTGGGAGACAAGATTGTAGATATGGTAGCAGAAGGAAGAGACGACGAAAAATAAGAATAATAAATAACATTCATTAGCAAGCGAACAGTATGACAATTATTATCACTTGCAAAGTACTCCTGGAAAACAGCAAATATGGAAAAAGGAGAGAAAAAAGGACGGAAAGGAGGTGGCAAACAAACCGGACAGGCACAACACATACACAGTGAGAGAACAATTATCGGAGAAAATGGGGCTGGAAAAAAGAAGAGAAAGTGAGTGAGAGGAGACAGAACAGAGAAAAAAGTGTTTGTGAGAAGAAAACGCACAGGCAGAGACGGAATAAGACGAAAGAAGAACAAGAAGAAGAAGAAGAAGAGAATTGGGAGAAGAAGAGAAGAGAGAAAAGCGGACGATTGGCGGACTGTGTCTTGCTCGCAACCTCTTCTTCTTTTCCCTTCTAGAAGATGGACAACAGTTTTGAAATTCAAATTGGGTTGGAGTTGTACTAATGGAGAAATGGGAAAGAGAACAAAGAAAGAGGAATTGAATATGTATAAAATCCCTCTGTATATGAATTAACGGCAGGAAAGCTGTGGAAGTGAAACGCCGGTGATCGTTGCTGAAGGTCTCACAACGACAACAACCGTAACCTGAAAAATTTTAATCTTCCGTATTTATTTTCCTATTTTTTCACTGCTTTTCATCAAGTTTTTTGTTGCCTTTCCCAAAAAAAAGTCGGAAAACTTAAAATTTTGATAGAGAAAAAATTAACTGAAAACGCAAGAAAATCGAGATAATAAATCCTGAAAATAAAAATATTTATAGGTTATGATAATTGATTTTTCTCTTCCAACCCCCGATTTTTCTGAAAAAAATTAAAGCAACAGAACTTATAAGTCGGCTTATATGTTCTAACAAACAATCTTTTAAAGACTTTATTGGGCAAAGAACAACCCAAACGGCAATTATGATCATCTGGTAGATATGTATTCTTCTGCATGATTGCTTGTCTTTTTTCTGATCTGCCACGTTTCAAAGCAAATACCGCCGAAAGCAGTAATACTCTCTCAGCCGTCGTCAGCCGACAAAAGAACAGCGCAATCTGAAGAGAAAACGTCCCGACCAATTGGTCAATATTACCATATGGGGGAGAAAGCAATGGGAGAAAAGATCCCTTTGGAGAGTTCATAAATAATCCCAACATGTCAAATATTCAGAAATACCCTGAGAAGAGTTTTGTCGGTTTTTTTTTTGCAATTTCTGAAACAAAAATCAATCAATCTAACGTTTCCAAAACACATTTTTTGTTGTTGTTGTTTTCACCCAGTTTTCGACTGATATCATGTGATGATATGATACACTGGTACTTTTTCAATCGGCTCATTTGACCCAGATACTCCTCCCACGCGGTGGGTAGTCCTAGGAAAATGAGAAGAAAAGATGAAGAGAATAAAGGTTATGAATGTTGTGGAGCTTGTTGAATGATCACTTGGAAATTTAGATTAATGAAGAATGTAGAAAAATAAAATTATCTTCAAAAAGTCATTGAAGATAATTTTTTTCAAAAAAGACATGGAAACATTTCACAGACAAAGTTCACCAAAAATTGTTACCTTCCATAATATGTTATTGAAGTTGATCTCAACAGTTCAAAACCCAGGTAAGACAGTTGAAGTTCCGATAGTTGGCAAATGACTGCTAATTGGTAGACAACGGAGAACTGGCGGGTCGTTGACGGACTGTCGACGGACAATAGGAACCCATTTGAGAGCAAACTTTTAAAACACTGACTTTGAAATTTTGATTTGAAATCCGCCAGAAAACAATATTATATATTTCCACTAGATTACATAATGATGATGGAAGCTAATTTTTCTAACATGAGATCACCAGGCCGCCAAAGGAGAACGAACGGACCGTTGGCGGACTATCAACGGACTTTCGGAATTCCTCGAAAACTGACTGGAAAGTTAAGATTGAAAGTCAACCAGAGAACGAGCTCCCAGTTTCCGAATTTTACGGTTTTCATACAAGTATATTTTATTCAATTCAACTCGAACCAGAATACAACCTACAAGTTTAGACAGTTTTCGAAAATAACAGGTCCAAAGCTCCCCAGAAACGTTATCCCAAAAACTTTCAAAAAAAACTTTGAGCCTGAAGGAAAATCACAGAATCATATCTATGGAGACTGTGTTTTTACAACCTGATTATTTTACATTTATATTGGCCGAGTGGATAGAAAACTTCATACCCAGTGCAAAGTATGTACTGTAATGAACATGAAACGGATATTTCTGGATTTTTTCAAAACTTGTGCAAGAAACGGTTTGGATTCTGGAAGCCAGCGTACTTGAAAATTCGACCATATCCAGCAAAGCTTTTGTTTCAGATGATCTCTAGATCTGAGTTCCCTTGTTAGCTCTACCTTGATTGATTTTCGCACAGCTCCCTGCACACACAATGTCTTGCCATTTGCCCCCAGTAATCCATTAATGTTTTTGAGAAACACCCGAAATGTGAGAGATTATTCACTTCGGAGAGTATCTGAGAAAAGTTACACCGCTCTGGAACAGCTGCGTGTGCCGTTGGAGAAGGGAAAAGAAGATGAAGTGATCGGGAGGGAGCACATCCGAACTTTGTTGACCAAACAACCAACAAACAATTCGGAAGAAACAGAGAAATCTCCAGATTTTAGATCAGAGGCCGTTTATCTTTTTTGTTTTTTTTACAAAACAAGAAGGATGCGACAGAAATCATATTATTAGGGCATGAGAAGGTATGGTTGTGGACATAGGAAAGCAAGGGGCTTGGCCATATAAGGAAAATCAATTTGAAAGCGGGAGTTGGAATCGATTGAACATGTTGCGAAGTTTAGGCGAATGGGTTGGTCTTTCCGGCCTTTTGAAGCTGAAAATTAAACAAGATTTTGCACGGTTTTTCTAGATTTTATGTTGAAACTCACAACTCTGCCAAGAGAAAGAAGGGTGACACAGACGGAGAAAAGATCGCGTCCCTCGACAAGTTCGACAGATTGGAATGTCTCCTCATTTGGAACTCCTTGCTTCTTGGCGAATTCCACGAAGGCGTTGATATTCTCCATGCAAGCGAATGTAGAGATTGGCTTCTGAATTTTCTTCACTGATCCAGCCTCGATTCCGTTGGCAACCCTAGAAGATTTTATTGATGAAATATAAAAAGAATCGATATGATAACTTACTTGCAAAGAAGGGTTCCATCCTTGAGAAGGTTGTGGAAGTTGTCACGTTCTCCGGAAGTGGAGATGTTCTCTCCGGAGCATTTCTTGATCCATTCGAGAAGAAGAGTAGCCTCTTCCTTGACGAACTTGGATTCTTGCTGAAAACAAATTGATAAAATCATTATCAGCGGATTCCTAAAAATTTACCTTTTGGCGGACAGCGAATCCGATTCCTCCGGCAGTGGTGCGGTTGGCCATGGCGATTGGAGTGTGTGTTTCTGAGTGTCAAAAGAGACAATGAGCTTCTTCTCTCGCCTACTCTTTCTTTTATCAGATGCTCAAGCTCCGCCCACTTTCGGGGTGCTCCCGGGGAGCCGATTGCTCTTGGACGTCTGGATTCTCTTGGATGAAATAGCTGGAGAAGGTGCGGGGGAGCATCGGTGACGTGGTGTTTTGAAAAAAGCAGTTGGTGAAAAGATCATTCAGAAACGAACGGACCAAAGGTCTGACTCAGAGTTTTTAGTGTAAAGTGGAGTTTCGACATACTTATGAAAGTTTTCTTTAACCCGAAACATGCTTTGCAGTTTTAAAGCTATAACCAATCAACCAGAAAGTCTCCCAATGAATGTCTTTTTTCTTGGACGTCTTCATTATTACTTCCAGAATGTTCCATTTTCTGTACAAATCATGTCCATCTGGATTCCATCATCATATGCAATCCTGCCGTTCGTCTTTCTTTTTCTCAGTTTTTGTTCCGCCGGTCCCCTCTTCCCCGTTGTAATAATCTGCTGCTCACCCATCACCGCAAATTGGATCCGTCCAGACGTTTAGCTGTTGTGTAATGACGTGGCACAGCTTCGGAATCTTCTAGAACTTGTTGGTTGACGAAACGAAAAGCGCACTTCTTCGCTTTTTTGAAATCGGTCGAAAGGTGTTGATCATGAGAAACAGCTGTCCCTTGTCACCCCCAACCCACTCAAAATTGCTGTTTTCGTTGAAAGAGTTTTTGAAAAGATGTTTTGCCTCTCTATTTACTGCATAAATATTTCCAACACACCAACAAAAACCAATAGGGAAAAGACATAAATGACTGGGGGGAGCGAGAACTATAATGCAACAGACAACAATAAATAGAGGAAAAATCGGGATATGAAATATGAAAGCAATAGAGTAATTTTAGACACCTTGAATGGATTTAGAAAAAAAACAATTAGTTGATAGCAGCAAGTGCGAACTTCTGAGCCAGCTCCACAGCAGCATCCAACTTGTCTACATTATCTCCGGTCAACTGAGCATTGGCTTCCTTACCACCACCTTTTCCTCCGAGAATGGTACACACCTCATTAACCCACTCGTTGGCTTTCAATCCATTGCTGACCAAGCTCTGTAACGCAAAAATTATTATATCCAGCTAGATGTTGTTTGTCTACTCACCTTGTCAACCTTAGCAAGACACAGAACTTTTCCGGTGTCTTCATTTACAGAGAATGCCATAACAGCCTTAGTGTCCTTAAGCAACTTCAGAGCGTTGTCAATGGCCTTGCTGTTAGCGTTTGATGCGAATACATGTACAAGCACAGGTGGTTGTTCTGCGGCAGCGGCGAGTTCTTTAGCTTCTCCGAGAACTTTCTCGGCAACGGCAGCTTGCTGGGCTTTGGAGTAACCATCCATGTCCTTCTGAACATCCTTAGCCTTCTTTCGAAGTGCATCCTTGCGCCAGTATGGAAGCTGAGCACCGTTGGCCTCATCGACGATCTCTTGGATTTTCTTTTGAAGCTCCTTGAACTTGTCCTTGTTGGAAAGAATTTCCTGATTCTTGGCATGCTTTGATTCTTCTACGAGTCTGGCTTCGAGGCGATCAGCTCTAGCGATAGCTCTATCGGCTTCTGGGCCTGTCAAGGCAACGATACGTCTAATTCCTTTAGCAATAGCTTCTTCAGAAGAGATAACAATCCGGCCGATATGTGAAACGTTTTGGAGATGACTGAAAATAAAACGTACTTCTAGAGAATCTAGAATATTGAAGACTTACGTTCCTCCGCAAAACTCGACGGTTGTGTTCTGTCCTGCCTCGGCTTCTGGATTTTGAAGAAGCTGTTCAACTGGAGTTCCAACAGCAACAACCCGAACAGGATCTGGATAAGTTTCATCGAACATTGCACGGAGACCATTAATTTTCTTTGCATCTTCAAGGGGGGAGTTCTTAGCATAAACTTGTCCTTTAGCATCAATCAACTGTTGGGCGTATTCTTCAGCTTGCTTGACTTGCTCTGGAGTCATAGCGGCTTTGTTAGTGAAGTCGAATCTCATACGGTCCGGAGCAACAAGAGATCCTTTTTGATCAGAATCAGCTAGAACTTTGCGCAAGGCATAGTTGAGCACGTGTGTTCCTGTGTGGTTCTTCATGATCAATTGTTTTCGGTCCTCATCGAAACGTTGATTGACATTATCTCCAACAGAGAAGCTGCCTTCGGCGGAACCGACCAAAACAATGTATCCTCCGCGAACTTGACAGTTGCTAACGTTGAATTCGTTTGACTCGTCGCCTGATTTACTCAACACTCCAACGTCATAAATTTGACCTCCTTGTTCGGCATAGAAGTTGGTACGATCGAGAAGGACGGCACCTTCTTCTCCAGCGACCAGCTGGTCAACAAATTTTCCGTCCCGACGGATAGCAAGAATTTTTCCGACACATGGCTCGAATTCTGAAACGAATGAATGTTACAGAAACTAATACAGATGGTAATATTCGTCACTCACTGTAGACAGCTTCAGAGCCTTCTCCGGTGAAAGAATAAGCATACTTTGGTGAATCATCAGTGGTTGGAATTCCCTTTTGTTGCAATTCAGCCAAAGCATGAACATCCAAATCGAGAGTGTCGCGGAACTTGCCGGCTCCAGCCGAAGAAGTTTCGATAGCCTTCTTACGAGCGTCTTCGAATGCAGTTTCATCCACGGAGAGCCCTTTTTCTTCAGCCATTAACTGGGTCAAATCAGCTGGGAATCCGTAGGTATCGTATAATCTCCATGCGATATCTCCTGGGAAAGTTTTTGTTCCGGCTGGAAGAGAATCGACGGCGCGTTGGAAGAGAACACGTCCACGAGACAGTGTCTTCAAAAATTGTTTCTCCTCGTCGTTAATAATATCCATAACTGTGACTGGATCGCGCTTGAGTTCCGGGAAAGTATCTCCAAGAATGGAGATAACAACAGGAACGAGAGCAGCGAAAAATCCTGGCTGAGCGTTCAATTTCTCAGTAGCATAACGAACTCCACGACGAAGAATGCGGCGAAGAACGTAACCTCTTCCCGAATTGTCTGGACGTCCACCATCGGAAAGTGCAATGGTGAGAGTTCTGATGTGGTCAGCCACAACACGGTAAGCCATATCAACTCCGTCCTTATCTTCGTCTCCGATTTTTCCAGTGTAAGCGCGAACACCGCTTTTCTTGGTAATTTCCTCGAAGATTGGTTGGAAAATGTCCGTATCGTAGTTGCTGGTCTTGTCTTGCATAACGGCGATCAAACGCTCAAGTCCAAGACCGCAGTCAATGTGCTTGGCTGGCAAAGATTTCAAAGCTCCTCCTTCCTCACGATTGAATTGAATGAAGACGAGATTCCAGATTTCAACAACCATTGGATCATCGGCATTGACAAGATGAGAGGCGTCACGATTTCCGATTCGATCATAATGAATCTCAGAGCAGGGGCCGCATGGTCCAACATCTCCCATCTCCCAGAAGTTGTCTTTCATTCCAAAGTTCAAAATTCTTTCCTCTGGAACTCCAACAGATCTCCAAATCTCGCGGGCTTCGGAATCAGCTGGAACCCCATTTGCTTCATCTCCTCCGAAAACTGAGACGTACAGACGCTCGGCTGGAATTCCGTAAACAGTGGTAAGGAGTTCCCAGGCCCATGTGATAATCTCTTTCTGAAAGAAATTATATATTATTGCTGCCGGAACTCAACGATTTACTTTGAAGTAGTCTCCGAATGACCAATTTCCAAGCATCTCAAAATATGTATGATGGTAGACATCCTTTCCAACATCATCCAAATCGTTGTGTTTTCCACCAGCCCGGATGCATTTTTGAGTGTTAACAGCTCTTTTCAGTTTTGCTAAATCACTGTTTGGGTCAGCAATTCCGAGAAAGAGTGGTTTGAACTACAAAATAAACATAATTAATTTCTATTTAAAAAAATAAAATTAACCTGGTTCATTCCAGCATTGGCGAACAGCAGTGTTGGGTCATCGTGTGGGATAACCGACGATGAATGAACATAGGTGTGGTTTTTCTTCTCACGGAAGAATTCGATGAACGTCGAACGAACCTCAGAGGCAGTGAGATGCTTCATGGTTCCCCAGAAGAGATTTGACTCTGAAAATAATGTTTGTTGGAGTAAATATCGTGTTTTTGGAGGGAAGTAAATCAGATTGTGAGTGATTTCGCAATAAAAGCACGGAGAGTGACAAATGGGTGCGAGAGGAGGAAGTTGAAAAAGAAAAAAGAAATTGAATAGCCTAAGGATTGTTGTGGAAGTTCGAATGAAAACAGGAAAATACCGAGAAAAATAATAAAAGAGAGTGCGACATTTGTTCAGCTGTGGGCGGAGTCGCTTGCAAGTGCGGCGCGGTTTCATTCGAAATGGAGGGAACACCAAATTTTCAAATATAATCCCGAAAAGTTAATCCAAAACTCCTTTCCAAGGAAGGTGCACTCATAAATTAATTAGAAAATAGACATTTCTAATATGAAATACATAAAAATGAGAAAAATCATTACTTCTGTTTTGAGTGAGTTTTTTATTTCAAAACTAGACTCATTTCCCACCACAGCGGAATAAGAGTTGTTTCAACTAGAACTTCCTTTGTAAGAAGGAAAAAAGGACTTTCTGCGAGCTTAGGTGCAAAAACTAGAATTTACGAAAAACAAAGTTTGGGAGTAATTCAGAAAAAACTTCTGACCAACTACTCGTACCGGATAAACAATTCTATCACACAGCCCACAATGTTGATCGTCGTCAAAGACACTTTCTTTGAAAGAACTCTGAATGTTATCGAAAATGTCAAAAGTTGATATACCATTGTATCATTTCAGAGTATCAGGAAAAGGAGAACTAGTTTCGGATATCAATATTATACATGGATTACTGTAACTTTCTATTTTGTCAACTGAAGGTGATGCTAATAGCAAACTTATTTCTTCTTTATTTTTTCTTTAGTCGTTTTTTTATTTGACAAATAAAGTGATTTTCAATAATATTTGAGACTTTCTTAGAACAATCTGAAAATCAAACGGGGAATTGTTAGGGATATCTGGTTTAACCATAAAAGATCAAAATCCAAGTGACTTTTTTAGCGATTGATAAGGGAATCCAGTTGGGCTGATAAATACTATTCTGAAAAATTTTAAAGTTTTCCATAAACCTTTAAATTTTACCGGCCAAAAGTCAATTTTTAGTAATTTGACCCTGATAATCGCTCGATTCGTTGATTATTTCTTTATGACTTATAAACCAGCAAGCGGCAGATCTTTCACCTGATTTGAAATCTTTATTATTGGGATCGAATCTGCCGCATGCCGGAGATACTTATCAAAAAGTAGGCTCAACAACACCGCACCATATTCATTCAACAAAAATGTCAACTCTCTTCATAGGCCTTTGTCTGAAAATAGGATTTTCGAATAACCTAAACGAACTTCTTTAACGAAATTCAGTTATCTTTCTTGGTTTGTTTTTTTTTCAGAACCCTTATTTGAGATCCACAGATCATCATCGGGACAGACAGAAGCGTCTAGCGTTTCATATATGAGAATGATGACTTATAAACCAGCAAGCGACAGATCTTTCACCCGATTTGAAATCTTTATTTATGGGATTGAATCTGCCGCATATGCCAGTGATACTTGTCAACAAGTAGGCTCAACTAAACCGCATCATATTCAACAAAAATGCTAATTTTTCCCCAAAAAAACATGAACTTTTTCTTAAACTTTTCTGAAAATTAGGAGACATAGGTTTTTTCAATAACTGAAACAATCTGCTTTTACGAAATTCAGTTATCATTCTTGGTTTTTTGGAACCCTTATTTGAGAGGAGGAACGTCCTATCTTTATGACTCGCACTGTAATATAAAACCGTTGTTATTTTCTATGACTCATGAACCAGCAAGCGACAGATCTTTCACCCGATTGGAAATCTTTATTTATGGGATCGAATCTGCCGCATATGCCAGAGAGTAGTCGGTTTCAGCATGCATTCTTATTTTTACAATTTATGAAGATTTCAGACTTTTCAACATCGTCTGACCAGATAAATCGAAGATTTCAATGTGATTGAAATACGTAACAGTCAACAGAGGATTCAACGAAACCCACACACCCGGAGAGACTTACCTCGTGTGTGTTCCACTGAAGAATTTTTGAACACGGGTCCATAACTCGCCACCAGAAAGTAAAATGATAAATTTCTCAGGTTGAATTGGTTACCAATATTTCAGCATCCCATCCAGGGATTAATAAGGCCCGAAGGCGTTAGAGGCCACTGGATCGCTTACAATATTGTGACAAGTTCAAGTCAGCTCCAAAACTACCAAAGAAAAATACCATTCAAAATCATTATCAGTTTTGAGATGATGATCTTCATAAGGATCTATCAGGGAACTTGAAATTTTGACCTAGAATTCAATAAGACCAACGCGTTAGACTTTTCTCCAAACCAAAAAGTAAAATGATACATTTCTCAGGTTGAATTGGTTACCAATATTCCGGCATCTCATCCAGGGATTAATAAGGCCCGAAGGCGTTAGAGGCCACTGGATGAGATAGCTTATTATATTGTGACAAGTTCATGCCAGCTCCAAAACTACCAAAGAAAAATACCATATCATTATCAGACTTTTCTAGACCACCAATAAGTAAAATGATAAATTTCTCAGGTTGAATTGGTTACCAATATTTCGGCATCTCATCCAGGGATTAATAAGTCCCGAAGGCGTTAGAGGCCACTGGATGAGATAGCTTATTATATTGTGACAAGTTCATGTCAGCTCCAAAACTACCAAAGGAAAATACCATATCATTATCAGACTTTTCTAGACCACCAATAAGTAAAATGATAAATTTCTCAGGTTGAATTGGTTACCAATATTTCGGCATCTCATCCAGGGATTAATAAGTCCCGAAGGCGTTAGAGGCCACTGGATGAGATAGCTTATTATATTGTGACAAGTTCATGTCAGCTCCAAAACTACCAAAGAAAAATACCATTCAAAATCATTATCAGTTTTGAGATAATGATCTTCATAAGGATCTATCAGGGAATTTGAAATTTTGATCTAGAATTCAATAAGACCAACGCGTTAGACTTTTCTCCAAACCAAAAAATTCACCAAAAAGTAAAATGGTAAATTTCTCGTAAGCTATTGAACTACTTATTTTGCTTATTTTGGGAACAAGAAACAGAGGTAAAATATTAGGTTGCTATATGGCCAAATAATCCCCTGAAATTATTTTAAAAAACTCACCTGACTCTTTCCCGGCTATATCCTCCGATTCCATTCGACCCGTTTCCGCCATCCAATGTCCCGTTGATTGGATTCCTTCTCCTCACAGCACTGAAACTCCAGTCCTCGTCCCTCTTCGCAACTGGGCGGAAACCCTTTTCGCTGTTTCAGATGTCTGAAAATGTAAACAAAGAAAGCGCAAACTGTATTTCAACTTGCTCTAATTACATTCGAAACCATCATCATTGAGTTGCAGGAGTCCTGAACTACTGAAAAGAACTTTTTGTGAAAAAATAAGTTAGAAAAGGGAAAGAGGAGCAAGAAAAATGTGTGGAATTAAGGCTGGGGGCACAAGGGGGCACAAATGATTTGGGGGTACAAAAAAAGTTATTTGGGGGTAAAAAAAAAAACAAAGCCAAGGGGTCTCAATGATGTGTTCGTTAAAATTCTTAGGGAGTACAACATGGTTTGATTAAGGGACATCAAGATATTTTCTCAAGTAAAAATGAGAGATGCTTAAGTGGGAACTTTTGGAAAAGCAAATCGACCTTCTGGATAAACTTAACGAATTTTTTCTAGAGGGAAAAGCGATTTCGATCTAAAAAAGAGCACTTCTTATTTTCCGGCGTAATTGGATCAATCAGGAAGCAATTGGAAAGGGGGGTGATTCTCAACAATTTCAAAAATTAACTTCTCTCAAAACTCTCAAAACATTCGAAATAATTGGTCACTATGTTTATGCTTGAGAATTCGGATGTTCTCACTGAAACATCTTTCCACGCCTTGAATATCACGTGGCATAATAGACTAGGATAACGTGAGGAAGGTCACGCGCAAAATAAGAAATACATCTGTGTGCCACGGTGGCACAGCCACCACACAGCAGGAATTAACGAAAAATAAGCAAAGACAGATTTTGAACTCAAAAGTGAACTGTAGAGTGAACTAGCTTCAAAAACATTTGACATCATCATTCAAAAGGCTGATCATAAGATTTGCGCGAGGAGGGAGGGGAAGAAGTTTTCAAATTCAACTCCTTGGGGCTATAGGAGGTGGACATCGTGAAAAACAATTGTTTGACTTATTCTAATGGAGAGGCTCATCAAACTCACATCTTCCTTGAAGCTCCGATTTTGAAGCGTAGCTGTTGAATTGCGGGGGAAAAGATAAAGAACTGAGAGCAAAGAGGAACTGCTTGAGAACTCAGATGTTCTCACTGAAACGTATTGTCACGTGTTAACACGTGGAATAATAAACTAGGATAACATGAGGAAGGTCACGCGAAAAAAAGAAAATGAATCTCTGTGTGTCACTACACAACATGACTCCACGAAAAAGGATTCAAAAGAAGGTTTTCAGCCAAAATTTTCAATGATCATGATTGAAGAGTATATTGAAAAACTAAAATTTTATGAAAAAAATTGGGAGAACCAGACATCGAATTTTTCAACTTCAAGCATGCTTGCAAGCCTCCCAAAGCTCTTTATGCCATTAAAATCAATTTTATTAAATAGATCAGTGACAGTCCAGCGTCTTGTTTTAATTTTAAAGAATTAATTCATTTCGAAATGCAAACTACTGGAGCCGAAATGTCTCAAATGTGGGGATCAACTAGAAAAGAGAACAGTCACAATAAAGAGGTTTTCCAACAGCGTTAACAGTTTTTAATAGACTCAAATTACAGTGTTCCGATCTCCAATCTTTCATTGATGTTGGAATGGTAATTGAGAAAATTCAGAGGGACAATTATGTTGTAAGATCAACAATTAACTGTATAGATCCTTTTTTTTAAATTAATTTTCATTCAGCGCAAACAAAAGTCAGTTCAGCAAATGGAAGGCGTGGCAAATGATTTGATGAACTGGAAGAATTCGCATGATTCAGATATGAAATCACTTGAGAACCAGATAGAATTTCTCAAAATGAGAAAAGAGCAGATTCGGCAGAACTCGACTGAAATGACAATTCTGGCAGATCAACTGAGACAAAGACTCGCCAATATTCGTGAGATGAAAATCAAGAATCAGCAATTGTTCGGAGACCAAGGTAATCTTAATTCTGAAGAATATTTCAAAAAATGTATTTATTTTCAGAAGATATGCAGTGCTGAAAAAGTTCGGAATATTGTCTGATAGAACTTTTTATCGAAATAAACCATTTTTATTCTGCTTTGTCATTTCTAACTGTTCAGAACCGGTTATTCTAGTGAATGAGTAACATAAAATAATACAAAGGTATAGCCTCCATAGAGGAAATGCCAGAAAGTCAACAAAACATATATGTCAAGTCCTCCATTCACATACTGTGGAACCCGTAATAGAATGGCCCCCACTCTGTCAAGTTTGAGCTAATTTTTTTTATTGGCTCCGAAGCAAGATATGAAAAGTGTGTCCACTGATAAAATGTATATGAAATTATGATAAAAAATTTTTTAATTGACAAAAGTTTTATATCTCTGATTGTGGGAGGAAATGAGATAAATTGGCTCAACGTCCAAGCTAGAGGCCCTTCTATTACAGGATTTACGGTATTTACTGTTATCTTGTCAAATTTCCTGAAAGCATGTGAATGACTCATCATTCATTTAGTCTCATTCATTAACGTCTAGTGTCCAAAACCCTGAGCAATCCAGTGCTCATACTTGTTTAATTTCAGGCCGACCTGCAGTAATTTTCAAAGTATCGAACTTTTTAAAATTTTCCGAAATTTCCCAAAACTGGAGTTTCGAAATTTCAGAATATGTCCTAGGCCGACAGGGCCTCGCCAGAGAACTTTTCATGTGGATACGGTCCGTGACAAGTATAACTGTACCCACAAGAGATCATACTTGCAAAAATCGTTGAAGGCCCGGCCCGGCCCGGTCGGCCCGGAAGGCCCGGGCCGGGCCGGGCCGGGCCGGGCCTTGAAAAATTTTGAAGGCCCGGCCCGGCCCGGAAGGCCCGGACAGGAATTTTTTGGTCAAAATTTCTCAAAAAAAATTTTTTTTCAATAATTTTTTGAGAATTTTTCAACAAAAAAAACTATTTTTTGAGAAAAAACTGTTATTTTCCTTCAAAAATGCAATTTTTTCTTCCATCTCAACTTTGGAAAAATTCAGGAAAAAAAATATTTTTCAAAAATGTGTTTGAACATTTACAAATTCGATATTTACAATTTAGCTTAAAATTAGATGATAAAAACAACTTTTTTCCAAAAAAAACACACTTTTTTGCCCAAAAATCGAAGTTGGCAAAAACTGGCCGGGCCTTCCGGGCCTTCCGGGCCTTCCGGGCCGGGCCGGGCCGGGCCGGGCCGGGCCGGGCCTTGACCAATTTTTTGAAGGCCCGGCCCGTTGCAAGTATGCAAGAGATCAATCATTAAAAATGTTTCACACATCCAAACCATAGAGCTCAAGTTTTTCCTCTTTTTCAAAGGACGGGTTTCCTGCTTCTTTCTATTAAAGGCTTCTTCTTCTTTTCTCTCTTGTGTCTCCTAATGTGTTCAAATCCTATTGTGTCGTTTTCGGTTGTCGGCACCTATCGTATTTCGACAAAAAAGAACAAAAAGAAGAACGCATGTAGAAAATAATGGGTGGAACACATCAGGTGGCAAGAGTGAATGCTCATTATTCATTTCAGGAGACATCCCACAACTTTTGTTGAATTTCCGTCTTTTCCTTTATTCTAAAATTGTTTGATAAATAATCCAGATTTAGCTACATTTTTGACTCCCATTACTTCATTCAAATGTCGTCATTTTTCTTTTTCCCCTGCTCTTTCTATTCAAGTGAATCTGGATTCACTTTCACCTAAAATGTTATACAACATTCATATGTTTTCCTTTTCCCTGAGTTGTTCACCTTGTCCCCAGTTGAATCCGGTTCCATCTTTTTCCTTTTCATGAAAATATACTGTTCTTCTTATCTTGGTAACCACCTTAAAACTACCTAAAACTTTTGTAGATCTGTAACGAAACGATAGTCAAAAAGCGAAACAAAAATAAAAACAAGAGAGAATAAAAAGAAGAAGTCGAGGAGCAAACAGAGCAAGAAATTTCGGACAAAAGACTGTCTCAGAAGGAAAAGAGGAGCAGAAATTTGTGTGTTCCGACGCATTTGTTTGTGTCTGTCTTTGTCAACTTCAGCATGACCAATGGTAAGTTTTTGGTCACTTTCTATACTCTATCATATCTTGGTAACTTTTTGGGACACTATCAGAATCAGTTGAATAAGTAAATTGAAGTTTCAATATAAAAAAAACCCCCATTAAAAATATAGTGGATGTGTTCAAACTTCAACTAAAAAATTGAAAATTTTTAGGTACGAAAATTTAACTCTGGAGTAAAAAGAACACTTTTCCATTTTCGATTGTTCGCCCCTACAGTAACCCTTCTCATTTTTTGATTTTTCTTCCTTACAGTAATCCTGCTCATTTTCGAATATTGTCCCCCTACAGTAATCTTTTTCATTTTCGATGACTATTCCCTCTTAATGCTTGCACGGATTCCTGTAGGAAAAAATTGTGAAAGATGAAAAGCATGACTATATTCTTATTACACCAGAATTATATTTAAATCGTAGTTCTTCAGAGTTATAGCACCCAAAAACTTTGTACCCTCGGATTGGGGATTTTGAACCCCTAAAAGTCGGTTGCATAGTCCATCCCATTTCCAAATAGCTTTTTTTGTCTGTGATACATAATTCACATCAGTTCTTCCCTGTTAGATCTCAAAAATTTGATAGTCAGTCTCCAACAAAATTTAGTGATTTTAGAAAAACTTCAATACTACATTTTCACAAAAAAAGGTTTTTCAGGAGACAGTGTATCGATAATAACACTTGACCCAGTTGCGGACAGTATACAATCCTCGCATACTGTAACTTTGAATCCAGAAGCTTTAGAGGATGGTGAGCCACAAATCGAAGCTCCAAGTCCACCTCCGTTGCCTCCACCAATCCAGAAATCTGATATAATTACATTGGATCCAACGAATATTCTTCAAGTGAGTTCTTCTGATTTCTCAATTTTCGTATCACTCTCTGAATCTGTTATCTCTGGTTAACTATGCAGTTGTTGTTTTTTTCACCCGGATGCTTTCTCTCTATCTCTTTTCCGTCCTCCAGGTCCTCGTCGTAATTTCAACATCTGTCTTTCAATCGCTTCTTCTTTTTCATCTTTCCATTCTCTCCTAGCTGATCACCTCTATCTCTTTTTTCCGTCTCTTTCAGGTGTAAAAGAGCACAGAAGCAATCACGGGGGCGGATATCTTTTCTTGCTTCTTTTCGTTTCAAAGATTGTTTGATTTTTTCGGATGTTGTTGTTTTTGTTTTCTTGTTAAAAGCTATTGATGTTCTCATGTTGAAATACTGAATTCATAGAAAAAAGGGCTGTGTTGTGATGACTCATTCGTATATTGTTTCAGGACGAAGAACCCTCAAAGAAAAGCAGGGAAAAGCTGGAAATGTACGATTCTCCAAGATATCAGACGACGACCACAGTTGTGGAAACGACTGAATATATTTCGAACGATGGACCAGCAGTCAGAGTAAGTTAGAAACTTGATTTTGAATCAGAGTTTTAGTGGAATACATTGTTTTTCCATTTAGCAATTTTCCTTATTTTTCGAAGGAGATTTTCAAACTTCGTAAGTATATATATATTATCCAAATTAAAAAATTCGTTTTTATGAACCAGGCCTTGATTTAGATGCTATAACCCTTTATGAGTACTACAAAATGATACTATTTTTGAAACTCTATCATGTCTATCAACAAAGTTGTAATCCATGAAGTTTCTGATTCGGGCCGTGTCTTTCATTCATCTGTAACATTGTTCATGGACAAGATCCAGTTTTCCGAATAGTGTCATTTTGTAGTACTCATCAAGTTCTAGCATGTCCAAATTAGTTGGTTCAAGAATATTGATTCTGAAAAAAACTATGACACGACCCCGTTTACAACTATGCCAAAATGCTAACTTACTGAAAATTTATTTTTCAACCAATAGAATAAGAATAACCGGTGAGAACCTAACTACTATTTACTGATCTCACTTGATCCAAATTCAATTCCATTCCAGATCGAATTCCCACGATTGGATTGTGAATACATCCGAACATTGGGTGGAATCATGAAAGTCGTGTGCATCGTTTTGTGTCTTCTTACCTTCCTGTTTGTGATGATGGGTCCTGCTTACTATACAGGTATTTTTTGTTTGAAAACTGATCGAAAAAGTATATTTTTAAGGAGTTGGATGGGCCACTTTTGTGTCATCTGTTGGAATCTTCGTGACGACATCTCTTCTGACTCTTTATCTTTTCCGAGTCGTAGACACCTTGCCATCGATTAACTGGATTGTTTGTGTTAGTTAATCGACTCAAATTTATAAAACGAATCTGATCTTTAGGAAATGGTTTACTGCTTTGCCTGGACTGTGTTCTTCTTCATTGCTGCTTGTGTTCTTGCTGTTGCCTCTTCTCAATTCCGAGGAACGTTCGCCTGGGCTATTGCTGCGGTAAGTTTTTTATCAGCATAATGAGTTCAATTTCTTAATCTTCAGTTTTTCGCGTTTGGTGCAATGTGTGCATATGGATTCGACTGTTATCTTAAGTTCCTCTCATGGAAAAACAATGAGCGTGCAACGGGCGGATCAAATCCAGTCGTTATTCAACAGCAAAGACGCAACAACTTTGTTTAATTGTTTTTGAAATTTGGGAGGTTTGAAGTACATTCCATCTGTTCAAACGTATTATTCCGGCATTGGTATTTCTGCTTTCATCTATTTTCCATTGAAAAAAACTCTTTTTTTGGGAATTGTTCACAATGTTTTTTTAAGTTGCCAAAGCCATTAACAATAAAATAATTATATTCGGAAGCAAATTAATTATGCTTTAAAAAATGTTGGGAACGGGGATGAGTGGAACAACCATAATCAGACTATCACAAATTAGAACTGATCAATGAAACGAATGAAAATACGGAAATGATAGAATGCTCTAAAAATCTCACACAAAACTTGCTACACGAAAAACAATGGGAAGAAGGAATCAAAATTGTTTGATGATTTCCGAACGATGTGTCGTGTGCACTGATTAACAAGATATTTTATTGAAACTCGAAAAAAAACAAGACTAAATGCAATCAAAACAGAACAAATTGGGGACAACAGGGCGATTAGAACGGTTTGGCAAGATGCTCGATGATTTGTTGCTTCCGATCTTCAGTCATCTCATTTTTTGTGATGAGTCCGTCAAGAATTCCTTCCATCGTCAAAAAGCTGAAACGAAAATATTTCGTATTCATATTTACTTTGAATATTCTCAGCTTTTAGATTTGAGCTGAAACTTTTTTTAAGAGGGGAAAGAGCTTGAAAAATTATTTGCAGTTTGCAAGATTTCTGCTTTGACTTGAAATCGACCAAATTAAATATCAAAAATCGTCTTTCCGTTTTGTTCCACAAATTTTTCGAAGTGGTAGTGAACTAATACTCACCTGAGGAAATTCAAATCGTCCTCTGCAAGATTTGCAGTTGCACCCTGCTGTCTATCCAAAACAGCGATAGCGTCCGTCACTTTCAGATTTTCTTTTCTAATGGCTTCCGCGGTCTCACGAATGGATTCTCCAGATGTGACAACGTCTTCAACAAGGAGTACAGTGCCACCTGGTTGATAAACTCCCTCGATGAGTTGTTTCGTTCCGTAAGCCTTAGCTTCTTTTCTTTTCATTAGCATAGGTACATTGAGAATATCAGAAACGAGCTGTAAAATACAAAATTCGGATTGAAAAAAGGTACGGCTAGAATTGATTACCGTCGCAAGGGGAAGAGCAGCGTATGGAACTCCGACGACATAATCGAACTTGATATTTTTTGCAACGACTTTATCACACATAGCTTGGGCAGCCATCCGAAGAACACGTGGTGAGCTCATAATACGGCGCAAGTCGATGTAGATAGGAGTCATTTGACCCGACTTGAGATAGAACTCTCCAGTGCGAAAACACTTCATTTGATAAAGCTCTTCGAAAAGGGTAGACTCCTCGACTGGAGGAGATACAGCTTGTGTCTTCACAACAACTGGATCCTCGATGGCATGGTTACCGTTGGCAGTAGCAGCAGTCATTCTGATAATTAACAAAATAAACTTTCTGTATAAGTTAAGACAAAAATATTATTCTTAAGATGAAAGATATCACATGGTGCAATGACCAATCCAATTAGAAAACAATTGAGAAGAGTAAACAAGGAGGAATTCATGAAATCGAAATTTATAAAAATAAGGTTCAATAGAAAAATATATATCACTAAACACTAATGTAAAAAACTCTAGACAATAAAAAAACTGATCAGACAAAGTACGAAAATGTAGACTCGACTGATAAGACTATCAGAAGGCGTGACCACAAGTACACAGTTGGTGATCTTCGACCCGTAATATCGCATTGAAAACAGTCTACGGCCTTGGTGGAGCGATCGGATAACTTTTTGGAATACTCTTCCATTCTTTTTCCGTTCGTTTATAAATCATCTGTCGAGTGAAATGACCCATTTTCTGATTTTCACGTAGATCGCGCACTGCTTGTCTTTCAGCTGGTGATTTCAAGATTTCTTCAAGGTTACACTCGACTTTAGGTGATGGCATCGTATCAACTTGAATCAAGTCCACTTGAACCTTCAAAGGAGCTATTGCAAACTATGTTTTCAAAAACTAAACGACTTACAGTATCTAAGTCATGAGTTAAAATTGATTTTGTTTTCTGTCTTGCCTCTCGTGACATATGTGCTTTGAACAGGAAGAAACTGAAAAGAGGGATTTATTTTTCAGTCATATTTTGATGAAATACTTTGAAGCGTAAACTGGCTCATTCGTTTGTTTGGCAAGTCGTTTGTAGGGAAGATCTCGGTGTCCCAAAGACTCAACTTTCTCGATAACTGCTCCGTGATCCAGAAGAGTATTCCCCGCACGAGTTAGTGCTTTCACTAGATCAGGCTGAAAATTTACCCTTCAAAAACACAACATTTATCCGACGTCTTCAATTGCTACTGAACAATCGAGAAATACTGTGACAGTACCAAGTCGAATCATGTAAATACCTTCGACAGTGATCGAGTGATCATGCTAACTTCATAGAACGGCATTTCAATTTTTCTTTTTTTGGTGTTTCAGAGGCAGAGAAGAATAGTGCACCCTGAAAAAAATTTTAGTTCACAATTTCATCAATACCGAAATATAGGATGACGTTAGTGCTTCACAAGAATTGAAAATTACACAAAAAGTATGGAACTTCAATAGATTCGAAAATATTCCCGTTCCCTCCTTGTTTCTGAATCAAATCGTCGGATTTTGCAAACAATTGCCATGAAAAACGGAAAAATGGGTGGAATTACGGAGCGGGTCTCGACACGACGTTGTCGATTTACGAGGGATGTGAGAGGAAAGTGTGTGCGCCTTTAAACGATGATATTTCTTTTTCAAAACCAACAGCGGGAAAACATCCAATTGTGAGGTTCTGTCAAACCAACCTCATAACTGCGATTTTGTAAACATTGCATTCGAAAGCTTTTCTGATATTTTTTTTACCATTATATTTACATTCGTCAAAATGTCCCTTGTTCGAAATTGTATCGCTTGTTGAAAACGTTCATTTATTGGTTCAGAGGTTCAAAAATCTAAAATATGAATACAATTTCAGTAAAATGGCCCCGACTAACAACGATGGAGGTGTTGCTACTGCCAAAGCTGTAGATGTTTTGAAACAAAAAACAGGAGCGCATCATTGTCTTGGAAATGTTCATGCAAACCTTCCAGTGAACAAGGTGAGTGTTACTGAGAGTATTCTGAGAGTAACTGTTTTTGTTTAAGGTAACAGTTCATCCATTGGTTCTTCTCAGTGTGGTCGACCATTTCAATCGAGTGAGCAAAACCCAAAGTGTAAAGCGCGTTGTCGGAGTTCTTCTGGGCTCTATGAAAAAGGATAAGACTTTGGATATCGGAAACAGTTTCGCTGGTATGTTTTAGATATCAAATCCGAGCTAAAATTTTGGTAAAAATTGTTATTTCCAGTTCCTTTCGATGAAGACGACAAGGATAAAAACACATGGTTCCTTGACATGGATTACTTGGAGAGTATGTACGGCATGTTCTACAAAGTAAGTTTAAATTTATAAAAAAAGATTCATATAGTCAGTATAATGCGGTAAAAATAATGCATACAAACTTTGTAGGTCGCAGCAAAAGAAAAAATCGTCGGATGGTATCACACTGGGCCGAAACTTCACAAGGTATGTGAGGGACGTTTGAGAGAGGAGGAGAGACGCAGGGTTGTGGTGTAGTGGCTAGCGCGTTTGTCTGCGCGCAAACACTGCCGAGTTCTATTCCTCTATCCGAAATCTGGGTTTGTGATGACTGCATACGGATCACTGGGCTCTGAATATTCATGAATCGATAATATCCGTTCTGATACCCATTTTATAGTTTAGTTCCAATGTTTTATGCAATTGTAAGAAATGTAATAATTAATTTTACTTGAATTTTCAGAATGATATTGCCATTAATGAGCAACTGAAAAGATTCTGCCCCAATCCAGTTCTCGTGATCATCGATGCCGAGCCCAAAAACATTGGATTACCGACTGAAGCGTACATTGAAGTTCAAGAAGTGCACGATGTAATATTCTTTTTCAGCCAAACCAACTAAACATGTTATTTGAAACTGATTTTTTATAGGATGGAACACCGCCAATCAAAACCTTCGAACATGTACCATCAGATATTGGAGCAGAGGAAGCTGAAGAAGTTGGAGTGGAACACTTGCTAAGAGATATCAAGGATCAAACTGCTGGAACTCTCTCTCAGCGTATCACAGATCAATTGATGGGACTGAGAGGGCTTCAATCACAGCTGGAATCCATTGAGAAATATCTTCATGACATTGTTCGTGGTACACTTCCGGTAAATCATCATGTTATCTACTATGTGCAAGAAGTGCTCAATCTTCTCCCGGATGTGACTCATCCTGACTACGTGGTCTCACAAAACGTTCAAACAAACGATCAGTTGATGTGTGTTTATATGGGATCATTGGTTCGTTCAGTTGTTGCATTGCACAACTTGATCGATAACAAGGTTCGTTCTGATTTTTCTGTCATGTCTTACAATTAGTATCCATAATTTTTTTTTCCAGATCGCTCTTCAAAAAGCTGAAAAAGAACAAGAAACGAGTGAATCCGATAAGAAGGCGGAAAAAGAAAAGAAGGGCAAAAAGGAAGAGAAGAAAGATGAGAAAAAAGACAAGGATGTCAAACCATCAAACCCAAACACCCCGAAGAAGTAAAGAGAAATAACGATGAAGCCTGACCTTCAGCTTCCTATTATCGCATCATATACACCTAATTTATTCGGTCTTTTTCTGTCTGTGCATCAATGTAGCGTTCTTTTAAATGCCATTATCAGTTTTAAATGAACCTGAATCGTTTATTCGAGACGTTCGTAACATTCCCGTAAAGCTTTGGAAATCACAAAAAAGGCATGGTATTCAAATATAGTAGGTATACAATAATAACTGGACTAATCACAGATCTTTTTGCTGATGCTTGATGTAAATTCCTTCAGCAACTTTCCACGCGCTTCCTCCAGTAATAGAATCGGTTCCAACGACCTCCCGCTGTCCATGTATTGGACGTCCGAACTGTTGCCCAGATAATGATAGGTACGAGCCGGTCACCACATGACGAAGTTTGAATTGCTGAAAGTAGCTAGATTGCGTCAGTCGATAGAAGAGTATGTTACAAACCTCAGATTCCAACCACTCATCTCCGTTGCAAATGACCGTCCAATCGTCTCCAGTGTCGCTTTCTGCTTCGCTTCCGAAGGCAGACACTTCCTAAAATTGCATAGGACTTAGCGGGAAATGAACGTTCACACAAACCTGGTGTTGCTTTGACAGTGGTGCGGTGAAATGGTGGGAGTGAAGAAAAGTTCCTGTGGTGAGGTGCTTCAGGCGGATCTTGTCTCCGCATTTGATCACATCTCCTCGGCCACATTCCGCGTTCAAAGCTAAATTAGATTGAGATTCAGTTGTAGATGGAAATTTTTGATAGTCCACTTCCACGTGCCTACAATGGTAAACTTTACATACCTGGAAAGATCTGCCAATGAGAATTGATATCGTCTGAATTTTTAACGGCAGTCACTGATTGCTGACCCGATCCGCTGCCATATTTAACGTCGTGAGAGTGTAGTCTGAAACCAGAATGTTGATCAACATGTCGGTGGGAGAAATTTTGTAAATATTTACGGCACAAAATCGTAGCTAACTCTGGTTCTAGGTTCAGAAGGTAAATACCACAGAAAACTACCATAACCTAGATATTTTCATTTCAGGATTTTTTTCTCGTTTTCATTGCTTTTCGTCGATTTTTTCTTTTAATTGTTTTGAAAAAAGAACATATTTATAGGTTACGGTAGTTTTTGTGTTCACAATCACCGGCTTTTTCTAAATGGAAGTCCACAGCTCCGCTTTTTTTTTGTACCAAAGTAATAGATATCGTGTAGAGACCCAGGGGATTATAATCCGGTTTACGGTATTATTTTAAAGGAACATTCTTCGAAAAGAAATAGTCCCGACAGGATATTACAAGATACTGTCAACTGATTTTAGCATTCGCTTTTTTTTCGCAGCTCTTTTTGTTATCGGCTCATTCTCACCTTGACCCATCATTGACATTAATAAATTTAAGAACGCTGAAACAGGTCACAAAGTCCTCATCAGCAGATGCAAATGGTAAAGATGACAGAAATGATAAACTGAGAAGTATGCCCCATTTAAACATTTTGTTACCTGTAAAACCTTTATATCTTTATCTAATAATTAGGAAAGGGTGTATTATAAAGGTCTCGGACACAAAAATCACAAATTATCAAAGTTTTATTCAACGTTGACTTGCACCATAAGCGCGTCTACTACGCGGCTACACCGTTGACGTCAACGCTTTCGGCTTGACGCACAAAGGCGCACCCGGCCGGCAGCACCCGGCCGCTTTTTAGTTGGTTTGCTGACCGCTTTTGACTTTACCACGAGACTCTCTATTCTATAAACCGGTGTTTAAAATCATGTGGTTTTGGTTAGATTCCTTTTCAATTTCCTTATTTTCTTCTCATCTATAAATACCTAGTTTCAGCAATAAGATTTGTTTCAGCTGAAAGAAAGGACCACGCATGGGTGAGCAGGAAAGGTGGACCCGGTGATGAAGCTCCAGCAATTCCTGATTTTTGCGTAAGTCTTTATATCGCTGAATACTTGAGAAAAATGTTGAATTCCAGTGTACTATTGGTACTACCCAACACAAATGCTAACCGAGAAGTGTCACTTGTGAAAAACTGGAAAGAGATCTTGCTCACAGAAGGAGAAGATGGGTGAGTTTTCTGTCAATAATATAAAACGTTGAATCGAGGAAAATCAAAGCTGATATGGCAGCAAGGAAATTATAGCTTCTTATCGTTTGTTTTGAGAATCCTTCCTGAAAACATTAAGTGGATTTAAGCTCGATTTGAAAATCCGATGGTTTCAAAAACAATAGAATCGATCAAAAATACTGCAATTAGATGTTGTTACAGTTTTAAAATAACTGGAAAAAATCTATAATACTTATCAAAAGGCGTTGTGCTGCATTTTTCTAGATTAGAATTCAACTATAATTTTTCCAGATTGATGTGCACGTTGTCGTTGGATGCATGTTCCAGATCAGCAACCCCATACAATGTTTCAAAAAAAATTTCAAAGACATCAGGTAATTTGAAGAAGTTTGTCACTATAGCCAACTAAAATTTCAGTGAATGCGTCTGAAAAAGAGCCGTTACCAGAAAAAAGTATTGAAAGCTTCGATGAATGGACGAAGAAAAGAAGAGATGCTGTAGCAGTGAGTTTTTTTTTCGATTATTCAGTTTGATAGATGTTTTTGTTCAGAACCAAAATGTACATCATCAAAAGGTGATGGAGCCTCCAACCGGAGCAACAGCAAGACATGATGAAGTCGTGATTTCCCTTCCTCCGATTTCTCGACCAGCTAGAAATTTTGCGAGTCGAGAATGTGGAGCAAAAATCATAGCTGCAAATCCAGAAGCGGAGAACGCAAAAGCTGTTCTAAACGAGAAAGATGTTGATGATTATATGAGAAACCCATGTCAATCTGCCAAAGAAAAATTTATTGTTGTGGAATTATGCGAAGCAATCCAAATCAAAAAGTTGGCAATTGGCAACTTCGAATTGTTTGCCTCGAGACCGAAAACAATACAAGTATTCATTTCTGAGAGATATCCACCTCTAGCTAGTTGGGTTTCCTTAGGATCTTTTCATCTACAAGATCATCACAAGCATTTACAAACATTCGAAGTACCAAATACCAATATCTATGCCAAATACGTCAGGATCAATCTTGAAGATCATTACGGGAAAGAACATTACTGTATTGTTTCCGTTGTAAATGTAATGGGAAGTACATTGTCTGACGAGTATGACAAAGAAGAAGCAGCTGCACACCTTCTAAATGTTATTGACGAAAAGAATGAAGAACCAGTTACGACTCCTCCACCTTCAGAGCAAAAGGTTCAGACTCAATTGCCAGTTCCACCACGAGAATCAAATTATACCAATAAGTTGAAAAAATTCAGGTAAATTTGAAATCTGTTCTTTGAATATTGAAATCATTGACAACAATTTTCAGCTTCCTCGAAATCCGATCCATGTGCTCACAGTGTTCGGCAGAAAAAGTTTCGTATTTGCTTTGCCATCTGCTCACCAGACAATCGAAAACATTCAAGCCCACTCTTACACCGAAACCAGTAACAGTAAAACCACCAGTCACCGAAAATCGAAGTTTGAAAGTGGAAATCGGTTTATGGGCAGAGAGAAGTAGACACACCATTTTCGAACAATCTAGGAGGAGAAATTTGGCGACCATACAGCGATTACAGGCAGAAGACAGTGCTACAGGGGGAACTTCGATTCCACCTGTTCCAAATGGTCCCGTAGAAACTCCTATACCAAAGGTGGAAGACATTGTAAAAACTGAAGAGAAAATATCAACTTCGGATGAAACGAAACCAACGGCTCAACCAGATATTCCACAGCAGGCTCAGGAACAAACGACACATGTCCCTCCTAAGACAAAATCAGAGTCAATTTTACCCGCTGGTGGATCCACAAGTCAAAGAGAAATGGTTCTGATGAAACTGAGCAAACGGATTGCTGCAGTGGAAATGAATTTGACATTGAGTACGGAGTATCTCTCTGAACTTAGTAAACAGTGAGTTTAAAAATTATCATAGTTAGAATCAAAATTCCTGCCGTTCCAGATATGTCTCGCAAATGAGTGGCTACCAGCATGAACTCAAAGAAACTCGGAAAGCTTCCAGAAAATCTGCTCAGACTGTTGAAGCAATTATGCGCTCGAAAATGAACAATGTGAAGAGGGAGCTTCGAGAACTCCGACAATCGGTTTATCTGTTGCAGCAATTGGAAAACAGTCGATATAAGAATGCTCAGAACGAAATGAGTCGAAATGTATTCATGTCATCTTGTCATATCAGCTCAAATGTGCCACCAAGTAAATTTCTAGAAAAAATAGAAACAAGTTCCAATGAATTTTTAGGTCCAACGCTCCCCAAACTGCCGTTGATTATCCCCTCTGTGAGTGACAAGCTGGAAAACTTCACAAAATTTGAAGAAAGAATGAAAAAGATTTATCAAACTGCTAAATCGGTGATGTTAGGATCGATAACCTGGAATGTGAGTTATTATCCGGAATCTATGTGATGAAAATTATTTTTTCGGTTCAGACTGATCATCTGATTGTTGCTCTGATTTCCTTCAACATTCTGGCTTTAGCATTTCTGTTCGCTGGTGTATTCTACATTCACAGAAGGAACAAAGAACGATGTGAGGAGACGCAGTCAATTGTACGAAATGAATTAAGAAGTCGGATAGCAAAAGTTGGTATCGAAAACAAGAAGTTCATATCGAAAGGAATGCGACGAGCTGAGCTCGCTGTCACTGCCGCCGTTTCATCAGCTCTGAAAGTGGAGAAAACGTCAAGTAGTCGAAAAACGATGACAGAATTGGAAACTGCTCTTGCGAATCTGTTTGCTGCTCAGCAAGTACGAATAGAAGAACAATTTGAACAGAATCAACGAGTTCTCCGGGATGTTTTGGCTGAAGGGCAGCGACCGAGAGCAGATGATAATTTGAGTGTGGAAGACAGTGAGAGTTCATCAGAAACGGAGAAAGAAGACACGCCAACTTCTAATCAAGACTAGAATTCTTAGCATCAATGACTTTTTTTGTAAGATCGTGTATTTAGATGATAACGCATACGGGTGATTATTTATGTTTCTTCTCGCCATATATTACAATCAAATTGTCCTTTTTCTTACCCCGAGACTGATTAGCTTTCTGTACAGGTTACAAAAGACATCCAATGTCGCCATTTATTTATGCGTTCCCCGTTCCTTTATTCTCTAATCAGACAGGGTATAATCTTACGACATCCGGTGACAAGATATAGATGCGTATAGATAGTGTTAGTGCTTCACCTTCTTTGTAAAATACACATCTTGGGTTTTTCACAAAATTTCCTTCAATAAACTTGTTCGATTTCGATTTAGAAAACAATTCATGTGAATGAGTTTGATTCAGTCTCATGGTGTCTACTTCATAACGGGGATGTACCGACGAGGATAACGGGGAATCTAGTTTCAGAATGAAGGAAAAACGACCAGATTATGCTGATGATACAAATCGTCCTTCCACTTCTCAAGAACCAGCGGATATGTTCGATATTAGGAAATCGCAAAATAAATATAAGAATGTTCACTTTGGTTATTCTATTCTACAACAACTGGGGAATCTGAGAAATCAAGACGTTCTCTGTGATGTGACATTGGTTCGACAGATTTCGTGTCTTTGAACAATTACAACTTTTGATTTCAGATTTGCGGCTGGAAGCGGTTGAATGCTCACCGTGTTGTTCTCTCGGCATGTTCTCCGTATTTTATGTCAATGTTTACATCAAAAATGTCAGAATGCTACTCGAGTCAGTTTGCTTCCGAGAGTTTTCGGCGAAAGATATATAGTAATTCAGAAGAGATCAGCATCGAAAACATGGAGGCTACTACTCTCGAAGTACTGCTGGATTTCTGCTATTCTGGAGTAATTCAGATAGATGATTCTAACGTGCAAGACATTCTGCCTGCAGCATGTCTTTTGCAACTACATGAAGTACAAACTGCTTGTTGTGAATACCTGAAAAAGCAGTTGGATCCGTCGAATTGTCTCGGAATACGCGCGTTTGCCGACACTCATTCATGTAAAGAACTCTTAAGTTCGGCGGACGAATTCGCTCTTAAAAATTTTTCAGTAAGAAAATACTTTCAGTAATAACTGTACTAAATATTCAATTATTCAGTGCGTCATTGGAAAAGAAGAATTTCTTCTTCTATCAGTGGAAAGCCTAACAACAATCATCAAAAGTGACAGACTTAATGCGGCGTCCGAGGAGCTCGTTTTTTCTGCTTTGATAAAATGGATTAGGCATGATATTTCTGCAAGGAAAGCACATCTGTCCATGGTAAGTATATGAAAATGTGCATATATTTTTTTTATTTAACCTGTTTCAGCTCCTCTCTCATGTCCGACTACCACTTTGCACTCCAAAGTTCCTGGTTAGCGTTGTCAGCGAGGAAATTCTGGTCAAGTCAGATCCAGCTAGCCGAGATTTAGTGGATGAAGCCAAAAACTATCTCCTACTACCTGTTGAACGGCCTAATATGCAAGGTCCCCGCACAAAACCTAGACAACCTCTACAGGTGGCCGAAATGCTGTACGCGGTTGGTGGATGGTGTAGTGGTGATGCGATTGCCTCGATTGAACGAATGGATCCTATAAAAGGTGGAACTTTCTGGAAATGTGTGGCTCCAATGGGAAAACGCAGATGTGGAGTTGGTGTCGCTGTGCTCGAAAATCTTCTATATGCAGTTGGAGGACATGATGGACAGTCCTATCTCAACAGCATCGAGCGGTACGATCCTATGACCAATCAGTGGAGTAGCGACGTTGCTCCAACAGCAACTTGTAGAACAAGTGTCGGAGTTGCTGCTTTCAACGGATCACTTTATGCTGTTGGTGGCCAAGATGGAGAAAGCTGCCTTGATGTAGTAGAGAAATATGACCCTAGGAAAAATGAATGGACGAAAGTTGCGAGTATGGGAACTCGAAGATTGGGCGTTTCTGTATCAGTGCTCAACGGTTGCCTTTATGCTGTAGGCGGATCCAATGGACCATCACCTTTGAACACGGTTGAAAGATATGATCCTCGTGTTGACAGATGGGAAGAAGTCCGACCGATGCTCACGAAGAGGAAACATCTTGGTACTGCAGTTTACGATGGATATATGTATGCAGTTGGTGGAAGAGATGCGTCAACTGAACTGAACACCGTGGAAAGATATAATGCAGAAAGAGATGAATGGCAACCGGTTGTTGCCATGAGCAATAGGAGAAGTGGAGTTGGTGTGGCAGTTGTCGGAGATAAACTTTATGCAGTAGGCGGATTCGATGGACAAACCTATTTGAAATCTGTTGAAGTTTTCGATAAAGAAACGAATCGATGGAAAATGCACTCCCAGATGGCTTACAGGCGACTAGGTGGAGGGGTCGGTGTGGTCAGAATGACCGATATTCCTGCTCATGATGAGGATTCAACGATCAACCGCGTCTCAAAACGACGAGACTGAAAATTAATAATGAACTATTCAGTTTTAATGTATTTATGTTGAAAACATTTGAATAAATCCTTTAATTGAGTTTAAGATTGTATTGCCAGTCTTCATGATGAATGAAAATAACAGGGCGTGACACAACTCTTCGCCATCAAATTATTATGTCAATGTGCAAAAAAAAGGATTTTTATGCATGCGAAAGAACGCATTTCATACAAGCAAGAAAGGACTATTTGTGTTGATAAATTAATATTGAGATCTAGATATCTAAAAATCTACTCTTTTCAAAAATGTTTTTTTTTGAAGGAAGAGATTTATTCATCTTAAAGGGCGCGTTACTTATTCAGACGGGTCCCACCACGATCAAACGAAATACTGTTTTTTTTGTTTTGCCGCGTATGAGCAAAGCGCGCGCTTTCAAGCGCTTGAAGCGGTGTGTTTCTGATCGCTTTGTCACTTTGAAAGTTTACAGGATGAATGATTCGGCATTTCTTCTATTCTCTTTGTCAAAATTGAATGTTAAGAATTTTGAATTTTCAAAATCGCATGGCCTTGCTCGTATACTATCACCGGCAAATGAGTAATGTCTTTTGTGTGCAACCCGAGTGCGGAAACGGGAGAAAGTGTCCCGCCTTCTTTTTGAAATCAGTTCAAAAGTTGTTCGCAAACATGTGCGGCGTTGCTATTAGTCTCATAGAAGTTTCTCACATTCAGAAGAACCGCTGATTAATAGCTGGAGCGAATCTCAATCAGAGGTTTAGTCGATTTGTCAAAGAAACTGAAAAACTAGCCGTTTTTTGAATTGATTGACTAAAAAAACGGGCAATGGGTCATTCATGACATGAAAAATGTATTTTCTTGTAATTTTTTAACACAAAAAATTAATGCATGCTTGCTTTTTTTTTGTATTTAAAAAACAAATCATGCATAACCCCATAACAACTTTTGAATGTTCATATAGTGCGCTGGCTTGACTGATTGTTGTTCCCTGGGTTTTTCTACAGAATCGAACGTTTTCCCAATCTTGCACACTTTGAATATCGTGATTTCAATTTTTGACGGCTCTTGAAGTAAATTTTTTCAGGTCTACTGTTGTGTATAATGGAGAAAGAAATGGCGAACTTGGCTGTTTCAGACGGCACTAAACCGTCTGCACCGGCAAAGCTGGGAATGGTTCCACTGGCGGCAAAGAAAGAGAAGAACGCCGGCAAAGGACGTAAAGTGATGGTTGCGACTAACGTCCGTAAACTTAGTATGTTACTACTAGTCATTTATTTTGTTTATACCACATACATATTAAGCTATCGCTGCGAATCAACCCATCTATAAATATGCGGTTCAAGTCAACTACGTGTTCGTCAAGGAAGACGGCACAGAGTGCACTGTTGAAATGTCGAAATCGACGAGAAAAGGAACGGAGCATGATAACGACAAGTCGAGATGCCAGAAAGTCTACAAAGAAGCCGTGTCTCGTTACGAGGCATTGAGAACCGGAGGTCCTTTCTTCTATGACCGCCAAGCATCCCTGTATAGCTTGACCAAATTGAAAACTGAGGTTACTATAAATCCCAGAGCTCTAACCAATATGCTTTTCAGAACATTTCCTTCGATGTTGTCAAAGGCATTTGCAAGCGACCAAACTTCAAGAAGGCTCAATTCATCCTCAAGAAGGTTGACGACTCCTTCCAGTCAACATCAAACGACATCAAGAAGACCGTCAATCCATGTCCTGGCAAAGCTGATCGAACCCTTCTCGAGGCAATGAACATCATTGTTTCAGGACCAGCTTTCGATAAGTGAGTGGGAAAATTTCGTAGTTTTAAATTCAGGTTCATTTTTACAGCAAGAACGTTATCACGGTCGGCGCATGTGTCCATTATCTCATCGACACCACCGGAATTGAGTAAGCTGGATTCAGTAATGATATCTAATTTGTAGTGTTCAGCGTTGCAAACAAAGACTATCAAGAAGGAGGCCTCTACTCGGCTGTTGGTGCTTCCAAGTCTGTCAAGACCTTGGAAGGAGCAAATCGACTTGCCCCAGGCCTTTTCATGACAACTGAGAGTAAGTTATAGGAATTGGGTTCACAGCGAAGAGAATCTGAGAGAATGCGCGGATATTAAGTTGCGAGACTTTTTAAAATCATGATTCTCTACCCGCTACTCTCAGGTCTTCGTTTCTCTTCAAAAATGGAAGAATTGCATTTGTTTTCAGTGAAAACTACTCTTTTCCATCCGGATAATGTATCTCTGGTTGATGTTCTGAAGTCCTACCGCGGTTTTGCCGCGAATTTGGCTCACAACACCCCTGCTGCCCAACGTATTGAGAAGGCGTTCGTTGGATTGGACGTCTCTCTGAACTACGGACCATACGCGGGACTTGGCGAGGATGGACAAGTTTCGAAAATCCGAAAGTTCTCGACATCGTCTGTTCAAACTACCTTCAAATGGAACGATCGCGAAGTTAACATGGTCACGTACTACAAGGAGAAGTACGGAATCACTCTCAAGTTTCCTCACTTGTTCACAGTTGAGGCAAAAGGGAAGGTTGGAAGGATCAATTTCCCTGTGGAACTTCTTGTGTTGTGCCCCAATCAGACGGTCACTAATGATCAAATGATCAATAACGAGCAAGCTGATATGATCAAGGTGAGACTAAAATTTATCTAGCGTTAAGCTAGAAGCATATCTAGAATACTTCATGTCACATTCAGATGTCTGCTGCACAACCCCATATCCGAAAATCCACCACCGAGACCGTTGTTAAAAATGTCGGATTGGCATCAAACAATATCTATGGCTTCATCAAAGTTGAAGAACCTCTCCAAGTCGAGGGTATTGTCCTCGATAAACCGAAAATTATTTTCGCTGGAAACAAGTTGGCCAACTTGGACGATCCAAAATCGAGATTTCCAACAGACTTCAACATGGCCGGTGCTTACTATATCGCAAAAGATCTGTCCAATTGGGAGCTCGTTTTTGTCGAGAACGAGGAAGTGAAGTAAGTTGTTTTATAGAATTGGCATTATGAGAAACTCTAATTATAGGGGTTTGGCCGAACAATTTGTGACTGAGATGCGTAAAAACGGAATGAAAGCATCTAATCCGGTCATCAGTTACATTGTCCGTAACGATCTTGAAGCTGTTTTCAAAAGAGCAAAGGCTGCTAAGCGACAATTGCTTTTCTTCGTCGTCAAAAGTCGCTATAACTATCATCAGAACATCAAATGCTTGGAGCAAAAGTACGACTTGCTTACTCAAGAAGTTCGCGCAGAAACTGCTGAGAAAGTATTCCGCCAGCCACAAACACGCCTCAATATCGTGAACAAAACTAACATGAAGTTGGGAGGATTGAATTATCAGATTGGCAGTGAGACTTTCCGACGTCCGGATTACCTCATTGTTGGATTCGAAACCTCACAACGCTCAGGAGGTAATCCTGATGTAAGCACTCGTATCCAAAAAGAGTATAAAATTGAATAATTATTTTCAGTACCCAATCTCAGTTGGTTACGCTGCGAATATGCTTGATCATCACCAGAAGTTTGCCGGTGGATACGTCTACGTCAAAAGATCCAATGACGTATGTTAGAATGGTTAGTGTTGGACTACACCATCAATTTTTAGGTTTTTGGACCAATCATCAAGGATACCTTGGTCAGAATTCTGCAAACAACGAAAAAGAATCGCGGAGCCCCGAACGAAATTCTGCTCTATTTCAACGGAGTGTCCGAAGGACAGTTTGCAATGGTTCAGACTACTTTGAAATAAGATACACATTTGAGTTTACAGCTGAACGAAGAATACCAACAACAAGTGAAGAATGCCTGCAAGGCCATAAGTGACACTTACAGACCACATTTCACCATCATCGCATCTTCCAAGACTCACAACGAGCGTCTGTACAAGTCTGATAAGGTTTTCGTGATCCTTAACTTCCAAATATAAATATAAAATTCAGGGTCGTATTGTCAACCTCGAGCCTGGAACCGTCGTCGATCATCACATTGTTAGTCCAGTCTACAGCGAGTGGTATCACGCGTCCGCTGTAGCTCGTCAAGGAACGGCGAAGGCTACCAAATTCACCGTGATCTTCACGACAAACCCGAAAGAATCATTGTACACGTACGAACAACTGACCAACGATCTCTCGTATGATCATCAAATCGTGTTCCACCCTGTGGGATTGCCAGTGCCGCTGTACATTGCTGGACGTTATAGCCAACGCGGAGCAATGGTCCTTGCATCCAACATGGGGTAAGAGCCATTTGTTTTTTTTTTATAATCTATTTTCTTGGATTATGTTATTTTGCATCGATAGTTAGTCTGCAAAAAATGTGACAGTTTTCGAAAATATATCGATAGCTATCTGACCTGTTTACCAGATATTAAATATTCGTACTGTTTATCGTTTTTTCAACTTCCAGACCAATCTACACCAACAATGTTATGGATGTTGCTGCCACAAACAAAGAGTACGGCTACGATACCAAGGGCCTATTTGAGACTCGCTTCAACGCGTAATCACGAGTCAACACATATACAATTGATGTTAAACGTTTTATACTTCCTGTCGTTCTCCAAAGTTGAATAAACTTGATTTCAATGATCTTTATTGCCTTTCACCTTATCTTATGGTTCCAGCTGTGTCATTATTTCTGACGAAAAGCTTCATTTGCAAAAGCTTACTATTAGTGCCAAATTCAGATTTCTTTTCAGATGGAAAAATTTCTAGTGGCTCGCCTTGAAAACATTGTTACTCGTATGGAAAACGTTCTTTTCAAGTGCGATGGCTCAAAAACTGGTGAATAAACTTATTTTTATTCGAACGTCAATGGTTTTCAGACAAGACAGATAGTCCAAGTGCTCCTTCACCCGAAATTTCGGTTCCGAAAAGTATTGAGCTTCTGGACGAAGCGATAGAGGATAAGATTGAACAGCTTTGTGCGCTGTCGACTAAAATCGGAGGTGATGTCAATCTGCTCAAAAATCTGGTTTATAACAATGTCATGGGTTTTATGCAATCAAAAGTTTCAGCTGAAAGACGCACTCACCGAGCACAGAAACTTCGTGTGGACTGCGTGTGGTCTTTCTCGGCCGGACGATGTGGGAATCACGAAACTAGTCGCGAGTTTGTCGAAAAAAATGTGCTCCACGACCGAATTCAAAGACAGTCATAGAACCTCTCCGTTTTATGATCACATTTGCGCTGTCGAAGCTGCTGTTGGAGGTGAGTGTGATTTTGAAGGTGTGAACTGTTCTCATCTGTTATCAAAAATATGTGCTTATTCAACCAATTACTTACAACAGAAAAAGTTTTAATTTTGCACTGTAGAGATCACAACAGTATCACGAGTATTTCTACCTTTTAAAGTGTCAAATATATATCCCTTTCAGTTTTAGCAGAACGAACAGACAAGCCTTGTATTTGGCTAATGTGTTTTTTTTGTTGAAATTATTTTTTTAAGTTGAAATTTGCAGGTCTCGGATGGGTCGTACAACCGAAAACTCCTGCTCCATACTTCAATGAAGCTGTCGAAACTTCTCTCTTCTACATCAACCGCATTCTCATGGCTCACAAAACTTCAAAAAACGAGCATTTTGAATGGGCCAAAACGTTGAAAGAACTGCTGACGGAACTCCATGCATACGTTCGCAAACACCACACCACAGGATTGACCTGGAATTCGCAACCTGGTACAAGTCCAACCAAGGAAACATCTATGGTGAACTCAGGAGGTTCATCATCCATTCCGCCTCCACCTCCACCACCACCACCATCTCTCAGTTCCAACTCGGCTGGTGCTAAAGATTCTGGAGTGGCTGCATTACTGGATTCTCTCAACACTGGGCTCTCTGCCACAAGCCGCCTGAAGAAAGTCACTCCTGATATGCAAACCCACAAAAATCCATCTCTTCGAGGAGATAAGATATCTTCAACGAATGGAAAAACTGGAAAATCCGTTTCTCAATCGAAACCCTTGAAGAGTTCTCCCAAAATTTTGTGGGACGGGAAGGTTTGGAAAATCGAACATCAAGTCGAGAATCGTGATGTCGTCGTAGAAGTGAAAGATAAGAAAGAAGCAATTTATATTTACAAGTGCACCGATTCAGTCATCATGGTAAGGAATCATTGAAAATCAAAAATATACAACTTTTCTCTTATATTACAAAGTCTTTTACAAAAGAGGTTGGAAAAGATCTGGAAATATAATTTGAAAATTGTGAAAAGTTCCTACTGTCAGATTTGTTGCCACACAGACCTGAAGTGTTTGCTTCCCCCTAATACAATGGCATCCCATAAACGAACGTTTGCAAATTTATAATGTTAAATATTGCGAACAATGTAAGTAATTTATGCTATTTTAAGATCAAAGGGAAAGCCAATACGATCACTTTGGACGGATGTTCTAAAACTTCTGTTGTCTTCGATGGCCTTCTGGGACAATGCGAAGTAATTAATTCCAAGTCGATTCAAGTTCAAACTCTCGGAGAGCTCCCAATTATTTCTATTCAAAAGACTGATGGGTGTCATGTCTATCTCTCACGTGCTGCTATCGATACTCAAATCGTTTCGTCGAAATCAAGTGAAATGAATGTATCAGCACAACTGGATGATGACAACGAAGAGTACACAGAAATGGCACTACCTGAACAATTCGTAACTCGAATCAAAAACAAGAAACTCATGACTTCTCCCACCGAGCTTGCATAAATCCCTACATCAAATTCTAATGTATCCCAACCTAAATACCGTATACCTAAGCACCGTTTAAATAAATATGTTCTCTTTGATTTCTCATCTATCAGCTTATTTTTCTTAATTGTATTTCTTCTCAGTGTTTTTTCCACTGCGCAAGTATATCAAAACTAAATTCTTCTAAATTAAATTAAAAATATTCTCATTTATCAGATGATTTCCGCTTATAATCAATCACTGGTGGTGCAAGGAAATGCAGAGCAGACAAACAGAAACACGAATTTGATGGCATGATTTTTGCTTCTGATCTATTAGAATAGTTCTCTTTTTCAGGCCCCCACAATGATTCTTCAAGGACACGGTGGGGAAATCTATACATCTCGATTCAGTACAAATGGGGATGTCCTTGCTAGTGCTGGCTATGATCAGCGGGTATCCAAAAACTTCACATCCCGTGCGAGATTTATTTTTTTCCAGATCTTTCTGTGGAATGTGTTCGGAGAGTGCGAAAACTTTGCAGTGTTGAAAGGACACCGTGGAGCTGTTATGGATCTTCAATTCAACTCTGACTCAAGGTTCGGTATCATCTCTATTAGAAGTCACCCTTAACGTACAATTTGAGCTCAATTATCTCGATTCTTATAAGATATGTATTTAAAAAATCTGTTAACAGATAAAATACTGGTATTATTATGACAAATAAGTTATTAGTTGAAGATTTTTGTTATCGTTTGAAGGAACCGATGTAATAGAGCTCAAAGTATACGGGTTTCTGTTAGAGAAAATACGGTGATTCATTTTATATCGCATTTTTCAGTCATCTGGCTTCTTGTGGAACGGATAAATCAGTACGCATTTGGGATATGGAAACTGGTGCATGCATCAGAAACTTCAAGTCACACACTGATATTGTCAACGCAATTAGTATGAATCGCAGAGGTCCAGAGATGATTTGTTCAGGATCTGATGATGGAACAGCAATGGTAATTTCTTTAAAAAAAGAAAATTGAATTTGAGAAATTCAGGTTCACGATTTCCGCAGTAAAGAAGCTGTGAAGTGCTACCAAGACAAATATCAACAAACTGCAGTCACATTTAACGATGCATCTGATGCTGTGATCTGTGGAGGAATCGCTAATCAAATCAATGTGAGTAACAAATTTCATTATTTCAAAAGAACACCTGTACAACATTAATTATACGATTCAGGTGTGGGACATGCGACGCAACGACATCAAATACGTTCTTTCTGGACATCGGGATACGATCACTTCGCTCTCTGTCAGTCACAACGGAAACTTCTTACTATCAAACTCAATGGATTGCTCATGTATGTTTCATCTGCGATTTAGATATTCTAAAGAACAAATTTTCAGTGATGACATGGGACATTCGTCCATTTGTACCATCGCAAAGACTATTGGCTAATTACCACGGAGTCGTTCATAATTTTGAAAAGGTTTTGTTCAAAATAAAGAAAATTGATAGTTCATTCGAGTTTCAGAATCTTCTGAAATGCGGATGGTCTCCCAGTGACAACTACATCACATCCGGTTCTGCCAACCGCTTTGCTTTTGTTTGGGATGTCAAATCTCGTGCGTGTGTCTACAAACTTCCAGGTCATCTGGGATCTGTCAACTGTACTGATCTTCATCCAACTCAGCCTATTTGTAAGTTCTACAGGTTGATGATCTGAATTGGATAGACTGTGCTTAGAATACCATGAAGACGGTCTAGATTCGCAGCTACGTTTCTATGAAACTAGGAGTGTTATCGGAAGTTCGGGGCTCATGTCAAGAGCCTCATGATGAACTGCTGAGCGAGCGTCAGTAAATTGGTTCAATAGAACACAATATGTATCGCCTGGATTTATTGTCATCATGTCTATTGTCGATAGAATCCATATATTGCTTTTTGATAGTTTTGGAAGTCCACTGAGCCAACTTTTTTCCTTTTCAGTGTGAAAGATATGAAAAATGATCAACTGACAAAACATCATAAAAATCTTCATATCAAAAATTATTATCATTCGGAGATATTTCAGTTCTATAAAGAACGGATATCGTTACGATTCTAAGTTTTTCCGAGTATCTTATTGAAGATAATGGAACCGATTATGTTCATATTCATAATACATATTAACTATTTAGCATTGTAAATTAGAAGACAATGTGCGCATATTGCCCTTTCATTCGGCGCGGAGTCATCTCTCCATCTATTGCGCAATTCACCATGGACACCTGCTCTTCCCCCGATGTCCCCTCATTAGCATACACTTTCCCTCACCACATCCTTCAAAGAGTAATCTCGTCGCATTATCTCACTTTTACTCACAGGCAAGAATAGTGTTGACGCACTTTTTTTGGTTCCTAGGTTTTTCAATTTCTCAAAAAAAGAATCTTTTCACCCAAATGTTATCGACTGTTCAGATCAGCAACCCACTTCTTTCAGAAATTTCGGTTTACAAAGCATGTCTCATGGCAGAATGACCTTGCCAAAATATATGTTGACAGCCTTCTTCCTATAGTTCGTTTCATCGTCCATAGCCGAAAACAATTTATTTTTCCTGCCTTCGAGCACCACGCAGTCTCCAGTATATTGATTGAACTTTATAAGCACGAGTCTTGATTTCGGACTAGAAGGACCTAATTTTAACTACATCTAAATTTCCAGGGTCTTAATTGGAAAGAGTTTTCGTCTCGAGTTGCTCAAATGTCATTGTCATTAGTAGTGACTCATTACATGACGAGCAATCTCTTGTGGTCAATTCACATCTCTCGATTTCTAATTATCTGCGCTCGTCATCTATAGCTCTGGCATTCCTTTTGAACAGTATCATGTGCTTGCTCTATTATTGTCATCAAAACAAGAACGTTGAGACGCAGAGAAAGTATGCATGCCCTTCCATTTTATATGTATTCTTTTGTTTCTCGCTTCGAGATATTCGCTTATTCACTTCGGCATCAACGTTTCTCTAACTTTCTTTTTTCCAGACCAAAATGATAAGAATATGTTTTAGTTGAGGGTTTTAGCATGGGGTTTTTGCTGGGTCGTTTTTCAAATCAAATTTCAAATAATTGTTCCCCGCGCAGCGGGCCGCGCCCTTTCTGATGGAACGCAGACACCGCTGAGTCAGCAGTTCAATTTGAATCTCTCGCGCTGAGACTAACGCTAACTTTACCGTAGTCAAAGTTCACTATGGCATATTCGTGTTCGAGAGCATTTTTATAACGTCCAAAAACACAGAGGTTCCGCAAATTCCGAGAAAAAAAATCCCGGGAAAGTGGGCGGAGTTAGGGGCGGAGCCTAAATTGCAAGACGCGAACGGTTTCGGTGCATTTGTTTAGCATAACCGTGCGCAACTTGCAATTCAGGCCCCGCCCCTTTTCCCGGGAACTTCTTTCTCGGAGTTTGAGAAGCCAAAAAACTATTAAACATCTTTTTTGCAACTTTTTTCAGTACTCTCCGCTGGAAGCGACAAGACTATATATCTCGGAGAGCTCGATTTGGAGGATTACTGAGATTGGTGCTGATTAGAAACATCTCAACTCCGCTGACTTGTTCATTTTACTACTCATATATTTTTTAACTCTCCTTGTTGTCTTTCTCTATGAATCTTGTATGATTTGAATTTCCTATTTTTTTGGTGATCCTGGATCTCATGAATATCATCCCCCATAATCAAAAAAGTCAATATGAATATCTTGTTCTCTTCTTAATCGTTGTTTTACTTTTCGACTCCGATGCATTCTTTACTTTTCTTTGACAGCTCGAAACTCATACCCAATCGATTCGTTTAGAAAATTATATGGACCATCAGACTTCTCCTTCACACTCTGCTCCATTACGTTCTGCGTGTCCATATTTCGCAAAGGTATCTTCTGTTTTAAGGTAGGATTTGTCTAATAGGGTTTGGATTTCAGATTTGGGATCCGGCGTTCACAAATATATGGTTTGAAGTTTTCGGAAAAGAAGCACCAGACAAAGAAGTCGCCGCTGAACTGCTGCAAAGGGTTCGTGCTGAATTGGAATTGATTTATGATAGGTAAAAGTTTTCTCAAAGATTTTTCGATGTAATCTTAAATTTGTTCCCAATAATTTTCAGATATGAAAATAGGACAAAACAATATCGACTCAGAGAGCAGCACGAATACATAGCTGAAGATCTTCTTAAGAGAACAAGGTATCTCTGCCTGTTTGACGGCAGATTCTTTCCAATGGAATGGGTAAGACAACGTTCATGAAAGCTAAATCCATGAAAACATACTTCAGTTTCTTCCCGAGGGCAGTTGCACTCGTGCACACTTTTCAAAGGATGCACCGGAAAAGAAACACACTGTCATTGTCAAATTGAGATTACGCCAAGTACCAAGTACGCAGAAAAGTTATATGTCAATACCGAATCGTTTTCTTTCAGTTATTCTTCGAGAAACTAAGGATTCCCTTTTAAGCCGCTATCTGCCTAATGTGATCGAGCCTGACAACGAAAGCTCAGCCTTCCACAACTCGTTTCGCTTTTATAAGAGAATTTTGGAAGCCACCATTAAGTTCGTTTTTTTCGGAAAATTATTGAAATGTTAATTAAACGATTTCAGGTTATTCTATAACTGGTCGATTGAATGGGATATTTTGGCAGAAGATCCTCAGGAACAAGAGAGGTTAATTTTCATTCAAAGCAAACAAAAAGAGAAAGAAGAAGAAATTAATAAAGAAGCAAAAAAGAGACAACGCGATAAAGACATTCTAATGGGCGAAGAGAAGAAGAAGCGAGTGGAGGAATCGAACGTCGATATTGAAAACATTCTAATAAAATCCTGCTGTGAAACATCTACAGATGCTTCTGACAATGCAAGCTTTGAGCAGTCCGAAGCATTACGCCCAAATATCGTTGGGAACATTGCTCCTGCGTTGCTTGGAGATATCCCGAATACTTCAACTGATCCTATACAAGAACCCGAGGTTGTCACAATATCCTCAGACGAGGAAGATATTTCGGAAACCCCATCTGTTGAACCCGAGGTAGTCACAATATCCTCAGACGAGGAGGATATTTCGGAAAGCACATCTGTTGACTTGCCTATGTGTTCATCAATACTTGTTCTCGAAGCTCAGTTTTCGGAAAATGCAGAAATGTCACAAAGTAATAGAACCCAAGATTTAGCCAGTTTGTTCCCTCTCGGAGAAGCCTCGTTTTCATCGAGTTCAAATCAAGCGATCGAAGGAAATTCGTTGATAGCGTCGGAGTGCAACAGTGCAACTTCATCCGATTCGAGTACCTCTACAAGTATATCACCGGTCTATCATGTTCCGTCTGAAAAAAGTTATACCTCTTCCATCGAACATTCTCCAGAACCGATTCATGATGAGTCTACTGTGCCAAACCAATATCCAGTTTTCAAAGTTGTGGACAGCAATCAAATGGACAAAACTCCCCGTAAATCATTTTCCTTTTCTTTTCAAAACAAAAGAGTATCGGTTCAAAAACCGGCAGTCTTCGAAGAAATTCACACCGAACCCACTTCTCATGATCTGAAATCCCTACATCATCTCCGAAGCATGAGCCGTTCCTATAAAATTACCGATGAAAAGCGCTATTGGCAGCCTGGAATTCACAGGGAGAACAGTCGCTTTGAGAAACACCTGTACAAAATAAAGACTGTAGCTGTAAAAAAGGATGACATCAATCGGATCTGCGAAGTTCTCTGCCGTCCAATAACGCTGAACATGATTAAGTGAATATTTTCATTTTCTGAGAGCTGTTGAGAACATGTATATTTTCAGAAAACATGTTCATTTGTTGCCATTGAGTGTCAGTACACCAGTGAAGACTCAGAAATTGTGCCAGTATGTGAGAGAAACAATGTTGGATCGATTTGCTTTAGATGGCAAGCATGCTCACTATTTTCCGGTTGGTTGGGTGAGTTTTTTTAACGAAATTTTATATATAATGTGAGCACTATTTACAGTTGTCTCCAAATATGCCAGACTTGGAGACGTCAAAAACAACAGAAACCGACATCAAGTTCGCAGCTGGCCAACACAATTCAGCTCTGTGGTTTATTGCTGATAAGATCCCAAGCATGTCAGCGAGAGCTGAATTTAAAAGAGACGGGCATGCTCTTTGCCAGGAAATCATTCGCGACCTCATTCGAACCGTATTTGTTATGAAGCTTGACGACTATAAAGCGGCTCACTATTATTTTGATGGAACCTTCGATATTAAGGTGAGATGAACGTTTATGAATTGATTTCTAGTTTTTTTTTTCAGAAAAGCACCACATTTGCCAATACCACTTTCGGTTCTTCGCCGGGGGCTAGAAAAGTTTTGCAAAACTGATATTAATAACAATTACTAACTACTTTTTTAATGTAAAAAGTACAACTTTTTATCTCGCATTCACTCTTGTAGCACTAATCCTGTTTCTTTGTTTTGCTGGTTTTTTGAATCGAGTTGTCAGCCTCATTCCCCGTTTTTTTTCGGATTTTTATTTGTATAAAACTTTGTATCATGGAAGACCCGTCTCGCAGAGCCAGAATTATAGCACAGTCAAAACAAGATTAATGTCAATGAGCACAAATTAGTGAATGGAGTCAGTGCGACATGTGAAGAGAAATAAAACAAAGCTGCTATCAACAAAGGAAATGGTAGAGCGGGTAGGGCCGTTTGAGACAGACTCACAACCGGAAGAGTAATCGTCAATCCGACGAGATTGGACAAGAAGCAAGCCAATACAGTAGTAAGAGGGGATGTCTGAAACATGTAAAATGACTTCAAATGTTGACAACACTTGGGTTTACCTGTGCGGCGTTCCCCAGCATCAGGGAGTAGAAAACGAAATCACCCATACCGAGACGAATGGTCCCTTCCACCTCCCGCACTTCCTCTGAAAATAAGGAGCTTCGGTAATTTAGGTTGAACTCTAACTCTTACTCGTTCGCCGGGGTAATACTGGAGTTGTTAATAATGAATCCGATTGCAGTAAGTTTGCGTTTGATGAGTTAGAAAACTCTGTTAGTTGGGTGCTGTGTGATCGTGTTGTATCCGGCGTTTCCGGTGTTTCCACATAAGAGCTGGCTGAAATTATGAAAGTCATCGTCTGAATCCGAAACAGCAACTTACAGTTATACAAAATGGCTGGAAAATTGTTATCCCCTCTACGACTTGCAGTCTCAACAAGCATTTTTAATGGGCCACATGGAGTTAAAACCGCGACAATGTCCCATATGGAAATGGCAACAATGGATATCCAAACAGTCCAATCCGGCAGATTTTTGAGTAGAAATAAGGCTGTTAAAGCTGCAAGCATCACTAGGTAGAACTGGTGTAGCCTTCTATGAGCTTTCCAATGAAGACTGAGAACTCCTAAACCGCCGAATTGGAAAGTCAGAAAGACTGAAGAAGGTACAGACATTGGAATCGAACAGGCTTGTGCCAAGTTGTGGAAGTGGAAGAAGGCATAGACAAGAAGAAGGGAGACACTGTTTGCGATTATGTATGCTGTTATTGCCTGAAAATATTAGAATAGATTTTCAAAATTTTAATTAGGTCACCTTATACAATCGTTTTTTATAGCAAACGACTCCCATAGTAGTCGTCAGAACCAGAAAAATCATGAGCAATAGTGTAACATGTCCACTCTCTTCTGTGTCGTACGAATGAAATACGCCATAAATTCTGAAAAAAAGTGTCGTCAAGTCGGTAAACTCATATCGGAATCTTACACTTTGGGTGGTTTCGTAATGGGTGGACGACAGAGAGAAACATTGATAGCAACAAAAAGCATGCACAAAGCAACAGGATAAAGCACCCGAAGTAATGTTGCTCCTGAATATACCCTTCGCGTCCGAACCATCTATAATCGAGATTTCTTTTTGCGAGATTTCTTTTTTAAGAAAAATACTTTTCAGCTTACTCCTTTGGCGGAAGAATCAGGTGAACATTTGCGACATTTGCGAGACGGAGGACATCTTTTTTTCTCCGTAAAACCCGTGTGATAGCATCAGACAGTATGCTTCAAAGGCGCATTTTTTATTTGTTTTTTGGGTCTCGAAGTTAAGGTATACGGTACTTTCTCCGTTTTTCACAACCCCTTCCCATGTTTGTTTTTTCTCTACTTGTCTTTCAGAGTTTTAATATTGATCTCACTGTTATTTAGAATTCTATTTATTGTGTTCATTTCATCTGCGAATTTTGTTCTAATGAGGTTCTGAACGTTGTCTTCTGCGCACACTGACGCATTTTTTGTGTCGCTTGTGCTTGCGTCTTTCGTGCAACGGTGCAATTTCTCGTCATGGTGTTCTTCGCTTTTCGTAAAAACGTTTTCAAATTGAATTCTATTCTCAAAAACAATTTTCAGGTTTCGGAGCTAAAACACTGTTAGAAATGGCAGAGGACGATGTGATGATAGACGGACGACCACTTTCGTCCCTCAAAGTGACTGAGCTGAAGGAAGAACTAGAAAAAAGGCAAATCTATATAAAAGGAGTGAAAGCAGTACTTCAAGAGAAACTCAGAGAGGTAAAAACTTTTGAACATTATTATATCGGTAAACTGTTGAGTTTTACAGGCAATTGCTAGTGAGGGTGGCTCTACTGCCGATTCAAAGCCACTGGAGCCGGAAACTGAAGCGCCTGGAACAAAAACTCCACAGGTTTGAGAATATTTTTTTAGATGTTCAATGAAGAAGTTCATTTTAGAACAATCTTTCGCCGTCGAAAAAATCTGAAACATCTCCGAGCAAAAGACAAACTCCAAAAAGAGGGTATGATTTTGAAGAAAATTTTTTGAAAACTGTTAATAAATTGCATTCCAGACAAAGGAACAAGCAAGAAAATGAACCAGTTGAAGCTCCAGAAGTTGAGATAGGACCCGAGCAAAGAACTGATTCTGTGCAAGAAAAAGTGGACAACGTAGCGGAAACTGTTGTTTCGCAGTCTTCAGAACCATTGAAGACGGCAGACGCGTATGTTTTAAAGATTCAGAAAGCAGAAAAAGATCTTATTTTTTTCAGACAGCAGTTGGAAAATGAGGCCGACGCCAGTGAGAAGCCACAAGTGCCGGAAACTGAACAACAAGACAAAACTGCTGAGGTTGAGGTTGCCCCACAGGAGACTATGTAAGGGAGACGCTAGAATTTATTTAAAAAAATTTTTTTCCAGTGCTCCGAAAGATACTGAACCGGTTGCTCAGTCTGATGATACAGTGAAGGAGGTAGAGCAGGAACCAGAAGGTTTGAATTCGGACCATCTTTTTGCAATGAACAAAAAGCTTTTAGTTTCTATTGCTCCATCAGAGAAAAAGGTTCCAAAGGAAGACGATGGAGACGAGTTGGATTATGGAGACGATGAAGAGAAGGATCAGAAGGACGATGAGTCGATGGATTCAGAGGATGCGAAAGAAGAGAAAGAAGCGAAAGTTATTCAGGTCGAGGGGAAAAATGAGAAGAACGCTGAAGGTGTCAAGAAGGAGGAAAAGGTGCGCGAATCGGTGTCCCACCGGCGCGTATCTTCTCCTTCGTCTAGGTAAGAATGTTTTTTATATTGCTTTGATTCTAATCATCCTTGTTCTGGGTCTAGACATCCAGTGTCCAACATCGTTCACATTCGTGGTTTGACTCGTCCATTCACCGAGAGACAATTGCGCAACGAGATCGAAAAGCATGGAGGTGAAATCACCGATTTCTGGATTGACAAAGTAAAAAGCCACTGTTTCGCAAAGGTATTTAATGTTCCTAGTGATTGAGAAATTTAAATGAAAAATGTTGCAGCTCAAAACTAATGAAGATGCAGGTAACGTTCGCAACGCAATGCATGACACAGTTTGGCCAGATGGAAATCCAAAGAAGTTGGCGATTGTGTTCGAATCAGATGAAAATGTTTGTTTTCACAATGTATTTCTGATAATGATCGTGATTTGCAGATGACAAAGTACAAGGAAGGAAAAGAATCAAACATTGTGGAGGCTGGAAAGATCGGAGGACGAGGTGATCGCATGTCTACCAGTTCCCAGATATCCTTGCTAGGAGGAAAAGCTAGTCTTCAGACTACGGTAAGTATGGGTAAAATTTATGGTTGCCATACTTGCTACTCAGATTCAAAATGTCCTTCGTGACAACGACAAACTTGACGCTGACCGAAAAGAGAAGCGTGGAAGCCTTGCCTCTCGTCTCACCAGAATTGATGACGCCGATAAAACCAAGGAAGATAGAAAACGGAATCGATCTGAAACACCTCCATTTTCTCGTGGTGCTGGATTCATGAACGAAAAAAGAGCAAAACTCGACGATCAGGAACGAGGAAACCGCAGGTAAAATAAATGTAAAAGTTTTAAATAAACATTGAACAATTTTTGAAGAGATGAACCTCGCCGAGTGACAGAGGATGATGTTCCCAAAAAATCGGTGGATCAACTCTTCAAGAAAACTCTCGCACAACCACCAATTTACTATTTGCCTTTAACTGAGGAACAGGTAACTCTTTTTATTGATCGTGAATTTTTTCACAAAGCAAACGGTTTTTAGGTTGCTGAGAAATCTAATAAAAAGATGAAGGAGGCTGAAAAAGCCACGGAACGGGCTGGCAAATCGGATCGTGAGAAGGATCATGATCGTAGCCGTGGAGAACGTGTTGATCGTGGAGACCGTGGAGAGCGTAGTGATCGTGGTGATCGTGGGGAACGTAGTGATCGAGGTGAACGAGACCGCCAAAGACGTCGCGATTAGCATATCAACCTCATGCTGCTCACATTCCACATCATTCATTCTCTATTACATGTTATATTCCTCTTCTGATCCACTCCCCAACTTTGTTTAATATTTCAAAAATTTCATTCGATTTTGTTGGTATGAATTGATTATGTCTCCAGTACCCACTTATTCCTCTGTTCAGCTTTTTAAGACCGAGGACATGTCTGGAATTTTCGAAAACCGATCTTATGTTCGCCTTTTTAATTGTGTTGTCTTATCAAAAAGACTAAATACTCTTCCCCCATTTGTTTCAAAGATTCTCTTTTTGTACCTCTTTCCTATCTGATTTCTTGCTCTAAACTAAAAAGAGCACATAATAAAATTCAATTTGGAACATATTCATGTTTCTCAAAACATACACTCGCATACATATGAGGAAAGACATAAAAAATATTATTCAATTGCGATTCACATAGAAAAAATTATCGTAGAATTCAAAGTTTCCTTTTTTTAAACTCTTTTTGATAATGAACCATCAGATGGTTAATTTGCAAACAGTCCATATCAAAGATGGAGGAAAGTTTTCTGAAATCCGGAAAACGGAAGGAGGTAAAATGTTTTCCGGTAAAAGTTTTTTATCAACAAGTCAGTGCCTCTTCTGTCATTCAGCCATTTTTCACCAGTCAAACCTCGGATTCTAATTCATGTGAAATACTTTTTCTATATTTCAGATTCTCAGTCGCTTAACAAATATTTGTGAAGTATTCTTATGTGAGGAAAATGAGCTTCTATCCTCACCTAACTACCGTAAAACCTGTAATAGAAGTGCTCCTGACTTTCAACTTTGAGCCCATTTATCTCGGTTCCTGATAAAAATATCAAAAATTCGTCAATTGATAGATTGTTAATCATAAAACAATTTGTCAGTTGACACTTTTTTTTATATCTCTTATAGGAGCTGAGATAATTGAGCTTAAACTTGACAGTGTGGGGGGCACTTCTATTACAGGTTTTACGGTGTCTATTTTCAGCATAAAATATTGTTTTCTGGCTGATTTTCAATCAAAACTTTCCAGTTTCCAAGAGGTTCAAATTGTCCGTCAACAGTCCGTCGTCGGCCCGTCGGTTCTCCTTCTCCTGCCAACTTCAGTACGTTGCAGGTTCTTGCGTCCACCCATGTTTTGGGTCATAGCTTGAGAGCTGTTAGAAGTATCGGCCTACTTCAGAAGCTTTTAGAAAGCAACTAAATCATTCACACTGCTCATTTGAATGAGATCTCGTTCAACGGCTGCAACATGTAGTCCAGGGTCCAACTTTTTGGAAAAATAGGTCCAAAACTATCAAGATTTTCTAATTTTTTTCAGATATGATAATTCTAGGTGCCGATTTCATTCAACTAAAGTTATTTTCTGAATTTAATACTTTTATCTTATTGCCCATTATCAAAATAGAAAACCAGGTCGAAAGACATTTACCGTTCGAATATGGTTGCTTTGTGAATCGAATTTCTTGTAGAGATATCTCTCCTACTCTGAAGAAACCGACTCCACATAAAATTTTTGTTTAATTATCGATTTATTGATACTTTGAAGTTAACATTGTTAGAGCGAAAAAGTGTCAAGAGTTATATCACAATTTTTTGGTGTTGACTGAAAAAAAGGAGACGGTGAAGAAAAATAAATAGTTTGGAAAATGGTTTTTTCTGGATGATGAAATGGAAAGAAAAGGCGGGGATGTGGATGATGGAGAAATAGTCAAAAAACTGAATATAGTTCAGGAAAAAAGAATAGAAGAACCCATTGGATTGGCGATTCATAACAACCTTGAGACGGGGAAAAATAGAATGTGTATTCAACAAAAAAAAAAGGGAAATCACATTGGAATGGTATGTGCAATAACTCGAGTACGGCTCTCTCGTTCCAATTGTTTTCGTTCCCTTTCAATTTTATTTTTCATCCCTTTCACTTTCTTTTTAATTAGAGAACGGTCCGAATGATTTTGAATACCCATTGCCTGAAAAAATCTTTGAAATATTTTAAACGAAACTTCAGAAATCACCTTCAGCTTGTTTCCATCCAGCTCCAAGAACTTGGCTCCATCAATTTTATTGATTGTGAACTCTGGAACATACTTGTCTAGGCCCATTGAAACCAAAAGTTGGCAGACATCGTCAACGGTCCAATGAAGTGCTTGAAGTCCGACTGGCTGACACGTGGCACGCCAGAACTCGTTCTCAGCATACTTCTTCCGAAGTGGGAAAAGAAGTTTGCGATGAGTGAGTTTATGTGGAAGAGCTGGAGAAGCTGGCTCCGAAATCCTTGGTACTGGTGACTCACAAGGGGAAGAGTACTCTTCCGTCCAACTACTGCCAACTGATACTTCGGCATCTTTCTTGTTAGCAGGAGCCTGCAAAACAATTTTCTCTACTTTTTTCAGCAATTGAGATACCTACCAAAGTTTCCAAATTAGCCATGACTGCTTTATCTTCGTGAGGAAGTTCACCACCTGGTTTGTAAGCGAGTCCTTCGTTTCTATTCTCAATTTTCTGCTTCAATTTCTCTCTTAACTCAATCAACTCCAGATTCTGAATCGAATGTCTTCTCTCTTCTGCTTCTTCCAATTTTGATTCCAACTCATCGATTCTTTCTTTCAATTGACGAACCAAAGAAGCATAATGCACATCTTTATCTCTCAACTGTTCCACGTGGTTCTCTTCTCTATTCAGAAGCTCCTTTTCCCTTTCTTGATAGCTCTTGATCATATGATTCGCTTGTTCATTCTGCTTCTCCAATTGATCACAATGAGACTTCGTGGTACTCAGAATCTCGTGGTAGTGTTCAGCTTTTTTGTGTGTTACATCCAGTTCCAATTCCAGAGCAGCAATTTTCGAACGGATTTCAGCTTCCTCCTTGGAAATCATGGAGTTCGTTGGTCGATCATGTTCTGTCATCTGATTCATCTGATTCATTTGTGGCATTTGTGACGGTGGTGGTGGTGGCTCTTCGATTTCATCTTCCTCGTCTCCCATCATTCGTATTCTGTCTTGTTCAAGACTTTGTTGGATCAACTGAGCAACTTCTGATTCATCAAGATTTTGTTCTCTTCCTAAAAACAACGAACTAATATAAACGGTTCTGAGCATCAAAAAAATTACCAATAGTGAAGGTGACTCTATTACTTGTAGATCTCAAGGTATTAGCAGCATATAACTGAGATACACCAACTAAACTCTTCCCATCAACTGATACAATTTGATCACAGACACGAATTCGACCGTCTCGATGAACTGCGCCTCCGGGGGTTATGCTCTTCACAAAGATTCCGAGTTTCTCCAAACCAGAATCAGCTCCGACACCCATTCCTGAAATAAGGAAATCGATAAAAGATTGCTTCCAAATCGGCTCCGAGACCATTCGTCGCCGTGATAACACAGATGGATGAATAGATTTCTGAATACAAAACAATTTCAGGCTTTTCAAATAAGTTTCTTTTTCTGATAATGTTCTGATTTCAAAAAATTCGAAATTTAGTTTTTTTAAAATTTCTCTTTCGAATATCTCGAGTTTCAGAATGGGTCTTTATCAGAAAAAGTATATTTGAAAATCCTGAAATTGTTTTTGCATTCTGAATCCTCCCCATTCGCATGTACTATCACGTGTGTCCCGAAGCATCCAAATGAACCCAACTAACCAATAATAGAAACTCCAAGCCCTTCGGCTCCCTTCTCGAGATCAACTTCAAACAGATCCATTCTCTCCAATCTTCTCTCCAACTCATATTCAGCACAACTTGCAACCGGATCAATGTCTTCATTCTTCCGATCATAGTCTTCAACGGAAAATGCGGAGAAGACCTGAAAGTGAAAAGGATTTTGAGTGACAAGAAAACGAATAAGAAGATGATATTATGCAAATTGAGAACGTTCTCTCTCTCTTCCCTCTTCTCTCCTTCTCCTTCTCTTCTTTATCATATCAATGAGTGACCTAATTCGAGGATTGTATTAATATCAATTAATTAATTAATATCACCTTTTACCATACATAAACAAAATAAGAGATTTGGTTAGAAGTGGGGTAGGGGTGTCTTACCGGAATAGGTGCAGTGCTGAACGAGACCTTTCGATTTGTTAAGTCGGCATCCGGTCGTTCCGGACTCAGACCTCTTCGAGTTTCCATGAGACCACGATTCTCTGAAGACGTTGATTCTGATTCTGTTTCTCTTGGAGTCTTCACAACTGCGTATGTTGTGTGTTTTATTCCATTTGTAGTGCTCCCGCTATCATCGTTTTCTTCGCCAAAACTGAAAAAAAGAACTTTATCCAAATGGTGTACAGAAGTTTGCTGAACAAAAGAGATATCGTTTAATCAAGTTTTGGTAATCCAAAAGTTCATCGAAATCAGATTTTTCGAAAAATTACCCTCCATTAGACAAAGCTTTTTTAAACAGGAGGGGTATTATTCTGGAAAAAAAAATCGGAGCTGTGGTAGAGAAGGAGAGGGGCCGTGGTCAAAGTTCCCATAATGACAACTAGAGTAACCTATAAAAATTATTTTCCGGATTCATTTTCTTGTTTTCAGTAGTTTTTGTCTAGTTTTCAGATTCCTATGGTAGTTCGACCGGGGCCGTGGCTATCAGATTTTCTCTTACAGTTCCGATTTTTGCATACCAGATTAATATTGTGAAGTTTTTTAATTTTTCAAATTTTTATGTATTTTTCTTAAATACGGCAAAACTTCATAAGCATCAATGTTACCGAAAATGGAAAATAAAGAGAAGATTACTGTAGTTCACAAAATCAGCTTTTTGGTTTTTTTAAAAACTCATTCGTTTGTTAGTCTAAACTGAAAAACCAAAGAAGCTCGAAACAAAGCAAAAGCATGCAAAGAATAGAAATTTCTCAAATCACATACGGTTTCTCGAACTGCCTTCTGTAGATAGATCCATTCCTCCAATAGGGCTCAAAAGAGTTGTTATTGTTGTTGTTATGATGAATCCCGTATTGAGACGTGGCTACCGTATTCTCGAATGAATACGCCGATTCGGAATAGGACGACGGGAGAGTTGAAGATCTAAAAAGGAAAAGAAAGAGCATGCGAAGCTGTTGAAAATAGAAAAATTGTTAGTATTTCGAAAAAAAGAAGAAAAAGCTTTTGAAAATTAAAAAAAGGCATCACTCACTTATTTTGTATAAATCTTGAAGTTGCAGGCGACGACTGGATCCGATCCAGATCTGCTGCCAAATCGGAGAAGTTTCGTTCGACCTGAAAAGTGATCGAGAATTTTCGATTTTGTGTGTCTGTTTGAGAGTGTGCGCGAAGAGTCAGTTTTCTCTCTCTGATAATTTCATGAATCTATTATAGATGAGCGGATTAGGTCATACAGAAACAGACAACACAATGTGTGAAATGATGACTGTTTGAGGGTGTCGAACAGAAACAAAGACAGCAAAAAAAAAGAAGAAGAGAAGAATGGGAAAATAGAGATGAGCCATGTGATTGTTTGATCACATCGCTTACCTGCGACATTGGGCTCGGTGGGCACTGTGATGGAGGTTTTGGAGGAAGTGGAGGTGGTGGTTGACGTTGAAGACGTGGAGAGTAGAACGAGGGAACCTAGAAGAATTTCAGAATTTCGAGATTTTTCATAAATTCGGATCAATTGATCTTTGGAAGAACTGCATATTTTATTTCTAGAATTCATGAGTAGGCATTGTCACAGCTGTATTCGAAAAAGTATCAATGATCTATTAGTAAATTACTGAACTGAATTTTTGAGAAATACAAGAACGATGACAAACTAGAATTTACGAAAATCAAAATTTGCGAACATACCGCATTTCCTCTAACAGAAGCTCACCGAAACCGTCAACTTTGAGGTCAATTATCACGATTCCTTTGAAAGATATCAAAATTGTGTCAACTGATAATTATTTTATCATAATATTATCATTATTTTATTTGATGACAAAATCTTGATATCTTTGACAGGAATCGAGATAATTGAGCTCAAATTTAACGGTTTGGTTAAGCTTTTACGGAATACGGTAGTTCAATAACTACTAGAAGTTACAGTATTTCGTATATGCAACTCGTAGAGGCATATGAACTAAAATAAAAAATCTATAAAACTGTTTGCTGAAAATCGAGAAAAAACTATCTTGGGAATGTACGATGTTTTATAAATATATTCTAAAAACATGCAGAAACTTACATCTTGTTGTCTTTCAAGTTGCTCAAAGAGTGCCTTCGTGTGGGAGAATCGAGCCCTTGCGTCGTCAGACAGCAGCTCTGAAGCCGTTGTCATACCTCCGGCAGACTCGATTTGACTGGGAAGCTGCAATAGGAAAAAATGGATTTTGAAGATAACTACTATCAGTTCAGGAGAAGGGGGAATTGCGAGCGGAATGGACACAAAGGAGGCAGGGTGTCAATATCCAAGAGGATATTATTGCATAACCGCAACAATAAAGGACAGTTTTCCGTCTCGTACGGGCGCCCATGGAATGACCTGAAATGATATATTTCTTTGTGTCTCACCGTCTTGCACACTATTTTGTCGGTGTTATCAGCGGTGCGCACCACGCAAGCACCGCCCACTTGTTGTTGTTGTCGTGGCGACGTCTTCTTTTCTGAAGAAGAGAGTAAATTCAGGATTTATTAGAATTCAGGACGACGGGAAAGCAAAAGAAAGAGGAGAACGGATTGTCGACGGGAAGGAGAGAAAGTGAAAATATTGAATGTTAATAATTATAACAGGACGTTTTGCCCCCCGGGTGATAGCTGTGATAAAATGAATAGAAAAGACAGGTTTCGGCATGGATTTAAGGAGAAAAGAGAGTAGGAAACTAATTGGATTGCGTTCAATGGAAAGAGAAAATTAGAATGAATCGAGTGGAAAGTGGGTGAAAAGATTACAGGGAAAGTTATGGCAACGTGCCAGAAATTAGCAAATGGTCTAGAGAACAATAAAGGACGAGAAACATGATTGAGATCCAGGGAAGATTGGACTTTAAGTGGAAAACTGACCGTAGTCAGTTTTCCAGACAAATTGCATCCACAAACAAGTTACCGCTTTTTCTCTGATAGAAGACCACCCAAACCTTATTTTTTACAGAAATCGAAATAGTTGAGCTCAAAATTGACAGTTTGGCTTTGTTTTTGTTAGAGGGATTACTGTATTACTAACAAATTATCATTTCAGAGAAACAAGAAATAATTTACTTTCTATAAGCAGACAAAAAAAAGAAAATCAGAGATGAAAAGTGTCCATTTTTTTTTTGCGGATAAAAACGACTCTTAAGAAATGACATTCATCAATCATAACAACAGAAACGGATCTCTCTTGTTTTCTATTTTCCGTTCTTTTTTATCAGACAGAAAAGCTTTGCCCATTTTTTTGCAGATTCTTAGAAAAGCTTTGGTCTTTATTATGTAAAAAGACGTAGTGCTTTTTCTGGAATGAAAAAATAGGAGAAGAGGAAGAGAAGGAAGTATGGAATGAATGAAATATGAATGGAAGTTTTGGAAGATGCATGTAAACATGACGACTATAGCTCTGGAAGGAATTCAAGGAAATGAGCTTCCATTTGTAGATTTTCAGGTTGAAAGGGAATGGAAAAATCGGGCATCAAGATCCATGGAAAGTCATAGAAAAACAGTAAAACCAGTATTAGAAGGGCCTTCAAAATGTGTTGTCTGAAATGAAAAATTGCCGCATGTTTCCAGTGAAAAATATTCCGGAAATTCCACAATTTCACTGAACTTTGTTCAATCATTTTTTGATAGATTTTCATGAACTTTGAAAGAAAATTCACCAAGCACTTCGATGAAAATTTCTTGAAAAATGGGCGGAGCCATAGAATTACTCACTCTAATTGAAGGGCCCTCTGGAAGTAGCTTGGAACAATAGAAGAACCGGTACATTAGAACAGATTATTCTATTCAATTTCAGGTCGTTACACAAAATTTTAAGAAACAATCTCTGGTTTATCCCTATGGAACTATTCCTAAAGTCGTGAAAAAATCAGTTCCCTAAAATTCTACAAACCTAGCACCCAAGCCTCCTCCACTATCCTACTTTTTTTCGCATAAATACCCATGCTCTCCCCCACGAAATCTCAAACAACTCTGCAATCCCAAAACCAAGAGGACAACGGAAAAATGGACAGACTCCCGCCGTACGAATACACATCCTACGTGTTTGGTGCCCGAGTAGCCATCATCACTTGCTCACTTTTCGAGCTTCTTCAAATATTTGGATCTCTGGAAGAGACTTCCAGCTTCTCCAAATTGTTCTACCTCATATTTGCTGGAACATCTGCCGCAGCATCCGGTTACAACATTGCATATGGTACGGATGGCCGCGATGAAATCCGAAAAGTTGTTGGCAATCCGGACTGTGAGACACGTGGAAAGTCAACTGCTTGTGAGTTAGACAGTGTTGCGGACTGTGATAAACGGCTCAAATTTACAGTAGTTCTTGCACCAGTGGTTTCGGGGATTCTATTGTTTCTCTGTGTCTCCGGAAACTCGCTTCTCTCGTTTTTCGTCCTGATCCACGTACTCATTTCTGTTGCACAAATCGGAATGGAGGCTTATGAAGTGAGCAATTCGGGAGATGAGGCTAAAAGTGTAACTGCTAAATCAAACATGTGGAAACAACAACAATAAACATTTGGCTCAGTACACTTAGATCCTAATACTAGTCAAACCTAATAAAATGTTGATTTTTTAAACTCTTTTTCATTTAAAACATCAAAAAGATTTTCAGACGTTCATCGTCGGAAGTTCTGGAGGTACCTTTATCAACCCGTATGCTAAAGTCTCCAACCCATCCTGCGGAAAGCCCATGACCTCAGAAAAGATGGTAGCAGCTTCACAATTCACAGAACCATTGAAACCAAAAGCAGAGAAACCAAAGACGCCAGAAGTTCAGGAACCAATTTACCATACTTTGGAAAGAGTTCAAAAGGAGGCGGCGGAGAAACAAAAATAAGAGGAAGAAAGAAGGAAGAAGAGGAATTGAATACTTGTAGCACAACTGGTTCTTTTAGTTAATAAAATATTTGTTTGAAATTTTTATAGTTCAGATAATCAATTCTATTCTATTATAAATGTTATTATTTTTGTCCGGCAGCGATGAACCTTGTGGCCGAAGACGTGTTTCGAGGCACATCGTTGGTCCTGAACCGAATTCAGTAAATTTTTTCTGAGAAAATGCACCCGCTTTCGATACCGTATTTCAATTTACTATGACCCATTTTTACCTTCATAAGGAAATTCGGAAACGAAAATAAGTAAAAATCTGAAGGGAATAGGAAAAATACAATGATTTCGAGATACGGTATCGAATGCCCATGAATTTTCGCAGGAAATTTTTGATGTTTTCGTTTCAGAATGCGCCTTCAAATAAATTTCGGCCACAAGATTCATCGCTGCCTGGACAAGCATAAGCTTTATTGTAGTTCGAAATAGCAAAAAGTTGTTTTCCTTTGATTTTTGAAAAAAATGAAACGACTCGGAGTAAAATTGCTCAACGAGCTGGAAGCAAGAAATTTCTTGAAAAAAAGAAGAAAAAAAATAGTAGAACAGTTTGTTTGGCAAAAAAAAGCAAAAGAGAAAGTAAGTAAAGAGTTGTGTAGTTGTTGTAAAAAATGAGTCAAGTAAGGAGTGTCACCCAAAAAGAGAAGGGCAAACAAACTAACAGAATTGGAATTCATAAATTGGAGAATCTATAGAAAATAGAAGGAATATGGAATCGGCAAAAGGTTATCAAGTTGAACAATCAACGGAAGTACCGGAGGAAAACATTCGCCTGGATGAGTATTCGGATGAATTTATACAGAGAGATAGAGAGAAAGTGTGGGATTGATGGAGAGGATTAGAGAAAAAAGAACAGACGGTCAGGAAAATAAGGAAGGAAAGAAAGGAAAATGGGAAACATGGAAGAAGCACTTTTAGAAGAGAAAGAGATGTATACACTTGAGCAATATGTTTAGAAGGGGTGGCAGATGGTGGATCAAGAAAAGAAATAGAAGAAGAAGGTTACGGGTTGGGACAAAGAAGTGTTTGATGAAGTTCCAGGTTTAAGATTCATGTAGAACGGAAAAAAAGTTTTTGCTAGCCAGTGTTTTCAGAATACCTACTGTAAAAACAGAATGAACAGAATGCCTCTCTCCCATCAACTTTGAAACCATATAGCCCATTTCCAGTAGAAGGTATCAAAAAGTGGTCACTCAAAAAAAAAAATGTCATAATATCAAAAACATTTTGCCATACTTTTTCTTTTTCATCTTTCACAGTGACCGAGTTAAATTGGCTCAAAGTTGAAATTCAAAGGGGTCATTGTATTCGAATGATTACGGTATATGATCTCGGTCTCCAAGGGACCACTTATTTTCTAGATGGAATGCACTGGCAGTTGGCAGTTGACGGAATACACGAGGACATACAGAACTTTTCTGAAGAAACCATCATGAAATTAATAAGACTAACAATAAATAATATCCAAGAATCAGTTCAACTAGAATTGCAGATTTGAACTGGGAGAAGAATCAATCGTCGAGCTTATTTCGGACAAAGAGATGTTCAAAAGTTTCGAACTCTGAAGCCAACTCTGAAATTTTAAATTCTTTAATACCAGTTATAGAAGGACACCGACACTGTCAAGTTAGAGTTCGATTATCTCAATTCCTATGTAAGATATAAAAAATGTATTAACTGACGAAACACTGATATGAAAATAAAAATGATCAGTTGAAAGTTTTTTAAAGTCTTTGGCTGAAACCAAAGAAATATAGCTCAAAGTGAGACGGTATTCGTAAAGCTTCTGGAACTTTTTGAACCTATCGAGGGATATGTAAATTAGTGCAAAACAAATTCACTTTGAAGACTTTCTTATATCTTTTCGGCTAATGATGGTCAAGAGTTTGTATGTTGACCAAACACGCAAACAGACTGTCAACTGTTTCGCTTTTTATGGAATCTTGTACAAAACGAAACCCCCCAACTTTTCGGGAAAGGTCATAAACGAGGAGAGAAAGAAATTGAAGGTGTAATTGAGAGGAATAAAAAAGAACTTGAAAGAAAGAGTAATAAAGAAGTTCCAAGGTTTCTGAGGTCAGAAGTTGTTCAGTCAAAGAAGTCGTCAAAAAACTTATTCGAAATCTCATAGTAGGTCTAATCCAGACACAAACTAAATCCGAGTTCTTTGTTTTCCAAAAAAAGAACAACTGATTTATTCATCGGATTAGTGCAACGAGTCAAAAAAGAACTAGACAACATGTCTGTGGGGGTTTTCTTTTGGAGAGCAGGCTTCTCTAGAGTGAATCATTGAATTAAACGGGGTCGAAAAAATCAGGAAAAAATTTGACAGGTGATAAGAGAAAAAGAAAAAAAGAACATGATCAGATCAGCAATGATGAGTCAGCTGGAGAAATCAGGAACGCAAAGTTGCAAATTCAAATTGTAAAGTAGATTTTCTTTTTATTTTAAATCTGGGTTTGTATATTTTCTAGAAATTTAACTAGCATGTGAAGGCGAAATCATATTTTCTAATTAAGTTTCAATACAGGATTAAGGCAAAATAAACAGATTGCAATATTTGTTGATCCATTCTGGAACAGAAAAAATTCAAAATAAACAGAAACGACTCGGAGAACAACGAGAAATGAATGAGTAAGCCTAAAATTTCGAAACAATTTTTTTTGAAAAGGAAGGGTCTCTTTACATGACAAAATCGCGAAATAGCATCAACGGAGGGATTACGTAGCGGTTTGGAAACACGAGAGAATGACCGCTCTTCTTTTGCCTCCCATCACATAATGCATTAGACTGAGAGCTGGGATTTTGGAGCAAAAGAAGAAGAAGAAGAAGACAAGGGGAACAAGAGCAAACGGGAGAAATCGGGTCCCGGAGAGTCGCAGAAATATTAACAGTTGGGGTTGTAATAATCTGGAATATTGAGACGCAGAGAGAGCAACGAGGCGAACTCGCGCGAAATATATGAGACCACAACAGAAGGGAATGGGGAAGAAGAAGGAGAAGAAGCAACGAACGGACATAACCAGAATGGAAGCAGAAGGAAAAGAGGGGGAAAGAGGGCGTAGGTTCAATGTGAACGCAGTCGAGAAGACACACAGAGCCCAATCCAATCATGCTCCAATACACGTCTCGTTTTCGCGCCCTCCAGAGGGGAAACTCCTTCCTCTTTTGAGTGGACATCCCCCACTGGCTACTCGCACTTCTTCTTCTTCTTCTTTTCCTTTTTTCGCATCCAATATGTATGCTTTCTTGAAGTGGCACCAAGGAATCAAAAAATAGAGATGGCGTCAAGAGTTTGATAGATGAAGATCTATAATACTTGGAATATCTTTGACTTTTTTTTCTAGGAATTTGAAGATGCCTTCGAAATATTCAACATTCAAAAAACCCCGTTGTATTTTTCAGAAACACACATTTAAAATCATCTTATCTCTTTTCTCTTCTTTTTTATTTTTATTGCGAACTCCTGTTCCATATTCTTCTTCTCTATTCTGTCCTCCCAAGCCACTTTTCTCTGCTTTTCTCAATCTCACAAACTATTACCTTCAAATGAATGGCATCGTTAGTGTGTTTCGTTAGAACTCAAAAGATGTCAAATGGTTTGGGAGAAAGCAAAAAGAGGAAGAGAGCATAGGGTGTCCGGATGGGCGGTATTCTAGAGTCAAAAGAATAGAGGAAGGTGTTGATGATAGAGAAAATTGGTTATTATGACTGGGAATGGGGTAATTACTCGCTAAAAGCTTTTGAAAGAGAGAGAATTGTGGAGGGAGAACATCAGGATGTTGAAAAGCTAAAGATGATTGGGTTACTTCTTTGAAAATGATGAATACAAAAAACTTATAGTTAATAGATAATTTTGATTGAAAACTGAGCTCTTAGTTGTTTTTAATGGTTGGTGTAACAGGAAATCATTAAAATAGTACAATCATCATACAATCTTTGTTAGGAGAGCAAATTGGACTGTAACTACCTAGCTCCCAAACCGTAAACTTTGAATTTATATATATCGTTCCCTGTCCAAGATATCAAAAAGTTTTCAACTAATAATTTGTAACCAATATTATGACAAACGTTTTGTCAGTTAACCACTTTTTGACATCTTTCACAGGAACTAAGATAAATCGGCTCAAAAATAAGTTGAAAGTTACAAGGGGTCCTTCTAAAAGAGTTTTTTACGGCAGTTTTTACTGATACCTAAATATGAAGAGTGAAAGCTTTCAAAGTGACAAACTTATTCCTTTCGCATTAAAAAAATGGACACAGAAAATTTAGCCGGAACGCAAAGTACAAATCGAGTATAAATCACACCAACTTGGCACTCTTTCCAACTTGGCTTTGTACAGAAAGATTGAAACTTCAAACGGAAAATCTTCCCACTATTTCTCTCACATCATCATCGTCATCATGTTCTCATTCTTCTTCATTTCTCTCTACAACTCCTTTTTCTTCATGCCTAAATTCAATTTGGCATCTCGAAAATAATCGCCAGATGGGAATAAGAATACAAATTATAGGCCTAGAAAAAATAGGAGGCGAAGCTTACTGAACTACCAGGAATAAAGAAAAAACGGCGTCGTTTTGAATAAATAAAATATGCGAAGAAGCACCGAAAACGAATGAACAACGTCTTCTTCTTCTTCGCCGTATTCTTTAAAAAAAGAAGCATTCCGTGACATTCATTTTTCACAAAAAAGATGGACAAAAAAGGAGAGGAGATTTTGAAACATGGAAAAATATTAAAGTTTTTGAATAGGCCAAAAAAATGTTTGTGTGGTGAGCACCACTGCGGATGGGGAAACCGAACGGCCGAAATATTTGTGAAGTGGTCATATCCGCGCATTTGAAAGACAACAAATGGACAAACAAAAGTGATCCGGCGAATGTTTCCGGTTACTACAAAGAATGATAGAATTTCAAAAGTAGTGAATTAGATTAAAAAAAATAGAAATAGATAGATGAAATCTGTCATATTTGAGAAAGATACTGGCTGACTACCAGAAAAGTTTGCTCAAGCGATTCCATTCGAGAGATCTTTAGTTTCAGAAAAGTTATGAATAATTGATCCGGAAGGAACTTTGAATCTTTCCCAGATGTGCGTAATTTCTGAGAAAATGGATGCATAGAAGACATATCGCGAAGATTTATGACGTGTCGACGAAAGATGGCATCAAGGGCGCGAACGAACTGACATGCCGAATGATTTACGATGAAATTTGGAAGAGGAAAATGAAGAGGAACCAAGAGGCGAAATGTGCAATTTTTGTATTGAGGAACATAAAAAGGGCTAGTTATGGGGGTATATTGGCTGCACTTTTTTTATACAGTAATGGAGGAGAAATGTAATAATTGACAAAAGTCAACGCTTGTTGGAAAAACAACATCGAGTATTTGAGATTGAAAAATATAAATTTAGTTTTTTTTTCTAGAGTTTTGAAATCAGAATCACATTTAGGTAAATGTTATTGTCATCAGAATAGGAAATTCTTCTGGGAAGATGACTAAATTGGTTGACATTTGATAACAAAAATAGAGTTTCTTTTTTTTAGTGGGAAATTTTTTGTAACAAAATTTAGATGTTTTCTTAACATAGATGTTTCCCATGAACGCGAAAACCTCCGAAAACGGAATATGAAGCCACTGAATATTGAGTCTCGAACCTTCAACGTACATATTTTGTTTATTTCGATCTGAAGTTGTATGATATAACTTCTATATCTAAATAAAAATACAATACAACAAATTGTGATCGAACCTCACTGAACGAAACTATCACTCAACCAAACTACCCTAAACGTTCTAGTATACCATCACCCATACCCTCAATTTTGAACCCATATATCTCGGTTCTTGTAAAAGATATCGAAACGTAATCAACAAACAAAATAATTTTGATTTTATGATAAACATTTTATCAGTTGAATACTTTTTGATATCTTTTATATGAAATAAGATAAATCAGCTCAAAGTTGGCGCTGGCGCTCTATTAGAGTGTATACGACACATTCAACTGATAACAAGAATGACTTTGAATCAACCTTAATATTGTTAAGCCTAAATAATAGTCAAGGTAAACAATTCTGGAGTAGCAACTGTACAAACTGCAGTAGTCAACTAGTCACATGAAGAAAACAAGGATAACTGGCTTTTAGAAGTAGTAGTAGTACGAGAAAAAAGATCCCATAATTTCACGGAGAGAGACTGGATCCTTGCTGCTGCCATTCATCCGGCCTGTACTTCATTTCCCTCCGATATCAGTTGTTTTTTTTCTGTGTTCAGTTTTTTGCCCAACCGTTGGTCAGTCCCGCGAAGTGTCGCCTCGCGGAAAGAAGAGAAACGGTTGCGCAAACCGGGTGCGAACACTTGAGTGTCCCATACATACGGCTAGTCGTCATAAGAAGAAGGGACAAATGTATATGGTTGGAAAAAAAGAAGAAGAAGAAGCAGAATCTGGAGAAAATGGATCTGAAGAGGCATGATGGAAGTCTGGTGGAGAAGAGAAAAAGGATCCTTTTGATTTATTTATGAATTTGTGAATTCAATGCATTGGTTTATATTTCAAACGGGCGTCACCCACATTGTTGTTATTTATGTGGTGAAATGGGAAAATGAATGGATATTATGGTTAGGAAAGAATGAGAGGGAAATATACTGAAATAAATTAGGGGTTCGGGAAACAATTGCTTTGTTTTTGATTTGATTTCAAAAGTATTTTTGAAAAATGTAGTATTTATCCTATAATAATGAAAATTCTGGGTTTCATATTTGGCACTTGTAAACCTCTAATAGGAGGGCCTCTTGACTGTCAAGTTTGAGCTCAATTGTCTAAATTAACACGCAAGATATCAAAAATGCGTAAAATGTTTGTGGTTCTATGATCAGCAATTTATTAGAGGGCAACTTTTTGTATTCTTTACAGAAACCAAGACAGATTGGCTCAAATCAAAAGTAATTTCTTTTACAGGTTTACGGTATATCAAAAAGCAGAATTTTGCTATCTGAGGAATCCAGAGAAAAGTTGGAATTAATAAAAAAATGTTTTTGAAAATTCGAACCAATACAAACTTCTGAGGATTCCAGAAAGAGAAAAACTAAAGTGAAAAAACGATAGCCTCACCAAAAAGTTGGCAAGGAAATTGATACTCTTCCTGGGTCATATGGCTTCTCTCGGGAACTCATATTACGATAGATCAAAGGTATGGAGGAAACACAGAAAATGTTTGTCTTTATTTATACATTCATTCCCAAAAAAAAGTGGAGGAGAACCCGAAAGAAAACTAAAAAGAAGACGTCGTTTCATTCTTCTTTAACTGGTTCTTGTGGCTTTTCTGGATGTGGTAAAATGATCCATTGGAAAAAGAGTGGGACAGATGAAGAGACTTGGAAATGCACCAAAGAGTAAAAAGCTCCTTTTTGAATACTGCCTCGAGACGGGCGCCGGAAAAGCCCATATTTCATTTTGTTCGAGTGCTGACAGAAGAACAATGAAACCATAGAGAAAAGACAGAGAAATAGGTTTGATCTGGAGAAGAAGAAGACAACGACGAGGGAATCGGACACCGAATCATAATAATTGGATAGTTGGTTGCATGGGGGGACAGGTCCGTGTCTAATTGCCACCGAAAGAAAAAGTAGAAGAAGAAGAATTGAAGATTCGGATATTAAAAGAAAAAGAAAAGGGCGCGGACGCCACATCCGAAGTGGATACAGATGATGCGCGGAACATTAGAAAATGACTGGGAATAATGTATTGAATTCAATAAAACATTTTCTGAAAGAAGAGGAAGAAGCTGAAGAGGAAAAATACTATTTTGAAGGATCTAGACAGAATGAAACATAATGAAAGTAGTGGATTCCAGTTTAACAAATATCCGGAATGACACTGGACTATGAAAAAAACACTTTTGAGAAAAAATAAACAAATTAAAGAAAAAACGGAGCTGTGGAAGAGAAGGCCCCACAACAATAACTACAGTAATCAAAACAAAATTACCGTATTTACTTTCTCGATTTTTCGTGCCTTTTCAGTCAATTTTTCATCACCAAAATTGTTTCATTTCCGACATTTTTGGGGGAAAATAGCAGAAAACTCGACGAAAAGCAATGAACAACGAGCAAAATAATGTGGAGAATGAACATATTTTTAGGTTACCGTAGTTGTCGTTTTGGGACCTTTGGCCTCGGCATTTCTTTAGCGAGAACTGAACTTTTTCTACCAATTTCTACCGATTCCTAGAATTATTGGATTCCTAGTTTATATTCCAATAATCTTAATAGAACAAGAAAGCACCATGACAGGTAGTGTTTTTTTTAGCTTTTCATTAAGGTTATTCTGTATTTTTTGCTGAGCATTCGATGAGATATAATGTGATTGAATGAAATTGGTTGAAAAAGCTCCGAATCCACTTTCATCAGCTCCGATTCCACCTCCACTATCACCGATCCTTCGATTCCACCTCCATCAATTCCGATCCTCTGACTTCATCTCCATCAGCTCCGATTCCAACTCCATCAGCTCCGATGCTCTGACTCCACCTCCATCAGCTCCGATCCTCTGAGTCCACCTCCATCAGCTCCGATCCTCCGATTCCACCTCCACCAGCTCCGATCCTCTGACTCCACCTCCATCAGCTCCGATTCCACCTCCATCAGTTCCGATCCTCCAATTCCCTCCACCCGCTCCGATCCTCCAATTCCACCTCCATCAGCTCCGATCCTCTGACTTCACCTCGATCAGCTCCGATTCCAACTCCACCAGCTCCAACACTACGATTCCACCTCCATCAGCTCCGATTCCAACTCCACCAGCTTCGTCCCTCCGATTCCACCTCCATCAGCTCCGATCCTCCAATTCCCTCCACCTGCTCCGATCCTACGATTCCACCTCCATCCGCTCCGATTCCAACTCCACCAGCTCCGATACTCTGACTCCACCTCCACCAGCTCCGATCCTACGATTCCACCATACATCAGCTCCGATTCCAACTCCACCAGCTCCGATACTCTGACTCCACCTCCACCAGCTCCGATCCTACGATTCCACCATACATCAGCTCCGATTCCAACTCCACCAGCTCCGATACTCTGACTCCACCTCCACCAGCTCCGATCCTCCAATTCCCTCCACCTGCTCCGATCCTACGATTCCACCTCCATCCACTCCGATTCCAACTCCATCAGCTCCGATACTCTGACTCCACCTCCATCAGCTCCGATCCTACGATTCCACCATACATCAGCTCCGATTCCAACTCCACCAGCTCCGATACTCTGACTCCACCTCCACCAGCTCCGATCCTCCAATTCCCTCCACCTGCTCCGATCCTACGATTCCACCTCCATCCACTCCGATTCCAACTCCATCAGCTCCGATACTCTGACTCCACCTCCACCAGCTCCGATCCTACGATTCCACCATACATCAGCTCCGATTCCAACTCCACCAGCTCCGATACTCTGACTCCACCTCCACCAGCTCCGATCCTACGATTTCACCATACATCAGCTCCGATTCCAACTCCACCAGCTCCGATACTCTGACTCCACCTCCACCAGCTCCGATCCTCCAATTCCCTCCACCTGCTCCGATCCTACGATTCCACCTCCATCCACTCCGATTCCAACTCCATCAGCTCCGATACTCTGACTCCACCTCCATCAGCTCCGATCCTACGATTCCACCATACATCAGCTCCGATTCCAACTCCACCAGCTCCGATACTCTGACTCCACCTCCACCAGCTCCGATCCTCCAATTCCCTCCACCTGCTCCGATCCTACGATTCCACCTGCATCCACTCCGATTCCAACTCCATCAGCTCCGATACTCTGACTCCACCTCCACCAGCTCCGATCCTCCAATTCCCTCCACCTGCTCCGATCCTACGATTCCACCTCCATCCACTCCGATTCCAACTCCACCAGCTCCGATACTCTGACTCCACCTCCACCAGCTCCGATCCTACGATTCCACCATACATCAGCTCCGATTCCAACTCCACCAGCTCCGATACTCTGACTCCACCTCCACCAGCTCCGATCCTCCAATTCCCTCCACCTGCTCCGATCCTACGATTCCACCTCCATCCACTCCGATTCCAACTCCATCAGCTCCGATACTCTGACTCCACCTCCACCAGCTCCGATCCTCCAATTCCCTCCACCTGCTCCGATCCTACGATTCCACCTCCATCCACTCCGATTCCAACTCCATCAGCTCCGATACTCTGACTCCACCTCCACCAGCTCCGATCCTACGATTCCACCATACATCAGCTCCGATTCCAACTCCACCAGCTCCGATACTCTGACTCCACCTCCATCAGCTCCGATCCTACGATTCCACCATACATCAGCTCCGATTCCAACTCCACCAGCTCCGATACTCTGACTCCACCTCCACCAGCTCCGATCCTCCAATTCCCTCCACCTGCTCCGATCCTACGATTCCACCTCCATCCACTCCGATTCCAACTCCACCAGCTCCGATACTCTGACTCCACCTCCACCAGCTCCGATCCTCCAATTCCCTCCACCTGCTCCGATCCTACGATTCCACCTCCATCCACTCCGATTCCAACTCCATCAGCTCCGATACTCTGACTCCACCTCCACCAGCTCCGATCCTACGATTCCACCATACATCAGCTCCGATTCCAACTCCACCAGCTCCGATACTCTGACTCCACCTCCACCAGCTCCGATCCTCCAATTCCCTCCACCTGCTCCGATCCTACGATTCCACCTCCATCCACTCCGATTCCAACTCCACCAGCTCCGATACTCTGACTCCACCTCCACCAGCTCCGATCCTACGATTCCACCATACATCAGCTCCGATTCCAACTCCACCAGCTCCGATACTCTGACTCCACCTCCATCAGCTCCGATCCTACGATTCCACCATACATCAGCTCCGATTCCAACTCCACCAGCTCCGATACTCTGACTCCACCTCCACCAGCTCCGATCCTCCAATTCCCTCCACCTGCTCCGATCCTACGATTCCACCTCCATCCACTCCGATTCCAACTCCATCAGCTCCGATACTCTGACTCCACCTCCATCAGCTCCGATCCTACGATTTCACCATACATCAGCTCCGATTCCAACTCCACCAGCTCCGATACTCTGACTCCACCTCCACCAGCTCCGATCCTCCAATTCCCTCCACCTGCTCCGATCCTACGATTCCACCTCCATCCACTCCGATTCCAACTCCACCAGCTCCGATACTCTGACTCCACCTCCACCAGCTCCGATCCTACGATTCCACCATACATCAGCTCCGATTCCAACTCCACCAGCTCCGATACTCTGACTCCACCTCCATCAGCTCCGATCCTACGATTCCACCATACATCAGCTCCGATTCCAACTCCACCAGCTCCGATACTCTGACTCCACCTCCACCAGCTCCGATCCTCCAATTCCCTCCACCTGCTCCGATCCTACGATTCCACCTCCATCCACTCCGATTCCAACTCCATCAGCTCCGATACTCTGACTCCACCTCCATCAGCTCCGATCCTACGATTCCACCATACATCAGCTCCGATTCCAACTCCACCAGCTCCAATACTACGATTCCACCTCCATCAGCTCCTATTCCAACGCCACCAGCTCCGATGCTCCGATTCCACCTCCATCAGCTCCGATTCCAACTCCACCAGCTCCGATTCTCCGATTCCACCTCCACCAGCTCCGATCCTACGATTCCACCTCCATTAGCTCCGATTCCAATTCCACCAGCTCCAATACTACGATTCCACCTCCATCAGCTCCGATTCCAACGCCACCAGCTCCGATGCTCCGATTCCACCTCCATCAGCTCCGATTCCAACTCCACCAGCTCCGATCCTCCGATTCCACCTCCACCAGCTCCGATCCTACGATTCCACCTCCATTAGCTCCGATTCCAACGCCACCAGCTCCGATGCTCCGATTCCACCTCCATTAGCTCCGATTCCAACGCCACCAGCTCCGATCCTCCGATTCCACCTCCACCAGCTCCGATCCTACGATTCCACCTCCATCCGCTCCGATTCCAACTCCACCAGCTCCGATACTCTGACTCCACCTCCACCAGCTCCGATCCTACGATTCCACCATACATCAGCTCCGATTCCAACTCCACCAGCTCCGATACTCTGACTCCACCTCCACCAGCTCCGATCCTCCAATTCCCTCCACCTGCTCCGATCCTACGATTCCACCTCCATCCACTCCGATTCCAACTCCATCAGCTCCGATACTCTGACTCCACCTCCATCAGCTCCAATACTACGATTCCACCTCCATCAGCTCCGATCCTCCAATTCCCTCCACCTGCTCCGATCCTACGATTCCACCTCCATCTGCTCCGATTCCAACTCCACCAGCTCCGATACTCTGACTCCACCTCCATCAGCTCCGATCCTACGATTCCACCTCCATCCGCTCCGATTCCAACTCCACCAGCTCCAATACTACGATTCCACCTCCATCAGCTCCGATTCCAACTCCACCAGCTTCGTCCCTCCGATTCCACCTCCATCAGCTCCGATCCTCCAATTCCCTCCACCTGCTCCGATCCTACGATTCCACCTCCATCTGCTCCGATTCCAACTCCACCAGCTCCGATCCTCCGATTCCACCTCCACCAGCTCCGATCCTCCGATTCCAACTCCACCAGCTCCAATACTACGATTCCACCTCCATCAGCTCCGATTCCAACGCCACCAGCTCCGATACTCCAATTCCCTCCATCAGCTCCGATTCCAACTCCACCAGCTCCGATCCTCTGACTCCACCTCCACCAGCTCCGATCCTCCGATTCCACCCAGCTCCGGCTCTTGGGACTCCGGCTCCCAGGACTCCGGCTCTAGAAGCTCCAGCTCCAAGAGCCTCAGCTCTCCAGTCAGAGCTGGAGAACTGACTGATTCTCACTGTTTCTCCATCTCCTTATATACGAAAACTCCAGGGAGATTCTTATCTCTTCGCCCTATTTTTTTAACTTTTCAAAAACGATTAATTTTCCGAAACGTGAAATTTATTCTTCGAATATTTTTGAATTTTTCGAAAAGCAAAAGTGTTAACATTCGCAAAAAAATTGCCTTTTTTTCTGTAGTGTTTGAGAAAAAAGTAGCAATTGAGTCAATTGCTACTGAGTTTTTTTTCCCGGTTCATCGGGTTTTCGAATTTCCAAATTTCCGTTTTATCGGATTTTCGAATTTCAGGATTTTTGGATTTTCGCATTTTTACATTTTCGAATTACCGAATTTCTGGATTTCTGGATTTCTGGATTAAATCCAGACATAAAGAATCTTGAAATCAGGAAATCCTGAAATCCTGAAATTCGAAAATCCGGAATACATGTATAGAAGTCTTTGTGTATAGGGATCAGAAGCTTGAAATTTTTCGAATTCAGAACTTCAAAAGTATTCCTCAGAGCTTCAAAACCTCCAAAATCTCACTTTTTCAGAGTGGAATTATCATTTTGTGGAACTTTGTTTTTCATGTTCACACTTTTTCGCGAATATTGGTCTAATAGGTGTTCCAGTACAAACGAAGGGTGAAATTATTTTTTTGAAGAACGCTGTAGTTTCTCCTTTTTCCTCCGTTGCGTTCTATGCAAAACAGTTTGATTGACTCCAGAATCGTGAAATATATTAGGCAGATCATTTGAATATCCGCTAAAAAAAGCGGTGGGGGCCTAGTTTTCGCGCAGAAAAATCTAGTCCGTGTCGATTTACGGGGAACGTCTCGCGTTTTTCTTTTGCTGCCGACAGCCTCTTCATGCGCTAGCGATTGCCAGGTTAACAAAGCACGTGTTCGTATCACTTTTTCTGCTTGTAAAATAATTTATCAAATGCATCACAATGAGTACAACTGGTATTCTACAAGTAAGTACTCGACTGTAATCAACCCGCTCATGAATATTTTTTCAGACACTACAAATCGTTTTCAGCGAATGATAGTGAGAGAGCGACCCTATCCACAACAATATTCAGACGAAGGACGGTACCCGTTGGGAAGAACCACTGACCCAGAAAGTTTGAAAATGAGAAGTCAGCTCACGACGACGCTGCAAGAAAAAACATTACAAAAGTGGGCTGCTCATCAGAAGGAAATGGCAGATCAATGCTTATTGAGAAAAGTAAGAATGGCTATTTTCTCATCTTTCTCAAAAAAGATTTTTTAGCGGCAATTAGGATTGCGACATGAAGATTCGGATCCAAGCTGCAGAACCTACCCTGAAAAGAGAACTACTTATGAGGAAGATGATCATGACACGCAAGGCGGAAGCGATGCATCACAACCATCGTGGAATGAATACGACAGTTAGTTTCGAAAAGTTAGATTTTTCAAAGATTTATCCGTCAGGAAGTAAATATGTGCTGAATCGGAAAGTGAATCCGCCGTCGATCACTCATTCTCACTCATCCCCTCACTCGACTGCAGATAGTGATCAGATCTTCGTTGATGGTGAAAAAGTTGAGAATAATTTGAAAGTTCGTATCTTTAAAATTTCAGATAGTCAGCCATCCACGACTCAGATGAGATGGGTTGTATCTGGAAAAGAGAACAACGACAAACATGTGTCATCTTCCGACAACAACACAAGTAATTCTTCAGAAACCACTGCTTCATCGCCTGATGTAAGTTCTTTTTCTTGTAAGTGCACCTATGTATATTGTGCGTAGATTCAGAGCCCTCTGCGGAAGTCGGTAGCCGTAATAACTGACAGAGGCCCAACACTCATCGTGACTGTGCCTTCTGTTTCCGAAAATGGAGTTGAAGAATGCATTCTCAACAAGTATGGGCACTGCTTTGCCCCCACGATTTGTCCCTTTTCCCACAATGGATCAGTAAAAAGTACTAAAGGGTAATATTCGATGGCGTTATGTTCTTCACAATGGATCACATGGGTTTCAGAAAGAAAGTCACGGCGCCTAGTTGGCCACTGAAGCTACCGGATACAAACATCTGCTCCGTGAGTTTTCACTTCAGCATGTACTGCATGTGTACTGTAGAATATTTCAGGGCTATCTCAATTTTCAATGCTGGGATTATAACTGTGAAAAACGGCATGTGGTATACCCATCCGATAACGTCGACTCTCAATAAGTTCGACTCTCTATTAATTCATCGCAATTTCCCCCAGCAGAATACTTTTTTGTACATATCATCAAAGTGATATTTTTCCGGAATAGTACCACATTCCCGTGCTAATTAATTGCCAATAAATAGTTTATAATTCATATTTTATATTAAACATGGGTTCGAAAACAAGTATAACATCATCATTCATCAGCTCTCTGCCACATGAGATTGAGTTCTTTGGTCAGCTTGACTGAAGTCGTTTCTGAAAATTGCAACGGTATTAAATCAGAGTAAATAACAGTAAGTACTTTTGTCCTTGGTTGGATTGTTGTCCGCGTAGCCATGCACAATATCTACTGAGTGACAAGCATCTCCTGATGTCTCCAAAAATACTCTTTTCACAATTTGTGGATCATTCTTCTCTACGGTGGACAACTTCAGCTCGTTCGCTTTGAAGCAGTTCCAGTATTCGACTCTCTTCAAAATTTTAGTATATTTTTTCATGTTACTATTTGCATCCAACCTGTTCGGGTTCAATACGATAGAGGGTACTGGTAGGAACACGTTTGACTCGGTCAACTTTGGCTTTAACATGAAGGATTGGTTGTTTACGAGTTTCGATGACACGATACTTGACAGCTACGTTCTTTCCGAAAGCCAATGTAAAAGTGACAGTTTGCCATTTTGGAATCATTCGTTTTGCGACAATAGACTCATCAGGGCTCATCATGAGTGACACCGTTTCCGATGGATCTTCGAATACGGATTGCTGAAATATATAGTTTGACAGATGCATCACTTTCTTCCAAAACTGACAGATGTTTGCTGATGTTCTGGACGTACGACGAATCGGACGAAATTGATTGGAGATGCATAGACGAGCACATTTTTAGGTTTATGGCTGATGTTGGCAGCCAAGAAACGAACACAATAAGTTGGAGAGTGGAGACTGGTCAAAAGAGCAGAATGACCAGACATTTTCTGAAAAATTGGTCAAATTTAAGATAACATTGTGAAATTTCAGCTGACACTTAACCTTTTGGGACTCCATTATTTCCACATTCTGGATTGGAATAATGTTTGGTGGCGCAGAACCCTGTCTGGCTCTTTGGACTTCACATTTTCTCAGGAACAATGGCTCGTAGATCTTTTGAGTATGAGTGCACAAATCCTGATGAACTGCTTTTCGCAGTTTGGTTCGATCCAAACGAATCGACGACACCACTCGTTTTGTTCTGAATAAAAACAAACAAGTACAGATTCAGATATAAATTGACCAACAAGATACTGATGTCACTGCTTGCATCCTCAAAAACTTCCTCGTCATTTTGATCCACAACAGCAGGAACTGCGTTGCTTGCGGAATCTCTAGTAGAAATTGTTGTCGCACTTCTATTAAATACAGTAATTTTGAATTAATGAAACTATAATTTATATGATAGCACCTTGAAGTCACAGTCAAACTAGAATACGTAGACAAAATTTCTTCGTCCGAATCCATTGCAATTATTGAATTAAAACGAACTGTAACAACTGAAAATATGGAAGGTTTTTAAATTGCACATGGTTAATGATTTGGTGGAGGTCACGTTTTATTTATTGCGGATGGAAATAAAGTGTAAAAAGAAAAAGCATATGTGCTGGTGATAAATGATTGTACATGAAGATAGATATGAGACAAAATTACAAGAATAAATGCGGAAATAATTGATGATTTATATTTAGAAGATGTGAAGATAAAAGCCGTCAGCAATCATTGTAGATCGTTCTAATTCGAGCGAACTCCGAGACTTTGTTCCAGCTCGAGGCGTTTCTGATTCACTTTTTGATACATGTAGCTGAAAAATGTTAGTAAATACAGATTTTTAGCCTTTTTTCACGAACCGTTGCACTCCTTCCTCTGTTTCAGATTTAACGTAGGCAGCTGAGTATCTCTCCGCTTCAACATCTCCATTCATATCGTTCAAATGTTTTAGATCTGAATTCTGACTCATAAGCCAATCTCTGATGAACTCGGTTGGCTCGGTATAGAATCTGGCGTAAAAGTCACGACGAGTCTTCAATTCGTTGATTTGTTCGATGATGTCATAGCACTTCTGATCAAGATTTTGGATGTCATTGACAAGTATTGGATTGTGGATGAATTGTGCCATATACTGCTTCACTGGATCTTCCATTTCGACGTCAATATCGTAGCATGTAGAAACCTGTTCTTGTCCTTCTTTTGGTCTTTGAATAACGTGATTGAACTCCAATGGGTCGATTTGCTGGAGAAGCTGATGCAACTTGTTTGGAACTTCCATAAATCTCATTCTGGTGACCCCAAAGCACTGGGTCAAGAAAGTGTCGCAGTTGATAATATCACGTTCCTGAGGGTCCTGAAGACCATGAGTTTTAATGTATTGCCACAGTGCTTCAATGATTTTGGGACGAGTATCTGCAGCAATGCCCAAAACCTTGGCTAGTCGTGGATGAAGTTTGAACTTCGAAGGATGATTATCCAGCAGTAGAAGAACGCGACATTTCACAGGGCGATCACCAGCCCGTTTCACTTGAAATCCATCTGTCTCGTTTGTTTGGGGTGTTCTGTGCCACTCTACAAGATGCTGATCAGGTCCATACATTTCCTTGTCAAGTTCAATAACAAGAGACTTGAAAAAAGAGCTGAACTTTTTCTTAGGATTTGGACGTTGTCCTGAAACTGCGGACTGCGGGGCTTGATCATCGAGAAGGCGTCCTTCGACACGGAGCTCCCACATTGGAAGCGAAGCATCTTCATTTTCTCGTTCTGGTTGTCTCTCTTCTATGAACGTGTGTGAAATGTAAATGCGAAGACGCTTTTTCACTTTGCTCGGACGTTTCAGTGCTTCTTGAATATCCAATCTTTTTCGTGCAATTGTGGAATCAATTCTTTGTTCCGATGCGAGAAGCGCCATATAGTTTTCTGTATCGGGTTCCAGCTCTCGAATCTGAAAATTAAACATCAAATTGATCAATTTATTTGTTTGAAACCTTAGGATGGATGCATTTATCTGCATATCGTTTCTTCTTTGGAGGAGCAGTAGGAGGAGGTCTGACGGCATGCATTTGTGGTTGTTGAGCCGAGAATGTTCCTGGACGACGCGTCTGTTGTACATTAGATGGAGTCTAGAAAAATGTTCTTGTTGTAAATACACATTTTCCCAACTGTACTCACTCCATATGGATGCCTCCCCATTTGGCCAGGACGCTGCTGAGAATGCATGTCGTGTTACTTCGGTTTTTTCCTGAATTAATATTTATTTGAAGGTTGTTAGACATTTTTGGATAGTATGCTATCTAAGGAAAGTTTATTTTATTATGATATTCAAGCCTTAGAGAAATGACAACTTCTATCTATTTCTTTTTCTAAAAAAAATGTTTCGCATTTTTGCAACTCCGCTCCGAAAAAATACAAAATTTGAAAAGAAAAACATGAAGGTTCGTCTCATCCGATACCCTCAAAAACTAGGAAACCAGCAGAATTCGGAAAAAAAAGTCGAGGCAAATGGGGGACAATTTGAAAAAGTGACAGCACGGTGAGTTTTTCACTACCGGTTTGTTGGTTTCCTAGGCCACGGCCCTCGAAATCCTAGACTTGCCCGCCGAAACTTTTTCAGTGTAATTTTCTCTTCCATTTCCCTTTTTTCAACTTTGGAATTTTTTTTCTCGAAAACTAGACCGTAACTTTTTTTTCTGTTCCAAGAATTTTTAGTAAATTTTATGAAGAATGTATAGCAAAAAAATGAGACCGATTTTTTTTGTCCATTGTACTTAAAAATGTCGCAGACTGATTCGCATTTCGGCTGGCCGAACTTTTTCTTGTTAGGCAAGCGTATGCAGCACTGTTTTTTTCGTGTTTTAAAGTTGTTTCTTGTGTTTAAACTTGCTTATTTTTGTGATAATTGTATTTTTCAACGGATTTTTTACAGAATGAAGTTGCCGATAATTTTATTTTTGTCGGATAGGGAAGTTTTCCAGCCAACATCCGTGATACCCTTGAAAATCGCCGAATGAGTGCCTGGAAACAATTTTGGACGAAAAGCTGACCGAAATGTCTTCAAATTTGCCGAAAAACTCGAAACGTTCTAAAGGACGACCAGAAGAATATGAAGAACATAACCGATATGCGCTGATTTCGGAACATCGACTACAAATAAAAGAAAATCTTTAATGTAGCACTCGTGAGTCTGTAATTGTAGTTTCTGTATAATTATGTTTTTTCAGGAATCATTCACAATAGCAGAGAAGCAAATTGGTGACGAAGGACTCAACAAACGGAAGAAACGTCCGAGATTGGCGAATTGTCGTGTCATCTGATATGGAAAAGATTCAGTTCTGCGGCGAGCTGTCCAACACAATGACTGTGAGACTCCTCCAAGAATGCTGACCCATTTTTTCATCACTATAATTTAATAATGTTCCTTGTCCCATAATTTCCTTTTTAAGCACCAATAAAGCTGTACACCGTTCAATAACTGTTTCTCTTCGTCGTAGCATTGCACTGGAGTAGACTGATTCTTCCGACTATGGGCTTTAGAACAAAAACGAAATTGTTCTTCTATTTCTCGTTGGAGTTTGTGAAAGACAACATTAACACACTATTTTTCATTTATAATCATTTATTTTCTATTGGAAACATTAATTAAACAGTAAAAATCACAAAAAAAACGACGATTCAATGCTATTTTTCTTCTTCGTTTTGTGAATTGAGCTGAAAAAATACGATATTTTCTGTGCCGCACCCCCCAGAAACCATGCGGGACGTTGCAAACTCCGCCCACTTAAGCCCCGCCCCCGTGGCCGAACTCGATTTCTCGCGTTCCACTGAGCGGTAGTGAAAAACTCACCGTGGTGACAGTTTCCGATTCTACAGTGGGGCGCATTTCCATCATTCACAGTAATCTCGATAACCGTGGAACATGGCGTACTACAGATACGGGGAAGACAAGAAGACTTTCAACTACTTTTCTAGAGACAATAAAAACAGAAGAAAAATAAATTGTTGTTTCTGGGCGTCACAGGCTGTCAAAGCTGCGTCTTCGGAGAATCTTACGGTTACTGCTTTTTGAACTGCGCTGCAGCACCATCGATAAATTTGTCACAGTTGCGCCTTTAGAAAAGCTTACGGTTAGTGCTTTTTCGATTTTACTCCTGCGCGGAATACTGCAAACTTCTGACTTTTTCTGTTGCTGCATCTTTTTTAAATGTTATTTTTCAGAAAAAAATTTTGTTCTCTCTCATTCTCTTTATATTACGAGCAAAGCGATCGATCAAATTTTGTTTGAGAAGTATTTAAAAAAAAAACTCGAAAATGAATTTGCACCCAAACAAAGAACATGTTATCGATCTTGTTGATGAACATAGACAAAGCATTCGATTTTTTAAATGCAACTTTATTGAACGAACTAAACCTAAAAACCCGAGCTAGCTATTTAAGATATGTTTCATAGTCACAGGATATCTTTAGAGTGTGTTTCAAATTGATGGAAGGCCGCTACATCCGCTGGTTTGAGAAGATGCTGGTAAACACGAACACGGCCATAGGTGGGTTCGGAGAAGTAGGTAACACGATGCGTTGGAAGTGTAGGAGACACAGTTACACGGTCTGCAGACATTTGTCGGAGTGGTTGTTGGAAGCAATTTTCATCTGAAATTAATCAGATTTTGTTCATCGACTGTTATTCTTGAACTAACCGATATACATATGATCCCCCGGGAAACAATTTGTAATCATGTTCTCGCCTATAGTTCTGATTGGCTGGGGACATATTGGCTTCTTCACGTTTCCATACTTGTCACAGTACGACCAATCTTCAATCTGAAATATTGAAGATTATTTTGGGATTTCATTGAAACTGCGAACTTGAGATAGACGAGTTAGCTCATAAACTTGTGGTGGTGGAAGTGCATACTTTCCAGAATATGCTTCGGCTACGCAGTCTTTCGGATCAATCCAAGAATATTCTGACATTTCAGAAGTACATAAATCTATCGCGGGTTCTTCTGAAAATCTAGATTCCGCTGAGTATTAGGCTTGAAATTTTTCCTACCGTCAATAAGAACAAGATAGAATTTTGTGAGGAAGCGACGTGGATAGTTGGCTGGAGTGATGAAGGTTGTCCACTCGATGAGTCTATCAGCACAAATCGATTCAGAAAGTTTCTGGAATTTGGAAGCATCGGTAACCACCTCTGCCTTCAAACTCGTCATTTCAGAGTTATTAGCTGACGTTTGCCATCCATTTTTAGTCAAAAGTACTCCAGATTCTTCAAAAAGCTCTCTGACCGCAGCGATTCTGAATTCGTCGCCTAACTTCGAATCAGCTTTGTCTATGACACCGCCAGGGAAGACCATGGTATTCGGCATGAACTTGGCTGTGTCGCCTCGTTTCAGCATAAGAACTCTACGACTCGACTTGCATGCTATAGAAAAATGTATCTAATGCAAAACGAAGAATAAACAACAAACCCAAAAGAATAGATGCAGCAGATCTCCAATTGGATGTTATTTTCCCTACGCACATCTGAATTTCTTTTTTATCCTAGCATTTCAATTCTTGCCAAAACTGAGGAATTCAAGCCGAGTATGAGGCTTCTTTTGAAAAACAACATATTGAAGCTCTGTTGATTTTATTGAACTAGTTACATGTTTACAGCAAGCACATAAAAAGATATATCACAGATGATTAGTATTTGGAATCAATATTTACTAGCTAGTTTATTCTGGCAGATGAGAATAAGTTTTTGATAGCCATTTCAAAAGTGTTTTCAGTGTATTTAATTCCCTGTGGGAATACATGAAGTCGTTGACAAGCATCCAAAAGTTGTGAATAGTTTTTCCAGATCCGAGCTCGAACTTCAGATTGAACGTGGGCAGATATTTTTGGATCAGATATACAGTAGTCCATTTGCTGAGCAAGAATTTGATCGAAGTCACGAATGAAGGTCTGAAAATGGAGATATGAATGCTTTCGTTTTAGTAAGGAGACAGATGATCCTTTCCAACAATGGTACTCACACTCATGATTTGCTTTGCCATTTGCTTGTCTTCTCCTATCCTGTCCGTCGATTTCAAAACAGATGCAATTCCGTTCCAGCTCTTCAGATATTCATTGGTACATGTAGAAATCTCTTCGTGATAAAAAGACAGAATATTCGAATTCATTTCTGTAATAGCTGGTAGAAGTCCATCTTTCTCATCAGCCAGAGTTTTCGCGATGTAGTTGTAATTGTTCAGTAGGAAAATAGTAGCCAGCGTAGGATCATCATAAAGATTTGCTTTCTTCTTGAGCATACTACCCAGGGCAGAGAGTATGCGAGCAAACAGTTTTGGAAGCAGAAGGTTTGTGTTGGTCCCTTGTGGAGCAGTCAATGCAAGTATATGTTGTGTTACCGTAACTCGATGAGCTGTTAAACTCGAAAGGAAGTTGAGTGTCTGAAAAAGATATTGATTAAAATTGAACCGATTATCACTTTTATTACTGAAGCTGTGGTTGGGTGAACATTTCCGTCAGGAGGCACAAACTTTGTAGTGTCCTCATTCAAATGTTCCACAACTTCATTCACATACGAAGAACATTTCACTTGTAACTGACGCATGAGGGAATCAAACTGTACATCTCCAATGCTGTTCTGAAAACAAAGTTTTTAATTCAACTACATTTTACTTCACTTACCGCCGCCAAATTATGGAATCTAGCCGAGTTTTGGGACAGAAGATGAAGCAGAGGAAGTAGAGGAATGATTCCAATGTCTTTCTCGTTTACTACTTTTTGTGTTTGAAGTACCACATATGCCAAAGGTCTTGATACAAGTTCGCGGAAAACTTGAGCTCTTTTCGAGGTGTCTGGAATGGCCCTAACCATCAACTTTTCTTCCAACTCTAATAAGCTGAGCAATGATGAACACATTACATGGCATGAGTCTACATCAGCAAGACCATCTAGTTTTTCTGGACGCTGTGTTGGCTTTCGTACGGTAGACCTGGAAATTAAATATGTTCAGAATGAAATCGAGATACTTGTTCTCACAATTTGCTTCGAGTTGCTAATTGCATCGTTTTCTGTGCTTCAGCAATGTTCTTTATATTTTTCAAAATTTGAGCTCCACGAATTTCTGAATAGTAGCTCAAGAAGTGGGTCGGAATTCGAGGTTGTTTCAAAAGCCAAACACCGATCTTGATGATCGGTTCTTCGTCCGATAGAATTTTGATTTCGTTCAATCGAGGAGACAGTTCACTTTTGATAAATGGTGTGGGATCCAGAGTGAGACTGTGTTTGAGCAGAAACGATTTATATGCCTTCTCCAACACAGTGTACCCAGTATCCAGTGTTATTCTCATATTTTCGGTCTGACTTCGGTAGTTCGGATGTGTTTCGAAAAATATAATCGCCTGTTGAAGACTTTCCATATTTTCCAAATACGAATCCAGCTCGGCCGTTGGGTTTCCAGTGTTTATTGCAGTTTCGACTGTACTGGTTTTCCCGTAAAATTGAAGAGTAGCATCAATAGTATTGATCAGACGTTGAATATCTGAAATTTCGATATTTGGAACACATTCTGAGAGAGGAGACTAACTATGCTGCTTTTTTTGAAGCTTTCCGTTAGAAATATGCATGGGGAGAACATTTTTCTCAAGTAGGCCCAGCCTTTGGTCAAACTTTTCCACCACTTGTTCAATTCCTTGTCTGATCTGCCCACTTTTTGTGATATTTTTCTCGAAGTTGAGTAACCATTCTTCTTCCTGTAATTTCGAGCTCTCTAATTTTCTGTTTCAAATAAATAGATAAATTACTTGTGCGAGTTTCCTGGCTATCGATTCGGCTGCATTGTTTTCAGTGGCCATATTTAGTTGAAGCTGCTCAGCAGACCGATCAAAACATGATCGAAAAAATTGACGAAGGAAAATTCTTCCAGGGCAGTTTTCTAGGCCGCTCGGCCGTGTACTCCTCGCGGACAACCGGCTCTTGCCACGAAGATTGTTCAATTTTTGTATGAAAATCTCTTTCGCGATTCGAATAAACAAGTTTGAATACTTTATTTGTCTAGAATTAAAAAAACAGAAACTCTGAGCTATTCAGAAGATATAGGGTTACTGATGAGATAGAAAATGTATTTTTTCAACTGATTCCGAAAAATGTATTTTCTGTATTAAAAATTTTGGTTGATTCATCTCTTCAATTGTAAATTTTCAGAAAATGACATCTTCTGTGATATTTTCTTTCACAAAGTCTCTGCTTTTCAATCGATGCTCATCGTCAACGTTACGTCATCCCTTAATCTGGAATTCCACTGCATTCCTCGCAACAGCTTCAGCCAGTCCGAAAATAAACGTTAATGTTGGCACTATTGGACACATCGATCATGGTAAAACAACACTGACTTCGGCTATTACAAGAGTCCAGGCGAAAAAAGGTATGTTTTTCATTGAACTAACTCTTTATTATGAGCTTTCGGAATAAAATCTGCACTGTAGAACATTGCATATATTCAAAGTTCGAACTAACAGCTTTATTTTATTTCTTCAGACTCACATTTCAGGATTTGCAAAGCATATCAAGTTCGATGAAATTGATAAAGGAAAAGAAGAGAAGAAACGAGGAATCACCATCAATGTAGCTCATATTGGGTATGAAAGCCCTGCTCGTCGTTACTCACATACAGATTGTCCAGGACACTCGGATTTTATCAAAAATATGATCTGTGGAACATCTCAAATGGATGTGGCTGTTCTTGTAATTGCTGCCACTGATGGAGTTATGGAGCAAACGAAAGAGCATCTGATTCTTGCGAAACAAGTTGGAGTCAAAAATATGGTGATCTTTATCAACAAAGCTGATTTAGTGGAAGAAGATGTATTAGATTTGGTTGAAATCGAAGCAAGAGAACTACTGACGATCCATGGATTTGACGGAGATGCAACGCCAGTGATTCGCGGATCTGCCCTAGCCGCGCTGGAAGGACAAGACATTTCTTGCATTGACCGACTTTTGGAAGCGCTGGACTCTCTTCCAGAACCTGATAGAAACGATAAAGACACATTTGTGATGCCGATCGGTTCAAAAACTGCAATCACTGGTAGAGGTAAGAATTACAAAAAACATTCAATCTAAATCTTGAGATCAATGCTAATTTTTGTCCAATTTAAAGACAACTAAAGTAAACTAAATTCGTAGATCTGACTCTGATTCTTTTTTCAGGAACCGTGATTGTCGGAACACTGGAGAGAGGTGTTCTGAAAAAAGGAGACAAAGTCGAAATCAAAGGAGACGGGCAAACACTTCAAACCACTGCATCCGATATTCATGTGTTCGGTAAAAGTGTGAAAGAAGTTCGTGCTGGTGATCATTGTGGAGTATTGTGTCGAGGAGTCAAAGCTGAAACTGTCAGACGAGGAATGTGGGCTGGACACCCTGGAGCTATTACCATTACGAATCGAGTGAAAGTGGAGCTCTATCTACTCTCTGAAGCTGAGAATGGACGGAAGATTGGTATTCGTACAGGTTTTACTGATAAGATGTACTGCAGCACCTGGGATCAGGTTGGAAGGTTTGATATGAACAACGAACTACTGATGCCCGGAGAACACACTTCTGCTACTGTACTTTTGATGAAAGACATGCCATTAAGAAAAGGAATGCCATTCACCTTAAGAGAAGGAAGCAGTAAGACTACCATTGCCAGAGGAATCATTTCGGATTTAGAAGAGCACGTAGCCGTCGAGAAGCATAATCTGAAAAAATCTGCTGAAAAAATCTAGAAATATTGAATTAATTAGAGTAGGAGCTTTAGATTGTTATTATCATGAATACGTCGTTTTCCATTTTTGTTGTTGTTAAAACTTTAATAAAGATTCTTCCAAATTCGAATAAAAATTGAAATTCATTTGAAGAATAATTTAGCAGCTTTGTATTCTGCTTATTGATACTTAAATATGCCAGTTAACCATCACTTTTTCAATTCCTTTTTTAGAATGGCAGGAAGAGTTGATGACCAACTCGATGATTTTCTTTGGGGGAAAACCGATGTTAGTGACTACTTGAAAAAGTGAGTTTCAACAACTAGGGTCTCTGTTCACTATGAAGTTTTTTTTTTCTGATTTCAGGGTCGCCGAATGTGATACTTCTATTGCCGATTCACTGAACAGAAAAGTTGCTGGTCTCCATGAAACTCTCGATAAACAGCTACGTAAAGGAGTCGAAACTAATCTTCCTCGCTTATTAGAACAAGTTCCTGCACTTCAATCGCTTGAAGACACTCTGCACTCAGTTCAAATGAGAATGACTTCAGTGACAAGTGAATCGAATCGTCTTGCGACTGTATGCGAGGACCTGACAATAAAACTACGAGAACAAACCAAACAGCTAGAAGCAACAATGATGAAAAGGAATGTTGCAGCAGACGCTCAGCGGTGTGAAGAGCTATTCGAATCTTTGGAAAAACGAAGTGATTTGGTGAAAAAGGCGGAAATAACTGCAGAAATCAAAGAAATTCTCAATGACAACAAGAATCTTCGAAAAATCGGATGGCTGAAAAATATGATTGATACAAAGTTGAAAGTTGCTGAAAATGAAATTCGTCGAGGTGGAGCAGACGAACTGAAGAGAGGATTAGCATCATTGAACAGTTCTATGGTTGTCTCGGCTCGTCGTGCTCTTCGTACACTTAACTACTTGGATTCAGAACTTGAAGTATTACTGTCATCATCTGTGGTTGAATTGGACAAAAAACTAATGGAACTGTCGAACACAGCTCCAGAAGTGGCAAATAAAAACCTTCCCATCGTGGCTGCTGCCATACAATCTCATTTGGAACAGGCATCGATGCTAGGAGATACGTATAAGAAGAAGTTTTCGGAAAAACTGGCCAGACTCATTCGAAGTAGAGTTCCTTCAGACACTCCGTATGCTTTGAGATTTGTTCAACAGCTTGGAAGAGTTTTCAATGCGAAAGGAGACAATTCAACCGCTTTGAACGACTCGCTTCGTCCTCTCAAGAACTCACTCCTGTCACATTCATTGTCTCGTCTTCACAATTTAGTGGAAGAAAACGACTTCTCAACGGCACATGCCAATGCTTTCGTCGATCTTATCAATTCAGCGATGGAAGAGGAAATGAGAAAAGTGGATTGGGATGCAGATTTAAGGTTGAAAATGAGTGCGAACACTGAAAAATGTATTGAGATCATTGCTAAGAAGCTGGAAGCAAATCTCCATCTCCAGAGGGATGATTTATTATTGGGTATGTTTGATAAATTGGTATTTGATTAATGTTAATGGTTTAGGCGATCGTCTAACTGCGAATCAGATGATCAACTACCGTTTGATCCAAACCGCTGATGGAATCATGAAACGCTGGCCATCTGAATCCAACAGTGTAGCGGCCGTGCAAAAAGAAACTCTAGATGCAATTGTGACTGGAGTGAAAACTTCGATTCGTGACATTGTAGCAAGAATGCATGTTGAAACCCGCGGAATGACAAAATCTATTGCTCCATACATGCAAGAGTTACTCACTTATATCAACCACATTGACATGCACATGGCCCATGTTTCCCGGGCAGTTTGTCATTCGCATATTCTTTCCCAAATCGCTGAGTATGTCATAGACTCATTCATTCTCAACGCTACACTTGTACGATCTCACGATTCTGATGAGCGGAAGCTTATTATTATAGATTTTTCCAGGTCAGTAAAAGGAAAATTTCCTGTTGCTTCTTGAGTTTTGAAAAAAATTAAATTAAAAAAGTTTAGATTACTTGAAGCGGTCCGTTCGATGGAATGGCCGTCTAAATACGGTGACACTTCTCGCTTATTGCACTTATTTGAATCAGATGTAGAAACGATGTTGAGAGTAGAGGGAGTGAAAAAGTCAATCTTCATCCAGCTCTTGGTGTCTGATAGCCCCTCTGAGCTCCCACTACCGAATCAATCCGTTAAATGGACCGTAAGTGACTTTTGTATCACACACAATATAAGAATTCCATTTTTCAGCCGGAAGAATATGTGAAGTGGTATGAAGAACATTCGGAGCTAGAAGTTCTCGCTTTTCTGAACGGACTTGTCACATCGTACAATACTTCCGTTGTCTCGCGCGGTCAACAACATTATGTAGAAAACTATCCCCGAATTGTTAAACTCCTTCAAAACGCTTTTTAGTAATCTAAAAAATAATTTATTAACATGGGTTTTGCAGATATGGTTTATTTGTATGTGATATGGTTTGGATAAGAATAAAATTTTTGAACAAATGTAAAAATCTATATCATGTGTGCATTATTTTCCCTCGATTCAGGTTATCATTCCTGCTTCACCATAATATTTTAATTTTAACCAAATGTTTTTTCTAAAATGTCTTGCACACAGACCGCTAAAATGTCATCAGAGTCAGGAGACACTAGTGAGGACGTACTTTATGAAGACTTAATGGAGCAAAATCAAGACTTCCATGAAAGTGGCAATACATCAGCAAAGAACCAGGATGGCGAGAAAGATGAAGTAGTCAGTCGAAGCCATGATGATGAATGGGAAGATGTGACCATGGTGGTAACAGTGAACGGAATTCTTGATGCTGATATAGTACGAGATGCTGTCGAGCGAGATCTCATCACGCTAAGATTATCTGATACAGACACACCGATCCTACAAGTAAGTGAGAATTACTATTCAATACAAATTAAACCTATGAGCACACAACAAATTTTTTCAGATTAATAATTCGCTATATACCGCATCTTGGAACCAGGATCTCGGCACTAATATGGTTCTGCAAGTGAATGGAAAAGAAATGGAGGTGGTTTCATGCACTTCGAAAATGATGACTGCTGAAAAAGCGCTTCTCACGTCCTTAAGCACCGAAGGATCCACAATTGCTGCCAATGCCGAAGTCGCTCCACGAGCTGCTTTGAGCCGAACACAACCTCGCGGAAAATGATGACGATCACAAATATGAAGATTTCATTTTTCTAATTTTTTGTTTCATTCATTCCAATAATGGCTTAAATATGAACCTAAATGAGAAAACTCTTGTTATTAAGACTCTGTGTTTCCCATTTTCAAATTTGAACACGGCGCCGCGTACACATAAAAAATTCATCTCCCTCTTGGGGTGGCATGTGCAGTCGCAGACCCCCTTGTTCTCTATGATATCTGCGTCTCTCACTTTTTTGTGCTTTTTCATTCTTTGCCAGTCACGTTCTACCACCACAGCCGTCCTTTCTCCTACATTGCCCGCCGCCGTCACACAGCCCATCGTTTCTTTCCTCTTCGCGGTGCCTGCGTCTCCTTCACGCTCTAGCAAGAGATCTGTGAGAGGCGAATAGGCAACACATTTTCAATTCGATATAGGCACATTCTGGCTTTGAGAGCATTTCGTTGTCTCGACGTCTTCTAGCCTTCATCATCAAGGCATCGTTCACACGCACACACGCACACACACCACGACTGCCCCACCCGACAGCATCAGGGACGAATAGACGACAAAGAGAAGAAGAAAAAGAAGGTACCCATTTTTCATTCTCTTTTGCCTTCTCATTCTACTCTATCATCGATTTTCTGTGAGTGAGCGGCAGTGCTACAGCACACGATGATATTTTCTCAAACAGGGTGAGAATTTATTTGAAAAGTCACTTTGAGATGCTGCAAAAATCAAAGAAACGGTAAAAAACGAGCAGAAGACCCTAAAAAAGGTTAAACAACCTCATCTGGCTGAACGTTTCGAACCTGAAACGTTACTGTTTCTAACGAATACCTGGAGAATTTGGCGAGCGGACTTCAAGAAGATAAATCGCTGATTATTTAGCTTCCAATCAGCAAAAATTGAAACATTGATTTCGGGAATTCCTCCAAGACAATTTTCAATAATTGCCGCAAAAAATTATCGCCACTACCATAAGATTAAAGGGACATCGGTAGTAGTCGATTACTGGTTTCGAAGCGAAATATGTGTACTCCTCGAGGACAAATGCTCAAGCTCGAAAACGTTTTCGAAAAATTTTAAAAAGTAATCTCCAGTGAGCGCCGGGTTATTAATCAACTTTTCAACCGATGTTGATAACTTTTTGTCGAATTGTTTCATCAAATTTCAAACTTTTGGGTAACATTCTTTTGTTGTTGCAGAATAGAAATGGTCCAAACAAGAAGGAAAACAGCAGCGGCTGCACAAGATGGCGCAGTGAAAGAGAATAAAGCGATGCCATCTGCACCGCAGACACCGACGAAAAACAGAAAGCGAGGACGTCCGCCAAAAATTAAATCCGGTAAGGAATCAGTGAAAGCTTTCAAAGTCATCACAATTTTACAGAAACATCGACTCCGAGTAATTCTAGCACTGCCACAGGAAAAGCTCAACATGATTCCGAAGATAAAGTAAGGGAACCGAAGCTTCGCAATGGACGTAAAAGCCAGGTATGAAACTATGAAAAGCAGAAAGCGCAATTTCGAAAATTTCAGGACGACGATATGTTATTAATAAATGGCATAGCTTCTTCTTCAAAGGAACAAAAATGTGAAGAGGATGACTTTCCATCACCCAAGCCGATTTTTCGAAGAAAAACTTCGTCGGAGGACGCAGAACTGTCTTCATCGTCTTCCCCCTCTTCCTCCAAGCGGGTATCGATTAATAGGTTAAAAGCTGAAGAGAAAGAAGACGACGAAGAAATAGATGATAAGCAATCGACAGCTAGTGCAGAAAACTCTCAAATTGATGTTATGATCTCAAATGCCGATGATCCTGTTTCTCCTTTGCATCCAGACGACCCTCAGGTAATTTAAAAACGCTAGAGCTCCATACTGTGAATCTTTGCAGCCCTCTACTATTCCTATAGCCCAAGAAATATATTCATCGACCTCAATAGAGCTGGAACCAAGTTCTTCTACATCTTCTGCAGCGTTTCTATCAAAATCTGAGATAAATTCGGCATCAACAGTGTCTTCAGGGCATAGTTTACACCCGGCACCAGTTACGGACGATTCGGAGTGCATGGATATAGCTGACTCAGAGAGTGACGGAGAAAATAGTGTAGCTGAAGAATGTGATAATTTGCCTGACGAATCGTCATCTTCCATACCCTTACCATCATCCACCCCTCCAAAAAATGCAATAAAAGCGATACATGTAGACGTTGAGCAGCCAAGCTCAGCTACCCCAATCGAGAAGCCGCCATGGGATCGGTAAGCTTACTTCACTTTTTTCGTTTTGAACCCAAACCGTATTATAACGTTTCCAGAAGCGATGAAAGGAATGATAAATCGAATACCATGGGTTCTCCTGGTATGCAGCGACCCAAGATACACTTCCTACACCCAGCATTCTCGAGTTTTCCCAGCGATACTATGACATCTCCAAATCCTGTGCCACCGGAACCAGGTCCAAAATCGAATGAAAATGGATCTTCTGTAGCCTTTAAGATGACTTTCAAAAAAACTCCTATGAATCCGCTACTAAAAGCGTCTGCTTTGGAACAATCTTCTACATCTTCAACACCGTCCGTGTCAGCGACATCAGAACCTTCTGCAGTCAACGAGTCTCTTGCTTCTCCTCAAAAACGTAGCTCGAACTTTGGAACTACGACATCCAATGTTTTACCACCCCCACAAATGGTCGAACTCCCAAAATTATCTTTCTTCAATAATACATCAACGACAAAGCCGGTGAATTCAGAAGAAGTTCGTTTTTTTATTTCAATAATTTGTGTCTAGTTTCGCAAAAAAGTAAGAATAAAAAACTTCATTTTTCAGGTTGATTCAGTCCAAGTTGAGACTTCTTCTCCAAAACCGAGCTCTACTAGCACAACTTCTAGTAAACGCTCAGAAACGGAGCTCCAAGCAGCGGTAAGTTTCTTGGCTACCATTGACAATTTTGTTTAAAAAAAACAAGAATTGTTACAACTAAGCTTTCCATCTCGGGCGAATTTCACCCGCCCGACCCGCCCGGGTGTGACACCCGCCCGTCGCCCTATTTTTCAAAACGCCCGAATTAAATGACGTGTATTTTTTTCAAAAAAAAAGAAGAAAAAATTGTTCAAACTATCGATGAAATAATAAGAAAAACATTTAATCAGCGTGACACAATTGAGCTGGCCCACGAAATCGGGCGTATAGGACGGGTGTAGGGCGGCCCGTTAGTAGGGCGGGCGTAGGGCGTTTTCGGGCGGCCCGCCTGAGGTGGAAAGCTTAGTTACAACAAAAAAAAACGTAATTGTTCTTTCAGAAAAAAAGAGCCGAAAAAGTTGCACAAGACATAGAGCGCCGTCGTCATGAAGAAGGGAGATATAAAGGAGAAGAGAGACGAGATGAAGGCAGGTATAAAGAAGAAAGAGATGATTACGATCGCAGAAGAGATGAACGAGATCGAAAGTACAGGAAAAACGATTATGATAGGAAGTATGACTCTGACAGGAAGAACGATTTTGAGAAGAAAAGTGATCAAGAGAGGAAAAATGATTCGGAGAGAAAGTTCGACATGGATAGAAGAAGTGAGTCAGATCGTAATGAGCAATCATCAAGAGTAAGACAACGAGAAGATGATGAGAGGAGAGCTCGCGAAAGAGAACGTGAAGTCACCAGGAGACATGATCGTGAACGCGAAGAGGAAAGGATTCAGAAGCTGAAAGAGGAGAGAAGGAAAAATGAAGAAGCAGAGAGAAAGCAACGAGAGATTGAAGAAAAACAGAAAAAAGAGGAAGAGCTCAAGAAATTGGAGGAAAAGAAGATCAAGGACGAGGAAAAACGGCTGAAGGAAGAAGAAATGAAGATTCCAGAGTTTGAATTGATCACAGAATGCAAATACCTCACAAGAAGCGCTAACAAAAAGAGAACCGAATCTCTGTTGTGTGAATGTGGACGGACTGGTGGAACATGTTCCGATAATACTTGCGTTAATCGAGCAATGATGACAGAATGCCCCTCTTCGTGTACAGCCAAGTGCAAAAATCAGCGTTTCGCAAAAAAGAAAATCGCATCAGTAGAAGCCTACCACACTGGAACAGCGAAAGGATGCGGATTGAGAGCCCTGAAAGATATTAAGAAAGGCCGATTTATCATTGAATATATCGGAGAAGTAGTCGAACGCGATGATTACGAAAAACGAAAACTCAAGTATGCGGCTGACAAAAAACACAAACATCACTATCTGTGCGACACGGGAATTTATACGATCGATGCAACGGTCTACGGCAATGCTTCTCGCTTTGTCAATCATAGTTGTGACCCGAATGCCGTTTGTGAAAAATGGTCTGTTCCGAAAACGCCTGGTGACATCAGCCGAATCGGTTTTTTCGCTAAAAAGTTCATCAAAGCAGGCGAAGAAATCACTTTTGACTACCAATTCGTGAACTATGGACGAGACGCTCAGCAGTGTCTGTGTGGTGCTCCTTCATGTACAGGGTGGATAGGAGAGAAGCCGGAAGAATGCTCATCAAGCGATGAAGACGATGACGATGTCATCACAACGAGCCACATCACGATGGACGAAGATCAGGAAGAAAAACTAGAAGAGCTGGCTGACCTGGATTCATATCAAAGAACGGAACTGATTAACGAAATGCTAGAAGATTTGAATCTGAGAACCAAGAAACATGCAAGAAAAGTCATAACCATAGCTGTAAGTTTCTTTTAAGGGATAGCTGATATTTATTCTTTTACAGACAAGAATGACTGATCATGCACAACGTGAGCAGCTCCTCAAGGATATATTTTCTACTGACACGAATCTAGCTCTCCAAACTTTCTACGCTAAGGAAGGAATGGCTTCACTTATGGGCGCATGGCTTGAGGCGGATGACTATACGTTACCAAATCTCCAACTGGTCCAAGTGATACTTCAAACTCTCCATGGTGATGCTTTCTTGTCATGTGCAAGATCGGATAGTCTCTTATTGGAAGTAGTACAGCGCTGGTTGGAGTCCACTCCAGGTCCTTGGGTTGACATTCATGCAGTGATAAACGCATTGGTAACATGCACTGAAGCTTCTGGAAAGGATTACAAAAATGTTGCAGAAGAAGCTGACGTAAGTAGCGTTTTTTTATACTGGAAAACTCTAATAGACCACCATGGCGTTAGGGTATGATGAGGTGATTCAAAGTAGACAAAACAGTTTTCGAATGATTCACAGGCTATTATTATTATGTAAATCAAGCGAAAATCTGTGTTTTCCAATACTCTCAAACCATCTTCCTAGAGTGGCGTTGGATTAGAGCTTTCAGAGTATATGAAAGGTGGATTGGATTGCCCGATGTAAATATTTATTTGAGTAACTTGCAGAAAGAAATCGTGGACAACTTCAACAGAGCGAAAGAAATGGCCTACCGACTGAATCATCACTGGTTCTATCGCTCAGTGAGCTTTAGAATTCCCAAAAAGAAGCCAACGGTTGAAAGGAATGCTTCTCGGAATGCGGAAGCATCGTCTTCTTCGTCGCAAATGGTGGAAACTAGTCAGAATCGAAACTCTTCTCCAGTCTATAATCGCCATCGTCATCATTACAACAATTCCTACTATAACAACGATCAGGAATCTCATCCACGTTTCTTCAACAATGGCAACGATGTTCATCAATACCGTTTTACTGGTTATCATGGCAATAATTACAAGGAGAACTACCTAACACGTCGTCAAAACAAGGATACGTATCGTGATCGCAGACGCGGTGCTCATAGATCAAGAAGTCGCTCAAGAAGCATCTCTCCTCGGAATTATAAGAGAAGAAAACAAGATGATCGTGATAATCACAGAAATCGTTCTCCGGTTGCCGATAGACGGGTCGCTAGTTCCGAGGACAAGTCGAAAGATTCTGTTAAAAACGATAGGGATGGTGCCCGCACCGTAGCAGTCAAAGAAGAAATGGAGACTCCATCTGTCTCAGAATATGCACCCAGACATCCCTCTTATCCAGGCTTTGAGCATTACGGTAAGAAAAGAACGTCTAGGCTGATCAATAAAAAACATTTTCAGCAGGTTTATATGATGTCAATACTGGAGTTCCATATAACGCCTATCATCAAAATCCCGCCTATTACCCACATCCATATTCCGTTCCACAAGTTCCTCTGGCGATGGAAACTTTGCCAAACAAAGATTCTCTCTACATTCTTTACGACAAAGCCACACTTGAACAACTTTGGTAAGTTGGAGATGGTTAGATTTATTTTCATTATTTCACTTACAGTAGCCGTCTGCAAAATGTTGAAGAAGAAGTTGAACTTCTCAAAAGCTTAATTCAACAACGACGTGAAGAAAACGCAGCGGCAGAAAGAATGGAGGCAGAACGTCGCCGACAGGAGGACGTTGATACCGCTCGCAAAATACAAAACATGAAGTATGTATGGGCGACTGCCAAGGATCCAGATGGTCAGACCTACTACTATAACAAAGTCACCAAAGAGACTCAATGGCATCTACCGACTGCCGAACAAGGTCTTCTAGAGCCTGAAGGATATGTATGCCCTGTGATGGCTCAAGTTGCAGAAGAGCAACGCCAACGTGAAAGAGCACTGAATGCAGAATCTAACGTTGGCTCGATGGAACCGATTCAAAGGGAATTCAAGCAGGAACTCGAAGATAATGAAGTTCAACCCAAGGATCGGCAACAACGATCTTCAACGGAAAAATCATCTGTGTCTCCAAGGGCTCATCGCGACCGTGAGTATGATCGGGAGCGAGATCGCCGAGAGGATTCCCGTCCTCGTGATCATAACAACAAGGATTCGTATAGGGAAAGTATGGCTAGTGAACGTCGTATTCGCGAGTTTAAGCAAGAACTCGAACGTTCTATTCGCTCGGAAGTTAGATCCCATTCACGCCTACAATATTCACAAGAAGTTACTAGCGATAAAACTACATGGCTGATCAAATTGATTGCTAAGGAAATGTTCAAACGAGAAAGTTCTCAGCACAAATTCGACTTTCAATTCTCAGAAAACACCGATAAAAAGGTATAGTTTTTGGATGTTCAAGTATTAGTGTTCATACTTTATATTTCAGGTCAGAAACTACACAAAGTCGCTAATTGATCGTAAACTGGAGTCTAATGATCTCTGGAAAGGCTACAGCGGTCGTTAGTCATATCGACATTATTCACATATCGCATCTTCAATCATCTCTTTTCTCAATTGCCATCTACTTAAATTACCCACATCTTCCAATGATCTCCACTCTCAACTCAAACCGATTTCTCCACTGAATTTCAGTGCACGGGTTCCCCAACTTCAAAACCAATTGTCATTGTCTCTTGTCTTCTAAATTTGCATTCTTCTAAATTTTTAGGTTTTTACCAATTGCTGCCAAAACGCGTTCTACCTGTTATAATTTCAAATTTTACAAGCCGAGTTTTGTATTTCGAGCTTGCTAAATACTTATGTTGTTGTTTCCTATTATCCTTATTTCTTTGTTCAAAACTAATTTTTTAAATTTGATAATAAGAAATTATACACAAGTTGTTTGCATTTCAGAAGGTTTCAGATTCTTCAGCTTCGTCCTTATTTTAAGAGTCAAAGAGTTCTGGGAAAAAGCTTTGTTTCAGATGTCCAAAAGAGTTACGGTTAAGATCGAACACTCGAAAAATGTATTCTTCGAAAAGTAATTCTAATAACTCGTTGAGGGTTTTTTAGTACAACAATGTTTCAGAGTGTTAAAACAACAACACCAAGAGCAAGAAGATCGAAAACTGAAATATGTTCTTCACAAAGCTCACGAAAATTTGAAAAAGTGTCCATTTGAAATTCGGAATATTGTCGACTTGAAAAATGTGCAAGGTACTCAGGATTCCAATAAGATTGATCTAAAGTTGTCTTTATTTTTCTATAGGAATCGGAGAGAATATTGCATTGAAATTGGAAGAGACGTGGAGTGTTGCTTGCCAGGAAAACAATGGACAGGAGCCGAACCTCAAAACCATCAAAAAATTCACATCGGAAGATTGTAAAAGATTTATTAATGGTCGAAAATCGACTACCGAACGGATGAAAGATGCAAAACGTCAAGAAAAACTTCAAAAGTCAATATCTGCAAAAGTTATCAACGACGATGAGTTTTTGTCTTCTGAGGAGGACGACAAGATTCAGAAGACATCCAAAAGCATCTCGAAAGCGAAAAGTCAGCCAGTGATAGCTCGTCCTCCAAGTTTAGTGCAACGAATGAGCAGTGATATCTCATCTTCTTCAAACTCTGTACCTACATCCTCTTCTTCCTCGGATCCATTATCGTTTCGTATTCTGACTTGTAAGCCATATGAGCAACCAACCGTAAGAGATTTTTACAAATGAACAGAAGAAAAAGAACGTTTTTCAGGTATATCTGATTGCAGATAACCGGGAACATCGTAACAATCCCCGTTTTAAGTCTGTTATTGAGCATCTTGTGAAACAAACTGAAATTCGTGTTGACATTCGATCTCTTTCTGTTGGTGATTACCTATGGGTATGCCGGAAAATTGATGGATCAGAGATTGTGATGGATTGGGTCGTGGAAAGAAAAACGTGGGATGATTTGCAGTCAAGTATTCGAGGAGGGAGATATGATGAACAGAAAGCTAGGCTGAGAATGGCACCAATGAAGAACCGTGTTTATTTGATTGAAGCTCACAATAAAGGAGATGTAGCTTGTGAACAGGTAATTATTTTAGAATATTTTAACCCAAATAAAAATATATTTTACAGGCAGTGGCTTCCACACTGTCCAATGGAGGATACTTAATTCAAAGATGTGCTGATACTCGTGATACTGCTGCCTTCCTCAAAGAACTCACTATTCGCCTTATGAACAAAGCAGCTGTCGAGGAAATTTCGGGCGTTCCGTTCAATCAACTTCAAAGTCTTCTCCAAAAGAAAAAGGCTGAAACTGTAAAAGATGCATGGGTCCGACAATTGATGGTATGCCCTGGAATGTCTCAATCGCGAGCCGAAGCCGTTGCTGATCGCTTCCCTTCTATGATTTCACTTCTTAAATTTTTCCGATCCAACGGTGATGATGCACCTATAATGCTGCTGCATATATTACCACAGCTAACTCGTCCTATAAGCCGTAACTTGTTTAAATTCTTTATTCAATAAAAAAATGACTTTTTGGAGAACGACTCCATGGAGGATTGTATGTTCGAAAATGTGGGAAACAGAGTAACAAAAAAAATCAACAAAAAACAACAATGAAAAATGAGATTATGTTAGTTGAGATGACTCTCGTTTCTGAGATACTCTCCAAGATCACACTGATGAAGAACGACAAGTGCAGTTGGGTCAGCACGTTTACTGTCTGCAGTACCCTTAGCCGAAACTCCAAATCTGAAAAAATTACCAGAATACATGAGCGAGATTCATCACAAAGATTTTACCCCAAAGGAACATCAGTCATCGAGTATACGACGATACCAGCATGAGTTGGAGTGCCGTCAGTCATTCTGGCGATTCCAGATTTGAGAATGTTGTTTCCGTAAAGGAATTGCTGCTCAGCGTTTGGTTTGAGCCAGACTTTGAATTTTGCATATGGTGCCAGATAATCGAGTGCTGTGATTTGGAGATGGAACTTTTTCGACTTGGTGAACTTTCCAAGGCAGGTTCCGAACGAAAGGAGTGGTTCACGGGAGATGCAGGCAGCCTGACGCATCAAGTTCTCTGAGCAGTAGTAGACACGCTCCTATAAATATTACAGTTGGAGAGCTAAATTTAGGGCATCTAGAAGACAGACACAAGTCTTCAAATCTCAATTTTGTGATTAATAATTTTATTTTACTTTGTGATTTCTGAAACAATAATCTCCGTCATTTCTGTCGATGAGCATCGACACATTATCTCCGATGAATGATGCCAGTTTGGCGAACACAAGAGATGTTTCGTCCTCGGTCAATGGGCGCATCTGGAATATTTCAGCTTTTGAGTACGGAAACAATTTAAAGAAAGAAAAGATAATAGGTATTCGGATAAAACCATTCTGGAAATAAATTCCCTGACTGAACGATGAAAATATTGATATTCATAAGACAAAAATAATTACAATAAATATAAACCCGGAAAAGTGAGCAGGTGTAAAAAACTGAGAGCAAGAAGAAAGTGAATACTTAACAGATGAAGACATGCCTTAAGACAGAATATGAATGTGATAGATTATACAAAGTAAAATGATTAGAGTTGAAGGAGACCGATCTGATCGAGCATGGCATTGTCACTAATCGCTGATTTAGCTGTAGGAACGTCAACTTGAAGGACCAGTTTTCCACCGTTTATCTGACGAATGAACGATTGCGATTCGAGTGTTTGGAAAGCCGAATAAAGATCATCATCCTCCAGAGACGGCCACCGGCATGCTTCACAAGCTTTGTAATATGCACGAATCAGTGAGTTTCGATCAAACTTGCTCTTCTTGCTGGTGGAGAGTGCCAATGAAACGGCCAGCAGGATTCGTGGTTGTAGTGGAAGATGAGCTCTAGCCAATGGTGAGGAGTAGACGTTATTCATGATACTGAGAACTTCCCGACACCCATTGATTGGCGTTTTCGGTGGTTCGGAGGAGTCTGGATTCATAGGCATCATACGACTTTTTTGTTGCTTGAAGATATGAAGGGCAGTTCGAAGATCTCCACTCATTGCCGAGACTTTTCTGGCTGTCAGTTCGATAGCCTTAGCATCAATGGCGGCCTGAAAATAATAGTGATGATAATTACAGGAATGACGTATTTTATATTATCATCAACAAACAAAGAACTTGAAGAAAAATACGAACTGCACTCACCTCTTCTTGCTTCAGCTTGTCATTCAAAATTTCGACAATATCGTCCTTGGTATATGGTTCAAATACAAGTCGTTTCAAAGGATGTTTTCCAAGCTCCAGCTTTGGCAGAAGACGCTCAGTTAGATCAATTGAGTTAGCGATTCCAAGGATGATGACTTTGTAAGACAAAGTAACTGGCCATTGAAAGGCAGCGTACAAGGCCTCGTTTCTTCGGTTCGCCAAATGATCAATTTCATCGAGTACCAATACTAGTGGAACTTTGAACTTTTTCACATGTTCCTCAAACACTTCAACTTTAGGCTTTCCAGACAAATCCAGCGACTGGAAAATTGTCTTAAATAATGCTGACTTGGTACTTGTAGAAGCACAGTTCACAATGCAGCTTTTAATAGATTCGCCTAGATGTGCGAGTACTCTGGTAGTGGTTGCAGTTTTACCAGTTCCAGGTTGACCACTGACATAAATAGACAAGGATGTTTTCCCTGATTTGCTTTCCAAAATCCAAGATTTGAGTGACTCAAATTCATTTTCTCTTGCTTTCAATGCTCCTTGACTCGAAGATGTACATAGTTGTTCGTTACTTTCACACTCTGAATCGGAAGAATCGGAAGATTCATTCTTTTTCGCTCGTTTTTCAGGTGTTTTCTCTGAGATTGATAATGATCTTGATTTCTTTTCCGGAGTTCTTTGTTGCATGTACTTGTTCTTCAAATTAGTAGGTTTCATCTTTCGCGTGTCCGGAGTTTTGGCGCCACTTTGAGAAGATATCTACAAACCCATTTTAGGAGAACCATGAAGTTGAAAATCTTACTTCTAGCGTTCCAACTTGCTCTGCAAGCGCAGTTCCTGGGCTCATCAACAACTTTCTTTTCACATCAGACGTTACTTTAGTTTCAGGCTTCTGGAAAGAATCATGAAAGAGGAAAAAGAAATGTACTCACGTCTTCTTCATCAGAACTGCTGGGTGTTTCTTCCTTGAAAACTTTTCTTGTAGAGTTTTTCCGTACTTTAGAATCAATTGACACTTTCTGAGTATGCAATTTTGAAGGTTCAGTTTTCGATAGAAAAATCTTACTTTATCATCAGTAGGTACAACTTTTCCACTCAATCTTGTACTTCTTCTTCTTCCAGGGACAGAATCCTAAAAAAACTGTGTTAGAAGCCAATAAAAGTGAGAAACGCTATAATAACCTCTAGCTCTTTAGAAACGTCAAGATGAGGGTCTTGTTTTTGACTTTTGCGAGTGGATCTTGGTTTGGAGCTCATCTGAAACTGTTTTTAATTATTTCTTAGTTAAGGAACACCGAAAAAAACAAAATAAGTGAAATTTCCTCGAAAATAGGGGAAATGCGGCGAGCGCCGGCGAATTTCGAATTGTCTCAACAGAGCGATCTTGCGCGCACTATTGTTGCAGTACGCGGCGATTCTGAATTAGAAATGGGACATCTTCTGGAGGCAGATGGGTACATGATTAATATGTCTTGACCTATTTACATCGGTCGTTGAATAGTAATAAAATCCCTAATTAAACCAAAAAAATTTCAAATGCAGGGTATATTGAGCAAAAAATATCTGAATTGGTAGAACTAAATCTAGATCAGCATTCAGGTTGTGCAGTTCGAAAAGTCTTTTCAACTTCTAATCTTCGTTGCGTGACTCGGGCCAATTATATTTAATAATTATTAAAAACTTCCATAATCGTCGAGATTGCTTAGATTTTTATTTCTCTGGCGAGTCGTTCAAAATGGTGAAAGAAGAAAACACTGGTATGGTAGAACACCTCTAAAGTATAAAAACAACGAAACAGTTTGTTTAAACTTTTCCAGATGTTTCTGAAAATCAGGAAGAACCCGAAGAGTTGAGTCCGAAGACCAAAGCGTTTGCGCCTACACTTGAAAAGGAATACAAACTTAAGTTTGATAAAATACTCGGTAATCATTCATTCGTACAAGTAGGGGTTTGGACTGAAAATGCGTTCAGGAAGTGGCTCGTATTCTCGTGTAGCTCGTGCAACGTTTGGTGATAAAAAGATAGAAGTTGCTGCCAAAGTTATCAACATCACTCCAACCCGTGAGAAAGATGACTACATTAAAAAATTTCTTCCTCGTGAAAAGGAGATAGTCAAGTTGCTGAAACACGACAATATTTGTCGCTTATATGAGATGATCTCCTTTCCCGACCATATCATTTTTGTGACGGAATTCTGCGCAGGCGGAGATCTATTGCGTAAGATGAAGGACATTAAAACAATGAATGAGGAAGAAGCAAAGTTCATGTTTCGACAATTCATTGCTGCTCTAACGGTGAGCAAATCTCTAAATCCTTAATCTGAAAATCAAAATCTAGAAATCCTAAATTAGTAAAAATAATTCTTTCAGCATTTGCAAGCATACAACATTGTGCATCGAGATCTCAAGTGCGAAAACATCTTTCTTGACAAGTACGAAAATGTAAAACTTGGGGATTTTGGTTTCTCTCGCATCTTAAAACCTGGAGAAAAGTCTGGCACCTTCTGTGGATCTAGGGCTTATGTGGCACCCGAGATTCTAAGAGGACGGGAGTATTCTGGAAATGCAGTCGATGTTTGGAGTACTGGAGTAATCCTGTACATTATGCTGACTGGATCGATGCCGTTTGATGACCGTAATCCACAGAAAATGATTGAGAGACAGTTGGCACACAAGATAAAGTAAGGGTGTTTTATTTATACATTTGAATTCTAATTTTGTTTTTGAAGATTCCCAAAAAGCTGTACAGCTTCAACATCATCGAAAGCTTTGATTCTTGAAATTCTTCAACCCCATGCGCCGAATCGTCCAACTTACAAAGCGATTTGTGAATCGGAATGGCTTCGTAACCAACCGTATTACATGAAACCAGATGAACCACCTAAACCAACAACACCATGTGCTCCTGTTACTCCTACAACGACTCCAACTCCAGCAGGAGGACCAACAAAACCAAAGGATAGCAAGAGGCAGCATGGATAAAATATGGAAGAGAACTCATCTGAAATAAAATGAAGTATTGATATGATTTTTTTTCTCGAAACTACTGTTATATTATCAGAAAGAGTCCAGTTGTTAAAATTAATAAATAAAATAGTTATCCAAAAAGTCGTTTTGGAAGTGTTCTGGAAGCAGTGTGTCGTCTCGCGAGACTTCAGGAAAACTTTTTAGAACTACGAGTTTCGCAAAACTCAGCTACATCCAAAAGCTCAAACCTAGAAGTCATGATCGCCATCAAAAGTATTTCCGAAGATATTGGAAATCAAATTTCAAATACCGAAATTCCTTCCGACTTCCGTCTTCCAAAAAAATGTCTTTCTTCTAATTTCCGTCTTCCGAGTTTAAAATTTTCTATTTTCTGACATCTCTGATTCACACCTCTCTCCTGATCTGATTTGCTTTTTTCAGCATTTGAAAATTTAAAATTATGAACCTAATTTCCCTAATTTTCAATTTTCCAATTTGGGTTTTTCAATTTCCTTCTTTACTGAAACTCTGGAAAACCAATTTTCCAAACATTCGAATTTAAGATTTTTGTAATATTTTATGGAAACAGAAATTTTTAAACCTCTTTCCTATCGAAGTTCTAAGATTCTGATTTTTCATATATACAACTTAATTTTTTAACATTTATGAAATCGTATAATTTTCAATTTTTGCGAAATTCTAAATTTGGTTTTTCTCAATTTCTCAATTTCCCAACTACCGAAATCCTAAAACTTCGAATTTCTGAATCTCTTAATTTCTAAATTGCTGAGCTCTCAAACTTCCTACTTTCTTTCTTAATTCTAAAAAACTTCCAAATTTCTGATTTTTTAATTTCCAAAAAAATTCCGGAAATCCAGAAGTTCGGATATAGAAAATTCTGATAGTAAGAAGTTTTGAAGTTTAGAAATTGGGAAACTTCAAATATTGGAAAGTCAAAAAAAAAATCAAAAATTTAGAGATTCAGAATAGTCAATTTGAATTTTTAGGATTTTCGAGTTTTCGGATCGCTGAAATTTTGTGAATGTCCATCTCCCAGTTAGGAATTTCTCAATATACATAATTTCTTAAAAACTGAATTTCTAAAATTCTGAAAATCAAAATTTCTCAATCCTAGAAATTCTAAATTTGATTTCTCTCACTTTCCCAACAACCGAAATTCTTAAATTTCAAACTTCCAAATCTCTAAATTTTTGGGTCTCTGTCTGAAATTCTCTTATTGAACCATTTTCCGAAATACTCAATTCCGAAATTAAAGAACTTCTGAGTATCCGAATTACGAATTCTTGAAACTCTGAACTTCTGTATTCAAAATGTTCCGTCAAGCTTGAAAAAAAATCTCTGAGAAAGTGATGAAACTTTTTGATAAGAATACGGGTCCTGTAAGCAGATGCTAGGAGGTTCAGGCTGCAAACCGTCCGGTTTGGTTATAAAAAACAACAAACATAATTAATTTCAGACATTATTTTTAAATTTTTCTGGAATTCCTTGTGTGTGTGGATTAGTTCAAATCTAGAAATATATGATTTGAGGAATATCTGGTTTTATATCTGATTTGGGCAGTTTCTGAAACCTCCTATTTTTTTTTATATTTCTTCAAATTTGAAACAGATACTAGTTTTGGAAACTACCGTAAAACCTCTAATAGACCGACACCCGGATCGTCCACTTTGAGCCTATATATCTCATTTTCTGTGAAAGATATCAAAAAGTGGCTAACTAATAAAATGTTGCTGATATCCTGAAAAACATTTTACTAGTTAACCACTTTTTGATATCTTTCAAAAGAAGTGAGATATATAGGCTCAAAGTAGACGATCCGAGGGTCGGTCTATTAGAGGTTTTACGGTAATCTTTCTGATTCTATGATGTTTTAATTCTATTCCTATTCCCTCGAAAATGTTTTGATTTCCAATATTATTTTCACTTATTTACCACATTTGGCCCAATGTTTCTTTTTCTGTATTTCTCTTTTCTTTCTCTTTTTTCTCTTCCGTTTTTTTCTCTCTTTTTTGTGTCGTGTGTATGCATATATGTGTATATAGATTGCATTTTCCTTATTTTTCGTTGTTGCTTCACTCGGCAGGCCTGGGTGGGCGACAACGGAAAGAAGAGAGAAGAGAGACGGTGAGAAGCCAGAGAAGAAATAGGAGAAAGAGAAGAGGAAAATTTTTGGCGTCGTGCCAACAGCAAACACACCAACATACATCGAAAAGAGAGGAGGAAGGGAGGCGGTCAACTATTGATCACACCTCTCTCTCTTTCTCTTCTCTTCCCACAGAGACTCCTCCTTCTCCCATACCCTCCCGACTACTCTATTTTCTCCCTTTCCCTTACCCATTGCTACCGCTTGTCCGTTTTCTGCTACAGCAGCAACAACATAGCACATGAGAGAAGAAGAAAAAGAAGAAGAAGGAGAGAATAAATTTTAGCTGTCGTTTTTCCTTCTTCCTCCTTTCTTTCCCTTTCCCCTCATTTCTCTCCACTCGTCCCACCAACTTTTTTTTTTTCATTCGCCCTCCCTGTGCGGTGAGAGTGTTGCCGAGCACACTGCGGCGCCGTTCTAGGACACTCCAGAATCAGAAGACGAAGAAGGTGACATCTTCGTCTTCTGCTGTCAGGCGGAAAGTCTCGAAAAAGACAAAGGCACTGACAGAAAAGCCAAAAGCCAAGACTGTAAAGAAGCGTACACCACCAACGCCACCTTCAGTCATTCCAACCCCTGCTCCACTACTTGTCAATCGTATTCCTATCATTCCAATTCCAAAAAGGCGTCACAGAATGAACAACACTATTCCTGAGTTGGTATGGCCAGTAGACAGAGAAGTCGATGAAGAAGAGCTTGATCATCATGAAGGACCAATGAGATTGGATTATGATGCGTGAGTCTTCTTATAATTTTTTTTGAGTTCCGACTGACTTTGGTGAAGTCAGCAATTCTTTTTCAAAAATAATTTTTAAATACTGTAATTTATACGGAATTCGTTTTCTTGTATTTTCAAACTTTGAGAAGCTTGAACTAAGTTAGATTTATCGAAAAAAAAAATAGGTCAGAGAAAAAAGTTTGTCAAAAATGAAGAGATAGAGACAAAAAGCTAATAGTAAACTCGCAATGTTTACCAGCTCAATATCATCGTTGAAATAGGTTTCTGCTCCTCTTCAATAACCGTTAACCTATAATTTGCAAGCACCAGTCCTCTAATTATGGATGGACATAGGGTAAAATGGCACTTGTAAGCATTAACCAAAAAAAAAGATTTTATCTAAATCGATCGGTTCCTCTTTAAGCAAATGACCTTGCCGACGATGTTTAGCGGCTTGAGAGACGCAGGTATTTCGGATTGGATTGCGCAATAAACCTTGGAAGCATGCCAATTGCTTTTAGTTGGGTTAGAGAAAAAAAAAGAAGAAAAACCAAAACTGTAAAAAATAATTGAAATGTCAATGAAAGAGAGTATGTTTGCACAACTGAAGAATGATAAGAGAGAGAAAATGAACATCTAGAATGATTGAAACTCAGTTTGATGGAAATTTTGCAAAACTATTATAAGAATTTTCAGAATGGTGATGCTTGCAAACCTGCCACCATTGGCTGAAGAAATCCTGAGCAGGAATGCAGCACTTCCGATAAAGACAAGGTCTTCTGGAGAATACACTTTGGTTTTGGATTTGGTAAGATTTCAAACTTGTTTTGTGTAGTATAGGATACATGATAGAGAAAATCTTGGTTCAGAAAGATTCAGAATGATTTCTAATAAAACTTTTATATTTTTAGAATTTTGAAGAGTACTTTTCTTAAATACCGTATTTCCTCTAATGAGGACCATGCAAACCGTCACCTTTGCGCTCAATTATCTTGAATCCTGTGCGAAATATCAATAGTTTGTTGACTGATAAATTGTTTATCATAGTATCACCAATATTTTATCAATTGACCATTTTTTGATATCTTTAACAGGAATCGAGCTAATTCAGCTCAAAGTAATTACCGTATTTCCTCTCATAGAAACCCATGGGCTTCTATATTTCAACCTCTCTCTCAAGGTGGGCTTCTATTAGAGGTGGGCTTCAATTAGAGGGTGGGCCTATATTTTTGAATAATTAATTTTCAAGAAAAAATGTGTGCAAAAAATCAAAATTTTGACAATACGGAAGTTAAAAATTTGTCAATTCGGTTTTTTTTTCAATTTGAAGTTTTCATTCTGCAATCCTAAACTCCAAATTTCGAATTTAGGAAATTCTGAAATTTCAGAATCTCAAAATTCAATATTCTGGAGCTCTGTAGAGCAGAAATTCAGAAATTTAAAAATTAAGAGAAAGCCCATGGGCTTCTATTAGAGGAAATACGGTAAATAAAGTACGTTATAATGAATTGTGTTGCTTACATAAAAAGAGATATAGCTTCAATTTCTAATCAGTTTTTTTCCAATTTTATTAAAGATACCTCGTATCAAAATTTGTTGAAAACCTGCTTTACTGCAATGAACTTTTGAAGTTGTTTTTCTGATAACATGAGTTTCTGTTAATAGGCCCCGCACCCTACTCAATAATCAAGTACGGTACCCTACTTCATAGATAGAGTTTTAACAAATCCAATGTGAAAAAAATAATTCAAATGCCAGGAACTGAAGACTACAGTAAGAAATTTTAATGTTGACTTTTTATTTTTGGTCAGTGAGCAATAAAGGTTTGAACAAAGTGATCAGGGCACTGTATAAAATAACTATTCGACCTTTTTAAAACTGTATCAGTGCAATTTTTTTGAATTGACAATACCATCCCGTCTCGAATTCTTAAAAAAACACTTTTAAGTTTTAAAAATACCAAATCTTCCTCGTTAAATATAGTAAACTTTTTTCAATTTTCAGGATGAAACTCTTGTCCATTGCAGTTTGAATTATTTGGATAATTCAAACATGGTGTTTCCAGTCGATTTTCAAGGCATGACATACCAAGTATATGTTCGCATTCGACCTTTTCTTCGAACTTTCTTGACTCGGATGTCCAAAGTTTTCGAGATTATCGTTTTCACAGCGAGTAAGAAATGCTACGCAAACAAATTATGTGTAAGTGATTTATTTTCAGAAGAGCTTAATAAATTTAACAGAAAACTTTCAGGACATCCTTGACCCGCAGAAAACGATAATCAAACATCGATTGTTTCGAGAGCATTGTGTCTGTGTCTATGGAAACTATGTGAAAGATTTGTCGATCCTAGGAAGGGATATGACAAAGACAATCATTCTGGATAACGCTATTCAATCATTCGCTTATCAATTGAATAATGGAGTTCCAATTGAGAGCTGGTTTCATGATAGAAATGATACAGAGCTCCTCAAACTATGCTCATTCTTCGAAACTATTCCAGCAGAGGTAAATTGGACTTAAAACCTTTTCTATGTGAAATTTTACCATGAATTTGCAGGGTCGCGATGTTCGTGAAATCCTCCACCACAGATACCGTCTTCGAGATCACATTCCGTTCTACAGTATCATCCATCAGCAGGAAGGACCAGGTCAACTTCCATTGTTTTTGCCCATACCAAGAATGGATGCACCACCTGTCCAAGAAGATGTGAATCAAACCAACGAGCAATTGATAACACAAGTTGCCCAGAAACCTGCTCAAGTGGCCCAGGGATGACTTCCTCCTTTTCTCCAATCATGATATTTGTACATAATGTAGTCCCCATTCCAAAAAACGAGATTTTTGTGTTTTTATATATCGTTTCCATCAAATACCTCATAACCTTTTATGTGCTTCCTCGCCGCCTTCCCATCTTACCTACATGATAATGATCTGCATTTTTTCCCGTTCGTTTTCAGATACTCTCCTCTTTCTAAAATATGCACATTGTGCCATTTTTATTTTTTATACATACTCAATTTTCGGTGTCAAATATTACTCTCTGAGAAGATCCCTGTGAAAATAAACCAGATCGCATAGTTTCATCCAAGTAGAAAAACGATTAGCTTGATTGTAATAATTGTCAAATAATAAATAAGCATTATTTCTTGTTTCCCTGCAGAGAAAACAACATAAAAGTAAACAATCTTCAATATTTAGCATGCATTCCAGCTTATTATAGCTCATTCGTTCCAACAATTATGTCAGGAATCACTCCAAAATTGAATTTATTGCAAAATTCTAGTTGAAAAACAGTGAATTTCAAAATTAGAGCGTGTGGAGAAGCAGGTCGCTGCGAGACCCGGTAGACAAACAATCGGGTGTGCCTTTAAACTGATACGTTGCACTCGGCAGCAAACACTACATTTTACAATATAAAGCTCAATTTACATGAATTCTTAATAAAAATTAGGGCTTATTGCAAAAAATTTTCGAAATTTTGTGAATAGAATGTCGTTCGACTCTAAATCTGATGACTTAATGGTGCAAACTTCGTTTTTTTTCAATGTTTTTGTACCAACTACCGTAGTATCCTACTGTAGTTATTTTATTTTGAAGCCAGACAAGTTTTTTTCTCAATTGAATTTTTATAATTATTTATATCACTTTTATTCATATTTATAGGGTATAAGGCTACAAAGCTTCAGAATGTTTAGTTGATTAGACGAAAATATCTCGTTCCTCCACATTCACAATGTTATGCCGGCACTGCGTCGCCAGACGATATATTTCTGTAAATATCGGTTTTCTGTTTTGAAAGCATGTTTTTTTTCAGACTTCAGCTTCATAGTTTTCAAATATCTGTTTTTTAAGAATCTTTTACTTCTCGAATTTCCGAATCGGTCTTATTTATTTTCAGAGATTTTCTCATACAGAAATTCAATGAAAAAGATAAATAATTTCAGTTTCCGGCTAGTTTCAGAAGACGAAAAGTAATATTTTCCTTAATAATTTGTAGAAATCACTAAAACATTTTGAAATTTTTTGCATCATTTTTCCCTGCCTCCAAAATAACATGTCCTGAGAATGGGGAACTGTTCTCCAAAGAAATACAATAAAGAATAATAAAAATAGCAATAGTAATACTTTATTGAGCAACAGACTGTATTTACGGTAACTGCCAGAAGCAATACTTCCGCGGCATGCCGAATTTCTACGGTTCAAACTACAAACTAATGCGAAATCTGGAATCCCGTGTCTAGGAACTTGATATAGGGTCTCACACGAAAAAAAAAGTGAAAAGTTCAATAAATTAGTACCTCCCCCAGAAACGACCGCCCAGAAGCCCGTGCCTATGCTATCATTCTCAATTTAATTCTGATGACTTTCCAATCCTCTTCCCTCACCACACGTCTTCTTCCGTCGTTAGCTACAGCAAATCCATCCAGTTAGTTCTCTTGTCTTGCAGACTTCTCCCTTCCGCGGCGGCGACAGTGACCCGGTTCCAAAGAAACGCGTCTTCTTCGTTTCCTGCCTCTACACCAAAATGTCCTTCAAAGCGGTCGTTCTAGTCGGAGGCCCACAAAAAGGTGAGGAGACTGCGTCACTGTTCGAATAGTCAAACCCGCCCCATCCAAGAAGACCACTTGCGTCAAACACCCTCATTTCTGAATCTTCAGAATCAAGATGATACTGGCCGCTGGAGCTCTTCTATCTCTCTATGCATTTTTTCTAGTTCTGCCTATAGCTATTATAGCTTATGCAGCTCAACATCACCCACTCCGGCTCTAGGAGTTTATTACTTTACCGTAGACCTATCATGCTTTAGATTAATGATTTCAACTAAAATTCCCAATGTTTCTAATTACCTACTCCCCTGAAAATGTAAGTAACTTACAGTAAGTTTCGACTTTGAAATATTTTCTAAACACTATTCTGACCTAGTTGTTGGGCAATTCATTTTAGTTAGCAAGTATCTTTGTGTTCTTAAATTGCAGAACCATCCTCAAGTTACTAATACTATACTGAAAACCAGTTTAGAATTGTATTGTCTACAAAAGAAAGCAAAGGGCTGTTGCACTTTTAGGTGTGATACATGGCGACCTGCTAAAGGTTGAATATTTGATTTTTGATTACGAAAAGATACCCAAGGAAAAACAAATCTAAAAAAACCGACACATTTTTAGTGCTATTTTTCAGGTACTCGTTTCCGTCCACTCTCTCTTCAACTGCCTAAACCACTTTTTCCAATTGCTGGAGTTCCTTTAATTGAACATCATATCGATCAACTTTGTCAGGTAAATCGGATTTTCGAAATATTGTTCCGAGAAAAATTTTTATTTCAGTTATCTGGATTGTCTGAAATCCTATTGCTCGGTTTCTTCCCCACTGATCTCTTCACTGAATTCATCGATCGTTGCCAGAAAACCTACCGCGTCAGCATAAAATATCTCGAAGAACCCAATCCACTCGGTATGTGTTTTCCTCGAAACCGGTTAAATTTTCTTACGTAGGAGTCAGAAGGTCGTCTGTAATGTAACTAGTTCGTAAGGTTAAAGATTTCGTAGGGTCGGAGAATTCAAAAACTGCCATTAAACTACTGTAAAAACTGTAATATTGCGCCATGACGTTTTTTCGGAAGACTGTTTTAGGATGATGCGAGGTAACAAAAAAACGGTTTTTACTTGATTAACATGGTGCGAAAATTCAGATTACACTGATATTCTGTGAATCAAGCGAAAAAAAAACACATTGCTTTGCTACCTATAATCACTCCATAAGGGTGCTGTTGTATTAGAGAGGGCGTGTTTCACTCCTAGTGAATCTTGGCAGAATAAAGAAACATTGATGAAAAAAGCATTATTTTCAGGAACTGCTGGAGGTCTTGTTTCATTCAAAAACACAATACTTTCCGGCGATCCGGATGCTGTTTTTGTCATCAATGCTGATGTGTGCGGGGATCTGCCTATCGAAGATATGGGTGCTAAAATCGATTCAATTACTGGATCCAGTATGCTGATGCTCACTACAGAAGCAACTCGTCAACAATCAATCAACTTCGGATCGGTACGTGCTTATACTGAAAACTCGAAATGAATTCAGTCATTCAGGTCGTCACAGACTCCAACGGAAAAGTGGTACATTATGTAGATAAACCAACTACTTTTGTGTCTACCAATATTTCTTGCGGAGTGTATCTGATGAAAACTGAGGTCATCCGACAACTCGATCTTCCACTAAACGGAGATGGAATCTGGTTGGAAACAGACGTACTTCCACAGCTTGCTGCTTCCGGAAATCTGTATGCTCTTCACACAACCAGATGGTGGAGTCAAACCAAAACCGCAGCGTAAGTTGAAGAAAAAGGTGTAAGCAAACGTCGAATTAATTATTTCAGTGCTGTTCTGTATGCAAACCGTCACTATCTTCGTCTCTATAAAAAACGCTATGCGGCTCGACTTTGCAAAAATGGCGCTCAAATTATTGGAGATGTTTTTATTGATCCAAGTGCTAAAGTACATCCAACAGCAAAGATCGGGCCGAATGTGAGCATCGGTCCGAATTCAGTTATTGGAAAAGGAGTACGCATCAAGGAGTCGATCATTCTTCCAGAAGCTGTGATTGAGGAAAATGCGTGTGTCTTGCAATCTGTGATTGGATGGCGTTCAGTCGTTGGTGTGTGGGCACGAATTGAAGGAATCCCTCTCGAGCCGAACCCTAACGTTCCGTTTGCTAAGGTAAGATCATCCTTCTCATCGGTATTTTCATTAATTTCACTATCAGATGGACAACAAACCACTTTTCCTCCCGGACGGTCGTCTCACTCCATCTCTAACAATTCTTGGATCTGATGTCTCCGTTGCTCCAGAAACCATCATCTTAAACTGCGTCGTCTTGCCGTACAAAGAGTTGACATGTAGCTACAAAAACCAAATAATTCTTTAAACCATCTGTCTAAATTATTTTTTCAGCCTTACTCGCTTTTTATACTTCTTTTTTTCTGTGATATGTATTTATTTTTCTCGGGATAATTCTAAATTGGATGCCAAACTTTACAGCTACTGACATAGTTGATGGTATCGATGTTCACATGTACTCCACACTCACCATTCCTTTATTTAAAAAGAATTATTTATTGCCTTCGCCAGCAAAAATCTATCATGTTTTGTGATGATTGTAATAATCTAATTAAGCAGTTGTAAATACATAAAGTCATTTTCTGGGAAACTTTCTTTGATGAAGCATTTTTTGAAATTATACACAGTTGCAACATCTCAAACAAATTGACAAAAATTTCAAAATTCAGGTCAATGATTTGCAGGACCAGCTACCGTAGTTTCTTTATTGGGTCTATTTTGAAAACATTTTCAGAATATAAGTTATCCATCTTAAAACCTCAATAAAACTTCAAAACTACTGGGATCCATTGTTGTCATCTTTCTTTTTCATTTCAATGACATTGCACATTTCTCCACATCTGGTAGATGTTACTTTATGTCAGTGACCCGAAGCGACCAGAAGAAGTAACGAGAGAGTACACTGAATAGAGAGACCCAGAGAAACTGAATAGCCGCGCAATCGGTACTCTCTTTGTGCTCTTTTTCTTCTCCTTCTTCTCCTTCTTCTTCTTCTACTTCTTGTCCTGCGTTTTGTATTGCTTTGTTTTTTACTGTAGAGATTTCCGAAACCCTGGCTTCGGATTTTTAAAATTTTATACTTCATGTTATTTTTAATCCAGATTCCGAAGAAATTATTTTGTTATGTATTGTTTCTCAAAAATGTCATTCTGGATATCTTTGTTTTTCAGTGGATCACTTAATAACAAAAAACCCATGCTTAGGGTCATAACTTGAGAACTGTGAGAGGTACCGTCCTAATTGTTTGAAAATCAGATTTGGGACAACAAATTACTTCTAGTGGACAATTTTTGTAATGAAACCTTGAAAGCTATCCGATTCTTCCTTCTTGGAAACGGGCCTGAAAAAGAGAAAAACGAAATTAAAGATATAAAAAAGGAGTTTATTGAAAAAAAAAACCAATTTCAAATATTCCTGAACATATCAACAAAAATTATGAAAAATGACAAGTTTCAAAAGTGTACTGATTAGCCAGACTTTCGTCTGTTGATCCCTTTCGCCACGTAGAGGCTCAGTACATGAAAGGGAAAATGGGTTTTCACTGGGGGAAAACACCAACACAAAACCCCTGTCTCCGAGGAGACAGTTTTCTAATTTTCAATAGTTCTTTTTCACTGCTAAAAAGCTATACGATCGCTATTTATTGTCTAGTTCATTTGTTTCTTTTTTCTTCGATTGAGTCTTTTGCAAAAGGGGAAACGTTCAGTGAAAATGATTTCACCTAGCCATGAACCACCAAACATGGCGACCCTGAGGGTCTTCTGTAACTTTATTCGCATCCGATCAATCGAAAGAAAAAAGGCAAATCTTCCTTATATATAAAACGCTACACAGGTGATTCGCGACTTGTCTATCACGAAGCTTTATCCATACCGCGTATGATTTCAGACCAATCGCGAAAACGCAGAGTTCATAATAGACCTATCGCGAGCGATTTCGGACGTTTTCGCGATAGGTCCTATAATAGATCTGTAATTGATCGGCGGCGAAAAAGGACTTAGCGATTTTTGCGCAATCTACTTTTTACCGTCACTGTGACAGCTTCCTTTTTTACTACTTTTCCACCGTTTTTCTCACTTTTTCAAGTGTTCATCCATCTCAAACCTTCAGAGAACAACCCTACAGTACGGTAATAGATGGATGGGTCTTCAGCAGCTATGACTAGCTGGGACATAAGGTATAAAATCATGAAAATTCAATTCATATTGTAACCAAACGTTTTCCAGTGAGCAAGGAATCGGCAACTTATCGCAACGTCGCCATTCTCGGAATTCAAAAAAATCGCTGATAAGAAGGTAAAAATTATTTTTCAACTTCAAATTTCGATAACTTTTAGTATAGGTTACAAGTTATGGAAGTTACAGTACATCCTCTAATACGAACACACCAAAACCGTAAACTTTGAGCCCAAATATCTCGATTCCTATAAAAGATATAAAACATTTGTGAACTGATAAATTGTTCATCAAAACATCACCAATATTTTATCAGTTGACAAATTTCAAATAATTTTCACAAGAATCGAGATAATTGAGGCAAAAGTTGGCTTAGGGGACTTTTACTAGGGGAAATACAGAAACCTGTGAAGTAAGCATGATAACATATGTTCTGTATTTCAGGTTCGAAAGACATCAACGACATCTGCCGACAACCAATCGACAAACGCAACGCATTCTTCTGATGTTAATAATTATTTCGGTATTTTTTGTTACCGTTTTCAATAAAACTATTTTTAATTCATTTTTTCGCATTCAAGAGTATTTTGCAAATTCGCGATCGGTCTATTATGGATGGACTTTTTGCGATAGGTCTATTGTAGGTTTCGGAACAAGCCTATTATGGGTAAAATCGTCTACAATTGGTCTACAATAGGTCTATCGTAGAAGTTTGTTCGCGATAGGCCTATTATTGGTCTATTATAGGCTTCGTGCCATGTACCCAAATCACCTACGCGCGAACCATTTTTCACCTATAATAGATCTTGCGCGAATCACCTGTGTAGACGCGTCTGTTGGTCCTAGTGTCCGGCTGTCCGGTTTTGGGTTTTTAAAGAAGAAGTTGGCCGCAACCAAAACTGAACCCGGGACCTGTCGCCCGAAGACTGCGCGCGCCCACTGTTGCGCCATGCGGCCACATAGAGAAGGGGGAGGAAAGGAGTAGATGCTCTACAGTGTGAGAGAGAAAAATCGAAAAGTGAGGAGTGGAACGACGAACGATAAAAAATGAGGAATTGCGCCAAAGGCGCAACAGCCAGCTGTTTGAAGCGCCGGAGGCGCGGCAAACAGAAGGCTGGTGAAACAATAAACAGCTTACGCAGGGAGCTTTAGAGCAGTCAAAAAGTGCTAGTGAAAATTATCAAACTAATTCAAAAAGTGGGATTTCCCAAAGGATTGTTTTTTTTCCAGTACGTGGAATTTTTTCGCCGTGGACAGAGGTAGGGGGCGTGACCTAACTTTGATTGATTTAAAGGTTTATTGCGTAACGTCTGAAAAGTTTAAAAAACTCGAAAATTGAAAGTAGATTTACGTAACCCATTAAAAAAAGAAAAACTAATTGTAGGGACGAACGAGTAAAAACTAGGTTCAATCGCGCAGAAGGCGCATCATCTGTTGTTTGATTTATTGGGTAATTATCACGGTTCCTACAAAATATACTCGAAATTGGTGAACTAATAAAATGTTAGTGGTATAAGCGGTGATAATTTTGTCAGATATTTTTTTAGAGTGAAAAATAGTCATGCTAACAATTAGGTTTTTTGGTAGATCATGTTAAACTTTAAGCGTCATTAAACATCTTCGAGACATCTCTAACCCGCCCACTTGATGACGTCAAGTTTCAGCTCCTGGTTGATACCATTGCACAACTTCAAAGTGTTTAAAACGACAGTACTGGTAGAGGGTCGGGATCTTGAGGGCAGGATGTGATCCTGTTTTTTTATCGTTAATTTTCGGATGAGAGAACTGTCGATATGACAGTCTTCGCTGGACCTCGTAATCTACTGATCTTTGGAGTATAAGACGTATAAACTTGCAACGGTTGCAAAATCATTTATTCAGACTTTTCCAGATAACTCGGATAGTTTTCAAAGTTTCATTACAAAAATTGTCCACTGGATGTTATTTGTTGTCGCAAATCCGATTTTAAAAATTAGACAGGTACCTTTATCTGTGAAAGATATCAAAAAGTAGTAAACTAACACCATGTTTATCATAATGTCAACAATATTCTGTCAGTTAACCACTTTTTGATGTCATTTACAGGAATCGAGATGATGGAGCTCAAAGAGTACATATAAAGTGGTCTACTATTATAGTGTTTACGGTACATTCCTTACATGGTGACTAATAATTTATTGAAAAAAAAAACTCTTTGCTGAAATTTAAATTCTGTCATAATTCAAAAAATCGTATCAGAAGATCAGATCGCAGTACGGTATCTGAAACTTTTGTTCCTTATCTATAACGAGTCTATGTTTTAAAACACTTTCTTTCAATGAAAACTCAAGAAAGGGAAAGTAGGCCGGAATGCTCTTTCTATAGCTGTTGACCACAAGAACATTGTTCTGTCACCGCCGATTACTGTTAGAGTAAATATACAAACAGGAATAGTTGACAAAGAAAAGAGGAACTACCAGTTATGTTGGCAGATTACTCGAGTGAAAACTATGTAGTCAGCGTTTTGGGGCATTGAAAAGTTTAACCGATTTCATCAGTAGTCGTTTTTTGTTGAACTGATTTTATTGAATCTGAGTTCAAACCACATCTTTGAATTTGATATTTAAACTTCTTTCTTAACAATTTTCAGGGTTGGAAGATATTTTTAAGGTGAAGAAATATAACGCCCATTCCAGACAATAACAAAATTATTCCTAGAAGTTAATTCATTTTCCTGAATCAATCAGTAGTTCATAATTTTCAATAGTTGTTGTATAAATACATAGTTTGTTGAATAGTTTTATTGGCTAAAAAATATTACTCCCAAAATTCGAATTTAACAAAAAACTGTTCAAGACATTAGGATAAAACGTTCAAATTTAGTTGCAGTAGACTACACTTCAGAGTTGTAGAAATTTCGGATTCCGTATTCCGTGTTACGTGCTTTCTTCATTCCGAAGACCGTTTTCCGAATTCCAGAATCTGAATAAATTATTTTGTTCCGGATTCCGTTTATCGAAAAACCATTCCGGACAACTTCGCTGCTTATCCTAATTTTGAATGTAGTTAAATCCATAGTTTTTGGATTCAAGTTTTCCATTGCCCCTTTCAAAATTTCCCTTTTTTTAATACCTTCCTCCTCTCATTTTTCAAATGGCACGCGTCTAGCATCACAATTTCGAAAAACCTCACACTGAGACAGGCTGCCCTCCTCGTCTTCGCAACAAACAACGCAATAAAAATTGGCCTCCGCACCTCGAATTTATGTGAATTCACATAATGTCTCCACTACAACTTCTCCTTTTTACTTCTCACCTCTTCCTGTAGCTGTAGTCGGTGGCATCGTCATAAATAGACATGGACTCCGCGTTCAAAAAATCTTATCAGCTTTATCCTTCTTTTACTCAAAAATATAGCCTGGAGTGTTGAAAGAAGAGAGACAATGTTTCGATTTTGTCACCTAAATACTAGCAGATTCCGTCCAAAGATAAAAAAAAAAGAAAGGGGTGGCCTAAAAAGTGGAATCTGTTGTGACAAGTCAAGGAAGAAAAAACGAGAAGGAAACAATGCAAAATTTGTCTTTTCGCTTGTTGCGCTCGAGTTTTTTTGTGTATTTGGTTTCAACTTGGCCCCATTGTTTTGGCATTCTGTCACCTAAACTTGGAGAGTCGCGGCTGGTCGTGCTAGGAGTTTCATGATTTTTCAATAGTTTTCTTCTGGTAATTTAGTGCTTCTTTTAAATGTGATTTAAAAAATAATAGTTTTTATGAGCTTCTTCATAAACTAAAAAATCTTTCATTTTGTCATATTCAAAAATGTTTTGGAAGGTTTTAAACCAAGAAAATTTGAAATCTTTGAAATTTCTACAAGTTTTGTCATCTCCACCCAACTCTCATTTCTATTTGCCATGTGTTCCCGGGGCATAAAATGATACTCTTCTCATGTATCGTATTTCGCTTCTTTTTTTGCGCATTCCTTTTTCAGAAGTAGTAGAAGAGTGTCAACTAACTCGTTGTGTCTTTCTTTTTATTTGCTCCTCTCCTTCTCTCCGTCTATTCTGATTTCAAGATCTCTTTTCCTTCTTTTCTCTTCTCACTATCTGAGTCCTCTAACTTTCCATTAATCTCTCTTTTTCTACCCGCGTATTCAAATGTTGTTTGTGGTGCCAAAGTTGGCGCCCAATCGTGCGCTTTGTTGTCGTTTTTTCTTTATTTTTCCGAATAATTCAAAATTTTTCGTTGCAAATTGCTTTGAGAAGAGACTTTCTTCAAGAGAGAGGCAGCGGACATGGCCCTAACTGTCGTGGTATGCTTTTGCGCTTCAGTGAGAAATTGAAGTAAAAAAGTTTTAGGCCGTATATAAAAATTCAAATTTCTCGGAGTTTTTAGTTGATTTTCCACTTCAGAGTAAACTTTTCACGGGCCTAAAATTTCATCAGCCACCTTCTCATTATAGCGCAACAGCATAGATCAGCAGTTCGATCCGTGTGGTTCAGATCTGAATGAAACATTATCCTTGTCTTATGAGAGGAAAATACAAAAAATCATAATTCTTAATCAAATTTCAAATAAGACCATGAATGGCACTTTATTTGGTCAAAAGTTTCCGACAAAAGAGATTGTTGTATGAGAAAGGGAAACAGACTGTTTGACCTAGTTTTTTTTTTTGTAATTTGAACTTTCGAAACCGGAGGACATTTAATGGTTTCAAAAGTGAACATGAAAAGATCTGTCTGAAATTCCAAGCTGATGAAAATTGAATGTTTTTCTGAGTTTTTTCAATTTGAGTCGTAAATTAAAAGACACCCAGAACCAATGTTTTCCAATCTCGAGATTTTCAGCCACTCCGAGATAAATAATTTTTCTGAATATATTTTTTCATTTTCTTTCTCGGCTCACAACAACCAAAAAATCATATTTTTCTTCAGATTGAAATACTTTTCTATTCTACTCTTCCATTCTTTTTCATTCTTTGTGTTCTCTATTCGGGGGTTCTCTACTAATTAAAAATGAATCATAATGGTTCGTTGACTGCTTGTTGTTGTCCTCTTCCTCCTCATTCGGCCTGCCTTCGGATGGCAACATTTCTCCGACTGCGTCTCTTTATCTCTCATTTCTGCACATCGTCTGAAGCTCGATGAGCTTTTTCCCGGTCGTTCAGTTCTTCAGAATTGTTTTGTTTTTCTGTTTTTTGCCTTGTCTGTTCCGTTTTTTATTCTGAAAATAGATCCAGAAAAATGGCTTCGCGAAAACATTAAATGAATCGTAATATTCACAAGGGAAGTACCCAAAGTGTCCCATTCGATTATTCTCAAGTATTGGAGGCAAAATATGGGCCTTAAAATATAAAGTTCCCATTCGCAGGTTGAGCAAGAAGAATGGGCGAACTTTCGAAGATTTTTTTTAGAAAAAAGAAAGAAAAGAGCAAATTAAAGGTTACAAAAAACATAATGGCATATTTCTACAAATATATTTACTAGGCTGGAAAATGATGTATGTATCTGAATATGGGAAATCCAAAAATGACGATTTTCGGAAAATCATTATTGGGAGACTATGTCCGTTCATGATTTGATTGCTTCTTTTGTAAAAAATGAACTGAACCACCTGAAACTTCCATTGCTCAGATTTTCACAAAAATTCTGAATCTTTCATTTCAAAACTTTTGGGGTTTGAATTTTCTGAGCTTCTGAACTTAGGAACTTCATGTTTTTTTAAATTCTTAGAATCACTGGATTTCTGAGTTTCCAAACTTCTATTTTATCACGATTTCAAGATCTTCTGGATTTGCGGAATCCTGAAATTCCAAAATTCTAAAAATTCGGAGTTTGAACTTTTAAAATTGTTTTTCCAAAAAATCTCTCCCCCCATTCATCTCCTCCTGATCAAACCGTTATTTTGTGAAAGATTACTTTGATTACAGTATCCCAACTTGTTTTTGTGTTTGCTTTACCATTTCGTAACAAATTTCTCCGTTTCTCCCGATTTTCTCTAATTCTCTCATTCTATCTATCCATTTTTCCTGCTCAAAAAAGTACAACCTTTCTGTACAGACATTACCCCACCTGTCATTCACCCATTCTTTTTTCCCCTCTTAAAATGCCAACTACAGTATCCGTTTTGGGTGTTCTCTGTCTCTCACTCTCTCGCTCTCTCCATCTCATTCTCATTCTCATTCATTCTAATCATTGTTCCTAGTGTCATTCATTTTCGATTGTCCAGCTCAACAGTTTTAGAGATTTAATTTTTTGGGATGTCCCCTTGTTTTATGAAGGCCGATGGCCGTGGCCGAAGGTCCCACAAGGACAATTACCGTAGCCTAAAAGACTTTTTATTTTCCAGATCAATTTGGTTCACTAGTTTTCGTCGATTTTTCTGTTCCTTGATAGTGAAAAAAGTTACTGAAAACGCACGAAAAACGAACACCTGAATTCGGATAAATAGCAGAGACTTGGCAAAAAGCTGAGAAATAGTTCAAAAACCTTTTAGTTCATAACATCTCCTCATTTCTCTTGACCCTCACTTTCTCATCAATGAACTTTCCAAACTTTTATCACTTCTCAACCTCTTTCGGCTTCTTCTCAGCCATCCGTTCATTTTCTTTTTTTGTTCTTCCCGTTCGTCCGCTCGGACGGTCATTCCTTATCAATGGGTCTCCCTCGACTTCCCATTCTGTTATCAGTTTGTTAGCAGAGACAATCAGATGCAAACGAAAAAAAGTGACGCAGTTGGAGTGTGTCTTGTTCGAGGTTAACACACTTTTTGCCAGATTTCCACATGTTTCGAAGATGTAGAAATCGGATAAGCTGTTGCAAGTAACTCGTGCTATGTGTTCAAGGACATGTCTAGTCCCGTTCTTTTGTCTCGGAATTTTTTTCCTTCAAAGCTTCCCAATTTTGTTCCAAGAGGCTAATGAATGTTGCCTACCTTTCTTGATTCCAATTTGAAAAAGTTCTGATTTGAGTGGTCTTTCTTGGAAATTCAACTGTAAACTGTAACTCATTACAGAATCTTTTTTCCTCAAAAACTTAGTTTTGATAGTGCCAGATGGTCTTAGCAATGTCGGCTTTTTCTTTTGAACTCAATGAGGCATTGCTTGCTCATACTCACTTTTTTCTATGTCTACAAATTTCGGCAAGTTCTTTTCATGTTTTAGAAATGTGTTGAACTACAGTAATCCGTTTCTCTGTTTTGAAATTCGGGTGAGTCAGAGTGCTTTTCAATTCTCGAACATTCTGGAATATCGATCTCTATCCGTTTCCACTTCGTTGTCCTTTACTTACTATTATTTTTTCAAATTTCGTTTACCTTGTCCTGTCACCTCGAATTGTTTCAAAATTCTCACTTTTTTCTCTCTTGTCTTTGGTCATTTTTTTCACAGCATGTATCGCATTCATCTCACTTTTTCTCTTTCTATTTTCATCTTCTGATTACAAAAACCATTGTGTCAATGTTGATTCAAGAGAAGACCTCCCTCTATCTTTTCTCTCCATTTCTCTATTCATTTCAGTATCCTAATCAAGTCACTTTTTGAATTACGATGTATCCCCGCTGAAGCCATCAAAATCCCGGTCCGATGACAGTTAGGTGATTCAGAAATAAGAGAAAAAGAGAAAGAAATCTTTCTCTTCGAATTCAAAGATTTACGCTACTCTCTCAGCGTTCAGATTCATTTGAATTTCTAAATTTGGACAAGCACCCTGGACTTTATTTTAGAATTTTTTCTTGAGCACACTGTAGCTATAACTCTTTCTACATCCGAGAACTAAAGTTTTCAATTTGATTCTCATTTGGATCGGATCTTCCCAACATTTTTTGACGGCGGAATAAAAAAGTTCCTCTGTCGATATCGGTATTAGCACCTTTTGCATAAAAATATCAGAATTCTATGTTGCTCCGTTCCCAGAGAAAATGTCAAGTTGTAAAACATTATTTTCATTAGAGTAGATTGGTTTCTCAAAACATATTTACTTCAAAAATAATAAACTGCTATGAAAATTGGGTGGGAAACGTACAGTACCGTTCAATAAGATACGGTTAAACCCAATTCATCTCGGTTTCTGTCAAAGATATGAAAAAATTGTTAACTAATAAATTGCTTATCATTATACCACAAACATTTTATCAGTTGGCACATTTTTGATATCTTGCATATGAATGGAGATAATTGAGCTCAAACTTAACAATACAGGGTGCCCCTCTATTACAGGTTTTACGGCATACAAAAACATACTGTTCAGTTGATTTCTGGCCATTTTGACTACTTTCAGTGACTTGAGCTTGACTGTCAAGTTTCTGATGGGTTCCAAACAGACATGGCTAAAAAACTTTACATTCACCAGGAATTTAGGAATTCAAACATTTCGTGAATGCAAAGTTTTCAAACTAGGTCTGTTCCACACGATCCAAATGTTTAAAAATGATCGGAAACTTGGCTACCAAGACCAAGTTTCAGAGTTCAGAAAACTGTAAAAATGGCCGGAAATCGACTGAAAAGTGCGTTTTTGTATATCTTATTGACCGGTACTGTAGTCTCAATATTTTTCACTATTTATCAGAAGTGAAAGTTTTGATATGAGAAAAAAAACCGAATAATGGTTTCAAAAACCGAAAATTTCTATCAGTTTTCGATCAATACCTTTTGTATCATTTCAAATATCCGTAACATCCCTAAAAATGTTGGCGCAATATATATAACAAACAGAAGTGTTGTCGACATGTGTCACAGTTTATGCAAACAATTTCATCAGAGTATCTACATTATCACACCTCCCTCTCTTTCTCTTTATCTCTGTTTCTTTTCCAATGTTCATCCGATCATGTCCACACAATGTCCCCGTTTTGTTCTTCTTGTGTTGCTCATTTCTCTTCCTCTTTTCTCTTTTTTTTCATGTATCCCATTTGATAAATGTTCTTTCTTCCTTTCTTCTCTGGGATTCACATATTTTCTCGCCTGATTCATTTTGATTCATGCCTACAAAACACATATCTCCTGCAAAATCCTCTTCATATCTGCAAAAATTTTCAGAAGTTTGAGAATAGTTTCTTTTTGATTTCCAAAAAATTTGGAGAAAATGGCAACATTTCATTATCAGAAGAGAAAAAGAACCTAGGTTTTATCACTTAACACCCAACTATTTTGTGCATGTTTCTATTTTCCCGGAGTACGCATTTTTCCTTCTTATCGTTGTTGCTTTAATTGCATTTTTTGCCTCCTCCACCCGAATTGAATAAACACAATGCCACGTCATCAGAGATGAAACAATATAGAGCTGAAATTTGAAATTTGGATTTCATAACAGAATTCCTAATTCATGAGTCATGAGTAGGAGATGACAGTTAAAATCAATATATCTATATTCTCTCATGAAAAAATTTTTATGTCGGAAAATGTTCTATTTCTAATAATAGCAACTCATAAGCATAATCGAAACTAAGCCCCCTTCGGTTTTCTCGCTAAAGTGGCGATTTCAAAACTTCTGGTAGAGATTCAAGATGATTGGGATCCCTTCTTACTTCTTCCTGATTTTTCTTCTTCTCGATAATTCAAGGTTTTTTTAACTTTCAAATTCTAAAAATATTTTCTGAACCTGACCACTTGAAATGTCGTTTAATGGAGCTGTTAATTCTCTCTTTTTAGTGATTCTCAAAGTTGTTCAAATCAAGAAATTGAAGTTTTTCAAAAATTTTGTTCCTTATTTTCCTACCATTTTTCCTTATCCTTCTTCCGGTTTTTTAGAAACTTGTTCCGTTCATTTCTGGTAGAGATACTATTCTCAATGATCGGTTTTCGTTGATTTCCTTTCTCAAGTTACCGTAAAACCTGTATTAGAAGGGCAGGCCCTTCTATTGTTTCAAGGTACCTTGGGAGGGCCCTTCAATTACAGGTCCCCTTCAATTAGAGGGATCCCTTCTATTTTTCCGGCCAGTTTTTTCCGAATTTTTAAATTGAAAAATTCGACGAAGTTTTGTTCAAAATTCATGAAAATCTGCCAATTTCACCGAAATTTAGAGTTTTATGGAAAAATAGAGTTTCAATAAATTTCTATGAAACTGTGAGTCCCCAGAATATTTTTCACTGAAAAAGTACGGAAATTTTCTGGTTTCAAAACAAATCTTGAAAGGGGGTTCTTTTTCACAAAGGGTCCTTCTATTACGGGGGCCCTTCAAAGTTTCCAACACCATAGATCAGATTCCTTAAAATTTATCCCATTTGTCTACAAATTAAAGGCGAGAGTTATAACCAATTCTGAAAACTTCAGCCGCCATTCGTCTGCTTTTCAGCAACCCCATCTTACCTGTGCCAAAACTCAGTATTTCAAAACTATGCCATGTTCCATCACTCATTTCCAATAAGTCATTGTGTCAACTTGTTCATTCTTCCTACTCATTTGCTCTCTTGTTCTACAATTTACCACTTATCATCTACTTCAACCTTATTTTTCTGCTATTTTTTTCAGAATAAACGAAATATCACTGCCAACGAGCTCTGACGATCATCCCGCGTTCCTGAACCATCAACGGGAAGGTCGATCGAAGAGTGAAAACACGAAGAAGTAGACAAGAAGGGACATCATGCCGCTTTTCGGACTCAGATTCACTCATTTTGGTGAGTTTTCTATGATTTCATTTCAAACCGAGAAACAAATAAACCAATTCAAAATAACGATGAGAATATTTTATATCGTAACTATATTTTCTCCACTCTTTTTTTTCTTCAAAATAACAAAATTTAAAATCATCTACACTCTAAAAACAATAGCTTCCTAGTTTTATATAGCTTCCGACCCCCCAATTCCATATGTCAGATTCTCGAATTTCAAACCTCAGATTTCACTTTTCATCTAACTTTTTTTCCATCTTATTTTCTATTTCTTGTCCAACAACCACTTCTTATTCACCATTTTCCATAATTATCCTTGAATTTCACGGAGAGTGAAAAAGGAAACAGTTAGTTGTGTTGCTTTTACGAATCAAACAATAGGAACCAGAAATCATGATGAATTGGGGAGATGTGTATGACATTTTGAAGATGAGCATGTGTAAATTGGATTACGGTAGACATTAAAAATAGCTCTGGCTTTGATTTTAAACATTCTGACGCCATTCAATCTGAAAAGTGCTCGTTCAGAACAGAATTCGACTCAAATTTTGTCGTTTAATTCCTTTTCCTTTACTTATCATCATTTTTAAGGCGCTAGAGGAATAAAAGTTACAAAAAGACAGCAAAAATCTCTGTATCAGAAAGAGATGTGATACTATTTTGACGGTTTAATTGGCAGCAATTAATTATCAAGCCGTCTCTTTTCTAGTTTACGACGAATCTTCGCCTGATTCTCAAGAATTATTGGAAGAATGATTTTTCAGTATGACATTATGACGGTGTGATGCATAGGTTTGAAAAGACAATGGGAGTAAAAAGAAAAAATGTATAAAAAGCAGCAATTGAGGAAATACGGTATTCATTTTATCAGACGTTTCCAGATAACTCGGGTATTTTGTAAGATTTCATAGCAGAAATTGGTCATTAGATGTAAATTGTAGTCCTGAATTTGATTTTTAAAAATTAGATTGATACTTCTGACGGTTCACAAGTTATGAACTAAAACATGAGTGACCGTATAAACCTGCAACGCACTGTATAAGCATAACCAAGCCGTCAACTTTGAGCTAAATTATCTCGAGTACTGTGAAAGATATTAAAAACTTGTCAACTGATGAAACATTGGTGATAATAAGATAAATAATTTATTTGTTTACAAATTTTTGACATCTTTAACAAAAAACGAGCTAAATTATCTCAAAGTTAAAAGCTTTTAGAGACCCTTCTATTACAGACTTTACGGTATGTAATAATTTTTGAACTGTTAACAAAAATTAATGTCCATAACTTATACAAAACAGAAATCAAAATGTGACATATAAAATTTAAAACCACCAAAAAACTTTGACCTCGATATGCTAATCATTATTTTCGAACAGTTCCGTCCAGTTCTCGACCATAAAAGAATCGGGGTCCTCTTTCTCATTTCAAGTATCCCAATCTGTCCTTCCCCTACATCTTCTATTCCTCCCTCCCAACTTCTTGTGTATAATAATCTTTCCTTGTATATAATGCTGCGTCTCTCCTCTCGAATCGCTTCCAAATCGGCAACACATTGAGTCTCCTTTCCTCTTCCATTCGACTAGTTGCTGTGCGAGTGAGTGTGCTGTGCCCTCTGTCTCTCTCTCTCCTCCATTATTTATATTTGTTGCATTCTGTTTTGTGTTTGTGGGAGGTCTCTGTTTCCTGAAACAGAACTTCATTTTCCATACACAATTGACTCCCAGACCCTCTACTTTTTAAAAATCAAATCTATTCAATTTTATATTAGGTCTACTAAACTAGGTCATGTCGAGCTCTCCTCCCGCCAGACCATGCTGTGTCTGTTTTCGATTTAGACCACGTAAGTTGCTTCTGATCTTCTGGGTCCCTTTTACCTTTCTGTCTTCTGGAATCATTTAGGCCAATTAGTTTTTAAACTAAAAATGTTTACTGTCTCTAATGCTCTCTTCCAATCAAAGAAAATATTTGTCCACTCTCGTAGACAGAACTATTATTGGAGATAGCCTAAATAGAGAGGAAGGGACACACTTAGAAAAAGAAGGTTCAATTAGGTTATAGAAAACATCTGCATATTGAAACAGTGAATCATGTTCTCAAAAATCATATTGTTTTGTTTCAGACGAGGACGAAAAAGCGCAGAAGAACACATTCACCAGATGGATCAACTTTCATCTTGAAGAGGTTTGTCTGGAGAAAAACTTTATTTGGGAAGCTGTATCTACAGTTGGTTTTGGCAGCTTTCAAACTTCCTAGAAATGTACACAAACCATTTGAAATTTGGAAAAGTGCAGAACTTGAACATTCTGAAACTATAAATTATGACCTTAATCAGATATTACAGTGATGATCTGATCAGGGACGACATAAGAATCTTAATATTGATAATATTTTTAAAAAATTCAAAAATTTTGCAGCACAGTTCATCCGGTCGAATTGAGGATCTTTTCGAAGATATTCGAGATGGTGTCTTGCTTTGCCATCTCATCGAAGTTCTCACCGGAGAGGCCCTCGTAAGTGTTTTCCTTATAAAATGATAACCATCACATTTCTGTGTTTTACTTGTGCTTTCCCGCATAGTACAACACATTTCTATTTGCTCTTCTATCATCATCAATTGCAAAAAAAGCACGGCGTTGTATGATTCTTCTTCCTCACCCCGTCAACTCTCCCCCTCCTGCAATTCTTCCCGAATTTTTTTATTGATAAAAAAGCTTAGAACAAAAACTAAAAGAGAACCAGGAGGGGCAAACGCTTTTTTTCTGAAGTGCCACATGAAAAAAACACAGATATGTATCCATGAGAGCTTGGCAAACATACCTTTCCTAACTTAGGAAATGATTCCTTTGAGAAATACAATTAGTGACATACCGTCATGTTTATTTTGTATCGGATAAAGAGTAGAGAGTACATGTTTTGAAGAGACTGCTGACAATCCGCGGTCAGTCTTTCGATGATGGCTACGATGAGGGACAGGCGGGCAAGGAAATGAGTTATCTTTTTGGCTCATCTCATATAGATTTTGGCCTTATTCTACTGGTTACTTACGGAAAATTAGTGGAATGAATGAAATTAGGATTTAGACATTACAAAACAGATGAAGGACAGCAGTTGATGGAGTTTGAGGAGAAAAAACAAGAATGAGATGCACTAGTCAATTTGATTCAAGTGCACTCTACCGTAACGGTTTAGTGATACATGTAGAAGGAGAATAGAAAACCAGATTTGATTTTTTAACAGTAGGATTTGTTCATATCGTTGAGGCATCCGTTTTTAATAATATTTTTTGTACGAGAATTCTCGAGAAATTTCACAGAGGACTTCTGAAGTTGTCGCCAGTTTTTTCGCTTGATACATCGCACCATTTACAGCTTGTTCCATACAAAAATCAAACCAGAGATTATTAATGAGAAAGATGGCAAAACCCAATCCTAAATTCTAAATTCAGGCGGTTCATAAAGGACGAGTATCAAAACGAGTTCATCACATTGCTAATCTGACCACTGCGTTGACAGTGCTGCGTCGACGTGGTCTGGAACTGATCAACAACAATGCTGCTGATATTGCGGATGGAAATCCAAGAATCGTACTCGGCCTTATTTGGCAAATTATTCTCCACTTCCAGGTAATCCATTTTCTCCCCCATTTTTTAAAAATCCTTTTCCGTTGAATTTCGGGAGAACAAAGGTGTGAAAAAAGGGTAGATGAAAGGAAGTAATACCGACACCTTAAAAAAGGCTTTATCTACCCTCAACACACACAAATCACTCAGCGATTCAAGGACGCCGATGACGATGATTTATTAGACACCTTTAGAAAAGAAGTCGGGGTGTTTGGAGTAGTTATATATGGAAAAGAAGAAAACGGGGCAAAGAAGAAAAAAACTGTTAGTTGAACGATCATTTCACAGGAAAAGGCGAGAAAAAAGGGTCATTTGTTATGTTTAATGATACAGAAAAGAGAAGAAGATAGATTTGAAACGGATATCGAAAGTGAGGGTTTGAAATAAAATGTAATAGAAAGGAGAATAGGGAAATTCAAAAGTCATTTATGAAATTCTGAAAACACTACAGAAAAAGGGAGATTTTTGAAAATTAGGACTAAAACAATATTTTCACTTCCTGAAATATTCATTCCCGAAACATTCTTGTAATTGAAAAGTTGTCGAACTCAGACATTTTTTGAAAAAAAAATCAAATATCGTAAGATCTGTAACAGAAGAGCTCCCATATTGTCAAGTTTGAGCTCTATTATCTCGATTCAGATGCAAAATATATAAAATATGTCAACTGGCAAATAATTTCAGATATTATGAAAAGCAATTTATCAGTTAACAATTTTTGTATACCTTTGAAAAGAACCGAGAAAAATTGAATTAAAGTTGAAAGTAAGAGAGCTCTTCTTTTACAGTTTCTACGGTACTTGCAAAGTTTATCGAATTCAAATCCAAGCAAACTTTAAAATTTAATCAGAATAGGACACCGATACGACCTGAAATATCTGAACATTTTCTAACAATTAGCTTAAAATCATAAATAATTAGGATCATATTTCGAGGTGTCGGTGTTAGACAGATCGAAATTACCGTTTTTGTTGAAAATCAAATTCAGATGTTTGAATTAGTACTTATCGGCTTGGTCTGAAAATTCCAGTGATTGTTTTTTGAAGAACAACATTATGTTTATGGTCCATGAAGTTTTCAGATCACATGGAAAAGTACTAATTACTCATTCGGACATCTAGAGTTGATCAATTTTGATTTTGAAAATGGTCACATGGGAATATCTTTTTGGCCAACATTACATCTGTTTGACTGACCCAAAATAATATTTTCAGATCGAAACCAACATGATCTTGCTCCGTGAATGGGGATGGGCTGCAACGGCCACAGAAGAATCTGCATCCACATCTCAACCACAAGTTCTCGTCACTTCTCCATCACCAACACTTTCCAAAAAAGGCTCAAAAACGTCTTCATTGTCTGGAAGTAAGACTTCGATTGCCTCCGGGGAAAAGGCACCGTCGTCACCACTCAGACAACGAATCGCATCGTTTTTGACACCGACGAAGAAGACTCAGAAGTTGACAACGCATCCTGTGAAACAGTCAGTCGAACAAGTATTCCTCAGATGGATCAATTCTGAAATTGGGGATCTTGTTGGAGGACGTTCTATTGAAAATATGGATAAGCAATGGAGAGATGGAGTGCTGTTCTGTGCTCTCGTATCCCGTTGGCGTCCAGATGTCATCAGTATGAGAGAAGTTACGAATGCGAATCCACGGGACAATCTCGAATTGGCATTCAATCTAGCTCATCAACATCTTGGAATACGACGTCTTCTGGCTGTTGAAGATATGATGATTGAGAGACCAGATAAACGATCAGTTATCACTTATGTCTCCCAATTTGTCAGAATGTTCGGAGAAAGATCACCAATGCAGGGACGAGAACAACATGCAATGTTCCTGACATGGCTCGAGGCAACATATCTTCTATGCACAAGACACGATCTCAATTCACAAGAAGTTTCTAGAATTCGCAGAGAATTCATAGAACATCGTCCACTATTCAATACAATCATCGTCACGAAAGTCAATTATGATGTGGAGGAGTTGGTTGAAATCGAAAAGAAATGGGATTGCATTCGGGAAACGCTCGAAAAGTATGCTCGTCGTTCAGAACGAGAACTTCCAGAACCATTCGCATCGCATGCCACGTGGCTTGCCGGAGCAGAACATATCCTGTCAAGACCCCTGGATCTAGATGCAAATGATGCAAAGAAAACAGTCGGGATGCTTCAAAAATTGATCAGTGAGCATCAAAAGTATCTGGAAGATCTGCCAAAACGACGAGACGAATTCGAGGAAGCGGTCAAGCACGGAGGTCTCGGAGGACGTCCAGTTGCTCCAGAATTCTCGGAACCATTGAGAGCAAGATACGCACAAATCGAAGAGGAGAATGAACCGCGCATTTCAACTTTGCGCATTTTGATCACACACTATATTCTCCTGCAATATCTGCAACACATTGATGAGAAAATCATTCTTTGGAGGTTTGTTCGAAAATTTAGGATTGTTTCAAAGATATTTTGTCAATTTCAGAACGGCGGATAGTGTAACTTTGCTCCTCCGTTGGATAAAGGAATACACACAGTTGAACGCCGAAAACCCGCAAGCCAAATGTGCTGGTTACATCAATAAACTGACTCTGACAATGAACAACGACAATAGTGAGTGAATCTATTTTTCACATTCTGAAATTTCTTTGAAACCAGTCGGGGGATCAACCTCTTGGCCTCCGCTTTTTTTTATATACCGAGTCCCCAAAATTTCTGAATGTTCTAAGTTTCCAAAATTTTAAATTCAGGGCCACTGTATTTTGAAACTCTGAATTCCATAAAATTTGAGTCTCTGAAGTCCCAAAGTTCTGGAATTTCAGGATATTCGAATTTCTACCTTTCCGGATTTCACAATTATCAAGATTACTGAATATTCTAATTTAAAATTTTTCAGGCAGTAAGCTAGACAAAGAAGCAATACTGAAGACGTCGAACGAGAGAACAGCCGAAACATTGAAACGATTCGAATCGTTATGGATCGAGCTGAAACTATTGAAAATCGAATGGGTCGAATGGGAGACGCATGTCAGCCAGTTAGAGGAGACTGTTGAGGAGAGACGTCGAAATGGAATCGCACCGACTCCAGAAGACGAACAAGCGCTGGCTTTTATCACTTCTGGAGCTGATCAGTTGGCTCCGAAATTGGGAGCTTCTGCACGTTTATCTAATAATCAAAGATTGGATGTGCTCACAAATTCTTTTAAGAAGCTTCACAAAGTACGTTTTTAAAAATTTATTTGACTACAGTAATCCAAAAACTCCTAATATATTTACATATCAAAATGTGTATCTATGAAGAAAATTTTTTTCAGACAACAATCAAAATCGGTGGTCGCCTAGTTGTCGAATTGGAACCCTCGACATCTGAACAAGCATCAAAGATCTCATACAGTTGGCAAGCATCAGATGAGTTGCTGAAAGTTGAAATGCAACTGCGAGATCGAATGCAACGAGATGCTGATTCTGCAGAACGGGCACCACTCGAATATCGGGTTGAAGCATTCCGAAGCATTCGGGATAAGCTTGTCGAGTTGGAACGACTCAGTGAACTTTATGATAAACACAGTCGGGATCAGGTGAGTGAAGATAACAACAAAACACTCGGTTTTTCTTGCTCTTGCTCTGCAAACGTGATTCTGAAGATCTCTTTTTCAAAAGAAGAGATCAACGTTCCTCTCAATGAGAGAAGAAAGAAGAAATCGACTTGGTTCAGAGGTCGTTTCTCGCTTTCAGTTTTTGTGTGTGAAGAAAAGGCGTAAACAACAGTTTTATGGGTTTTTTTCGGTGGCAAAAACTGACGAGGAACAAGAAAAGAGAAAAAACAGAAGGAAAAAATGTGCGGCGAGGGTCAAAAGAAGAGGTTGTTACCTGATTCGATGTGACACATTCTTTACCAACTAGATTGAAATGTTAAGGCTTTTATACAAATGGTTCTTGAACAGTGGAAGAAGATATGTTCGTGTGACTCACAGAGAATGTGATAAGCGTTGAAATTATTTTAACACAAGGACATGATGAGATTAGAAGGATTACGGTAGAACTGACTGATTTGATTATCAAACCACGTGGGTTGGATAGAGACCTATTTCAAAACGACCTAAAAATAGATGGATTTGTAAACTTTTAGTTACCGTAAACCCTGTATTAGAAGAGCCGGCCCGCTTCCAAGGTACTTTCGGAGGGCCCGAGTGTTTCAATCAATTTCGACGAAATTTAGGAAATTCTGAAAATTTTTTCACTGAAAGGAATGTTTCCAAAAAAAATTTTGAAGTTCGCTCTTCTAATAGGTCTTACGGTATTTGCAAAGTTATTCTTTCTGAAATTCGCGGAATTGTCTCACAAAGAATTCAGTGTCCAAGTTACCATTTACCTCCCCGAATTCAAAGTTTGAAAACTTCATATAATGAATTCCTGTCCCACCAATTTATCCTATGCAACATAAAGATGTCCTTTGCCATTTATCACCTATCAGATCATCAATCCATCTTTCTCTTCTCCCCCCAAAGTTGTCACTCGCCTCTCGGAATCCGATTGATGAATGAGTGTCCGTTTTTATATCAGAAAATAAGAGAATTTGGATGTTTTGTGTATTTATGGACAAACAGAAAAAACGATTCGACCACTTGCATGTTTATCAAAACTGTTTGCATTTCGATCCAAGGTCATCTCACTCTTTTTTTTTCGATGCGCGCGTAATTGTCTTCTGCCCCGAGGTCTTCTACTTCTCATCTTGTTCAACTACCTCCTGTAGATGCTTTTTCAACTGTTGCCGACGTTTTCGCATCTTTAGTGTAAAAAGTAATTGGACACCCCCAAATGATTAGTGAACTTTTTCGCGCCGAGAAGAAAGATTTTGAAATTTGCTTTTTTTTTCGTTTTTCGCTTTCAAATCTTTGCGGCGAAGACGAAAGAGAACCTGGGAAAAGTGATAGGAATTCGAAAACATAATACATCAAAGTTGATGAAATGAACACGGGAAATACACAGTTGGCACATGGACACCTGACACATTGAGCGCAAGAGCAAGAAAAAGAGCATCATGTATCATAGAAGAGATATAGTTATGAAATATAGGTCATGAAACTTTTGAAAATTCAGGTGGACACCGCGGAACGGAACATGATTCGACGAGATATGGGCACAATTATTTACGGGCTTCAGGCTGGCGAATACGCCAGTTTTGTTGATCTCTCTTGTTACGCGTTTGTCTATGACGAGTATAATCAGGTGAGATATTCACAGAAGGGAGATCTACAGTAATCCCACGATATAACGGTAGATACGATAGAAATGGGAAAATCTGAATTCATAAAACAAGAAATACAGAAGAATTTTTTCCAGGTACCGGTGAACCTAACCGAAAACGTGTTGAGCGAAGAATATGTTCGAGAAATTATCGCAAGAAAGAGACAAATTCTGATTCGTCGGGAGCACAATGAAGATGAAATCCGCGAATCAATGCGAGATATGGAAGAGTGCGATCGTATCATTGAAGGATGGCAAAGCTCAGAAATTGACGAACTTCGTGCCACATGGAATCAGAAACTTTCAGAATTTGAGTCTTGGCACGAGATGATGCAACAAGTGGAAGTTCTCTCACAAACCATTCAGACTCGACTGGATGTTACCGTCATCCGAACTATCTGGATTCTGAAGGAACGATCTTATGAGATCAAACACAGTGAGCTCGGAGGAACACTTCGGGAATCTCTCGAACAGTTGGCAACGACAAGCGAGACTTCTGTCCATCGACATCTTCAGAATCTGGAGTTGAGTAACGAACAAGACTGTCCAGATGCCATCGAGTTTCTTGAGGTGAGGGTATAGTCATTTTCCGCTCATTACACTTTCTTTCTTATCCTCTCGATTTTCCTCTCATCTTTCGTTCTCTAAGACTCTTCATCTCAACATATCAACCTGATATCTATCAACCGCCCGTGGGGGTTGTCGCCTCTTCCCGTGTGCCTGTCGGAGGGGCAGTCCTTCCTGTTATTTCACTCTTTTCTATCTCTATGTATTGTCAGTGTGTTGCATGTATCTTTTCTCCAAAAAGTGCGAACTTTTTTCGAATTGAACAATGTCAACAAAACTATTGAAACCGAATCAACACACAGGAGCCAAAACTTCTTTTCATTTGTTTATTTTTTCATTTCTATTTCTTAAAATCCTTCTTTTTTTAAACCATATGTTCTCTATTGTTCTCTCAGCTGTGACTTCCTCCTATTAGATCAAAGTCTTCATCGTTTTGAGATGTTTGTTACCTCTAATTTCGAACTGTAACTGAGAGTAGTAATTTCATTTTACAAAACGACCTAGAAAGAATTTCAAAAAGGTTTCCGCTAATCTGATCTCGTCAGCTACACGGAGTGGAATGTTTCACATGAGGAGACAATAATTTGTGGTCATTGTTGCCGTGTGTTCGATCGATTCTAACGGAATTCCGAAATTTCTTTTTTTTCTACAAATTAGAAGACAAAGACGAGAACTTACATTTAAAAAAAGAAAGTTTTCGATACCTTGTAAGGATAGTTGTGGGGTGTGCTAGACTTTATTCTTTTCAATATAACACCCAAAAATTTGTAAAAAAAATCAAAAGAATTTCGAGAGAAAAAATAAACTTAAATTTAATATTATTCTGGTTAGAAAATCTGAGTTATGGAAGAGAAACTCCGGAGGCCGTTGCCCCGGGTCCCAAAACAACAACTACCGTAACCTAAAAGTATTTTTATTTTCCGAATTTAGTTTCTCGTTTTCCGTTGAGTTTTCTGTGATTTTCCCTCGAAAAAGAATCGGAAACTTATAATTTTTGGTAGTGAAAATGTTTACTGAAAACGCACGAAAATCGAGAATGTAATTAACAATAATTTTAGGTTACTGTAGTTGTCGTTGAGGGACAGTTAGTTTCTAAATAGTTTTCGGAATACACACAGACAGGGTAAAACAGATGCGTTCAAACTCCTTCTTTTTGAAAATTTACCGTTTTTCCCATTTCTTTGTCATGTGATACAGTTTTTCCATTTTCGATAGTTTTCGGGAAACTGCTCTTGGTACACGATAAAGAAACCGGAAACCATACCTTTTGTGTTCTTACCCGAAAATTTTTGGAAAAAAAAAAGAAAAAGTAGTCATCCTCTCGAACACGATTCTTGATCCTCTCGTCATCGTCGTCTTCCAATTAAATTCTCGCCTCCATTTTGCCCTTTTCTTGACGGTCGCTCACCTATTTTGAATTCAATTCCTCTTCGTTTTTCCTGCCAACCAAACAGTCCGCTTTATCACAATCTTGTTCAATTTGCCCTTCTCCTCCTCCCCCAACATCTCATTTTTTTTCTCCGAAATTCTGTTTGTTAATGCCTGTGTTCTTCTTCTTCTTTTCGTTTTTTCTCCACCTCCAATTGATTCAGTACATGTCTCTAGTTGTGCTCCTCTCAATTGTGCACACCCTTCGTCCTCCACCCGCTCAGTGTGCACGTACTGATATTGAAACATATTGCAAGCCTCCCACAAACAATCACTTTTCATTCTTTTTCCTCTCTCTCCCATTTCGAGGTATTCAAAACTCTTTTTGTATCCCATAAAAGGCGAGTGTTGTTCGATTTATATTCAGAAAAAAGAGAGGAGACCGGGTTCATCGTATTGATCGTTGAATGGGGTCCTCAATCGAAACCTTTTATTTGTTCACTCGCTACTTTCTTCCAACTAGAAACTCTTTTTTCCAACTAGAAAATCAACATGTTCCAAACAACCCTTTCCTTCTGCTTTATTCTGAAAGTTCCCAGCTCTAACAATTTTTATTTATATTTTGCTACAATCCCCTCTTTGGTTTCTAACTCCGAATATCAGAATTTCGACTACGATATGCCGTAAAACCTGAATTAGAAGGGCCACCTAAATTTCAACTTTGATCTAATTTATCTCAGTTCCTGACAAAGAAATAAATAAGTTGTCAACTGATAAATTCTTCATCATAAAATCAGGAGTGTTTTGTCAGTTAACACATTTTCGATATTTTGCAAAGGAGCCAAGAAAAATTAGCTAAAACTTGACAGTGCGAGGGCCCTTCAATTACAGGTTTTAAGGTGACTGTTTTTCCATTTGCTTCATTCCTCGATTATCTTCTTTTTCATCCATTTTTTCAGTTTATAAACATCTCGATCCTATTCCTTCCAGCTTCCCATCCCATCCATTAACTCCCTTAATTAATCACAACATCTCTAACTTTGCTAAATTCAGGAGGTTGGCCGTGAGTCGGTCGCTAAATTATCATCGGCAGTTGACGAGCGATACATCTACACGCTTCACGTGCTCCGAACCAAGATGGAGCTGTTTCGACGGCTTCAAAACTTCTGCGATGCCGTCAAAATATTGCGATCGCAGAATACCAAATGGAACGCTATTAAGATTTCGCAGGTTAGTGATGATAATGCTCAGTGAGCAGCAACACCAAAATGATGGAAATCTTGTTTGCAATAGGGATTACTGTAGGAAAGACAAAATTGCAAAGGAAGGGAATCAGGTTGTCTTCTCCTCATAAAATGAGTTTAATTGACAGAAAAAAATGGAAAACAAATAAAACTTCTTTTTCTGAAGTTCAAAAATCCTTTATCCAATTTTTTGTCTCAACGCCCACACTTTCTCGGTTTTTACAGGGTATTATATTTCGTTTCCACTTGCGAAATCCTGCAAAAAAATCTGCAAGGCAGACATCATATCTGAAAGCTTTTCAAAAACGTCTAACATTTTTTGTTTCGTTCCAAAATTCTTATAACTATTGACACAACCTCTCTGACAAGAGAATCCTGCCAACAGAACTCTCCAAAGCAAAAGACACAATTCAAAGGGGTCATGTGTAACCTATTTCAAAGTAATAAGACTCCAGTTCAAGAGAAAAAAGTGGGGGATTCCTTTATCAGTTGTTTGTGTTTGAAATGTTCAAATAATGCAACAAATTACAAGGAAAGAGAAAAAAGTAGGGTCGGCAAGATGATAAAAATGCCAGTGTTAATGACATTCGAATGGTAATTACTTGTGTACAAAACCATTGTGGCTCCAATTTTGTGTTTGAATATGATGATACGATAGGGAAATGGGGTCTGAATGAAGAAGAGAGAATAAATAAATTTGAATAAGGTATCCCAAAGAATCTATAATTAATTAGCAAGATACGACGAAAATACTGTATTTCCTCCAATAGAAGCCCACCCAAACCATCAAATTTGAGCTCTATTATCTCGATTCCTTTGAAAGATATCAAAATTTTGTCAACTAATAAATTAGTTTTCATGAATGTGCCAATATTTTATCAATTGACAAGTTTTGGTGTCTTTTACAGGAAATGAGATAATTGAGCTCAAAGTTGACGGTTTGGGTTGGCTTCTATCAGAGGAAATACGATAGTTACTGTAGCTCGGATTCCATCTACAAAAAAATGAACTGTTCACTAATCAATACTTTCTGATTTTAACAGAGCCTAAGATGATCTACAATGATCTGCGGTTAGTCATCAATTTTCTTTGTAAATCAACCGAAACAACATTCGGTTCATCTCTTTTCAATTTTTCTCTTCAACTTGCCGCCATTTCTATCTCTCCTTGTCACATTCTCAAAAATCGGCAATTTATCATATTACCCGTCGTTTTATCACAACGAGTGGGTTGCAAAGGGCAGAGAGGAGAACGCAAATAGAATCTGAACAAAAAACATGACGAGGAGGGAAAATTGGAAACAAAAAGAAATTTTAAGGGAAAATTGGAAAAAAAAACATGAAAGTTTTTCAGATTGATCAAGTACAGTCTGAGATCAACAACCTAATTGTTCGTCTCGACGAGGAATGGACTCAAGATGCAAATCAGTTGCGAACCGAGCTTGCCAGCATTCATGGAAGTTTCTTCCAACTTGAATTTGATCGATTGAATGAAAAGTGAGAATTAAAAAAAAAGGAGTTCATAATTCTATTCAATATATTTAGATTGAATATGCTGATTCATGAGAAAGACAAGCTTCGGGAATTAATGGTTCACCGACGCCATTATCTGACTGCTGCCAACGAACTGATTGCCGATTCGAAGACTGACTTAACACAACGTGCCACCTCTAGCGACCATCCTGATGATATTCTTCGTGCTGTATGTTCCAGAATCTCTGGTTCTCTTTTAACTTTTTTTTTCAAAATTTCAGACCGACGAAGTAACAAAAGACCTCGAAATTAAAGGAGAAGAGTTGCGAAGACTCGGCGAGCTTGCCGAAATGAATATTACCGACCTCGTCGTCGTTGCTCTGATTCTTTCCTTCAGACGCCGACAACTCGGAAGCGTTAGTTTTTCATTTATCTCTCAAAATACTTTGGCAGCAATTTTCAGAAAATTGTAATAATCTCATTGGCAGAAATATTTATGGGGTTTCCTATAAAGTCTCTTACTTTTGAACCAAAAATAGGAAAAAATCCAATTATCCGAATTAAGGACGTACCTCATTTTCATATACGCACTTTGAGCTCAATTATCTCCATTTCTATAAAAGATAACAAAATCTTGTCAAGAGATAAAATGCTTTTATAATATCATCTACATTTTATCCGTTGTCTTATTTTTGATATTCCTCATAAAAATTGAGATAATTGAGCTCAAACTTGACAGTATGGGGTGGTCTTCTATACGAGTGTTTACGTTGTATCAAAGTCAGCTAAAATGGAAGTTTCGGATATAAATTTCATACGGATTTCTAAATTTTTATGATAAATTTGAAAAAATTTGGTAGATAGTGAGCTTGAGTCTGTCAGATATGGAATATTAGTTCACAACTTCATCAGCAAACGTTTACAGGACGCTGAACCCGACGTGGAAGAGTTGAGACGTGCCCTCCGTGAAATTATCTCCCGACCCATATCTGAACCTCGTGATGTTTCACCGGATTCAATTGTAGCCGACATCCTCCGCATGAAGGACGAGAAGAAGCGTGACGAGAAGACCATTGACGAAATTCAGGCGACGACACTGACCGATGAAGAGCGTGCCAGTTTTGCTCCCCTGATAGAGGATTACCGTCGACGCGCCGATAGACACCGAATCGTTTTCGAACGCCTTGTTTTGATCTATCTCGATTGGCTCAGTCGCAAATTCGATGAGCTGGAAGAGGAAATCGGAATGACAATTCAGACGAGTCGTGCTGAGGATCTTCGAAGAATGAATGCAACTGAATGGAATGAATGGAAAACTGATTTGGTTGAAATTGAACGCCAAGTTGGACCAGAAACCAGAAAGTCTCTGAGTGCAGAACTCGCTGATTTGCACAGAAAACAAGATTCAATGGAAGCAAGAATCAATAAATATTTGACACATTCTGACAAGATCAATGCCAAACTTTCACAGTTTGAGAAATGGCTCAAAGCCATTGAAGAAGACATTCAGCAAACGGAAAGACAATTCGAAGAGCCAGAACGATCTCATCGATTCGGATCATTACTTGAGGTTGCTCTTGCCAAACAACGACTCGTCTCCAAGCTAGAACGTCTAAATGTAGCGAACAAAGAGGAAGTGCTGCGCCTCTGCGATCGTTATCATACCATCATGCAAAAGCTGACACCGTTCCAATCTGCCGTCGGCCTACCATTGCACGTCTCCACCAATCTGGATCGCAATGGACCATTCCAATCTCAGGTAGAAATTTCAAGTTTCTTTTTTTTCTATTTTCCAATTTTTTCAGATCTCGGTATCGTCAATTGCCTCATCTGAGTTGGAGAGACCAGAATCCGTGATGTCTCTGACGTCATCAATTGGAGTAATTCCAGCTGATGTCACAGAACTATCACCATTCGAAGCAAAGATCAACAAACTGCTTCAAAAAATCCACACCATCGAAGACTCGTATTTGAAGGGTCCAAAGCCTATCGATACAGTCAGATATGATGTTAAACAACTTGAGGTAAGTTTTTTTTTAATGTGAAAATCATTGAATCATTTTGTTTCTTCAGAAGTACCGTAGCCGTGGCTCTGAAATTCTCCAGCAACTTTCAACAAGTAACATCGAAGATGCTGAGAAAGAAGGACTGAAACATCGTTTTGTTCTGATGCTCAACCGCTACGACGATCTTCTCCAATCGATCCGAAATGAAATTCGAGACGATGAAGAACTGACAGCCAAGAATGTCGAAATCCTGGCTGAACTCTCGAATGCCGAACAAACTCTTCAGAATTCTCCACTTGAAGATCTGGATATTTCAGCAGAACTCGATCGTCTGCAGATGCAACTGGATCTTGTGAAAGTCATGTGCAACAAACCCCGCAAATACGTGGAATGTGAACTGATTGACAGCTCTCGAGAAGGATCACCACAAGAGAGAAGGAGAAGAAAGAAGAAGGTGATGGTTATGGTATCCAACACCATCACAACAATCATCCACGTGGTGGAAGAACGCTTGGAGGCTATGGATGCTCCACAGAATCTAGCTGTTCAACAGAAACTAGTGGCTGTCAAGGAGAACCTCCGAGAACTGGACACAGCTACAGTAACACCTCATCCTCCATCTATTATGTCTCCTGTGGGAACAGAGAATCGAAACGATCTGGATGAAGTTAAACGACTGGCTGCTGAAATCGATCGAGCTATCAATACAGCTTCGTCCATGTACGAGGATTCTCCAACTGATGAGGACACTTTGAAATCCGCTATTCATCTTTTGGATGATCAGAAAGTCACTCTCAACCATCTCAATGACGTCCTTGATGGTATTCCAGTTGATCAAGAACAAGACAGAATTGATGCGATTGATATTGCTTGTTCTGTTGGAGAGAAACTCTCTAGCTTGAAGACAGCTGTTGAAGAAGTTTACGAAGAAGTCATTTCATCAGCAGAAATTCCACAAGAAGATCAGCCCTTGCAAAGGGTACAAGAAGTTGGAGCTGCTCCAGTCGAAACAAGCAATTGGGATACGGATGAGTTCTCAAGACAACCACCAGTACTTTCTGATGAACGAATTGAGCTCAAAACTGATCCAAGTGCCATCGACAAATTCGAGATCAGAACTGATGAAGATCCAGTTCCAAAAATTATTGAACTATTTGGACAACTTCAAACTGCTGTGGATGAAGCATCTCCATTGGCCTGCGAAGGCACTGATGACGTGGATGCTCTTCAAGTGGCCAGTGATAAATTGACCAAACAGGACAGAACAATGCGTAAGATCCATGCTATCCTGGATACGATTGATGATCCAGTCCAAAAACCAGCCATCATCGAATCATTGGACAAAATCAAGAGTCAACTAGATCAGGCTCGAGAGAATATCAATGGTCAAATCGATAATCTGAACTACAACCAAACACCGGTTGTAGCACCAAAGGTAAAATCATCATCGAATTGTTCAGAATAAATAGAATAAAATAATTTCAGGAATCGTCGAAAACTCCACTGAACGAAATCGAGGATGCTATCAAACAAGCGTCCATTGTGATGTCAGTTGATTTGTGCAACACTGAAAAGTTGTTGAATGCAAAGTCCATCTTGACAAATGTGAAACCACAAGTGGATGCTGTGGAAGCAGATATTTGGAGCAATCCAGAGACCATCGATATAGTTCAACCGATTCTTCAACAGTATGCAACACTGATCGAAAGTATTGACAAGAAAATTTCCGATGAGGTTCGTATCTTCGAATTTTTTTAAAACCGAAAGAAAATTGAATTTCAGATTGACGTTCCAATAAACGATCCATCACGACAAGACCTTGTTCAACAACTTCAAGACGTCATCGCAGAATGTGAAGACGTTGTAATTGATTGCGAAGATATTGGAAAACTTGAGGAATCGAAGACAAAGCTCGAGAATGCAAAACCACTTCTCGACCAAATTGTGCAGAATGTGGAGAAGTTGACTCGCGAACAGTCTCCAGATGCTTCTGATGCAATCGATGCATTGTCAAACGTCCATCAGCAATACGATGCTACGATTATTTCGATTGAAGATAAAATCGGAGAACTTCAAAATCCGGAACCAGTTGAAGAAGGACCATCTGCTTCAGATGAGTTACTCTCGGAACTTGAAGTCATTTCTGACATGCCATCCATCACGATTGATCTCGCCATGCTGGATTCAATTGAAAATGGACTTGTCACTTTGCCAACTGACCAAGCCGAAAAAGTTCAACTCAAAATCAATGAACTTCGACAGAAGAAGGAAATCGCTGACCAATCGGAAGCCGTTCTTGCCGATCTGAATGCATTCTCAGAGCTTCCAGCTATTACTCTAGATCTCGAATTGCTGAAATCTGTCGAAGAAGGACTTGTCAGTCTTCCGACTGACGATGCTGCCAAAATCCAAGAGAAAATCTCTGAGCTTCGCAAAAGAAAGGAGAAAGCAGATGAAGCCGAAGCTGTTCTTCAAGAACTCCACGTCATATCCGATCTTCCTGCTTCAACAATTGATTTAGATATGCTTCAAGCAATTGAAGACAATCTTGTCGATACTCCAGAAGAGGAAAAATCCAAAATTCTTGAAAAAATCAACGAGCTTCGAGAAAGAAGAAGATTAGCTGATCAGACGGATGAGATCGTCAAAGAATTGGATATAATCAGTGAACTTCCAGCTACAACAATCGACTTGAACATGTTGAAGGGAATCGAAGACAATTTGTCAAGTATTCCAGAAGAAGATGCAGAGAAAATCCGTAATAAGATCAACGAACTCCGAAAACAGAAGGATTCTGCTGATCAATCTGAACAGATTCTGCAGGAATTGAATGTCATCTCAAAAATGCCATCTTCTACAATCGACATGGATATGTTGAAGGCAATTGAAGACGGATTAAGCTCATTGCCTCATGAAGAAGCTGCCAGAATTCAAACAGAAATCGATTACCTTCGACAGAAGAAACAAGGTGCCGATGAAGTTGAAAACGCTCTGCAAGTTCTCACTATTCAATCATCTCAACCAGCAAAATCAATCGATTTGGAGGAATTGAAACAAATTGAGAATAAATTGAATGACGTTCCAGTTGAAGATAGCCAGAAGATTCGTGATAAGATTGCTGAATTGAGAACTGAGAAAGCACTTGCTGAGCATGCTGAAAACTATCTGATTGAACTGAAGAAAATCGAGGAGATGCCAATTAGCACTGTTGGATATGAAGTTCTCTCAACAATTGAAGATCAAATTGCACAGATGCCAAAGGAATACCAACCAGTTGTCACAGACACTTTGAAGAAACTGAAGGAGAAGAAAGAAGAAGATGATAAGTTGTCTGGAGTTTATGATGAACTTGAGAGAATCGCAAAACTACCAGCTAAGGACTATGACAACAGTCTATTGGAAAAGATTGATGAGAAGTTAGAAGCTGTTCCAAAACCAGAGCCAGCAAGAACCAAGATTGAAGACATCAAGATCACCAAGGCAGATATCATTGCTGAAATAGAGATTCTGGATAAACTTCCGGTCAAGGATGTTGATGAGAACATCTTGAACTCGATTGAGGAAAAACTTCCAACCATTCCAAGTGATTCTTCTGATCAACTTCAAATCGCCATTGGAAAACTCCGTGAAAAGAAACGAATCAATACCGAAGAAGGAAACAAGATTTTCAATGAACTTGCCGAAATTGAAAAAATGCCAGCTGAATCTCTGGATGAAAGTGTTCTCCAAATGCTCAGTGACGGATCAGATATCTTCGAATCAGAACTTTCTGAGAAAATCAAGCAGAAAGTTGATGCCATCCGTGCGAAGAAAACTGAATTTGAAGAACAGAAGAAAGAAGCTGAGCACATCCTCTCGGATCTTGAAAAACTTAGTGCTGAGGAACCACTTTCGTTGACACACGATAGATTGGCACCATTCCTGCAGAAGATTGACACTGTTCCAGCCTGTTTTGTCGATAAGATCAGAAACAAAATAGACGACATCAAGAAAATTCATGATGAAGCAGTTCAAGATGAGAAAGAAGAACATAAAGAAATTCTTATCACCAAGATGAGGGCCATCGAAAAATCACCAATTGATTCTCTCAACTTGAATGATCTGGATCATCTGAACACCCATATTTCTGAGTCCCTCGCTCCAGAAGACGCCGAACCACTGTTGGCCAAGATTCAAGAACTACGAGATGCAAAGAGAGCCGATGATGAAGCTCGTTCTGCAGCTCACGACAATCTTGTGTCTCTTGAGAAAGAAGCCGAAGACGTTACCGCCAAGGAATCTGCCAAGAAGAAGAAGAAGGACAAGAAGAAGTCTCCGCAAGAGATGATCGATGAGCTCAGTGCTAAAGTTGTTGAAGCAAAGGCACTCATTCCAAAGATCGAAGAAGCTGCCAAGAACGAGCATCTGCCAGCCGAGGACAAACCAAAGGCCGAACAACTTGTCTCGAATCTCGAAGCATTCGTCAAGGATGTTGAAACTCAGGTTTCCGAGAAACAAGACGAACTCGACAAGTTGAACAACGCAAACGATGCTATCAAGAGACTTGGAGACGCTCTCGACGATGCCGAAAAGACTGCTGTTCCAAGCAATGTGACAGCACTCAACGAGTTCAAGGATCGCATCGCTCCACACATTGCCACTTTGGTTGAAGCTGTCCAACAGGTTCCAGTCAGTGTTGAGCCTTCAGCAGCTGCTTTGCGTGACCGTGCCGCCAAATTCGTGTCTGATCTGGAGAAGAACATCGAGAAGACTGGAGACGATGAAAAGCGTGCCGAACAACTGAAGAGCGATGTCGGAAATGCCGTCAACAATGTGGATGATGTTGTTTCGAAATATCACAATCAAACTCAGCCACTCGACGTTGCCAAGGAAGATGCCAACAAACTCAAGACTGCTGTTGAACAACTCACCAAGTTGGCCGAGTCTAGCGACAAGATCGATCCACAAGTCGCCAAGGACATCAAAGACTCCAAGACCAAGGCTAAAGAATTGCTTCAAGCTCTCGAAAAAGCCATCCCACAGGAAGATGTTATCCGTCGTGAGCAAGCCGAGATTCATGATCGTCTCAACAATCTCGAGAAGGAGCTGGCAAAGGTGGATGAATTCAAACCAGAAGATGCACTTCCAGTTGTTGATCAACTCGCCTCCGATACCACCACCTTGAAGGCTGTCACCGATTCAAACAACGAGAAGGCTGCTGCTCCAAGCTCGCTCATTTCGCATGACGACTTGGTTGTCGGTCTTCCAGAGAAGGTCTTCCAACTTCAACACGCCATCGATGACAAGAAGCAAGCTTTGAACAAGGCAGCAGCTGTCAACGAAATTGCTCCAAAACTGCAACTCGTTTCTCAACAACTCCAATCAGTTCCACAAGACATTCCAGCGTCACTGGACGAACAGAAACAACTTTTGGAGGATGTTGAAAATCAAAAGCACAATTTGGAAAATCTGCTCGCCAACCTTCCTGAAAACGACCCAGCTGCTGATGAATTGAGACAGAAGAGCCAATGGGATTTGTCCCGACTCAAGGATCTTTTGAAACAACTTGGATCTGCCGTCGGAGACAAGTTGGCTGCTCTTGCCGCTTTCAATGCCGCTCGCAAGAACGCCGAAGACGCCCTTCTCGATATCACCCGCGAAGATGGAAGTGATGATAGCAAGTCGCCAGATGAGCTTATCGATGACCTGACCAAGAAGGAGGAAACTGTTGCCAAGCTTCGTGAAACTGTGGCCGGAGTCAAGCCAGACGAGCTCGATGAGAAGGAACGAGCCGAGTACAAGGATCTGCTTGCAAGACTTGCAAACGCGGCTGACGTTCTCAAGGTAACACCATTATTTTCAATTTTTGAGTTTCCTCAACTTTCCAACTAGCAATTTTTCAATCATCCATACAGTACCCCGTAATTGCTCTAATAGAAAGAAAGACATCCCAAAATTCATGAATTTATTCAAATCCAGAATCTCGAAAAAGTTCTTTTTGAACACTTTTTGAACTTTTGAAAAATCCGAAAAAAAAGAATTGGAAAATTCATAGAAATCAACAAATTCGAATCCTTTTTTCGAAGTATTTTTGAAATTTTCGAATTATTTGGTATTCAATTTTGAAGATTCGAAATTTTTGGAATTCAATTTTTGAACTTTTTCATTAATTCAAAAAAATTGAAATTGTTGAATTCCGGAATTTCAGTTTTTCTGGAATTAAAAATGGAAATCAGGAATTTTGAATATTGAATTTTGAAAATTTTAGAAACAATCAAAGTTTTAGTTTTTCGGGTCATTGAAAAATTGACATTTGTGGAATGAAAACTTCTAATTTCGGTATTTTTTTGAATTCAAATTTGGAGATTCGAAATTTTTGGAATTCAATTCCGGATGATTAGAAAAAAAGAAAAACGAAAATTGAGTAATCACAATGGTCTAAATTCGCCGCACAATCATTCCAATCCAATTGTTAACCTAGTGTTTTTTTGCAGAACAAACGTGCCGAACTCGAGCAAGCACTGAAGGCCAAGGCTGAGGAGAAATCTCTGCACGATGCTGTTGACCGTATTGTGTCTCGTCTTGTGCCACTCGTTCGTGACGCTGAAGAACTCCGTCACAACGCTGAAGCCGTTCCTACCCAATACGCTCCAAAGGCTGAAGAACTGAAGAAGGAAGTCGAAGCTGCGAAGACCATCATCGTCAATGCACCAACATCTGATGCTCATGTGCAACAACTTCAACAAGCCGTTGCCAACGCAGAAACCCTCATTCCGGACCTCGAGGAGAGAGCCCGTCTCTGGGAGGAATTCCTTGTTGCTCGCAACGACATCGATGCTCTTATTGAAAAGCTCCAACAACCACTGGATGCAGTCGTTGCCAAGCCGAAACGATCAGCTGAAGAAGCCACTCAAGACGTTGCTAACCTCAGACAAAGCGCTCAACAGCTTGCTGATCTTGACAACAAGATTGCCAACTTGCAACGTATTTCCGAACTTCTTGATCCACTGGAGAGTGCCTATGCTGATGTCCGATTCTTAGATGTGGACGCTGAGCAAACACGCCATCAATACGACACCGTTCTCAGCGACGTTGACGCCGAGCTGGAAGATGAAACACTTCTCAAGCAATCTGCCGATCAAGTTACTAAGGAAATTGACGACATCAGCAAGATGATTGATTCGACGGATCCAGAGAAATCAATTTTGGATACGATCGCTAAGAGCGACATCCCTGCTCTCAAGGCCCAAATCAATCGAATCAAGGACAGAATTGTGAACGCCGACGCTTCGCGCAAGCATGTCACCACTGATCCAAAGATTGCTGAAGATTTGGAGAACAAGTTGGCCAAACTCGAAGCTGAACTCGATGACGCCATCAAGACTTCCGATGAGCATGACAAGGAGCAACTGATTCTCTCACTGAAACTCAACATCTCTCAGTTCGAGCAGCTGCCATTGGATCAGCTCAAGCCGGATGACTTGAAGACCGCCGAGAAAGAAATCACCAACTCATTGAAGCCAGAAGAAGCCGAACCACTGTTGGCCAAGATTCAAGAACTACGAGATGCAAAGA